>QCXZ01000137.1:15232905-16551546 GCA_025024175.1 Rhyzopertha dominica
AACGTTTCAGCATGTAACAATTTAAAAAATCTTTCCATTGCAAAAATCATATACAGCTGCGATGTAAACTTATCGGTGATTTTCTGTTGAATTAAATTCGCTTTCAAACTTCAGCATAATCCGAATATGTTACTTTAAATATAATATATATGCTTTGCAAGCGATCTTAGTGTTGTAGTTTTTTCCACAACATTGCAACCCCATCCAGAAAGACAACGGCACCTTTCATTTTATTCTTGATAACACCAACAAACTAACAACCAAAGATTAGTATGCTATATAAATACGTATAATAAAAAAATCTTGCTATTATTCATAACAAAAGTCAAACATGGTTTGCACACGTAAATTATATTACGTGCTTGATAAAATTTTGAAATGAAATGTCTACTACGTTTCCGTTAAACAAAAGGTCAAATGTGATTTGCGCATTCGGCATACATAAATTGCACACGTGTTGATAAAAAGTATTTTTTTAACGAATGCTGATTGCTGACTATATGAATTTACATTAAACATGTTTTGACGTTGTTTGAGGTCATGCTTTAATACACATGTGTATGATAAATGCGGAAATGTGTTATTAAAATGCTTTGACGTTGTTTGAGATCATGCACTATACGCATGTGTGATAAATGCGGAAATGTAATAAAAAAAAAAAAAAAAAAAAAACAGTTGAGCATATATTTAAAGCTCGCTGCATGTATGTTTATTCATTGTAAAGTGTGTTCAGCTGCTTCGTAGGAAACCTAATTTTTAAAAAATGGGTGATGGTGTGTAATTTAATTATTTTTTACTAAATAACAATTTTTATATTATTTCTATTTTACAGAATTTGCACGTTGTCCTATTAATTCATCGCATTTTGTATTAAAATCAAGAATGCTGCGGCATTTAACAAGATGCAGCTATCAGCTAGCTAGGCAGCGAGGACAGCAACAGCCTCGAACAGAACTGCCCCTTATGTGGGGGTTCCACCACCACCACGACCGCGCCACCACAACAAGATGACCAACCACCGCACAGCCGCTCCAGACTGAAGCCCGGGAGCAGCCAAACGAGGAGGAATGTTGGGATAATAGCAATTATCCAACATATGCTCCAATGCCGCGGTATGTGCCTCCGCCGTGGTTTAGCAAAAAACAAAAACAGGAGTGGCGAAGACTGCAGGGTGTACATTATAAGCAGGATCAGTATCAGTCTTGATTATAAAAATAAAATTATCCAACATCCGATAAAAAAATAAATGTATTTATTACAAAATGGGTTTTTTGTGTTTTATAATTTTATGTAATCATGAGCACAATTATCTCTGCTGAAGTAAATGTAAACTATAGAACGGTATATATTGATACCAAACATATAAGAAACAGTACTATCAAACATGTTGCGGTATTACAAAATTGTGTCAGAAGCTTACGCACCGATCCGCATACGAAAAGTCTGCTGGTTTAGATTTACGTTCGTTATACACCTGTACGATTCCGGCAAAAGGAAAATTTTTGATAAATACTGAGGTTGATTATACCAACTGCTGAAAAACATACGTCGAATTGCACCACGTTCTGGATTAGCATCAGAACATTTTATTGACGTGGGGAAGGTAAATTTTGTACATATTTTTCTTTTACATATACATATATTTATATAGTTGTTTGCAATTATTTCAGCTGGAGTAAATTAACGAAAACTATACTGGTGAAATAAAAGTGTTATTGTTCAATTTTTCTGAACAACCATATACGGTATAATAGGGGGATAAAATTGCTCAAACTAATCTGTGAAAAGCTAGTATACCCAGAAGTTGTGGAAACAAAAGAGGTAAAATTGTGAACATATTAATACTGTAACATACTTAAAAAATAAATATTGTTTGTATAGACCATAACAAACACAGAACGTTCGTCTAGAGGTTTTGGTTCTTCCAGGAAGAAACTAACACTACCCACCAACACATCATGACATCGCAAGAAAAATACTCTAGATTATTATGTAAAAAAGGTGCTAGATAAATTTGAAAGGGTATGTAGATTGGTTAAAACTAAAGAAGATTTTGATAAGTGGATTAGATTATTGAGTAAATTCATTAAAACAACACAAAGCGCAATTAGAATTAAGTCCAGTTGTGTGAAAAATTTTTTGAGATTAGAGTCCCAATTGGCGGTTTTAAATTACTACAAGGAAAACTTAAAATTACAAAAACAACAAATGAAACGTTCAAAGAACAGTTTGTTGTTTGGCAAGATTTAGAGTCTGCATTTAAATCCAGGATAAAAACAGGAGCGATTGTTAATCTTAGCATAAAGGATCCCAAAACATTTTTTCTTAAGGCTTACAAAAGTTTTGTTAAAAAAATTAAGGATGCATTAAGGACTTCTTTATTGAAAGTCAATGTAATATTTAGTGCAAATTTTGTTCAACCGAAAACTTTAGAAACTGATATAAAACATTTTAGTACGCGAAACAGCGTAATTGATAAAACCACAGACTTAAAAACCTGGTATAAGGAGAATGTTCAGGATAAATTTTAAAAAAGAATTGGAGGAGTTTCAAGAAAGGGATTCGGTTGGGCTCTCTATCAAATATTAAATTTAAAAGTTAATATAAAACAAATTTGCACCCATTAAATATAAGGCATATCTACATATGTTAAATTACCTTTTCTTTTAAGCAAGAAACGTGCTGTTTAAACATTGAAAATGATGATGAGTATTGCTTTCTTTGGCAATAGTGGCTCATCTATATCCAGCAACCGTGTGATAAAATCCGCGCAGAATTTCCTTCATATCCCGCACTTTTCTAACGTGCTAAATTAATAGTAACATCAAGTTTCCTATAAACTGAAGGACATTCCTAAGTTTGAATTAGCAAACAGTTTATCAAATAAATGTTTCACATATGAAGCTAGAGAGATATTGCCTCTAAGTTTAACGTAAAACCAATTATTCATACCACTATCAACTTACTACTTATAAAGAACGTAACTATTTTAATCAATAGCGGGTGATGAGGATATAGATGTAGACAATTTTAAGGTGATGACCACCTACAAACAGATTGTACCCATTTTGCATTATTAAAAACTTGTCCCGCCCTTGGTTAGTCGTCAGTTGCCCTTGTAAAAGAACTAAGAAACATTTTTGTAATAGGTGTTTAAATCGTTTCGTAACTAAAGAGAATTTAGAAAAACATTATTACAATGTCAAATTTAAATACAACAAAATTGTTTTACCTAACGAAGAAACAATATTCTTGAAATTTAAAGACTATCAAAATAAAGAAAAATTGCCATTGCTATTTATGCAGACATGGAGTGTATCTTACGAAAGTTGAGATCAGGATAATGCATCTGCAAGTAACTACTAAAAATGTCAACATCATGTTCCCTTCAGTATAGCTTATAACCTTGTATGTTCCTTATGATGCAAATTTTCTAAATTTAAATTATAACAGGAGCAGACTGTCAGCTTTGGTTTGTTAGAGAATTACAACGATTAGGGCACGAATTATCAAATGTATTCAATAAAATTGTACCAATGATTCCGCTGACAAAAGATCAATTACGTGAATTTAATTTAGCCAAAAGTCTGTCATATCTGTTCAAAACCGTTTCTTCCTAATGATAAAAAGGTTAAAGATCATTGCCATTTATCAGGAAATTATCGCGGGCCAGCGCATAATACTTGTAATCTCAAATATAAAGATAAACACACAATTCCGGTTATATTTCACAATTTATCAAATTATGACGCACATTTTATAATTAAGACTTTAAGTACTGAAATTGAGGGAAAAATATCTTTACTGCCGGTTAATAAAGAGAAGTATATATCGTTTACAAAGTACATAGCAAACACAAACGTAAGTTTCAGATTTCTAGATTCCTTTCGCTTCATGTCCAGTAGTTTAGATAAGCTTGCTTCCTATTTAGATAAAAATCAAAAAAAAATTATCAAACAACACTGCAACACGGAGCAGGAATTTGAGCTACTTACACGTAAGGGGATTTTTCCTTATGATTATTTAGATTGTTGGGAAAAATTATTGGATACAACTTTACCACCACCGGAAGCATTTTATAATAAAATGACTGAAACCTCAATTACCGAAAAAGAATACAACCATGCTGTTAGTGTTTGGAATACTTTTGCTATAGCCAATTTACAAGAATATGCTGAATTGTATTTAAAAACGATGTTCTGCTTTTGTCAGACGTTTTCGAAAATTTCAGAAATACCTGTCTTGCTACATATCAATTAGACAGTCTCCACTATTACACCTCGCCCGGTTTAGCGTTCGGTGCATGTTTAAAACTTACAGGTATAGAACTAGAATTATTGACAGATGTAGATATGATTATGTTTATAGAACGTGGTATTAGGGGTGGTATTTCACAGTGTTCAAATAGATATGGTAAAGCAAATAATAAATATATGGGAAAAATGTATGATTGTAATCAACCAACATCATATCTTATGTATTACGATGTAAATAATCTCTATGGGACAGCTATGAGTTTACCTTTACCGTATGGAGGGTTTGAATGGGTTGAGGATGTTTACAATTTACCCGATTTAATGACTATTGGAGAAAATGATGAATTTGGATATATATTTGAGGTTGATTTACATTATCCTCCGGCTTTAAATGATGAACACAAAGACCTACCTTTATGCCCAGAGCATCTAATTCCTCCGAGTTCAACAAGTAAAATACCTAAATTATTGACCACGCTTTTTGATAAAAAAAATTATATTATACATTACAAGAACTTGCAACAGGCCATTGTTTTAGGTTTAAAATTAATGAAAATTCATAAGGTGTTGAAATTTAAACAGACTTGTTGGTTGAAGCCCTACATTGAATTGAATACAAATTTAAGGAAACAAAGTAAAAACGATTTTGAAAAAAATTTTTATAAACTAATGAATAACAGCGTATTTGGAAAAACCATGGAAAACGTAAGAAAGTATAAAGAAGTTAAATTAGTAAATAGATGGATGGGTCGTTATGGTGCTAGTTATTACATATCACAACCTAACTTTCACAGTTGTAGCATTATTAAAGAAAATTTGGTAATTATAGAATTAAAACGTTTAAAGGTAAACTTTACAAAACCAATTTATACAGGGTTTGCAATTCTTGATCTATCGAAAATATTTCTGTATGATTTTCATTATCATTACATTAAAAAAACTTTTAAAAGTCAGCTAAATTGTTGTATACAGACACCGACTCTTTAATATACCACTTTTTTGTTGATAATGTTTATGAGCATATTAAACAGGATATTGATAAATTTGATACCTCTGATTACCCTCCTAATAATGTTTATAACATCCCGTTGAAAAATAAAAAAAAATTGGGTTTAATGAAAGATGAAAATAATGGAAAAATTATGACTGAATTTATTGGCTTGAGATCTAAAATGTATACCTTTAAAACATATGAAAACAACAACAAGGAAACTGTTAAAAAGAAAGCAAAGGGTATAAAGGAAGCTGCATTAAAAACTATAACATTTGCCGATTATTATGATTGTTTGTTTAATAATAATACACACAACACGACGCAAAAATTGTTTCGTTCCCAGAAACATGAAGTATATACAATAAATCAAACTAAAATAGCCTTAAGTCCGCATGATGATAAAAGGTTAATAAGTTATCTATATACGGATACATTGCCTTGGGGATATCACAAAAACTAAAAAATTATCAAAATCTTCTGTAATTCTAATCAATGTACATATTTTTGTTTACTGTATGTGTATATATTGTATTGCGTAAATAAAGCAATAAATAATATTATTCTGTGTTTTTTTTTAATTAATAGGTGACATAGATGTACTTGTGCAGGTAAACACCTGTTTAAAGATGACGAACACATTAAAAAGAGGTTAATTAATTACAGATACAGGTGAATTTACACCTCATATCTTCAGCGATGTCATTAGTAGTGTGTGCCACACCTGTTTTTTTTTTAATTGTCTTCTGTTATCTTGAAAGATGACAACCATTTTTTAACACATTCAAAGAGGTTATTTAATTACAGGTGTGCTTCTAGCACAGGTAAAAAACAGGTGTGTGTTTGTTGTCTGTTCTTAGACCGCCTTCTGGTAGGATGACGTCATTGTTAACACTTCTTCAGCACGTTTTTGACACATTCAAAGAGGTTATTTAATTACAGGTGTGCTTCTAGCACAGGTAAAAAACAGGTGTGTTTACACCTGATATCTGCAGTGACGTCATCATTAGTGTGTGTTTGTTGTCTGTTCTTAGACAGCCTTCTGGTAGGATGACGTCATTGTTAACACTTCTTCAGCACTTCTTAGGCGGGTTCTTTGCGACCTTCAGCCTACCCCCCTACTGTGTGGTAAGAACCGGATGGCGCGGTCCATCAGGTTGTTGGATTGTCATCATACCCTAGTGGTATAACTACTCGCGACTTATGTGCCATTCGAAGTCAACAAGAGAACCAGTTACATATTTATGTATGTATGAAATTATATTCGTTTGTTGCTTC
The DNA here is from genome assembly GCA_025024175.1 of Rhyzopertha dominica. Lineage (NCBI taxonomy): Eukaryota > Metazoa > Arthropoda > Insecta > Coleoptera > Bostrichidae > Rhyzopertha > Rhyzopertha dominica. The sequence continues at coordinate 15,239,431 of QCXZ01000137.1, forward strand.
GATTCACAACAACGCCTTTTTTCTTTACTACCCCACTTACCCGTTCTTCACTACAGGCAAGGCATCATTCAGATTCCAAAGCTTTATATACATGAGCCTTCTCTACAACTTGACATCAGAAGAAAAAGAATATGACTTGACTCCAGTATTAATAAACAATTTTCTTGTGTTGGATTTCAGCCAAAACAAATACAGGAAAATGGTCGCTATAGTTGGTGGCATGCGGACTTGGGTTCGTACATACATGAGTGATGGACCAACGGACGAACCTGTAGTGAAAATGTTACAATTGATGTCGAAAAGGTTTACATGCTGTCTGTTGATTTTCACAAAAGTGAATGCTTGTGTTTTCATTTGTCTAGCTGGAGGATATCCAGTATTGTACGTACTTCAAATAACAAGCAATGAGAAAAGCGGTAAAGTAGCAGTCGTAGTGCGAGTTTACTACATGTAGTTTGATGGATAAGATCCATCAATGTTTGACAATTCTGCTAGATATTGAATGAACAGCCGGCATACTGCAAAATTTCTTATTGATATATATTTTGTTTAGTTCTATATAACATGTTTCAGCTTAGGTCTTTGTGTTTTAGGACACGTGGTTTGGAAGCAATAAAAACTGCAGTTATGATTATGAATGAAGAATATAATAGCACCAAAAATAAATAATTTCAGTGCAAGAAGATAGCTTTACATTTTCTGATATTGTACTTAAAGGGTTTACATAAACTATTACGATTATGGGCTCGAAAACTGCAGATTTCTGACTAACCTTCTTTTATGTAAAACACTTGTTTTATATACACTAAGTCTGAACACATTAGCTTAAAACACTACTATTTTAATACTATTAATTCACTAAAACACTATACTGCACATACTAGCACTGAAAACACCTGCTTTGTGAAAGCTATTCGAATTCAGAACTGCCTGCGGGGTTTATCAAACCAGAGTTTTATAACCACAATCTAGTAGTTAGCTGGTATACAGTTACTTCGATTTTTTTGTTTGTTTTTAAATGTTGTTAGGAATGTCCATACTGCGATAGCTGTGATTACTGTTAATGCGATGTTTTCAATTAAAAATAACTCTTTATAGTGAATTTCAGATTTAATAAAAGTGTATGATAATGTATAGAGTAAATAAAAGTATTTCGTAAATTAAATTCAAATATAAAGGACTAAATTAGGTGCATCATCTTCATAACACGTTTCTATCCATTACACAAAGCTCAAAGCAAATATGCTTAACGAAACAAAGCCCAAACGCGAGAAAGTTTCCAATGGAAGACAGGTCGGTAGCGTAAAATCCAATTCTGAGATGTGTACTTAACCAGAGTAAACATCCAGGTACTTTAGCGTTGCATATTGCAGATGCAATTCCAAAGTTAGACCCTGGAAGAGTGCTCTGTTTACTCCCGTGACAGCACTTTCCTAACCCGAGCAACGCTGTAGGAGCTATTAGCAACCGCATTAGCAGTTGTCAATACTTAGTCCCTGAGGAAATTTTCAGTATATGTGTGTGTGTTTACTTAAACCTTACAACTTACAAATGTGCGCCTAGGTGTTTAAGTTTGGTAATTTAGTTTTATTTGTGTGGAAGAGTAAACTCGCACTACGACTGCTACTTTACCGCTTTTCTCATTGCTTGTTATTTGAAGTACGTACAATACTGGATATCCTCCAGCTAGACAAATGAAAACACAAGCATTCACTTTTGTGAAAATCAACAGACAGCATGTAAACCTTTTCGACATCAATTGTAACATTTTCACTACAGGTTCGTCCGTTGGTCCATCACTCATGTATGTACGAACCCAAGTCCGCATGCCACCAACTATAGCGACCATTTTCCTGTATTTGTTTTGGCTGAAATCCAACACAAGAAAATTGTTTATTAATACTGGAGTCAAGTCATATTCTTTTTCTTCTGATGTCAAGTTGTAGAGAAGGCTCATGTATATAAAGCTTTGGAATCTGAATGATGCCTTGCCTGTAGTGAAGAACGGGTAAGTGGGGTAGTAAAGAAAAAAGGCGTTGTTGTGAATCGAAGCAACAAACGAATATAATTTCATACATACATAAATATGTAACTGGTTCTCTTGTTGACTTCGAATGGCACATAAGTCGCGTTGTCCTTCTTAAGTATCAAAGATTCTTTCGCAGGCATCAACATTATTTGTTCCCCAAATAATATTTGAGTATAGCTGGACAGATCACAAAAGTAGGAGCAATAATACACCCTTTTAAAGCCTCTTTTGTTGCTATTATCCTATCCGTGCGTATATTACACAGATTACCTGTAAGTTAGCCATCTGTATATTCCACTTTGGGCTACTTTGATGTGTACCTAAAGACTTCATCGGTGAAACGGCAATGCGTTAGCTTGTTAGCTACTTCAATTATCATGTTTTTTTTTACCACGCGTTTCTTACTTTGAAACTTCACTAACAACGGAAAAGGTTTCGTTTGGGGATACAGACATTGACATTGAAGAGTAACTGATAAAATTGTTGGACCAAGTCTGATGCCAGTGATACTCCATGTCGTACTACTAATGAGGTGAATCTTGTTCATTCTATTGGCTCATCTGTTCATGGTCTTGCAAATAAGGTGTTAATGCTGCAAGAGTCGCGCTCCAATACCAAGATATTGCAATTTCTGTTGAAGAACTCCATGCGAAACTCTGTCGAAGGCTCGATATCAATACCACAAAGCTTTTATACTTAATAGACGATCTGATAGCATCAATAAATCCTCTTCGATATGCAAGTTTTTATTCACAGAGAACTTTATTTCTTTTTTAGTCATTTTATTAGGCTGTTATTAATTGGTGCCTCGAGAAATTTTGATATCGTATGTTGAACAAATATTGTACGAAAGTTAACATATGAGTAATTTCCATTTTCCCTCCAAGTATAGGGTATAGGATAATTAGTACAGCTTGAAAATAAGTTAGATTTGCTTGAGTTTTGTTTAGATATATTATTCAAATTACTCGACGATCATTTCAGCGATATGTTCATTTTCAAAATAATAAAAATGCACTGAAGCTGTCTGATACCTACACGATTTGCTGAAACAATTAATCTATTAATATGTCAAGACACGGTCATATAACGTTATTGACAATATAGAACTGACTACCATACCATACCAAAGAAATTAAACAAATATCAAAATAAATTATGGATAAATTATACTTCATTACACATTTTAGTACCAATTTTTCCGTAGGCAATTTGCCAGCTAGGCTTTTCTTACCTAATACTTCTTGACGCCGTAAAACGCCGTAGATAGCGTAAATAACCAACAAGCGGTTTTCTTAAGCGAGACGTTCGCCGACTGCTTTCGGCAAAATTATTACAGACACATACCTTATAAGTGCTGAAGATGACAGCGACTGTATGGGGGCAATGTGGGGTCTTCACCGGATGATGTTCCTCTAATTACTGAAATAAGGGGAGAATAAGTAAATGTTTGCGCTTATCTTTCGAGGTATACTCTTAGTTGCGCCACAAAGAAATCGCGAATTAATTATAATGGTTGTGGCTGACATTTAGCGTAGGAAAATGGCAGAATTCGTACAACTCTATAAAGACGGTATGTATTAATCTGGCTTTAAAATTTCCCGAAGAAGAGAGTGGGAGAGTTCTAGTTCTACGTACTTAGCATTTCAGACAAGTATTTTGGGTATTTCCTGCAAAAATACGAAATAATGAGTTATCGCAACATAATTCATTTTTCCAGTGCTTCTTTATGAAATTTGGGTTAAGAATATTCAGTTTATTTAGCTGCCTTTTGTAGGTATAGTTTAAGCGCGTTTGGCTATTGCGGAGTTTCAACTGGTGCAGTAGTTTTAACACTAAACGTAAAATAGTGGGTAAAAATTAAGTTAAATGTATTGGGAGGTTTACATTTTCGGATACTGCTAGATTTTATATTCCCAATAATAACACTTCAACTCTTGCATTGTTTAGACAGGTTTTGGAAGTCAGTTTATAGAAAGCATGAAGGTTTATAGTAAGTGCTTTGAAATTGGAAATACGCCTTTCGAGGTATATAGTGCAGCTGACCTAAAGTACAATATTACAACAATTTTGAGCATAAAGCCTTTTGTTTAATTCATTAACTGACCTCATAAACTTTTATATATATAGTTTGAATAATAACTTTACAGTCGGAATATAAAATAATAGTACAGTATGCATCAAATAATAACAAAAAATGGTGATAGGAGTACCAAAATAGTATACAGTATATCGCTAATTATCACAACTAATAATAATTATTTTAAATATTTGTTTCGTATCTTCCTTGATTATACCTATTAATAATTATAATAATACTTGCGCTTTGTTTATGGTCGCCATGCAAACTAACAAAAACTTGTCAATGTGAGTGTGATGTAGATCACGGACTCATAGAAAAACAGAAAAAAGTGCCAATTTCACATCCACATGATTGGTTTCAATTAGTTCCTTCTATTGGTAAAAAACAAAAATTTTAAGTTGAGGAGCTATCCCGCACTGACTTTATACATTTTGTGGACCTATTAAAAACAAATCTTCTGCGTAGAAGGAAGGATACAGATGGGCGTTAGTTTAACTAGCATTTGGTAAAATGGTTTCGTTACACAAAAGATTTTGGAATTTTGTATTACGAAACTAGTTTTGAGGGAGACGAGTGCCACAATAGTACTTTGCCGATTTTCAAAGAAAAGAAGAAATATATTATAGACTTGTTGCCTCTGATCCCTCCAACTTTCCACGACTTCTATAATAAATTAAAGACTGCCTATACGCTAGATGTCTATCCGGATGCAGAAGACTCCGGTAGTGATGAATAATCAGTATTATGAGGCAATATTTAACATTTTGTATACTTTATAACCAAAAAAATTGTGTTTGTTTAGTATTGTGCAGTTGTAAAATTAGAACTTGTTAACTTTGTTATGGTTCAGATAGTATAGGTCTTAAAAATACTGAAATTCGTTACATAGAGGTGCTACCGTTTTATATACATACGTCTTATTAATTTTACGGAAAACTCTTTTTTTATGCATTTTTTAATGGTTCGTATTTCAGAATAAACAAATAAAGCTGTTTTCTGAAAATTTTCATTTTTTGACTTGTACTATTTTTCCAAGCATCCTAGATTTTACCAATTGTTTATTTCGTTGTTCTTAATTCTAATTTATTTGAAACGAAGGACCGCAAAAGGCTGTAAAATACTTTGTTACGTAAGCAAGCAATATCGTCGTAATAATCACGCTATAGCAATTAGCCACCCTGAACACTTAACAGCCGCCAGTAATGCGAAAGCCTATTCAAAGTTGGAAAAGTAGCCCTAAAAAGAAAGTCCTCGGCACATAACAACTATCAGGCACGCACGCGTTTTTTCCGTTCCGTTCGGTTGTTTTGTTTGATCCAATTTCATTTCCTATTAAGTCGTAGAAAAAAGCCACCCCGTCATATACCGTCCGGCAATCCAAGCGGCTTTCTCTGACCCGCCGCCCTTTCTGCCAACAATAAACTGTTTTATTTATAAAGAAGTAACTCGTTTATGGACGTCCTTTCGAATAAAAAAGTCGTTTGTCTTTTCTATTACGACGCGGTCCTGTCACGAAGTCATAAAGGGCGAGGCTTTCTAATCTCCAGCCGCCACCCTGGTGGTGGGTTTACCTAGCTGGTAATTTAATTAACTAAAGGTAATTAAACGAAAATATTTGAGACATCTATTTGCCTTCATTTCGCGGTTAGATGCGGTTCCAACACAATGAAAGGCGTTGTTGGCGACGTTGCCTTTGATGAATGTAAACTCATCGACTTGAGATAATGTAATTACATATTATTCTCTAATCAACACTAAAGGTGTAAAACCTTAAACATTTGATATTCTTTCTTTCTACTTATATAAGGTTACGTTTACGATATGGAAATTAATAATTAACCTTAAAATTGTCATACAAAACTACATATTTTGATATCAAACTTTACTTTTACGATGGCGATCCGTTCTCATTTCCCTTGCAAGTCAATGATAAAATACAGAACTTACACGACCCCCGCTTTCTCTAGAAACCGTTAATAACTTTGTTAGTAGGAGTCATTTGTCCCCCCTTACAAATATCAGCTTATAAAATCTGCTAAGTTTTCTATAACTTCTTGCTCTCACTAATTGTACACGTGTCCTCCCCTCCCCTCCAAGTCGAGCAAAAGAACAGCCGTACCATCCTTTTCCCGAAGCCATTTAGGGCACCTTTAACCCCCCCCCTGTAACTTTGTTGTGCATAAGCTAAAAGCCTGAATTTTCAATTACCAAGAAGACATGCTACGTATACATATATAGTTTACGAACTATTGCTACTCGAAGTTCTTTAATTTTGTCACTGATATATAAACTCGCTCACTCACTCACCAATTATCAAAATTCTAAGATACTACTACATGACATACAAATTTAAAATTATGCATTCGGTTAGTGTTTAGCCTATAAAGGAAGGATAAACGGAAACATTTCGAAATTTCAGTCCCGTTTTCTAAATTATGGTTCTGTGTTTTTCATCGCTGAGTATAACAGACTTGTTAAAAATTGTTACATCAAAGCCTTTGAGAAAAACCAATAGGGCCAGGGAAAAGAAAAAAAGGACTATATACAAAAAGAAGTGATATCCCATAAAACACATGAAATGTACCCGAAATGTCATATAAAACCAAGTCAGTTAATAACCTATTTAACAATTTTGTCATGATTTGTTTCCTGATTTGTTACCTACCATCATTAGTGGTAACTGTATTAATATTAGATACCTATTTCATTATAAATATTTTTGGTGATGTTGCTACTACTATTGTAGGTATCTTTAAATGCATGATATATTCTGCCTTCGTAGAATAATACTAACAACAATCAATATAAGTTTGATTTTAAATAAAACTTATAGACAAACACTCGTTATGTCTGGCAAAATTTAAATTTATATATTATAGATTATTCGTATCCATTTCCTGGGCTATCTGAACGACAGGATTTATTGATGTGTTAATTACTACCTACAACATCGCTCGACTTCTATTTGGTAATACAAAGTTCGTGATATATATCTCTGGGGCTACTATAACCTTTTTCTTAAATAGAATATCCTGTGTGCTATTACATCTTGAACCATTGGCGAGTTTAAAGGTAATGTAATTAGCATGATATGTGATCTATTTTTTAATGAGGCTTACAGCGCTTTCGAACAAAAATATTGTACATTCGAAAGTAAAAAAGACGTCGTTTCGACGTGCATACGTCTTACGCCGCACTTTAGGTGTCATTTTGTTAAAATCGACAATAAATCATCTAGCGGCGACTTTAATAACTACAACCTAGGTTGGTACGGTCTGTAAGTATAGGGACCTACATTGTGGTCAAAATCCGCAATGCGTCATCTAGCGGTGGCTTTACGAACTACTACTTAGGTTGGTTCAGCCGGTAAGTACAGAGATCTACATTACCGATTGCGCAATGAGCCTTTGAGACTACTGGAAAGACCCACCGAAACAAGAACCCGGTGAAATAAAATTAGGTACTTAGAATGATTAATCTTTGTCATATTAATCTTAGTTCAAAGTTAACTACTTCCACCACCACGTAATTAAGTTGTGTTCAGGTGAGACTTACGGGATTTTTTCGCTGTCCATTTAAGTACTGTACAATTCTAATCCAAAATTGGTTCATAAAGTAATTAAATATAAAGTTTTATTTTAACACTTTAAAAAGCAGMTCACTTTATATACATTTTTACTATAATCTCACCGAAACTACATTTTACGGTCGAAACCGAAACCGAATTTCGGCTTCCGTCTCAGTTTCGGCCGAAACCGAAACATCCATAAAAGGCCAATAGTCACCTTTTCGTGGTATGCAAATGATTCGGAATGGATGATAGCGGAAATTCTAATCACATAGTGAATTTAATGCATAGTTTATAACAACTGCTAGCATTTTAGTGAACAGTCTGCCGGTCTCTCGTGGTAGTTCCCTTATTTGGACTGTTTGTGTGAATGCTTTCGTCTACGAGATATTTCCATTTCAGTAAGGTACCTAGTTCGAAGGTATGTGAAATAACTCCTCCCCTTTTTGGTTTTTTAATTCAGACGGTGTAGGTGTATAAATGAAGTTTTTATAATAGCTGGGTTTGTTGGTCATTAAATCCACTATACACTTACTTTAATAGGAAAGTAATAAAATCTAACGTGCTTTTGTAATCTAGCTTCAGAATAGTAGCTATAGACCAACAAAATGCCTTATTATTTTCTAGAATTCTTTTTATGTTCACTCATTTTTATAATAAAACTCAGCTGGCGCTTAAACTCATGTATCGCGATGCGTACACGAAAATGGAAAGCGTCCAGTGACAGTGACTGTTTTTGAGTAGTTCGCTATTCTGCCGCTAGACTGAGTATCGCTTAGCTCGAAACGTCCACTGCAAATAAGCTGTTTAAATGCAAATAAAACTAGTGACGTTTTTTCCCCAAGGAAATAGAACGAACGAAGTGGAACTGAATACTACGGAGTTTATCTTTTCAACGCTCTCCCCCTTGATGTAAAAAGTATGTCCTATATCAATTTTAAACAATATATTTTAAAAAAAATCTACATTAGAGTACGCTATATGACGAATATTTTAAAGTGATTGTGCCGTCCTAGTAATGGTAATAAGTGTTTGATATATTTATTCATCTTATTGTAATTATAGCTGCGAATGCCGTGACTTGTGCAAAACATCTTTTTATGTACTTAATAATAAATAATAAAAGTATTATTGTAAATAATAAATTAATTATCTTCTGAAATAAAGTTTAAATTTCGCTTGCGATTTGGAAATTTAACCTGCCCAGTAGTGTTAAATCCTGGGAACAAAGAGATCCTCTATCTGGCTGGAGTCGGTCAGATAACATTGTCTGTTCTAGGTAGCAATAAAGCATTTTTGACATTCACCGAGACCTGACAGGTAATTGTTCGTGGCTCAAAATTGTTTCTTTTGCTCGAGCATTACGACTTCAGCATTGATTACTGTATAAAGAACAATACTAGAATGACATCTAAGTATATCAAATAAAGATAAAATAATTTCCAACGCTGGTTTAATTAATTACTTAAATATTCAGAAGAAAACTGTCAGTATCTCTAAAAGTATTAGAGATCATACAATTTTGAATATATCAGGTTAACCGTGTTTAAATTGAACTGCGTATTTAATGAGGGTATTCATTTGTTACTCCAACTCTAGTTTGTTCAGTGTTTCATCCTTGTTGAAGTATAAAAATCTCATCAAGAATCTAAAAATATTATGAAATACAGATGTATGAGGTTGATGAGCTCCAAGAGGAAATATGACATCCTTGTTGTAATTAAAATCAGTGAAAACTTTTGTAGGAAACGTCTTTAATTAAAATGAATATTAAACTAGCTGGCAGACCGTTCACTCTCAGGTGAAGCATTTTATAAATTTTTTACGCGAGGTAAATTATATACCATTTGTATTAATAAACAATAGAATTGTTACCGATGATAATAGCATAAATTTCTAATACTCAGATCAATAAGATTGCAATGTCTGCGTTTTAGTTGTATCTAATAAGAAAAATAAACCACCCTCTTTGAAATGCAGAAATAGTAGATAGTCCGTAGAAAGGCTTGGAGATTATTAATTAAACTAATTAAAGTTGGTTAAATTGAAACGCCAACCAGAAGGTTTTGATTCCAGAGCAGGGCTTAAAGACATTAGCATTGCAAATCAATAAACTTTGGGGGCTGATAATACCTTAAGCACCGAAGTAAGCTGATGATGTTATAATAGCTATTCTTTACATTCACCAGTCGGTATTTTAAATGTAAATATACCAAACTGCTAAAATAAAAAATTGCGGAAGTTAATATAAAATCAGCTTTTCATTTACCTTATAAAGAAGTTACTTTTTTAAATGAGTAATGAGGGATTGAGTACACGTGAAGGTTGAAACCCAGTCCTATTTTCCATCAATGCGGAAATATGTCGGTTATTGAATACACGAGCTGTTACTTTGATTAATAACTAAAAATAAAAGCAGAATCGATTCCACCACGAACACCATTTACAATGTATAAATTTTGTCTCTGCTCCTATCAGCACCAAAACGATTTAGAAATCGCGATACCTTATCATAATTCCGTATCTGTAGTTTGCGGTTTATTATCGTGACATCGTTCATGGAGGATGTCTATACAGAAAAGGCTGAATGGGGCTATACATCAAAGCACGTCTCCGACTGTCGGGTCGGTAATTGATGCCAACCTTGATGGTGAAAAAGCACCTTGCGAGACCCATTTAATTTGTCCCGTACTTTTCGAACATGAGGAAATCAGAAACGCAGCGGATAAATCAGCAAATGCGAGTGTAGGCTTTGAACTCGTCATTTATATTAACTAATTAAACCTCGCCTTTGTGCCGCAAAATATTTGAAATCTCGTTAATGTATTTCCGTGGCTTCACTGTTAAAAAGATGCGGATGTGCAAGGCAGAGACTTACTCCAATTAAGTTTGCATTTTGCCATAACTTTATTAAGATGATTTTTCGGGGCACATGTGCAAGTTTCGCTGTACCCTAAGTTGAATATTGTAATACGCAAGACAAGGTGGAAGGTTCTGTTGGAACCAAAGTTAGGTCGCAAGAAGAGTACACTAAGCACACTGTAAAAGCTCAAAATTACTCGTTTAGTTGGCCCAATTGTTAAAAAAATACATATAAAAAATTGCGTTTATTATGTAGAGTTGTCTAGAAGTTCGTAACAGTATAACAAATTCACTGAAGCGTATAGAAGGTTTGAAGGATGAATGCTTTAAACCTCCATAATATGCTCGCCAGGCAGTGAGAAAAATTATTAATTTTACGCTGCCATTACGCCTGTAATCGTTGTCAAAGGATGATTAAAATATAAAAACCTGCGAAGGTTCCAAAATGTACGAAAAAATAGCTTCGTGTGGTACCTACAAATGATGATTTCGAAATACAGACGCTAGCATATCCAGATACTGCAGGTTAGGTACTTCTGGGATGACAAAAAACGTCAAGTTTTACAAAAATCTATATTTGAACCGAAAGAGCTGCTTTGGATGGCCATATCTCAATTATAATTTCTATAAGAATTTTCATTATTCAATAAGTTTCTATGAGGGAATGGCTTCCAAAACTGGTCAAGTTTATTGAAGAATTCGTTAACGATGACAGAATCTTGTTCTGGTCTGATTTAGTCAATTCACATTATGCAAAAGAAGTGCAAACATGCCTTGTAAAAAAGAGAGTAAATCTTGTGCCAAACCAGCCTAATGTACCAAAAGATCGCTCCACTGAAAAGCTGAGTTAATTCGCAGAATAAAAAAGCTTAGAGAAATTGACAAAAAATTGTCCGGAGTATGATAATTGGAGTTTTAGCGAAACTAAGAAAAATCTAAAGGAAGGGTTGGTATTCAGTTAACTAAGTGCTTTACGGTATATAATTGTTCTGTTTTGTATTACCTAATGATGGAAAGATAAGMACAATAAAGTGTCTGTCTACATTTTTGATGTCGGGTCAATATTCAAAAATTTTTCTGCKCTGGCCGGGATGAGCTTGTGCATGGTACGTAGTGTTTCAAGGTGTAAATCWCGTCTGTAACTGATGGGGAATTTTATTTAGTGCCATATAACCTTTTAATTTTAGCTTTATTTTGTGTTACATTACATCTTCAGCTTATTTATATTCTATTCCGGAGCAGTTTATTTATTACTAATTGCATTAATAGATACACTAACTTAATATATATTTTTAATAAATCAAATTAATAACAAGAAGTAAATGGAATCTTACATAATGGAATTTTACTGTATTTATAAAAATTCCAATAATTTTCCTGACATTTATTAAAGAGAGAATTTTTATCAAAATAAAACTTGATGCGTAAACGTAAATTGTAACAATTTGAACATGAATCTGCAACAAGAATTGGTTGTAGTTCAATGTTATTATGAATACAATAAAAACTGCCCTGGTGGATTTAGAAAATTTAGTACGAAAATGACTGAAAGCAAGTCTATACCAAATGAAAGTGTACCGTAATTTTATTAGTTAATTTGGAAGAACAAGGTCTGTAATTGAGTTTCCAAAATCAGGAAGACCAAGGATTACTGCACAAGTTGCAGAAGTTCAATACTAATTCGGTAGCAATAAGTAGTATGAATGCGGTATTAAAACGGTTACAAAAAAGTGGTATATCACGGTTTGCAAAATTTTACGCAAAATCCTTAAATATGTATCCCTATAAATTGCAGCTGCCGTTTGAATTAATATTTGTAGATTTTAATCCCAGGTACAATTTTTCATTACATATATTGGCTTAAACGGAAATTGAACCGGAATTGTTTTCCCGTATGTTATGGACAGATAGGAGCCAGGTTTCCTTTAATGGTGGAGTCAATACTCAAAACTCGAATATCGTCAACGAAAATCTACATGAAAATTTTGTTGCAAAACGAGTACGTGGGAATAGGGATGTTGACTGTAATTAAATAAAGACATAATTTGAATGTAAAGTGGTAGTTTCTATGATATAAATACTGAAAATCACAATATTTTTCCTTATTTTTACATAACTTTATTAATATTTTACAAATAAAATGTAATTAAATCACTCTCAAGTCACGTGACAATGAACACCAATAAGAGTGCATGACGTCACCTGTTCCTATACATTAGAGTTGGGCAGTCCGGGATCCGTAGATGGATCCGGTTGCAAGCAACTTGCGGACCGGATCCACCGGCCCCGTTCCAGTGGGTCCGACACGAAGTGAACGAAATAAATGTGTAACAAATTACATGGAACCAGTGCAGTGGATCCGAAAGGCGTAGACTTTGTTGGGCTTTAAAATTAAGCATTCAATGCTTTATGACTGCATCTAACTGCAATTTCATTTGTTAACGTTGCTTTACTTTAGTCATATTACACACAACTATAAAAAGATCCAATTTAGATGAATCCTGAGTTGAAATGAAATGCCAAATAGGTATATTCATAAAAACTACATTTTTTAAATTTCATAGCAGTTCAGTGAATTGTAAATTTTGGATTAGATTTTTTAATATGTGGTAGGTATGTAAACAGACAAAAATGTAAAAAAGATTTAATGCTTGTGCCTACATAAAACGAAACATTTTTACGCAAGCTACATTTTTATTTAAAGATTAAACACTTTGAAAAAAATAAGTGTTCATTCGAAAGAGACAATCGAATAAAATAAACCACGCAAGTAAATCTCACGGCTCAAAGTCGGAGTCAGTCAGTTCCGTATACACGGTTCACATCGAGGACACGGACAGATGGCTTGGCTCCGCCAGCATGCTAAATGTTTCCATTTGGATCCGCATCCGCTTGCCGCGTATGCAACCGCGGTAGCTAACAAAACTGGATCCGGAGCCGGACCGATTCAGCGGATGGATGCGGATCCAACGGCTCCACCTTCTGATCCTGATCCGTGGAACGGGACACATCTCTACTATACATCGTTTATGCTGTCAATAGACTTCATTGTTTGGATAAAATAATTTTATAATTATCAATAATTTCTTGGCGGTTCGGTTTGAAAAAGTTTGAAAGGTGCTTTTATATCATGGAAAGTGGATTTTTTATTAAGGCAAGTAGTTCAAATTTGCCGAAAATTGACTGTTTTACAGTGGCCACCTTCTTCGCAACTTATAGTAACTTCTATTCTGCTGTATTCAGAAATGTGAAGTCCTCCATGTAAGTATTATACCAATATTTGTTAGTTCTGTACCCAAATTATAAATTACAGTAACAATACATTTTTGATTGTGTCGCTACAAGCGCCGGATCCCTGCGGGCAAGCTAAAGCCACATTTTCCTGCCATTTGCCGAACATGGAACATGAAGAAATAGCTCGTTAGGTGTTCTGATTCTAGTAGATGCACACTGAGACACAGCACAAAACTTATGAAACTTAGAATTCATATTATAAAGCAATAATTGCGAAAAAACTTTAAATCGCCTTATTAGTTTAACCGTGTTTCAGAACAGGTGACGTCACAGCTGTTACGGTGACAAGGTATTGGCGTTTTGAAGCGAAATTTGAAATGCATTTTAAAGACATGGTTTTTAAAGCTTTTAAGCGTTTTRAAAAAATAATAATTAATATTCGCGACTATATAGGGTACTTGTGCACAATTTACAACACTTTCCCAAAAACAGTCAACATCCCTATTGATTTTTATAGAAGATGGAGTACTTCCGCACATATACCGACCAGCAGCTAGCGAATTGGCTACTGAAGTTTTACAAGGTCGTATTATTAACCTGACCTGACCGTAAGCAAGAAGATGCTGGCTATGGGTTTATTTTAAAAATTTTGTGTTTGAAATACGGCTAACAACGATGGTGGAATTAAAGGACAGTATATTAAGGAACAAAGCAAAGAAATATTGAATAGCGTTGTAGGCAATTTGGAGGAACGGTTAGTAATTGTACAACGACAAACTGGAAATATATCGAGCAAATGCGGAATTTTGATTTATTATAAGTATATAAAATAAGTTGAACTATATCACTTACTTTATAATAACCCCGTACATATCGTTCTGCATTTGTTTTCTATACTTCGTAGTGAAGGAAAGTTATCAGAGAAGAAGCATGCGTTTACCCAGGTTTACTATTATTGTCACACAGCGAAAATGCAACCACAATCAAATATGTGTTGCTAGTACTTTCAGTCGTCGCCTCGTTCTCTTTTAAATTTAATTTTGATACAGCCGAAGTAATAATTTGGAAGTCACTACTATTACAGTTAGAAGTACTTGCTGTGCTTCAGTGATCTAGACTATTGTTTGTAAGACACGGAAATGAGTAAAAAAATATTACGTATCTACTAGAAGATTTTGCAAGAATCTCAATTTTTACGCAAGTCGCGTAATTAAAAACGAACGAATTAAATTTTATCTTGAGTGGATGCAGCTTCATTCGCCAAGAGACAAATTTTATTTAAGGGCTGAAGCGACTGAAAAATACGAACCTTTAATTCTCATCTTTCGGCCTGTGTAATATCACCTAATGATTATTTATTCTCCGAACGAAGGTGTCTCGCTTGGTTGGCAAAAAAAGTAATTGAGATTTATTTCCTCCCCCGGTTTTGTGCACGTCGAAAAGGCGGCCTCTGCCGAATCAACATTAATTAATTCCGTTTAAGCCAACACGTCTGGATCGACGGACTTTCGAACGTTATGGATACAGCAGCCGGCAAATGGATTTAGGTGCTATTTACATTTCCAGTCGCATGACAGGTAATTCATGCTCGAGGCCAGAGCTTTTTTGACGGCGGAATCTCGTCAAGTGCGCTCAACGCGGAAGATTAGGCTGTATTCAGTCGCACAAGGACGTAGTCGAAATGCGAATCACTGGCAAAGTTATAAACTGCGATGCTATTTACTACACGTGGTCCCGAACTGACCCCGTTAGCGAATTAACTGCAGCCTATATAAACTGCATAATGCATATGCATTTGTTATGTTTCGTAATGAAGCTTTGAAACATTAATTACACGAAATACGTTAGGGTGGCCGGGGCATACCTAGGTGACTAGTGACAATTCCCATGAATTAGTAATTATTTCTGAAAATATATGTTATAATCCTAATAAATTCATTTTATGTTCGCGGTTTGTCCAGTTATGTCCGTTATGAATGCTATTAAAAACTACAAAGGCCCTTGTTTAATGTTCGTGTTATAAATGCAAAAACGAGCATATACCCATGCACTTCCATCGAGTTTAAATCCTAGAAATTTGCATTTTGTTAAATCGTACCTACGTATCCTGTTATAACCAAATCATTGACAGGAAACATCATTTTGCAGTACGAGTACAATAAAGGCTTTACCGTACATACCGTAGAACGATTTCATAAACTTTATTTATAGAAAGTCAAAACTTGTAAGTTACTTAATTCTTAGAAACATAAAAATGAATATTAATATTCAAATAGTTAATAATACTCAGCCCAGATCATTCATTTGGGATACTCCAGCTGATGACAGTATCACACGAGCACTTTTCGAAGTACAAGACTTTTCGATTACAACGTTCGGATTTAAAATTTCAACATATCCTGTCTCGGTTATGATATCCATTATTTTTATTTCCTTCGGCAACCCTAGAAGCTTTCTAATCACCATAACGTTTCATAGTGGTTAGATTAGCACCTGATGCATCTGCTAGGAAAAACGTCGTGCATCATCTGAAACAATGACTGGTATGCAGGGCTCTTTCTGCAAGAACTTTTCCCATTTCATGTATGTAGGTATGCCTACTGGCAGGAGGGTACAATCTTTTTTTAAATTAAATATGACGATCATTTATATTCTATMTTCTTAGGACTAACAACTTTGACAAATATCATTGGAATTGTACGAAGTCAATGTATCCTCTGTAGTGTTTGCCGAACCTAAGGACGGGTTCGCAGTTTTTTTTACTATAACCAAGTAACGAAGAAAGATATCGACTTCCGGTTTTCAAACTCGTTACTTAATTAACTAACAAAAAAGTCTATATGGTTGCATTTGATTTGTTTAAGGTATTTGATCAAATATATGTTTGTAATTTACGATCCTTTAGTGATAGTGGTTATGTTGTTGTCTCTTTGTTTGTTAGCCAAGCTTTCGGAACCGTATGGTTCCTTCTTCATAAATTATTTATGTCAAAATTAATTTTATGACAGCCTTGTATATAATTGCACATTTTTGTTTATTATATTTGTATGTTTATTATATTTCAAATGAATTTATATATTACAACTGGTTTTATGAAGATTTTAAATTGTTGATTGTGGACAGTTTTATTTATTCTCGCATTTGAAGCTTGGCTAATAAATAAGAGACAATAACATAACCCGCCTGTTGATCCAAACCTGTAATACATCACAGTTATTTGATCAAATATAAAATTTTCTCAAATAACGCCTCCTTTTTTTAAACAATTGCTATAAATTATAAATCATTTACGATTATATCAAAAATCATAAAAGTCACTTTCAAACAAGCTATTATTCATTGAATTCGCTCAAACCATACTTGAGTTATGCCATTTTGAAAATTTGATAATACTACCCGTCCTGTTGTCGTTATCATAGCAACTATAAGAATATAGATTATGGGTTAATCTTAGACCAACATTGGAGAAAGAAACGATCCTTCGAAAAGTCATGCTGAATGTGCCACCTAGCGGTAAAGTGAAGAACTTCATAACATTTTAAATGAAATCTATGTGGCCACATTTGCTCAAAAAAAATTAACCGCAAGATTCTAGCACGATTAGTTTACCAAGCTGCAGCCGCTGTCAACCCTAAGCTGATCACCCTGTATATCGGTAACTATCCATACTTTGATAAGTCGACATTTCTTTCACCCTCAACGTACTCCAAGCTGTGGAACATTTAAAGATAAAACTTGAAAATTTATAAATGCGTTGGCGTTGGCATTAAAAAACGGCAGCGCATTACTTGCAAGCTAAAAGTAATCCCTTGGTTAAGCATGGAAGGCAGACGTCACCTTCATGCAGCCTGTACATTCCATAAAATTATATATAATAAATGCCCGCCATAACTTTTGAACAAAGTTAGATTTAGGACTGACGTTCATAACATTAATATACGACGCAAAGATATTATTACTGTGCCAGTTCATGCACACAATTTCTTTACCCGTAGTTACTCATATTATATTTGTAAAGTATATAATTCAATTCCTTCAGAGTTTAAACAGATGACACCTGCAAAATTTAAAAATAAATTTTGTCGTTACTTGTCAGAAGCTTAGATATTACGCGGGCTTGCTATTCCTATTATTATCCCTTGCGCTTTATAGTAATTTGGTTTTGACTTTGCATATTTCATTTTTCAGCATATCTAATTTTATTTTATTATTAATTTATCTTTACTTTTTTTTTACGGTTAAGTGGAAGAGCAGGGGCAGTGCTGCCTTTCTCGAGGCACCACAAGCCACTGAACTTCGCCGTTTCGGCCCGCTACGGCGCTGTAGTCTTGCTCTTATTTTTAATATGATATTATATGTATGATATGTAGTAAGGCCGAATAAAGACATTATTATTATTATTATTATTAAAACTAACCTTTTCATAAAAGAGCAACCATAACTTCCTCGTCAATCTCCTTTACATTCTTTGCCGTCCTACAGGAATTAAAAATATTGTAGGTTTTCTCATATTTATCTTGTGACTTCGAGGGTAATGTGCTAAAGCCGATATTTCAGAATGATTTTTGTTTATTTTCGCTTCCACGAAATTTTGTGCTACTGCATTTAACTAGTTATTTGTTTACCTATTTTTGTTTAGTTGCTACGGTTGCTACAGTGATGGAAATGTCAATTTGATTACCGCGCTCGTCATCTATTTTTTTTAAATAAATTCTTATAAAATGTAATTGATTTCCAAGTATCCGAAAGAAAATTATGTACTCCTATTATTCTTAAAGAAAAGTAATTTTTCTTCACTCATAGCACTTCTAATCGAGATGCAGCCTGTTTAATGAATAATTTAATCTTAATAAATATTTTTTGTTGCTAAAATTGGCATGGAGCCGAGGGAACGTAAAGGGCGGCAAATGTACTTTAGTAAAAGGGTCTAGGCGCATTCCCGAGCTTTGTGACCAAATACAAAATTTATTAAAGCATGCACTCGTTTATTTATATAACATAACATTCACTAGAATCACTAGTGGGCTTTTCTATAATGTCTCTTGATGCATGCATAATGTTAATATTAGGTAGAGTTAAAAATTATGTTTTCAGTTACTGGGAAATCTTGAATTTTATGTCCACACATTAAGCTACATTTCATCTATTTAGATTCAAATATATCAAAGAGATTACTCAAAATAGGCAAATGATGCCCGACAATCCAATTACTCTATTTGCTTTCCAAATACCAGCGATCACAATGCCCACGATAAACGTTATACATCGCATTTTGGAGCAGTGTAACAATGGAGATAATACAAACAGGAWCTGGCGTCATCAGAATGGAACAGATTTACAACTCGCCACAGCAGGTTGAACTTAATTACCAAGCTAAATAATTCCTGCACACACATGATTGTTAATGGTGGACGGTATTAGCCCCCCAAATCCTCTTCGCGATCCTAATTTTCCGCGGTTTACTGCACATGAGATCGACATTAACCCCTTTGTTAAGCTTAGGTGCATATGGCTTCCATTCCCGCATAGAGTATTATTATGACTTACTACTTAGTATTTAATTAGATTACAGGTAGTCGAATTCGGATGAAGTTCACTTTATAAATTGGTTATCGTTAAATCTTCCAAGAAAGCTATTTGGGTTATAGATAGATGCATAAATGTAGTAGTGCAACACCTTGTAACAAATGTGCACGTTTTATAATACAAAGCGCACACTTTACTAGACTGCAAACCATGTTGCTAAAAAAATCTTTCAGAAAAAGCAAAGGGGTAGTTCTTCAGTTATTAGGTAGTTGATTGAGTCTTCTACAAATACAATGGTACCTGTAGTTCCTGCAGTGAACCATTCAACAAGCTACATGCAAAAAATATTGTATATCTGAAATATTGAAGCCGATCGTATCAATTGCTCATTGCGGAACATTTAAGACACTGCAGAAAAGTACTTGTCTTATTATAGTATACACTAATCTAAACGCTTAGCTCTGGAAAGATCAAATGAGTTTGTAAGAACGTAGGCTTTCGCGGTCAGAGTTATATTAAGATCTTAGCCTTTTTGGGTTAAACCGCGTCTGGTTTCGGAATAAGGTCGATGTTTCGCCCGCACTTGTAAGGGGCATCATCAGGAGAGGAATAATGAGTACAGAATATGGTACAAACCTAACGCGAGAAACACGTCCGAGCTGAATTAAATTCCAAAGGGGAAAGAGAATTAATACAATAGATATCATTGTACCTGACGCTACAAGGGGGTGGGGATGCTTGGACTGCATAGGTCGGAGGTTGTGAAAGTGGGGATAGCCGACGGGAAATCACCCGACGGCTATCTCCACTGCCAAAATGGTGAAAAATAGTGGAGAGATAAAACCGTCTTCGCGGTTTAGGTTATGCGGATATTTGGAAATATCTATGGCTTCTATCGGAATTTTCGGGCTGTGAAAAAAAGGCACTTTCGCTAGAACTAACACATTGTTATTATTCCTGTCCTGATGATGCCCCTTAAAAGTGTGGACAAAAAGTCGATCTTATTCCGAAATCAGACGTGGTCTAACCCAAAAAGACTAAGATCTCAATCAAATGAGTTTGTTTAGCATAATGAAATTTTCGTGAATCCAAAGAATCATCTTCTTGATTTACAAGATAACCAAGTAATTGTTAACAAGAATTAACACTTTATACATCTTTCTTCTACGTCCACAAATTTTTTGTCTATAGCCTGCTCCTTGCCGATTACCCATTTTTGTAATGTAATTTTGAAAGCCTTGCGTCAGTTAGAAATCAATTTTGAGTGGCTCTTGTGTTACTTCAATTTAGACTATTCTCTAGTATTCTCGTTAGTATTTTGTGTAGTATACTCGTCAGTGTTATCCTCCTATAACTTCTGTAAACGCATCAGCATTTTTGTATATCGTAGTAATTATTCATATATTCCAATTTTCCGTTAACTTGTTTTCTGCGATACTATCAGTTAATGATTAGGTACATTTCTTTTTGTGGCAGTTACCAACATACTACAGCATTTTTGAAGTTATTTCAATGTTCATTTATGGGCGGTCTCCCAAAATATAAGTTTTTTTTATCTATGCAGGTTGTAATTTTAGTTCAGGAACATTTTACAAAAAATTTCTAATTTTCTTTCTAATTTCTAAACTCTCTACTTATTATACGATGTCTATAGATAGTATAGATAGTTTTAAAACACGGAAATGGTTGCTGTTTTACACATGAACCATCAAGTGGAAAAGTAGTTGGATTCCAGCGACGAACCTAATGTCTTGACAAAGGAAAAGTCCACTCCACACAAAAATATGGTGAATGTGGGTTCTCGCGCTCGAGGTCTGTCGATTAACAGATATAAACTGCGGGCGTCAAACGATCCGTTAAGGGGGTGTACATAAATTCTCGCTAATTCAATTCACATGTCAGACATGCAGCTCTTGTTTCAGCGGCTCCTGGAAGGTTCCTCCCCATACGACATTCACTGGCGTGAATTTGTTGGAAATTTCAGCAGAGGGAATATCGTATTCGCGTAACGAATTTATGCCCGTCTATGTTTAGATTCGAACGCAAGGATAACGTTTGCTATCACGTGGGAAATGTTGACGTGCATGTTATTGCTTCGGGTACTTCCGAACTTCGAATGATTGGCGTTTTCTGTAGTAGACATACATGCGGTTGTAACAGGTTGTTGAAAGACAACTTGGTCCCGATCTAAGATCAGTCGTATTTGGTACCGTCCCAACATATTTTTATAAAACTTAGATTATTCTAAATTTTATTAGTTGTTTTTGTTAAAGTAATATTAATGTTTGTTCATAACTCCAATCCTACTAACTCAATAATCGAATTGGAACTAAAGCAGAGCTGGGAAATATTGCACATGCGATTTTTTTTCATGTGGACACATCTGATCTTTCTTCCTGGGATAGATTCCTAGTGTTCCTATATGTGTAGCACTGGTAAAGTCATTGTCGCCATACTGTCTCCAAGAAATTGGAAGAAAGTTGAAAACGTCGAAACGACATTATTATTGCAACATACTATAAACTACACAAGGAGACAAATTTACGCTAGTTTAATGTGTGATTCATTTTCAAAGTGTGCTTATAATAATCTTATTAAATTAAATCTTCTGAAAGGAAATCAACGTAATGATTTTATGGAGAGGTAAATCGTTAAGGCTGGGATCCTGGAGAGAGAGGAAAGATCCATCCGAGATAACGATAGAAAGAGAACCACAATTATTTTACAAAACAGGGCAACTCCATAATTACTGCACCGGTGTTTTTGGAAAAGGTCTTATTCGAAGACCAAAAATAATCTAAAAGATAGACCTCGCAATTAGCAATCATTGTAGCAACAAATATTAAGTACATTTCTTTCATAAATACCTTGGGTTCTAGCTAAATCTTTTATCTTTCAGATATGCATTAATTTATCCTTAAATATTCGGTAGTTTTTAGGTGGTGCCGTTTTGTAAGAATAGGTCGTTCTCTTTCTATCGTTAGTTCGAATATATCTTTCTCTCTCTCTCTCAAGCGTCTCAGCCTTAAGATCTACCAAGTGTTAATATAATAAAAAAATTGAAACATTAACATAGCAGATTTTGACCTGACACATTAAGTCTAGTGGGAAAATCACAATAGAAAGCACCTGTTGTTTAAGGTTAGTGATGTGCTGATGCGGAAAGAAGTAAAAATGGTAACGACAAAAAAAATCAATTTTAGATAAACTTTTGCATTTACGTAGGTAGTTTTAAAAATATACTGCACTGCAGATGAGTTTATTTCAAAAATCATTTATTCTACTAAAATGCTTCAGGAAAGAGCTGTAAATGATTTACTTCTTTACAAGTTTTCCAATAGGTATTTTTGTCTAGGTTTTGGAAAGGGATACTACAGCATGAGCTACTATACAGTTTTATATATCTGTTTTTGTATGTACTACGTACACCACCACTAACTTATTAAAAAATTATGCACTTAACATGGGATGCCACTTATCGGCAATCCGTTAAAGTTTGAATTTGCCATCAAAACCAGGGATGCCGAACACTACTACTACACTACTAGCATCCCTGGTTTTGTTAGCGAATTCAAGGATTACCGATAAGTGGCAGCCCATGTTAAGTGCATAATTTTATAATAAATTCAGCACAATTTAAATTAATTTCCTTTTACTGGTTATACGTTAGATTTTATTTCCAAAGCAAGTTATAAAATTACAAATACCAACCATTCAGTTTATCGCCATACGTATAAAATTACGGTATATAATAATAATTTAGAAGCTACTACCGCACATTTATTTGTTTGTTTGCTCTTAGCGACCTTAAATATCGCCAAATCGAATAATTAAAAACGAATTTAGCAAACGTCAAAGTATGATAAGCTCAAAACACATAAAAAATGATGTGAATGAGCATTTGTCATGTCCGTCATGATTTAAAGATGTCATTAATCCGGAATCTGATTGTATTGCATTGCAGAAGTCTATTGATTCTTCTGTTCAGTAGTATAGCCACAATAGGTTGACAGTTAATTCCACTAAAGGCTGCATACTAATATGTTCTCGCAAAATTAGAAATTTTACTTATGATTATAATATAAATGGCATTATTTTAGAAAAATGCTCTCGAGTTCGAGATCTTGGTGTTGTCATTTATAGCAAACTGTGCTTTTCTCTACTTTGACTTTATGTACCTTTCATTATTGTTATTGTTATATGTAGATTAGTTTTTTGTTTGTTTTGTATTATTTCAATTATATGTTTACGTTAACTGGCTGCATTAACATTCTTACTGATTTTGTTTCTGTTTTTTTTGACAGGCGTTTCTGCTGGATAATAATTTATATATTATTATTATTATTATGATTATTATAATTATTATTATTATTATAAGGAAAATGAAACTTGTAAAACAGTATTTAACTTAAAAAATTGAGCACCTAACCTTATCCATGTTGTAACTTTCAGAGCTTACTGAAAGTTTATATTACATATTCCTATGTTACTTCCTTCTATTGCATGATCATTATAATTGTTTCACTCTGAATAAGATGATTAAAAATAGCAGAAAATGTAAAAAACTTATACTTATCAGTTGCCGCCATCTACCGCTGACATTTGAAACTTCTATCATCCTCTTTCTGAAAGAGGGCGATTTTTGTAGCATGACAGATGGCAAAGATCGTTATCCTTTTAAGTGGAGTTATCCGTAGTACATATATTAATAAGGTTGGTTGCCCAGGCAACAGATTCTTAACCACGGATCGCCAGTGATTCTATCCTTGCAGATATTACTTGTTTCTTTGCAGGGTTGCTGTTCTCTGAAACTTTCGTCCCAAATAAGTGTGGCACAAAATTACCATTTTAGCAGTTTACCTTAAAAGTAAATTACTCACTTAACGTAATCATATGAATCTACAAAAGTGCACAAACACTGAAAGACCAGGCATTTTCACCCAAAACGCCTTTCCAACAACTAATCATCCCTGGTTTGGCAAAATCAATTTTAACCGTCTCTCCACTTACAGAATATTTGACTTGGCACCCTCCTGTTTTCGTAACGGTGTTCGCGATATGAAATATCCCACCCGCAATTAATTTTCTAGGTTGATCGCTCCCKCTGTCCGCCTCCCATTGAACCGCCCGTGCAGCATTTTTCGAACAATGCACACATTTGTGCTGGAAAAACCAGGGGTTGCAATAATAGAGTCGATTCTGAGAAATTCAGCACGTTCGAAAGCTAGTAGTCACGGTTTAATTATTACAGAACACAAAGCAACCACTTTGTTTTAGTTTTGCTGGGCGACACGACGACGGCGGGAATTTTAATATTGACTTTGCAGTGGAAACGAAAATGAATCAAACGGGCCAAAAATTAAATCAGTATGGAGGGCGAAACGTGTCCTATATAACTCACCGATAAAAAAGAAAGAAAAACAAAATACCTAACAATTCTCAATCTCAAGTAAAACTGTTCTGAAAAAATTCAATGATTAATGAAAGAAAAAAACCGCTGCAAATTGAATCAATACTTCCACATCCAATTGTCAAAATGACTTTTACGTTTTTATTTCTTATATTATACTCGTACGATTAGTAATCAGGTTTTGAGCATTTTTTCTCTCTACACATTTTTTTCTAAGACAAACAGTCCTCGTGATTTGATTTTCTATATAATACCAAAATTTAAAAAAAGTCGTACGAGCAGGGTCCAAAATAGGTTTTTTGGAAATATTTCGAAAATGTCAAAATATTGAATAAATTTTATAAGGCACTTTTTGTGCGAAATTTTATTTTCTATCTGATGGTATTTCGATTTTTTTTGAATATATTAAATATATTCGGAGATATTTAGGAAAAACCGCTTTCTTTAAGTGACGCTCTTTTGCTAATATCTTCTAAACAATTTGCTGCACCGAAAATTTATGGGGGTGAAAAAACTCGCACTTATACTACTAAAAAAAGGTTAGTTACCCCCCAATTTCGTTCCCTTCCCGATACCCTACTTACCCCAAAAACAATAGGTCGCTTTGGGTAGTTAAGATCTATACGTTTGCCAAATTTCAAGTTTATATATTAAGTCTTTCGAAAGTTATTTGTCGGAGAAACAAATTTTATAAACCAAATTTCGGTAAAGATGAATTATTTCACTAAAGATCTCACAAAACTCGATGTGTCTATCAAAATCATCTTCGTTTAATTGCTGGATTAACTCAGTTTTGTAAGAAAAAAGCGGATTCTTTTGTTATGTCACAAGCTTCGAGAGAGACTCCTAAGATTTTATGCTATGCACGCTGAAATTGAAATGGAAAGTGGTCTACAATATGGAGGAGTACCTATTTCCATAATGATAAAAGTACGTTACTAATGTTATTCGACCAATGTCTCTTTTTTATAGTAACAGTAAAAATACTAAACAATTATAAGTATATAACAATTGATGATGATATTACTAGTGATAAAAATGACAATAACTGATGTAATGCTTTAAAAAAATTCGTCGCAAAAGCAATCACACTGTGAACACGATAAACTATTATTCATGCAATAATTATGTATCGGATTATTTGAAATCCCTATAGCAAAGTATATTATTGTGATAAGTGATCACAAAAACATTATGAGTGGTAACCGATTTTACCCTAAAACAAAAGTTTTAGGTTCATTTTCGTAATAAGCGAACTCAAAAATCCCCTTGCATATGAGATTACAAATATCAATTTCATTCTGAAGAAGTTCGCCATTTTGAGCTCTTATTTTTTAGTTAAATTTCGTAATCAGTAACATCAAAAAACCCCTAATAAAATTTGGGATAAAAATATCTACTTTTGTGGGTTTTGACCAACTATTTCGAATTCTTGTCCACTGTGCAACGTCCTAAACTCGAATTTATTAATTGACACCTAAAAATGCACTTAATCGAGTAACTCCTTCGTGGTATTCCGATACAATATCGAATAACAGAAAAAACGATGAAATTGGGTATTACCACTTTTTTTTTAAATTACGTAAAAAGAATCTTGAAGTGCATATATATCGTACGCCATGTTAAAAACAACAAAAAAAATATTTGTAGGTAGAGAATTTCAGATCTGAAATTCGAATCTTAGGAGTCACCGCCAAAACGCTTCTATCCAAGGTTATTCAACTCGTGACGTCAAGTGTCATGTAAACATTACCTAGGAGCGTGCTGTTTAATGATCTAGTATCATTCTTGTATTGGAAAAGCTTTTGTGTGGTGTTTATTGAAAGGACGGTATAAGAGGTCGCACCAAAAAGTAATTTGTGTAGCTTTACAAGCATCTATTATGTATGGAAAACAAAACAAGTGTTGTTTTGTACATGGTTATAAAAGTACTTCAGTCAGTACAGCTAACAAAATTTTTGTAACCGTTCCTCGAGATTATCAACGTACGAAAAAGTTGTTTAAGGTGCCCCTAGACGTGATATGCCGATATCGCAAAGTTTGTTTTTTTCTTGTGAAGATCATCTTAATTCTTACTGTAAGTTTTATTATTCCTTTTGGGATTATAAGTGTTTACCATTCAGTTTCCATTTTGTTATAGCTTGAAGAGGATATGAAAAATTATATACGTTTTATGTTGATAGAGGGAAATGTTATAATAAAGAACGACGTTGTTCCCCATATATTCGACTGTTAGCCGGACCGGAAACGAGCCGCAGGAGCCCTGAAAATAAATGGCAATTTATATTTATTCTGACCTCTAAAATAAATGTCAAGTTTAGGGTACGTTTTTGATTCTTACATTTTTATCTTTACAAATAGTATGTTTCCAACAACCCACTGTGATCAAATTATCAATGCTACGTTAATTTGATAAAAAGTTCACTTATGCTGTTGCTTTTGCTTTTACGTTCCTCATTTCCGCCGCGTTGAACCGCTCGCCGCTGTACACAAATTCCATAACAATGAAAATGCCTTCAGAAGTCATAACTCATAAGTGTTTCACTTTTTCTTGGCGTATTTTAATTCGCTTGTCACAAAATGAACGCAAACAACAAACTGATAAATTGACGGGCTGAGGCTGACGCGTGACGCGCTGACCCTAGATGTAAACAAGCGGCCATTTGCAAGACACCTGACGTCACGGCCAATATGTTCGCGTTTTGGCGGTCCCTTTAAATATTCACATTTTTAATATTAAAAATACACGTTACGATCAACTTTTTCGAATCTATAAGATGTCACAGCTGTTTTGTGGATTAGATGCAACCTATTAATATGTAATTTAATAAAATATAAATACATGGCAAATACCCAATTGAAGACGAA
The DNA here is from genome assembly GCA_025024175.1 of Rhyzopertha dominica. Taxonomy (NCBI): domain Eukaryota; kingdom Metazoa; phylum Arthropoda; class Insecta; order Coleoptera; family Bostrichidae; genus Rhyzopertha; species Rhyzopertha dominica. The sequence goes on from QCXZ01000137.1 coordinate 15,267,011, forward strand.
CTTTGTATTAAACACTTCCTTTTACCGTCAATGCCACAGGCAGCATATTCCCCTGAATGTGGTGCTTTTGGATGAAATAAATGAATGGAAAGTTACAATCCAAGGAATATCTGGGACACGCCAACTCTGTGTAAACCCTCACTAACTTAGCCGAGTATACGCAGCTCGTTGGCTCGAGGAACTGCCACCCTTATCGGGCCATCGCAGCCCCCTACACACTTAAAAGTTGCTTTATCTACGAATTAAATCCTAACAGCGTTTACACTTCGTTGAAATCGGATTTCCGGTCTTTTTTTAGGGTTAATTAAGTGCCACGCAGAACTGCGGTAATTAGTCCGAAGTTTTAATTAACGCAGGACGGTCGCACAGATCGTTCCCGAGCTTAACTGCACTTCGATGCCAGATATGCACGGAGTCGCGAAAGGTCACGGTTCAATCCGCTCGAAACGAAACTTTTTATGCCGTATGCATGACGCATACGGTTTATTCAGCGTTCGAGTTGGATGGAAATACGGCTAGATGTTTACTGTGCAAACTAAGGATTTTTGGATTAGGTACACTGCTGCACAATAGGGATGAATATTTACTTCTCATCTCGAAAGGGTATGCATAATGTTTGCTGCAAAAGTATGTCTTGTTGTCCGGGAACATCTTATTCTATCCACGAAAGGGTAGAACGCTACCCTTGATAAAACAGTTTAAGAAGTGTCACATAGGCTGTGCTTTGGATCTCTATTGCTACAATCGGTCGTAGTCTTCCAACAAGAATGTGTTTTCCTCGCTACCTTGAATTGCAAGATGCTACACTACTACACAACGCGCGAAGTAGTGCTTCGGTCTCGGTGCTACGAGACCGAGAYTTGCGKGGTCTCAGAAATGCACAGCTTCTTTGGTATCGGTCTCGGTATCGGTCTACTTAGTCTCCCGTTTCTGATAAGTGATGGTAGTTCTAATATTTTTGGAATCCCGATATGTTTTTTTTTACAAGAATGACATCATAGGCGGTATTAGAAATATGTAGGTAACGGGTGATCAAGGTTGGTATTTCGGTATTTGAAAATAACAGTGCAGCACACATAATATATTTGTAAGTCGTACTAAAATTATATGCGATAAATACAGGCCTTCTATAAATGATTCACGCAACGCGGGTGTCGTTGATTTCTGAATTCTTTGTGCCGCCTTTCTGTAAGTGTTGTCAAGCTACAATATGCACGGCGATAGTAGTTGCAGATCAGTGTCACCCCACAGCTCCGAAATATGACCTTTCTGCAACTTTAAAGTTAGTATACTTCGGAGCAGTTGTTATGTTCACCTTCCGGAGAGGCGGCAAACTGATTTAATCGATCATTTCCATGAGCGCCCTGGATGCATGAAGCATTTATATAAACCATGTATATTTGCGTTGGCATAAACATGTCAAAACGATTATTTTCAAATTCTTATAATTTTTTTACATACATTGATTAAATAAGTATATACTTTTGTACATATTAAGTAATTTGTGAGATTTTTTGTAAATAATGATTTGCTACCCGCTCCATCACACTTGGTCATAATTGACAATTGGTCACAAGACCAATATTCAGAACAACAATCATTTAAAAAGTACTTAAAATTAAAGAATATGTTGTAAAGGGTTGGATACACTAGTCTTTAGTCACCAGTAGCTTTTCAGATGGTATCCTTGGCAGAAATTGAATCCGAAATACCTCGGTTTGCTATTGTATGCCGTAAACGTACTTCATCTTATCGGAAATAGCTACACTACCCCAGAGAAATAGCGTGTCGCCGACATTTTGTGTTACCCGACTGCTCAATATAGGACGTTTCGAGGTGACACATTCCCAGTGACGTTACCGACCCGGGGTTTATTGCAACTTTATCAAAATGCTATAATAGGGCAAAATATTCGGTATATTTTCAGGAAAATATGAAACAGCGTTTAATATTACACATTTTCAATGCGGTTTCATAATAATCGTATGCAGTAAAGGGCATAATTAATAAATTATTTCATTTTAGCCTTTTGATTCATAATCTCTGTAAATAATAATTTATAGTGAAATTAAACTTCAAATGCATGGCTTTTGAATGCCACGAATATATTCCCTTTGTCAGTTTTAGCCACGTCACTGGCTGTTCCAACATGTGCTTTACTACGTTTCGGACGATGCTGGATTTGCCTTGACACAGAGAACCTCCTCAGAATGAAAAATAGCCTTCAAGCAAGCCAATATCTCAGAACTGAAGGATGCCTGTGGTTAGATACTAGATTGATTATAGTTGGCTTATAAGCACATAGCGACTTAGGGGTTTCATAAAAGCGTTTTCCCATTTTACAGTGTATTAAGACCTTACTCCCCTTCTGCTGCTATAATTTGTAAAGTACACAACAAAAAAAGTAAATACTACTCAGCGGTTGGTTAAATTAAATTAATAAAAAAAGAACCAATGAATTTAGTTTGCATCCTCGTTCTGTTAAGGTTCGTTTTGATCGGAGGATCGACGCAACGTTATTGTTTGCATTCGCTTTAAAGCATTGAAGCTAAAATTCTTTTTTGAATTTGGTTTATACCACACAAATCGGCAAATGAATTTATACAGACAAGATATCGTTATGGAGAATCAAACAAAAAAATTAAGTGCGTGATTTATTTTCAAAGATCATAATTTTTCAGTAATGTTTGTGTAGTTTTAATATTGTTGTTTTGCCCAAACGTGGTTCACGAGGACTTTTCTGACATTGATATTTTTTCTAATTTGGTTGAAACGACTAGGGACAGTGAAGTCTTTTGGTGGCGAATAATTGCTTTGTTACACGTAAAATTAATCTTTGTCTTCTCAGTGATATTATTGCAATGGTTAACATCATTAGAGCGGAGATTTGCATCAATCCTTGCACATTTTATGTGTTTTCGGGGTCAAAGTGTAAGTCGTTTTTCAATCTTTTTAGTTCTGTAAATGATTTAAACAAAAATCACATAATTGTTTCGCGTGATTTTAACCTTCCCTTATTTTACCACAGTACCTACTGTCCGGAATAAGAGACTAATTTTATACGCGAAACTGTAAACATTCAGGTGCCTGGCTTTTTAATAGTCATTTAGAAACCCTTTTTGCGACACAAGGTGCTATCAGGTTAAGACAGGTCACTGCACTAGTTTGTTGTTCAGTTATAGCCGATAAACGGTCAAGTGCGAGCCTTCGTGATGCTTTGAGGGCGGACTAAATTTTGAAAATCTTTTGTGATGAAGATGTGTTTTTTGTGTTTGCCCATACTGATATATTCCAACGTACATGCGCTTGAACTTGGCTTTCTTACTTCAGTAAGTTTTTTTTTACCTGAATGGTTGTGTTTGTTTTAGGAGTTAGTGACGTCGAATGGGGTCCGGATTTTGGGGGTTATTTTTTTAAGAAAATGCTGCAGTTTAAGACATCACTTTCAAAATCATGTTGTATGGCTACAGGTTAATTTAAATGCGAGCCAAACTGACAAAAACCGCGACAATTCTTTAATAAGGAAATTTTTCTTCTCGTTTCTAGATTAGAAAACATGATTTCTAGCTGGTTCAGAAGCTTTCTAATTTAAATTCAATTTCATATCCACTTTTAAAATCTAGGAAGAGCAAAACAAGATTATTTTATTGTAGATCAACTGAAATTCTTCCACTTATGTTTTCTAGGAAAAGGCTTCTTTCGCATGCAAAGTTTCTTTTAAAAACGTAAGTACCAACTTTGTTAATCCTAAATTCATACCGTTCGTAATAGAATACTATCATATTTTTTCAGGTTTTTTGTTTAATCGAGATTTGTCTAAATAGCAGTTATACAAATTCTGCTTTTATTAATTTTGATTGGCAAACCATCTGCAGAAATATAACAGACACAAAAGCGTCACTTGTTATTCTTCAATTTCTTTAATATATAAATATTGAGTCCATCGGATATTGTTTCAACCCAGAACGTCAGCAAACACGTTATTTTTTTTTATCTTTTAAACTCTTTAGTCATGTACAAAGAAACATACCACATATAGAACTCGTTTACTTTGGTGGCACTCGAAGCTTAAAGTATACCGAATTGWAATTGTTTGTGTGTATACCTAGGTTATTAGAAAGAAATTATGTCTGGTGACCTGCGTGATTATTCAAAAGATCTCCTACCTCATCCGCTGCATCCAGCTTTTCACAACAGAACTTGGAAAATGTGAGGAGCACAATATTATCTAATTTAAATGTTTCTATTTAGGAGATCGCCTTCTAGAGGACAGCAACTGAAATAGCCAATTTTGCAGCCCGTTACTCCTGCACGAATTCGAAATATCATGATAGATCACCAACGACTCTTAAGTGTAGCATTTTGTTCATTCAATGTGGATTTTACTTTGTCCGATAACGCTAATTGATTTACCTAACCATTTAATACAAACATTATGGTTAGCCCATTCGCCTTCAGTAGTAGAWCAATAATTTGCTCGCAAGTCTTGTGGATCGTCTCATTCCGCTTTGAAAGTTTTTACTACAGTGGATGGGAATGTTAGGGCATAGTTGAAGATCCAACGGTACGTTATGCTTGACGTCTTCATTGAGTTCATTCTGTCGATGAATATCAGATCTGTTGATTTCAAAAATGCAATTTTGTCAAACGAATGATGAGCTAGGGACCTGTGATTTCTTGTTTGATACGTTTTTTTTACCTTTAGCACAGTTGATAGTCAAATACGTGGGCATATCGACATGTATCTGACCTACTATATAAAACTCACAAAATTTAATTTATCCAGCCTAATCTTTTTTAAGATTTGTATGTTTGGTAGAACGTTTATGAGGTAGGTTGAAAAAATTCGTTATCTTGGTCTGCAAACCACTCCTTTTTGCAAAGCAGTCGGCTACTTGTGGGCAGGGGCGTTATCGTGGAAGTAGAGCACTCCTTTGGTAAGTTTCTTGTGTCGTTTTGCCATAATTCTTTCGAATAATATAGTTAGCAATTATGTTCCCGTAACAATTCTACCTTGTTCCCTGAAATCTGGCAAAGTTATCCCATCCTTTTCACATACCTTGTTTCCTGAAATCTGGCAAAATTATCCCATCCTTTTCACAGAAACTGAAGTAAAAATCTTGCCAGCCGACTTTTGCAAATGGAACTTTTTCGGTCGTGGAGACTCGAAATGCTTCCATTCTTTAGATTTTTTTGTGGTCTCTCGGTCACAGTGATGGATCCATCTTTTGTCCAGAGTGACAATGTTGCACATAACTTTCGATATTTGAAGTTGAAGCATGTCGAAATTAATTTGGCTGAAACCTCTCCTATTCCCAAGTCGTGGTGAACAATAAGAAATACACGTTTGTAGAAAATGAGCAATGTTTCTGCTATTTGTGTGATACCTATTTGTCGATTTTCTCTTCAAAAATTCACAGTTAAGTCATAATTGAAATGAAAGCCCGACGTATAACAAGAGATATTATCGTAGTCAGACACAACAAATACTACCGTTCCCATCCAAACTAGAATTACAAACTAGGTTCCAAATAATAGTTGCGACTGATCGTACTATACTTTCTAAACTGCGCATGGAGGTTTTAATTTTGAAAGCTTCATACAGTTAGCAACAGAATATAATTAATAGCACGAGCACGTATGTCTGTCCATGTGCCTCAGGCATTTTAACTTCGAATGTTAATCGCTTCGTATTGAAACTAACGTATGTGCATAGTTTAAAAGCGTTTTTTATATTAAGTCGAAAATTAGTTTAGGAATTTCTTTATTATATATCTATTTACGACGAAAGTCAGTGGTTCTATCCTTAACTTTGATTTAAACACTTGGAACTGTTTGTAATTACATCCAGTGCCAAGTGTGTAATGATATCCTAATACAAAGAACAATCTAAATATTAGCGAATCTTTTTACTATTATGTAATTATAAAATGTGCATTGGTCAAAGGTAAAGGACGATGACATCTGTATGAATAAGTCAATGAAACTTAACATTAAATTAAGTAGTTATTTTCAGAAATTGGTTGTTTTCCACTAATCGCAGTAATCCTTAAGCTTAATATTCTCATGGACTACACAAATAACATGCCGTTAATATAAAAACATTTTGTTTTACCGTAATAAACCATCGACAAAAATGTAAAAATTCAAATGATTTTGCCGGATCGCAATACTTACGCTTGATAAATGGCTGAAGTTCTTGTGACGTCACAGCTCGTATCACGTGACCCACCCGTCAGGCATAACAGCATAATAACGCGTTGATTGTTATAGTTGCGCCTTCTGTTTGTGTTTTGCACGAGCAGCTTATAATAACTCTTGTTCTCCTGGGCGATTCATAGTAGGCGGACTATCGGTGTACTGTTAAAGTCGAAGGTAAAATAGCAACTTTGAGTAGCACAAATGATATACTGCAAAGAAACATGAACCATTACAATATCGACTTGAATATCAACAATTGAGGGCTACGCACTAATCATAGATTTTGTAAAACAATAGATGACGGTATCCATTGGCGTATCACTCAGATATCGCACATTGCACATTTTGCACATTTCACATTCGGCCTGAAAATATTTATTAAAATAGAAAAAACCTGGAAGCAAATACAACTTTCCATACCTTTTACGATATAATACAAATCCAGCTATTCTAACAAAAGTTAATAAACTATCAGACAAGTGTCACAGAAATTTCTTTCAATCTCAAAGGTTCTGGATGCAACAGAAACTCAACCACTCTCTTTCTCAAATAATAAAGCAATAAGAAGTTTCTTTAAACTTCTAAGGTCAATAGTCCAACACACTGCATCTCGAAAAAGAACGCACTGCTTCTAGATCAATGCGTAAATAGCAAGAGAAGATTCTTTAATCTTCTAAGGCATGAAGCCCACTACACTACTCATCAACAACAATAAGTTTCTTTCAACTTCCAAGGCATAAAGCCCACTACACTAATCATTACAATATATACAACATAATGAAATTATTTTCCCTTAATAGGAAAGGTACTCAATACAACTCAGTTGTATAATATTATGAATTCGAATAAGAAACGAACTCGCCAATTAAAGACAAATCAACAAATTCTTCAATGTGTCAGTAGTGTTGCCAGACTTGTACGGATGATCGGTTGTAACTAAACTACTCCCAAAAATGTTGCCAATGTGTCGCCAATATGACGTCTAATACTGAGATATAATTTTCTTTAATATTTGTTATTTTTTTAAATCATCTCACACTATGAACACAACAAGATTTTTTGGGAATCCAGGCTTTTAAATATGGATATCGATGTACCTTTGTCTCTCTAGGAAGAAAACTCTTTAAAATTGATTTAAAGTCGGTCAAAATATCTTCAAAGTGCTTCGCTTTCGTAGCTAATCAGAAATCCGAGCCACAAATTGTACTGTGTGACTAATGTTAATTTTGTTGACTTAATGGAAAAGAAGTCTACCAATTTATTGCTTGTCGCCATTTCAAAAATTTTGTCATGTATAGTAAATATTTCATGATAAATTGCCCAATCTGGGAACTACCTGTCAATGCAGTTCTGGCTGTTACAAATGATCGAATCTGTGATGTCAGAGATCACGTGGTCTAATGGTCGCCGCTGCCGAGCGTTCAAATCGACTGATATTTTCTGTAAACAGCTAAGGAAATAAAGTGAAAAAAAGGGTTTTTTGATTAGTGTTCCCCCATGGATCACATTTTTAGCGATTTTGAAAATTTTTTTGTTATGACTTCACTGCGATGACCAACTTTTTCAGTTTATGAAAAGTTAAACTTTATAAAATGGCTTCTAGCTTTTTATTAATTTTAATTGTAAATTCACTTTGCAGTAGACTATCATACATTCGTAAACTATCTTTTAACATTAATCATTTTAATAATTTATTACTTTTCGCGAAATTTAAAAAAACTGAATAGCGCAAACTAGACAATAGCACCTGTCTATCTATTTATTTATCTATTATCTTATTTTATTACCCATGTTCAAGAAAGCTGTATGTCAACAGGCCGCAGCCAACAAAAAGGAAATGATCTTTCGCAACATCTTCCGTTTATAGAACACGAATTGCAGCATACATATAAATCCAACCGGCAAGTCTAAATCTGCAAACGTGGATAATGCAATTGCGCATTCTATTTCGCATTCTGACTTCAACCGAGGCTCTGCGTTTAGGAACAATTCCAGAATTTCCTGTGTGTATAAGGCTTTGAACGACGACAAAGGATAGCCCACAGCGATTTTTGCATGCAGTTCTCCACAGCAGTATACAAACAGACAGAGCATGCATAAAGAAAGTTGTGCTTCAATGCGGATATCCAGGCTGCTTTCCTACCGGGTTAAACATGAGGGACGTTATATTTTTCTCGTCACGCTTTGCGTTCGATAAATGTTTTCGGAGCGAATGTTCTTTATAAAGGGGCGCAAGCCTCAGAGCAATATATTAATAATCAACGTGTTTTGGAAATTGAATGATAATACGTAGATGTTTATTTATGAGAAAGGTAAAGGCCACATTTCTGTCACAGTGATAATTTTAGTTGTAAGCCAATAGTAATAGTAGTAGTAGTAATGCATACTCAATAGAACTGTTATGCTTGAACTGCCTGGTGCATCTTAAATACGAAATGATTCAATTTAGTGTTCGTGACTCTCTATGTCTTCTTTGTTTTGACATTAGGTACAACAAAACTGTACTAGGCGATGGCCTAAAATGTATGATGACTTATATAAGCATTTCGATAGTCAACTGTTTTGGCTTTAGTGATTTTACGGTACATTTACTCCTCTAGTTAGCTACGCAAATAGAATAGGCACATACATAACAAAAATATACTTAAGAATAATAAAACGTGAAGTATTACGCAAAGTAATAAATCTATTAGATTAGAATAACAATAAGAAATTAATCCATTATGTGTTATAAGTGATCCCCTTCCGGTTGAAACATTCTCATCGCTTCTGGAGTACACACTTTGAGGATTCTGCACGAATTCTGTTTTTAAGATCTTCGGCATTAATAATTAATTCTCTAATTATTAGAGATGTATACGGTGAATCTTCTCTTTAAGATAAGGCCAAAGGAAGAAATATAGCGGTCCTCAAACCATCTACCAGGGTAAATTGCGTTTAATCAAACGGTTGCAATTCTTGCATTATTTTATTGTGATTCCCCATCCTGCCGCAATATCATACGACTAATCTTCAAGGATACCTCCTGTAGGTAATCCTTTAGTTCATACCTCAAAAAATCTAGATAGCTTTATACTGTGAATCTACCGTTGTAGAGTTTTGGATCAACAATGTGACAATTAATAATCCCACCTCACTCACACTGGGTATTTTGAAAGTATGTTTCTCTAAGCCAGTGCGAATTCTTTTTAACAAGTAATGGAAGTTACATATAGTTGTATGACATTGAAAAAACAATGCTATTCGTAATTATTTTAGAGCAAAACGTTTTGTTGGTATAACCTATATTACTTTGACATAAACTTCTTTATATTTAGTTCAAAAACGGATCATTTATTGAAGGCATTCATTAACGAATTACACAAATTGTGGCATACCCATTTCTTTGTGACACCTATCTCAAGTACAAAAATTTATTTCACTTTTTTAATATACATATACATTAATGAAATAGAGGATTTCTATAAATGATGCATCCAGGGCGCTTATGGAAATTATCGATTAAATCAGTTTGTCACCTCTCAGGAAGGTGAACACAACTATTGCTTTGACGTATACTTGTCATTTGTCGATTGTTGGAATTAATTGATATATTTTAATATAAGAAATCGCGTGCGAGTTTTATATTTTCAAAATATTATGTAGTGTTTTGTACAATAATCAACTTCAAGGTTACAGAAAGCTCATATTTGGGAGGTTTCGTGTAACTTTTAGGTTATGTATTGTATTTGTGAGGTTGTGGCTACAGTAAGCCTGTTAAATAACTGTATTATGATGGACTGAAAGATGTTTTTAGCCTGCCGCAATAGTAAAATTCACAAACTAAGTTATAAAAACTGTGCACTACACAAAGCTTACACAGTGCAAGGGTGTAGACTATAGAGGTTACCACAAGCCTACTATACCAATAATTATTGTTATTTATTACCTTTGAAAGAAAAATAGAACCGTAAATTGTTAGAAAATCTTCATAAAACTATTAATTTCGTGTCTATAACTTGTTCTACAATGTTCAGTGATCGCCATGCATATTGTAGCTTGGCAGCAGTTATAAAAAGACGGCACAAAGAATCCCGAAATCAACCCCGCCCGCGTTGCATGAATCATTTATAGAAACCTTGTACAAATACACTAGTAATCATAACAATAACTGAAATAATGAGTAGGATAATTATTGTGTCTTTTACATTTACCTAGAAAGTAGGAACCTACACTATCCAGTTCACAAAACACCACATCCTTTAGTCAGAAGATTCCATTAAATACACCCTCTGTTGTGATAACAATGGATGGCAAGTAAACTGCGTTTTAAATTTTAGGGTCGATCAGTTAATGGTCAATACAAGAACTGCTGTACGATTCGAAAAAGTAATAAGCAAGCAAACTAGCAATATAATTATCAGTAGCAGCTGTTCCAAACGCATTACGCTGGGCGATTCCGTAGAAGCTCTCAATGAGAATGAAGGATGAAGATAGTTGTAGCAAATGTGCGTCAACGTTTTGCAAATCCTTTGACATTTAGAGAAGATGATGACATTGCCCAGAAAGAAAAACTACCCCATACGACATACCCCATAGCTAATTATTTAGGCTGGTGGAATTAACACGTTTAAAATCATTATAAAATTCGACGAGTGGGAGCATGTTGTCCCTGGGTCGCTGGTATATGCCAAACTGGTGCAATATACCCCATGTTGACTTTGTATTGTATTCAGTTGTCTGGGTCCCAAGAATTCAAAAGCATCAGACAGCATTATTCTAAAGTAATTATTATGGCAGTTTAGGAGACTACCTAAGTTATCAGAATTAACAACAATATTCCAACAATTTCTGGCAACCTGTTCTTTAACGTCCACATGAGCCATATAAGAATCTAGGAGTGTAGCTGGTCGGACAAAGACAGTTACAAAAATGGAAAAAAATTGTTGCTATTATTTGGATGTACTGGAAGCTTGTGGGACAATCATTGCCCGGTAATGGATGCCTGAAAGCTATCAATACACCACTTCTTTTCATGCAACTAGTTAATAGAGGATCCTTGTCCAAGCGAAATACCACATAGTTATTTCATCTCAGTTCAACATCAGAAAAATGATAAATTAGGCAAGTTTCAAAAAGCGCTGAATGCCGGAACAAGTCTTGTTCTCAAACCCCCACATTCCGGAAATTTTGAGACTAGGAGAAATGAAGCCCTCGTTTTTTATATACCTGAGAGACACTAGAAACATATTTCAATGCATTGCATATTGATTTACAAGATGTTGAAGTGCACCCAAACCAGTTGAATAACCTAGTATAATGAAAAAGCTTAGAAGCGTAGAATTATCGTAAACCTAGCAATTATTTTGGATCAATTCTGCTTATCAGCGCTGTAATACAATTTGGGGATAATTTATTACCTTATTTTGCCAGCAAGATAAATGGCGACTCCGAACTTTTATACCTTCATACTCGGTCATTTAAAAGTTAAAGTGGAAGAATAAATTGGCTCACGTTAAGTTGGGGCAAATCGCCACGAATTGAATGCAAATAACGTGTGGCCCTCTTTTTCTGCCGTGCCAAGAACTTCCTCCTCGGTGGTGTTTAAAATCTAGTGGGCGGAAGTCACGGCGTCGTTTTCATAAACATATTTTCTGGCAAACTGCCACTTCTGATTTTCGCAGTTAAAATATGAGTTTATTAAATTGATTGTACGTATAACGTAACTCAGCGCAACGTTTTGCTGCCTACGCAGGTAACAGATATTCAGAGCTGTCTCGCGCACAAATGGGAACGAAAACATATGCATTATACCTATTACAATATTTATGAGAACTCGGCATGCATGTGGTAGATTAAAGTGCTGCACACTTGATATCATTCTTTTTCAATTTTATTATGGCTTTCCAGAGCAAAGGCGTTTAGGGCATGTGTTTCTCCATAACGTTGTTTCGAACAAAAAGGGAATAAAAGATGCAAACATGTCACGCTTAGCGACGGCAACGATATTTCATTGTTTCGAAAACACCGATGTTATGTCATCGATGTTTACTCTACACTACGATACTGTTTGACTTTTCGGCTTCGAAGTGKAAAAGGCGAGTATTCTCAGCCGCCATCTTTGACCCAAAGTAAGTGTTTTAATAAGAATGTGAATGTGTTGAAAGTGCTATGCAGCGCGCATGTCTTTCTGTTTAAAACAATAACGCCATTGTATTTAAGTGACCTTATGTGATGATTTTAATGAAAGTTATTTGATAATAGGAGGTGAGTTCGGGACACTCTGGCAACTATTTTTAAACTAAGATCTCACATTGATTATAATAGCATATAAAATACGTATAGTTTTAATTTATAACTAAAAATAATAATTTTTTTATACCTCACATAACCGTAATCCAATTCTATTTGTCACTATCTTTCACGTCGCATATTTTGCTCCTACGTTACTCTTCCTGCAGGGTTTTAGAGCAAAAGTAAACGCTCTACTAATTATGTTCTTTTGGTGCAATTTACAGCTGAGCAGAAAGACATGTTTCGTTAGATAACAGGTTACGACTTGTTGAATCACAGGGTACATCAGAATGTTTTGATTCACAAAATCACCACATTTCTAACTTTTTTAATAATAGACCCTGTATCCTTATACTGAATTGCATGACTATGAAAACGGAAGATGGATCAAATATGACAATTGCGAATACCTATCTCTATAGAGCTCTATCTTGGCTAAGTGTTCCTACTTTGTTTCTGAACTGGTGTCCGCTAAGCCACTAACCACCCAAGATTCTCTCTCGCTCTCTCGCCATCTCGAAAAATTTATTTAATTTTTGCATTTTAAGTGCATGAAGCATCTTGCCACATGCTCTTATTTATCTTCCCTTAAACTGTTACGTTTTTCTCAGTTTTCTTTACTTTTAACTTAAACCGATGCATCAACATCGACTATTTGCTCTATTTGTCGAATCAATTATAGTATATGTCTGTCCTTTGCTTTACGTAATATAGAGGAGCTTGGGTATCTAGTACGTTTAAATTTTAACGAGAGAACGCGTAATTGTGCAGCTGATGGAATTACTACGAAGTAAATGCTGGCTAGAGCTAGGGTTGGCAAAATATGGGGCAGCATCGATTTATCGATATCGAATGCCCAATAAGAGCCCGTTCATGAGTTTTGCCTTCCTTTAAGTTTATTGAACGGGAAATCCGTCTAAATAACCAACACAGGCAGTTATGTTTTCTTCTCTTCTTTGAGTGACAGAAAAAGGACTGCGGAGAAACAGTCAGGTGTTCTTGAGTCTACTGCTGTTTGCGTTATACTACACACCCAACTTCTTTAGCATATCTAATGTCAACTACTTGTACTATATATATACTGATAATATGCAGCTCTATGCTTGTTTCTGTGACTAGAGCGGCTTTCTGCGTTTTTAAAATGATTTATGCTTCCGTACTTTATTCTATAAAAACAGAATTTTACAATGATGTTTTGTACACGGCTTTTGCATTGTTTCCACAAAATATGGCTTATATTTGTTCATGGCACATAAAATGTAGGCAGCATATATCACAGAAAGAGAGAGAACAGAAGGCCACATAGATTACTGCATTTTTCTTAATTCTGCTTCAGAATTCTATCGTTATAAGCGCCACCGTATCTGTCAATTTAAATAAGATTTTGTAGTAATGACGTGCACCACGTGAACATTAAATGTAAAGATTTGATTGGCATTCTTTATTCATAGTTTTGGTTGTTGGTGTAATATTGTACTAAATTTATAGTCTTCATCGTTGTGTGTATTTAAGTTGCACCTAAATCGCTATTATTGGTTGAGCAAGACGATTTACCCTAACACTAAGACTAAGACACTACTTGTATATAGTTAACTGAATTGGAAACTTTTCTATTAAATATACGAGTATCACTTTGATTCACAAGGTTTTTGTATTTTTATATCTGCAGAACTTTATATTTGCGTCAACAAACAATGTATTACTTAAATAATAAATAGGTCCAAGTTACTGACAGTAATGTGATGTGACAGTCCTGAATTCATGGCAATCGTAGCATGTGTTAGCGCAATGATACGGAGGCCTGTAAATAATAAGCGAATCCGGATCATGGTCGACGGTCAATTGAAAGCGAATACACTCCAAGCAGGTAATTGAATGCCTAGATGTACTAAGTATTTTAGAAACACACACCAGAGTTATATTGGAGTAAATTCATAGACCTAAGCGAATCGAGGACAGTGAATAGAACATTACAATTGACTAGGGGAGCTGAGTTTGCCTGTGGAGTTGTATATCAGTCTGCAGGGAAGTCTGCTGAGAAAGGAATATTAATTTTACTGGATGAACATGCGCGGACTACGACAATCAAATATGTTTATAGGGAGGTTGTCCAAAGTAAAAGTTACAGAACTGATGCAAGCAGGTCTCATATAAAGACAGAAGCTGGAGTGATCGGGGGACACTTACCTAGAAGTGTTATAGCAAATGACGCTACTCGCTATATGTTGGAAGTTTATGTAGGAGGAGAAAACTCCCTGTCATTTTCCTGTGATTGCCTAGTACTTATGGAGAAAAGACGTTTCCTTGGGTACGATTTGCGGAACCTGAGCAGATTACGCAAGTACTTATTGACTGTACCTTAATGGTTTTTTCATTTTCTAAATTTCTACCAGATGGGAAACACTGGTAAAACATATGATATACACTGAGTTGCAAAAAAAGTGGCGCACTACATAGGTACCTATGGAATATCTATTGTCACAATTCTGTTGACATTTGATAGGCGTTTTAGATTCAAACGCATCGAAAATTCACATTTTTGATTTTAATCACTGTAGACAATTATTACTGTTGCACTATTAGCAGTGATTATGGCGACTGGTTATTGGAATCATCCATTTACTGCGTTTTGGAGTTCTTCTTCTTACTAAACCTTTTTCTATAAGAAAATGCAAATAATTAGGAGAAAAGGTTGCGATAGCTGTGGCTTTATCGAAAAACCAGAGACAACAGTACGAAGAGCAGTTGTAAGATATCGCGAGACTCAAATATATACCCGACGACGTGGTTCAGGCCGCCCTAGGGCAATATCTGTGCGARACGATAGATTTTTTGTAGKCCAAAGTCTAAGAAATTGTCACTAAACAGCTTTTGAACTGGCTAACACATAGAAACGTGGGCGCTCTTTGGACGCTCATTTTTACATTAGAGACATTCTGCAAGATTATGTTGTTCCCTTTCAACCGTTKATTGGACCCAATTTCTTGTCCATGGAGGATAACGTATTCAGCGATATGTACTAGGCAATACCTGGAGCAACTGGAAATTGAATGTATGGAATGGCCCGCAATGAGTCCGGCCATGAATCCTATAGAAGAGACACTACAAAACTGAGAAAAGCATTGGTGGAAGAACGGAAAAACTTGACCAGAACTTCATTGCACACCTTATACGTCTTATATGCCAAGACCAATTTCGGCATTATTGAATGCACTAGGTGGCAACCTGCAATATTAAAGCGCTATTTGGTCATACCAAGAACAGTTCTTAAACCAAGGAAAAATTTTTGTTGTTGTTTTTTTATTTATTGTCAAAGTTGTTGTTATATCCTTTACCCTTTATAATTAATGAATTAAAATTTCAGGAATCTTATGATTCATTCATTACATCATCCCAATCCGCCCAAAATTTACAATTACAACGTATGAAGCGTAATTTTGTAGTGCGCCACATTTGTTGTAACTCAGTGTATTTAGAAATGTAAGAAAATGGTAAGTAAGGGAAACTCTACCTACATCATAACCAAAAGTGTTTTATGAAACTACCAGAATTATGTTTATAGTTACTGCGGTCATGCCATTAACAATGTGACGATATGAACGACAGCGTAGAAAGTTCGTTAATTTGTTAAATTAAATTAGGACGTATACATTCCCATTATGCCGGCCAGCCTACACTGAAGTAGCAGAGTGTCATGGGACTTAATTTTATATTTTAATTAGCTACGCCCTGTTGGGCATGATTTAACAGCAGAATATAACACGATCCCGGTAATTTATACGGTTACAACCCCGTCATATACGCCACTTGAAATTCTAACGCGGGTCTTGCACAGACTAAGCCATAAAGCATTATATCATACGAATCTTGACTGTAAACGTAGGAAGCCCGACAAAACAATAACCACCTAGGCACATTTAATTCCCGCAGTCGCAATCCAGCCGCTGAAACTTCGGTTGAATTATGTCTGCTATGAACACCGATTAAAACTAGACCGTATATCTGGGGGACGAATCTGCCCGTAAAGCGACTTCTAGTTCGCGCTGCTGTGACATCCCCACTGTCAACCGATCCACGGCAAACTGGGACATTACTCACCGGGCTTTGTCCTTAATCTCCCTACATCTAGATAATAAGTTGAGCTTCTGAGTTTTCTTGGCAGAGTTTAGATAAGTGCATGTGAAGCATATAAACAGGGGCGCCGGGTTATCTGCAGGGATTAGGGATCCTGTTTCTTAAAACTGTTACTGGTGTTTACTGACTCGGGGGTTTCTGCGGCGTTATAAATTGTGGTGCAAAACGAAGTCGTCCCGGAGCTGTTGTGGCCGCGTGGGAAGTATGAAATCGTAAAATAATGATATCTACGGCGTACGAGTTTAATCTGGGACATGCATGTTGCATTCACATAAATTTTGCCCTGTGACGCATGTTCTGCGAGGTTACCCTGGTTTTGTGAAGTATGGTGAAGGTAACTGAATACCTACTTTGCCTGGGGTTATATTTMGTAGACTTCTATTTTAGGTTGAAATATGCCTTCCAACAAGCAATTACTGGAATCAACGATAAGATAACAAGATCGCTATAATGCTTCGAAGACTGATAAATATCTATTATAAGTAGAAATTTAGATGGCAATGCCATCTGTCAGCATTACATTGACACGATGACAAAGCCACCTAGCTGCCATTATGGAAACTACTTCCTAAAGGCTACAGGTCAGTTCCTTTAGAAAGTAGTTCCCATAACAGCAGCTAGGTGGCTTTATCTTCGTGTCAGTGTAATGCTGACAGATGGCATTGCCATCTAAATTTCTGCTTATAATAGATTTTTCTCAGTCTTTGAAGCATCATAGCGATCTTGTCATTTCCTTTAGGAAGTAGTTCCCATAATAGCAGCTAGGTGGCTTTGTCATCGTGTCAGTGTAATGCTGACAGATGGCAATGCCATCTAAATTTCTACTTACATCATATTAATTCTTTGGTATGTAGGCAAAACCAGTTCTATGCCATGCTGACTGCACTAGACCTAAACTGCACTGATGAGCTATAATGGCTGCGAAATAGATCTATCTGCAGTTGGATGAGGTGCAGACAGAATAGCAGAGACATGCATTTTAATCTATTATAAGTATTTTCAGTAGTTAAAAAGTTGGGAATTAAATACACGTTGGAATTGACTCTACTAAAATTTTTTTATAAAGTCAAAGACAAACAAAGAGCTTTACAAGAGTCCTCAAGTTCTGGCATAACCTCGAAATTAGAGGGTCCCTGTAGAACTGCTTCTGACCAAGCGGGAGAGAGGATAAAAATTGCCAGCAGAGTATGGTGTAAAGGTTCTAAATTTTTGTCATCTTCGCGAGCTTGAGAATGATGGGTTTTTAGGATGCAGTGGGTTGCTGTGAGGCATGGCTGCAGGACAGCCGAACACGAAGAACGAAAGGTCGCTTGCAGACTCGTTGTTTACGCAGAAATCTTAGACATACTAACTTCATTTCTCAATACACACATTAATCTACTTTCTACTGTGAGGACTAATTAATATTAGAAAAAAGATTAGATCAGTTTAAGTATGTTTAAGGCATACAAATTGTATTGTTTAATTTTATTTTCTTTAACACATTTGCATTGCACTAATTTTACAACGACCTGTCTTTTAAGTCTCAACACGGAATTACTTAGATTTTTTCGTCGCGGCCCATCCTTAATTAAAATATAATTTTATTTGGCGAAGATATATAATTATGTAGTATTGATCATTGGTGTAATAATACTGTAATGATTCATTATCATATCAAACAAAACAAACTTTGTACCTCAAAATATCGGATAGCAGAAACATATTTTTGAGACAAGGTTTTCTAGTCACATTTGACTAAATTAGTGAAATAGTTTTGAAAATATACCACTTTGAAAATGGTAGATAGAAAAAATGTAAGTATTTTAATAAGAAACGTGCAATGCGCATGGCCTTGCCAATGTGAATTACTGGCGTGACGCCATACGACATATAATTAGAGCTTTGTTTAGTAGATAATAGTAATAGTAAATAATAAATGTGTGATAATAGTATGTAATAAAAAAATCCAAGGATGGGCCGTACATTACGACATGTTAATATCTTTTAACAATTAACTATCAAATTATTATTTAATTCGCATCACATTACCACTTACAGCTTCTCTAATGCTTGTAGTTTATACAGAGCTAGTCAAAGGTATTGAATTACACGGATATTTCTGCATATATCATCTTTACGCCTAAATGTCCTTAAAAAGGTTTTTGGTAATTATTTTTTAACTAATACCCTACTCTTTCTATACTCTAGCGCATTTCCATGGTAGCGTATTTTTTTGTGGATTTGCATTGCTATTTGTATTATTGAAATGACGATATTTATTTTGTATGGTTTATTTAAAAAGTGATAAATGGGGCAATGTATTTTGCAGCCAGTTAGGTTGCAAATGTCTTGTAAACTTCGTGTTTTTATACATCTGACTTTTTCAATCAGGCTTCCTACAGCAAGTCATTCAATAGTTTCTTGAGTCCTATTCTACGACCTGGGAAGAGGTAACCCAGATATAGGCGAACATTAACTCCAAGATATGTCTGAGCGCGGTTTTGTTGACATCTGATATTGCGGTTTGGCATTCCTCGTCAATCTTCATCGGAAGATAAGTGTACAATTCCAGGTACAATATTATCACGTAGTTAGTCCAAAAAGACATCTGCTGTTAACTTCCATTTAGAAATATGGACCTATAACTCAACAACACCAGCTCACGCATTAAGGTTTCTGAAGATACTATATATATACTGTACTATCATCCAGTGAGGATGCTCACTACTAGCCATAGTTATGTCTACTTACAAATCCATTTAAGCTAAATGTGGCTGCTTCAGAAAATAAAATGTTGTTTACCAAATAATTGGTCATTGTGCATTAAAGTTATGTGAAAGTTAAACATCGTCTGCATGAGATTGCAATGACGAGAATGAGCATTAAAATTACCGAGTTTACAGGCCAATATTCTTATTGAAAGAGTGTTGCCAGCTTTGACCGGTAATCAAACCCGGTATGTTTTCAGTGCTAGCCAAATATACTAACCACTGCACCACCAAAGCCCTATTCAGAGTAGACAATTGTATTGTTTAATGTAATTTCATTCAAGTTCTTCACATATAAAGTTCATAATTATAGAAACAAATCGGTTATTGCATATATTTGATTAACCCTATTCAACATACTCCTCTAAAAACCTCTCCGAACCTCCTCCTACTCCTGTTTACGTAATAATTTCCTTTCAACAATTTAATGAAAAGCGGAACCGTCACAAACATTTCACTGACATCAAGAACAACACTTGAAAGATGAAATATCGTTAAATATCATTTACAACCGGCACCATTTAGAATTTCAAATTGCGAGCTTACAAACGCCAGACGCTGGCTTCTTGCTTGTAAACTCAAGTTCGTATATATCTTAACGTGGATCATTCTTGGCAATCCGACTGGAGTAATTTTCCTTTCACGGTTCCGCCATGCATCACCTGTCACCCACGGCAATAGATGAGACCTCGCGCAACGAATTGGACCCCATTTTGATAGCGTATCGCTTCGCCCTTCACACGTCAAGAAATGGAAACGGCAAGGACAAAATTTAAGCTGATACCATTGAGATGCGTGGCCGACGCAATCACAGACGTTTGCGTCCTTTGCACTCTCGATTTTGACCAAATCACTACTTTTTAAAACTATTAATAGTACGTTTAGTTTTTATTGAATATATATATATATGCTTGATTAGCCATGGAGAATTATAACTGACAACCATCGCGGTGTCTGTAAAATATTGGTTCTATTCGTAGCGAGAACAAAGTATTGTGTGCCAAGTAGCGGACGCATTTTCTGCTTCTACTGCGCATGACGTCACCTGAGGCGCAAAGTGCAAACCTGACGTTTGACTTGAGCAAAGATTCTTATTAACTGTTGGGTTTTGTGCGGTTTTGAATCGCATTTCTGTTACCTTGTCATCATTTGTACGATGTCAACGTGTGCTGTGGCGTAGTGCACCAGTTATAGAAGGAGAACCAAATGAATAGTTTCAGAGTACTTTCCGCAACCTGAAGATGCAATTCCAACAGAATTTCTTTCAATTTAGCTGATATTCATCTAACAGATACTAGAGCAAATAAAACAACTGCTTTATTATTTCTTAATATTATTTAAACGTAGACATTAATGTTCTTTAAAATTTAATTCTGTATATCGTAGTCGCTTCATAATATAAGTTGTGCGGGTACTAAACAAAAGTCTTTTTTGTATCTAATACACTAGTACGTATGTCTTTTTTAACTGCAAAAAAGCATTCGCTAGAAACATCATTTCTTGTTATTTTTTTTTATTTTCAGGAGCAATTCCTAGAACGCACATTTTCGCGCCATCCCAGGCCTTGTCATAAAGCCCAACACACGATACAAAATATCTGCAAGTGTAATTTTAATTATGTGGCGCCTTATTTGTAAGATTGTTTGAAAGTGAATGTGTCAATGAAATAAAGTATTACTGAAATTGAGTATCGTAAAAATAGCTCGTTTTCAATAAAGCAAATTCGTGAACACAACAACATATAAATCAAGAAAGCGTGCGTGAAAGTGAATCCAATAAATTTAACAATCTTTAAAATTTAAAAACATTTAAAACAAATTTTATAGCTACATCCTCGTGCATCAAACAATCGTTTTAATTAAATGACCTGAAAAATTATATGACCCTTAAAAGTAGTAAAAACTGATATTTCTTACAAATGCGTTTATTTTTATGATACTTAACTATATTCCCAAATAAAACATAAAACAGCGTTCCATAGAGATATTCGAGAAGATAGAACGTTGGATCGGATAACTACTATCCGATCGGGAAGTGTGGGATTCTCGCTCTAGATATTATATTTTAGTCGTTTCCTTTTTTGTAGTATTTTACAACACATTTACCTCAACATTCAATCCAATTTTTGTTTTGTAAAATACATCATCAGGGAATAACGAACTGATGTATTTAATGGTAATAAAGTGCATAAGAGCTTATCGATTTTCTTGATAACAGTGAAGACGTATATGTACAAAACCATAAAAATGTATTCTCAACAAATAAAATAAGAGCGAAGTGTGTTTTTTTGTTGGATAAATTGAATGGATAACCCAAACTTAACCAGTCTATTTCAAAAGAGCCTATGACACACATAACAACACATAAACAAAGCTATTTGTAAATGTCATAATCTTATTACACCTGCCTCGAAGTATGAATTACAAGTTTTAACTAAAATGTACGGTCTCCACAAAATCCATACAACAGGTGAATCGGTGAGACCTACGTTTCAGCTATTAACTCACCCACTTACCTGCTTTCAAAATGGTTGACCAATAAGTTTAGTATTTTACGTACTCCAATAGGGTTTTCGGTTAAAAATTCCATTGAGTTTATAGACAAAATTAAGGACATTAAATTTAGATGTACCTTGAGGATCTATTGGTGGTTAAAGACATTAATAAAATAAAAATTCTAGAATATATTATATGACCTCTTTTATGCATGTCCCAGAACTGTTTCCAAATTAACAATGAGTTTTTCGAACAACTCGAAGGTACAGCCATGGGAAAAGTACTCTCCCCCCCCCCCTTTTGACAAATTTATTTAAGGGTCGATTTGAAACAGATTTCAAAAATACAAACCAACTTTTTCCTCGCGTATGACTGTGTTACGTCGGTGATGTTTTTGCCATAAAGAGTGCAGTTCTCAGGCATAATAAAAACAAAATTACGTGCTGTCGGCGTTGTGATTATATGTAGCTGTGCTAAGGAGGCGTTATAAGACGAATCAGCTGTCCACGGGTTGTTTAGACGCAAGCGACGTGACAATACATAATTTTGTTATTAAAAATGTAACATAGATAACTTTCTAGAAAACTTAAATTCCCGTTTCACAAGCATTCAATTCACAATGGAAAAAGAAGAAGTCTTCCGTTTTTTGACGTATCGGTGTCAAGAAACAGCAACAACGAAATAGAATTTTATTTTTACAGAAAAACAACAAATATCTTTAAAATCGATGAGTCGCAACATTCTTAATTCGTTATTAGATTAGTCAGTTTTCCATTACCAAAAGTTAACTTGAAAAAGAACTCAAAAATGTATCAGGAATGGTATAGCTCATAATAGCTTTGAATATAGAACGTAATAGAAGGACAATCCAATGCTTTTAAATGTAACGCTAGAAAGGGCGTTAGAAGCTCATTAGTTGGGGCGTTAGTACTGTAGAGGCGCTGTCTCGGTGCTGCAAGCGCATTTACAGATTCTAACAGACGCCTCAAATAATGAACAGCAACCACTATGTCTATTCACCATTAGAGGCGCTGATTAGGAATCGTCGGCTGGTAAAGCAAAAAACGTAAACTATATAATCGGCCGTACATACGGTTACCAAATTTTCATTTATATCAGTACGAGATACTGTAGATTGACTGAACCTAATGTTACTAGCAAGCTATTGTTTAAAAGCGGACTAAATGATATCCTCTAAATGAATGTTATTTCTATTTGTGGTGCAACATAAAAATACTATTTGTTATAACAGTTTATAAGATTTTTCGAGAGCGCCGAGCGCGTTAGGGTAGGACGAGCGGAGGAAGTAAAACATTTTTTTTGTATATCAAAATTATGGTAGACTCTCAGGTGAAATGGAAATGGCAGCATGAATTACACACAGGAATCACGTTCATAAAAAAATAAATAACTAAATACGTTAACCGCAGACAAATTCTCGAACGCGATGTATTGTAACGCAAATAAACACGGGCAAAACATAAACTTCAATCCGTCGTCAATGGGATTCGGGAAGCGGGACGCGGGACACCCTAAGGAAATTACGATGTCTTAATAATCCAGCATTACAAGCGAGCTCATCCGTAGTTCGGTCTACGTAATAAGTTGCATTTCTAAACTGTGAGATTTTTTGAGTAATAAATACTGCGCCAATAAAAAATGTCAACTTTACGAAGTGGTGTAAAGTGCAGCTATTTTAACTGTAATAATAGTGCTAAATATGTAGAAGGACTACGTGTGTTTGGCTTTCCAGTGAAAGACACAGAAAGGTGCAGAAAATGGATTATTAATAGTGGTAAGTAACCCTTATATGTCCTAACTGTTTGTTTTCAAATAAATATTTATACACAAAATTGAGAAAATTATTGTTTTTCCATTATTTCTCTACAATATTTGTGTAACAGTTGGTAAATTATGTTTTTAGTTTATTCTGGAATTGGTTTTAAGAACAATTGCTTTTTAAAAGTTATCACAGTTGTTTCGGTAGTAATCTATATGCTATATAAGTGCTCGAATGACATAAAAAATATATATCGGGTTTTGTATAAAAAAAACATTCAATGAGGTCATATATTTTTCATAGTAATAAATTGCTCTGTTTCATTCGTTTCAAAAACTCTTTTCAATTCTTTAGTTACTTGTTTCAGCAATTTTTCGAATTTTTAGAAGTAACCTTATTTGAATTTCCTGCATTATTTAATTGATACTTAGTAGAAAGCTGGAATACAGTTATTATTGTATCGAACATCTTCATTGATTAGTAAATAGTCAGTTGCCCTTCTCTATGCTAAGAAAAGCATACCTACGGTTCTTGAATCGCATTGCAATATCTATAGTTAACTAGGGATTTAACTTTTACGTAATTAATGCTCCTAAAATATTATAAACTATGACTCAAGTTTGTTTTAGTTGGAGTTATATTTAAAAAAATCTGGAGTTTTTAATGTGCACTTTTTTCCATTGTATCAACACCAAGCAATAATAGGGTATGATCAGTAACTAGGAAGGGCACAAATAAGGGTTGCATGAAGCTGATTAATCTCCACCAATAATCTTACTTTTATTTATTTTGTATTGATTATTGTAATTATTTTCAGGTAATGCAGAACTAATAAATCTGCCGGCAGAATCATTGAAAAAAAGGTTTTTGTGTCATTACCATTTTCCTTTATCTGAGTTTATGCATCCCGGTTCAAAATATCTCAAAAGAACGGCAGTTCCCACATGTTATAATGTGAGCGCAGCATTACAAACAGATACTCCAGGTCCCAGTAGTGAATATAGCGCACCAGATAAAATACCCTCACCAAAAGTTTTCACCCCAAAGAAAACATATGTTAAACATAAAAGTATATCTCCAACTACATCTGAAATTCTTCCTACAGAATCGGATCTGTCACCCAGTACACGCCATTTTTTACAAAACGTTACTGATTTGCCCACACCAGAATTAAAAGGAAAAAAGGTCAAACGAAAACTTGTTTATTCGGGTGATGTTTCAGAAGGCTTAATTACTCCCAAACGAAGAAAAATAAGTGAATTGCAAAAAAAAAACAATTGCCCGACATGGAATACTCCTAAAGAGAAAACGAACCCAAATCTCACGATTAAAATCAAAACTGGAAAACAAGATATTTATTACCGATATTCTGCATACTCTGCCATATCCTTCACAACATTCAAAGACATTAGTGACAATGCAACTATTGCATAAGAAAAAGGCTGTGTGGAGTCAAGACGAAAAGGAGTTTGCAATAGCTTTATATTATAAATCACCCACAGCTTATACATTTCTAAGAAGGAAAAATGTAATTCTACCTGCTGTATCAACAATAAAGACATGGATAAGTGTTTCCAAGTGTTTGCCAGGTTTCAGTGCGGAGCTATTTAAGCAAATAAAAGTAAAGTCTTCCACAATGTCTGGAATGGAACAAACGTGTGTTGTATGCATAGATGAAATGGCCATAAAGGAATCTCTCGAATACTCTCCTTTACTAGATCTCATAGAAGGCTACGAAGATCTTGGTCTTTCTATTGGGCGCAGTAATAAGACAGCCAAAAAAGCCCTCGTCTTCATGGCCCGGGGCTTATACTTCAAATGGAAACTACCACTGGGATATTTTTTAAGTAATAAAGGTGTTGATGGACCAAATCTTGCAATACTCATAAAAAAGTGCATCGACAAATTGGCAGCAGCATCATTGAAACCGCTAGCTATTGTATATGACCAAGGAACACCAAATGTTTCGGCTATCAAAATTTTGGGCAGTACTACAGAAAAACCCTATTTCCTACATAATTCACATAAAATTTACACCATTTTCGATACACCACATTTAATTAAATCCATTAGAAATAACCTTTTAAATGGTTATTTTCAATATGAAAACAAGACTGTGCGATTTCAAGATATAATAGACACTTATAACATTGACAAGGGAAGTATTTCGGCACGAATGCTTACAAAAATTACTGATGCACATGTATCACCAAATGCATTTGAAAAAATGAATTGCAAGTTAGCATTGCAGATATTCAGCAATACCATGGCTGCAGCACTGCGTACATGTTCTTCTACTGGTCAGTTGAAAAGTAATTCTGCTTTGACTACTGCAGATTTCGTTGAAATGTTGGATAAGACATTTGATTGCTTGAACAGTCAGTATCGTTTTTCTAGAAATCCATATTCCTGTGCAATGTCATCAAAAACACCGATTGTTGCAGAAACATTGAAAAATGCCAAATCCGTTATGGAAATTATTCAGAAAGTTAACTTTAATAGTGGCAAAACTTCGCGTCCACCATGTTTTGACGGACTTATAACCACTATTAATGCAATACTTTCATTACACGAAGAACAGGTAAGCAATGGCTTTGATTACCTTTTAACGTACAGGCTGAATCAAGATATTTTGGAAAACTTTTTTTCGGTAATTCGACAAAGGGGAGGGTACAGTCGTAACCCTACTGCCAGAATTTTTAGGTCCTCATTTAGAATTGCTGCGATTAGGAATTTAATGCAGCCTCCGGAAAGTGCCAATTGTGAACAAGATGATGACCAATATTTGCAAGTACAGTCGGTAACCAATACTTCATTACCTGAATCGTCGGCAGAAAATATAGATAAACAGACAGACAGCGTTTCTGGTTCAGAATCCTCGTCTAGCTATGAAATTCAGCAGCCAGAGGCATCATTTGGATTAATTCACAACACAGCAGAAGATTGTGCAGCAGCCTATTTCATAGGTTATTTGTGTTTTAGATGCATTAAAAAATTCAAGTGCGCAGATTGTGAAGAGTATTTAATTAAAAGTGATTCCAAACTTACAGAACCAAACGAGTTGTTTATTTTAAATAAATTATACACTACAACTAATTTCAGTGATTCTTCAATAGCATTGCGCTGCCCACAAGACAATGTTGTGGAAATACTCACTCAGGCACTATCCATTTTTGCAGATGCATTTCAAACATATTCATATAAAAGAAAAGTTCTGCATAAAATTTATAAAAAAATTGTTGCTAGAATAGACCCAACATTTCTTGCCATGGACTCTAGATGTTTACAACATAGACAATTCATAATAAACCTTTTAATTAAGGTCAAAATATTTAAAGAATGTAAATGGTGTCTACCTGTTAATCGACGCTTCGCAGATCAAGCCAAGCCGCATCAAAAACTAAAGATATTAAAAAACTTGTAATTTTTCTAGATTATATTTGTTTTTTTATCTATAGGCATCAGTGTTTGATTTATTTGTTTATATAAAGAATAAGGTGAAATATTCGTTTAATAATACATGTATTTTCTTTTTTTTATTAATAACTTTACAACATGCTGTGAGAGTTTCCAATTCCTGTACATAGTTTTGTTTTTTGGAAGGCTGCTTTGTTTGGCCACGCAAAATAAGCTTTTGCTTACTGACATATCGAACATTAACAATCTTTTCTGTGTATTTTTGCCAGTCGATTTTATCTAATGACTTCAATTTATAAATGTTCAAAACCTACTGCGATCTTGTCAAAATTACTGGTTTCTAAGATTATTGTTGAAAAGAATGCATCCTAAGTTGGTTATATTTATATCTATTGTATTTATTCTGAATTAGTCAGTGTGTTTATAAAGTTAGTATTTTTTATATAAAAGTTCTTAACCAATTTTTGACGCTGTACATACGTAGTTTATATTTCAATAAAGTAAGCATTTTTAAAATCACTTCATTCTTCTGAATACGCCCCATATTTATATTTTGCCTGGACTGAATTCCAAACTGAAAGTTTTTTTTAGCTTACCGAACTGCAAGTACATATGTATATACTATAATATTCTATGTTCCTTCAAAATAATCCTTTTATAGTTTAGTGGCGAACAATTAATTTTTTGTTCACATAAAGATTTTAAGTTTTATGAACTTCCTAAAATTGGCTTGATTAAAACAAAAATATTCTTCAAGTTCTCAATTTACGTACCTACCACCGTTAAGAAATACCTACCCAGTTTTGAATTTAAGGAAACGTTTTCTTTCGTTCTAAAAATGTTGCTGACGACCGGCGCCCGCTCTAGGGTGGGCAACCCACACCCACATTTGTCCTTAGCGCCAAAATTTTGGGGGGCGGTGAATTTTTGCTATACCTAAGTGTGCGAAAAATATGGATGTGTTAAATACCCGATTAAAAAAATCACACCGATTTTTTCGTTCGCTAATAATTTTGGGTATATTTATATTGTCTAAAGGCTAATAAAGATATGTAAACTAATAACTACAAGTTATTGTATATATTCTTAATAAAAGGCGGCAATTTGTCTTTTTGCTCGGGGCGACGTAACCGATAGAGCGGGCGCGGTGATGAGCGATTCTTAAAATAAACTTGAATGTTGAATAGAAATTCGTCTCAGTGCGTGCGCTAGTGCAGGTGTTCATTGAGGCAATAAATCACATTTTATTGCATTTGGAGACAGGTCCGGCCGCTAGAAGAAAGCGCCATCTCGTGACCTATTGCGACTCACATGTGTCTGCTATTATATTTAATAAGTGTTCTGATCCCTACTAAATACTAAACAATTAAACCCTTTAAAACACATATGCAACCCACCTTACCCGCGCACTAATATTCCCGTAAGCGTTGACCTTCTATTACGTTCTATATTCAAAGATAATAGGTACCTAGTAAAACAGTACAAAATTTACATAGGGAGGTAAAGTACAGGAAACAGATTGTAGATGCAACCACTTTGTTTTTACCATCTACTGGAGAATATAAATGTATCAAAATTCCTGTTGAATTTGGGCTTACCAAAGACATTCTGAAAGCCTTTCGTGTTCGTTATTTTAGTAAATTCAGATTTAACTCCGATTCCAAGATCCGCGTTGTTTGAACTAATTAGATACGGGATTTACTCGAGCGTGAAATACAATTAGTATAAATAATGACGTTTTGTTGACCGGACTTCACTTCCGCTAAAGAGCTGGTGGGAGAATACCCTTGGGTTAATCTGCCGACATTTCATAAAGTCTTTTATTCTAATGAACAAGGCAGCTTAAACTGTCGAAATAAGTATTTAGGCGTTCTAAAATAGGACTTTTCATTATAGTTAAATTATCCTTGACAAGCTAATAATGTTTTTTTGACAAACCCAATTCAAGATGTATATTGCTGAGCGCTACGGCGTCTGTATATAAAAAAATAAGAATGATAACTTTAATTCACATGCCGTAATAGATTATTTATGATAATTTCTGAAAAAATGTTACTGTTAACGCATATCTGAAATAAAGGTAAAATTTTGAATTCTGACAAATGACAAAAGGAACTTCTTCTTGTTAGTAATATGCCTAAAGGACGTTTAAATAACAGATAATTTTATTTTCAGTGCGAACCCGGTCTGGGCGCTAGCGTCATGTACGACCTCCTCTACAACCCTCCTCAGAAGCTGATGCTGTTGGCGGGATGCAGCACCGTMTGCACGACGGTGGCGGAGGCGGCGAAAATGTGGAATTTGGTCGTGGTAAGTGTACAAACGTTGACAGATGAAAGTTGAATTTTTTATTACGCGGGGATTTCCCGCGGCGAACCGGAAGTTTTGATGTAAATATAGGTAGGCGGATTGAAACGAGAAAGGCGACAACGTGACGACGCAGGACCGGGTTGAATTCGACAGAAAAAGTGTGTTTAAATGTGTTCACTTCATTTACCCTCTAATCGTGGACACAAAAATAATTTTCATATAACTTGCGCAAAGTAAAACAAATCGATGTTTAAATAATGAATGCATGAAATCAGATGTTTTTGTCTATAGAAACTTGACCCATACATGCATGCTCCATTAAGAACTATTATAGAGGTGTACTACAGCTACAACACCATGGCTTTGAGATAAAACTAAGTTTCTGCTTAAATTGCGAGATGCAACTTTTATTAAATTTTAAAAGACTTCTAAACCAAAGCATTCCGGAGAGTATAGTGTTAAGTAATTTCACAACCCTCTTATTAAACATGAAAAGAAATCATATTTAGAACATAACATAGAATATGCAAATTCAAAGTTACTTTTGCGATAGATGAATAATCTCAATATTTATTCTAATTCTAAAAAGAAAGTAACTGACATTTCGCCACTGATTTCAAATGCACAAAATATAAAAAATTTCTTTGTCAACTCAGCTAAAAGACTGTAGGCATGATGAATGGCGTGCCGTTTAAAAATTTATATTTACCCTACCAGATGAATACCATGTTTATAAAGCACTTATTCAATAAATAGTAAAGCTACAGACAGTGACCGTATAAATATTACTATATGGAAGCTTGTTACTTGTTTCAGCGGTTTTTTTTCGAATTTTTGCTTATAATCCATATTTTAAATTTATGCGTTGTCTCATTAATTCTCTTTATATACTAACGTATATACGTCAAAAGTACTGCTGTCCGTATTCCAAATCACAAAATTAGCCGACGATCTTAGTAATTTAATAAAATAGTAACAACCAAACGGACAATTTTAAGACACCTAAATCATCTATTAGCCAATTCCGTTTCTGAAAAAAGGAAAGCCCAACCACTATCCATTCACGGAGAAGCCAGCTCAGGAAACAAATATGCCAGAATACTCATATACTCATCACCACACCACATCTCGTCAATATTAATAAAATGAAGTGTTAAATGAGCGCGAGAGATTTTGGTAGCACTCATTAGCTCAACAAAATTTCGTTATTACTACTACTACATATGCATTCAGGGATAATGGCGATTCAAATTAATATTTGCGCGCGCTCGAGCGATCAGCTGGTCGCACCGAAAGCAGTCAACTTGGTTCGTTCGCGCTGTGCGGCGTACAAAACACGACTCAGTTTAAAAAAGATTTTTACCTTTTTGAAAGCAACTATTGTCTACAGGCGTAGGTATACAGAAAGCTGAAGGTGTTTTTAATGTGGGTCATCTTATTGTGAGTGGTTGTAAAAGTTTAGCAAGCTATAGTACAATAAAAACTTGTATACTTACTATAACAGCTAGGTAATATTTTCAGTTTTAGTCTGTGTCTGCATACATCTGCTTTGACGAACAGACTAGATGAACTGCAGAGTAAATTGAAAATTAAAAACGGGCAAATCAGCATAGGTGCATAAGGTGCATGAAATGTACTACTTCGACTGCTTTATGCTTCCGAATGTTCGCATTTTGACTGCAGTAGATAAATAGGTATCGATCGTTTAAATAAGATAAAAGCGTTTAGTCGAGTTAGTTTTTTTACGTATTCTGGTCAAAATTCTCAGGCCCACTTCTGAAACTCTAATAACAGTGATCCACTAATCCGCGAAGGGTATCGTTATTGGAAATTGACCACTTCCTTGTTAGTGAAATTAGGTAAAGGTTACCTCACCTTACGGGGTGGCGGCAGGGTTACTCGGCCAAACACAAATAGAGGAGGTCGTAACAACTAATGGCAACGATGGGATTATGTTGTTTTGACAGTACAACCCACGCATTGTCAATAGAGCACGATGAAGGTATTAGAGAATTAGGTTCCATTTGCTCACCGCGTATCCTGCATAATATGCGTTATACCTGGCCTAATTCTTCATTGGCGCGAAATTTTTTAAACGTCCACTGACGTACTTAAGAATTGTGCATTAAGATGCATGCGGTGGATCTAAAGATTGCCTTAGGCTAAATTTAATTCAGTAGCGATATTAATATCGATAATATATAAAATATCCAAACTTTGAGTACTAAATTTATTACCAGTTTGCTATTTAAAGTCTTTCTGCAATTGAAAAAAGTCATTACATCAATATTACAATTGCAAAATAACACACATTTCGCAAACAATATTTCTGTTTTCAAAGAAAATGCTCATATATGTTAATGCACCTTATATAAGCTGGCATTAGCAGAACATGAAAAAAGTTCAGCTCAAAGAATGAATTGCAATGTTATTCTTCATCCCAGACTTACTACAAAGTTTGAAAGTGACTAGAAGTTATCGACGACTGTTTGGAATGAAGGAAGCAAGTATACCTCCTATTACAACTTCAAAGGATTCGGATCTTTTATCATTAATAGAGTAAAAAGGGGTAAAGTGAATCTCACTGCTAAGACAGGGCTTTAGTTTTCTGTTATTTGCAAGCACTACCATTTACAAACGTCTCAGTTATATTTGACAGGGAAGATGAGGAAGCCGAGGCTCTTGGCATATTAGAAGAAGATATGAAACTACCTACATCTGAATCCTATATTACAATGCAAGAACAGTTTTTCGCTCCTTTTCAGTCTAAGAAAGCGAATGAGCAACAAAGAATCCTATTCTGAGAAATTCGTTGTTTTTTAAAGCTTGCAGCTCAGTTGATATTGAATATGCTGGTATGCTCTTAGCGAGGAAGGTATTGAAATATCAAACTATTGGTTGTGCGGTGCTTGCCTTGTAGTTKCAGCTTATATATTGCAAGGAAATTGTATCCACACTGGAGAATATTGTTCGCCAGAGCGGACCACCAAGAATTTACTACGAAGCCTGATAACGATGATACAGTGAACAATATGATCAGGTGACCGGGAACTTCATTCACGATACCCAAACAATAATGCAATACAATGCCCTACTAGAAGGGTTCTTGTTATGAAGCGATCAAAGCTTACAATGCCTGCCTAGACAATGCGAGGGTAAATCGTTAATGAACATTGATGCTTTAACTTGAAACAGTTTGTTAGTCTGTGAACCTATGAGCCTCTTCTGAATATAATTGTTTACACATGATGTGATAATTTAAATTGCTGTTGACGTATCCGATCAATAAAAGGGAGGGTAATTTTTTTTTTGTTAAAATTCGATTATAAAACAGTATCTATTTCTATTCATTGCCGTCTCACAAGATATTAGKAAATTTAAAAKTGATTGGACCACGTTTAATGGGAGGCCTTGTGCATGAAGTTGTTTAAAATCAAATATTTCTTAGTGTGATATGAAAGCGCAATTGCTAAAGGTTATCAACGTAATTGTGAAAAGGGATTTAAAAGAAAGAAAAATCAGGGAAAGGCCTAAAGCTTGTTTTATAAAGCAGACAATATTTACAATTGGCCATTTAGGAATATGACATTGAATAAATGTTGAAATGAAAGATAATATCGTGGTTTCATTCTTTAACCATTTAACGGATACGAGTGAACATTTCCAGTGCAAATAAACAAAATTCCCATAATTTTTCCCTGAAATCAAATGGGTATCAGAATACCGCAGAGAATGTGTGTTTATTTGACAGATGATGTAAAGTATGGGCTTCATAGTGTTCCCACGAAGTTTGTGAATCACTGCCTGCATTCAGGTGAATTTCTCACCGAGCTCACTGAGTGTTTAACCCTAGTTGCTTAATAATATGCAGGGTGATTCACTAAGGGTACAGTACGGTTCTTCAAAACCCTTCACGGTATCGCTTCGAGGAAAAGTTTTTTGAACAAAAACGTACCAGAGAAATTTGATTCCTAAATTTCATGCTAGGAGGCGTATTTGACATCATGTTACAAATAAACGCAAATAAATTAAAAATTTGCCGATAAAATGTAGGTGAAAAATAGAATATTTAGAATCTCCATTTATATACCTAAAAGTTTTGTTAGAATGCTTTTTTCTGGTTGCCATGGTAACGTCACTACAAAGCAAAATAGCCTCGACACTTCTAGACGTTATAGCTTCTAAACGCCTCAACCAAATTTATAGAACTAGGACTCATTTTAGATGGACTTTCAAGGAGATTAATATTAATGGCAAATTATACTTTTATCGATTTCTCAAAAATTTTAATTGAGACGATATAATTTTTTAAGGATCCTTAGGATTTGGATCAGCTCGGACGTGTTTGTCGCGTTAGGTTTGTACTATATTACGAACTCCTTGTTCCTGCTGTGATGATGCCCCTTATAAGTGCTGGCGAAACGTCGACCTTATTCCAAAATCATAGGTGGTCTAACCCAAAATAGACTAAGATTTCAACCTTACACTGGCTGCGAAAACTCACGCTCATACAAACGAATTAACAGTTTATATGTTTCTGAGATATGACACAAAATTATGTTTCTTTTAAATAACAGTCATGGGTAGCTTTGACAGATACTGATTAGTTATTTTGCAAGCCTTCAGAGTATATGTATATAGTTTGTTTATAAAATTATGAGAATCGGCTGGGATATTCAGTTTTTAAAATACCTGGTTGGCCATGATTAGCAAGAAACAATGGGTGCGTTCAGCAGATAGAAGCAAAGGAAAACTGTGGTCCCATAACTCCTGTAGAATCTTATATAAAAGGTAGTGGTAAGGCACTCGCCGTTTCTGAATAAACTGCCTGCAACTGCAAGAAAAGGATGGCGAAAGGCCTACACCGTCTTTTAAGAGGAAAAGAAGAAAGTCAAAAGCGATTGAATTAGGAATTCCCAACAAGATTTAAAGACAACAAATCTAAGAGCTGCACAAAGCCGATTTGCCAATATACATGAACTCCATAAACCCTTTTTTTGGAAGCAAGATTTTTTTACGATGAAGGTAAAATCCGTAGGCTTCAAATACAAGAACTGTGCAACTGGCGATTTCTTTGGAAAAAGAAAATAAGAAATAAGAATCTACGGACGTTTAAAGAGCTAAAAGCAAACAGTATATACAGCAGTTGTTTTCTTGGTGAAACTTGGATTCTTCCAAAAGGAGGAAACACATGGCTCAGTGCTTTCTTGTAAATTGTTACCACTACTGAAAGAACCGATAGCTATTTTTATGGAAAACATTTCGTATCACTCCGAACTGATTGAAAAAATTCTTCTTCAGGTTGGCTGAAAGAAAGGTGAAAGGTAGTCACTACATTAATGCAAGGGAAACCATAGAACCTTTAGATATTGGTAATAGACTCAAAAATAAAAAAAGAGATACGTAATAAATTAATTGTGTGATATGTATAAATATTAATACAATCTGCGTAGGCAATTGCTAAAATTTACTAAAACCAAAACATTGAACAGAACGGGTATGGTGAGGAGGCAGTAAAAGAAATGTGGAGGTATGCTTTTCCAAAACAACTACGCCCAAAATTTTGAGAAAATATGTCCACCAGTGTGAAAAGTTAGTAGAAGAAATACATTCTATATCTATAACGACACTGACACATCCGATAATGAATAAGTATGTATATGATAAATTATTATGCTGTAAAAGATTATGTATAATAATTTGCATGAAATGCTTAAGGTAACTAACGTATTTAAGTTGATAAGGATAATAAATGTGTCCGTCTAAATAGCTATTGCGGACTTTTTTTGGTAGATCCCAGCATGCATTGTTTTGTTTTTGGCATGAAAGCTACCACCAATTTACACAAAACCTTGGCAAATTATATACCTAACCCTTCTTCGTGAATCACTCTATCTATTGGTGAAAACCGCATGAAAATCCGTTCAGTAGTTTTTGAGTTTATCGCGAACAGACAGACAGACGCGGCGGATGACTTTTTTTATAATATGTAGTGATACGCGTTTACATGGAATATGTTTGAAGTTATTTGCACTTTAACTCAATTTTTGTTTATTTTCTGCTGTCGCCACGTTATAATGCTTGAACTTCATACACCATATGAATTAATTTAAGTTAAAAAGGGTGGTCCTTCGAAACATGATTGATGTGTTTTGTTATAAGCTACTGAAACGGGGACGCGTACCTTTTATGTTGCAGCTGAAAACTGTCAGGCCGGACCTGAAGCCCAGTATCGCTCAGGGAGTTCTCGAATACAAACTCCAGGAAAGCGTGCATTATGCGACGCGGTCGTGCTGAAATTGGTTTATGTTTGGGAATTGTGTAGGTCTCAAGGTGGCAGAGGGGCAGGCAGCGTTTTATTTTCGCTCGGTCGTTCGTATTTCGCACAAATACCTTCGCCAACACTTTTATCGGCAAAAAATACCGCCTCGATCTAGAGTCGTTTGCAAGAGGTCCACAATCCGCGTGACAACAAAAATCATAAATATGGAATAAGCGCGAGGAACTTCGGCAAAAATAGATTGCTTTTCGTTAGGCCGCGGGCAGAGGTGTGAAAGGTTAAAGGCAATGCAATGCTCGTCGTTCTGGAGACGCTGGGGATTTTTGATGGATGATTTCTTCGACAGATCTCGTAAATGTTCAATATAAAGGATGATATGTTATCTGATTCCCGGAAATTCTCAATGTGAAAACAAGAAAACCTTTTATATCTATGGCGTATTTTCGCATTACTTAAACTTTGCATGCGATATATTCACCGGGGATCATATTTGTATTATAATAGAGAAGTTAGATAATATTTTGAAACGTGCTAGCTAAAATGAGTACCAAATTCGGAAGTTTATGCCGGAAGAAATAATTCAATCGATCCTGAATTAAGCTCAAAATAGAATTAGGAATTTGAATTAAGCCACGCCCCTAAAACAGGCTTTGACGTCACGTATCGAAACTGTATGGATCTCATAGATGTGGATAATCTTCTTTTTACAAAATGAGTGGACATCAATCGATGGGTACAAGAAAGGATTAAAGATAATTGATTTTGTAAATATTTTAATTAGAAATTATTTTCTTTGCATTAAGTTGTTTCATCTGCCATTGCAGATATTTATAACAACTTTTTACCATCATATAAAATTCAGCAACGTTCCGGTAATACGAAGTATAATTTTACGAAAATAGGCTATAAGAAGAATATGGACCAAAGAAGTCGCAACTATCATCTAAACTACTTAACTAACAGACTTTTAACTTCCGAAGCCTCCATTTCATCATTTTTTTAAACAACGCACCAATGTGTTAATAGACAATAACGGATACTTTTACAATAGAAATTAATTTTTTTTCGGCTTTCAACCTCACTCGTATTCAAACAACGACGAAACTCATCGTATGCTATAATTTGTAAATTCCGACACTTTTGACATTTCATTCTTCGTTAAGCTAGGATTACCTAATAGCTGATCATCAACAAGCGAATCTTGCATTTGGTGTAACTCAAGGCTCTAATCTAGGGCCTATACTTTTCTTAATTTATTTCAATGATGCTCTGTTTTTGTGTGATTGCTCGACATATGTATATGCTGACGATCTGAAGATTGCCAAACGCATTACTTCTATCGGTGACTGTTACGCACTGCAGCAAGATTTAGATAAGTTTTGGTGTTGGTGTGTTAAAAACAAACTGAAAATTAATATTGATAAATGTAACTCCATCACCTTTAGTAGGAAGATGAATAGGATTGAACATAAGTATTATATAAACGGGMCAGTGGTTGGCAAAGTTATGCAAATTAAGTATTTGGGTGTTATTATGGATAGCCAGCTTACATTCAGGCAGCATTACCAGCACATGTATACGCAATCCGCCAAAATGCTGGGTTTTATTTTTAGAAATATCAGAGAATCTAACAACACGGATGCCATTTTGGCTCTGTATTTCTCTTTAGTAAGATCAAAGCTAGAGTATTGTTCTGCAGCGTGCAGTCCGTTCTATGACTGTCATATTCTAATGATCGAGCGTATTTAGCGTAGGGTTTGTAGATATGCGTATTACATAAGATACCGACAATATCCAGAAAAAAAATCCTTCAGAACAATTACTGTTGGAATTTAATCTGCAAACTTTGAGTACTCGAAGAACCTTGGCTTCTTTAGCATTTTTGTTTAAACTTGTTCATGGTCAAATTGCGTCCAGTCTACTATATGAGGTTTGCTTTCATGTTCCACGCCTAAATTCCAGGAACTCATTCACTTTTAGTACTAAATATGCTAGAACTAATCATTTCTATAATTCACCTTTAAACAGTGCAATCCGAACATACAACTCCATTTCCTCTTCTGTTAAGTTTAGATTACGGTCTGTTGGGTTCTAATAATGGTATTATTATTATTATTATTATTATTATTATTATTATTATTATAATTATTATTATTATTATTATTATTATTATTATTATTATTATTATTATTATAATTATTATTATTATTATTATTATTATTATTATTATTATTATTATTATTATTATTATTTCCATCAGTTTAGTAGTATTGGGAGTTAGGTTTAACGTTCACTCCTCTGTATACCCTTCCTTTTTTCTAGCTAGTATATTTGCTTGTTTCCAGATTTGGTCTCATTCCCCGCGGTACTGCCTGCGCAGTCTTGTGCTAAATCAATCTTGGTCTTCATTTTAGTAACTTTTTTTCTCACTTGCAGTATAGCTATCTACTAACGTCCAGGACTTCACCAATTTTCTCCAATTCAACATTACTTATTCGTGCTAAATCGAGAAAAGTGTCTCTGTACTTAATTAAAGAATCATCTGAATGAAATGAAATAATTTGACGCAAACATGAGAAGACTTGATCATAATCTTCGCACCTTCGGGATCTAAGCGTTATGGAATTGTTTTTCGCCGGTGTACTTCGGCTTCGAAATCTTTAACACTTTCAATTGCTTTGACTCAAATATGTTGAAATTTGCCATTGCAACTTAAATATAGCGATTACAATACAGCATTAACCTTCTGAAACAAATCAATCACGTTAAGTTGAGAGTTTTACAAATCTAGCCTGAAGCTATTAAAATTATTATGAAAAATTATAATGACCATTATTAAAATAAATACAGTCGAAACCTAGCCTTGGCTAAAGAAACAGCAATAATCATTAGGGGCTTTGACGGAATGAATTCTTATTGTCCATCTGCAAATCAATACAATCTTGGAAGATATTGTTGAAAATAATTTACTAAAACTAAATAAAAATATTTACCTAGAAATGCAGGCAACGCTTTTTTGTTTTTTAATTCGTTCTCTTGGATATGTTTGAACTGAGCACATCGTTTTGGAACAATTAATCAGGTCCAGCTAGGCCGATAAAATTTTTCGATGGAATTTCCTTATGCCATAAGATTTAAGTTCTGCACATTAAAGTGCACAAACAGCATTCGAGGTTCAATTTCTTCCACTCGACTCTGCAATCCAGTCACACCAATCGAAACGTTTGCAGCACCATCAAAACCTTGCCCTCTGCAATTCTTGATTATTTTTCTAAACGGTTAAAAACATACATAACAGTCTTCACCAAAATGGACGCAGTCATGTCTGTGCTGAAATAGAAGCATAGTTAACTTATCCATGTGTATGTTTCTTTTCCTCTTAATCACAAACACAAAAAAAAACATTAACGCTTACCAGATGAACCTTTTCACATTTTGAAATAACTTTCTAGCCTCGAAATCAGGGATGAGAAGTAGTAAGTAAGAATAAGTGAATTGCTTGTTTACTACAAGCAAATACAAGTGACTAAAAAATGGAGAGCGACCGAACGTGTTGCATTACACTGTTGGTTTCTTTGTTTAGTTTAGAGCATGTATAATATGATGAGGAAGACGGCGATACCCTACAAAGCGGGAGAAAAAGCACGTAAAAGTTCTGTGTGTTGATCTTGTGTTGACACACAAGTTGCAATGCTTTCGCTGTCGGCCATAATTGTGAGCCGCATAAATAGGTCCTCCTTGACATTGCCATTGTCATATGCTGTAACTTCCACGACTTATTAAGCTTGGAAACAGTCGCAAGCCTACTTAGGTTAATGCTTTCGCACTCCCAAATATTGTGCACTCCTGGCCTAGTTTCATCCTTTGTCATTGAGCCATCGGTGTACCATATGTCCCATCATTTTTCTAGAATGTTCTTATGAAATGGTTCTTCCTTCCCCTTTAGCGTTAAGTACCCCGAAGGGTTTCTCCTGCTATTTTTGTCGGACTATATGATCAGCATGCGACCAACAACAATTAAATATACCACGTTTAAGAAGCTTTTCTAATATGARACTGAATTTAACTGACCTACGACAAATTTACCGTGCAGTAATGGAAAGGAGCTTTCTAAATCGTGTTTCCGTTGTCAGGTAGCAGAATGAAACTACAAATAAAAGCTGATGTGACAGTTATTTCATGTCACAAAAGAGCTTGAAAAGCCACTTACTGTATTCTGTTATAAGACCTCTTTGTTGCATTACTTTATTCCGCTCGCTGCACAATCCAGCTCTTGAAGACGTATCTATCTCATTTTACTTGACGCTGCATTCAGACAAGTACATCTTATTATTTCATTTTTCTTTACCTTGCGTAGGAGAAACATTCTCCATAGAGTAATAATAAACGAGCAGGCCTTAATAAAGCTTTCCATTATAACACTCTAAATACGTTAACATTCCGCCAAGGATACATTGTCTGGCTTAATGAATTGATTGCAGTAGGAAAATAAAGAGCGACGTAAAACGTTAATTTTGCTGCTTCTCCACACAGAAACGTCGGCAGCATTATTCCGCTCCCTGGAGGATGCATCATTGTTTATACTCTCTCGTCTTGCATTTTATGTACTCCCAGGCGTACTTACGGCATATTACGTATAAAATTTCGCATCCCCTGGAGAGCAAATAAAATAATGCCTGCTGCCGACCCCGCCTTTGGGGCGAAAAGGGTAGTGCTGGGCAGAAATGTTGTTTCCGTGTGGCTGTCACGAGCGATATATTCCAGTAATTAAGACAAGAATAAAAAATAACGATGCTGGCTAATTAAAATGTCATCCATTAATATCTGTTTCACAAATGGATTTCAACCAACGAGTTCATACGAAGTTTTGTTTTGAATTTGTAAATCTCCTTACGATACCCAGGCAATTACTGTTTAAAATTTCTTGATAAGATATCTGTCGTTAGACTCAAGAGTGTGTATAATGATTTAGTCAAAGACAAGTCTTAATTTGTAAGTCTGCTGTTACATTATAAATGTTGCATTCACATGTAGTTTTAATTCCACTTGTAGTTTGGGTATGCAGCAAAGGATGGGCCGTAAAAAGCGAAGTCCGATTTTGGCCAACTTAGTTATGACCACCTTGATTAAATCTTC
Organism: Rhyzopertha dominica; assembly: GCA_025024175.1. Classification (NCBI taxonomy): domain Eukaryota; kingdom Metazoa; phylum Arthropoda; class Insecta; order Coleoptera; family Bostrichidae; genus Rhyzopertha; species Rhyzopertha dominica. Next base: position 15,307,787 of record QCXZ01000137.1, read on the forward strand.
ACTATCAAAACTTGAATTCCCAACACCCTTTCTTTTTCATTATGTGGATGATATACTATTAGCCTTACCTTATGATAGAACTCGGGTAGATACATACATTTTAACTCTCATCACAACTTCTGAGCAAATTTTTTTTCATCATCTCTTTACTCCATGTCTACCTCATCAAATAGCAGGCTTGACTTACCTGAAACCAGTCCAGCTTCGAGCCAGTCCAAAGATATTATCTCTCGCTTGCCGATATTAATGGCCTGACCCAATAAGCTTCTTAATGTGTTTCATGAATTTCATAATCTAGAAATTGCCTGTTACAACTTAAAAACTAATTGCAAACTCTAAATCGTAATGATAAATGCAATAAATGGGACATCGTTTTGATTTTGAAAACATTGATATCCTTGCCACTGAAACAAATTACACAAACAGGCTTCCTTGAAATGTTATTTATTAATGAAAATGTGAACAATGTCAATACTAAAACAGACACCAATAATCTTAGCAATGCTTATAAATACCTATTGCAGCTAGAAAAAAGTTTTCATGGGCAAGTGAATTCCAGTTCCTTGACTTCATCTCGGGTAAACTAGCATTTGAACACTGTACTTTATCTTTTTTTTGCTTATTTTGATGACTGTGGATATATAGACAGTTGGCTCCATGATGTGAGGTTAACCTAACCTTCTCTCGGCACCACGTTTGAATATGTGACATTTTTTTTAATTTGGGAGCCCCCTTGAAAAAAATTGTTTTTGAATAACATTTGTTTGTGCATCCAGTCAGGAGAATGCAGTGGTATCATCAATTGATGTGATTCTCACCACCATGTGTTTTTCGATTTTTTTTTCTAAATTTAGCGGTTGGCTATCAGTATTTACTGGCTGTAGATTTATGTGATTTTAAAAACTGTATTATTTTACAAGAAGTGGAATCAATAATTATCCGGCAAATTCTGCATTCGAGTGAAGTAGTTATAAGCATATATCCATGATTGCGCGAGAATATGGTAATACTAAGCTGATTTGAGCTGACCTAATGACTTAAAACACATATTACATGCTACAGTAAATATCATGTTAACGATCCAATTCGTCAAAGCCAATGCATCACAGCTATGACTTTATTTTTCATAAAAAACATATAGCAAATTACTTAGAATTTGTACATAGGCTGGCAAACCAATTCCTTATTGCACGTATTGTTGATTTCAAAATTATCCAAAAGGTACAGAAAATGTATATATATTTAAAATGCTAGCCATTGAAGCTGCTCACAAACACGTCTCTTTCTGATAAAGTCAACAAACCAAGTGAACATTATCTTTATTTATAACAATAAAATATTACACTTGATATGTGCGATCAACTAAGAAACGTTTTGACTTATGTTTATAAAGATCCCATGATGCGAAAATCCAATTAAATTTGAAAGAGAAAAGACTATTTACACCTAAAGTTTTTTAAGGTTACACCTCCTTATGAGTTATGACTAAATTTCGTGCTTTTACACTACATTTACCAACTTGGAAAATACATACATCCGTTTACTAGTATTATCACTCTCACAATCAGTGTTCTAAGAAAAGACAGAGATTTACAGTTTATTAGTTTCAAAAAGTTCAACCTGTTTGTGCTGCATTATGTTTAAATGTGCTTTGTCTTCTAATAGCTGGATCATTTGCCTTCTTTAGGTAGGATAGTGTAAAGCTTGAGCGAACACAATAGTTGACTGTGTATTCTATCAATTTTGGTAGTTATTCTTCGATATATTCCGCGATATTCTTATGTGGTTGTGACCGTATTATGTTGCAATTCTCAAAATGCTTCAATATACGGTGAGTAGTTTAGCATGTCCGTTATACCAAGAAACTGCCCATTTCCTTGGAGAATCATAATTGCGAAAGGCGAACATGCATACTATTTGCGATTTACTGTTAACCTTTAATTTATGATTTGTAAGAATAGTCACGGTGTCCTTTACGTACATCTGCAATGGCAACATGTTTCAAATGATATATCGTATCCATACTTTTTTTTAAATAAGAATAATAAAAGACGTTATTTTAATTAAATAAACGAATATGAGTTTATATTATAAGTGTGGAAAATAAAAGTTTTTGCGGTGATATATCGTGATAGACCATGACAACAAAAATGCCTTAATTGTTTTCAGATAAATATAGATTTGATAAAAAAAAAAACACGCAATATTATGTCCTGGGACCGAGTCTGGGACTCTTAGCTTTATTCCCGAATGTGCAACCGCGTGGTATGCAAACTAGAATATCGGTTTCAATTTAAGCAATTAAAAGACTGACGACGAGAAATGATTCTTTGACTTCTTGCACAGAAGGAAACGTTTTACATGTAAATGAAATGGTGTCTAGGAAATAGAATAAGATTGATCAATGGAAGCAGACGATGTTCACTACAACAAATTTTGATATTAGACACAAATAAGAAGCCAGTGAATGCAAACTTTGGCAAAAATAACGTAGTACTTATTTCATGTACTGATATTTGTTTAATTACACTACTTTTATGTATATTAATTTACATATATCTTAAGAAGCAGTCAACCAAGAAGGAAGCCCTGTGGAACACCATATGAATATTTTTGAATATGTTGAGTTGATTCACAGATGCATTCATTGTGAAACATTCTGAATCAATTAGGTAGCTTGGAAACAAGCTGATTGAACGTATGTGCTTTGTCTCACTTGATTTATCAGATAACTCTGACAATCGTTTCGACCTGACGGTCATTCTCAAAGAGAAGTGTCAAAAGAACGTTGTTATCTTTTTGACAATGACCGTCAGGTCGAAACCATTATCTGATAAATCAAGTGCGACAAAGCACATACTTTCAGTCAGCTTGTTTCTAAGCTACCTAATTGAATATTGTTGATCTGCATTTGGACTTGATTATTTTGCTGTTATTATGAATCCATCACACACATCAATCTATTTAACAAAATCCCATCACTAGCACGGGACCAGGCGTCATTAGATTGACCCGGCCCGTTTACGGTGCAAATAAAAGGCGAGCTGATCTCAACCTTTCGCGGGCGAACTCCATGCCGATGACAGCCATCAAGACCAAGATTTCACTTTATAAACGCGCACGGCTTGTTTATGTATTAGCGGTGTAACGCCTTGCGGTCCAATTTCCGGTTGGAGATCGCGCTGTCGCCTCGTGGGTCCAAGGCTCTTTGTTAAGGAATCTGAGGCGTTGTTATCATAATTTGGCACAGACGGGGTGGCTGCTTACGGAAGCAGAAGAGCTGGTGACCTCAATTTTATATTCACATCAGCGTTTACCGAAGCTTTCGACGATTTGGTTCTGTAATGGCTTAGTTTGTTTTGTATATATTTCACTACTGTCGCTATGAGTGAAGTKTAGAGTAATAAGTAAAAAGCATACACCTTTACTGATATTTTCTTATATTTAAATCTAATGAGGATAGAAGTTAAAAAAATCTTATTATCTTAAGCGGCTGCAAATTTAATATAAACATAACCTCCTAATCTTATATTTTTAAGTAAAATATACTATTACATTACGATAATTCTAGGTTTACCTAGTAATATGACTAAAACAGTATTATAATGAATAAAGAGGTTTAGTATTTATAATTATCCTTTATCGTATTTTTTTAATATGCCAAAAAATCCTTGAACATAAGAGCATTAGTTGAGGCTKAGTATTTATATCTCAGTTAGTTAGTCAAGTTAGTAAACTTGACGTCCAACAACAAATATGTACGATTTATCCACCTGCTTAATTTTAWTGCCGAAAAAAGAACGTCAACCACTTTATTCGTTATCAAACTTTCGTTACTGTTTCTTGTTCAACTTACACTATACTTTAATTATGTGTTGACACAAAAACAAAACACATTCCTTTCACCGATATAAAAACAGCAGCCAGAGCGCAAGAAAATTTGGTTGCGGTTTTCGATAGATTATATTTTTAGCCGTCTGTGAGCAAAATCTGGTTGTGGCTCTATGTGTCGTTTGGAAGATACAAAATAAATTATCTTGAGCGCGGTAAAACCACCCCCAATGCCCCGAGTGCAAGAAAATTTAATTGCGGCTTTCGATAGATTAAATTTGTAGTCATCTGTGCGCAAAATCTGGTTGTCGCTCTATGTGTCGTTTGGAAGATACAAAATAAATTATCTTAAGAGCGGTAAAACCACCCCATGGCCCCAACTGCAAGAAAATTTGATTGCGGCTTTCGATAGAGTATATTTTAGCTATCTGTGTGCAAAATCTGGTTGTAGTCCTATTTGCCGTTTGAAAGATACAAAATAAATTATCCTAAGGGCTGCAGAATCCACCCCMAGATCCCGAGTGTGAGAAAATTTGTTGGCGGCTTTCGATAGTTTATGTTTTCAACTGTCAATGTACCAAAGCTGGCTGAGTTCTTACCTTCTGTGTGGAAATTAATACGGATTTAGTTTTATTGTTGAAGCAAAGATTTTGACGACGCCACTGCACGTTCGGGTATCTTCGTAAAAATCTGCAGATAACTTTGGCTGCTGTTTTCACACCGGTGTTCTTTTCTTGGTGTTGTACTGGAGCATATTTTGTATTTTTTCTGTCAATTTTTAATTAATCTCATTTTGTAAACAATTGATGAATCAAAAGCTACAAAAAATTACTAGATATTATTAGAAGTCGTAATAATTTGGAAAATGGTTATTAACACGCACTTGCTGCGTCCAATAATGGACATACTCCCGTTTAATTCCATAGGCATGTTTAACATCATATACTGACAGAAGCAATATGAAACAACATTAGTTTACGAACTTTCCGTTTAATCGGTGCATCTACTAGTTAATTTTAATTTTTTAATCAAAATTAAAAGCGAAGATTTTATTGTTTAGTCTAGGAAATTGCTTCAGGTAGAAAGTATAATTGTAAATTATCTTTTTCGAACGCTCTTATGTATTACCAACGAAAGTTATATCATGGTAGCAAAAAGAACGACAAGAGCATTTAAAGATAAGCAATGTTCAGTAGGTACTGAATTTAAATTTTAGCTATCGCTCGATTTTAATTTCATTGTCTCTATGGTGTCTTTCCGTGTTCTTGTTATCTGCAAATCTGCAATATCAACAGTGACAACAACAGAACACAGAGATTCCAATAAATAAAAAACGTGAAATATGTGAAAAAGCAGTGTTTTGAAGGAGTTAATCCAAATTGTGATTCGTACAGGTGAGTTTGAAATACACAACGTCAAAGTATTACAAACAACCTATGCCTTACATTACAAACTATTGCTTCAGGTATCCGAACAAGTATCTAACCAACCCGCAAACAATACCTAAATATGTTGCATTAGAAGCACAACTCAAATGAGCATTCTTTATTCCAGGAGAAGCAGTTGCGTAAACCATTCATGATTTTTAATATACAATAGAGATGGACGCTAAGTAGTGATTAATAATTAATAGTAACGATTAAAAATCTCTCATTTTGACATAGTTAGCTTATTACAAAACCTACTTGGTATGTTTTTGAAAAGGTAAAGTGTTACTTTACATTTTCCTTTATGTTGAAACTTAAAGGTACCCATGCATATTAAAATGGAAGCTTTGCGAAGTTTATATTGAGCATATGTATGCCTTAGTGGTTTAATGCCTTAAGGGTTCAATTTCCAATTGAGAAACGTGCTGTCGCATGCTAACTCCTGTGGAATACTGCAAATATAAATAACCCAATATTCATTCATTTTTATTTATTAAAGAATCCATTCAATTTATGATTAACATATGCATAAAAAGGTGTATTAAAATGGGCTTAGTGGCATAAAATATAATAAATTGTTGAAGCAAATTAATCAGTAAATTCCTGCATACTTAAATAGTAATAATAGTAATGACTTTGACATTTTAACCACAAACTTTCCTAACTATGCATCCGGCACTCCCATTTCTATGTAAAACTAAACTTTGTAACGCCAATTAGCTAAGTAATATATTTGACAGAGTAGGTTTGGTCCGTGCAATGCCTGTTACCCGATTAGAAAGACGGTTGGTCTACTTACATGTAAAGAGCTCACGATCATAAACAGTATTATTGTCAAATCCTTCTGCTAAGTATGATTTTTGTCCAATGTGGTGGTGTGGTTAGCTTGATTATTCAACATGTAAATAAAATACATTACCTATTTTAAATCTAACCTACACATTACATTAATAACATCCCTTAAGAATGTAGCAAAATGGTTAGTTTTAGAACATACGTGGATAAATTTTTAACATTATTTTGCATCAAGGGGATAAGTTTTGTTAGTTCTGTTCGTTTCGGGTACTCTCATAAAATTTGCCAGGCAATAGTGCATTGTTAAAAAGACTCGGTTATTGCAGTTCAGTCGGGATATTTTATTGCAACCAGATGTAGAAAGTTGGTCCTGTTCCTAGAAGGTTCTGACCGTAGCGGCTCTTTTGTGATTGGGGTACGCGACCCAAAAATTACAATGGTTAGCGCGCGAAACCCCTTAGTTTATAGTAAATTCGGCATTAGTTGATAGAAACGATTGATTCGATTGCTCAATCTCCTCAGAATATTAAGTAAGGATTTAGTTACGATTGGCAACCATGTGAAGTTTTTCCTGAAGTTTTCTTTACATGTTGTTGCATATGGAAATGAAGAATGTCGATCTTAGTAATTAAAGTCGTTGCCATATTGCGTGGTATCTTAACTTCAGCTTGGGGATATCCACGAGTTAGTTAGGTCTGATTATAATTGTTTAGCTTTGGTTAGCTTTTATTTATATTTCGATAATCTGATAGTTGGACAATTGTTTGTCAACGAGAATATGACCAGTACCGCGCTTTGAGAATAGCAAGTGGGGGTAGTTTTGACCAATCAGGTCTCAGTTCAGAAAATCCAGCAAGTAACGTATTTTTTTCAAAAGCTAGAATCTTCAGTCTACGTTCCATCCTCTTAGATGCCAGAAGCAATGTAACCTCTAGTCCAGCTCGCGATGTATAGAGTAATTTTAAGTAAAGTCAGTTAACAAGTCTTGAAAGTTAGATTAAAAGATGGTTAGTCACTCGTCCCGGTATTTTGAAAATTCTTTGTTAATTAGTTCAAACTCGCGTACAGGTCAAAATTGTTAATTCACCGGTTGAGGTCATATTCTCGTTCATTGAATATCATATTGTAACGAATATTTGGGAGGTACATCAGTTTTGTTGATTACGGTTTATTATTATTATGTTCACTATTCTCTTTAATTAATTGTTAAATATATTTGTTGTTTGAAACGTAGCTTTTTCATTCTTGCGACGAAAACGATGATCGTGCTCATGTGTAAGTTTGGTAGCAGCGTCTGGATAAAGGTAAGTCAGACACTTTTTCATGTTTTGTTATAGTTCAGTTACAATTGAATTAGATTCCACGCAACTACTAGAATCCGCGAATTCGTTTAATTAGTAAGCATCCCCAGTAATTAGTATCGGCCAACCATTGTGTTTTGTGACGGGGATCTTAGTATTGGCATTTAGAGCTTGCAGTGTGAAATTGGTAGATCCGCTCGCTGTCAATTTTAATCGGTAAGCAAGCAAGATAATTCGGCCACATCGACTTTGATGTTAGGCCTGCCACAAGAATGAGCGTCTTCGGTTTGCAGCTATCAACGTACACGTAGCATAGCACGCGAACAAAACTTTGCCATATATATTATGTTATCTATTACCATTTATTAAAATGTCTTATTTACAAAGCATGAGGCATAATTAAGTGATACCTCAACTATAAATATGGGTACATCCTTAACGCTTTCAGTATTTGGTTCAAAATAGTTGTTGTTGTTCGGGTGATCTCACAGTAATTTTGGACTACCTAACAACATACATCATCAATTCAAATTTCTCGGCTTTCAGTTTAACTACGCTTATGCATTTGAATGTACATTAATTGATCGAAATACGTTGGTTACCGCATGAAGTAATTTATATGCGAGAACTTTGTTAAGACCGTATAACGTATGCAAATGATATTCCAAGTTCGCAAGTTATGGGGTGTTAAGTAATAAAACAAAGAAATAGTCAATATTAATGTAATCATTCACAACATTCGCGTCAAACAACAAAGCGAACAAAATATAATGACAAATTCCACACATTTAATTAATGCATCCGCTTGATAATAACTCGTATATTTAGACCACGCTATCCTGTAACACTTGCACTGGGCATACAGCACCATCTAAAGTCAAATGTTTAGCTGTTTAATTAACCGTATATTTCATTACGTGAGTGTGTTTGCGCTTCCAAATGTACACACCAGGCACGATATTCCCCAAGCAATATTGGTTTCAATATATATTATCGCTAAATAGCGTGTACGGTAACAATTTGTTATTTTTGGGTGTTCGGCTGGCGTGATTTTCAAGGTTACCCTTGGTGCTACCGAAACTTTTTCATTCTTATTAGACAGTAATGGTGTGACTTCTAAGGGTGCGTGCAGAGTGACGCGTCGAGCGGCGAGTCAAGCAACGCGGCGAAATCAAACATGTGTATTTAAATAGGAGCGTGCATAGTGCCTAGAAGCGTCGCGGATTCGAGCGGCGAGTCTAGCTGCGCGTTCGAACTTGTCGAATTTCGCCGCTAGACTCTTTGCAACGGCCGTGCGATTTCTGTGTCATTTTTAATTCCAACGGTACAAGAATGAATATTGAAAATTTAATAAGCCTTGTCTTCGTTCGTACCCCATTGTGGGATCAGCGGGATGGACAACATCACAACAGATACGTGCTGGATAAGTTGTGGGATCAGGTTGCAATTGAAATGCAGTGTTCCCGTAAGTACATATTTATTTATGTTTTGTTGTTGCAAACATATATTTTGAATGCGTCCCTGATCACTTTTGCCTGTTCAGTAGGCCTTGTATTTCGGGTAACCACAGCTTCTGTGGGAAATGACATGGTAATATCCTCGGACCCAAAGTGGTGCAAACCTTCTTTATCAATTATTACGTTGTGCAAAACGCACATACATTTCGTAATGGCATCTGCTGTCTCAGGAAGACATTCAATTGGTTTCCAAAGAAGACGCCATTTGGCACTTAGTATTCCAAAAGCACATTCTACACACCTCCGGGCTCTAGAAAGCCGGGCGTTAAAGTATTCCTTGTCTGGGTCCAATTGCCTTCTACTGTAGGGTTTCAATATATTCTTCATCAAAGGGTATGCTTCATCGCCGACGAATATATAAGGCATTAAAATATTTGTAGACGGTAACATTTCGTCAAACGGAATATTTAGGTTTCCATATTGCAACAACTGGTATAATGAAGACGATTGGAAGGTACCTCCATCACTTTGCTTGCCGTAACCTCCCACATCAATTACGATAAATTTGTAGTTACTGTCAGCAACAGCTTGGAGAACAATTGAGAAATACTGTTTGTAATTATAAAACATGGTCCCTGTAGAAGCTGGACATTTGATGCGTATGTGTTTTCCGTCGATAGCCCCAATGCAATTAGGAAAGTTCCATTTCTCGTAGTATTCCTTTGCTATTTGTTTAAAGGATTCTTGTGTAGGGGGCGGCATATGTATAGGTTGTAAGACATTCCACAAAGCTTCTGTAATTTCCTTCACAATACGTGCCACAGTTGAAAATCCCATACGAAACGCAAAAGCAAGGCTTCTGTAGGACGAACCAGTAGCCAAATATCTGTAAATATAAAGAGAAAATTGCATCGATCAGTGTAACATTAATTTTCAAAATATTTAAATATTAAGTGAAGATGTGACATATATTTCATATTCAAATATATTTTAGGTGATAGTGTACGAGCAAGATGGAAGTCCCTTAGAGATACGTTTAGAAAAGAACTCAAAAAGTTGCCACATCCTCGATCCGGTGATAAAGGTGCAACGCCGTATAAGTCTTCATGGCCCTATTTCGAACTACTGATGTTCCTTCGAGACCAATTAATTCCACGCCCTTCTGCCAGTAATCTGCAATCTACTATTCCTGCTACTGTCGTCACAAATGAATCGGGCAGCGACAAGGACGAAAATGGACGACAATGACAATATGAGCTTTGTAGATGAAAATTCCAGTACTTTCTCCCGCGCGCCATCGCCAAGTACATCATCTGAGTGCACTACAAAAGGAAAGAAGCGGAAAAATACCATGCGTGATGATAGTATCGGGACCGCTTTACTGAAAATTGAAGAACAGAAGCTGGCAATACTGCAACACGAAACCAACGATCCTGATATGAAGTTCTTCGAGAGCTTGCTGCCGCACATAAAACAATTATCCCCGGAGAAAAAACTCGTGTTGCAAATGAACATTCATCAGATGGTATATAATTTTGTTTATGAGAAGGGCCGCACGATGTCAGAGTGCACGGCAGTGCCACAGCAGCAGTCACAGCAGCAGTGCCACAGCAGCAGCAGCTACACCAGCAATGCAACACCAGTGCTACAGCAGCAGTGCTACAGCAGTGACACAGTAGTGCCACAGGGTCATCCTATACCTGAGATATGTACTGAACAAAGACAACAAACACTGAACCAGGAAATGTTTAATCTTCCTACCTACCACCGGTTGTAATATGCGTGTTATATGTAGTCCACAAAGAGGATTAGTTTAAGTTTGGATGTTTATTATTTAGCAGAATCGTGTTAAAATTTTGTTATGTCATTTTGTAAGAAAATAAAGTTTATTTTGAATATTATTTTACTTACCTTAAAGTGACTACAAGGCGCTCCTCTGGCTCAATCGGATGGCAATTAAAGTTTGTCCATGCCCTTGATAGGCGAGGTTGTATTTTCTCCAGTATGTAATCGAACGTCGCAGGCGTCATTCTCATGTATTCGAAGAATTTGTCGGGATGGTGTCTAAGCGTTCTGTATAAGTGACGAAATTCACCAAACTTATCCCTTGCTTTGTTAATGGGATGAATCCCAAATCTTCTTTTATTTTTGCGCATTAGGTACCAAAATTTGAAGGACGAATCCGAACAAGCAGCAATTATGTGCTTTTGTTTAGGCATTCTGAGCGCGACTATAACCGCCTCACAATGAACACTCGTTTCTTTGCTCTATTCTACGTGCTGCTTGACTCGCCGCTCTACTCGCCGCTCAACGCGTTACTCTGCACGCACCCTAAAGCCCGAAGTATGGTTTATAGGTTACATGATTTAAAGCGTACATTTTTATCGAAGAAAGGTAAAAGAAAATATTACATAAAAGTACTTTTTAGAGTACATGACAGGTGCTGCGACAATAATTATCTTTCTCTATATGTATATTTAGAATATATGTAAATAGTCTAATATAAACCAGTATATTCTTACTTCTTCTTAGATTAATAGACAACGTAACTAAATGTACTTCCTAACCGTTATAATATTTGAGATTGTGCAACTTTCACACCTATGCCGCGTTTTACAGTTTGTATGCATTTTAGTTCTCTCTAGTTTCGCTCATGCATAATTCATGCGCTGTCGTTTATGTGACAGTTTGTCTGCTCTTAACATTGTATTTAAATGATCTAAATTTTTTGCATGTTACAGGGTGATGCGTTTGTTAATGTGTCTGTGTCGTGTTGTAGTGTGATGTTTATTGTTACTGGGTTTCTGTGGTGTTCTCTGCGAACTATGCAATTTTAGAATATTGTAATTTTGGTAGGTTCGGTATGCTGATAGTTGTGGAACCCCTTTTATTGTTCCTGTTGTTAATATATTTTCATGTACTTTAACTTCGACCGTTCATTCATGTAAATATAGTTATATCAGTTTTATCATCCATTTTGGACATTTTTGCTGCATGCTTTTACAAGATGCCAGACTACGCCAATTGCTTTGTCGCTGTCTAGGACAATTGTTTGGTTACTTCTTTAATTATTTGAATGATTTGCTGCTTTGTTGATGTTCTTTTTAGAACCATTTAAAGGAATCATACAATCAGTTATCATATGCGAAGTATAAACATAGGCAACAGCAAGTGAAAATGTAACAAAATGCGCAGTAATCACCAAAACCAAGTTCCTTTGAATCACGATACTACATCACAAACGCGCAAATACGAGTAAGGAACGAAACCAAAATCTAAGCAATAGAAGAGAGAACGAAAGAAAGAACTATAAAACAAATAGAGAACACCACTAAGAGAAACTGTAAGACTAGAAAGAAAAAGGAATATTGCGGAAATAACCTAAAATCGAACAATAAAGGACAGAAAACCTAAGAAGATGAATCTCATATAAAAATGCAATGATGTTATATATGACCAGGAGTGGAGTATTGTCGCTTACGTCGTAACAAATTTGTTACTTTATGATGAWAGCTAYTCCATTGTTACGTCTTTAATTTTACATATTACTTATTAATTAAGTATTAATAAGGGTCACAACCAGAGGTTTAAAACTACCAGAAAAGATTTATTTTTTGCCTATATATAGGGCGTATTTCTTTTATAACACCATCACCGTTAAATACAAAAGCGGTTTGGATTTTTAGATACGATAGTCCAAAATTATAATTACAGACTAATACACTAAAACCTTGTTATTTCTTTTAATAAAACACTCTTTTTATATACTTGGATTCCTTATGAAATTTCCGTGCCATCTTTATTAGATTTTTTATATTATCTAAAATGGTGGTGYGCCTTTAGTCGAATCTCTTTTGTTTCTTCGCGCCGTCTATTATTTTTAACTGGGTGTGTATAAAGTTTTGGTGCAAAAGKAGGTAGAATTTGTTGGCCTAAAGAGTTAAAGCAAAGTAATTCCTGGTTAAAACGTACCCACACGGGATAACTTACCGACTACTGTTGGACTTGAGAATTTGAGATATCAATGAACAACAGAAGGAAGTAAACTTCTAGTAAAGCAGTGGATTTTGTAGTGGAATGCTCTCATGCCTGAGTAACTATTAGCTCGTAGCTCTGTTTTGTGATTGGTCAAATAGACTGGACTCCGCACTATTGTGCCTTTATTATTTCCTTCATAGTTTGTACGATTTCATACTTAAGGCTGGGATCATGGAGAGAGTGAAAGATATATTCGAGCTAACGAGAGAAAGAGAACAACCTATTTTTACAAAACAGCACCACCTAAAAACTACTGAATATTTGCGGATAAATAAATACGTATCTGAAAGGTAAAAGATTTTCCTACAGCCTATAAGGTATTTCTCAAATAAATTTACTTCATACTTATTGCTAAAATAATTGCTAGTTGCGAGGTCTGCCTTTTAGACTGTTTTTAGCTTACACTTTTACAAGTTTTGGTTATTGCACCACTTATTTGCACGTAAAAAAATGGCTTACGTGAAAATGCCACGAGCTTTCGAATATGACCATTTTCAAAAATATCGGTGCAGTAAGTATGGAGTAAAATTTTATTTGTAAAATAATTGTGATTATCTTTCTATTGTTCTCTCGGATGGATCCTTCCTCTCTCTTCAGGCTCCCAGCCTTAAAGTGTACTGTGTTGGTAGTCAAGTCGGTATCATCCATCTGATGAGCTGAAAAGCCAGCAAATGAATCGTGGGGACCGGCTTTGCAACCACGACAAATGCCTTCTATTGTAAATCCCTGCAGCATGCCTATAAGTTTTTATTAGCTTGTGGCTTTTGGGGTGAGTCAAATAGATTGTTCTTTCTACTATTGTGCCTTTACTATTACTTTCATGGCCTGTACGATTTCGTTCATAAAGTGGACTGTTCGTGTTAGTTCTCAAGTTGGTGTTATTTATCTGATGAGCCGAAAAAACAGCCAAACTCATGAGTCACCAAGACAGACGTCTCGTATTTTGTCGTTTTGGATTTATTCTTGTGGCGTATCCATTAAGTTTGTTAGTCCCATAATTACATCTGAAGGCGTGAGGAAGCAAATCCAGCTTGCTTTGCAAAAAAAGTGATGCAGCATGTTGGGTGAAATGCTAAAGATTGGGTTTGGTTATGTCATGTTAAACAATTTCTTAAACGTTATATTTTTTGTCGTATTTTTTTTRGACTTGATATTTGCTGGMACAATTTTTAAATGCGCCAGTACCTACTTGCTGAAATAATATCGCCAGTTCTGTCTGATTTAACTGGAATAAGCATTGCGATATCAGGAATGATATTTATCTCCGATTTTAATTTAATCACAGGTAAACAGATCAACAATATAAACACAAAAGAAACTCGACGAGCAACGCTAATATGATTTCTTGGGAATATTATTAGCTTATATAGAAACAGCAACAACACCTTGTTTCAAAGTAATTTTTAATGTCCTACAAATTCCTTTATCGTTATCACTAGAGACCGGAAAAATATGCAAAATTTTATTTAAAAAAAAGTGCTTAAAAGCATAATAATTATCTAAAAAAAAACAACAAATAAGCAATAAAATAAAAAAAGCAGATATATAATTTTAAATTCTCAAGAATTAGACTGTTTTTACTGAAAGTGTTTATTATTAAAAAAAGTACAGTTTAATGTAAATAAAGAAATGCCATTCATAAAAAAATACAAACAAAAATAAACATTTGAAAGAAAACTATGCATTTAAAAAATAAAGAACAAAATATAAAGATATAATAAAACAAAATTGTCATGCAAAACCGTTTGTTTGTCAAAACAAACTATATCGAGAGGGAAGGTACCTGTACAGTATACACTTCATGTTTGAAAGTATTGATAACTAAATATTGCTCCAAATGTTCATTGTTAGATTGTGTCTTTTATCATTGAGAATATTTTTATATTGTGAAAAGCTTTTTTCTACATCGACACTTGTAATAGGTGCATATTTGAATCAGGCTATAGCTGATAGGACAGCATTTTTGAAAGAGTCAGTCATTTTAATTGACTCGACCAAAGGAATTTTTTGCTGCTTTTCTAGAGACTTAATGGTTTCACTCACAAAACTCAAATTGCTTTTTATGAAAGCCAAATTATTTTGAAGTTTTGTTTTTGAAGAACACACTGGCAATCTTGTATGGATTTACTTGTTGATTCTTGAAATTCTTCTTGAAACTATTTAAAATTCTCGAAATTATTGCTATAATAAGTAGCAGCGTTCAGCCAAGTACCCCATCTAGTAAGCACTGTCTCTGGCGGCAGTGGAGTATTAGGCAGCCTCTCGTTGAACATTTGCACCCTTAAAGGTGCTTTAACAAAAAATTTCTTGCCATTACTTATTAATTTGTTGACTAGAGGAAATTGGGTTCTTATGGTCTCAGCTATACGATTAACCCCGTGTGCTAAGCAAGTACAATGAATTAAATTTTTCCATAAAATATTTTTAGATTAGTTGCAGCTTTTCACATATATGGCGCTGCGTCCAAAAGCATGAGCAATAACTTTTCATGCGGAAAATAAAAGTTTGCTAGTCCCTCATTAACAAACTTTGATATTGTATTACTATTAGTTTTGCTCAATTCTTTTGAACTAATTTAAAATAATTGTGTAGGAATTTGATCACTTAAAACTCCTACAATTAAATTTACCACATACCTTCCGCAACTATCAGTGGTTTCGTCAACAGCAAACCATACATTGTTATTTCCAATTATATTTTTAATTTGATAAACCTCCTCTTGATATAAAGGAGTGACATAGTTTTTACGAAGGGTACTTTCACCTGGTATATGTCTT
Organism: Rhyzopertha dominica; assembly: GCA_025024175.1. Taxonomy (NCBI): domain Eukaryota; kingdom Metazoa; phylum Arthropoda; class Insecta; order Coleoptera; family Bostrichidae; genus Rhyzopertha; species Rhyzopertha dominica. The sequence goes on from QCXZ01000137.1 coordinate 15,323,413, forward strand.
TTGCAATGTTTCTCTAGAAACTGTTTAATAGACTGATTTGTTAATTTCTTTAAAGAGATGTTTGCTTTTAACATAGCACTGCAGAGATCTGAATTGAATTCCCTTTGTTCATTAAATCCAGGAGCTGATGCTAGAGAGGTCCCAATTGTTTGTTGCTTGAACGTCTCCATTTTAAATTTCTTAAGTAGCTTTTCATGTAACTTTGTTTTTAAGTGCTTGGAAATATCAGATTTCTTAACGCACTGTATCTACAAAATTAAACGTTTATTAAATAACAGTAAAAAAAAACTACAGAAAACTTACTGTGTTTAGGCATGCTTGACAGAAGACCTTATTATTTTCAAGTTTTAATTTTGAATGGCCGCGAATCCAATCATAAGTGCGAGATGTTTTAGGCATTATTATTATTGTTAATAAAAACTGTAAATTTCTTATGCCGACAAAAAGGTCCGATAAAGTAAAGTAAAATGGTAGCCGCAACAAACTAACCTAGAAGTACAAGCTGGGCTGGGATCGGAAAAGTGCGCACGCTCTAAATTCTAGTGCAGTCCTGTTTGGCCAGTGCCTTACCGTTTTGGTAAATGACAAAATTAGAAAAAAAATGGTTAAAAAGCACAAATAAGCACTAAATTAGAAAATAAGCATGGGAAGTAGAAATAAGCAAAAGCACAAAAAAAATATGTTTTAAACTATCTATTTTTATGTAATTCATCCACACTGCAATCTAATTTGTTGCTGCTTTCAAAAGTGAATGCAAGCAAAAAAGCTTAAAAATTCTGTCTCTAGTTATCACCAAGGATAGTACTTGGTAGTTCGCTGACTTTACTTGTACATTACAGTGAGTTTTTTAAATCCTCTTTGGGCGAGCGTGCTCTTTATTAACTATTTCACGCACCAGCTGAGCCTATTAAACCAAACACAGTTCGACAGACTGCAATATCAGGTAATGCGTTAATAAACCCGAAACAAGGACCCGTTCCGCGTCCACCGCGTTTATAGGATGTATATTTCAGCAAGCACGTTCGTGGCTGGCAACACGCCTGCAACCACCGAGTTGATAAGCTATCCGTGTACGCCCGCTGACATTTAGCTCCCCGTGGCACTCGGAGCTTCAAATTTTTGCGTTTTAATTAGAAATAATTCTCTGCAGGTGCGAGGTGGGTTTTCGCGGATTATGGGCGCCTTCTTTTTTGCCCGGTTGCGAATTTCAGAGGCTTTTAGACGAAGTGGAGGCCTGACGTGAATTATGGAGTTTCGTATGCGAGTTGCGTTCTCAAAATGCGTTTTTACACGTCACGTAGTTAAGTGTGACACAGAAGCGTCCGTAACTCACCACTTTTGTCTGTTGAGGCACGTGCTTTCCCTGCAACAGGAGACTGCAATTAGTATTTGGCACATTCGTGACTAAAATAAAAGAATGGGTGAGAGTTTTCTATGGCAGATATCAATCTGTTACTGTTCAGTCACTCAGTGAGATCCGTTAGATAGAAAGTTGAAATATTTTTAATTAATTTAAAATACTAGCAAATAATATAATTTTGGCAAAATGTGCTTGAAAATAAAAAGGCTAAGTAATTCTTTGTGACTTGGTAGTCGTAGTGAATTCTCTTAACTCGTCTCCACTTGAAAATGTATTGCTCCATATTATTGCAATTAGATGGAACACATAATAATAATCTTTTCTTGCGATTTTATCAATCCTTTGTAGGTAGGAAGATTAACCCTCTTTAATAACATCCAGTTTTTTATGTTACTTTTCATAGACGAAATAATTTCTTCTTTCTTTGTTGCTGTTGCAGGTTTTTTTTATTTCGTTTTTGTGAATAATATTTTGCATTGTCCAGGACAATTACACAATTTGCACATTTGCAGGTAAAAATCGAACTAATTGATTGGTAGACCATGTTTCAACGCGTACAACATGTCCTGAGAATCACATAGCAGTCGGCATTTTTTTTGTCCATATAAGTAAGGCTTCTTTGCCCAGACATTTAGCATGCAGAATTATTATTCTTTTCCCTCGTGATGGTGGCATTTAAATAACAATTGTTTGCTCCGTCTGATAATCCTTTTTTCACAGCATCGTGGGTATCATACCACGTTTCATCTAAATAAACTGTTGGGGTTCCTCTGGCGAAATTGTCTTTTTTGAGTCACATATGTCATTCGCTTCTTTTCCATTATGGCCATTTTTTATCAAKAGTATTACAAACATTATAAATAAAGCCTGAATGGWTCATCATCAAATCAGTTTCGTTTTTAAAATWGCAACGGGGGGACCGTATAAACAAAATACGTGTCATATATAGTAAACAGTAAAATAACACACGCTGATTATAAACATATTATTAACTTAAGTTGTTAGGGATGCTAACGATACTTCTTTATCTTCAAAGTGTCGATATCCTGAAGTGAAAGTATCGGTATTTGTAATCGAGTCTTCCTGGTACTTATTTACTGGTATCGAAATTTCGACTATACGGTATTCAAAAATCTATACTTTCTGTGTCGGGCGTATAAAACGCTTTATTATTAGTTATTTTATTCACACCAACCTATAATGGCAAAAAAGTAATGATGGCTTCATGCTCTTGTAAATATGGTGTAAGGATATAACTTATCATCAAGAAATTCTATTGATACATATCTTAGTCATTAACAGAATCTGGAATGGGATACACTCCCCTGTTCTCAGGAATAAAACGACAGATGTGGGAGTAACACATTTAAACTTTACCTGGTTTGAAAAACAAAAGTGTACTTTTTCAAAAGCAGTTAATCTGGTAGTGATCAAAGTATCGATACCTAAGATTTATTGTATACTGGCATCGATAATATCGTTCAATACTAGCAACCTTAATTAGAGCAATTTCTGAACGTTCAATTAACATTAGTCGTAACACAAAAATACTTGTATTGCAAGTAAGTAATAAAGATTGCTTATATTATATTCCACGTTAAATTTTTTGAGATTTTAACTTATTTAGTTTTAATGGTAATAAATTTTAGTAGAATATTAAGCCAACCGCAACTCAGAAAAAATCTCCAGGCTGAATGTACTATTGATGTGCTGTTTTTAAATAATTTTGAATGCAAACTTCGCGTTTTTTAAACTTTCCTTTCAACGTAATCACTGGACAAATAACCAAGCAGCCAATGTATACGATAATTGCATATACTCGTAAAATATGGCCAAGCCGACGTACTCTAACAAGCAATTTCGCAAACCAACTTTTCCATACACAAAGCCAACTAGTCCAACTCGGTGAAGTAGTGAATGCCGTTAGAATGAGAAACGTCGCTGTGCAATTGCAGCTTGGAATGCATACAGCTAATTTGTGCATCAGAACTCATTGGGATATGCTGAATAGGTACGTTATTCATAGTTTGGTCACCCACGAATTCTGTTCGTACGTTATTAGCTTTATCTGAAACTGTGCTGTGGTTGCTCAACTATTCTGCTTCAACGAATGCCGTACTAATTCTAGATAAGCAGAGAAGCATGAATCGATAATCGCTGAAACCAATAAATCCAAGTGGATTCTTTTTTTTTGGCATTACAAAAGAATAATAAATACAATCGGGATGAAAAATTCAGATAACTAGTCATTTAAGTTTAATTACGATTTCATGACAGTATACGTATCAGTCTTTAAATAAATAATTTATTTAAAGCATGTCATTGTCATCTATACATATATGACAAAGCATGCTTTTAAAATTCTATTTACTGGCAAAAGTTTATGAGCTATTTGATATGCCGATGTGCCACAACAAGAATACTAAAACAGATAGGTCTGAGAGGATTGGATATGCAAGCAATAGATCTATGATAAATTTAAATTATACCTTTTCTGGTCAATCCAGTCGAATCCTTTCGCCCTTCCGGGGCAAAACTGCCGAATGAACTTACCATTGCAGCTTCCCTTATTCCTAATTCAAAGTTTCATAACAATTACGTAGAAAGGTGGGAACTCCGTTAAGTTGAAATCATCAACCCTCACTTCACCTCGCTAAAATCATTCCGTAAAAGGGCGAAGCCAATAGCAAAAGAATATAATTCATCAAATATTAGACCCAAACTTGATTATGGACCTCCGTTGTTCTATATAGTAAAGAGTTTCTTGATGCCAAATACATTTTATTAAAACAGTAACTTTTAAGTGAAACTCCTGCTTATGTCAGTACATATACTTTTAAATCACGTACAAAAATCAAATGGTCTATTTTAATTTCCAGTATGTCACTGAAAGCTTAAACAAATGAAATGACGTAACTAGAACAAAATTTTTAAGTACATGTAGCATTGAATTATGCAAAATTTTGAAACGTTATTGACACCACAGTCATTTATAATATGCATAGTATCCATGTTAACGTTTCTTTTTACGAAGATCTGGGAGATCATAAGAGAAACAAATTAGGTTGAACGACACACATTAACAACTTTCGGCAGATATCTTAGAAACAACAGCGTTTTGTTATCAAAATAATCTTGAATTCATTTTTATGGCCGGCATTCTATTTTATGCTATGCAGCTTTTAAATCTGTCATGGCTTAAGGTGATTTTGACGGCACAGATTTGAGAAGCAAATCATCAGAATCGTAGTAATAAGGCCATTTTCCAATTTCGTCTTATGTAAAAATTAATGTATTTTTGAGTAACTGAACAACTAATATGTTATATAAAAAAGCATATAGATTCCATTTCAAAATATGTATTAATATTTGTACTCATTACAACGGAGTTCCTGAATAATAATAGGATTCAAAACTGGATACGAGATCGGGGTCCCATGGATAGTTGTATTTTTGACACATAATAGTTCTGATAACTGTTGCCTGGCGACTGCAGACCTCCATCTACTAGATCATTTTCCTACACCTTCAAAACACCAAAAACTCTAGGTACACAATTGCATCTAACAATATCGAAGAACTTCAGCAGTACTTACACATAACAGCATCGAGTTATGGCAAAAGGTGTCTGCTATATTAAATGCAGTTTCCAACTAGAAAATTGGGCTCATTTTAATGTTAAATTTGCAGTAAGTTACTTCCTTTATGTTTTCCCGTATTTCAAGTGCATTATTAATTAAAATTTAAAACACTAGTATCAAATACACCAAGTCTAAGCACAATTAGTGCAAGACACTGATGTTTTAACACCACTAATGCACTAAGCTATTGTACTGCACACACTTAGCACTGAAACACGTGTTTCACCAAGGCTTTCGCTCGCTTTATAATCGCTATTCGAATTCAGAACTGCCCGCACTCCTCTCCGTCGGGCTATTTATATCTCCCATCAAAAATTCCAGAAGCGGCACCTTCCAGACACTATAGAAATAAAATCCTCTGGAGAGTATCGGCATTGATATCGACATTCGATGTCTGTCATGTAGCTAGAATCACTACTTGCACTGTCCTACTACACAGCACCTACACGCCCCGCAGCTCCCGCCCACAGATGTCGCCGATACGCAACAATACAATATGGATCTACAAATAAAAAAAGAGTTGAAAATCGTTCAGATGAAATAAAACGTCGCAGCGAATTTACTTTTACAAAGTTCAGTCTTTCCGAGGTTAATAGCAATGAGGCTAAAAGCATGAAAGATATTATTATAAAAAAATAACAAAACAAATGCAATTTTTCTTCTTAAAATGTGTGTATTATTGTCCAGCTTTCTCATCGTTATTATGTAGAACAGATTTTTTCACGTTTGACAGAAATTGCATTTTTTACCATTTTCGAGATCACTACCGTGAGAATGTCAAAAGGGGCATCCTCTATTTTAAAATAAAGACCATTTTCTGCTTTATACAGTTTTTCTAAAAATCATCAACCACGTATTTGGTGGAATAATGTCAAACCACCCGGCTATTTGCAAACTTCAGCTCACAGCTCATGCTGTAAGTGTTATCCAAGGAGCCACCCTGTACAGAACTCTAGAGCATTACGTTTATATGCAGCATTGTCTAGAAGGTCGCAACATTTCCAACAGACTACGAAGTTACTGCAACTTAAATTACTCTAAATTCCTATCGATGCCTCAAAAGGATTGAGGTGGCGTCGTCAAGAAATTTGATTCGTTTGTAAGAAACTTTCGGCGAACAATCTCGACCACGGACTTCAACAATTCGAGAGCTCCCGCCTTAAAGAGGATCAGGGCTTTGTGTAGTCTTTTATTTCACTTTACCGCTCCCGCGTCTTTGTGTTTTCCTTTCAGTACTCCACAGCCAACCTGTCTAAATGGAAAATTACGAACTTGTGAAGTTGTTTTTAAATCTGGTAAAGACGTAATCAACGTCTAATTGAATAAGCGAAGCGAAGTCGATAAATACGGTGGCTTTCGGGAACTATTTATTATAATCTTAGATGGGAAGTTTGATATTGTGTACAGTGGATTGACGCGCAATACAAATCGTTTAATATTATTAAGTAAACGTTTAAGGAAATGCAAGTAGAAATTCTTGGATATGTATTTGTGTATATGGGCTTTGAGCAGACTTTGAGATTACTGTAGTTATTAAATCGACAAATATCAGTGCTTTTTGAAACTTTTTTCAGTACAAATTTCATAATCATGTTCAGCACGCTATGAAAGAGAATGTCATACAATGAATTGTTTTAAAATAAATCTGTTGATAATGTGCGCATAGACATAAACGTGATGTAGAAACGTCGGTGTCTAGTACAAAGTCATCTGTCATCTGATTGATATAGGATTGTGTGATCGTTTAGTTATTGTTTTGTTTGTTTGATATATACTTAACAAGTATTCGTCGTAAAGTTAATGGATAAAGGGTGTTGAGAAAAGTATTATTTTTTGAGTTATCACATTTTTGAGAGATATTGTCATAACGTTATATTCTACAAACAGAAGTAACCACTTTATACGGCATTCGGTTATCTAATAAAGAAATCAGTCCAGATCAAAAAAGTACGACATAATTGAGTCATCAAAAGATGATGTTGATGTAAGGTGCGTCATCCCGTTTATGAACTATTACAGTAGGTCTATATTAAATTTTGCACTTTTAAATAAATTACTCAAGAAAAAACTCAATTCAACTGGATTTAAGAATGTGAAGTTTCTTAGTTTCAAAGACGTATTGTTCAGGATACATAAAACATTAGAAGCAATGATTCCAAGAGTAGTAATCACAAAGCGTGCGATCAAGGCAACACTGGTCGAAATTGAGAAACTGTAACCCCGAGATTCCTGATCACCTGGGAACATGATAAGAAGTCGCATCACTAATTGAAATCAATAAAGTTAAAAATCTGGAATTGCAAATAAGCAACACAACACAAATTAAAGTAGGGCGCGCGCCAAATATACAAAAACCCTGAAAATTCTGTTGTATCTTTCTCCGCATGGAATGAATTTAACAAAACTGCAAAATTAATTAATCAAAGTATAACACAGTTCTCTAAGTGGTGGTCATGTCTGGAAGAGCACATTTAAGACAGTAAAGCAATATGTAACAAACTGTCACGATTGAAATCATACTAAATTCATTATTGATGCATCATTTAGGAGTATTGAGTGATAACTTTAGGCTAATCAAAAACTACAAAAATAACAGCAGATATATATTAACAGTACAATGTAATTTATCAAAATTTATCCAAGCACTACATTTATAAGCTAAGATGAAAAGTTCGTAGCAAAACCATTAGCATAAAATGTTATCTTACAATTTCGAGTTTGCAAAATTTTAAAAATAGAACTCTTTCATATAAAGCATGGCACATTAACTGCTTTCCACCACTAATCTTTAAGCGATATAGAAAGAAACCATAGATTTTCAAATAAATACTTGACTGAATATTCTATAAAATCAAAACGGACGAGTTTCTGCAGTATTACGAACTTGCATAAAACGTAACGCTATTCAACGGCACAAACTTCAACCTTATGAACAAGTATTCGGAAAAGTACCGAAGCCGACGTATGAAAATGGTGCTAAAAGAATAGTGTACAATGCATACGATTACGCGAGTGAACCTAAGATTAAAAAGTTAATTAAAAGGAAAGAGCAAGAAGCGAAGATGTTAATCAAAACTGTAAAAGAAAACAGTAAAGTGTATTCCGACCAAAAGACTAATTCATCATCGATAGATTTTATTAATGAAAGGTCACCAGGTTTCCAGCAAATATTTGAACAACCCTACGAAGATCCTTTCTCAACAACATCCATTAGGGGATTTAAATCAATCATTGTAAAAAAGGCAAAATACAAATATACATATGATAACTGGTTACTTAAATATCGTTTAACAAAATAGTAACGAATAAACAAAGTTACTATTTTTCTACATTCGAAATTTCAACTCTTTCTATCTTTTGCTATAATTATATCTATAAGTATAATAAAAATGTTTCACAAAAGCCCCTGACGGCTGTATATTTGATTTATACACATTTCTCTTAAATTCCCGGTAGAGGAGGTAGTTAACATTGATCAGCTAAAATGAATTTGACAAAAATAAATTATTCATACTAATTTCAATTTTAATTCACTGGGCTGTTTTTTGCTGGTCTTCCAGTGAGGTTAAACGCTCATTGGATGTAGGTCTCTGTACTTACGGATCTTTTTAAAGCCACCGTTGTATGATATTACCGATTTTCCCAAAATGGCCGTACAATCGACAATGTAGGTCTCTGTACTTACTGGCCGTAGTTCGTAAATCCACCGTTAGATGCATTTTCTAGCACTTTCACAAAATGAGCCCTAAAAAGTGGGGTGTATAATGTGTTCACGTCAATGTTTTGTAAAAGGAAATACCAGGAATACTTGAATTAGTTTTTTAGTCGCTTTTGAGACAATTGCTGGCAGCACGTGATTTTGTGAATGACATATTAGCCGTGTGGCAGCGCACTTTCCATTGATCTCAATCCGGCCCTATAAAGCGGGCGCAAATCAATGCTTTTTAATAAATGATAATGACATCTGGTATGGCAGCCGAAACAGATAAATATCTTCGGCTGCCTGGGCAAATTTCATCCCTGCCATAGCGACCATCCCTTCGCGAATTTAGGACGGTCTCTCGGACCCTTTCTGTGTTCATTTCGTTCCCGTTATTAGCAGCCTTATCTTCCCCAGAGCATCTTACTCTTCATATAATACAAACACATACACACAGCAACGTCGTCGGTTCCACCCCCCTCCACCACCATTGGCCGCGTTTATCGACTTCGAACCAATTTTCAGCTGAATGCTTCGCAGACAGTTCATTCATTTTTATCAATCTATTTTTTCTAATGAACGGGGTTGCGCTGTTGCGGCGTCTTTTGTCTAGCAGCACATTTTGATGTAGTAATAATTTAACAATGCATTTTCGGAATTTGTTAGAATTAGTTGTTTAAAGTGATGTGAGTAAGGCGTTACATAAAATAGTAAATAGGTTGCATATACATAGGAAATGGTTTTTCCCATTTCGAATAACGTTCTTGTTTCAATTTATGTGAGAATCTAAGATTTCCTGTTGTTATTTTTCTTCGCATAATGTTCTATTGCTCACTGCTGCAAGTAATGTATGGAMAAGAAATGTCTTCGATATTCGMTGAAMTTAGAACACTACTTTATTAAGAAAAATACTAACAAAAATAGATTAATAACAATGAAAAATAAATTTTCAGGATATACTACACCTAAAATAGCAGAATGATCATTCTATGGCTCCCTGTGGAGTTTACATTTTAATAAAGAAGTACAGTTATCTAGAGAAATCCCTCCACTTCATCCGGCATCCACCACTTTGCTTACTTACTTTGCTTAATTAACTGGGTCACTTTTAATACCGTTTATTAATATTATAAACTTGTTTAAGAATATAAAACTTTGTCAAACAAGTAAGAAGTTGGATGGCAATGCCATCTGTCAGCATTACACTGACATGATGACAAAGCCAAAGCTGCTTTAACGGCTACTACTTCCTAAAGGAAGTGACCTGTAAACAAGGATAGAACTATCTAGACGTCATTAATTAGTGTGAAGACCAAGCCATATCATGCCATACTCTCTGCCGTAAGCTCATGTATGTTATGATGATAATGAAAATACGTCATTGATGCCGTAACTTTAAAGTTAAAAGAATAACCGTATATATGTGAGTTACAAGTTAACCTATATTTCGTTCCGTATATGTATAGCACATTGGTACTTTAAAATAGCGTCAAAATATTTCTGGATCTTGAAGAGCTTTAACATTATCTAAAGTGATAGCGTGTTACTTTATGTACAAAAAGTTAGCCAAAAAAAATATTAAGTTGTTGTAATTTAACTATTTTTGCAACGGGCTTTCATAAAAAACGGGTCAAAGAAGCCATAAATTTCTCTCTCTCTTTTTGGTCCGTTATTATACTGATGACGTGATTACCATTACCAGTAAATCGTTGATTCTGCGAAAACGTTGCCATAATTAGGCTGTCCATAACACATATTTGTCATTCAGTCGCCATCTTTAAATGCCCTAATAAGATGGGAAAAACAGTTCGTTTTGGAGAACCAGTTCGCGCGAACTAGCTCGCGCAAGCGAGCCGTTATTCGTTTCAATCACTGATCTCTAAATAACTGGATGTCGCTTACATACCAAAATGCATGTAAATTATTTGTGATAGATTTACGCCACTTTAGCGCCTAGCCGCTGGTCCTTGTACTAAAATTTTGACAACGGTTCGCTTCTGCGGTAAATATAACGTTAATGATTGACGGTTAAAATCGTTAACTCATCATCTGTCTGCAGATTTCCAAAAGATGATCGTTGTAGTGTTTGAGTAAGAAACATGTACCGTACAAACTGGATGTTACGTTTACTCATAACCATATTATATAGTTAAGAATCTAACCTAAAATTTGAAGGCGCCGTTAAATTGATAGTACGAGTACCAGCGGCATAGTGGCTACTTATCACAGTTTTGAATAACTTATGCGACATCCAGTTATTTAGAGATCAGTGGTTTCAATAGTTCGTTCGCGAACTGAAACAACAGCTGTTCGTTCGCGAACGACGAACTTTCAATGTCATGAACCAGTTCGCGCAGTACGCAGTACTCACCCGAGAGCCATTCTTTTTAACAGTTCATTCGCGACCGACCCATCTCTACGTAATTTAGGTTATGTTTGTCATCCAGCCAAGGAGGAAGAATAGTAGGAGGGAGCGCGGCCGTAAGCCCAATGTAAAATATTTTGCACTACGCCAGACACCTTTTATTACACACGACGCTTGTTTTCAACAACCACAGGCCGTAATCGTAGTTACGAAACACCTTTTATTGCTCTAAACCTCGAGGCGCCCGCGACCAGTTTTTCAAACCGACGCTCCCTCCTGTTATTCTTCCTCCTTGCATCCAGCCGCCATTTTTGACAGCATTCTGGATAGCCTAATTAGGCTTTTTAGAACACGTGACTTTCGGAGCGACTGCCAGGGGGCACGTGTCAAAACGATGCAGCTTCTAGCGCGCTGTCATAGAAACTCCATTACTTAATGCCAACGTCAGTCACTAGAGCTGGGACATTCGATTCAATTCAAATCGTTCAATCAATCGCGTAGATTCGAATCATTCAAGTCGTTCATATGGATCGTGAATTGAAAGTGACAGCGGTGTCTCCTGTCTCGCCACAGCATATAAATATGCCGTCATGCTGTGTTCTCGTCGTGTGCTGTCGTCGTTAACCATGTACGACCACTGATCTCTAAATATTATTTAGAGATCAGTGTGTACGATGCAGAAACGACGCTGATTCATTAGCTGTGAACCAAATCAAGGCATGAGTCATTCACTTTGAACGACTTGGTCATGAAGGACCCAATTCTATCAGCCACGCGTCCGTTTTCAGGGTTTCGCAGGCACGTCCCATGGGTGCGCTTTTTGCCCCCTGGACGCCATATTGGATGACATAATCTTAAAAAGCCTAATTGCGGGATACCTTCAGGTTAGGACAACTGTCAGAGTATTAGGCTTGGGTTACGTCATCCAACACGGCTTCCAGGGGGCACCTAGCGCGCGCGTGGCGCGCCTACGAAACCGTGGTAACGGACGCGTGGCTGATAGAGTTGGGTCGTTCACGACCTGGTCGTTCAAATTGAATGACTCATGCCATGATTCGTTTGTTTCGGCTCACAGCTAATGAATTAGCGTCCTTCGTGCGTCGGTCATGGTTGACGGTTGGCTGGCTAGCTAGTGTTACGGGACACATGTTGCAGCTGTCAGCTCTCTTTAAGCAGGTCTAATAACTCAGTAACTCGTTCTCGGTAATGACTCTTGAACGACTTGAATGATCCTAATCTATGCGATTGAATTAACGATTTGAATTGAATCGAATGTCCCAGCTCTAGTGACTGACATAATGAGGTGCCTATGACAGCGCGTTAGAAGCTGCATCGTTTTGACAAGTGCCCTCCGGCAGCCACTTCGAAAGTCACGTATTCTAAAAAGCCTAATTAAACTTCCACAACATCACCTCGATTTTTCAGTTATTTTTATTGAATTATTGATATTAAATGACAAGACCTGTTAGGTCAACAACGTTTCTTTATTACATTTATGATTACCTCTTCATAACATTTCAATATTCTTACTTGCAGTGCATCTGACACATGTGTTGTTTATTTCCTCGATCTCCTTGCACTGATTGCTAACAATACACCTACTTTTCAGAATGCAGGGCAGTTTGACAATCAACACAAGTGCCAGTGACAGTTCAGTTTGTTGCACTACCACTACGACACACGTTCACAACTACAAAAATCATCACCGGCTTACTTAAGCCGTTCTTTTATGAACGCCCGTTACTTTTTATGTTGTTTGAATTGTTCTTTCGTTCCTTCCTTTACCCATAAATGGTCTTCCATTTCTTTCAACATAAACAACATTGCAATCAGCACTTGTTAGACTGCATGCACCATATTGGTTAAAATAACAATTCTATCCCTTTTGTGGACTAAATTGCTGCACTGATTGTGGATTAGTTTCCAAGCTATGTCGCACGTAGCAAAAAATAAAAAGAAATATGAATTCCGTGTGATAAAAGTAATTTAGAGAAAGTAACTAAAAGTGGGACGACAAAAAATTATGTTAGGTATTTAAAATATCCGTTTTCAATTTCGCAAGGTGGAAAAATATTGTTAAAGGTACTTTTTTATTTTGCAAAAGCGGTATACCTCTATCCAAAGGTCTATAATACAATGAATTAGAAACAGCAACTTTCTGCTTGTAAGGATGAAACCAGCTTTAAAATAATTCAATTAGGAAAAGACCGATTTAGTTTCATCTAAATGAACAAAAATAAATTTTAATAAATAAATTGAATGTACTTCTTTCGTGTTTGATTGATTGTTCAGATGTAAAGCGTACAGTTGTACCAATAACAAATAAAATTTATTTCATTGCTAATTCGCCATGCTTTAGCCGAGACTGTCGAAATCCAATACCTACATGCATACCGAGGAATGCTACCGCAACAGAGGTCGATTTTTCCGATTTCGTAAACAAGCAAAGTTTGTTGACAGTTCCCGAAGATTCTGTTCTATATTTGAAAGAAACAAAACATTTTACCAATCACTGAAACTGACGTTTCGGGAACGACTACAGCGAATTTCCGATATCATCTTTGTTCATAGTTTTATGTTTGTGTCGGTTGTCTGCAAAGGCATCGCGTTTCGGTTATTGAAGCTGGATAAAAGCATGAGTTACATCCGAAGCAACGGATATAAAGATAGATATTACGGGTGTGCTGTGTTTTATTATAAGTATTAAACAGATTCCTAGTTTTATATTAATATATCCATTAGCATTAATTAAACCCAAATAAATAATAAAACTACTTTCACTGGTGCAAGTTTTGTGCAGTTAATTGTCAAGTGCATAGACTTGCAGACGAAGTATTGAAATTGCGTTGCAGTGTTACATCGATAAATGGATATGTATAAACGTAGCGTACATGTTTCATCAAAAGCTGTATAGAATCTTATTTAACACGCAGCCATTTTCTTTACCGAGTTATTTTGGTTTCGTAACGAATATTTATTAAGATTTAATACAATTAGCAAATTAGTACGAGAATTGTTGTATTAATGTGTTAATTAGTCGATTAATTAATTTCAATATTAATCGAACGGAATGGAACAGATATTACCTTTGTAAAAAATGTCCTCACGCACGTTTTGCTAATTGCGGATAATATAATTTTGTGATTCTAAATGGGTACATTTTGCTTTTGTTGAAATGAGGTAGTACTGTTATGTCACTAGTTGCTTCATAAACCATAGCAACAACAAGGAAAATACTAAAAGCATCCTTACACCAGTGGCACTAAAGCTATGGGGCAAAATTGCTTAAATTAACTGGACAAGAGAAATTGCTGAAAATTATTACCAAATTCGTTAAATAAGAGCGAGGAGACGACACTTACATCATTTACAAATTATAAATATAATACGCGGGTTATTTGAAATTAACCTATTTATTGCTAATTAGATAAGGTTTCATTTCTAAGACCTTTTATATTCCTGTCTAAATGCAAATGTTAGCAAATAGCTTATATACGAAGAGCAAGGGGGGGGGACACTTTATCAAAACTATATTTAAATACTGATTTTTTCTTTTAATGAAGTTAAAATATTTAAGTAGGTAAAACTTTGAGAAAACTCCTTTGTGATCAGTACACAAGCAATTTGCTAGCACTTAACAGAAGCTCTTGACAATGATATCCTACCCAATTCAGGAAGCAAACGTTTCTGAGCTGCACTGGGCTGCTTGGATGTTGTGTGTCACTCTTCCACTAAATACAAACATATTATTTACAGGAGCGCAACTGATCACTGCTTGTCATTAAACGCTAAGAAGACCGTTGTGCTCTTGTTCGGTAATAGAAATAAGCGTGAATCTATAAAACATCATGTAAAGCTTTTGCTAAACAATAATGAGCTGCTTATCTCTGACTACGCACGCAATTTGGTTTTGGACAACTCGGGTGTACTGAACATGCTTATCTAACTTGAGGGATCTATACTCCCATCGGTCATATTTGCATCGCGGAATAAAGGTAATGCTTTGTGAAGCTTTGGTCCTTTCGCACTTTAATTACTGCTCGCCACTCATTGGACCGTCACTTGGCAGTGCTGATGCCTATAGAATTCAGAAAATAAAAATTTTTGCATAAGGTTTATTTATGGTATTAGAAAATTTGAACATGTATCACATAAACTAACTGATTTTCGCTGGCTCAACATGAGGAACGGCATGGAGTTACAATTGTGCAACTTGTTTTATAGTATTGTTACCAGCAAGGAATCTGCATATTTGTACAAGTTATGTTTTCGCAACGAGGTACATTCTCTCAACCTAAGGTCAGGACACCTTGTGTCTTGTCCTGCACATAAAACCGCTCTATTCCAAAGGTCTTTTTCATATTGTATGTACAAATGTTATAATCGGTATTTTGGAGAATCACGTTCTTGAAAAAAGGTGGATTCAATAAATTTATTTTTGGTTGTCTGTTTGATGCACAACGTGCTTAGTTTCAAACTAGCAGTTATACTGTTAATGCATACTGTTTGTTCTTTTCTCGTGCATAATTTCTACCTTTTATATCGAGGTTAAGTGGAAGAACAGAGTAAAGCATACTTTGCTTTACACCTGAACTTCGCCTCGAGTTTTCTTTGTTTCTCCAGTTGTATTCTTTTTGTATTAGGTATTTTTTAAATTCTACATTATTGTTTAGTTTTAATATTGTTTTACATTTTATTTTTGTGTCTACTATAAAATATGTTCATGTTCTAGTTTATAAATATTCTCTGTATACAGCGAGGAAATGGAAGAATAAAAGATTACTATTATTATTATTATTATTGTTATTTCATGGTAGACGTTACGTTTCATCTAAATCAGCTTAATAGAAGACTATATGCTTTTTTTTCGTGTCAGAGGTTACTCAGTTCAAAGTCAAATTTTGATTTTCTATTTCAAAACATCATTAGTCATGTACGTAGTCATGTAAGCAGTCTGTAAACCGGTACATAATAGTTAAGACTCAATACACATCGATTAAATGAGTTTGTCGCCTTTCGGGGAAGTGAACACATCTATTGCTTTGACGTATACTTGTCATCTGTCGATTGCTGAATTATTCACAAACTAAGTGGTAATAGCGTTAGCTGCATGCAACAGAGCAAGGATGCAGACTGTACCAATAATTATTGTTATTTCTTACCTTTGAAAGAAAAATAGAACAGTAAATTGCGGAAAATCTTTATAACGCCATCAATTTCATGAGTCGTAACTGCAACTTGATCTGCAACCTTCAATAATACCGTGCTCATTGATGTTAAGTGATCGCCGTGCTTATTGTAGCTTGGCAACTCGCCGCCGGAGTTGCATGAATCATTTGTGGAAACCCTTGTGGAAACGTGTAGTGTGTAATTAATAGTGCGTACAACCCTCCCCGCCTGATGAACCAACACGCTACATATTGGTGACTCCGACGTGATCGGGATCACCAAATATTGTGACCCCGAAGAAGAACACACAAGCTTTTGATGTTAACACGCGCTACAAACTAGTACTACTAGTACTAGGTGACTCCGACCACCATAACTGGTGGCCCCGAGAAGACCTCGCAACTCTGCTGTTAACCCTACACCACTGGAAGCTCAAGTCCATTCATCGCTGCTATGGAGAGCGCAACCATCAAGCAAGAGAGGTGGTAGTAGCCCAGTCCGCCAACGGGAATGCGAAAGCAGCAGCAACGACTACAACCCTTAGTCTAACCAATAGGCTCTCCTAGTCGCATTGGTCATATTAGCAACTGCGAGTATCGCATATAAAGCTTTTTGTAAGTCAATGAAGCAGAGGAGCATCTTTTTCACTTTCCCCATTAACTTTTCTCCTTTTTATCTTACTGTAAAAGTTAGATCTTGTACACATTAAACCCATGTTGCGATTCTTCCAATGTTTCTTCTATTTGGTCACTAAGCCTCTTCATTTAATACTTATATTATTGTGAACACGTTGTGTATATACCGTCCCTCTTTTAATCTTTGTAGCCTTTCGCTTCTCTGTTTTTATAGTGGTGTAATTAATTCCACTAACAAGTATACTTGTAATAAAATTATGTTCAGTTTATACTTTATCGTCTGGTACGTAGTTAAAAAACGCGGCAAAATACAAATTAATTAAAAATATCAACTGGATTATCTGTCTTATAACTCCAGAATAATTCCGACGCCAGACAACACTGCTATATGGCCTACAGCAGGCGACATCCCAGTCACGAACCGGATGCAATAAATTCACGTTTGTTTTCCGCAGTAGTTCCGCGCACAGGTCGGGGGTTGGAATATACGGGGTGCGAGCCCGCTGTCCGTCGCAGTGGTGCAGCGCGCGAAGTTTCGCTCTAATGTAGCGTATTCACCATCAATCAGTTGCTGTCAATTTAAGAAATTATTCCCCATATTTCATCGAACGGCGGGCGTACAATTATTCACGCCGTCTGCCTTTATTTGGAACTGTTTCTCCAAATTGGGTCAATCTTCTTAAATAAACATCCGAGCGCTTGTTGAGCTCCCTCGGGGAGGTGCAAATGTGCAACAAGGTTTTAATGGAGTTCCCGATCGAACGCTTAGGGCGAGCGGCTATACTTTCAGCGTTCCATGCATTAGGGCGAACGTAACGGGACGTAATGCTGCTGTGTTGAGTTTTACTCATGCGAAGTTGATAGGTTTGGGTGTCAAAAATAGAAAGCTTCCCCATCGGACCAGACGTCAGAGGCAACAGTTTCAAAAGAAATTTTTGAAATCTCTTCCTTAGTAAGTAAATAATAACCAGAAAAAATGTAAACACAAATTCCGTTAGAAACATGTTTTTTAATGAAGTTAAATAAACAAATTTCACGCTATTGTTTTAGACAAATATGGGTCTATCTATAATAATATAGCCATATATGTATAACTAAGTTTACACTAAATGCTTGTCTTTACTTCTACCAAAAAAATAAAGGAAACTACTTTGCAGAATTGCCAAGCCATGAATACTGCCATCGTATTTATATAATTGACATTGTATAGAGAAAAAAAAAACATATAACAACGTATGAAGGGCGCCACTTTACTAATAATTATAATAAGATATCACTTCAATTTTGTGATTCAAAAAGATAACTTTTATAGAAACGCTTAAAGGTACCAATCGACATTGTACTTGAGGACGCTGGGAGCCCTCAAATTATTTTGGTTATATTGTAGTTGAATGACCTTTCGTAAATAGCAGGTCTGAGTCGAGGAATCGTAAGGGCGTCCTTCCTTCTGATATTCAGGTTATGAATATCAGTTCGGTATTTAATTTTATCATAAGGGTGCTCTACCCTATGAATCAGTAATCTGCGATACAGAACAGCAGCATGAAGCCTTCTACAATTTTTATTTTAAGCCAATCTGCACCATTCAGAGTGTAGGACACTCTTTCAAATTTCATTATTCCGAAAATAAATCTGCGGCAGCTATTTTATACCCTCTTATTGCACTGAGCATCCTGAGGCGTCAGACAGGACTCATAGACATAGTCACAATGATTAAACTGTGAAAGAACCAGTGAATCACATAAGAGCATTTTAATCTTTTTTGTTAAGTTTGGTATAAGCATGAAGCGTGAATGCAGGGAAATGGTTGTTTCTATACAGATAGTATCAAAAATACTCCTTGTAATGTCAGATTTCAATGTAAAGCAAAATTTGTCTGCAAAATTTTAGTATGGTGCGATTTATGAAGCTGGAGTTTCACTATTCTATGTTGGATTTGTCAGGGGCGAAGCTATACAGATGACGATGTATATAAGCTAATTATTTAATTTTATTAGAGCACATCATAATATAGACGAAGTCATGTTTTGGTAAGATATGGCATCCTGTCATAATGTCCGAATAACAAGGGAATGGTTAGCTACCAATCACATACATTTTGGTTCCAAAAGTAGACAATCCCCCAATTCTCTTACAAGCTTGACCTATTGAAGAATTTTGGAGCCTACTGAGTAGGAAAGACTATGACAGTGGTTAGAAAGCATAAAAAGAGGAGTAGCTGCGGAGACGTATTTACTAAAAGGTGCGAGAAGTAGATATTGGAATTGTCCAAAGGCTAATGCTAAAATACACGTATTTACTTAACACAGGTGTTAAATTTCTATTTAATTAAGAAATAATGCTATAATACATTTTATCATTCTGTAAAGAAACGCTTCTTTGTTCCACCTCCAAGGCGATGCGGAATGAATTCATGCTTATTTAATATTTACTTTATCCGCGGTAAAAAAAATGATTTTTTTGTAGAGAATTCGATGATCTACAACTTCATTAAAACCAGATATTAGGCAAAATCTATGACAACGCCCGAACAAAGCTGTACAAAAATGCATAACTGCGGATAGGTTCATAATTGAAATCTAGTATGACTGGATTATATAAAGATTGCTGCGACAGGCCGCCTGCCAAAAAGATAGCAATGTATTGGACTCAACGTGCTGCGTCCATAGTTCGAAATGGAGTATCAAGGCCCAATCTGCTAGCTTCAGTAAAAACAACCAGTAATGAGAAGTTCGCAGCTTCGATTCTGAAATTTTAAAGATTGGTAATATTTATGTTGTGAATTTGGTCTGTTCAAAACTAAACCCTCGCAGATACTAAAGCTAACGCCGCCGCCGGTCAAGCAGAGTAACCATTATAGCGTCTGGGAATTTTAACTTCAGAAGAGGAATAACCATGTACAACAAAGTACTGAAATTTACAAATAAAACATCTTATACCTTTGTTCTCTACAGTGAGCACAAAAACATTGTGGACGTCCGGAAGTATCATTACATAAAAGGAAATGCGCTTTTTATAAACAGCAAATTTATATACAAACAAGAACAGATTCCACGTTTGTATAAAAGAAACGCAAATTCAAAGCCCTTCTTTGCATAAACTGTTGCCTTTAATCTCCAACTACATTCAGCAAAACGTATTTTGCTGTTAATCAAGGAAGCGCTTAATACGACTGCATAAAAACCATTTGTCGGGTAAACAGGTCACGGCTTTTGTAGCGAATGCGTCTTTTTAGACTTCAGTATGGCATGAATTTACTCCGAGGATTTTCAAGCCACGCCTTGAAGTTGACGAACACGTTATTACTAATGCTGAGCGGTTTTCACACCTAAATTATGTGCCGGCCTCGATTGCTCGGGAGCGGCTACATTTGAGGAAGTTTCTGAAAGTTTGCGTGTGCCTACAAGTTTTGTATGGCTCTCATTAAAGTCCGTAAATTGAATCGGCAAAGGTGATTTCTTGATTTTGCGAACGCGGAATCCAGCGTTGCGTTCACTTCTCAGCACGTCAAAATGAATGAATGTTGCCTTGAAGTTGTTATGCCCAACAGCTATTGCCTATGTTTGTTGAAGAATAACAGAAAATAAGTAACACGCGTAATAACTTCACACTTTTTTACTTAATGGAAAAAATAGTACTGTCACCCCTAATATATTGTGTCAAAATCACTAATAGCGTATCATTTTAATATCGACTTTGTCATCATTAACACGGCGTTTATCTTTAAAATTAAATTCGAATCATTCAATTTTGCGCCAAAGCATGACTGGATTTTCTAGGACTTTTAGTGGGGGATAATACAATTAAGAGAAAAAATAATAACATGGTAATTATTACCTTTTGAAAGACGATATCTGTCACTGCAATACAGGTAAGCAACTGACTTAATTCTGATTCAAATAATATGTTCATGTGGCTGCAGCTTTCATTAGGAAAGGTTAAGAATATAATTACGGTCGTACACATTTTGGTTGGGATGTGTGTTTAATATATCTTCACGTCCAAGCATATTTTGCTGATGGGCTTACAAATTACTTGTGTTTTTGATATCTCTTTATATCACTAATGCACTTTTCCAAATCGCTACAATATCTGTGCTGTTTCAAAAATAGTTCGTGATTCCTGCACTATTCGAAACAGTACCTATCATTTTTTTTTGTAGTCATTACGGAGAATTATAATTATAAGCAACAGGATTCTTAAATGAGCAACGTATTAAACTATTCTGTCGCCCCTTCAGAATTTCAGTTACATTTTGGAAGGTTTCCTATAATGATAATTTAATTAATTAACTATTAGTTAATAAAAAAAGCTACAACTTTATCCTTAATAGTTTTATATCGTTTGTTGCAACATACCTCACAGATGGATAAAATGTGTACAACTAAACAAGCTGCAGTAGCAGACGAATGTTACTGCGGTCTATGAGTTTACTATCAAAAGAGACGCTGATTAAAGGAAATAAATCGACTTACATGTTATTAAAATAATCCTTATCAACTCAATTGATATCTGGTTGATAAGCCAAGATGAGTAATAATACATGTCATGTTGGTGCATCAAATGCACTACTCAGACCCGACAATAAATCTACGAGTACGTTCAAAACAAGGAGCACTCCAGAAAATTTTAAATTCAAAWGACTTCAAGTTCAGATAGTGAGTTATTGCCAATAACGATTTAGTGGTACGCGTTCGAATCAATTCCTCGAAACCATTTCCTCCGCGAAAGCAATGCCTGGAGCAAATTCGACAATTTATTCAAAGAATAGCAAATCCATCTCGCCTCTCATATGATTAAGCACTAAGGCTATGAAACCAATCAAACTGTCTGCAGCGGGTGCCGCTTCGACTATTTCTGTTGCACTGTACTGTCTAGTGCCATCTGAATCAATACCTCCTGTTATTATTCTTTTGCTCCTTCTGCTGCACTCGAAGTTTCAGGCGAAACTGGCGTGCCGTATCAGATTTTTCAGTGCACGCTTTTTAAATCCTGCAATTTAGATGAATGCGTGCCATTAACGTGGCTGAACTATTTAGAAATGTTAAAACTACTGACGCTGCAGCAAGGTTTTGTGCAAATTCTACATTCTTAATAAGGACAAAAAAACTGTCTAGCCTCTAAACGTGTCGTTGCTCACTCTGGTGCTAGCTTATTCAATCAATAAATATGTTTTCGCTCACTGTAAATACTATATTCTACGATTAAATATGGGCAATTAATGATCAAATATAGGTTATTGGGGCTTCTTATATGGTTTGTACCGTTTCACTCATAATATGCATATCGTACTACATTGCTAAGTCAGTTACTATTTATGAATTGTGGTGACTTGAAGACAGCCATAAGAAAGAAAAAACTTAAAAGTACTGATAATAATTGTATATACTGTATCCCAGTCAATGATGTGCCGTTCGTTTCGTTACGTATAAAAAATTAAATTAGACTCAGCTCTATTTGATGAGTGTGATAATTTAAAGTAACGTCAAGAAACAAACGTGTTCTTTTCAGTCGACGTAGGAATATCTTGTAGCCACATTATTCATTGTAGCGTCACTTAAAAAACGGTTTTTCCTAAATATCTTAGAACAAAAATACTTAATATATTCAAAAAATGAAAATACCATCAGATAGGAAATAAAATTTCTCACAAAAAGTGTGACATTTTCGAAATATATCCAGAAAACATATTTTGGACCCTGTCCACACGATTTTTTTTAATTTTAGTATTACAAAGAAAATCAAATTTCTGATCGGAAAACACTCTTGCATTTTTTTATTAAGTTAATAATTTGCGAGATTTGGAAAAAACGATTTTAAAAATTTATATTTTTGATAATATCACGAGAACCGTTTGCTCAAAACGTGATTACTGATGGTATAGTACAAGAAATAAAAGTGAAAATGTCATTTTGACAATTGGATGTGTCAGTATTGATCCAATCTGATGCGGTTTTTCGTCATGTTCCTGTACTCCTAATATTCTTTTTAAGTAGAAATTTAGGTTTTTTCAGTTCTGATAACTAACAACTAATGGGGACCACCTTTCACTTAAATCTGTAATGTGAAGTTTGGATGGATCACTGTTATGGAAGTTTTAAACCCACTATTGATATTCACCGACTATCGTTAAATTATAAATATACAAAATTAAACAAGACTGATACGCCCTTGCACGATTTAAGCTCCATTTTTCAGATAAATAACATTCAGAATGTAATCTAACTACAATTCCTAGTCTTGTTTAAAATAAACAAACCGTTTAGTAAAGGCGTATTGAGAAACTCTCGTGAAAACCCGTAGATGTGGTCACCCTTACTAGAGAATAGCTCATCGCATCATAGATAACCTCTCTTTTATAATTTTTTGTTTTTTTTCTGGACTATATAACTCTTCACGTATACTTGGAGTATATATTTATTTCCGTATAAAGGTACATACTTGATCACTGCACTTAAAGTGAGGCAGCAAGAAAGCATCAGTAAGGTGTCAGATGGTTTATCTGTCCAGTACAACTTTATTTTCTTATAAGTATACCTTCCTAATTATGTTAGCTAGGGCTTTCTATACACAGTTGTTAACTGATTGTGTTTGCTGGCAAATATCAATGATTTGCTTGCATTTAGTAGATTGAGAGAGCGCAATATTAACAACGGCTGTCATGTTTACTCCAGTCTAGGATAAACAGACTTTTCTGGGTAAGATTACGATTTCGCAACAGTGTTATCTAGTAGATACTCGTATATGTTTTTTTGCTGTGGGTCTACCAATTATGTTTTCATCTATTGCTACATATCTATCTATTCCACTTTTGTGATATTTTTGATGTTCCTTATTCTTTTAAAATTCAAACAAGCTTTCCCTACTTCGTTTGTTGATATCTTCAAAACTTTAATTTTAAAAAGCCCATTTAGAGTAGGTGATTATCTGGTTGTCGTTGTTTTAAGCGGATATTTGACTTTGTCCACTGAAATATTTCCGTCTTTAGCACATAATATTCTTCTTCCTCAGTATATTTAAAAGATTTTTATTTGCAGGTAATTGTTGATGATATGTTCCCCCTTAGATATACTAAAGCGTTATGAGCTATTTGAAAATAATATTTCTGAGATAATGAATGACTCACATGTCAAGCTCGWTATAATAATACCAATCTATTGATTAAACGACTCTTCCACTTGATGTTGTTTATCAGTGGACCCCTCTTTCCTTTTTATTGTCCCTTATTGGGTTATCTGACACCTTCCTTTGATCTTCTTGACAGCTACAACATATGTATCGATATTTAAAATAATTCCTGCTACTGTTGACACAGCACAGTTTCTTGATGTATTTGACAGTTTTAGTAGAAATCATGACAAATGCAAAGCGGCTTTTACAATAAAATGAAGTCGTTGTCACCAGAGTAACAATTTCAGTGACCTCACCGCTTTTGCTACTTAAAAAAACACCTGCATATGAGCGGCACAGCAGCGCACTTTACACTTTTTTGTATCTGTATGATTGACTAGAATATACCGAATAACGAACTACAAGTCAAACGAAAAATATCATCATAAAATATATTTTACTCTCTGTTCTCAAGTAACTGTATCATTGCTAAACCATTATAATTGAAAATATATGGATATAGAAATATTATGATTTATGAGATCGAAAGTTTTGGAATAATTGAATAATAGTGAAGCAATCATTTCATCGTTTCAATAGCTGATGTTGTGTTGCAGCAGAGCCTTCGATGAAAGCTCTATAGACATTATGATAGATCATTGTTTTTGACGTGGACACGCCTTACACGGCCGTTTGGGGAGTCACTTGACGAAAACGCCTGCGCGCCATCTAGAGGTGGCTGTACGAACTACAAAGTAGGTTGGTACGATGTACAAGTACAGAGATCTAATTGCCAACTGCCCGGTTATTTTGTGAAAATCGTGTTACGGTTGGCAAGTACAAGAAAAGTTCAGCGAATCTAGTGAAATAATATTATTTTGAACCATTAGGGAAGAATACCAATTGGTCTTGTCCCTGTATTATTTAATCATATTTTCAAGTTGAACAACGGTCTGGTAATCTACGTTTGTCACTTGCAGAAAATGAAGTTGCTACCATGCGCTACAAGTAAATAAGACAATATTCTAGTTAATAATTTTGCATTCGTAATTAACCCTAGTGTTTCGAACATCGTATCGTCTACGTTGGTGTATGCTCAAAAAATACAGCTAAATACATTACAAATTTGTAGGTAGCAATGTCTCCAGCATAAAAAATCTAGGAAAGTGATTAAATTATTGCTCAAGCCTTATGCTATGTAGAGCTCCTTGCTAGAACATCATCATTCATTGTTTAAGGATTTTGCTTATTGTAGAAGTTTAAGTTTATTACGCTACTTACCTACTGAAAGTCCTAAAATCTAGTGATACTTAAAAACGAATCTTTGTTCACACCACTGATTAACTAATAAAGGGAAATGTATTTCATCGCTGAGGAAGTGACCCAGTAATAATAGTTCATGTCGTTTACCTAAAAAACATGGCAATCTGTGGAACCTTAGGTCCATTTCACGTTTTCGTTTCCGAGATTAAGAAGCAACAGCAATAAACGATCGAATGGACGTGTCACCGGTTACTAAGTATCTGTGCGTGTTTAATCTACCTGATCTAAACGATACATAACTTGTTAAGCCTCGCTTAAAGTTGATGTGTTCACCAACAGCAATTTTATACCGTGTACCGTCAGAACGAGGTACTTTTGTATTCTTTATCGTATGACTTCGAATAAAAAAATAATGGCTTACAATAAATATTTTATGGTACATAGTTCCCTGGATCGCTCGTGCCTTTTAAGAGATTACTTCTCGGACTGCCTTGTTCTATGCGCTCGATATAGAACATTCCTGTCGAGCTGCTTTGTATACATCTTTATTTTCATTKTTCATACTTGTCGAGTTCAATTTTCTTTAATCCTCGTTTCACGTAACAAAGTGCTCCAACTAGCAATTTCCAAGGTGGCAATGAAAAATTGGTATGCAGTCTCAGAAAATGTATTTTCTTATTTAAAGAGGGAAAGTTCTATGAAAGTCTTTATGCATGTGAGAAACTGAAGTTCAACTTTCCTCTCCCTGTGAGAATATTTCAGCTTACTTGAGGTACCGGATACCTTTAATCAAAAATTATATTTCGTAACAGACTGAAGTGAAATAAGTATCGAAGTCATGGTAACGTGAGCAATTTAGTTCTAGATTAAACCAAAATAAGAACTCGATGGGTCCCATAATGTCACAAAATGTATTCTGGGGAGGAGCAAAGAAGATGTTTACCATACTGCCAATCTTATGTATCTCCCGCTAAATATCTTTCAAAACATTTTGTTCCCAGATCCATTATTTATAAATTTAAACTAATTCAATAACGCACGTTTATGATATAATATAACAAGAACATTGTTAATGTAAAGCACAACAAAGAAAAAACTAATAAATTTGACCCAAGTCAATACAATGACCCAAAATACGTATACGACTACTGCCTACGTTAATGTAAAACACCTTATGACGTCCAGGTCACTTTAAGCAGCAAGCAAAACGGTCCTGAATTAATTTATTGTTGCCTGTTAGTGGGCAATACAGAATGGCAACAAGAAAACCGTCCATGGTATGCATTTGCTTTGTCAGATAAATTATTTAATAGTACATGCACATAAACGCAGTTTCATCGGAGAAAAATGTTGTAAAGTTCAAACGCCCAATAAAATTTTCGTAAAACTGTAACCGTCGATCCGGATCATCGTCGTTTAATTCTTGGGAAAGTTTTAGCTTATATGGAAGAAACTTTTGACATTCTGATGAACACTACTTTTTGAGACACCAGATTATTGAAAATTGGTAGTTATTTACAAAAGGATAGGTCACGGGTTTGGGTATATATAAGAATGGGGTCATAAACCCATTTCTTTAAATTCGTAATATCAGTCCATATTGAAAATTGTATTTTTCCGTTTTTCGGTGTGATTTATTTGAATGCAGAAGCAAAAAAAGAAAATTTAACAGTGTGACGTAAGATTCCTCAGCCCCCGCCTGTCACCAATCACTGCTCCAAGACGCTATCACTGTAGGGTAATTTTACATCAAAGTCGGTTAGCACTTACTTTATTAAAACATTAAAATCAATCATTAACCGGAACATAGGCGTTAGTTGTTAATAAATTGCTTTAAAGGTTGTGTGTTCGAAAGCACAAAATGCTTATCGCAGTAAAAAAAATTAAAATAATTACCATTTAATCGCTTAAATTGCAATCTGCCCACTTGGTACAAAAATAAAATTTTAACTCAAAATCTCTAAAATGACTGGTTTCTTTGTGTTTATCGCATGACCAGTGGCCTACCGAAAATCATTAATTGAAACATATTGGTTCATAACAKTCWGCTTAATAGGWTAGGAGTTACGTGACATCACTAACTCGAAATTACAACGCATTGAATGTCTACTACTGCGAGCAGAGATTAAAATTAAACAAAAACAAAGAACTGTTATTGCGGTATGAACTCAGTAACAGTTTTTTTAAGGCTGGTACAAAATGATAACATGATGACTTAAAAGTTCATTAGCTWTACTCAGTCTTGCTTTTCACTGGTTGCGCACTATGCCGCGTCATCTCCAGAATTCTAAAGTCTTAGTACAATTCAAGAATTTATTTTGACATAACACAAATATTAGTTATATGAAACTAGTTCTTGTGTGATACATAAACGGTGGTAAAGGTTCAATATTTTACATTAATACAAGTTATTTCAACAGATGTTGACGACCCATTATATCGACTAACTGTATAAAAGCTTGATCCAAAGTTGTTATCTAACACGTTAAAAATACTTACTATTTACGCTGGGCCGTTTTTTTTTGTCTAATTCCCATAGAAGGAATGAAGGAAGGTAATGGGGAAGACTGGGAATCCTGGGCCAAAAAGAAACCTATACAATTTAATTTTTGGCGTCGACAAAAGTAAATAATTTGCAGCATGCAACATAAATTTCTAGTCAGACCTAACGAGACTATTTTTTGCTTGATACTAAATTGGCTATTCTGACCATACCACTGTTAATGTTTAAAGTTTTACACTTGCCATCTTACTCTGAAAAGTATTTAATTGCTGGCGTAAAAGATTTAAATCAGAGAGACCTGCATTCATATAATTAGGCATTGCGCATCCGTCAGTATGCTTTTGTTTCTCGCAAATCTGCTTTAATAAACTTGACGTTCGTTAATTACTAAATAGTAATGCAACTTGATGTGCTTAAACGCATTTGGCTTGTGCAATTCATTGCTTTGAGTACAGAGGGGCTTAAGGTATTATATGACCAATCATTAAAGCAGAAGACAATTTAACTTTCTGTTAAGGGGAATCTACCCAGCGGTTGGATTTTAAACATCTTTGGTTACGAATTACGCCCTCATAAGGAATAAGATCTGCAATATACAACTTTCTTTTGCAAAGAGATTGTTCTGTATGATGTCCCTACATTGCAAAATTTTATGTGAGTTGCTTAGTTACCTTGTAAAAAATTGGAAATCCTTCTTTAAAATGCAGTCGCATTAAAGCATAATTTTTGAATAAATATTTAATTAATTGATAATCAGACAAGGTACGGTGCTCTAGAAATGTCTAATCTATAAATATATTTAATTTATGTGGCAAAATGTATAACCCTGTTTACACAACTTGAAACAAAAAACAGCAGTTTTTGGCTTGATTAAAGCAGACACATTCCAACGTTCTCACTCGCGCTTGCGGGTCAGGCCGGTCGAATGACAATGCGATGACAATAGTAGTTACTGACTGGTTGTTCTAAAATAGAGGATAGTCATGACATTTATCGTTTTTATTCCTCACCTAGTTAAAAACTGTTTAGTATACTTCAGAGCCAAATTTCGTTAGTGAGGTAGATCCTCCTTAATATTATAAAAGCTAATATTTGGGAAACTATACTGTCACATATTCTATAACTTCTTCACGCACCAGAACTGTGCAGTGGTTTTATAGCAGATGCATTTCCACAAGTCCTTTGACTTTAAGAAAAATTGCGTCGTGACGTTTGCTCCAAGTTCGGAAGGGGGTGACGACATGCAGCAAACATGAAAACATCGTTTTCTTCCCAAATACTGCCAGTTGTATACGTTTCAGAGCCATACTTTTTCCAAAATGTTAACTGATAGCCCAATAAAAACAGACACGAACCTCAGAAAAGATTGCATTCAGTTTATTTTGATAACTTTTTTTTTTATAGAAAGCAAACAATTAAAATCTAGGCTTGAAGCAATTTATTCAATTGACACTACCTGTCTGAATGAACTACAACGGAGCACGGCCGCGCATGCGATAAGCGCGACAGCTATTTATGCCAGTGTTGTCCAAGCCATTTTAGCGTTATTCATATTTCTGTCAGCGTATGCAGTAGTGTCTATTTAGCATTTATGCGAAAGAGATAACTTTTCAATTGAAATCACGGATAGTAATGGCCAAGTAATATCTAATTATCACTTAATGTAAACATATGTTTCGTAACAAAGCTGTTTAGTCTGGCAATAAATTGTTGCAACTGACAACCGCGCAGAGCAAATGTTTTTAGGAAGGTCTTTCCCCAAGCAAGACCAAAACCCTTCTATTGCATATTTAAAATCAAGCGACACAAGAAATTGCGTAAGCTTTACGAATTTTTTTATTTAACAGCGCCTCGCACCGATTGGATTAAATTTTCCATTCCATATTTTACGTGGAATTTTATTTGTGATATACTGGATAAATTTCCTATAGCAATCATCAAATCGTGAACTTAAATAAATCATAACATCTGTATTAAATGCAGTACCACTGTATTATACAACTGGTAACCTAAAGCTTTATCGTGTAATGTACAAGTCGGCACAGAAATAAGCTTTCCACTCTTAATTTACGTTATTCCAGCATCTGTTAGGAAATTTATTTCACATCAGAGACTTCAATTTTGTTCCTCTGGCATTAGCTCGAAAATGAAATTGACTTATTCCTAAATGTCATTGCTAAGGAATCCCCCAAGAGGCCTGTTCATCACTGTAATTGTTTTCGGTCTCTCGGCGCTGGGGATACGTTTCTTTTTCATTCTCATGCAGATCGGCTTCATTTGTTTTAATAAACAGGCAGAAAGCGCTTTATTCAACTGTTTAATGCCTACCAAACAACGGCGTTTAATCCACACAAAGCGCCATTTCTCTAAATCACAATAAGCCCGGAACGCAGTAGCTCTTGCGAAGTCATTTGTAACTGATACCGCGTCGGAGATGTTATATAGTTTTGTTGTTGGCAACTAGTTTCAAAGGGCCGACGAACGCAGCCCTCCAAAAATAGTCCTGTCGCGTCCCCGCACCGAAATAGCGTGTCATAATTCAAAGCCTCTCACTCGGAAGAACTCGAAAACAGCTTAAAATAAGCATTAGCCACCCCCTGGATGGTCGATATCGCCAATCAAAATAGTTGTCCCGTTTTATTATGGGGTATTTACATTTCTGGGAAGTTTATATTGGCGAAAATTACAACAATTTGTGTGCGCTTTTTTCGCCAGAAAAGTGGAAAACGAGTTTCCTTCATAACAAAGTTTTTCGTCGGCCACCCTTTTTGTTAGTTTTGCCTTGCAGCAGCAGGCATATCGTTTTCAGTTAGGTCGTTTTATTTTGTAATCAAGCGGACGGGGATGTGCCAGAAGCGCCTGAAGATCAACAACGGTAGTTTTTCAGCAGGTCCTCAAACATAAAAGCGAGTGGTCTACTCGAGACGTGTATTTACCTTTTTAGCACAATACAGGATGTCTCGTAAACTGAAACGATATTGGAGGCAATGCTGTTTCAGGTCAATTGCTTAGACGGGAGAAACTCATTGAAATAACGATAACACTGCAGTAACACGAGTGGCATAAGAAAGTTGTGTTCCATAATTATAATACAATGAAAGGTAATAATGCTAATGCCATATAAGTGCTTTGACTGTTAAACCAATTTTACTGACAAAAATTATTATTAAAAGCAGTTTCGGAAGTTATTGTCGCGCTGCCTTAAAATGGTTGTTCGTCGTTCCACAACTGCATAAAGATCAGAAAACGACTTTCTCACGTTCGGGATACCAACGAAGGTAAATGAACGGACATGTTAGGATAAGTTTGGGCGAGTCGTGTGTTGTTCCTTAAACCTTAAATCAATTGCAGGAGGTTCTCTTAGAAGAATGAAAACTTACTTCTCTAAATGATATTATCCAATGAATTTTGTGAATGACAAGAAGGGTACAAGCAATAATGTTGGCACCTAGGTGCAACGGTCATTATGAAATATCATTTTTGCCCATTTAAGTATACCTTTGGTTCAGGTTGTTATAGAATGGTCTCCCATGAATTTCAAGGTGCATTTGTGAGGCAAAGTATGGTCCAGATTTTTTTTATACAATAGGTAAATGAGTTTTTTTTAAGAATAGTGTTCCCCGCTGTTTGAACACTATTAATATCTCATTTGGATCAAAAATGATTATTTAAAAAGTCTTTAAAGAAATTTGCCCAAAAAAGCTTAAGCGAGAACCAATAGGCAATATGCTAGCTTAAGAATGTACCAAAAGCAAAAGGTTGTAAAGACAAAAGGATGCACCAGAAAATTATTAAAATTAGGGCACGAAAACTATAAAATTTGGTTGCCGAAAAAACCTTCTTAGTGCTGAATACAGCATTTGATAGCGAGGTTCTTCGGCAGACTAAGTCTACAAACATAGAAAAATTTTAAAAAAACGTTTGTTACAATAGTAATAATGACTTCCGAAATTTATGATAAAGAAATAAACATTCCAATGTTTACTCCGGCAAATTAAATTTGATCTTGTGAATAAAGCAATAATCCACCAAATGTTAAAAAGACTACAATACAAAAAAAACATGGGTTACACATGACATAAAATATTTATTAAACTACATGGAGAACTTCCACAGAGAAGACAAGCAGAGAAAATGCCCCGCCCTTCACAACTATATTAATATCTAATATCTAAAAGCTAAAAMAGAGTATGMAAAGCTAGTAAGTGGTGCCAAGAGAACATACTATGATCGTCTCMTATTTAACTAAGAAAATAAAACAAAAACCGCGTGGAAAATCTTAAACGAAAAAACCAAAAAAAAARCYCTAAAAAACGATGACTTGCATATTATGAGCTTGAGCGGTGACATGATCACCGTCTCTCATAAAATTACAAACGAATTTACTGAAAACCCTTCTTCTAACCTAGCTGAACCCGTTTTTTTTGAAAACGCATAACCACAAGTATATATTTGACACCCGTTACTGACATCGAGTTAAAAAAAATAGTCATGTCTCTAAAAGCAGAAAATTCAAGGGGATTCGATGAAATACCACGTTTTTTGATTAAGAAAAGTTGTGATGTGCTTAGAGATCAACTGCTATTTATAGTAAATAAATCCCTTGAATCAGGTGCTTTTCTTGAAAAACTGAAGACATCTAAAGTTTTGCCAGTTTTTTAAAACAAAGGCGAAAAAAATCAAATGTCTATTTGTAGACCTATCGCCATACAAAACCAATTTGCTAAAATCTTTGAAAAAGTCTTTTATGAGAGATTACTTAATTTTGTAATTTCTAATAGCATTATCCCTAAGCAACGACATGGCTTCATTAAAAATAGAAGCACCGAAACCGCTATCCTGGAGGCAGTGAAGAGCATTCTCTTGTCGTTTGAACAAAAAAATTAAGTGATCAGCATGTTCTTTGATTTTAGCCGCGCCTTTGATACTGTTAACTATGAGCTCCGATTTAACCAATACAATCCCACAAAATGCCACGGGAGTATTCTATGCAGACGACTCAAATTTTATGGTGCCATCGCGTACTGGCGACTGCTGTAATATATACCAAAGCTTAATAAATGAGATGCTAAATGAGTCAAAAAAAAATCTTTTATGTTAACTTAGATAAAACTAAATTAATAAAATTTCAAAACACCAATAAGGTAGATTCGAGCATTTTAATTAAACCATACTCTGGAAAATCTATAGAATAAGTTGGGTCAGTAAAATTTCTCGGTATTGAACTAGATTATTGTCTTTCATGGAAAACCCACACAGAATCTCTCTGTAAAAGGCTAA
This sequence comes from Rhyzopertha dominica, assembly GCA_025024175.1. NCBI lineage: Eukaryota > Metazoa > Arthropoda > Insecta > Coleoptera > Bostrichidae > Rhyzopertha > Rhyzopertha dominica. The sequence continues at coordinate 15,356,439 of QCXZ01000137.1, forward strand.
ATTCGCTATCCTTTCTATTTCGGCATTTAAGAACCTTTTTAGGTTATATGTTGGGGTAACTGCTCATCGATAAGCTCAGTATTGATAAGTCAAAAAAATATTATCAGGCAAATAGCTAGAGCTTCAAGAAAAATGCCATATTAACCTTTATTTAGGAAACTAAATCTTTTGAGGGTAGTATCAGTTTATCTTTTAAACTGTGCTATCTATGCTAATAGAAATTATTCTGTATTTCTGCGAAGAACCAATATGAAGTGAGAAATAAATGTGACTTGTGTATTCCATTCTGTAGGCTCACACAGTCACAAAAAGGACCCGACATAGTGATGCGAAAAATTTACAAAAAATACCTCGAAAGATTAAAAATATTGATAGTATAAAAATATTCACTAGAGAGCTTAAGAAATACTTAATCACAAAGGCTTACTACTCACTTAGAGATTTCTATGATGACCGGGACCCTGTATAAAATCTTTATATTTTTTGTGTTTCTTTGTTAAAACCTGTCTCTTGTAATACTTATGTTGGTCTAAGTGATTCATTTTTTATGACGCGTTCCATATTGCTTTAGATGTAGTATTTGTTAAATATTATGTTTATTGTAATCCTCCGGAAATAAAGATATTATATTATATATAGAGTGTAGACAAGGTGAGCGTCACCTGCCATCGAGTATTCAAATTAAATAGTCTACTAGTACACTAACATCACCTATACAACATTATGTTGCGCTTTTGGGTTTTTTGTCCAGGTATTTGCAATCCCGGCCCACTGTGCGGAGTGTCAAAAGTGTTTGCATTCGTATCGGTCAATGCTAAGAGGTTGCATTTTTATTATAGTATAAAAACTATTTTTTTAATTGTTATGGAAGATACAATAATTTACATCAGCATGTAAGTAATAATATTCTATGGAAAATAACAGTAACAAATTGGGTTATCATTTAAAAAACCAACATGTGATGTTACAAACTAAATTTTAACGTCATAAGTTGGCCATTTAAAAATAAAACGGACGTGTTCAGCATCTTTATTGAAAACATAAAATAACGCGATTATGAAGTATGTTCCAAAATTTACCATCACACTTTATATCATCGCTTATTTTTATATACAACATAGATGTGCGTAAACAAAGCAAACTAAACCAAACCTATTCTTTGGCTAATATTGATCTGCGGATTCGAGAAGTACAGCACAATTCATCATCCAAATAAATCGGTGCAGTGCAAACAAACTACTCATTTCCTGGATGAGCTGCTAACCCCGAGCCAACTAGACAATTCATTTCCCCGGCGTCGCGACAAGACAGTCCCCTTAATGCGCTTTGACAACAATCTTGTTTTTCATCTATATTAATGCTCGAGTCGCCGACGTCAAATCTGGTCCAAAATAAATATTTTAGCCGGTAAACGGATGTAATCGTGCTGGTGGCCCGAATGCGTTAGGGTCGGTCAGGTAGGGACCGGAAACGGAARACGCCCTGGGGSCGGKGGTCAGTGGCGGCTCCAGATTTATTAATGGAACAGCGGAAAGAATTTGGTATGACCCTAAAGGTTTGCGACGTTGCGCAACTTTTGTCAGTTTTATATATTGGGCCTTATGAATAAATCAAAGCATAACCTTATACTTCCAAAATTTGAAGCAAATGATTTTGTTCGTATGAATAAAAAAACCGCTGCAAATTGAATCAATAGTTCCACATCCGATTGTCAAAATGACATTTACGTTTTTATTTCTCATACTGTACGATTAGTAATCAGATTTTGAGCATTTTGTCTCTCAACACATTTTTTCTAAGACAAAGTCCTCGTGATATTAACAAAAATATATAAATTTTACTTCCACATCCAACGGATGGGAAAAAAAAATTCAAAAATTTTTATTTGCTAATTCGCTTTAAAATGGTCGAAAACGCAAAAAAAAACAAAATTTGAGCCAAAAGAAATTTCTTGTCTGTGAGTCTGTGTGTCGGTGTGTCGGTGTGTCTGTGTGGCTGTGTGTCTGTGTGTCTATGGTATTGTTTGTGGACACCATAACTTTCGAAAGACTTAATATATGAACTTGAAATTTGGCAAACGTATAAATCTCTACTATCCAAAGCGACCTCTTGTTTGTGGGGTAAGTACGGTATCGGGAAGGGGGCGAAATTGGGGAGGGGTAACTACCCTTTTTGCAAATTTTTATTTTTTTATATTTTTTTCGTTTTAGTATGTGATTAGTAGTATGACTGCGAGTATTATTCACTATTATAAATTTTCGGTGCAGCAAACTGTTTAGAAGATATTAGCAAAAAAGCGTCACTTAAAGAAAACGGTTTTTCCTAAATATCTCCGAATATACTTAATATATTCAAAAAATAAAAATGCCGTCAGATAGGAAATAAAATTTCTCACAAAAAGTGTCTTAGAAAATTTATTCAAAATTTTGACATTTTTGAAATATTTCCAAAAAAAGTATTTTGGTCCCTGCTAGTACGATTTTTTTAAAATTTAGGTATTATATATAAAATCAAATTTCTGATCAGAAAGCACTCTTGTAATTTTTTTGTTAAGTTAATAATTTTTGAGTTATTTGGAAAAAACCGATTTTAAAATTTATATATTTTTGCTAATATCACGAGGACTTTGTCTTAGAAAAAATGTGCAGAGAGACAAAATGCTCAAAATCTGATTACTAGTCGTATAGCATAAGACAATTGGATGTGGAAGTATTGATTCAATTTGCAGCGGTTTTTAAATCGGTTTTTTTAAATAACTCGAAAACTATTAAGTTAACAAAAAAATTACAAGGGTGCTTTCTGATCAGAAATTTGATTTTCTATACAATACCAAAATTAAAAAAAAGGTACGAGCAGGGACCAAAATAGGTTTATTGGAAATATTTCGAAAATGTAAAAATTTTGAATAAATTATCTAAGACACTTTTTGTGAGAAATTTTATTTCCTATCTGATGGCATTTTAATTTTTTGAATATATTAAATATATTGGGAGATATTTAGGAAAAACCATTTTCTTTAAGTGACGCTTTTTTGCTAATATCTTCTAAACAGTTTGCTGCACCGAAAATTTATAAGAACGAATAATACTCGCAGTTATACTACTAATCACATACTAAAACGAAAAAAATATAAAAAATAAAAATTTGCAAAAAGGGTAGTTACCCTCCAATTTCGCCTCTTTCCCGATATCCTTTACCTTACACCTTTAAAAGGTAGATAGGATTAAGATAATATATATTCCCGATATCCTACTTACCCCACAAACAATAGGTCGCTTTGGGTAGTTGAGATTTATACGTTTGCCAAATTTTAAGTTCATATATTAAGTCTTTCGAAAGTTATCGTGTATACAAACAAAACCACAGACACACAAAGAAATTTTTTTTGCTCAAAATTTTGTTTTTTTACGTTTTCGACCATTTTAAAGCGAATGAGCAAATAAAGATTTTTGAAAATTATTTCGCGATACAATACTTCCCATCCGTTGGATGTGGAAGTAATTAAGTATGTACAACCTTTTGCTCATGAGTACAAAATAAAAGCGTTTGCAAATAAGAGATTTTACTTTTTAGCAATTAATAAAACAAAGTATTCTTTAGTAGGTGCATTGTGAGTATTCATATTTTGAAAATCTTATACCAAAAGGAATTTCCTGTTTGTGTACTGCCATCAAAATGTCTGAACTTATGAATGTGCGGAAAGCAAAATTTCACAAACTTAGCAGATCACCTCAGTATATCGATTTTAAAAGCTTATTCGATTTGAAGAGCAAAAATTTGAAGTGGTTGGCAGCAAGCTTTTTAGGCGATAATGTCGATGAAAAGCGAGATGCTCCTCTGACTCAAGTCCACAGAATAAAGATTTTTTTCAGATATTTGACGGATCCCGGATTCCAAAAAGGAATTGGTGAGGAACTGGTGACGCGTTCCATTGCATCAAACTACCCCGATTGTAGAATTGTTTTACACATAAACTGAGTGAACTACTCGCAACTCTATATACAGCTAAGTGATGTTCCAAAGTTAGACTAATAATTTAACAGCACTTATTTTTTCACCATCTCCAGTGCAGCGGCAGCTTGATATGTGCAGGAATTATGACACGACCCTCGTATAATTCTACAAAACTTAAAAGAACTTCATAAAACGATTTAATGCAGGTCTCGATATCACAGTTGGAGTAAAGTAGATCCCATTCAACCAAAGAGATATTGTAATTCAAAGATTGGAAGTCGGTGTTTTCTATAACCATCAAACGAACACTCATGATTTAATATGCGCCTCAGTGGTCTTGATTTGAATGAATAAAGCACGATATGTGCTCATCTTTACATAAATAAACCCGCATCAAGAAAGTGAGGAATCACAAATTCCGTAGCAATGAGCCAGAAACGCGTATAGCTACCGATCTGAGCTTAAATTGCGGCCACTGTAAATTACGAGGATTCCCTTCTCTTGGCGTGTAAAATTTATATATTCGGAATATTTGCCGTATAACTTTTATAAAATTGATCCCCGGGGAATTGTTTCTAAGCCGGGAAACCTTGATGTTATGGAAAAGTTGGAGATTTTAAGATAAAGCCGAACACGCCTATTAAAAGTTGGGCGAATGAGTTTACCCCGCCGGTATTTAGGACGTCCGTTCGAACAACAGGAGCGGTGGAAGTTTTGCGCTTGGTCTACCTAATTGAAACACGACCTACCCCTTGATACGTTCGGTCGATGTGGGTGTCAGTCATCGATGTTAGAATCGATTCACGTGTTTGTTGATGTCTGCGGTTTTAATTACCATTATCTCGGTTGGAATCAAAACAATTAGTTGACAACGAGGGTGAATGGTTTCAGTGTCCATAATATTAGATTATATGTTTGCGGAAGTACCACTGTTACTATAAAACACCGACAAAAAATATTAATCTGACGTTTCGATTACGCCTGTAATCTTTGTCAAAGGAGGGAACCTAAAAATGTCGTCTGACACGAGTTCAAATAAAATTTTGAAAGTAAACAAACAAATCACATAGGAAGCGCGCCGTCATAGAAACAACGTGCTAATCTGATTAAATTTAAACCTACCGACCTACCTACTAGATATACACGGAATACTAGATAAAAGAAAACCACAAAAAAAGCCTTCCAAATATCCAATTCATAATTTCCACAATCTCTATCAAAATTATTAGTATTTCTAGAAATTTCTATAGTTTCTTTTAATAGATGTTTTCCTTTTGAGTGGGATAGAGGTAATAAGTGACATGTAATATATGTGTGTGTTGGTTTTCTCTAAACCTTGTGTCCTAATTGTTCAGAAAGGTAAACTACCATTGCTTTCTAATTCCAAAGTACATATTATGTCAGGATTTTGACTGACTGTTGTGGAAACCTACATAACTCCTATATCGTGGGGCCAAATAACAAAAGTACTGTTAACAGTAACAGTTTAAGCCAAAAKGTTGGTACAGGTGTGTACATGATACTATTGATATTTCGCCCCAGGRATATAAGAATTAGGTAGGTTTCTAAATTATCCAAATCGTAGCATAATATTTACTATGGAATTAGGAAGCAATGGTAGTTTACCTTTCCTGGATATTTAAATTTATAGAGTAAGCAGTAGGACACAAGGTTATATAGAAAACTAACAGACACAGGCAGATATTTACATGCCGCATATCACCACCCTTCCACTCAAAAGAATACCATTATAAGGACGTTATTAGTTAGAGCTGACGAAAGCACTTTAGGAAAAGAAATGTAACATCTTAAACTAGCGATAGTGAGATATAATTGTAGCAATAAGAGTATTTGGTCAATTTTTAATAAAGGAGCTCGTCGAAATCAAGTAAATTCTGTCAAGATAAAGTAAATTAAAGTTGAGTTTCGGAAAAATTATAGAGGATACCTAGAATTATTATTATATTATATTTTAGTTGTTGATAGTACATATAATAATTTAGATAGACGTAATTTTGTTATGCATTATGCTTGAGAACTGCACTCTTTGCACAAATTGGCGTTGGGGACCTCTGTCGGTTTTACAACGCTCACAGCAAAGTGGGCTACCGTTCAGATTCAGTTCCTCATAGAGACGAGTGGATAATTCCATAATATTGCTACTAGATGGCATATAATTCACATTCTAATTCTCGCATACATGTCGCATACCTTGGCGTATATAAAGGAAGCCAGATCTATGCCGTGTTGTTTGCGTTGGGTCTATAGCTGTGCTGAAGAGGCTTTATAAGCCGAAACAGCTGTCCACAGATTGTTCTAACGCAGGCGACATGGCATAGACGTAATTTTGTTATTACTATGCTTGAGAACTCCACTCTTTTGCAGAAACCATCGTTGGGGACCTCTGTCGGTTATAAAACGCCCACAGCATAGTGAGCTACCATCCAGATTAGTTTCTCATAGATACGAGTGGATAATGCCGTAAAATTGCCACCATATGGCATAATTCTCGCAATTTTTATGTTTTTAAAATGACAGTTGCCAAAGCAAAAGCCGAAATATTACCTAAGCCGTCAGAGTTGCACCCAAATATATTTAATAAAAAAATGAAAATTCTGCTTATAATTCTTAGATATTTTCAAATCAACTAGGATTGACGAATATGGAAATAAAACGCTAACGGTATAGAATATTTTTTTGTATTTATATCATGTGTCCTCAAATAATGTTTGTTAGCTGGTTATGTCAAAATAGGCCAAAAAGTTTCGGTTGACATACGTTACTTCAGTTATTTTTTAGCATTGAATCAACGGGTGCTAAAAATTTGGCTTAAGAAGTTTTTTGTTTTTCGTATATTCAGATTTCTTGACTAATTTTCTATAAAAAAGACGTCTGCCTCAACTACGCACCAGGCTTTAACAGAAGCAAAAAATTGCATACCCCTTGAAAAACGGGCACCACTCCTCTTCCCTTCTTTAATTTAGGCACACAATTCTTGATAGCGCCATCGAAGATCTATTGCTGCCCATCTGTCCATTTCAAAACTTATGCCCAAATCAACCTCTTTTCCTATTTTGACCAAAGGAACAACTCTTTCTGGCCAATAAGCGGACTCATTTTTTTGTAATTTAGAATGGATAACTATTATTGATGTTTGAGATTCCTAGTATGCAGTTTGCAATTATTAGAACCAAATATGTTCTGGAGGTCCTCGATATTCTGGTAAACAATAGAGTAACATCGTAAACCAAAACTACGTAGCACACACCGAACAAATTACGCTAGAAGCTAGAATGCGTTAATACTCTAATTGTCTGGAATTCGCACACAGAGGGTGCGATTTAATTAAGGCGTTAGTGGGCTCGGAACATTTTAGACGGTAAATCTTTGGATTAGGAACTCGAAACTTAATTCAATTTTGCAGGGAAATGAATCTACCGTGTCCCGGCTACAAGCTACCTCGTCAGACGATTAAGCCGATATCCAAAATCAGGCCCGTAAAAGCATTCCGGGACGAGGGTAAAACAAATCAAACGATCGCGTTAACGGGTGGAGTCGTTAAGCATCCCTCTGTGCGGATGAGGGAAATAAATTACCGTACGTTGCGAATATCTGCAAAAGGTTTAATAATTTCAGGGGCTGATGAATTTATTGCTAATAACCTGCGGTGTTAAATAACACCCAAGAGGTAGCACTAGTACTGTAGAAATGAACATTAAGCTGCTTTAAAATTTGATGCAGATACCTTAGTGGTCTAAAAAATGTATTAACAAGTCTCATAAAGAACGTCTAATTGGTATAAACTAAATTGCCCGAATACTTAGTCAAGTTAAAAGTGCACTTTAGCTTCTAGACCGTTTAAAAAAACGCATAAAATAAAAGCAAATAACAGATTTGGACTTTGACATCGAACAAAAAGGGAATTGATTTGCAACCTAAGCTGTTTAATTCCTTAATAGTTGACTGTACTACTTTTTCACCTACTAGCATTTCATTCACTAAAAGACCTGTTTTTGATAGTTACACATTTATGTTTAACATTTTTAACAATAATAATTTTGATTATTAGATGGGAAAAAGTTTAGGAAAGGGTTTCAAAAGCACCATTGGGATCATCAGATAAGAAAGCAACATTGCAGAAAACTTTAGCAAATTCTACCAGCTATTTTTTTTAGTATACCAATCCTTAAAGTTTTTTTATTTTACTTGTTTCATGCCTAAAGAAGGAACAATGTTACTATTACGTTTTGCAACCCTTAATGTGACGCCGCGTATACCACTGGTCACCATCTCAATCATTATCACATGTTTTTTTAGAATTTATGACTTGGGTATATCAGTAAACAGAGATATTAACGTATCAAGCAACGATCTATGAGACTGACTTATCCAGAGGGTTTTGCAGCTTGATGGTCGGCCGTCGTAAACTATTAGGATTAGTGGGATGTTTCAAAGTTCCTAAATGGGCCGTATTCAAAAAAATCTTGTTGGCTAAAATTTTATCTTTTCCACTATTAATTTTTGAAATTTGTTAGTTTTGATAATTTAGCAATCAATAAAACATAGAAGCTTATATAACAAATTTTATTTAATGCAGACCTGATACTAACTGGCGCAACCCGCGATCTATTTTTATGTGATACTTTATTGGGTTTAAATTTCTCGATGCATAAAATAAAAGCCTTTGCATGTCATAACGAATTTATACAAATTTAATATAAAAACATACAAATTAGTAAGTAGAAAATTATTTACATTTGTTAGAAATAGTTACAATAGTGCACAATAAAATTTATACACGGTATCTATTATGTTCATTACAGCTTGTTAATAAGCACACTACAAGAGAAACAAACTAAAAAAATACTCACTATCACTTTCACTGCTAAAATCACGATTAACTTCTATTATTAGTTCTTGTACATGATTCGCTCTGTACCGTTTTTCAATGTCAAGCACATGCCGCACTGAATTTCTCCATGCATCGACACTTGTTATTTCAGCTTCGTGTCTAATTTTTAGCGACAGATCCTATTGATAAGAATGAACATATTTAATTGTTTCGGAGGTACTCAGTTGCCCCACGGTTTAAAATCAGCAATAATCAATTTCACCAGTTGCCCTACGAAATGTATTTGTCACAAACGCCTCTTAATAAATACCTAAATGTAAGCGTATATGTTTGTATGACTGAATAAGTAAAAATATTGCACTTGGTACGCTTATATGCTGTAAAACTTTAAAATACACATATACTTTCAATACCGTTTATAGTAGGAGTAGATAGTTTCGATTTCTTCTTATTTCCAAAAAAATATACAGGTAGAAACTACGTTCATCACCCCGCGGATTAAAATAAATTTTAACCTGTGAAGAAACAGGGCCGAGGGCAATTCATGGTTATAAAAATAGATACTACTCTACTCATTAAATTAGGTAAGAATACGATTTAGTCATACATTAAGAGCTATTAGATGAGAAATATTTGTAGTTCAAATAATAATACCAAATAATGCTCATTGATTTATGTCTACGGAAAAAAATTCTAAAAAAGCCTAAACACAATTTTTGGATACGGTCCACTCCGCTGCAAAACAGTGGAACGTGCTGAACCCGTCTGTTACTTACGACAGCTTCAGGTAATACTTGAAAACCATTGTGAGCGGTAATCAGCTGTTCGTATGAGTCTCATAGATTGTTGCTTGAAACTATACACGAACTAATACTAAAACGTAATTATCGATAAGATTTTTTGTTGTTTCCACACACAGAAACGAGTTCTTTGATGTTGAAGTCAAATGTTATTTGGATAAATTGTGTAACAGCTCAAAGAACTATAAATAGGAGACATCAAAAGCTAAAATTTACCTAAAATTAATCTGTGTTTTGTACCTTTCTCTAACGGTATAATTGCTTATTATTTAGAATTAGAATTCATTTCTTCAAGTTTTCTAAATAATATATTTCGTTGCGCTCTGAAATTTACTTGCTTTGACTTTTTTTAGTTTATCTCACGATTCACTATTTGACTTTAAGTTTACGTGATACGTATAGTTGATTTTATATTGCACATTTGTATAACTGCATTTGTCACAATTACTTAATTGATTTAAAAGTTTATTATTTATAACCGCGACCATTTAGGTTTGACCCTCTGTTGTGTTAAGCAATCGAATCTTTAATAAAAAAAAGTTTCTTATTGCAGAGTTCTTAAAATGTGCACTATATGTACGTCATATGTATATTCTCTGATTAATTAAATTGTAAATAAATATTTCAAATGCACAGTTTTATATAAATTCTGATGACGGCAGAAATCTCTTCTATTTAGAATTTGATGTACGTGAATAAGCAGTTAAGTACGTGGCAATCAAACATGTCAATTGCCGGTAACTAAATTGATAGCGCAATGGCATACTTCGATGCAAATTAGTTTATGTCAGACGTAATTATATTATATATGGAATTTCAGTGTCAGCCATTGCAGAGCCGTGAATCACAGTTGTAAATTTTAGATGAATGACGTATCAGACACCTAAGCAAATGGAAGGGGAATGCATAGCAATAACTAGTAAAAATGTGAAAATGGAAAATACCGAGGTTTGTGTAAGTTAATTGCTACCTAAACTAAACAATTCTACGTTTTTCACATGTTCGGAATAATGGAATATTTGTTTTAGCAAATTAGTTATTTTAGAAACAGTGTTTTTGGAACAGTCCGTGCTTGGCCTTTAGAAAAAGGCGAGCATTATGACGGGCAACATTCTTAACTTTTACATTGTGTTCTGAGTTCTGGAGTTTTATTAAACATTCGAACTTATGCATAAGTGGGTCTATAATTTCTAATAAACCTTTTTTAGGGTCTATGGGCCATCATAACTACTTTTATAATCAATGCGTGGTCAAAATCTTTATTGTTTTATTAAAAATCCAAATAGCAAAAATTTACAGTTAATAACGAGTATGGCTTCCTCTAATTCGTAAGAATTCTACACAATTAAATTTCTAATTGCGTTAGTGTAGAGCTTCTCCCATTCTTCCAGAGGATTTCATCAACATGCCATAGTATAGACCCTTCAAGAATTACCATTACTTCTGTGTGCCATTTAAAATTATTCCACTCTAAACTATAATCAATTCTTCTGCAAAGGAACCCTTTCTTCTGCAGTAGAGTGTATAACGTTCCTCTGGGCATTTCGTCAGTAAACAAAATGTTGCTGCAAATTTCAATTAAGTGTTCTCGAGCAAACAACCGTCTAGCTCTGCGATGCCCAGGGATTAAAGGAGACACTCTAACTGGTATTGTTGCCCTAAACTGACTTTCGTGAAGTATGCTGCGTATAGTGTGTAGTCTCCACCAGCCGATTGTGGAGCTTTGAAGTAGTAATTTTGCGGTCCCTGGTAGTCCAAAGCCGTACTAAACTAAAAAATCTTCTCGCTGGAAAGATTTTGTTACAAACTTTACTACTGACTTACGACAATATCTTGTCCCATAACATAAGAAATAAGTTGCTCTTTTTTCGTCTCTAAACATCAAATAACGTTAACGTTGTTTTGACGCCATATTATATACATCGAAAGAACTATCCACCTATGTAAAGCAATATGATGAGCTTCCCTACTGAGCTCTTAAATTGTCATCCTCATTTTTCATTTCATTAGTTAAGGAAGACGACGTGCTCAAAATGGTGGTGGTGCCAATATTTAATGTATTAAAATGTTGTGTGTTCCATTTTTGCTGTCACGTATAACGCATATAACTAATCTCTGTTTAAAGATCTCGGCTATTCCAAATTTATGGAAATACGCTATAGTACTTCCACCTAGAAGCTAAAAATTCTGATTGTTTTTTGCAAATAAGGTCAATCAGTATATTACCAACTTTTTCTAGAATCGTATTACTGATAAGCAACTGCGGCAGTTCTTGGACGAAAGATGTGTAATACTTGTTTAGCAAGGACACAGCTCTTGCACAGCATTATTAAAAATTATTGATGATTTTATATGCCCTGCTGACCAAGTGAAGCTAACAAATGGTACTTCTTGATTATTCCAACACTTTCGACATGTGCGTGTTTCCAGAGGTGTTCCTCAGGGTTCAGTATTGGGTTCGCTTTTGTTCACTGTATGAAGGCGACACTCTTTATTTTTCTTATTTCTACAATAAAATATCAGAAGCAAGTTGAGCCATAAATCTTGATTTGGAAAATCTTGACAAAAGATATGTTCAATTATTTTTGAAAGAATGGCGGGTGAATCAAGTAAATGTGCCAAAAGTATGTGTCTTGAACGTTTAATTGATGTAGACTTAAGGCTTAGCGACCACGTTTCTAAATGTTTGCCAGAAGTTTATTTGAAGTTAAAAATGATGTATTAATTTAAAGTTATGCTTGACAAACGGACAAGGATTTTAGTTTATAAAACCTTAATATTAAGTCATTTCAATCTACACGGCTGTGTATACGGTCCACGTTAAGTTTAATTGGTTGTTGAACGATACTAAATTCTTGTTTTGGATTCATTTCTGGCTCGCGTAAATATGACAGTTAGTCTTGCTTTGAATGAGTTTGGATGGCTCAATATGCGTAGTGGGAAGTACGTGCATTCAACATATATCCACCATAAATATCAGCCATATTTTTGTGTTGCAAAATAATATACCGCACTGATGTGCATAGTATTAACGTCCGGTGTAAGGGAGCTCCTGCACCACCAATACACCGTACCGCAATATATGAGCATTTTTTCAGTAACTTACGTGCTGATGTATATTATTCCTTTTATAAATTTTGATACTAGGACCATCGTGGCTTGTTCTGTACTCAGCTGTAGATTTTCTGTTTTCTTTCCTCATGCTATCATTCTGATTATCGATCGTACTAGTATTAACAGCTTATTTAGGTATTTAGGTATATTGCCAAGGTATCTGCTCCTAATTTTTGTTTTACATATTAGTTCAAGTTAGGTTTAGTGGGCAGGATGAATTATGGGGATCACACCGCAAATTGCCATTTCAGTTTAGAATCTTTTATAATAACTTTATTATCGTGATAATGGAATAAAGACATAGTATTATTTTCATTACTACAAGAAATTTGTAATGAAATTTCACAACATGACTGCGTAAAATTAAATGTTACTGGCGTGGGGATCAGGTTTCAAACGTTCTGCACTCATTTTGTCCAATCGGTACACTCTAGGATATTAGGATGCGACAACAAAAGTGTTAACGATATCGCCTTTCAGAATTCTGCTTCAAAGTAAATACCAGCAAACCGACGTGCGCATCCGTTTTCCGTCGACGTGGTGTTGTATTCCTAGCCTCAAACGAGTCGCTAATTAGAAGCGGCTTTGTTCTTTCTGACGCGGAGCGGGCCTACATAGCTGATAGCGTCAAAAACGTCATTATGCTGTTTTTTATCCGCGCACATCAAGCTAGGCGTAGACTTCCACCCGCTAAATCAGAAAGCAAAAAGGGACAAACAGAAAAGGAAACACTTAAATTTGTTTTCGTCTGTTCTTAGTAAGCGCCCGGAGAGGTTTTGTTAGTCACTTCAAAGGGATTTAACCGAGAAAAGGTTGGATAATTGTTGCACGAGTCGCGCGGCCTTTGTTTGCCGGTGCTCCATTAGAGATGAAAGTCGAAAAGAGGGCCATTTTTACGTCGTCCGACGTTCACAGATCACGATCTAATACGATTTAAAAAGCTTTCAGGAAAATCAATACGGCGTCGTATCAGCGAATGCAGAAAATTTAATACCACGGATGCTGGAGTTTCCAACAAAACTTTAAATATTGACAGTTTAAATATTTGTTCCGATATTACGTAATTACGTTTTCATCGGATCCTTGCAACTTTGCAACTGCTTTTGCAGGTCTGGTTCACGCCAAGATTTTAAGTTACAGCGGTACAAGTCAAAATGCCAAGCACACCCGCTTTGTTTTCGGTAGGTATGCTGTGCCTACATGGTTTGTTTTCGGTACGTGTACCGTGCACCCAGAGTTTATATAATATTGGCATAGATAAACGCAGTACCCACGTATTCAGCAAATTTTGCCTTTCATTAAATATAATATTGTCTAGCAAACATTTACTTAATTAACTTTATAATGTGTAACAACTGAAAATCACAATACGTTAAACGCGTTATAGGGTGCCTGATGTGAATAACTACTGAATAACGTTTATCTGGAGAGAAAATATTGATTTTCGATAACACGTTTTTAAAGATTCTTCCAAAATCAATGTATATTCGGCGATCCTTTAAATAGTTCATAAAAAATGTTTCTTAGTCACAACTTTAAAGTATTATATTGGATCTCTAAAACAAAGTTATATAAGATGCCTTCATATAAACATTTTCGGCCCGAAGTTAATTATCTATACTACAATTGAACAAGATTGATTGCAGTTTCCTCGTTTAAATATAGCTACGGTGAGGCAACATTTTTGATAATTGCAATATTTTGTAAATAGATAGCTAGTTAAAATTTTATGCACGTTCATATACAATTACTAACTTCCTAGTATTCTTGCATCCAGGGCGCTTATGAAAATTATCGATTAAATCAGTTTGCCGCGTCTCCGGAAAGTGAACAGAACTATTGCTTTGATGTATACTTGTCATATGCCGATTGTTGAATTATTTGATATATCTTAATATGAGAAAGCGGAGAGGGGTGTGTATTTTCAACATATTCTGTAGTGTGCCAAATACCTCAGTTTGTAAGCATCGTTCATAATCAATTTCTATCAAATGTACTGAAAGTTGCATATACTTAGGTTTCATTAGTCCCGGTTGCAAAAATTTCCGTGTGTTTTGGAAACCTATGGTATTTAACCGTCTTAAGAGTTTTTACTAAACTATTGTTGCACAAAAAAACTTGTACATCGAGTACCCGTCATTTTAGTAAAGTATGTTTGTTACGTGAAAAGTGATTCATGTAGTTTGCAGGAAACGGGGAACGGCTAGACGGAAATATAGCGCCACATATTCCCCATCCGTTAGCAACTCTGGACGCTCCACAAGCGCTCAGGGTCTACAACAGTGCAAACGTTGAACCCCCACCACGCCAAAATCGAAAACCGGCCATTGCATTGCTTGCCGTCGAAGTGAGCCAACCCATATAATGACTGCCGTGCACCCTGCTATCGTCGAGAGATTCACTTTAGGCAATTACTTCACTTTAACAGACGTTTCATGAAAGCGCTTACAATCGAATTCCAATAAATGCCACATAGAACATTATAACATGAAGAATTTGCAAACAATAAACAAAACTATAATGAAAATTTCAAGAGAATGAGCTTGTTTATCGCATGTTTTCTCAAACCCTGAAATGCCCGCTGCCGTTGCTTCTCTTACATTAATACACTCTTATTTTAGTGATAAATAAGAAAATGAAGCTTGTTACTCATGATTGAATCTTCTTGATGTGTCTTTCATGAAAAAACAGTTTTGTAATTAAGGTTTCTACAACAAACATTCTGCTGCGGCATGGTTAATGAATTGCACATTTCTGAGAAGAAAAGAACTATCACGCGATCTGGCTACTACCATTAACGCTTGTGTATTACCTAGCTGTTTCAAAAAGATGCATTTTCGTTGTCCATCCTTTTTGTCCATACCTTTATCAGCGAGCAACTATTTCTATTTACCGGGTTTCTATGAATGATTTATGCATCCCGGGCCCTTAATAAAATTATCGATTAAGTCAATTTGTAGCCTCTCAGGAAAGTGAGGTATATTTATCATCTGCCGATTTTTGAATTATTTGATTTATTTTAATATGAGAAAACGCCTAGGAGTATGTATTTTCAACATATTCTGTAGTGTTTTGTGGGATAATTAAATTTAAGGTTACAGAAAGCTCACATTTCGGAGCTGTGGTGTGATATTGATCTGCAACCCTCAACTGCTATCGCCGTGCATATTGTAGCTTGGTAGCAGTTACAAAAAGGCGGCACAAGGAATTCAGAAATCAACACCGCCCGCGTTGCTTGAATCATGTTTAGAAACAAACGCTGTACAATTAGTCATTACTAGGTGGGTTAGTAATTTGCTAGAGTTTGGCCAAACATCTCGACCTACAAACCACAATGAATTCTACCATTGCTTAACAGGAAGAATTTCACTTTCAAGTATTAAAAGAGGTAACAATAAAGTTAAACTATTTGGCCAATCTTAAAAGTTCTACTAATTACTTTATTTTCGTTACGAATGGTGCTATTTAATTTATTAAAGAAAGCCGTTCTACCAGTAGTAATAGTAATTAATATCTAACGAGTGCGGAAGGTTATCCATTCACGCACGTAACACCTGTGCAAAACAGATACAGAACATTATTTTTTTCTACGACACTGTACTCACTAACTTTCCACACCACTGCGCGGTAAAAGTAAGTACAAAAATGATATTACAATAGAGTGTTTTTTTTTAGATAAAACATATTTTATATAGCACAAAGACGTTCGGTAAATGACATTCAAGTATAAAAACGTCTAAAACATTCTTTTTTTTCAAACAGTTTATCAATAAATAAAGATTATTCCAGACGGAATATTCATTTTAGTCGCGCTTTCTGCAACGCACCCGAATTGAATCTCTCTCGGATCTGTCTCTTGTTCTCTGTTTGACTGTGCGCTCGAAACGATCGAGCGCAACACTGTTTCGTTGAGCTGCTCGTTCCAATTTGTCAATTATTACTTAATCCGTTTCTTTGTTTGCGCTGGGGACAGACAGCGTGGCAGTTTTGACGATAATCCTGTTTTCCAATAACAGAACGCTTCGAAAGGTCTTATGCGTATTAAAGGGTGATTGATAATGAGGATCTACGGAATTACGTTGCGAAGTACACGTGGCAATACAAACAGTGCTATAATCTCCGAGTATATAACTTAATTTTACAGTCGAAGATCTGTGTTTTGTAAAGATTCTAATTCAAGACGGATCATACAGTGGGAATTATAACTCCTTAATATGACGCTAAACCGGTTCCGTTGCTAATATAAAAATTACCGAAATGAAATGAAGCTTATGAAATATGACAAGAAACGCTTTAATCATGCACAGTTATACAGAATTCAAAGACAATATAAATACTTTAAATTCCAGCAGAAACTATTTCATTACAAATATATAACTTGAACGTTTTGAAGAAGTGCGTGTTCATATTGCACGCTAATAAAGGCTCGTATATACGAATACTGCACGATATGTCAAAACGTCAAAAGGAACGTGGGTGCCTCGGTACAAAACATCCTGTCTATACTGTGAATAGGTTGGTTACTCTTTATTCAAGCTATAAAAACAGGTTAGGTTCGCATGTTTCTCGGTTGGTTAAGCTTTATACGCTGACAGACTGCCGCAAATTATCATACAAAGAAGGTGGTGCCACGTACCCGTCTGTAATTTTCGACAATACGCGACTTTGCGTGATGTCCCCAACGAAAACTAACGAGCCCTTTTATAACCTGGTTATTACTTCGCTGAAATGCGACACCCAAGGGAAAAATAATATTTGACGATACAGCAGCATTGGCCAAAATACCTACACGCAATCGTTTGTGCAAAGGATTAGTTGTACCTCGCTTCTCATTGATTCAAGGCGACAAAGTTTAACAACTCGGAGAACAAACTTTGAAAGTAGGACGATTGAAATTTCTACTTCCCTATCAGGACTATCTCTAAGTGATTCTTAAAGTCCATGTGCTTAATAGAACTTTTATCTAGTTCTCTCAGGCATTTCCCTTATAGAAGTCTACATACAACAAATAGCACTAAGTTTATTACGGTCGTAAAAATTAATATCATTCCGAAAATAATTATGAAGTTGTATTTTATGCACACAAATAAATTCTGACTTTCTTCTATGAATAATGTTTTGCTTATTAACCACATTTTGATGAAGCTCATTTACTTGTAAATATAGAAAACCCGGCGATGACAATTTTCTAGTCTATTTAATATGATTTGTCAAAACTAGGTATTAATACTCAACTCTACGGAGCAAGCCAGAAATATTACAAATCCTGCTTGTTTTTCTGTCAATTTTGGCAAAATAATGAAAATGTGCTAGCCACTTTTAAATTGTAATCTCAGTAGTAATATAATGCAGAATTCTCCATTTGAAACTTTGAAACCTCATCAAATATAATTATTAGCAGTCTGTGTGACCCAAGGGCGGATCCAGGGGGAAGGTCATGGGGGTCATGACCCCCCCCTGGGCCTGGGCTGGGTGTAGTACTTTCTATGATGGCGAGTGCCTACATCCACCAACAACAAGCACTATTATCAGTTTTAATCAAAAAATTACAACGTCGCAATTTATTTCCAGAGTAACGAGTGGCAACGTAATTTTGGGGGAAAATTCTATGACAGCATTAGATTTTTGACAGTTTAGCTGTTTAGAACACGTGACTTTCGAAATGTCGATGAAAGTGTATACATAAAAACAATGCTACTTCTAACGCTATGTCATAGAAATCCCATTACTTAATACTAATGTCAATCACTAGAGCTGAGACTTTTGATTCGAATCAAATCATTCCTTCAATCGCGTAGATTCGAATCATTCAAATCGTTCATGAATCATTACCAAAAACGAGTTACCGAGCTGTAAGACCTTGTTAAAGAGAGTTGCGAAGTGCGTACAGTAACCAGTAACTGTAGTAGTGTTAACTTTTTGATTTTTTTATTTACTATTGCTTTAACTTAAATTATATAGGTTTGATATTTGCTGATAATTATTATACCCTTGTTTCAGCGATGGGTATTTACGCGTAATATCTAATTTTCTAGATAAAGCACGTTGGCGTAGATTTTTGAGTAGAAAATGTAGATGAGTATATTATGGCTAAAGTCTATTAGGTACATGCTAAAACTGAAATGGTAATTAATTTGTTTCCAATTTCTCCGTTTTGTTGACCTTTCCATTAGTCGAATACATTGAATTTAAAAAATTTCATAATTTTTTTTTGATATCTTGATCACATACTTGTTTAACATATATTAGTAAGTAATTGGGGTAACCAAACGATTTTCCTACTTCTTTGGGACACAAAAGATTACATTAGTTGAGAGTACAGTTGCAAACCGCATTATTCTCGTAGAAAACAGGTAAACAGGTCTTACATTCCGCATTTCTCAAACGGCACAACTAGGTTGTTCTTAATTGATTTAGGGTTTTTTGTGCATCATGCCTCAACCCTAATTCAAGTTTAAACAATTGATTCATTAGCTGTGAGTCAAATCAAATCATGAATCGTTAGAATCGAACGACCCGTCGGAAGCCATATTGAATGGTGTAATCCTAAAAAGTCTAAAGGAGGTTATATTTTAATCTATCGTGTGTCACGTAGTGCTTTGATATCGTTTTCTTTGTATAAAAGATGGCTTGTTTTTGTAAATTTGCTAATAAAAACGAAAGCACAGCTAATAATTAATTAATGTCAACCCTTAGTGCCTTACCTGTGACGATTTTATTTTTTTACCATTGATTGTTTTTACCTTTACTAAAATCCGAATTCATTTCTTTAATGAGATAAAAACAACACGKGATTGTCAGTTTCATTTGTGCACTCAATGAAYTTCTGATTTTTTTGAACTGGACTCCGCGTTTAGAGAAACATACCGACTGAAGTAGAAGTCACAATTCGTTTTTCGAGAAGAAAAAGAAAACGAAAAATTAATTTTGCAATTTTATTACAATTATTTTGACTTATAACAATAAAAAACTATTTCTTTTTCAATTAGATTATTTTAATAAAATTGTTGCCTCTCCTGACTAGGTGACCCCCCCCTGATTTGAAAGCTGGATCCGCCCTTGCCCTTGGTGTGACAACCAATATAGTACAAGTTTAAGAACTGGACTGCACAGTATTTTACCGATTGAGGTGAGCTCAGTCAAATGCAAACTGTAGTTAAATAACGATGATCCAAGTAATCGTGCAGCTGACTTCATATTAAAGAAAATATGGCATTATAAGATTCATTGAATAATACTTCTATCGCAGACACTAAACCGTCATAGTTGGTATGACGGTAAGCTAAGTAATACGTGTTTAAATGCAGTGTTAGCGATCAATTTATTTAGGAAAATTGTGTTACATAACATTATTCCGAAGTATTTAATTGGATTTGCCGACCAATGTATTTCTCAAAAACTATTGTTAATTTTGACCGGGAATCGAACCCGAGACTTTTTTATTGCTAGTCAAATGTACTGCCCTATTTAAATTCCGGGTTAAAGTGACATATTTATTTTAATGTTTAATGTTTTTGTCGCTCGTCGTTGGTTAGCAGAAGTCTAATCCAAAGCTTGCAAATAACGATCAACGCGACGAGCCACTAAGTTACAAAAGCGCCGGATGGTTTTCAGTAGCATTGCGTATATAGTGAACTTTGAAATATATATACCGCATTGACCTGGAATTAGAATATGGCTTTGATAGTGCAATGTCAGCACATTGACTAGCAATCAAAAGGTCCCGGGTTCAATTCCTGGTCAAAGCTGGTAATACTTGTTGAGAAATATATTGGTCTCCAAACCCAATTCAGTACCTCCTATAAACAGTATTAATTCACACAGGCAATAAATAACTTAGATCGTTAATCCTAAGGGTTTTAGTTTTAGTGCCTTAAGGTTGCTTAAATTATGAATTCTGTTACCCTACTGTATTTACTACTATACTATTCATATGGATATTAAACTTTGATTTAGAGTCAAATAAGATTTCTAAATCGGAAATAACACGAGCAGGCTCTAAAAGACAGCCATCATTTTTTATAGTCAAATATAAAGGTTTTGCACATACAAATATTCAACACGTTCTCTCTGACTAAGCAAGTGTACTATATAAATAATTCTGCAGCAATGAAATACAATACTCAATTATTGACCTAAGTGCTAAGAATATTTTAAGATCATTGGCATGCATGAGAAACCTATATGATTTATAAACACTCTTAATATTGTGTAAGAATAAAAAACAACATAGGAGCTAGGCGGGACCCCTGAGGAATAGCTAACGCAATAAAGAAAGCAAATTGATTAATATTGATTGATGAGGTTCGGTGATTATGTACATACTCCTACAATATTTGAAAAGGTTATCTCTAGTTATCTTCTGTCAGCAGCTTTGAAAATTGAAAAAATAACGGATTAGTTGCCCACAAATAAAGGAAAACTTCACGGTTACAAGTAAGCTGAAATAATCTGTTCAGTGGTGGATGCAAAGAAGTGTAGTTCCTGATCAGAAGTGTAGGAAGTCCATCAGGTCTAAACCTCCTATAGGGCTCAAGTTTGGCCAGTTTATCCACAATTTGGTCTTCGACGAACCTACGATCAACAAGTGTTATATAAAAAATGTTTTAGAAATCTTTTCGGCAGCATTGTTACAATCTAAATAAATGCCTAGCAAAACAGTCTACCTTACCAACCGGAGTCCTGAGAACCAGACCAAATTGGGTGTTTTCTGCACATAATGAAAGCAGGCGTATGCCATCTTTGCCTTTACATCTGATACTAATACTAGAATTATTTTAGTATCAGACGTAAGGTATTTTCTGAAATTCTATCTTTCTTAAAAAGCTTATAAACTTTACTGCTAAATCACTTTGAGTACTTGTTTTAATGAGGTTTGGCATCGGGAACAAGTCTGATGGAATGATGGAATAAAACTCATACAGGATAGTGTTTAAGCCATTGTAGAAAGAAACTAAACGGAAAAAACTAATCCATAACTKTTGKATKGAACCAAACTCTTACTTAACAACAGAAGTTTACTGTATAATCACCGKCAGCTGTTTTTTGTTGACTGCATGGGTGTTTCTGTTAAATGTTAAGCCTAGTTTCAACCAAAAACGTTTTCAATTGAAAATGCTACTATATTATCAGCAATGCAGGCAGTTTTTAGGCGACCACTAAGTATCTCTGGAATTGACTTGTGTCAATACATACCTAAAGCGTCTCGTATGATTTTTTTCTGTTAATTTGATACAAAAACGTTGAGAGTCGATACATTTTTGACCTAACGATCTATATCGCACATCTAGAAGAAAAACGACGCAATTTCAAAAAAGTCAGTTCCTCGTTTTTTTAATCTCTTATGATTGGTTAACTAAGCAGTATTAATCTTGCAACTAATGGAGAAAGCTATAATATACAGCAAATTTATTACAGTTTTAGAGATGACTTTCAGTTTCAGAATCTTTCCGAAAAATTAAGCAGCTATAGCTTATAGAAGTCAAGGACCTACAATTTACGTCACTGTTCTTCTCTGACACTATTATACTTCACAGAATTTAATGTCAAATCTAACTTATCAAAGCTAATATTTGATTTGGCACGACAGGTTATCGCAAATAGTAAGTATTTGGAAGAATAAATGCAATGAAATCTGTTTTAGTAATAATAATTACAATCTTTACAGTTTGCACAATGCTGCTGAAATTTTGAAACGATATTACTCTCTGGATTAAACTTACTATATCACCCGTGCATACTACAGTTATGTCGTTGCAACATGGAAAGAATGATTATTTCTGACTTATTCGACATAATTAACTAAAAAATTCCAAATTTGCACGTCACTATTTTCGGTTGTGATTTTGATTCATATCAGCAAGATCACAACGAACACAATTTCTTTATGACAGTAAGGTTAGCCCAATTAGAAGGTATAAAGTTTTTAATTTTTGCTTAAAATTAATAGCACTTGGATTTCTTGAAGCAAGCATTTGCATTTGTACTGTACTGATATTTGCGCGTGTCGTATATAAAAAATAATGATCTGTTTGTAAAGTTTGTATGAATTTTAATTTACACTTACTGTTGCCACAGGTAATGTCAAAATAACCAGTATAATTGCAAGCAATGTTGGTGCAACATTATTTGGCAATATTTGTATTTACTTCTCACCAAGAGATGAAACGAGAACAAACATTGTGTTTGTTTGTCCTGCAAATCTCTATTTGTAGAATTTCTAATGGTTTCGATACAAGTTCATCTGAACAGTATTTTAAATTGCAATATACCACAAGCGAGCTATAAGCCTAAAAACTGCAAACGCTAACAACATAAAATATTTTGTTGATCTTTACAGTTGATTTTTATAGTTGTCTCCCTATTTCTAGAAACAACTCTGGAATGGGATGGTGTAATTCCAAATCCGAAAATTATAACTGTTCGGACTACAATATTGATATATCTGCATTAATAGCTAATACGGATACAAAAAGAACACGCAACTGCAGGAAACAACAGAAAACAACCTGGTTCCCGAAAGCTTGTTTTTGTTGCATAATAAGAAAGAACGAAAGAAACAAAGAAAAGCAAATAAAAGCTGTCCCGATCCTCCACCTTAAAACCACCAACGCTGAAATCGCTTTACAGGTGCCTTGCACAATTTCCAGCTCAAACTAGAAGCAGCTGAACCGTTATCTGTTCTTTATGAAAGTACCAATAGGCGTAAACTCGATACGCGAAGAAGAAAGTGAATAAGCTAATAAAACGATGGCTTTCCGCCGGGAGGCGGATTAAACTTTTACGAGGCAGTCAGTCGCAATGAAACTTAACGGGGTGATAAGTCCTAGCCGTGGGGTTGCCGTGGAACACCTTGCTACGATTTCCAGATGGGGCTGCGGCGTATTAACATAAGTGCCTATCGGATGTATCTTTAACAAGGGTACAATGGTGATATTTACACAAAGAAGACGCAAACTGGGGTGTTGTTTCCTTCTGTTGCACATTTAGCATAAAGAAACAGTGCAGTTTACAACATTTAATTAAGGTGCGGCTTTGTTTTAATTTAACGTCTGTTAGACGTGTTAAGGGTGAAAGAAGACTTAAACTATGCGACTTGTAGGACGTCTTGAATACATAATAGTGATAGGTTTTAATTTGTAGGATGTAGGCTGCATGCAGTTTTGAACACAAGCTGCAGTATCAAAGTTATTATTACCTGTATGGTTTATAATTATTATAGTAAGATTTAATTGGGCCAGATAGCGTTAGATGTCGTAAACTACATATGCCACTTTGACCTGAAATTGGAACAGGGCTTTGATGGTGTAGTGGTTAGCACTTTTGACTACTAATCAAATGGTCCCGGGTTCAAATCCTGATCATAGCTGGCAATACATTTTCATTAATATATTTATCTGCAAAGAAGACCCAAAAAGCTGTAAAATATTTGCTATCATTTTTACATATAGTGTTTGCTTAGACGCTGTGTTACTACATATAGTAATTCTTTAGTGATTAAAAACGCAAAAGTTATTAGTTACCAAAGATTCATTAAAATATTATATCCTGGGTGTTATTAGCATTATTCAGTACCCATAAACGTATTCGTATGTATTAAGTCTGTTAGCTGATTCTTGATCAAATATTCATTTATCAGCCAAATAGACATTTACTGCAAAAATATTTTCATCCTGCATATTATTTTATATAAAGAAGGAACTACGGCTTTCGTGGCTATTGTCGGGCAACAGTTATCGAAGTTTTGTCTAATTATTTTCAATTCACTCTCACTCTCTTGTGATATTATAACTGATAGTTTTTAAAAAGTTAATATATAGTTATTGGCAAACAGTAAGGCTTATTTGTTTTGCTCAAACGGTAAAAATCATCTGTAGGCAAAAGAGACGCAATACAACCGACGCTGACGAGACCAAATTTGTGGAAGGACATCCAACAATCATAACACACCTAAATTTACAGAACATTGGCATTAATAACCGTTCAGAATGCCAAGCATGGCGACAGCTACATGTTGCTTCACTAAACTAGGGAAAATACTTTAAACTTTATGCCCAAAGTCTATAACAAATTAGACCTCGCGATCTAACACTGCTGGTCTTCGTTATACCTAGTCCTGAAAACAGTCAAGAATAAATATTTAATTATGAGGTCTTTTTGACAAGTGATAATATTTGTTTTAAACCGATCACCAATTTTGTGTATACATATTTGGTTGGCTTCTTTTTTCGATAATTCGAAGAATTATTAATTAATAACAAAAGCTTGCGAAAAAACAGCAACAGGTCTACCATCTGACGTAAGAAACGTTTGTTCACAAGAGCGAAATGAAGATGTAGTTTCATTACACTGCAACACAGATCAAACGGTCACATTTAAGCAAATAGTTTAATGGCTGAAACATCGCATGCAAGCTTTGTATACAGCCGTGAATAGCGCAATTGTCTCTATATGCGAAAATGTTAAAACTAGAAACGGGACAATAAAATAACTCGTACCATGATATTTTTAAGTTTACATCTTTTATGAAGTACCCAGGAGATGGTAAATACAGAATTATTATATTCCTCAAGGTTTCGTGGAACCAACATTAATGGTGTAGAAAACCATTCTTTGGACAACAATGAAATATAGCTGTTTTTGCATATGTAAGTCAAACCCTGTACTTAAGCGTAATAAAAATTGAAAAATAAAATCTAACTGGTTTAGGAAAGCATGTAGCACTTAGTGAAGTCCAAAAACTGCGATTCTGATTTTAGCAGTAATTGGATAGCCCTTCGTCTTAAAGACCCAAATTATGGAAGGACAATCTGACGTATGTCATTCATGAAGACACAATGCTAAAATGTTCACGTGATACAGTTTCTTATTTTAGTAACATATTCGTTACAGTTTTTAATACTAAACTAAAATATCTACATTAAAAGTAATTGCATTCCTTGTATGCCAACAAACGTTTWTCGGAAAATACAAAATAGAGAGGAGAAATAAGGCAATTTGACATAGTTCTAATCACTTCGGGCGCAGGTATTAATTTACTTGCTCAATTTCGTTATTGTGTACTCGTGTATTTTCATACTGGAAAGTTCGTTAAAAAAGACTCACGTTTATAGAACTATAATTCACTAATTGTCACATTGTGCAGTTTTACGCGTGATATTTGCCTACCTTCTTTCTGTGTGCAGGAGTGCTACTGGACACTTAATAGCAGTACGAAACAGATTTTTGATTAAATAAAGAAAACAATATTGGTACGCATCATGAAGCCAAAGATGCAAAAATAAATACAGGTGAAGATTCGCAGGTTTATGAGAAAAGAAAAACGTGAAATACTGAAAGAATAAAAGATGAAAAGTGAAAGCTGCGGCATAGTAAGCTGTTTTAATAAAGCTCTTTGCATATATACGTCTTTCAAAACCGTCAAGCTAAACTAAAGGGGGACAATAAATGCGAGTTGAGGCATACTCTAAACGCAAAATCGCGTATACCTCTGACATAAACGGCACTCCTCGGGCACCTTCGCAGCTAATCTCGTAGGAAACATGCTAATAAGATTGCGCCCTCTGGAGCGAAAAATAATAACCAGTTAGCTGCTCAACCGCATCAAATTCCGGAATGGTTAACGTTGTTAGTACACTAGCGCTCCGAAAGTGGGGGTGAGGGCCCGTAGCCAGCACGGTTATCTGCTCGCGGTCGTGTATCTATTATTCATGGTCCCGGCGAGATAGAAGGGCACAGCGTTATGACGTCACCTGAGGAACATTTCAGGTCCATCGATAATTTAAAGGTACTGGAATTTTCAACTAGGTAGGCGATCGTGTAAAATGTCGACACGGTGTAAATTTGCGATTTAGATGCCTGGTAAACGTTTTTATTGGATTTGGATCAAGATTTGCCTGGGGAGAGCGGAGTACGTCTTTGAGGGAGACTTTTTTCTTTTCAGACAATGGAACAAAAAGCTGATTTACAACTATGCTTATGCTCTGTATCAAACCATTCCTCTGCAAAGTTATGTAACTATGCCTAGCAAGAGAAATAATGAGGTTATATAATAATTAACACTGTAAATAAGATCTTAAAATGATGTGATCAAGAAGGGTACAAAAGTTATGTAATAGTTTTCATTATAAAAGCTGTGCAATGTTGTAATAACTAGTTTATTTTGTGCAGTTAAAACTTTGCTTTGCGTTACAAATGGTATCTATAATCATTTAATGGCAAATAGTTATGAAGTCAAGCAATGGTAGCGAATTCAAATAACCAAATTTGATAAGATCAATACAGACAAATCTCAAATTGCCCCTGTTATGGTTATGCAGGGTTAGTAAAATTAATTGAATAACTTGTTTATTTCTATAAATAGCAAAATGTCCCGAACGCTTCTTTTTTCTTGTTTTTATATGTCAACGCATTTCCATAACAGCGAATTGAATTTTCTGTTTTCTTTTTCTTATTTCAACCAAGAAAGCCCTTTTTATCCTTGAAATAATCTTTTCAGATAAGTGATAAAACCGTCATCAAAACAGGTTCTGCTGGTGTCAACAACGCTTCTTAATACTTTAAACACTTCAATAATCTTTATATCAAATCAAATGTTCAAAAACAGAAGGTTTCCTGCAGCCTGGCAATAACTTAGTCTATTACAGAAATTGCTCAGGATTTTGGGGTCAGTAAGGCGGTACTTCTTGTCTAATTTTGGCTTCTAGCAGTCGAGATGAACAGTATACGTATATAAGTATATATAAATAAAATCTGTGCAGTTTAAACGAGTAAATCAGTGCATCCTTATTTGCTATTATGGTTTATAAAATGGGATATTGGATCTCTTTGATGCATAAACTCCTTCTTGGTACACTTGTTTTAGCGCAAAATGTAATCACAGAACTATATGTGAAGTAAACTATCCGTATAATTAGGGAAACTACCTCATTTTGAACACGCACTTCAATTTTAATATAACAAAAAGCCTTGAATATGCATAGTTTAAAGTTGCACTCTGTTGAACTGTCCTTATATCCTATTTTTCATTCATAACACGACGTTTTTACTCATATTATTATACTGACTATATACTATATACTTACTGTGCTCTGAAATAACATCTAAATTTTGATTTGAACGGAAATCCGTAGTCCCTTTAAAACTTTCCATAAATAGTGGACATAAGTTTTGACACAACAAGATTTCTCTTTCTACTATTACTACAAACACCTGTACTCCAATAAACAACAGAACTATCAGCCAAGTTCTTTATACCTATTAATATCTTAGCTATCCAAAATGCTTTGTAAAACACTATCATAGGGTGCTTTGACGATCGGACGGCAAATTTGGACTGCAACATGGCTGTAAAAATTATTTTGTAACAAACTATTTTTAAGAACTTTATTAATACTTACATATTTTTTAAACGTTTTATACTACAGCGTAATGCAGCTGCAGATTAAAATGCAAACTCTTTTTATTTATGGAAGTTATTTAAAGGAAAATTTTATGTTCCATTTATAAAACTTAACTGGTGTTCTATTAAAGTTTTGTTATTAAGTAATATAAATATCTTCAACTAACTATAAAGGGACTAAGCAGATGCTTTATAAAGGTCTAATGCTAAGGTCATTTACCTACTATACCAGGATCAGTCAAACTATTAGCTCCTATGGGACAGTGTCGAAAACCTAAAAGTTATAGTTTTTAATTACTCTGCCATATTTATCTCTAATGCACTCATCAACTCAACAGGTATGCTATTCATGTGGGAAAAGCATGATAAAATTAATTTATGCATTTGTACTTTCATATAAAAGTAAGATATGTACATATATACATATACAGGGTTTCTATAAATGATTCATGCAATGCAGGCTGCGTTGATTTCTAAATTCTTTGTGCCCCCTTTTTATAACAGCAGCCCAGCTACAATATGTACGGCCATCACTGAACATCAATGAGCATTGAGCATGATAGTACTGAAGGTTGCCGATCAAGTTACAGTTACGAAATTGATGGCTTTATAAAGATTTTCCAGCAATTAAGGGTTCTATTTTTCTTTCAAAGGTAAGAAATGACAATAATTATTGGTATAGTAGGTTTGTGGTTTCCTTTACAGTCTACACCCTTATACTGTGGAAGCTTTGTGTAGTGCAGCTAACGTTATTACCACTTAGTTTGTGAATTTTACTATTGCGGCAAGTTAAAAACATCTTTCAGTCCAACATACGAGTACAATTATTTAACAGACTTACTGTAGCCACAACCTCACAAGTACGATATATAACCTAAAAGTTATACCAAACCGTGTCACCCCACAGCTCCGAAGTGTAAGCTTTCTGCAACCTTACAGTTGATTATTCCACTAAACACTATATAATATGATAAAAATACAAACTCCCATGCGTTTTCTCATATTAAAATATGTAGTAGATTATGAGTATAAACTGATTTAATCGATAATGTTCATAAGCGCTGTGGATGTATGAATCATTTATAGAAACCCTGTACATTATTTTGTATAATAATGTAAAAAAGATGTCAAGCTGTCTAAAAAATAAGTGTTTTTAATGCTTCATTTTTGGAATTTTTACTGCACACGATATTTAAGGGTACTATTGTATCACAGTGTTTATATACAATAAAATTTGATTGACAATGAAATTTCGTTGTCGCTCATGGCTGTATATAAAGACTACATATATATTATAATATGGCTGTAATTAGTATCAAAATTACTGTAAGTGCTCCATTTATTTTCTAGTATGCATTTCGTGAATAAATGTGTAAAACCTTGTAGTATTTAAATTATTTAAATAGTGTGAGCAGACACAGTCATACTTTTAGGCTCTGTAATATATTTTTGTGATAACCAAATTATAATAAAACTACCTATCACGAAACTTGTTTAAACGGTGCAATAATAGTAGTATGGTTATAATTCTTGCAATCTTTAAACAACAATATAGCTTTATATACCCTTTTTGGGTATGTAGGAATTACAAAAGGCTAAGTCATTTTAGCTTATAGTGATGTTAACTAAACCTTCATTAAATACTTACTGGCATTTATCTAACAATGGAAACTCTAGTGCACCCTTCAACCCTTGTAATGCTAGCTAACGAGCAGCTACTGCAATACACTTAACTACATAATTCAATATATTACTACCCCGACGTGGAAGGCTAGGAAGCTTTACGTCTAACTTGGCAAAGCCGCTGGAACCCGCAAATGTATAAAAAAGCGCCAAGTTTGTCAATCTGCGCAAGCAACTTAAAACCGTCTTATGATTAATGGCTTTAAGTTTAACATCAAGTGCTCAATTTAAACGACTTCTAACTTCCGGACGAGGAAGGCGAGGCGAAAAATTTGTCACCCGTCTGAACTCTCTCGCATCCGATGATAAACCGTTTTTTTGCCGGTCGTTCAAACGCCGATTTGCGAATGCTAATTGGGCAAGTGCATCGATGATTTATGTAGAAGTGGGCCTTTGAGAGAGTTCTAATGGGACAGCGAGTGAGTGTATCAAGGTGTGTGATGAGTAATGTACATAGATAAAATATGACTTATGTATCGCGAATACTTATTCCAATGTTAATGACGAGAACATTTGGGATTTTTAACTTTGAAATATGAATAAATAACACCAAGATAATCAAATTGAAAAAAGAAACAGTGATGAGTCCAGATTCTGCTTAGGATTTCTTAATTAAGACGTGTAGGTTAATCTCCTGATATTCATTAGGGGAGTTTTACAGCACGATGGTATATCGCTGAAGTTCTACACCTTGTTGTTATATCAGATATTGAGGCTATCTCAAACGCCTTTTTCCCACAAGACACCAGGACGGCTATAGTACATCAAACTTTTTAAAAGATTCTGACGTAAAGGTTTTCGTTTGCTCTATAAGATATCTTGATTTACCGTAAATAAAATCGAAAGGCACTTCAGTTATAACCACCAAGGACTCAAACTTAATAAGGCCAAACTATTGAACAAAAAAGAACGCAGATTCGTGTAACCGTCGAAAAAGCTTTATCTGCAGGGTTGGGTCCCATATTGTTTTATATATCATCTGCAAACGTCAAGATAACGACCATATTCAGGTTAAACAGAACATGAGCTCCTTGAGACTATTATGGCACACCAGATGTTGCATCTGTAGCACTCGACATCTACTGATTCAAAGTTAGATATTATGCTTTTTCTCCGAGAATGCCATAGCATAGAGCTTCGCTTTTAGCAAGGCATCATGGTCGAATGCCTTTGAAAAATCAATGTTTGTAAGTACTTTATAAATTTTCAAAACGTGCATTCATCAAAACGCTAGATTTGACTAATAATAGTGTACATACAGTCTCACTCAGAAAGCAGTCGTTTCGCTTATATAATTTTATCAAATAGTTTAGGTATTGTGACTGAATAATACCCCACTATAATTGAAAACCTCTTTGTCCCCTGTCTATTTGGCTTTTCAGAAGTATGTAAAATGTGATCTAGAGACCTCTAGAAAAGTAATTGAAGAGGCTTGGATGAACTAGTAATGCATTTCCTTGATGAAGAATTGGGGCTTGGCCTCAACTCAATGGATTCAGAAAACACCTCGCAATCTAAGCAGAAGTCTATTCAGACAACAACAGCACCTAATCAAACTTACAGAATAACAAATCACCGTACATGATCTATTCATAAAAGCCCAGAATCCTCGCAGTTGCATATCCGAACCAACCTACAGAATTGGAGTGCTTACATAACTTGAGCACTTTTAATAATGGAAGATTTGGAAACAACAGTAACGAACAAAATAAATTACATAAAGTTATAAACAAGGTATGTGGATGATCTATTTTTAATAATACCAGAAGACAAAAGGAATGAAATTTTAAATATATTTAATAGCTATTATCCAAAATTACAGTTCACCATACAGATGGCGAACAACAACAATTGTAAGCGAGCCGACTGACTGTAAACCAAACAGAAACGTACTGAATTAAAATCAATCAAACTATGACAGGACATTAAATTATTAGGATAAACAAGCAACTATTCGAGCTCATCACTCACCAGTTTCTATCTTCAGAATTACTCTTAAAAATCTGGCCTGGGCGTGTAACACCTCTCATAATTAAAAACATGGATAAGTGTCCAGTCCAACATGTCAACCTAAGTTAGCCCCCATTATTATATCTTAATAAAATCTACCTATCTAGTCCTTCTAAATAATCAAGTCATAACTTAGACTTCAAAAACTAAGAACTGGCTAATCTCTGTCTCCTTCATAGCAAATCATTTACTATACACATCATTCTGCAAATGTACTGTCTTGCCTCCGTCCACACCCCTGGTGGCACGGTCCAGAGGTATCAGCCGACCGGGCCAGCATCCAATCCAGGCATGCTCCCGCATACTGATAACCTGGAGGTCCAAACAAAACCGCCTTCAGACAAATCCATGTCCACATGTGCGCACGGACCAAGGACCTACCCGTCCTTGCCGCTCCCCGACCAAACAGTACCAACACTACTGAGACCAGAGATTCACCTGTCCACCTAATCAAAGCTCACGTGGCTGATAATTAATTATTACCTGTAACTTTATGTGTATTACCCTGTATTTTAGCTTCAATCTATCAGTTATCCACCATATCTATTAAAATATCATTCTGATCATAAATATCCTGCCTACGACACTGATATCTACCTATGCGCATCATTAGCTACCTGCCTAAGCTTTTCCCCATAAAACAGTTATGAACTAAGACACTTAGTGAGCGTACTCACCCTGATTCCTTGATTACGCCCTGTACACACAAAACACACTTCACTGCTTAAAATTCACAGCTAAACTGAATAACCTAATATTCTAAAACTTCACTATTGGTTTTGACTAGCTATGTGTTAGAACTACGTAAGAGCGCCCCTTTGTCCCTCTACGCATAAGTGGTCCAACAAACCCCTCATGACCATAATCGTAAATCAGATACCAGAACTCAACCTCGAGCAGCGAAAACAAACATTAACACGTATGGTTTTAAAACTCGCATCGTTTTGGATACCTAATTTTTAAGGAACTAAAAGAAATGAAATAAACTCACATTACACAATAACAAAATTTTAACACAATAGTACTCAAAACCAACAGTATCAGGAAGATTCCCAAATTATCAGTCTAACCACCCCTATAAACAAAAACTAGTTATCTTAAGCAATACAACAGGCCGAGTAATACGGTTAACTAGTCCATAAATTAGAAATGAAATTTTACACAGAGTAACTCAAATACTAAAAAATAACAATTACCTCGCTAAACTAGTACAAAACTCCATAAAACAACAAACAGAAATGCTATATAATAGCATGCAATATGAAAAACAGGAAAACAAGTCAAAAATAACATATACATAACCATACCATACATTGCATCCCTTACACAAAAAATAAAAAACATACTAAAACCAAACAATATGCAAACTACACATAAACCTGTAACCATAATTAAACAGTTCTACACACCATTAAAAACAGATACACTGCACAATACAAGAACACACACAATATACAGTATACAATGTAAACAATGCGACAAACGATATATTGGGCAAACATGACTATACCTAAAAAACAGAATAGAACATAAAAATAACAACAATTACACTGCTTTAAAAAAAAAGAACTAACTTACCACATTTTTGACTTCGATAACACCAAAATCATTGCTACAGAATCACATAAACTAAGAGACAATTTTTGGAAATACGCGAAACATAAGCACATGTGTAAACGACAGGAAAGTCATACAAGGACTGGGTAATACCTAAAATACTATAATTTAGACACAAAAACATACATATAAACACTATATCGCACTCAAAAACACTCGTATTTTAACACTGCTATTCAAATTTCCAGCGATGCCGATGGAACAAACTTTAGGGTACATTTTATTTTATATCAATACGAAAATTGTAAATGTCACATTAATTTAATGTCAGTTTGTCAATTACAATATAAAAAGTTAATTATTTGAAAAAGATCTAAATAAAGATCGAAACGTTATAAAACCACAAGACTTATTTAATATAATATAATTATTGGCGCCCAAACCTACAACAATAAACAGAAGCAACTAAATATAAACCATTAACATGTTTTTAAATATACCGACTATACCTATATACCGACTATATACTTATATACCTATATACCTATATACCTATATACTATATACCGACGCATAAATTTCAGAATAAGGGTTATTTACAAAAAAATTAGAAAAAAGTATCCAGCTAGCGATTAATTCAAGCCCAATTCAGTTCAAGCACTGTACCAATGGTACCAAAACAGAATAATCGTTATCGGACCACGTAATGTAAATATATAGTATACACAAAACGCGTCGAAAATATGTACGTGTTTTATTTAACAACTTCCGCTTTTAACAAGGAATAATTTATACCATGTTTACATATCCACAGGTGAAGTATACATACTAATAAACACCACTGTAGTACAGCATTTGTTTGCGGACTTCCGCTTTTAACAAGGAATAATTTATACCATGTTTACATATCCACAGGTGAAGTATACATACTAATAAACACCACTGTAGTACAGCATTTGTTTGCGGGAATCACTCCATGAATGCGGTGATATATGTGTTGGCATACATAACACACGCGAGGAAAGGCAGTAAAGCATGGAACTGTAAGCAAATAAAACGGAACGTTAAAATGTACTAACACTTCCTTTTTGCAACTAGAAGGATATAAATTAACTGCGAGGCAAGATTCTACACCTAATATGAGTTTATGCGTCGCAGCGCGTCAAGCTTTTAAACAACACAATATTTCAGATTCTTCTGAAAATAAAAAAGATAATTTTTTTTATAAAATTGTTGCTCCACGGTTTTTCTATTTCATGAGCATTCAAAGATGGAGAAACAAATGCT
Organism: Rhyzopertha dominica; assembly: GCA_025024175.1. Taxonomy (NCBI): domain Eukaryota; kingdom Metazoa; phylum Arthropoda; class Insecta; order Coleoptera; family Bostrichidae; genus Rhyzopertha; species Rhyzopertha dominica. The sequence continues at coordinate 15,391,096 of QCXZ01000137.1, forward strand.
TGCAACTACGTATTAAGACATATATTTTTGTTTCTGTGTTCGTCGCTGCTACAACTATCAGTATGTTCTGTTAAGACTCCTGTGATATTGAAACCTGTCAGTATCAACTACGAGTGGTCGCAACAAAAAAAGTACGCGAAGAGAGCACAGCGAAGTGTATGCTAGTAACAAGAAGAAGAGATATAGGTAGGCTAAGGAGGAGGCGGTTTGAAGCCGTTAATATCGGAATGGAAAAGCTGCAATTAGGGAGCTAGAATGTGCTCGCAGAAGAAAGAAAAGAAGTATTGTGAAAATTTAATGTAATATATGCACCGATGTGCGGAATACACTGAAATATAAAATTTAATTCTGAATATCTATTATTAGATCTTACTTTAACTTTATACGTGGTGCTCATTACTCAATAACACACTACTACAGAATTGACGAGACTGTCTAATATACGTACTCATGTTAGATTATATTCGTAGTTTACTTTTTGCTGCATACATAAAATATTAGATATACATCAATCAATTTACAACGCTATGACCATGTGATGTAGTCCCACATCACTGCGTCCGTTGTTTGAAAGTTGCAGCCCTTACGTTACCAAGCCCGTTTCCTTTTCGATCACAAAATGTCTCCAGAGAGTCAGCTCCTTTTTTTAGGCAAGGAAGTTTCATAAATCTAATCAGTTGTTCTCGAGGGACTTTGCTACCACTACGAGGAGAAACTTGAGTAACACGAATTTGATTGATGTCATTCTAGTCCGCCGGTTGAAAAACATCCTTCGGAAAGCGGCTTTTAAGTACTGATAAAAACAGGTGTGTATAGTATTCATACCTGTTCACTCTCGGCATATTTCAGAAACTTGGTATTTGACTCGTCAGCATCAAAAATCTGTGATCATTATCCATTTGGCGATTAATATCATATTCGAGTTTATATAATTCAGCCTGAGAATAAAAACAGGTTTACATCTTTAAGTTAAATGTTCTTTCTTGCTTTAAATGCCATGATGATAAATTGCATTTATATAATACATTAACGATTGCTTATTCTCCCTCTGGCACTGCCTCTTGAGACTTTGTAACCCACATTATCCTGAATCTCGTTTCTTATTGTTCATGTCGGATGTAATCCTCGAAGCTAGAGCAGTGGCGATAGAGATAAATGGTTGTAAAGCTCTTGTTTGCAGATATCCTGTGCAAACTAATAATTTCGCATTGGGGTTATAATTTCGATATCACATAAATTTCGGCAATACGTATGTACAAGACGACACATATGCAACAGACAAAGCACAAAGGTTTGACAGTGTTATAGACATATCGGTAATATACCTGAATTCAGGGTCAAGTGTTGATTTTAAAAAGAGATAAATAGAAAAGATATATCGTTTTTGGACAATTTAAAAGATAATTCTGAAATACACGTACTCAGCTGTACATATTCTTAAACAAAAAGAAAATTCAAGGTTCACACGGAGGTTTGTGGGGCAGATGAAGAACCTTATTAACATCACTGGTAACAAAATTAAATTAAAAAAAAAACAGTACAGTATTGAAACCAGCATTTTCTTAGTTGCAAATTGTTGACTATTCAATTATAACGCATACGTAATAAATTTTTCTAAATTAAACATTTTTGTCCAGATAGCGTGGCGTTTAAATTATATTTTAACAAATATACAGGCAATGGTACAGTAGGGGAATTAAGAGGATGAAACTGATTTATAACGACAATCTTCTTATATCAAACATAAATCAGAGTAAAGCCCTGTGGAACATCATTAGTAATAAGAAAAAGGGATCAATTTCTCAGCTGAAGAATTTTATGACTTTTTCTGAACGGTGTAGGTAACAAAACAGACATAAGTGTTGATAACTGTGGCATAGGTGTAGTCAAAATTATGAGGGAATTGTATTTTAAACAAAAAGCTTATAGAAGATTTAAAATTTGCCGATATTAGTTGTATTTAAAACAAAGATATAATAATATGTTAGGTTCAAAAAAAGAATACCGTACGCACTATCGAATAAAACTCTCGATTTATCGGTAGCTTCTGATTTTTAAATTGTTATTTAGTAAAACACTTATTTAATTATTAATTAGAATTGAAAACCAATGTAATTGAGTGATGTATACGATTGAATGATTCGTTTAAAGGTAACCATAATGCTGTTGATAATTCTTTACTCGTTTTACTTATAAATACTGAGCTCTTTTTTTTCTGTCAACAGACAACAGCAAGTTATAACGATGGAAATAAATAAATATAGGCAATACCAAAACTAATAAGATAAGGTTTCCAAAATTTTCGCTTACAACCGGAATCAAAATCTATTCACTTAACCCTGAGTTGCCGAATAGAAACACATTTTATTAAACATTTATTTTGCTGAAGTGGTCACACACTAGTAAACTTTTTCGTTAATGTATAGTTCCTACAATGAAATGAAAACATCGGACACATGTTTCTTTTATATCTCAAATGTTCAAAATGAATCGTATCATTTTTCAAACACTTGGCAAATAATTAATTTTCATTTGTAAATGTACTCTGTCAGTCATAATTCATATAATAACTCAATAAAAGGGTATTTTTAGCTAGTATATCACGCAGAAAAAGAAAACAGCTTAATAAGGGTGAATTTTTGAATATTGAATATATTAGGTAGCTTTAGTTTGTTTGTTCGTTAACTTTGATATACAGCGCTTTCCAAGTAAAATTCCCAAATTTCACTTACTTACTTGGGCGACTCCCAAAAAAATCGAAAGGGGTTAAATAGGGCATGATAATGGGGAGGCGCTCCCATCTGTTGAAAAAAGTTGATTTTCTTGAAAATTTACACCATTTTCTGGTAGTTGGGTGATTAAGGGGACACCAGGGCCTCGCGCTTCGGATTTAGAAACAATTTCTTGATTCTCAAAAAAGCATGGTTTATATTAAAAAAAATGAAGATATGGTTGCATAGATAATGAAATCAGCTTCAAAATGATGTGTCACTCAACGTCTTTTGCTATTTTTTTTGAAAGGGTACTTGGATCTGGGCGCTAGATTCAGAAATAACTTTGTAACTAAGATAAGCTTTGATCCCCTTCGTGTTTTAGCATTTCTTAAAAGTTTGGACAAAATCGCAGATTTTAGTTTGCACAGACTATACCTAAGTAATTGTGCTCAAAGTGCAGTTACTTGGTTTATAAATTAAAACAAGTAAAACAATGTCTTACTGCACATTCAAAACTGTTTCCCTTGTTTTAATTTATTAAACTGTACCTACTTGTGAAGAATAAGTGCAAGAAACCTAGGACATATAAAACTCACAAATTCCGTTCATGACTTATTTATCATTCTGACTAAAAACAAACTAATCGAGCAGAAAGAAATTTTGACAACTTCTCTGACTAAAATTCTACTTGTTAATAAATAGTCGCTCGTGGAAGGCCCACGAAAAACAGTTATGTAAAACGGGCAGCTCAAACAAGAATGAAGAATGAGACTTAAAGAATCTAAAAAGATATAAAGGATACGAGAGATCCATGTAATACCCACCAAAGAAACGATGAAATAAACATTAAGTACCGACAGAGTAACTCGTTCTACGTGAACTATACGAAACAACGCCATGTCTGACCCTCTATTTTGAGATCGGAGTCATTATTATTTCCTGTGTCTTCCGTTAAGACTTTTACGTCTTCCGGTACCTAGGTCCGGTCACGCAATAAATCTTTCACAAGTCGAACGGTTTTCGATGAAACTTTACGAGAGATGAAAGATTCAGAACGCCATCGATCCCGACCGCGTTATAAAGGCGAAAAGGAGCGCATGCAACATGAAAAACTAAAGGAGTTGTATTTCTGAATGGCGCGACCGTGTCGTTCTGCAGCCTAGCGACAGAATTTAAAATTGTAATGAACGCGCTCCTGTCAGAGAGCGAAATTGATTTGCTGGTCATTTGCGGTTGAAACGAAACGGTTACCTAGTGCTGGGCGCGGATTTTACGTCGCCATGAGCTTGGATTAGTTGCTTTGATAGTCGATGAGTTTAGCATTTTAGGAGTGAAATTGAAAACCCATGAATGTGTACTAAATCTGTAAATTAAGTATGTCTTATTCTTGTAATTGATCAGGTACTTTACCAATATGATTTGTTTTTAAATTAAAATAATATATGTCGTCTGATGAGCTAAAAGAAATAGCAACTCGCGACTAATGGAATTCAATCGAATAATCAAAACAGATGTACAGATGTCGTTTATTAAAGAAATAAATTTCTTCTTCCGACAGAACTATTTCGTAGTTAACCTATTAGCGATCAGTGATACCATAACGCATCGAAGTACAAGAGGTTGGCTTTTAAATTATATTTTCTATGGAGTAAGGTACACTTCGCCCGCAAACAGTGCAAATGATTAATAATGAGTCTATATCAGCTATGTATAGTTTTTAGCTACTTTGAATTTATAATAACGCTTCAGTGTTTCTTGTATTCTTATATTTCATGGTCGTAGGTAAATATTGTTATGTTCAAGTAATTTGCCAAATTTATTGTGTCCCAATAACGAACATCTATCGAACAACTAATTCCTCCAATATCCGCTCATTCCTATGAAGCCCAATGGATTCAACCAAGATTGGCGGCTAAACCAAATCAAATACGGATAAACGTTATTTTTTGTAAAAGTCCTTAGCTTCCTTTTCAGCAGCAATTCTCTCAAATATGTTGTACACTAAAATATTTGGGTTCTTCGAAAGTGACGAAATTATTGAGTATATCACAGAAGAAAGTAGAAAATACACCGTAGTTTGGTTTGAAGGCTTCCGTGGTTGTTGTCGATGACATGTTGTTTCAGAGCTACTTCTGAGGAAGACACCGACATGAATGTCGAAACGTCAAGGTGAAATAGGCAACGTGGGAATCAGCCCGGAAAACAACATGTCATAGAAAATACACCCTTTTTAAAACCAAAACGATTTTGATATCAAGCCATCAGAAATTTGGTGCACGTGATTATAGTCGTCAACCACCAAAACGAATGGGATTTGAATGACGACGTAAAGAAAGTTCTGATCAGTAATTCCATCGGAACAAACCGCTTTCTTCAGATTCAAACTGCTGTGCTGACAATTTGAACCTAAGACTGAAAAACTCGTCCGCGTATTAAGAACATCATAAAAAATGTTTGGATAATTTTATTACTCCACAATCACTGAGCTAACGACATAAACAGTTCATCCGTGGTAAGTCCATTAGATTTGTGAGAACGTAAACCTTCGTGGCCCGGGTTAGATTGCAATTTTAGTCTTTTTGTGTTGGACCGCGTCTGATTTTGGAATAAGGTTTACGTTTCGCCCGCACTTGTAGGGAGCATAATCAGAACAGGACAAAGAAGTTTGTAATATGCTACAAAACTAACGCAATAGACACGTTTGAGCTAAATCAAATCCTAAGGAGGAAGGAGAATGGATACAATAGATAACGTTGTACCTGGCGTTGCGAGGGGGGGGGGATTCCTGGAGGGCAGAGGTGGAAGATTGTGATAGTGGTGATAACCGTTGGGTGAGTGGGTACCAAATAATGGAGATATCATAACCATCTTCGCGATTCAGATTAATCGGATGTTTGGAAATTTATATGGCTTCTCGGAATTTTCGGGTTGTGAAAACGGGACTTTCGATAGAACTGATACATTGTCAAACAAAACATTGTGACCGGTTTCAAGCTGATGTTCGGTTACTGCTGGATGGGTGAGGAAACCTGATTTTATGCAGCGTTTATGTTCATTAAGCCTTGTTGTAATGGATCTACCTGTTTCTCCGATATACAGGTATGCGGCACCGCATGAACAAGGGATGTTGAAAATAGCCCTAGAATTTTGCCAATTCTGTCTGTGACACCTTGAACATACGGAAGTAAATCAACACTTGCTATAGCTTACTAGGTACAACGAAAATATATTAAGTATTCTTATTCAGTCACATACGAATACTACGGAATTACGTATAACTTCTTATAATATACACTCAAAAAATTAAGGGAACGCGATTTTATAATGTGCAATTATTTTTCTAACACTTTGGAGTTGTATACTGGTCTTTATAGTTCTAATTTAAATATCGAGTAAAAATTTGGTTATTATTCAGCATACTTGTCATGTATAGATCAAAACGTAGTAGAAGTCATGAAAACAAAGTGTCCTTAGACCACTTTATATATTGGAAAAAAACCATCTAGAAGGTGTGGGTAAATGTAAATGTCACTTTTTGATTAAGTTTAATGTCTGCAAGAGTAAAATACGGTTTCTAAATGAAGTTCAAGTAGCAAAAGCCGTTGCATTGCTTGATGATGGACGTCCTATGCGTTACGTAGCAAATGCACTCCGAACTAATCCATCAGTTATTTGCAGACTTTAGAATAGGTACCATGCAACCGGTGGGTATTCCAGAAGAGCTTGGCGAGGCAAAAAAACGCAAAACAATAATTTACGATGATAAGTATATTGTTACATCTTCTCTTCGCTGACCCACTGCTATTGCTCGTGAGCTACAAAACCTTCTTCAGAAAGCCACTGTCGTGGAAATTTCTGATCTAATGGTCAGGAATAGACTGAAAGAAGCTAACTTAACACCCCGTAGACCTGTCATAGCTACTCGTTTAACCAGAAATTATTATATTGCCCATTTAACATTTGCTTGTGAACATGAACAATGATAACTTCGACAATGGAGGACTATGCTCTTTACTGATGAGTTGCGATTTTCTCTTACGCGTTGCGATCAGCGTTACAGTAATGTTACTGCACAAGAAGTTGGTAGATTCGGAGGTGGCTGGTTGATGGTTTGAAGTGGCATAAGTGTAGACAGCCGCACAGACTTGGTCGTTGTTTCCCAACGTTTAAATGCAAGAATTTATGTAGATATCATTCTGCAAGGTTATGTTATGCGATTCGCGAACAATTTCGGCAATAGATTTATTCTGCAGCAGGACAATTCTAGAATACACACGGCAAATATTAGAAGAAACTTTCTTGACGAAATTGGAATCCAAGTGATGGAGTGGCCTGCCATAAGTCGAGACCTATTTCCCATTGAGCATGTCCGAGATATTCTAGGCGTATTAGAAAACGTCCCATAGCACCGCAGACTCAAGACAACAAGTAGCTGAGACCCTTGTCGAAGAATGGCAAAGCATCCCACATGATGAAATGAGCAATATTGTCGGAAGCATGCAGCGACGGTGTTAGCCTATAAAAGATGCTCATGCAGTAAACTAGGATACTAGGAATTGATACACCCAGCATGATGGTGACTTTGAAGTGAATTTTTGGTAATGATCAGTACATTTAGCTTTTGGTACCGTTTTCAAATTTTCAACCTCAATCATGTTTTGCTATTAATATTTAATTTGGTGTTACATATTACTATGTAATGTTTAGACAATAAGCAACAATAAAACATGCAGTTGTCAAAAAAGTGTGTACCTTAGTAAGGCAGCTTCTGCGTGCTAGTGTAACGAGTCGGTACTTACCAACACTCATGAATTATTAACCTGCTTTTTTTGGGATTCAGGCTATAACGCGGGATTACCACCCCTCGCAGGAATGCTAAAAAAATATTCACCACACACATCCATGGTTACGCAGAATTTTATAGTCGTGTATGTACATCGCGCTCAAAATTCCAACAGGAACACAACACTCGATATGGCATTTAAAATGAAAAACTCTAGACTCGCTCGAGTAATTTCTAATAACTCCGATATTGAGCTGCGGCGCTCATGTAAATAGGGCGTGATAACAACACGCCACGGTAAAAAGCGAGACGCGTTCATTGGTTTGGAATTTTCAGCAAGGAAGAACAAGATGCTTTCCGTATTAGGATAGCACATGCAGATTGTGCCGTCATCCGTGGAAGTAGTCAAACTATTTATACGATACAAGAGAAAAGACGCCTTTTAAGAACCCTAATGCTTTGTCTCTTAGTACAGTAAGGCTTTGGAGCTGAACATAAAGTAACGACAGCATGTATAAGGAAAAAGGATGAGTTTTTATCGCTGATCAATATGATGATATCGGAAACTATTATGGATAGTAGCTTAAAAGCTCAGAATGTGGTGTATAGTGTATACAAGATGTTTCACGAGTGATAATGAGCCAGACGGAATTGAAAATGCAAAGCATAATACATTTTACAACGAAGTGTGGCGTTAAATAATAGTTCTGGATCCACCTTTGTGAGAGCTCAATATCCAACGTGTGTTCAGTGAAGTAAAAAACGGGCTTTTACTTTCAATCTATTTATTTTCTCTCGCTACGTCTTTTTTGACGACAGGCCTACAAGAAACACACGTAAGACAAAATGTGCTCACTTTTTAGAAGATTATTGTCATTTAATTTAACTTTGGTTTAGATTCGCCAATACGCCAAACCAAGTTTGATTTGCAGGCCAAAAGATGGCTCTTGCGAGCAATAAACAAACAGCCAAAGTTATCAGTTAGAAGTATTGCAATGTAAACATAAAAAGAGCATTAGAAACAACAAAACATGTTAAAAATCAAAAAGGATTTTTATCAAATTCAATATAAGTCACAGGTCGTAAGCTAACCCTCGTCCTCAATATATACATCGAATAAATTATTGTACAAGTACTATGTAATTACAAAAGAACACTCGATTTAAGAAACAAAGCTCGTTCTTAAACGATAACCCTCAAAATTGTTCAGGTGGTTCAGCAACATTCTTTCTCTGTTTTTGGCAATAAGTCATTATTTGAACGTTCAAACAAAGTTTGAAACCTGTCTGAGACTAAAATCATGTAAATCATCCTTTAGGTGATTCGCAAAATGAGATTATCTGTTATCTGGTTTGTTTACATTATTTATTTTTTGATGTGGTATTATTTAAAGCATAAATTGTAAATCCATGACGGCTGTGCTGCTAGTCATAGTAGTTATTAAAAGTCGAAGTGTATTCAAATAACGAAAAAAAACGGATATATTTTTTCTGCTGCTGCTCGTTTGCCAAATAGAAGATCTCCTGCAAACACAATTTATAATAGACGAGATGAATTAATTTAAAGAACAAACTGGCCACAACTGAAAAAGTACAGGGAAAGAACTGCGTCAGACCCTGACAATGAAATTAGGATTTTGGAAATGATGGATGAAAATCCTCATATAAGTCGAAGGGTAGTCTCAAGAGCAACCGGTATTAGTCTCTCTTCAGCACATTGAATATTTAAATACAGTAAATTCCATACCTATCACGCGCAATTAGTCAAGCTTTAAAAAAGGACTAGCTATTTATAACATTTTTTTCTAGAAAAGAGAAACTTGAATTCCAGACTTTACGACAATATTTGTTCCTCAGATGAAGCAACATTTTCTAATAATGGTGGAGTTAACAAACATAATATGCATTACTAGACAGTTCTCGGTGGATCCGAAAGGGATAGTTTCTAACCATGTACACTACAAACGTCTAGTGTGGAAAACTGCAGGGCATCAAATCGTCGGGCCTAATTTTTTCCACGACAGTCTATAATTCCAGCAAGACGGAGCACCAGCGCACTAACATGAAATAGTGCAAAATCATTTCGATTTGGTTTTACCTAACCGAAGGATATTCAGTTATACAATCAATCCTTGACAACATAACCACCGCGAAGCCCGGACCTTAATCCTCTGGATTTCTTTCATGAGGAAGGGTAAAAGAACAAGTTTATTAAACACCGACAATTGATAGTGCAGAACATTTAGAAAACAAGATACGCGATGCGTGTAGATCCACCACTCTAGAAATGTTAATGACTGTTAAAAGGTCGTTCTGTCCACAAATTCAACCTTGTTAAAACAGTGAAGGGGGTTTATTGTTTGGTTTTTTTTGGCATTAATGTTATTGAATAAACATGAAAGATAAATACATAATATTATATATTTTTGAAAAGGCCTCTTTAAGCTCTCTATAGTCAAAGTCTAATGATAATCTTATTCAATAAAAATCGACTCGGAAAATTTAGTAACAGTATCAATATGTTGTTGTTTAGTACGAAAATCGATCAACTGCAAATGTGATTTATACGAGCATTCTATACACAAAAATAATTATAGCTGTTAAACGCTCAGATTTTAAATGCAAGACAGCTTTCATATACATAATCTCAGAGTGGAATACTGGTCTCATATTGTATGAGACCAGTATTCTACTCTTCTTCCAGAGTGACCTCCTCATCGGATACATTTTTTATAGTTAATATATTAATAAACATCGTAGATTTTTACTGATACCGTCAATCCTTTTAGGTATCTGACCATGTGGCGCAGTTAATGAGTTACCCGTAGTTACCCCACATCTGAAGCAAATGAGAAAAGAAATGGTATCAAAAAAACCCACACAACTCACGATTGGAAATGTAAACATATTTATATATTACCTAGAGTACGCAAATTAGTATAATGTACTGTACAGCTCCACCAAAACAATTTGAAAGTTTTTTTTGATACCTTGACAAAGACTATAATAATTACTTTGATGAGAAAAGATTCATGATTCAATCGCTTGGATGCTTTGCATGAAATTGCGATCAGTTTTAATCAAAGTTTGAATCGAAAAAAGTACGCAAAGCCAAAGGCAACGCTTAAGTAAGGTGTGAGATATAAAAGAGTAATAAACGTCCCCTAATTTTACTTCAGTTTGGCGCTTTTTATACGATTGCTTAATGTTTAGAGTTTTCCCGCAACAAAACAGCTAATCGTTGACCCTTGCTGATTAGCACGCATCTCCGCAACAGGCTAATTTGCTTAATTTGCCGGCTGTTCGTAATGGTATAGTCGAAGTGGTTTTGAGAAGATGTGTACAAAACCTCTATGTGCAAACAATTAATTTTCTGTTGACGTTCAAGCAAGCAACAGGTTAGCCATTTATTATACGAATGTGGGCCAGTCTACAGTATAGTCAAACGTTCGCAATTATAACATCCAGAGGACAAGTAATTAATGATATATATACGGGATTGAATGATAATTTAAACCAACCGCAAAATCTCTTAATTTTATAATTAAGTTGCCTTAATTTGACATAGTACGTGCACAAGTCTTTTGTGCAGAAAGGAGCTTTGTAAAATTATAGCGTCACATAACATAACTTTTAATAGTAGTGTTTATTTTCTCATGTAGATAAAAATATGTTAAATACTTTCACCAGAAGCTATGGAAATGTTATTTGACACCTTCAAAACCTTCAAAGATTTTCCAAAAAAAGATTTATAACTGTAATAACATGTATTATTCGTATAAAATAGAATTCCAATTTATTGTGGCACGCAATTTAACACTCTACTGCTACTTAATTAATTGCAAAACTTCATGGCGTAGAAATTATAATCTGCTTTAAATATTGTTAAATATTAGATTATTTCGGTTTTGTAATTAGGAAAAATTAAAAACCGATCGATTTGACGCAATATGGCACGAAGTAACGGAAATGGAATATGAACCACAAAGAAATGGAATAAAGATTAAGAACGTCGAAGATTTCAAGGCATTTTGTACCATAGGCTTTTATTTTGTCCTGATTAGCCCTGACGGAATGCCTACGTTCCTATAGTTAAAGATTTTGTTTTTTATGAACATAGATGATATATTTAACGGGTTAACAGGCGTAAGAAGAAGTGAAAAAGTATTGCAAGCCTTGACCGAGATTTGAACTAGAAAGCTTTTGAACTCTAGTCAAACGCTCTGTCACTGAGCCACCAGGGCCCTATTCAGAATGGCGGTCAAAGTGGCATACATAGATCAAATACACTGAACGCCATCTAGCGCATTTCCAGCTAAATTGCTCGTCGCTCAGTATTTTCGAGCTAGATTATGGCTACAGCGTTTGACTAGTGTTCAAAAAGTCCCCGAGTTTAAATCTCGGCTAAGGCTGGCAATACTTCTTCATTTCTGTTTATGCTTGTTAACCCGGTAAAAATATCATCTATGTTCATAAAAACTGAATTCAGGCAGTAATTAACTTTAACTGTTAAAGATTTTGTATGTTGTCCATCCTTATAAAGTTTGTCCTATGTCTAAATTATTATGTCCTAAAATCGATCATTGGCAGAATTCTTATCATTACAATTATCAAGTAAAATTAATGTAAGTCAGAATAAATTTTTACCAAGACGGTCTACCATAACTAATTTGTGTAAATTCACTCGATTAATTCTACAAATCTTATGTCAGACCGTTATAGTAATAGTAGTATAGAATTGKAAATACATAAGCCATATAGTGAGGGTTATGTAATCGACTTACTGGAGTTGATATTGATATGTTCGCTTATTTGTGGTAGAACCCAATAAGGTTCCACTATTTTAAATACAGCTGTTCTATTGTAGTAATGCGGGGTTTACTTAGGATCCATTTTATTTGTATTACTTTTCAATAATGTATTTGATATTTTCACTTATTATTTAGATAATGTAATTATTGAAAGTACGATTTTTTTTAAATCTTGGCATCATATTTGGCACAACCTAATTATTTAAAAGCAGTACAATTATATTAGTAAACACAATATCTAAGTTGTTCCGTATTACATTTTCAATGACATATTTCAATGCTCCCAACTTGGTTTCTAAATTGCGGTTTATAACAGCAAGACACAGTCGATCCGTCTATCATTCTTGTGGTATGTAGGAAGCACCTATAACTTGATTTCATCATTTAGAAATATATTCGGAGACATTTTAAACAGATTTGTGTGCAGTTGCAATTTTTTTTTACTTTTTCGTTACTTGTATCCGGTTGGACATTACGTTTGTTGGACTTAAATAAACATTATTATTTTTCAATAATAGGCTAACTTTATAAGCTAATTAGCACATAATTTACTGACACTAAACGTTTATCTAACTGTGTTACTTGGATGACAAAAATGTTAGTCTTTTCCAGAAGAAAGTGGCTTGTAGTTTGCAGTCGATGTTTTAATATAGTTGCCTTGCGTTCTAAACTTACAGTAATTAAGTTGAGCATAGAAGCGTAAAATCAAACGCAAGTAACTTGGTAGATTTTTAAATAGACCAAGTTCGATAAAATATTGCATCTGCTAAAATTGTGTGTACATTTTAGAAGTCCAATGGCAGAAGACTGGCTGTCTTCAAACCCCATACCACTAATGCAATTTAACTGATTTCCTGCAGTACCATAGAAAGGCTTAGTATACTAAATAACATAACTGAACTTAGCATACTGCCATAATTATACGGAACAATAAATCTCAAAAGTATTAACCACGTCAATAACTAAAATGGAACAAAGATGCCTGCAGAAACCTCTCAAAGAGAAAGGATCTTTTAAATACATTTAGAATTTAGAGATGTAATACCCGATATCTCCGGATAAGAGCAATTGGCTTACAAAAATTTATAATTAGTTCCAGGCTGGGATAAAAGAGAAGTCCTACCGTAACTTGAACCCTTTGATAAAACCACTTTATTAATAAATTCTACGTTAAGAGGCCAGCTGAACATTAAAAGTAAGGGTAATTACCTTTAATAAGAAAAACGAAAACTTAGTTAAGCGCCCCGTTCTAATTGTCTAATTCTAATGATATCCTGCAGTATTTACAGACACAATACCGTACACAGTAGATTGAATCACAAACACCCGCCCGGCTGTTATTGAATTTCCAATACAACACTGAAAGCGACAACTGCAAACCGCACGTACGCAGCCGGTGGTAACAACTGGCTGATGAGTTAATTAAAAAGAATGACGGATGTTAACGCTTTTAAGTTTTTTATTTACAAAAACCACTGGCGGCCAACAAATCATCTGTGTCTGGAATAGAATGTGTCTTTTTTTAATGTGCTAACCCGTGTTGGGCATTTCTTAAAAATCAGTGGCCCATTTTGATGCAAAGACATTAAAAGCGCTGGACCATAATGGCATTTATCTATGTTGTTTCGTGTTTGTGAATTGAGACATGCAACAAATTTACATTTTTCCACGGCCGTCATGACTTTTGTTTTGCAATTTATTTATCCTAATTATTAGTACCAAAGTAACTACTAATAATGATGAATACACAGATAAAACTGTTTGTTTGGATTTATAAAATCAATTTGTTTGACTTACATTTCTTTAGGTCCAACAAATTTATGTTCAAACAAACAAATTTTATTTGTAAGAAGAATATAAGTTTGTTTGTAACTATATTACCATTTATTTGAGATCGAACAGAACTTGCGAGTTCAAGTAACCTAATAATTATTTGAACGAATAAAATATTATTTTTCACGGTCAAACAATTTATTCCAATGAGTTAAAATTTCAAATATTTAAATTAAATTCTTTGAAGAATTATATCAACAAAAGTAAATGCTTGTTTCTAATAATTATATCTTTCGTTAAATCAATGTTTCTTTTTGTTTAACTATATTAACTATTTAAATGTTCAACTCAAACACATCTGTTGTTACAGCAAGCAACATGTATTTAAACAGAATAAATGATGCTTTAATGCAACAAACTGTTTTTGGATACAAAGAAATAATTGTTTGAATTTGCGCCTGCCTCTGTGGAGTTTGTGTTTGGAGTTCCGCTTCTTTAGCCATGGTTGGACACTGGACAGAATGTATCAAGGTAAATCGGGAAAAGCCGCCGTTATTTGTTTCTTATTATTATCAGTTTATTTCATTAAATTGTGAAACAAAAGAGGAAGATGGTCACAGATTTTAAAAGTAAGTATGAAGCGTAAATAAAGTATTTGCTTAATATGATGTGAAAAAATTCAAACAAGCACATGATCGTTAACGCAAGCTCTGTTACGAAATGACCATCTATGATACGCAAGGATGTTAATTACGGCGTTGTGTCTCTACATCTTGAAATAGGTATATGTTAGTAAAGTCTGCTCAATGAAGTGCCCTATATTTGTACCAAACTACTATTACAAGTAATGCGTTATTTATTCAGTATTTTTGTAATACTAAAATAGAACACATTTATCACGCTATAGAAACCAGTAGATTTGCGATTGTCCTTTAAATCAAAATAAATATCATACTTTCAGTCTGCATTATATTCGTACATATAAGTAGCAAAATTTACCTTGTCAATGGACTTGTCTAGGTTAGACTGATTTAAATGAGATGTGTTTTTACTAAACCAATTACAGTTTTGCGGAAATGAATTGAGTGACATATTGCATTTTTAATTACAAGAAACAACGCTCTATAAAAACATTAAGTCACGGGAATACACTTGCATAAAATGCGTATACATATTGAACTGGGTTAATAAAAATTTATTTCTTGAACTTAAAAACAATTTATTTATATGTTTAAAGGGCTTGTTTGAATGCAATATTTATACAATCCAATTAAAAACTATATATATTTCATTAATATTCACATGCAGTTTGCTGCAATAACAGAGATAATGAATTGAGCATATGAATTCTTTCAATCAAACAATTGTTTGATTCCAGGAAATAGTTGTTTCATTGGACTAAATCAGTGATATCTTTGCTGCAAAGAAATATTTATTTGGTATGCAGAGAATCACTTACCTCTTCTCTGATTCCAAACAAATATTTGTTTCAGTCAAATTTAATCATGTGTTTATTCCAAACATCTTCTTGGTTTAGTGAAACAAATACCTTGTTCTACAAAGGAAATGATTATTCTTGATTCAATAGTTTCCAAAGTTAATTTAAAGCTTTGTATATATTATGTTAAATAAATGTTATTTTATCCGCTTCAAGGATTTTGAGGGTTTGAAGGAAACAAATCATTTACTTCGCCATATACAAACAAATAATTTGTTTGCCGTAAATATATTCTTTTTCTTCCAAACAAATTGTTCTCGCTGTGTATTAAACCACTGCATTCGTGCAACTGCCATTCCTAGACAAGTTATTCAGTAGCTATATTACCTATATCATTGTTAATTAAGTATATAAATAACTATAGATATTTTAAAAATGTTTTAAATTACATCTAATGGTGATGCGTTGTGAAAGGAAATGTTAATAAGTAAAAGTTAAAACACAACATTTTAGTTTTGATAACGGCAACAACCGGTTGTAAACAAGCTACGGAGTGAAAACACGTGTTGTTTTGTACTGGTTCATATAAATATTATGCGTCCATATCTAACGGATTTTCCCAACGGCTGTTTACAAGCGTTTTCTCTATTCGTTTGCTATTCCGCGCGTACAGCCAGCCATTCATACGTCTTAATAATTATAACCCCATTTTGACTGGCAATTAGATTTTTAGAGATGGAGGAACTGTATAGCATGAGAGGGTGTAATTCATAATAAGTACTGCGGAGGAATAAATAAAAGGCAGCAGTTATTTTTATGTGGAATGTTATAGCACTCCATCATAAATATTTACAGGGTCATTCCTCATAAATCCCACCCACTTGTCTTATTTTATTTGAACAGGGAGAGAGAGAGAGAGAGAGAAAAGATTCTTATGTAATGTTTGGAGGGTTCTCTTTGGAGTTCTAAAGAACGCAATTAAAATAAGAAAAGGAGATTTGAACCTAAAAAAGTGAACATCAACTGCGTTATATTAAATGGGACGCCACTATGACTGTGGTGGCCAAAAACAGTTGAATGTTAATTTGTGTTAGTTTTGTGTGAGTATAATTACACGTTTATTTTATAAACATATTAATATATTGCAAGCAAGAGGAAATAACACCGAATTATTTGGCACGTTTAATAGATAAATGAGTAGGTATTAAAAGCAACTTCAGAGAAAGAAACTCTAAAAGACAACCAAGAATAGTTCAAGTTGATGAAAATAAAGGATTTGTTATTTTACGTTTGTTTGAGGGTATGAACAATATTTATTTTAATAGACTGGGAGATTTTGTTTTGTTTGTTTTGTATTAATTTATAGAAAATCTTGGAGCCTTTACTGAAATGTCAGAAAGTATTTTGGAACATCGAGTAAAAAAAAATTAGTCAACCCTTAAAAAGAGCGATATATTGGTACGATTTGAAGAAGATCCAGATACCTATTTTCAGAAAGATTTTATGGGCTGATTAATCCACTTTTACAACCGCTGGAGTATTCAACAGGTATAACAAACACTCCTAAAAAGTCAAGGACGTCAAGCCATCCATGTTTAAAACAACATCCTTAATGACAGATTAAGTGAGCTTTTCAAAGATGGCCTACCGGGACAAGATATCTTAATTTTGTGCGAAATGAAATTGAGCATTTTAAGGAGAAAAATTTTTTTCGTGGTCTAATTTACAGGGTATCTCATTTAAAATGACGAAGTGGATATTGATTTTTCTGCACTGTAATACTGTAATACATTTTTTCATTGTGATTTTTAGAACTTTTAGAAAGAATCCACGAAACATAATGTAAGAAGCTATCCAGTCCCTTGAAATAAAAAAAAATAGCTTACTGGTTAATTTTATACTTCTTAAAGGTWATTGTGAAMAAATCTCTTCCATAAARGGTTTAGATAATATCGTGTTTGTTTAACTTACTATTACGTTTTAATGTTTTCTTTGCACAACAGTAGTTGAACGAGAAAATTGCGACGATACTCCAGAGACATTTAGTATATTGGGACTTCTAGCAGAGTTCATTCTTGTGTTGGCTCAAAGCCAAATCAGAAATGGAATTAACTATGAACTGTTTCAGATCAAACATAGGATATGCATTCAAAAATCCACTTAGCAAGCAAACGATGTTCATGTTAAAAGAGTGCCTTGGCTGTTTATGTTAGGAATTTTACTAATTCTGATATAATAGTTTCTTTAAAATGAACTAATTTAAGCACTAATTTACCGCCCATAGATACTGAAACTAGAGCGGCAAATTTACCTGAAAATTTGAGAAATGCGTCTAATACATTGGTAAAAATATTACTAGCAATACTAGGCACATATTGTTCGTTAACTGTAGAAGCGGTGGAGATGTTAACTATTTAAAGGCTGAGGGGGTTATAAGAGTATCCTTATTCGAGTTGAACTTGTAAATTACTACCTTCTAAACTGATAAAATTTCTCATCAGCTAATAATAATCCGACTTGGGTTTGGTCTGGTTTCGGGTTTCGGAGCAGTGTATCTATGGCGCATCGCTAGTTTATTTATTTAAAAGGAAAGTCCGAAAGTGCAGCCTTATATGATTACTAAATGCTTCGTTATTTTTATATTTGCAATCACATACTTTACTATTCTATTTGTCCTTTTAAACCAGGGGAAGTACGAAAGACTACTTTGTCAGGATTTAATAAAACGTAAGTCAAATTACTCTCTCACCAAGTAACTTGTATTAGTTTGAACTTTGAAGTTAGTATTGCCAGTCAATAAGAGGAGCGGAATGAACAGTTATGTGAATAAAAGTGTTAACATTCCTCCAAACAATTACAATTTACTATTAAAATAAGCTTGCTTTTGAAATTCAACAAAAAGTTGTTGAATTGCTGTAATTGCCGCCCTCATAAAAAAGGACATAAAAAAATTCATGCAAATTATGGTCCTGTTGCAATAATCCCTGTATTTTCCAAGCTATTAGAAACTCTGATCTACACGAGATTATTAAAATTTGTATAAAAAATGTATTCCGACAGGAAGAATAAATCAACAATAACAGCGTTACAACAAGTAATCGAAAAAATGCATAAACAGGTAGACAACAAAAAATTACCTCAAACTGCATTTTGTGATTTGAGTAAAGATTGCGATACAACATACTATATTACTAGCAAAGATTCGGAAATATGGAGTAAGGGGTGTGGCAGGCACTTTAATAAAACCTTATCTGTCAACCAGATACCAAAAAGTTTTTATGCTGGACAAGCATTTACGATGGTCGTCCAATTGAATCAGGAATACCGCAGGGKTCGGTATTAGGCCCTTTATTGTTCCTGCTTTATGTTGAATGATTTACCAGCAAGYATCAACTCAGACCACACTTGCATGTTTGCAGATGACACATCATTTTTAAACATAGGGGTAGATGGGAAAAATGCGACTGAAAAAACAGAAAGAAATAGTCTTGAGCAAGCTCAGAACTGGTTTATGGACAATGGAAGACAAAACATTTATATTAACATTGGATACACGATCCCAGCCAAAGGAACAGAAATCAAACACTAAATTGCTAGGTCTAATACTGACCAGTGATCTCAGGTGGAACAAACGCATGGAAAATATAGAAGTCCGACTAGGAAAAGCACTTTTTTGCCTACGAATAGTGCATCAACAATCAACACCAGAGGCTGCAAAGACTGCATATTTAGCTTATTTCCATGCTGTTGCCACTTATGGAATTCTTCTATGGCGAGCAAGCCCCCAGCTAGACAGCATACTTCTAAAGCAAAAGAGGGCAATACATGTACTTTGCAATATACAGTCGACCCAGAGCTGTAAATTTTATTTCACCACAACGAAAATACGTACAATGTACAATACCTAGTGTATATATACTTAGTTGTATAGTATGTGCACATCTCAACATTAACAAGTACACCAAACGCGAAGAAATACACAATTTCAGCACTTATAATAGATCTCAGCTAATGCTCCCACGTCACAGAATTAACCTAACGACTGCAGTAGCCGACTACTGGGCTGCAAAACTATACAACAAACTGCCGCACAACATGAGGAACAAGTCTGCCAGCCAATTAAAACGCGTACTAAAGATGCATCTTCTTCGTCATGCTTTGTACTGGCTGAAACAGTTTCTCAGAACTCCAATTAGTGAAGACGAAAGACAACATATGACTTTAAACAAAATAAATTAACAATATTATATATACAGGGTCCGCCACCTAAAACTCACCAGTCCTACTATTTGACATATAATTTAAGTTTGTACCTAAAAAAATAAAGAAAATACGAGCCTGGGGAGTTTTAGGTGGCGGATAGCATTCAAATACTTTGTTTTGTAAAGAAGCTGAATAAAATTTCTATTTGGTAGAATATGCTACAAATTATCCCGCCTTACCTGTCTCCCACCTTCCTAAGACACAACCAGAGATCGACCACTAGCACATACGATGTTGAATAGATCCTGAAACAAGACATATTCTAAATTGTATCTTTGTTTAACCAATATTTGCCATATCAAAGTTAAATCTGAAGTTGCTCTCTGATACAGCACACGAATAAATTAACCCCCATCAAGATTTCGTGTTTCTGAACTCCTTACAGTCAAGTTCAGCTGTGCTTTTATAATAACCCCAACAGTTAATTAGGCCTTTACCACTGTTGTAGAGGTAGCTAAGCTTATGCGAGGGTACATTGTTGACAAGTTCGTAATCAATTCGGAATATAATGAATAGGGATATAAGTTACAAAGGAGCGGGTTAAGTAAGTTATGGTAGTTGGGTTTAGTGCAGTTCCGCAACTAAAGGGTCCAAACTTTCCCAAATGCAGGGAGCGTAAATGTACTGTAAAGGGCAACTCAAATTCGTAGACGGTAGAGATTCGTGTAGTCCCAAAGCAGCGGTCCGAGATTTCATCAGCGGCCAGACTTGGAATTTAACGCTGTACAGGGTTGCATGTTAAATCGGTTGTATTATTGCTTTTTGCTCCGATTAAAAGTGGAATTCACTGTTTTACGACATGTACATCCATAACCTGCTTTTTATGTATTGAGACATAAACAGGTTTTATGGTGTGCCGTGTAATGCAGTTTAGAAGCCTGGTTGCGACGATTTAGAGCTTACCAACTTTTGACAGGTCCATACTTGTCTGCTATATAAAATTTACAACGAACGGAACGAAATATAGCGCACTAATTACCTTGTTCGTGTATCCTGAGGATTGGCAGAGAAAACAGTTGTACGTTTGAACATCAATAATCGTTAAACTAAGTACCGTTCTCCATTGAAATCGACCACTTACGTTACACGTTGTTGGTTTTGCAAAGGTTCTTAAATGCGCTGATGTTCGGAACACATTTTATGTTCTCCACTTTAGGTGCACCATTTCACGCCCAGTATACCTAAAGGCTAAGGAATATTTCCTATATATGATTCTTATATTTATTTATTATTTTAACATCTACACATGATAATTAGGTAAGAAAGAGTGACATAAAATACTACGGTCGGTTATTAATTTAGTCCGGGCACACGAAAAGGTAGTTCGTTTGGCAAATTCGCACAAACGATGTATCCATTGCAATTTTATATACAAGAAGTTACAGATCCAAGTAATTAGTCGACTTAGAAATCTGTACACTTCTTTGCTGAGCTTTCGAATTCATTTCATATTCTTCGTCAGAGCATCTACGATGTCATTTAAATTGTACAACAAACAAACAGGAAACTTATACAAGCTTATACGTTCAGAATTTGAGGCTAAGTGTAACCGATAATACAGCGGCGGCTCTAGACCCATTGCAAGGGTGAGGTTCAATAGGGTTAATTCTTAGGGGCATAGATCTTGAGAATAAAATTTAGTGTATCTGCTCGATTTTCAACTGCCAAGCTAAAACTTCATTTTTTTTAATTAATGGGCCTGGAATGCACTCCTGGTATATTACATTGACTACTATGATTACTAGTAATTCGAAAAAGTAATATAATGCAATGAAATTCTCGAAAAGGCAGTAGACCTATTATTACCTTAGTAATAACACTGGCAACTATGCTTAAAACCTAAATTAACGGAATGGTGAAAGATGCCAATAGATATACCATATTAGATAGAAAATATATTGCCACAAACGTGACACATCTCCTAGTACCTGAAAGAAACCGATAATTGCTGTTTTGAGTCGACGGATTTACGTCCTAACCTGTCAGGTTATAAAGCTCCCAGATTAGAGCCTCAGTGGCCACTGAAGCAGCCTGTTAACATCATTCTTCGCGCCATATTCGCGCGCATTTCCTATTGACTGGTAACCCCGCAAAGCTAGGCTATAGTTTTTGAGCTTCAGTCTCTAAAGAAGGTAGAAGTGTGCTGGTGCCGGCAATTACTTTTGCAGCGGTGCATATGTTGGTGTCTATTTTCAACGGGTACCTAGCTCTTGATGTGTGATTTAGGTAAATATAAATTATTGCAACATAAGCTTTTTCATTTTCAGTTTAATAAATTAAAATATGGTGTAAAACATATCGTGGGGCTGTGCGTCACCTGACCAGCCGCCGGGTGCAACAGTGKTTTCTGCAAACAAAAGTTTTAAAATAAAGTTCATTAATTTGTTTTTTTTTGTGTCATTTCCTTGTTAGTTGGGTGTCCCATTTCATATTTATGGTGCTGTTAATCTTATTTATATGGTGCATTTCTAAGGTCAACCTTTTATTGATGTTAGTTTCTGTATCTAATATTTTAATTCCATCCCAGTTCATTGATTCGTTGTTGTTTACCACATCTATACTCGTGAAATACGCGGCTTGTACCCCAACTTTCCACTTCTGCGTAATATGCTTGTTATAACTCTCGTTATGTCATATACTATAGAATATGCGTAAAATATGCATAAAATCCCTACCTTGATCACTTGTATGGAATTGTAGGCGGTTTTATGAAACCAATTAACAGATGCTGCTTATTTAAACTTTCTACAGAACACAGTGGGTGATCTTTTCGACGACATTATTTTAAAACAAACGTAGCAAATGCGGTTCCAGCGCGTTGGTACTCCAGCTCGTTTTTCGATTGCTGTTAGATGATATCTACACCAAGCTGGAGCTACGAAGTAATCAAAAACGTTAACAATTAGGAAGTTGCATTAATATATTTTTAATATGTTACACTTAAAGGATACAGCGATAGAAACACGTTACCGTTTGAACGAGTCAAATCCGACGGGAAGTAAAATCAGACATTAAAAATCAAAATTGCGTTTAACCACGCCCTCTCAAAACGATGTGTGACGTCACGTTTCATTCTTGATGGACGCGAATCGTCCGGTGCATTATATGATGTTTTCGTGCAATTCTTTTTTGTATGTGTTAGTAGTTTAATATAATTTCCGAACATTCTTCTGAAAGCCAAAAATAAAAAAAAATAGTGTGTTCGGCTGGCGCATGAGAGCGGAACATCATTTTTGCAATGCAATTATTTCACCTCTTTTCGGGTTATTTTGCACAAAACTATACTTTTTCACTTCCGAAGTGCTAGGACGTTATTTTCAGCAGCTAAATGTTGTAATTTGTAAGTCATGCAACTTTTTCATTCCAAGCCAATGAGGAGTCTTCAGGAAGAGTTCGAATACACTTCACACTTATCGCAAATAAATGTTAAATTAATGTTCCATACCTCCAAAATAGTTTTAGCTTTACGGACCCATTTAAGACTTGTCTGCTTATTTTGGTTTATACTGTTACCTTATTACATATTAACACTTTTTTCTTAACACCCTGTATAGATTATAGCTGTCAGATGTCATCAAGCAACTATGTTCCACTACATATGAGCAGTAACAGCAAAATCACTATTTGCGGACAACAAGTTTTGAACGTATCCATTTTTGTGTTTAAATGTCTAAAATTTTAATGGAAAAAGAAAAGTTCTATATGTGTATGTTGGAAGCTTATTTATCTTTTCAAATTTGTAATTTTAAATCAAAAGGTCTGTTTCAATTACGGGCATCTAAGTTCCTATAATTTAATTTTACTTATTTCAATTTCGCCATTATTTACTCATTGCCGATATTGCCAGCCGTATAATTTTCATCACAGTTTTTACTACACTGCGCATATAAATTCGTAGCTCAAAATAATAGATGCATGTGCACGCTCGCGCTTACGCTTGCATAACTATGATTCCAGATTTAAATTATTTATCTTTGACTGATTGATTGGTTGTGCGATCTGAATTCTAAGCAACACTTCAAAATGGCTTATTTAGTATATATTTTTTAATATCGTCTTAGTATTTTGCAAATATCATGCGACATGTTTTCATGTTAGCGCGTTGTAGAAGCCTCACACTAGCTAAAGAGATCTCTGAAATTAATTTTTAAACTTTGTTCGATATCACAAACAGAATTGTAGTGTTATGAGCTTTCTAACGCACTTTGCTCAGTAATGTTTAGAAACAAGCATATTCTTGCCTGATTTCTATTATTTTGTATCGAATACAATATCTTTGTGCAAATGTTCAAACTAACCAAAAGAAGAATTTTTACTAGTTAATTTTGTATTCCGCTAATGATGTGAAATATTTTATTTCGCTTCTTCAGTTTAAGAAATTTATCCCAAGATGAAACAAAAATTTATATCAACTTCTAAACTTTTCGTCTAAACAGGACTCACAATAATACTAGCATTTTTAATGTCCTGTTACTACTTTCCACTTTCAAGCAGTAGTGATCATGAAAGCCGATTAGTGTATGTGAATTGTCAACTTTAACGGATATCCCATCTCCTGCGATTACATTTCATTGAATGAATATTCAAATTCCAATTAACTGAGCAACAGAGGTAATTCCCATGCGAGGCAAACTTCAATAGTAATTGTGAGAACGTAGACGGGCGCAGCAATATTACCCATTGAAGCACGAAAGCAAGGGAAAACAGTTTCCTCGATAACACAGTACCTATACAAAATAAAAAATTAAAGCTTAAGATGATTTTGTAGCATTATACACTCTTTTCAACTCAATCCCTATTTTATAAAGCTAAATTCTTTGCTAAAGGAACTGTGATTTAATATGACGTTTCATTCGTTTAGTTCCTTTTTCTTGAGATAAAAACGTATCCAATATGGTGAAACGAAACAGTCTTGCTTTCGCTATGCATGTGGTCATGTCTTTGTTATTAGATACGCTGTTATTTGAAGAATATGGAAATAAGCCACTGAATAAAAAAAACCGTTTTTGACTTTATTTTTTGTAACCCTTACACTAAATTCCCTGCATTAAGGGCAAGGGGAACAAAAAAATTCTTGTAGGTACCAAAAATTTTGATGGATTTGAGAAAAATTAATTTTTGTCTAAACAATTTTTAAATGCAGTTTGTCTTTGGTAGAACACATTTTAACTAAATTATTGTATAAATTATTAACAACTAAAATATCGTACATTACAGGTATAATTAAGTTTTCCGAGAGGCCTTGTACAACTGTACTTTGTAGAGATTGACAAATTATGCAATGAGAACATTTTTAACATACTTTACAAAATTAGCGGAACTCTTGGACTACCAAGTTCATGAGGACTACAATACGGTACGTTGCTGCATGTAGTATTGGTGATAAGACAATACTTACCCTATTCATTATTAGTTATAGTAGTCCTTATAAAGTTGACAATTAATACACCAACGTAACTGTCGACCAGAATTTCCTGCAACTTTAATCGTTTTAGTCCAAGAGTCTTGATAATTTTGTAAATAAAAAAATAACCGCATTACTATAACCATTTCATACTAATGCTGCTTTAGGTGATAAGTTCCTTACTGTAATGATTTTTTATCTGAAATGCGTTGAGTCCGAAAAAATAACGTCCTTATAAGACTATTCTTTTGTGTGGGAGGGTGGTGAAATGTAAATGTATGCCAACAGCTTTAGTATCTTGCACTCAGAAACAGTGAAAAAATATTTTAGGTTTTAATGAGCTTTTGACAACTTTGTAAAATTTTGAGGTAGGATTTTTCTTGTTGTAAACTTGTTTATCTTAATGCTAAGAAAGGTTGGTACAAGGTTTTTAACGCTGCAACGTTCTTTTATTGGTGAAGCTTGCCTTCTTTGATGTTTTTGTACACGAGGGCGAATTCGTTTTATTAATTTGACAATGTCATATTTCTTGCTTTTGTAATTTGGTACTGGCGATGGCTTATTAGCTGAAAGCGCTTTACCTAATAATAACATATAGTGGATTAAACTTGGCGTGGCTTTTTTACAAGAATAAATTCAAGAAATCCACATTGAGTGATATGGATCAGTTTTCAACGTGAATGCTGTCAGTGTCCATTTCATACAATTACGTTTTTGAAAAAACGCGGTCGCTAATTGGGTATTATCACTTCTTTTGAAAATTACGTAAAATGAATCTTGAAATATATATATATATATCGCACGCCATCTTAAAAAAAATAAAAAAATATTTGTAGGTAGAGAATTTCAAGTCTGAAATTCGAATCTTAGGAGTCACCGCCAAAACGCTTCTATCCAAGGTTATTCAACTCGTGACGTCAAGTGTCATGTAAACATTACCGAGGAGCGTGCTGTTTAAAGGTGTAGTATCATTCTTGTATTGGAAAAGCTTTTGTGTGGTGTTTATTGAAAGGACGGTGTAAGAGGGCGCACCAAAAAGTGATTTATGTAGTTTTACAAAGCATCTATTATGTATGGAAAACAAAACAAGTGTTGTTTTGTACATAGTTATACTTCAGTCAGTACAGCTAACAAAATTTTTGTAACCCTTCCTCGAGATTATCAACGTATGAAAAAGTTGTTTAAGGCCCCTAGATGTGATATGCCGAAATCGCAAAGTTTGTTTTTCTGTTGTGAAGATCATCTTAATTCTTACTGTAAGTTTTATTATTCTTTTTGGAGTTATAAGTGTTTACAATTCAGTTTCCATTTTATTATAGCTTGAAGAGGATATGAAAAATTATAAGCGTTTTAAGTTGATAGAGTGAAATGTTATAATAAAGAACGACGTTGTTCCCCAAATATTCGACTGTTAGCCAGACCGGATATAAGCCGCAAGAGCCCCGAAAATATGTGCAATTTATATTTATTCTAACCTCTAAAATAAATGTCAAGTTTAGGGTACATTTTTGATTCTTACATTTTTATGTTTACAAATAGTATGTTCCCAACAACCCACTGTGATCAAATTATCAATGCTACGTTAATTTGATAAAAAGTTCACTTATGCTGTTGCTTTTACGTTCCTCATCTCCGCCGCGTTGAACCGCTCGTCGTTGCACACCAATTCCATAACAATGAACATGCCTTCAGAAGTCATAGGTCATAAGTATTTCACTTTTTCTTGGCGTATTTTAATTCGCTTGTCACAAAGGAACGCAAACAACAAACTGATAAATTGACGGGCTGAGGTTGACGCGTGACACGCTAACCCCAGATGTAAACAAGCGGCCATTTACAAGACACCTGACGTCACGGCCAATATGTTAGCGTTTTGGCGGTCCCTTTAAATATTCACATTTTTAATATTAAAAATACACCTTACGATCCATTTTTTCGAATTTATAAGCTGTCACAACTGTTTTGTGGATTAGATGCTACCTATTAATATGCAATTTAATAAAATATAAACACATGGCAAATACCCAATTAAACACTGACAAAAAAAACTGATCCAAGTATCGATGTGAAGTTTCGAGTACAATTGCAATATAAAAAAAACTGAGAATATCCAAAAATAGCACAATAAATGTAAGCAACATTCCTTACATGAAACTAAAGGGACACAAACAGGAGCAGTGGATTTAATCTTCTTTATCTGAATTTAAAAGAAACGTTCAGGGTGCTGTATTTTTCATTTTTAGTTTTTAATAATTCGATTTACTTAACATTCACCTAACCTATTTTTACATCATGCTGCTGGTGCTACATAATTTATAATAGATATTTCTTTATTATCTGCAGTCTAAAAGTTTATTCATTCTATACTACATACAGCAGGAACACCTGTTATGACAATCCTCAAAAATTTACTTACATGTGTACAGTGTAACCGCAATAAACATATTCTTTTTTCCTTTTCAGTTATGCTATGGCGCTAGTTCACCAGCCCTTTCTGATCGCAACCGCTTTCCCACGTTGTTCCGCACACACCCCTCCGCCACCGTCCACAACCCCACGCGCATCAAACTCATGAAGAAGTTTGGATGGTCACGTGTTGCCATCCTACAGCAAGCAGAAGAGGTCTTCATCTCCACCGTGGAGGACCTAGAGGCCAGGTGTACTGAAGCCGGCATTGAAATCATCACCAGGTATGMAAATAATATGTTATATTTTTATAATGAATACTATAGTAAAACTTTGAAACTGTAAGTCATTATTGTATTTCTTAGAAACGTTTTGTTGTTTTTTTGTCAGTTACATTATTCCAGCATTCACTGTGCATTTTGGTGGAAAAATAACTATACTACTTCAAGACAACATACCAATTTCGTAGTGCATGCAGTCGATCTTTGATCATTCCTTGTGTAATCTGATTCCATTGCTCTTGCGGAACATTTTCCATCTTGGATTCAAACTGGAAATGCCTAACGTATTGGGTTCACTAAATCTAGTCATCTCATATAATGTTCTGCGGGATTTGCCTCCGAGGCGCTAGATTCCTTAAGGCATCGAATTACTGACGGTATTTGCACAAAATTTTGTAGGTTGTATACGCAAGTATCCATTTTTAGGTTTATTTCGATGTATTTAACCAAATTCTCAGCTAATAAATATGACCATTGAGCATAAAGAAACCCACACTAAAGTTCGAATGCTATGGAAGGATACCTACACAAAAAAGAAGGTGAAGTTAGATTTTATGATTTTGAGAAAAATGCACTTTTAAATTATTATAGATTTTGTGCCATCTGCAAATAGCTGCTTTGTTGTCTTAATTTAGTTTTTATGATGATTTAATGATTTAACTATATTCTGTATAATCGCTTTAGAGAAACACGTTATCAACTATTTTTATGTACTTACTGATGTGTTTTTTTTTTCAGAAAATTCCTAGCAACTAGTGCACAAAATTCTTTAGGCAATTTGAAGCCTGATACCGACACWTTCTGAAAAGTAATGGCMGTTTGGTTGAAGCTTATTTTTGTTTCCAGCGATCAACGCTGTTTCTTGTGTAGGGTCAAATAGTTTCAGTACCGGTACCTTATTGTAAATCTGCGGCGCTTCTTAGTTATTTCAAATTCCTCGCACTGGTCGCGTTGGAAAAAAGAATTTTTGTGGTTAAGATTAGTTAAATGTTCTACCTATTGATAAAAATTGTTGGACGTGTTCATTTATTGGTTTACGTCTAACTAAAATTATTAGATCGCGAAATTCTTCTTTTATTTTAATTCTAGCCTTGTAATTTATGATTCCAAATATTTTGTCATCTTAGGGAACGTCACCTTTACGTAGTCAAGCCTCTTTTGGTGGTAAGCAATATGGKGGGAAAATCAAAATAAAGTGTTTGTACAACTTTTTTTTTGTCCTCCACATAAATCACAAACTATATCGAACATACTTAGTTGAGAATGAAAGTAAATACTTGTTATATAAACAATTTGTAACCAAAGATGCTTCTGGATATAACTACTTTGAATCAAGAAAGTAAGTGTATAATGAAAATGTACAGCAAAAGTTGACGTTTATAGTATACATCATTTGTAGCGATGTTAGAAAGAGGAAAGTTTTTTCCAAAACATTTTGGCCACTGCAATTTTATGAATTTATTAAGCCTATTTTGAGTGATTAATCTTTTCTTTTGTGATTTTTAACCATGACCGTCTTCTCTTTGTTTATCCGCCACAAAAGCTAAGGCTTTATCTACGCATTTAATCTTTGCGAGTTACTGACACTGACACATATACTGCATATACGGCATGTGTCAGTTCTCCGGTAGCTAAATAAAAACATTAGAATTAGTTCTAAAAATTTTTCGATAAGTTTCATACGACACTCCTGAAGCGATGAAGACCTATAAACATTTCAAGTAATTTTTTCCGGTATTTACGTCTTTTTTATAGTTATGCAAACTATATTGAGTACTTCTTACTTTAAATGACAAAATGTATTGTATTATTGTTTGAGTAATATATTTGGCCAACTCCATTGACTTATGTACATGTCTGCCTCATTAGTCTTTTGGAACCATACCATCACTTTCAGAAATCTAACAAGATATTCAATTTTGCTCTTAGTAATATACCGTGTAAAACTATTAATTTCTATCGCCAAACACATTTTCAGCGGTACTGTCGTCAGTTTTATAGTTTATCTTATTAGCAACGGCCACATCAGTTTTGAACATGCACTATACCTTATTAAATCACACAAGTATAAATTAAACATAATATTTTGTTTTGCTAAGGCAAGAATTACTTCATAGCAGTTAAGTGTTTTAAAGCTGTATTCGTCACCAATCTAGTGGCTTTGCAACCGTAGTTTTTTTAATCTCACTGAATTTTCGCTGTATTATAATTTTCCTTGTAAATTTTCGTAACTTATTAACACTACCAGCCACTTTCCAATTCAGCAAAAAATGTTATAAAGAGTACTGGAATTTCAGAAACGACAAAATTAACACCTATCACTATTGTGAATTGTAACACTGTCTAAAATATACAAAACTCGTTTGAAGTATATGCAAAGAGCAGAACCACATGCGAAAGGCTGACACACTGTACTACAATTTTTTAACTTGTTACATTTGTTATATTTACTAAGTAACCGCTTTTTCCATCGGAAAGATCGCAGATGACTTAAAAGCTCATCTTGAGTATGGTCACTGAATCTTGAAAGGAAGCGACAATGGCTGTGACGTATATAATTAGCATATGGGCTTGGCAAGTTCCTCAAGTCGACGAATAGCGCGTCACCTCTAGGCCCTTTTGTAAATTCTAAGGGGATTTAGATTTAGAGGATGATAAATTTGAAATTCAAAAGCGCAATTTAACGTAATATGAGTCTATTTATAATAATTCCAGTCGGTTGATTTACGTAATTTTCGTAAAAACGATACCTATTACAAATTTTATAGAGGTAGTAAACTATTGTTAAAAACTATGAAAATGTTTATTCATCTGTTGTTGCAATAGGTAGGATCGTTTGTGATACATAGTAGACCTGTAAAACAGGAATGGAACTAATTACCAAGATACATATAATTTTTCTGCACATAACTAACTGGATTTCTCTATTTGTAGTTAAAGAATTTTTTTACGGCGCACTGCTTTTATGGACGATTAAGAAACGTCCAAAAGCGCAGGTCAGGATTATTTCTTTTAGTACTGGCGCAATTTTCATACAAGAATTTTTATTTGACCGTATTTCAGCGTTTAAAACATTTTTGGTTAACTGCAAGTCGTGTCTTTAAGTACAACTGTCACCCGATTATTGCCACAGGCAGCCGTTACGTGGCGCTAATTGAGTTACTTGCCCAGAATTACATAGTTACCTAGAAGTTTAAATCAATGAGAAGATTTTGTGATAAATGATCCTTGCACATGTAGGGCCAGACGCATGTGCAATAAAAATTATATGAGAACGTCTTGGCAACGTCACAACAAACAACACTACCTGTCACACATCTGGTCAATCGCCATTCACTCGGTCACACTTGCAAGTTACTGCGCAGACTCGCTGCCCTATAAACGAGCAATATGGCGACTTACTGGTCGTCACAAAATTTTTTCGCGCTTGCCATAATAAGATTTGGTCGTCTAGGTAATAGATAAGACGTCTGTGGTACTTGCCAAGCCTACAGTTTTTTACACTGCTCTATATCTGGCAACACTTGCTACTACATCTCTAGCGCACACCATACGAAAAAAAATCATCCTGTTTTTTATGTTCCCAGGTCAAATCTGAAACTAGAGTAGGCGGTACTTTATAATGCAGTGACTTTAATTATTTCACTGCAAGAAGATGGAGAGCGAACAGTACTGTAAATAAATGAATAAAATTTGCTGTGTGTGGGGAGCAGAGTTAATATATTTGGAACACCACTTTACAATTCTTACTATTGGTCAGTCGTATTAACATTGTATTTACAAAATTAGCATCATTCTGATAGTGTTATTTTTTGAAATCTTTGATCGTCTTTTTAACACATATTCCAGGTATATTGAAACTGAATATCTGAAGACAATTTAATGGCATCCTTGTAATTTCCAGATGAACACCCACTGGTAAGGCATTTCCATTTGTTGCAAAATTCCACCTCAGAAACATTCAAGTCAGCAAATTACCGTGCTCTGTATAAGCGGAAGAACAACTATTGTAGTACCTCGTAAAACTAAAGTAAGTAAACTTCCTCTTTTCCAGACAAAGCTTCCTGTCTGACCCGGCCGACGCTGTAAGAAACCTGAGAAGACAGGACGCTAGAGTGATCGTGGGGTTGTTTTACGTGGTGGCTGCCAGAAGGGTGCTGTGCGAGCTTTACAAGCAGAACCTGTTCGGGAAGTCGTACACGTGGTTTTTTATTGGTAAGACAGACTGAAAAGCATCGGGTTTTATTAGTTGAGGAACTTGGAGTCGAATCGGCTATTTCTGAAACTACACTTTGTCTACGAAGTGGAGATGTACAGTTGAAATTGAGATCTTTATGCGAAACTTTACGGGTGAAGTTCGGTCCATCGTAAAAAATGATTACACACTAACGCAACGGAAATGATGCAGGCACCGTTGTGAGCTATATGACAGCGCGTTAACATTTAAATGCGTTATTAAATGCAGTAGTTGGTTTCTACAGAAGAAAGCATCTTAGCTCTATGCTTCTAAGAATGTGTTTGATACTACTAGCAGTTCCTAGTTCACAATGTGATAGATAATAGATAAATAATGTGGGAAATTACGAAACAAAATTCAGAATAGTACAGGTGTACTAGAAGCGAATGACAGTAAAACATGACGGCCACGAAACATATATAGGTACAATATTGTGCCGGCCCGTCATCTTTATCTTAAAAGATCGTCGAAGATCACCTTTTTAAAGGTAATGTGTTTTTCAAAATCCCAGGTTGCTATACAACCGTTACTAACTCAAAAGTTTTAAATAGCATCTAGCATCTTGTTACACTATAATTCAAACACTTTCATTTATTTATGATCGCTTTTACAAAACTTTAATCAGACAGTTTAATCTGAATACACTTAGGAGACACTTTTACAACAAATGAGGCAGGTACGATATGCGTGCCGCTTAAATTTAAATGAAGCATGTGTTAATCTCCCCAATCGTCGATGTTAGTTGTCTGCGTCGATTACTATTGGATGTCAAACGAGCGTTGCTGGCTAAAGATTTGCACCTAAATATTTCAAACATTTCATTGCATTAGCATACTTTTTTTGAGCATAAAGCGCAATAGCTAGCAGTTTTCTTAAAGTTTCCAACATATGACATACAGGTTCAATATTTTTAAAGTAATATACTTTTACGTTATTTTGAGTTTTGTAAAATGCAGGCCTATAAATTAGGGGTATTGCTTATAATCCTTCTTTTTGGCATTTTTAATCGTTATTTCAGAACAAGCAATAAAAATATATGTATATAAATAAGCGCAGTGGAAGAAAACATCCTTGGTCACCTATGTTGCCAAGTATTTCAAAAGCAAGCACTGTTGCGCCCTATGACTTCGAAAAATGTTGATTTCTAACCTTTATTTATGCACTAATACCGAAATACACTGAATCTAAACAGAACTAGTTCAAAATACTACTATTATAACACTACTAATTCAGTAAACCACTATTCAAAACACTATACTGCACTCACTTGCACTAGCAAACTTTACAACACCTCGTTCGCTTTGCTTCTCTCGCCTTACTGCCTTCAAATCAAATTTGCGTCGGGCTATATATACCCTGCCCGAAGTTCCCGAATATTTCTAGTTATTTCTCTGTCTAGTATCGAAACTTCTAGAATAATGGACCTATCGATAATGCTCAAAGGTCAGAACATGACATTAGACAGCCAAGCGAACGTAGGCGCTGGCTAAACCACATCGTGACAATATTTTCAAAGCGTGATATCTAACATTTTCGGTTCTTTCTCTATAACGGAATTAAAAGTGTAAAAAATAAAAAGTTTTAAATAATTATTTAGAAAAGCAGCGTCACGTCGGACCATTACTTGTATTTAAATAAATAAATAATCCAATCCGAAAGAATACAAACGGTTTATTGAAATATAGAGTAAATTTCACATAAAATATAGACTATATTACAATTTTGTATAGGAAAAGAAGAAAGAAATTTAATGGAGTAATAATATATCAGGTATACCATATAAAAATTCGTATGTGATAGCTCGATATATTTATGTAAAATTTTGGTAAATTCCATGTTTATCGAAAACGGATTAAGTTCTGTTTACACCACTGTATTATTGATCGGTTAGTTTTTTTTATCTCTTACTGTTTTGCGTGTATCCTGCAGTAGATTCTGAACATATGGCTATGTATGTACAGACAAAAAAGGATTTTATTATTTTATGGCACATGATCCAGTGATGTTGCGGAAGCTATAGGTAAAGCAGAACGTACTGGCTAAATGCTTCAGTTCACAACTGCTTAGTAAAAGTAAATATTAAATGCTATAAGTACTGTCAAATCATAATATTTCGTGACTTTAATTTAGGTAGAAATTGAAGAAAATCGTCAAAAATAATTCACGGATCATACAACTGGCAGCTAAGCTTTTACATAGCTGCGTTGCATAATACATTTTCCAAAAGAATTTTTTGATGACCTGCTATCACTTGCTACTAATAACAAGGCGTTTTACTCGGGGATATGCAACAGTAATTTACGTAATACTTATTATAGAAGTACAGCTTTATTTACTTAAGTAGTGCGTTGTAATAAGAATTTTTTGAGGAGCAAAAGTTCTTTTTGCTTTTATGTTTCATAGGAAATCATGTCACATCATTTTGAGTTACCTGTAAGCATTTCTCAATTTTAGCATTAGTCGGCCACATCTATTACTAAATATCGTGACCTGACTGGTTTGATCGCACCTACTGAGGCTTATTTCAATTAAATAAATAGTAGGTAGCTATAACGGACTGCAAGTCAAGATGGCATGGCTACCTAAAATCTCACTTACCGTTAGCTTTGGTATACAAGCAAAACCGTGCTCTCTGCATCAGACCTGCATTTTAATCTAATCTATTGCTAAGAATACTGTTACCAAGTAGTTCTTGATCGTCTCAAATCATACGTTAAACCTATAATTTATAAAAACTAATTAAGACAAAAGATGTTAGCGTAGGTTGATTCTGATACAATAAGCTTAAGGGCCGCAAAAAAAGAAGTAGCAAAGTCTTTGTAATCCCAGTCAAATGGATTGCTGATTAGGAACTCCCTTCACGAAGTTGACGTTTTTGACAAGCATTTTTAAAGAACGCGAAGACAAGTAAAATACCTTATGTAAATCAGGGAATACGACAGCAGGAAACAGGTCTTATCTGGGGATGTTTATGGGGTATCGATTTCTTAGAGTACACAAAAAAGGGCGACTGCTGCTTAGGCGAGACCCTTACTTGTTGCACTTTGGTTTATTTGTCTTACTCAACATATATTGTTTCTAATAAGACAAGTGTTGATCTGTTAACAAGGTAATATACGTATTGTTGACTAATCCCAGGCAAGCTGTAATTATACCAGTTTTAGTAGTTTGAAAAGGTCTCAGCACCTCAAGTACTTTCAAACCTAATTCACTAATAACGTGTGTGCCGGTAAACAGTTATTTGCTTATATAGGATTCTACAGAAACGTGTTATTTTAATGTAACGTTTGATTATTGCTGCAGTAATAGTATACCAAAACTAGGGGCAAGAACGTATCAATGTGGTGTAGCTTTGAAAAAAGGGACGAAAACTAATCCATATGATGCCCGAAGCAGAAAAGTGTTTTAGAAAATTTTGCCTGTACTAGCTATAGGCAAAGAGCTTTGCACTGATAATTTTTATTATAATATATACATTTAGCCCTTAAACACAGTTGCCATTATTTAGAACAGAATGTCATATCTGCCAAAAGGCAACTTAACCAATAAAATATCTCTTTATCAGTGTTACCTTCAAATAGAATTCCTTGTAACCTGTGCATTATATCTTTAATGGCTCAAAAGAACCAGAAGTAAATAAGACGGTACAAATAAAAACAGAAAACTCTTAATTTTTTGAGTGTGTTGTGAGCCATTTACGAATTCAGCTTAAAAGGGAAATAAAATTTGTAAATATTGCAGCCGAAATATCATTCAATAAAATGTATTCGTATGCAGCTTAGTGTTTATAACGATTGATTCTTATTAAGATAAACACCTAAATATGGTACGATTCTAGTGTAATGGATGTGTAATAAAAATAGAGGTTCAGTAAATATCAATATCGTCAAAATAAGTGCTTCGGGCACCGCAGCATTTTGGATAATGCATGTTATGATGCTACTGATTATTTTCATGAAACTAAATAATCTGTGGAGCTCTGTTTGTTGGCCAATTCTTAATATAATAATAATGATTAATTTTGTGTTGTGTTGTGTTAATCTATTGGATTCCACAACACTATCCCAGATATTTGCTGTCCTCTTGTTGTCTTGACCTTCATTGACTTCGATGTGATGTGTAAGCTTTTTCCTGTCAGTCCGGTTGCATTATTTTAGCCTTATATAGGTTTTTTCATATTCCGATAAAAGTAAATAATGCACATAGATGTTAAATATATAACAACATTACATAATATAAGCCTATCATAATTTTACTTACTTTACTTTAATGCAAATTCTTATATAATGTCTGATACATTCATACGTTCTGATCTCCTTTTATATACGAGTATATACAAATAATAGTTAAATCAGAAAGCCTTTCTTGCCTCATGGTCGTTCTCAAATATTTTTTTGTTATTTTAATGTTTTGAAAAGCTCTCGCCGCTAGCAACTGTAATGGGTAATATTAAAAAAATTCGTATAATTTTTTAACATAATAAGCTTTTCTTTTTTTACATTTCTAGTTTCGGAATCATTATCCGAATAGAGAGTAAACAGAATGTCTCTTAGCCTATTTATTCTGCTTTCTCATCTGGTATCCGAGGGATTTTAATGTTAAATTGGTAATTCCATTTTTTAATACCTGCCAAGGTTAGTTCATGTCGAAAAGAACACATGATATTCTTGTACAATAGCAAAAAAGCTTGTTATTTCTAAAGACGCCTTTGCGGCGTCATTAGCAACTAAATTTAAACTGTATACAGTACATGACACATAGAAAGCTCTGGAGTTCATATCAAGAATTTTTTTGCAAACGATTTGCAACTCTTCATGTTAGCACCATTAGTCTAACCCCCTTAGAACGCATAAAGAAATGTCATATGAGTCTTCCAAAAAATCTATTTTAGCATTTATTAAACCCTGACCTGTTGAATTAGATATTGAAACAAAACGGTTTTTAGGATATGGCCCGTTAGTTAAAATATGTTCCATTAAAATTATGTTTGACGAAATTTGTTCTTGACCTTGTGATTCGACATTGGTTACATTCACACCTTGGTAACTTAATGTTGCTTCAGGGGGTCCCGATGAGGTAAAAAATGCTTTAAGTGAACCGCTTTTTAAGATTATCGGATATCTATAAAAATAACTTTTAACATAGTTAAGTGCGATATGTTCTTGTAATGAATGTAAGTGTAAGTTTAAGAGCTTAATTACAGGTTACATGTCGATAGTGATGGGCTTTAGCAAGGGAATGCTCCAATCAGTATTGTTTTATACGAGTTTCATATATTGCAAATAATATTTCAAAAGCAGCAGTCTCGTCTGTTCAAATTTTAAATAGCGTTTATTCCGAATTTTGAGGAAATTATATTTCACGTAGGTATTTATATACATATATAAAAAACGTGAGATAATATTTTTTTGTAATTAAGTGAATTAGTACTATAAAAATGTCTTATCTGTTTTTAACCACCCCTCCGGTATAATGTAATGTAAAAAAAATATAAAATATAAACAAAAATTAAACTAACGCATATCATCCTTATAAGTTGCGCCCTAAAACAAGAATATCCTGCACAATCTAAGCGGTCTGGCGATTTAGAATAGAAAATACGTTAAAATAAAAAGATATTTCCTGGCTTGTCTTGACCCGAAATTCTGTTCGCAAAACCCAAGCTAATTTGTTAGCTCCAATTATATAAAATGTAATTATAGATCAAAATATTATTGCAGATAAATTAGTCTTGACCAAGACAATATTCATTTATAACCTTTTTAATACATATATTTAATACATTTGTCTCTTTTATTATACTGTCCATGGCACTTACGGGGAGAAATTACTTACTCCTTTCGTTGCATGAAAAAGTAACAACATCGCTGCGGTTATTAGAGAATTCTCTAGCTCAGAGGGCTATAGACCGAATCAAGTTGTTAGTGTCTTCTTGTGGTAAGCTGTCCCACACCCGTTAATCGAAAGACCTTGATAGCTGTGGTTATTGCGTTCTGTCAATGCTATACCATATCTACATGTTCTATTGACCATATGTCAGGGGTCTCGCAGAACCACCCAAAACCTGTTCGTCAGTATCTCGTACTAAGTTCTTGGTTTGATGGGTTATATGCGACCTGGCGTTATATTCTTGGAAAAGGGCGTTTGGGATAGCCTCGTTGAATTCGACGCATTAATGCTATTTTATATTTTCACTAATGAACCCCGGGGAGATTTTACTTACAAAACATATAGCGCCACATACCATGATTAGTTGTTTGGCGTTCTACAGCACACTCTAGCTTTTGCCTTTCAGCGCTAAACATGTCCACATTCATCATGGAACTATAACTAGATCCTGTACTCCACAGTGAAGTAGAACAGACTTGCATATCTCAATTCATGACTTGACCTCAAACTAAGCAATGAGCTTTATGCAGCAGAGACAGCGATTGCTTTAAAAGAGAAAATACACGTTTTGTTGCAGTAATAAAGCCATTAAAACTTGAAAATTAATTGAATAAGGTATGAGCTGAGTGTGATTTGATTAAGAACTAGCGAAATGTGGAAAATGTTTACCAGAGTAATTGAGACAAATTAAATATATTTTCATATACAATTAGCTGAAGACAATATCGTCCGATAAAGCGAGTCAGATATTTCAAGAAACTTCTTTTTTTATTTCTACTTAAATACCAATTCAGTTTTTATTAAACTACAGCGGTAAGGGTTTTCGTAGATCATTTAATTTACCCTAAATGATCCTAAAGAGACCAGAACCTCTCGGTGGCTGATAGCCACTTTCATCAGAATTTCGAGTCCTCGAGTCATTTTAGAACTCTCAGTTAAACCTGTTTTTTTTATAAAAATCGTACACTAAAAATTGGCATAAAACAGCAAATCCTGACCTGACCATACTTGCTGCTGGATTAAACCACCTCTAAAAGCCAATGCATTACTTTGGAGCTCGATTATACTTATAAGCACAACGAATCATGATAAAGAAGCGCACAAGGATATTTTCATCTAATTCGTTGTATCCAACATGCAACAACTGCATCGTACATGCATACTCGCAATAACAACTGAAAAAAGTTTGAATTTGATACGGTAAACATAGTGCACTTTGTGACACCGGAGCCTAGCATTTTACGTACGGTTTTAAATGAACTTTCAAGTGTTTAATTTAGCTAGAAGTACTGAAAGCCGAGCTACCACTGGAAAACCAATTTAATTTTCGTTTGAGGTGCTCAATGTACGAGTAGTTGTTGCCGCAGGTAAATATAACTTTATGCCCTTCAGCACAGAGCACTTAGAAAATTAATTGGTAGAAATAAGTACGAAAGACAAACATAGTTCATTAATTGGAATGGAACTGTAGAAGAATATATACCGGTCTAAAAGTGATCACGTTCTATTTAATACGTGTGTAGTGTCCTACTTAGCGTGAGATAAATAGGAAGGAAACCACTCGCGGGCTGTATCAACAGCAAAAGACAATTATGTGACGTAATGCTTACCTTGCATGGCCACGTATATAAATAGCTGTTGTAAACGTATATAAGTTCCGCTTTGTAGGCCATACAATAAAAGTAGACCTGTTTTAAGCATTAATTAGCGGTATA
Source organism: Rhyzopertha dominica (assembly GCA_025024175.1). Lineage (NCBI taxonomy): Eukaryota > Metazoa > Arthropoda > Insecta > Coleoptera > Bostrichidae > Rhyzopertha > Rhyzopertha dominica. The sequence goes on from QCXZ01000137.1 coordinate 15,430,809, forward strand.
AATAACTAGATGTAATTAAGCGTAAGTTAAGGTAAGTAATTTTTCTGATAATGTATATTTATGTGGTGTATAATAAATAGTGTTACAACTCTCCGGTGTCATCGTCAAGTCTGTTCGCCACTACACGCCACATATGTGTACTGATCTTTTTTTTCTAGTTACTGGAGTCTTTGCATATTCCTAATGGAAATAAGTATGAACAGCAGTAATCAATATATATATACTACACTACTACAGCCTGCGAGTTGCTTTAGAGCTCACTCATATAGAAATATTTCACTACTTGTTTCTCTGTATGTATTCAAGGAAAATAGTGGTTAAGGTATATAAATCATTGTTCATACAGACCATTTTCTAAAATAAAGAAACAATTGTAGTAATACTACTAACACTGCAAACGTAAATACTTTTATTTGTTTTATTACAAGATAAAAGCTTATCTGTATGACCTCCGACCATGGCATTCTACTTACATACGCTGAAATAAACGGTTAACAATGGGAAAATATACGTCATACTATGGTTTTGGAGATAACTTAAAATAATTACATTCTAAACTGCTGCCTGGTAGGAATCTTATACAGCCATTAGTACCTAGTAGGTACTACCTACATTAAGCTTTTTTATGGAGTGCACCCTGTCATTCAACATGTGTTTTTCGTACATGCTCGTTTTTTTTTTCTAGAAACTTTTCCCTCTCAATAAATGAATAACTTTATTTCGGTTCTTATCCTGTCCAATCGTCATTAAGATTTCAATCTTGTACTTTAAAGTTAAGTAAGGCACACTCATCCCTTAACTATAAATGCCTCGTTAAAATACGATTTAATGTTATTACATATTTTGACAAAAGATGCCAAAATGTGTTGAATCAATACAAATATATTATTAAGTAAAAATTTTAATCTATTAAACAGACATATGCCAATTCGCATACATCTTAAGATTCTTAAAAGCGCTCATATTTTTCTTTTGTCGGTATAATGTTGTCATGTAACTATAGAAAACCTTGTTTGCTTAGTAACAAGTATCTGTGCATTGCTCAACGTCAAAATATTTACATCTATTTTGGCAAAAAGCATAAAGTCTGAATAAATTACTATACAAATATTGGATTTATTGAAAATAAACCAAAGTATATACTTTCTTAATCAGAAACAAAAAGATCTTTTCAGCAATAGCAAAGCTAAGTATTTTATTTGTTTGATTCAAAATAAAAAGATCTTAGTTGACTATAGCTTTAAAATAAAAGACGATATAATAATGGCGATGATGCAGTTCATCTCACAAAAAAAGACATTAATATGCAAACTGCAAATTTAGTAAAAGAAATCATCTGCCCTGGTCAATCCACTCTCACCCCACGACTAGTTTCGCCCATTGGGGCTCATCAGGTAGATGTAGAAAGCAAATTGACCACGGCAGACCATCGTAGCCTTAAGCGCGGCGGGCGGACTGGTACAGATGCCCTCACCGTCTTCTCATTTGCAACCTTAGTATTAATTGTAACCAAGATGCCCTTGTAACGAGATCAAAAAACCTTGCACTTAGAACTTTTGAAACAAGTTACGCCAGCTACTTAAGGACTGTTTAAGCTTTCTTTTTCTCGTCAAGCCACTTTCAGCAACAATAAGACCAGTATTGCTTTCAATTGTGGACAAACTTAAATTCATTTAGTGAATAAAACTCTGCCTGATGTAAACGTGTTTGACAGAACTGTTATGCAAATACTCTACTTTGCTGCCCCTGCATTCTGCATTATGTAACTGGTAGTCGCAATAAACTTGTACGGTTTTACAGTATGCTCAAAATATCGGTTGTACTTTAAATGCTTTCAGCCTTGGGCAATTTAGATACACTATAGGGTGCGCTCCTAGTATCAGGTCCATCCCAAGGACTATAATGGGTCAATCTTTTGTATTGGATGGAGTTTAGATATGCGAATCTAAATAAAATTGTATCTGCACAGTAAAAAAGTATAACATTAAAAGACAATGTTTAATGTATAGACTAACTGCACGTGTAATTTGTAGTGTAAAATTAGCACTTCCTTAGAGGGTAGTGTAATAATTATAAACACCATTTAGTGCCAAAAAAATAACACTCTAGTGTGGTCTAGTGTTCTCCGAATTAAACCGCCAAATTTTTTAGGTTGGGTCAATAAAATTCGATCTCTTCATTATTAAAGATGTTTTCGAAGAAATAATAAATACAAAAGAAAACTCATTCTTCACTCACTTAACTACAACTCCGCAAAATAAAGACGTTTTTAAATGTGACACAATATTATAAGGCTGATATTAACTTAAAATATTCTTAGTCAATAAAAAGTCGCAAGTCGATCATTTTGAAATTTAGGGTAATATTATTTGTACCTATTTTAAAGGGGTGCATAATATCTACAAATACTAGCGTTCCACACATTTGTGTTAAAAATATATTCGATTGCACTTAAAGAATGCCATAAGTTCTTTAAGCACAAGCAAATTATTCGCATACTGAATAGAACAGAACACATCCAACCCAACAACCATTGAACAACACTACCGCCAATTGGGTATTATCACTTTTTTTGAAAATTGCGTAAATTGAATCTTTAAGTGCATATATATCGTACGCCATGTTAAAAGAAACTTGTAGGCAGAGAATTTCAGGTCTGAAATTCGAATCTTAGGAGTTACCGCCAAAACGCTTCTATCCAAGGTTATTCAACTCGTGACGTCAAGTGTCACGTAAACATTACCGAGTAGCGTGTTATTTAATGGTGTAGTATCATTCTTGTATTGGAAAAGCTTGTGTGTTGTGTTTATTGAAAGCACGGTGTAAGAGTTCGCACCAAAAAGTGATTTGTGTAGTTTTACAAGCATCTATTATGTATGGAAAACAAAACAAGTGCTGTTTTGTACCTGGCTGTAAGGCTACATCAGTCAGTATCGCTAACAAAATTTTTGTAACCGTTCCTCGAGATTATCAACGAATGAAAAAGTTGTTTGAGCCCTAGACGTGTTATGCCGAAATCACAAAGTTTGTTTTTCTGTTGTGAAAATCATCTTAATTCTTACTGTAAGTTTTATTATTCTTTTTGGGGTTATAAGTGTTTACCATTTAGTGTCCATATTGTTATAGCTTGAAGAGAATATGAAAAATTATAAGCGTTCTAAGTTGATAGAGGGAAATGTTATAATACAGAACGACGTTGTTCCCCATATATTCGACTGTTAGCGAGACCGGAAACGAGCCACAAAAGCCCCGAAAATAAATGACAATTATATTTATTCTGACCTCTAAAATAGATGTCAAGTTTAGGGTACATTTTTGACTCTTACATTTTTATGTTTACAAATAGTATGTTTCCAACAACCCACCGTGATAAAATTATCAATGCTACGTTAATTTGATAGAGTTCACTTATGCTGTTGTTTTACGTTCCTCATCTCCGCCGCGTTGAAGCGCTTGTCGCAGTACACAAATTCCATAACAATGAACATGCCTTCAGAAGTCATAACACATAAGTATTTCTCTTTTTCTTGGCGTATTTTAATACGATTGTCACAAAATAACGCAAACAACAAACTGTTAAACTGACGGGCTGAGGTTGACGCGTGACTCGCTGACCCCAGATGTAAACAAGCGGCCATTTACAAGACACCTAACGTCACGGCCAATATGTTCGCGTTGTGACGGTCCCTTTAAGTATTCACATTTTTAATATTAAAAATACACCTTACGATCCATTTTTTCGAATTTATAACCTGTCACAGCTGTTTTGTGGATTAGATGCTACCTATTAATATGCAATTTAATAAAATATAAATACATGGCAAATACCCAATTGATAGCACTAGATAGAGGTGACTAGAGTGAAATAAGTGTAAATTGCACACTGGCGGTATAGTTAAGTGTTTGTAAGTATTCTAAAATTATACATCAGATACGTTCTGGTTAAAATGGGTAAAAAATAAATATAATGTAAAAGTTAGTACGAAAAGTTACACTACAAATTAACACTAAATTATTTACATGGGGAATTTTTCATTTTACACGGAACAAATTTTTTACTGTACGTATAGGTTCTTTGTTCTAGATTTGCTGCAAATTCTAGTAATTAACGTCTTTGAATAGCTCAGTAAGGGTTACATATTATATAATATTAATAAAGAAGATGACTTACTTCTGGTTTTATATATGACAGGCTTTCTCACAAACAGTGAGAATACCTGAAAATGGGAACACGTTATTAACCTAATAGTTAACCTGAGCTAGAACATCATTCTTATCTAACACATTGGTGTATGTTAGGTGTATATTAAAAAAATCATCTAGTCGCATTTTAACGTCTGTCGCTTCATAAAATATTATTAGATACTCGTATATTGCATTGATTAACCAAGTGTCCGTTATAAAAGTTCTTTTTCCAAAAACCTTCGTGTATTTCGGCGTAAAAAATGAGCCTCAACCGTGATTAAAAACATAAATCTGTTAATTACGAGGAGCTACAAAATTACACCACGCTAAGAGTCATCGGAAATTTCAGTTATTTGGGGCAACGCTTTGTATGGCCGATATTGGAGGATTATTAATGGATGAAGTAATCTGACGAACAAACTTGTAACTAGGACAGATTACTTACCATGCCATTACATCGACATCGGCAGAAGAACCCTTTAATAGAGTAGCTTTATCGAGCCGTCTGGTTTCTATTTACGTGCGCCGCAGTACCACTAAATGTTAAATTGAATTAACAACGAAATCCCGTATGCTGCGGGTGCATCCGGTACGATGAGTTACTGTCATGCAAACGGCTCCTAATTGGTTCAGTTGCCGCAAATGGAGCCACTATGCTTGATTGATTGGCACTTTATGAAACAGTGCTTTTAATTTCGCGAGTGATTTCAATATGGTGGGACAAGTGGCGTGTCCGCAGTTTTTGCAAGCTGGATTTAAAAGTAATTTCGATGGTTTTTGGAGCGTTAAACACTAAAAGCTCTTGTTAATTAATGGGTTAGAAGGGCGCACGTTTTAATTAGCTTTTGCTGGAATAAAAGTGGTTAATCCCGGCATGTATACTATGAAAACAAGAAATTGCCTACGAATTAACTGGCCATTAAACACCGAAGCGTACAGATAGATGACATTTAAGATACACGGTCAAGATTACAAAAGTTGAATTAGAATTTTGTGACTTTTTCTTTCTCCAAAATTTTAATTTCTTGCCAATTGATTGAATGTTGATTTTGAATTGCATGTTCTGCTAGAGAATAACGATCTCTTTTATTAATGTTGATGCCACTTTTGTGAAGATTTACTCTACTTGTTAGCCACTGTCATGTTTGTCCAACATATACATTATTACAATTTACACACTCTTTTGTGTTGAATTGAAATGTACAATTTTAAGCTATATTTTAATGTACTACTGGACACAGAAAGACGAAGAAATTACATGGTATATAGGAAAATAATTTACAACAGAAAACTTGTTTAAATTAATCTCACTTTCGGTAAGATTTACGTAAAACCCATTATTGTTATCATATGCTTACTACATTGTAAATTTATCGTAGAAACCCTGATGATGTCTTAAATAAAGACGAAAGCTTGGCACTGAAAAACAAGTTTACTTAATTTTATTAAACCAAAAGGTCGAATACCCCCTACTTCTGAGGCTTAAAATTTTTATATATTATATTGTGTGTTGATTCAGCGCATTGTGACATCCTTTATCAAAATATGTAATAACAATAATAAATCGTATTTTAACGACACATTTACTGTGCTGATTTTTATGATATCCCTGTCAATGTGCTTTACTTACCTTTAAAATACAAGATTGAAATCTTAATGACAAGAACACAAAATGAAGTTATTAATTTATTGGGAGAGAAATGTTCCTCTTTACTCACAGTTTTTAAAATGTAAGAAAAAAACGCGTATTATTCGATAAGATGCACTCCAAGAAAAGGTCAAACTTAATGCAGGTACTGACATACCCTGAATTTTTATGCTTATCTGAATAGCGCTTCAAATCGCCATTACAGAAATGTAGCACACTTAGCGCTTTATTTAAGTTTTCTTTAAAATACAAAGGTTTTTACGTAACAACAGTAACAAACTTACTGGTAGGTACTTCCGGGTTATTTGGCCGTGGTCAAAACAATTTTCTCTTCGCGTACGTTTCGCCCACTCCTGTAGTAAGCATCTTCGCAGCCGAATTAATCGTGGACGTAGCTGTGTCCGAGCGAACACAGACTGAAGATGCTCACCACAGCAGTGGGCGAAACGTCAGCGAAGAGAAAATCGGCACGACCACAGCCAATTACCCGGAAATATCTACCAATGCGTACTCCTGCTGTGAAAGCCTTAATCACAGTAACAAACTTAATCTAACAGCATAAATCTCTAAATAACAAATGTATATGGGGTAGTTCTAAATGTCACCCAACTTGATCTACCTATGCATTGACGGCAGGTTTTCTGAAACACTAAACTCGGCGAGACCGTATTTAATGGAAAATCTCGCACTTGTTGATAAGTGAAACCACTGGCACAAAACTAGGCAGCGTTGATAAGAAGCGGTAAGACATTTGTGTCCAACTTTAGTAAAGGTATCTACCTCAATGGTTTTAATTTCGATGAAGAATGAATGATAATGAAGAAGATTATAACAGAAATGCTTTAAAGGTTTTATGAATTCCTCTTCTAAAACTAATGTCTGCTATTCTAGAAAATTGTTATGGATATGGAGAGGAAACATCGATGTAGTCAAATCATTCATTCTGCTTTTCAAAATGACAAATAATTCCTACAACTGAAGCTTAGTCGCTACCACGTAGCTCTTCTAATATGCATTTATTTTTAGTCTCCTCTAAAACCATAGCATGACGCACATTTTTCTGTGGGAAGTCGTAGTCGTCGCTTTCTTCTTCCTACATTAATACATATTCCGACTATGCTGTTGCAATTGCCCTCGCAATTAGGACAGTTTAACGAAGCTTTATTACAACCACATCTGCAGAAGATTGTCACATTTTTTCCAGCTTGGGCAAGAAATCCTCTTCAAAATTTCGTCAGGAGCAGCATCCAACTCTGACAGTTTGGGAACTAGCTGGTCATTACTCCTCACCCAACCCCAATTCAGCATGTTACTATTAAGTTCCTTCCCTAACCACAGGTGTATGTAGTTGTTGTTTAGTTGGAGGGAAAGTTGAGAAATCATGCTTCATGTTTGCAGCTGCTTTCACTTCAACAACCTTAACATCACCTGAAGCTTCGAGCGTATTTATCCAATTTTTCTGCAGCTGCATAAAAAAACACTGTGCAACCTCTCTCATTATAATGGGCCTTCAGAGATTTAACGTAACCATGAGAAATGGTTGATACAGTTTTCTCTTTTTGCCAAACAGCTTTGTGGAGTAGCAATTTATTAAACTTATATAATCTTAAGTTATAAGGGAACAAATATTCAAGTGACTGTAGAGACATGTAGAGGTACAGGAAGTAAGTTTACATTTTTTAAAATTATCCATTTTAATTGACGTGCCTATATAGGGAAAGCCGTTGGGAATTGACAGATATGTATGGAGGCAATTGTATAGAAAATTTAATGAGCTTTCATTTTCATCTAAAACATTTTTTCTAGAGTTCACCTTTTCTGAGATATAACTGAAAAATTCAAACTCCCACTGCAACATCATCACCCAGGGACGGGGCTTTTACTATATTTATCTACTAACTGCCATTAACGAAGTCGTGAAGCAAAAAAGGTTTGCTAATTCTATACACTTTACAATATATTGACTGACTGAATTATATAGAAGTACTGAACATAAATGTAGTTCTATCAAATGACAAAATATTCTAGTATTAAATCTTTAGACGTTTTTTTATTAAATAAGAAATTGGCGCTACAGGATAAGAAGGAAACGAAGCCAAAATATATCTGTCTCTGCTAGTCCCCGTATCACCGTAAATGGTTACCCGTGCTAATTAAAAGTAACGAGCCGTAATCTTATTCAAGGGAACGTTTCATTCTTGTTATGAGGGGAAGTGCATATTTATAATAWGGGAAAATGAAACTGTCTCGTGGCAGCGGTATTTTCACTAAACAGTGATTCAGAGGAGTTTTCCAGTTAATATTGCCTTCACAACGGATGGTTCGTGAGAAATGAAAGAAAAGCTCTTCACTTCACTTTGTTCTCGTGCAACTAAAGGGATGAAAGAGCGCGATATTTCCTGCGAAGTAGCAACACGCGAGTACGTTTTTTGACAAAACCACAGATATTTTCATTTATATTCCCAAAATGACATCTTTGTTTAGCCATGAGCGACATTTTACATTTAACTAAGTTGAATGCTGTCGAGGGTGTACTCGTTGTAAAACAGATTGAATCAATTAAGTAACTTGGAAGCAAACTGATTTTGACTTGCTTTGCTTCGCTTTTTCTATCAGATAGTTCTGACGATCGTTCCGATCTAACGTATAAATCTGGTAAGATACCGTGAAGCATACCTACATTTTTGTGGCAATCTGGTGGGGCTTTACTCTGAACACCATATACTGCAATAGTTAAATTTTACCGAAAATTTATATAGGGTTTAACAATAGTTTGTTAGGGTGGCAACAAAATGATAGATGTACAAACTTTCAAATGTTAAACCTTTCTTTTTTACTATCAAAATTATTTGATAAGCAGTGTGTTCAAGTTTTTATGGGGAATCTGTGGCTTGAAACGGTGGTTAAACATTTGTAGATTCTTAACCAGTTTGGTTCAACTTACAATTTCCAGTTGTTCATTGTCTGTATTTGCACTGTCGCCAAATCTTCGTTATGTCGACGTACTATAAAATCTAAACATTTTCACACCTTACTACAACCTCGTAGATATTCTTTGTTTTTAAAACAGAAAAAAGCTGGTAGATATTATTAAGGCGCATACATTGCTTAAAAAGGTACTTCACCTAATCGCAGATATTTTTTGACATAATCCAAATAGCTATTTATTACACTTTAGTGCTTCAGAGTAAACCCACTAGCTAACAAAATAAGGTGTTTAGGTCGAAACTTCAAAAACAAACAAAAGTAGTTTGCTCTTCTTCTGTAAAACTAACGGAAAACCTACTTACTGTGGCAAAATGCTAATCTGTAACAGTAGAAGAATATAGGAAAATAAATTTGGATAAATGCGTAAAAATACCGAATATACATAAACACGAAATTAAACACCAAATTAGCAATGGAATAGACATAGAACCATTAATTTTCTCATCGAATCCTTGCTGAATTTTCAACATTAAGTGACTTATTAAACCAGCAAAGTACCAATATTGTTTAGTAACATTTTTTGTTTTCTTGTATTTTTTAAAATCTGGCTTCAATAGCTAGCGAGAAGCTACACTATTATTATTCTTGTCACTTAAGTCTAGTTTAAATTAGATGTGTTTGGTACCTATGTATAATGATTTTATTGACAATTATGTGGAATCAAATCATCTAGTTCACGTTTGTTTTTCATTCTCTTATATCTATAAAGCTTAATTGGTTCCCACAGCTGTTTTCGTTTTGTCAAAAACTCACCAAACTAGATATTAACGTCCCATAAGTCTCGGCACAAAATGCTGACTGAAAACTTTTCACCTCCTGATAATTTTAACCAAACTTTTATTTTACGGTATTATTCACACTACTTTCATCTATCTTATAAGGTAATTAGAGTAGGGCAAAGGGCACTAGGTCCTCAACCACTCGTACACCTTGCTGTCATTCATAAGGTTCTGGACAATGGTGCGCAGCTTCTGTTGGAGTCTACGCCTAGGCGGATCCTTGTTTTCGGCTTCTCATCCTGCATCACACACTTTTCGTGAAAGAATTGCCCAGAAATCCTCAATAGGTCGTGCCGGTTTCCAGGTTTGGTGGATTATCTTTTTTGGGGGCAAACCGAATGTTGTGCTCATGGAGCCACTGCTGTGTTCGTCGGGCGTAATGAAAGGACGCTAAGTCTGACAAGAAAATTACATCATCATGAGCATGATGTATATGAATGATATCCCTCATTCGATAGGCAATAGTGAATAAGATCCTTGACCAGCCAGCGCTTCTCCCCGAACCCGACCAATGTGAGCGCGAGAAATTCCTGCGGTAGAAATGGCACACCAGACTAAAATTTTGTCAGCAAACTTCGCCATCGTTTTCCTTGATTTCTGAATTACTCAGAGTGAAATATTTCTCGTCGTCTCTCGTCTGACTCTGTTGTCCGCAAAATGGTATCGTCGCAAATTATGATAGCTTGGTATTCTAGCCAGTTGGTTTGCCATATATTTTGGACATTTCTCTCTTTTATGGTATTTCTGACCATTTGTGGCCAACACCCTGCTGACAGTGCTCTTGGATCCATGATATTTCCGTCCCCATTTTCTGACAGATGTTCCGACGGTGTTCTTCGCTCTTGACACCAGTTGCTGCTACCTGCGTGGAGTAAGAACTTTTGGCCGATCGCTTTTTGGCAAGTTCAGACACGGGATACCTTGCTCACATTAAGCGATTGTACGATAAATCGTTCCACTTTGGGCATTTGTCCAACTAAGTTATAAATACTTTTGCGGAGCTCTAATTTGTATAACATATCGACGCTTTTAATATGCAAACTGACACTGCCAGTTTGTTGACAGATCACTAAAAAACTTTTGTTTCCAAAGAACACTTGATATTGCATCTCACGTTTTGTGTGTCAGCATCAAGAAATTTCTTATGGACATACTTTATGCCTATTTAGACAAAATTGCAGCTCTTTTTTCTTGAAGAAACGTTTGGCTCTTTTTTATTTTATTAATGAAGTTTAAATGAACGCAAAGTGGAAAATAGCTAACCGTTTATCCATTTTGAAAAATTTCACCATTCATGGCCTTATGATAGTCCGTTAGCGTTAATTTCGCTGTGGTATACCCGCTTTTCATCCAAAAATACACAATTTAGTTTTCCTTCTTCAGATTCCTTTGTTTGTATAAGATACCTTTTTCCACAAAACTGAATATCATACTTTCTTAATTAATGAAAGAATTGACCAAGACTTTTTCAACCTAAATTCGAACTTTGAGAGTCATTTGAACATGTCAGAACGGAAAGGATAAACATGATCATTTTCACAATTGGAAATTGCAACTTATCCGTGAAATAAAAATATTAAAGAAGTGAAAACCGACTAAACCTAAAATTACCGTTTTTCGATGAAAGCTTGTGTATGTTGCTACAAAGTAGACTTTATCCAACTGCGTTATGGCAAATCAATGTTTCATTCTGGCGTGCAAAAAGCTCAAAGCCGTATTTCTTGAAAATTTCATTTGATTACTTTCTTGGGTGGCCCACAATAAATCCATTCGCTTCAACGAATCAATAACCAATCGCATTTAATCTTTAAAGCCGTCGCCTTTCACTCAGTCGATCTTATCTGATATTAAGTTGCAACTTCTAGACGTCCGAAGTTTTTCAAACACCTCCCGGCGTCTCGTAGCAGAGGCACCTCCTTAGACAAAGTTTCCATTCGAATGCAAATTGGGAACTGGTTCAATTGATTAAACAGCGCCTCAAAAGTATGGAAATTTAATCTCTCCAATCCCCAAGAAGTTACCTACTCCCGATGCACTCCGCCGGGATAAACTTATCCAACTTGGCTCTTGTTATAAGTGTAATCCTTTTCCGTCCTCTGCTCACGGACAATTTAAAATCGAGTTTGTAAACATAACCCAGTTAAACGAGCAAAACGGTGAAAGTACCACCGGGTGCTGGTGCTCGTGGGATTATTCGCAGGTGGCTGATTAACGAAATGGGGCAGTTGAAAAATAAAGTTGTAATTAAGGGGCCTACAAGTGAAACGAAGCCTGTCCCATTTAAGAAACGAGTTGGCTTGTTCAACACACCTGAATCAAAATATACAGCCGGAATTAAGTAGAAGCTTGTTATTTAACACTGAAATTTAACTTTCGAATATCATTTTAGCATCAGAACTGAACAGATTGGGGAGGATATTAGTATGGGTTAATAAAACATACACAAACCTATATGTATGACAAAATGCAGCTTCCACATAGTGAACAACACTTTGAAAAGTTCAGAWCGGAGCTTTCATACCAGCTTTAAGGTCAAAATTAAGCAAATACATACCTCGATATTGGTATAAAACCGTCATTGGTGAACTGGTCCAAATGATAATGACAAGTGACTGAAGACTGTGTATAGGTATATTTAAATTAATTACCGCACACAATGGAGGAAATTAAGCAGATTATTGTCGCCTAAGGACAATGAGACACCAGACAAAGATTATAGGTAAAAACAACAATAGTAGAATAAGTTGAGCGCAAACAATTAAGTGGGTGTGTTGTACAGGAATAGCAACAAGTAAGATTTGAAAAAGAAATCTAGAGATCACATGCATCAGAGTTATCTATTGTTGCGAATACCTGTATTAAAGCCACTATATCTTACAAAGTAACATGGCAGCCATTTTGATTCCAATTGGAGGTGGGAAGGTCGTGAACTAATTCAGTAGAAAATATTCGCCAAAATGAACTAGAGCGCCCATCTCTAATTCCAACCAAGGATCCAATTTTGAAATCTCGTTAAACATTAATATCGACTGAAAATATTGAAGAATTGTAGATTGTATAACTATGACTCTGAATGTAAGAATTTAGGATGGCAATGCCATCTGTCAGCATTACACTGACATGATGACAAAGCCACCTAGCTGCCTTATCGGGAACTACTTCCTAAGGAAGTGTAATGCTGACAGATGGCATTGCCATACTAAATTCTTACTTTCATCATACCATTGCTTTGGTATATAAGCAAAACCAGTTCTATGCCGTGTTGTCTACACTAGACCTAAACTGCACTGATGAGCTGTAATGACAGCGAAATAGTACTATCTGCAGTTGGTTGAGGTGTAGACAACACAGCATAGACATGCATTTTAATTTATGACTGAATGTTATTGGTTCATAGAAGACGATGCAACTTGCAATGATTTATTTACAATTAAATAACAGTTTAACTTGATAAATTAGTTAAATTTGTAGACCTTGGTTTTGTACGCCCTTTCGGTCGGCTCTGAAAATATTTTTTAAATATGAATTTTAATATTTTGTATATTACGAAACACATGTCGTTCAAAACATGATATTTGTGATGATGGAAAATATTTATCGAAAGCATCAATAAGATATGAAACACATCATTTCTTGTTGTGGTTCATAACCAATTACAGCTCCAGGTAATTCAAAGGCAAACCTTTGCAGTTGTAGACATCCCAAATTCAGAAGGTTCTTCATTTTCTTAACTGCATCTAAGATTTCTTTATCTTCTCCATTCACCTGCCAATGATGGCTTGTCCAACTGAATTGCAGGCAAAACGATTTAGAATGACTGATTTATTTCTTCCTCTTTAATTGTAATTTATTTAAGGCCTATAAAAAAGTAGGTTTTGTGACTATTTCACCAATACTTATTTGCAGTACACTAGCTTACCTCACTGGGCGGTTATTTAATAGAATTTAATCCACCCTTGCCTTTTCTCAGAATACGTTAACTCCAGCTGAAGCTAATTAATCCACCCTCTTGTGCATCGATAGTAGAATTTAACCCATTCATAATTTTGGTAGAAAGTTGAATATAACTTACTTTGTAGAATCCTTTGATGAGATTACTTTTTTAAGTCGGCATTTTTATTTCAACTAAACTTACTGCTTCAATATTTTTGTCCTTTTGAAAATATAATACTATACTAGGATCACCCAACAGATGAAGTAATCACGTGTAATCCACACATCTATCACGTGATCGTAATCTCTTCCCTTCTGAAAAGCCCAACTTAAAMCGCACAACAAAATTTTAACATTTGCTTTTGCTGAGGCAACATAATCTCACTTTTTCTGGACTTAGTGAACGTTCAGGTTTGGAATTTGCAACAAAGAAGTTTACTCAAAGGTGCCAAATGGTAATATTTTACAAATAAGTTGCCCAAGAACGCAGTTTTGCAATAATTTGAATAGKCATGTAACATGATGGGGTTAAAAAGGTTAAAAAAGATCAAACAATTTATATTCACAAAAAGTTTTTGTTTACTTTATTCACTCTCATCTGAAGACTCTGAAGAGTCGCTCTCCAAATTAATTATCAACTCTTTCACTTGGACCTCCATAACTACATCGAGATGCCACATTTTCGCCTCCACCCCATTCACATGTCGAATGGCATTTTGCCAATTTTGGGCAGTGGCATGACCTAATGCTTCATTAAAAAGATTCTGCACTTCTTCCAGTTTAAAGGAACGGTTTTTTCTTGCCACCTCACCCTTGATTTGAGCCCATATGAGTTCTATAGGATTAAACTCACAATGGCAAGGTGGCAATCTTTCAACTTGGCTACCTGCGGCTGCAGCGATTTCGTCAACAACGTAACTATTATGCAATGGCTTATTATTTTTCACTAAGGCCAACAGCTCAGCTTTTACCATGTTCTCTTCAAATTTAATTTTTTATTCACTAACCAATTTTGAATTTCAGATTTTGTTGTAGTACTATTTGGATGTTTTTCTTTTTGATGACTGTGGTATCTTGCATTGTCCATGACAATCACGCATCCTGGTTCCAATTTTGGTAATATATTTGAAAACCAATTCTCGAACACATTGCTGTTCATCTCCTCGTGATAGTCGCCAGTTTTTTTGCACTGAAACATGAGGAGTCCATCTGTAACAAATCCGTCCTCTGACCCCATGTGAAGAATAATAAGGCGTTGGCCCTTGCCTGATGGATTTTTTAATCCAGTGGATAAACCCCTGATGAAAGCATCTCTTGGCATATTCACAGACTGGTCCACCCAAACTTTGTTTACAGTATGGCTTGCATTGATCCATGTTTTGTCTAAGTAATAGATCTTGTTACCTTCTTCTTTAAATCTAAAAATTTAATCTGCCTCAGATACCGTCTTCGCCATGCAATGATTTCATTTGTTTTTAAATGCTATTCCTATTTTTCCTTTAAAGCTTGAAATAAATTAATAAAAAATAAATAACAATATGATAAATAAAAGATAACCCACCAAAAATTCAGTTCCTTTAATAATTTACCCATTGTGTTTTTTTTTTAAAATTCGGAAGTTCTTCATTTTCATTGACACAGTTTGGAATTCTTTCCACAGCTGGAGGTTCATTTCTTAAGAAAAACGAATGAACAATTTTTCTTATTTCATTCTTGTCCCATTCACTGACGTTGTCCAAAACAGATCTGGCCCGATGGTACAACTTCGCAGGGTTAAAATCGAGATTTTCTTTATGTTCCTTGACAATTTTGTATACACTCGTCACACTAATACCTAAGCGAGAATTACATTTAATTTATTTTGCAGGCTTGCAACACATTGTCAAGCGTTAATAGATTACAATATGTGAATAATACCTGCAGCTTTACTGGTAAATTATACCTTCTGCACCTTTGATAAACCAGGGTTTTCCTCATGGAAGGCTTTAAAAATATTGTAGATCATTTGCTTTTCTTCTACAGAAAAATGTCGCCTGGTTCGCTTTTTGGGCGGTGATGATTGGGTATTGTCAACATTATTGTCATTCATTATTAACAGGTGCTRACGGAATGAGGATACACGAAAACACGAATGGCCGAATTTCGGTCGATCGGTAAGATTGCCTAGTGTGAAACGGGATTGAAGCAGACCTCCTTCGGTTGCGAAGAACCAATAGGAAAGCTGCATTTAAAAATCACGTGAAGATCACGCGTCTTTATTACTCCATCTATTCGGTGATCGGAGTATAGTAAATTAAGTCACATTGACAGTATTCTTGCTGTCACGCGGTAAAATCACAAAAGCGGCGGCCATTTTGATTCCAAAACATATCCCTCTCTGTCTAACTCATTGTCCACGTGCATTGCGGTACATTTTCAGATATAGTGGCTTTAACCTGTATACAGTCACTAAATATATTACAGTACCGCAATTCATTGTCCATATTGGTCCATATCTTTGCATTAAAATGGCGGATGAAACCATAACCATAGAAACCAAATAAGTTTGATCCCGTCTTCTACATAAACATAAACTGTATAAAATCACTGCAGCCAACGCTTGCATTACACTGCAATAAGTGCAATCTGCTATGTAGTCATCTATTAATCGAATAGAGAGCATGCCGTCCAGAGAACAGTCTAGTAAGATTCCAGAAACATCTAGAAAATGAACATGTGTGTATGGATTTAAAGATATGAATATTAATGACAAATTTATTAATTAATAAAATTAATGTCTTTCTTAGGGTGGTACGAAGACAACTGGTTCGAACTCAACCTGGACAAGGAAGGTATCAACTGCACAATCGACCAGATGAGGCTGGTGGCTGAAGGCCACTTGACTACCGAAGCGCTGATGTGGAACCAGAACAGGAACGAACAAACCGAGTCCGGAATGACGGCTGACGATTTCAAACGCAGACTGGATGCCGAGCTGAAGAAGTCCAGCTTCGACCCAGAGGCGGGACGCTACCCCATCGGATATCAAGAGGCGCCTCTGGCATACGACGCCGTGTGGGCTGTTGCATTAGGTAACACCATTGATCGCCTATTCGTTTTAAAGTTTCAGCAAAATTAAACTATTTTTCTTGCATATACTGGGTGTCAATAAAGTAGCGCATAAAATTCAAAATAAGGGTTATGCATTTTAAAATTCGAGCCCTATTATTTATTTATAAAGAATTTAATCATTATGCCATTTGGCTTAAAAACAATCAAAATAGGCACAATTGGAAAAATGATTATTCAACATGCAAATATGTAGTACACAAATAAAACAAAATAGGTACTTCAAGTGACTTTGGGTTTCCACAGTTGATGAATTAACAACGTTTAGAATTTTTTCGGGTTTTATGTCGTGTTCGTAGAATTTATTCCTGACGTTTTGTCATGCTTTTGGCTTCTTCAGAAGAAATATGAGTGGTGAATTCATCCATCGTCGTATCTTATGTAGTAGCTGTTCCGTTTGACTGGTTACATGCTTGTGCATTTGTTTATAACAGACGACAATGGATGAATTTAATTTAAGCACAATGTAACATAATTTCGGTTTACTGGGTAAACGTTAGGTTTCATTTTGAATAATAAGTAATAAAGCTACAAATAGTAACGAGTGAGTTTAATTATTACTATTGTATAATGGAGTAAAAACACGTGTTATAATATTCCTTGTTGAAACTAATTGGAGCACATCAAAAGCTTATATTTGTGTATCATGTACTCCTATCGCATGACCATTATATGTGCGTAACACTGAATACGATGGCAGAAAAAAAGTAAAAATCATATAAGTTGCCGCCATTTACGCTGAGATTTGGAACCTTTATTGACAGAGGGCTATTTTTATAGCATGACAGATCGTCATCCTTAGTTGCGCTATCCCTAAATGGTTACTTTTCAAAAATTTGACGTTTGCAGCATATTAAAATAAATATAGCAATATGCGGCAATCAGTGATGGGCGTTTACATGTAAATTAAAATTTTCTATGTCGCAAGAATAGAAAATGTAGTTAAAGCACTTTGGCGTAGATTTTGCGTAGAAAACATAAGGCGGGTATATCATGGCTAAAGTGTACACCCTAAAACTAAACGCAACAGAAATTATTCTTTTATAACTTCTCTGTTTTGTTAGATTCTCCATGTGTTGAATTCCTTTTATTTAAATTTAATTATTTTTATCTACAACTGTTATTATATGGATGTATTATATACGTATCTGTATAAACACAACACACTATCTATTACACTAGAGAGAATGTTACACAATATTTGTCCATTATACCAAATTCAAGTGTAATATGGTCCATAATACACGAATTTAATACTATATGCTATATCTACAACGCTATTTATATTTCAAATTCTAATTTTACTACTAATTTCATTTCTAAAAATACTCTTCATTTTCAATGGGCCACTCTGTATACAGTCGTACATAAAGTATATTCTTGCACATTTAATTTGTGTATAATAGACCATACTCGTATTACACTCGAATATTAAGACAATTCGCATGTATTATAATTTGGTCTACTTTATACACTTATTATATAATATACTACTTTAATATCTATATTGCAAATATGCATAACATATTTTAGTAAATCATCATGGAATCCAGATGGTTTTCTTACGTCTTTGAGGCAAAAAAAGGCAAAGCATACCTGTATGTTTCGAAATCTTTCCTTCCATAACTATATCAATACATTCCTAAGAAGCTTATTTTTTACATGTTATCAAATTGTGAAGTGCATATTTCAGATAGATACTATAATTAATTATCACTTACTACTTGCTTCTTTATATCAATGTACGTAGTTCACAAACGAGAACTCTGTGTATGTCCGCCTAATACAGCGCAATAAAATTGACCTGCGATTAAAAAGTTTGCTATAAAAGAATAAGGGTAGCGTATGAAATTACCGGTTTATTTCCATTTATAGAAAAGAAAGACAATAAAAAAAATCACAATTCAGAATGTGAACAAAGTACTTTTGACAACACGTTTGTCCTTTTATTCTGGTCTTCTGGCCTTAATTTAACGTATGCCTAAACAAGTTATTGTTGTTTGAACATATTTCTAAATTTATTTTTATCTACACAATGCTATTTTCTACAGTAGACTTTCAAAGTAGAATATTACATAGTTTACGCGTAGATAATAGCGTAATCTACATGGCGTATTTTACGCACCCATCACATTGTGGCCTTTGTCATTCGCAAAAGCATGAAAGCTGCATCAAAATATATTGAAAAATATTTATATTAAAAACTTTTAGGGTTAATTTTTGAATTTTGGGAAATTGTATCATCGATAACATTGACACATGCAAAGGCGGAATTTATTCGTTCACAATTTTATTAATACACATATAGGACTACTCTTAAGCGTTTTCGTTGTAATATTAGCAATTCTCTATTTTAATTGTTCGTTTCTGTTGCATCATAGCAGCGACGTAGCAGAGAAAACAACAATTCTGTTAATCTTGTGTTTAATACTTATTTTGTGTTTGTGTTGTTTTTTTTTCATTTTCATGGATCTCTTGAATCAGTAATACGAATAAATTAATGGCTTGTTAGTATCCAGGATTTGGGTGTGATATATCCAACGAGAATATATCCAGTTGTCAGTATTTCAAAGATTGATATTGGCATTTAAAGAAAGCGTCGCTTACAGCAT
This sequence comes from Rhyzopertha dominica, assembly GCA_025024175.1. NCBI lineage: Eukaryota > Metazoa > Arthropoda > Insecta > Coleoptera > Bostrichidae > Rhyzopertha > Rhyzopertha dominica. Next base: position 15,450,062 of record QCXZ01000137.1, read on the forward strand.
AAAATCGAAAAGACTACGAATGAAGAAAATTTATCTGGTGCAACGCTAAATTTAGCGGAAAATTCACAGACAAGTACAAGAGAGTTAGACAATGAATTATAAGGAAAAATAAATGATACACGTATACCACATATGCAAATCCTGCAAGAACTGGACAAAGAAGAATACTTTTTGAAATTACAGTTTTGTGAATGGGCTTAGAGAAGAGCCAATGTTCTTCAGTTACGTTCCGTTTAGTCATGAAGCCACATTTTATAAAAATGGTATAATTCTCCCCAACAATATCCCAATTTTATTGGAATTGCTGACATTTAATACGAATCGTCTATCAACGTCTGGGGAATTGTATGCGATCATGTTATTGGAACCTATTTTTTCATTGCACATGTCAATGAGGACACATATTCACGTTTTTTTTATCATTCTGGGTGCCAGAATTGCTCGAAGAGGTCCATACTAATATTTCACAAAGAATGCGGCTGCAATTTGATAGTATACGTCACTTCATTATGCTGAGCTAGTACGATTTTTTTAATTAAAGATCCCAACACAAATGGATCTGTAGAGATGGACCAATAAACTGACCACAGGTCCCCAGATTTAACATTTATTTTTTTATTTTTTGTGGATACAAAATATATTATATGTATACAAAACATCACCTTCTATGATACTGCTACTGGATGATATGGAACAAAGAATAAGGGCAGCATTCGAAAAAATAAACTTTCTGCATATCGAGAACAAACGTTAATACGTCTTTACACAATAGATTGAGGGCTTATGATCGTTTAATTTAAATAAGTTGTGTATTTTTAGTTATCACCCCTTTAACACATTTCTGTTGTCTCAATAAAAAATCCTGGACCACATTTATTAGTAGTTTTTATATTTGGTGTAATTTAGATTTATCAACAAATAACTGGTTTTATAGACCCGTTTCTTTTCTGCACCAGCAGATGTTTTTTATAGAACAATATAAAAATTATAATAAAGAAATTATTAAAATTGCTAACACACATTTCCAAAATTCAGATTTTAACGTGCAAATATAATGAATATAGACATTTTTCTATTGATTTACTATCCCTTTTACCTTTAGAGATATTCGTGATGTTTTTAGATGCTGCAAATACCAAATTAAAAAAAATAACGTAAAAAATACTTCGAAACGGCCCACTGAAAGTAATGTATGCTTTTTGTTTTAACAAAGAATTCAAAAATTCAATAACATATAGAACATAATATAGGGAGACCCTGTACAAAGGAAAATATTTTTAGGTTATGGTACGCTTCAAAACTAAAATGAATTATTCTTATTTTTTTTCTAAAACTTATAATAAAGAAGCTACAGAGGAATGCTACTCTATGAGACACCTTGTAATACAATATACGTCGCTTTATAAATATATTTATGGTATAATGTAATTTATTTTTACAGGAAATGAAATAATACAATATATTAATCTATACACAAAGTACTCGATTTATAAATAATAAGGTATTTACGAAATATTAGATGATATCCACATGCTCGCGTGTTGCACTGAACTGTAACATTTCACTGACTGGGATTTTGAAAATATTAGCCGCATTTATGTAGCTCATCAAGCCACTAGAAGCCACAATACATCCAACTGCATTTAGAATCGGCGCGCTAGATATTTTACGATCTTTGTTCGAACAATGATAAGAACCATTACTATATTAAATGCGCTTATCAGGAGCATAAAATATAGATCCCACAAGCCATGAAACTCGCGTAAACGTGTTATGAATGGATAGGTCTGAATCAGTTCAACATTCAACATGCATGAATAAACATTGTATCAATACAATTGGTTACTAGTATAATATAACCATGTTAACTTAACACCTTTCTAATGCAATTGCATCCTTTAAAAGTGGTTTTGCAAATACAGGTCGTAGTTAATATTAATAATGACTCTAACGACGAGTAAGTTAACTGCATAAACTGAAGATTATTTAATAAAACAGATGGCACTAGACTGGATTCTGCAAATAAAATAGAAAGGACGGTAAAGTATATTTGATGCTTAAACAAGACTATTAGACTACGGTGTCTGGTCCTTAACCAACAAATAAGTTAAGGCTAGAAACCTCTGCAGTAACAAATTAGATTGCGCTCATCGGATGCACTGTTTCCGAAAAAGAAAGAAAAGAAACCTAAGAAAATTCAATTCAAAATGTTTGTAATAATTATAAAATTTTATTTAAGTAATCGTATTTACTGCCATTTTTATATTTAAAACAGTAATCTAGTACAGTAATGTAGTAGTTAAAGGTTCTTGCTGGAGTATTGATTGCACATGTATTTATTTCCCTTTTTCAAAGTAAACTACGTATCACCATAAAATGCCAAAAGCCAAACACATCAGTTACTTGATAAGCACGTTTCTTAGAAAATTATGCTTGAATCTATGTTAAGCCGGAAATCTTTCATCGTATTCTGGTACATGCTTTCATTTCCCTGATTAAACCCACATCGATGCCTTCAAGTTGATTTCGCACTAGAAGTTTCTAGCCCACGTTGAAATGGTAGTATGGACGATATATTTTGCACATTTAAATCCCTTCCTAATACCTATATTATTCAGTTCAGTGATTACAATAAACTAAATTATCAATTCTTCTGCATAGATATATGTTGTAACCCTGAGCAGACCTTCACGTCAAATAATGCATTTGGATGCAGTTTGTATACTAATGCACATATTTCACAGTGGCGTAGACCATTACCATTATTTAAATACTCGATAATTAAGGTATATCTATGTGTACTAATATTTTTATGAATAAAAGAAATATAGTAATATAACTTGTAAATTCCTTGGATTTGTATTTAATTTTTGTATAAGCCTGAACTGATTAACTTTAATTTGAGAATAGGATGTAGTCACAGAAATGGTTTTATTTAAATAAGATGTCTAGAAAACTATTAAAATAGCACCATTTAGCAGTAGTATATTTATTAATTCTCTCTGCCACTGAGAATTTGGTAAAGAGAATATCCTCCGGTTAAACCCTGCCAAATATTTAAAGAAGTAGCCCCTTGTACTAAAGACGGCAGCTTAGCTGCCGAAATTGCGTATTTAGGCTTTCTAAATTATTGTGGTTACGTTTTTTCATATAGGTATCATTTAGAACTCTCTCAAAGGTTTACTTGTTCGCTATATTAAATGGATCAACCATCGAAGTAGTAGGTACTAGCCGTAATAACATTCACTGTGTGGCGGTTGCATTTCAAATGTGTGCGCGAGTGTGCGGTTTGAACAAGAGAGGGCGCTGCACGGAGTGGATTGGAATTAAAAAGAAGGAGGTGTGTGATTGGCCAGGAGAGGATTCGAGGGTGTGCGCGGCGATCGACAGGTCGGTGAACAGCACGCTGCTGTTCCACCGCACAAAGTGATCGTTTAGTTGTATTTTGCCATTAGTTTTTGTAGAAAACGAAAGTTGTAGTTTTCTTAATAAATAGTTTAATTACCTGTGGTCTCGGATTTCATTCAAAAGCTGGCAGGAGGACCCGCCCCACCCAACGAGAAAAGAGTGCATAGCAACTGTAACACTTGGAGAAATTCTATGGTAAAAGGATATTTACAATTTCATACATCCTCAAGGTTATGCAGATAAGATGAGAGACACCTTGTATATTTGCTTTATCTGTTTTATTGAATACCACTATCTGCAAATTAAGAGATATATATTTATTTTCAGCATTTAACAAAACGATGGACCATCTGCACAAGTACGGAAAGACCCTAACGGAGTTCAACTATAACAACAAGGAGATTGCGGACGAAATATACGCCGCCATGAACTCGACGAGATTTCTGGGAATATCAGTGAGACAGCCGAATGTCAATTCTATTCGCATGCTGCAATGTTTTTTTGTCGTTTTTTTTTCAGGGGGAGGTCGCGTTCAGCTCCGAGGGCGACAGGATAGCTCTGACGCTGATCGAACAGCTCATTAACGGGAAATATGTCGTTCTAGGGTACTATAACACACAGGCAGACAATCTGACGTGGTTTGACAGGGAAGTTTGGAAGGGTAAGTAAAATATTCGAGCACGGAAGACATAATTATGTAAAAAAACTGAAATGTCTTAAACAAGCTGGACAGCTTTCATTTATATCTTAACAAAAGAACGCTTAACAATGGAGAACAAAGGATAATACGCACAGTAGCAGAACACGAAAGATTCACGCACATTATAATCTTTTTTTAATGCCATTATTCTGCTATATACGGAAAATGCGCCAAGAAACAAAATAGTCGGCCTTGGGAGCCTTTGAAATAAATTCTGAATAACAAAATTATGAAATACTGCTTTCTTTAATTATTAATGTGTTTATCATCACTATCTATTGTACACAAGGAAATAGGAAAAATGGACAGCTCAGAACTACTTTTCAAAATCCTCGAAAAACCGCGGAGAATAAAATATGCTGTAAAGGGTTCGTAGGTATCCGTAATACGTAAGTGTAATACATCAAACGGGAAATAAAGAATCATTGATACAAAATTATTGAAACAGTGTCCAGGTTAGGCAAAAAAACTGTTTTAAACATAGGTAACCCTTGAATAATAGGCCATAAAAAACAAATAGCTCTTCGCAAAAATAAAGGGAGTAATACATATAAGGTAACGAAAATTTTCTTCATTATTATGACTTTTATTCTGATTCAGAGAAAAACCAGCTATTCGTGCAATTATAATCATCATTATGATTAAAGGAAGATCCCATAACAGTCAACAAGAGAGATATGCTGGTAAAAGCTTTTACTCTCTCGCTTTTTCTAATGAAAACGGGGATTGTGAATTGTAACTAACGTTGTAAAAGTACGTGTATCCGTGGTCTTTGAAAATGAAACTATCTAGGAGGGCTGCGTTCGTGACACAATTTATTTTGTGGCAATACAACACTATTGGCCGAACAAATATATCTGCCTCGTAATAGTGTCAGTCTATAGCGAGAGCATTACCCAGTATTATAAATTTTTATGCGAATCCAGCAAAATTTTGCTGTGAACGACGCTTCAACGAAATATCTTCTTATCGGATGTCTGCTGACTTCTATAACGATCATTCTAAACATTTTTATCAAAGATTTCAAATAAAGCCATCAATCGGTGAGCATGGTAACTGAACCGGCTAGCCTGTCCCCGAAACCATTCACATTAGTGCACTATAACTTAGTAGTTTTTTGTTTAGACTTTGACGTATAATCAATATCCCACATAAAATGTTTGTGGATATATTTAAAAAAAGGTGCGGGTTTGGTCCAAAAAGTGAACAAATAAATTGACCACGGTAACTAGAGCAACCTGTAAATAAATGTATATTTATTGTGATTATAGAAGTTGTTAGTGTTTAAACTAAAGCTAATACCAATTGCGAATGACTGAAGGACTCAATGGCTTGTAGCCGTCAAGTTCCGAAGCAAATCACGCCGATATCAAGCACTCGCATGATTTTTTAATTTATCTGGAATCTTGTGCAAAGTGGTATATGGCAGCACTAATACTTAGCTCATTTCAACTCAAATACCGAAAATATCTCATAATTTTGGCGGAATATATCATATCAGAAATAGTAATAGACGACGAAGGGTTAAGTGTTCCTGAAATAACACAGCATATCCTTAATTTTTCTAACGAATTGCATACCACACCGTAAGGCTCCGTGCATATCATTCGGCTTCTAGTTTGACGTCACGCCATTAGTGGGGATAGTGTTCCAGGCTGGAGATCGCCGAGATTTAAAATCAACCAGGTGTTTTCTCTTGCGTATCGGCCGCGTGTCGTTCAATATTTTCGTTATCCTATTTTCAAATTCACTTGGCTCCAAAGGAAGAGAATGCGTTTTAACTGCATCACGGTGCGCGGTGGTTAGTTATCATGGTAGAATTTTCTGTGCTATTACAAGAGGTATGGAAGAATTTGCGGAAAATTGAAAATTCACTTGAAATATAAGAATCTAGTGCAGCAAGTGTGAATTTGCTGCCAGAAATAGCTAAATGGAGATAGAAGGAATATGAAGGTTTCCACAAGTGGTGCAAAAGATAGAATGTAAAGATGGTTAATAATGATGTATTGCTAGCGTACGCCAACAGAAAATCCGGAATACTTTTTCCAACAGGAACCCTTTGTGCCTATAGGCGTGATGAACATATTCAACCGACTGTAGATTAGGGATACCGATGCATACCGGATACCCCAATACCCGATAAAGGTGTGCTATAAATTTTTTGTACCCGATAGTACCCGTTAACCGCTAACTACCCATATCCGTTAAGTACCCGATAAGCGCTGCAGCGAAACATTCGATATCCAAAATCACGCCTCACTACTTAGCACCTAACTGTGTACCAGTTACTATGGAGATATACGATCTGTGACGTTTCAGGTTTTTCAACTTTATTCCGTTTACCTATTAGTTATACAATGTAAATATGTATTGTTACGGAATTCGGGTTCGAAAATTCTGGATTTCTGATTTAAAACACTTTATTTAACAGTTCTAAAACACTAACAAGCACTATTCACAATTACTTTAACAATTAACAAACTTTACTCAACTATACACTACTTTTAAAAACACTACAGTTGTACTTATATCACTTTACAATACTTAAATCTCACTTTCCGTCACTTTCAAAACTCGCGCTCGTTCATAGACTGTCTAACTCCCCCTCACTTCCGTCTCTGGCCGCTTATATATCCGCAGACTCCCCACTTACTTGGCGTGTCTGGCACATTCGCGAAGGCTCTCGATTTCGAACCTTCCTAGACTTTACTAGAGCCTTTCGCATCGATTAATCTCGAACACTCTAGCACGTCGGGTTGCCTGCCCACAGGCGTTGAGCGGGCCGTGATACCACTGACTCTCCGTTGCACTACCCCCTCCTTAAAGACTGATCGTCCCGATCAGTTCCAGTCCTCAACATTTCCGTGGTACTCACTTAAACGATTCAAGTGTACCACCTTCATCTTCGATCTTGGGCTGCGCTGGATTCTATAAACTACATCGTTAATCCTTTTCACTATACGGTAGGGTCCTTCCCAGGATGGCGATAACTTAGGTGAAAGCCCCTTCTTCCTTTGTGGATTGTAGAGCCACACTAGGTCTTCTTCGTTGAACTGTCTGGGATTGGCTCTGACATCGTACCGAGCTTTCATGCGATCGCTCGCAATGTTCATTCTCTGTCTCACCAGCTGGTGTGTTATCAATAGCGACTCCCGAAGATTTTCGACGTAACTAGTTGCTCCCTCTTCATTGGATGTTCCCGCAGAGCCAAACACCAAATCGCAAGGCAACCTTAGTTCTCTTCCTAGAACTACTTTCGCCGGTGTCTGCCCCGTAGTCTCGTGGATGGCCGCTCTATATGCCATCAAAAACAGAGGAAGATGCTTATCCCAGTCCGTCTGGTGTCGCTCCACAACCTTGGAGAGAAACTGTTCCATTGTCCGGTTAAATCGCTCGACCATTCCATCTGATTGCGGGTGAAGCGGTGTTGTTCTGGTTTTAGTAATACCCAGCAAGTGACAGAGTTCTTGAAACACCCTGGACTCGAAGTTTCTTCCTTGGTCAGAATGCAGTTCCAGTGGCACTCCAAATCTGCATACCAAATTATCGACGAGAACTTGAGCCACTGTTGAAGCCTCCTGGTTGGGTATAGCATAGGCTTCTGGCCACTTGCTGAAGTAGTCCATAGCAACGAGGATGTACTTGTTGTTGCTGGTGGTCGTAGGAAATGGTCCGGCGACATCAATCGCAATCCTTTCGAATGGTGCTCCAACATTGTACTGCTTCATCCTTCCCTTCAGGCGTGTTGTCGGTCCTTTGGTAGCAGCGCAGGTTGAGCATTTCCTGCACCACTTTTCCACATCTTCTCGGCAGTGTACCCAGTAGAAACGCTCACGAACTTTGCCCAAGGTTTTGTTCACTCCCAGGTGGGCGCCCGATGATCCTCCATGTACCTCTTCCAAAACCTTAGGTACATACTCCTTGGGTACTACCAACTGCATGGTAACATTCCTCCCATCGGCGCTCTCCCACGCTCTCTTCAACAGGCCATTTTCTACTCGCAGGGATTCCCACTGAACCCACATCGCTTTTAGGGTCGGACTTTCTGGAGACACCTCTTCCCATCCAGGTCGTTGTCTGTTTTCTTCTTTCCATTTCAGGAGGGGACCCACGTCGCTGTCTTCCTGCTGAGCCGTTCTGACTTTCTCGGCAGTCCACTCCTCGCTTTGTGTGATAGTGACTGCTCTTATATCCACCGTGCCTTCTCGTTCATCCACCTTCCTGCAGTGTTTGCATTCTCCACACGGTCTTCTCGACAAGGCATCAGCGTTGTTATGATGCCTGCCTGGACGATGCTGGATTTTGAAGTCGTACTGCTGCAGTCTCTCCATCCACCTCGCGACTTGTCCCTCCGGGTTCTTCAATCGTAGTAGCCAGGATAATGCTGCATGGTCCGTCCTTATGAGGAATTCCCGTCCGTACAGGTACTTATGGAAGTGGTCTACGGACTTCACGATAGCCAAAAGTTCTTTTCTCGTGACGCAGTAGTTCCTCTCAGGCTTAGTTAGGACCTTGCTGTAATACTCTATTACTTTTTCTTCGCCGTCCTGTACCTGAGATAGTACAGCTCCAATCCCAACCTTGCTGGCATCTGTATCCAGAATAAACTTTCCGTGTCTTCGGGGGTATGCCAAAATTGGACTACTGCACAAGGCTGACTTCAACTTCCTGAAGGCTTCCTCATGAACGTGGCTCCATGCAAAAGTCGTCTTCGGTTCCGTAAGTTGGTGTAATGGTGCCGCGATTTTAGCGAACCCTTCCACAAATCTTCTGTAATACGTACAAATTCCCAGAAAACTCCTCACTTCATGCTTATCCCGAGGACGTGGCCAATCGCGGATTGCCTTGATCTTGTCATCACTGGTCTGAATCCCATCCGCAGAAACCGTATGGCCAAGGAATTCCACTTTCTTCTGGAAAAGTGCACACTTTTTCGGGTTCAGCTTCAGGTTGGCTGCTCTAAACCGGTCGAATACTTCTTGTAGGTTCTTTAAATGCTCTTCAAAATCACGGCCCATAACCATAACGTCGTCCAGGTAGACCAGGCAGGTTTTCCAAGTGAGTCCACGTAATACCAGTTCCATTAGTCTCTCAAATGTAGCCGGAGCGTTGCAGAGGCCAAATGGCATTACCGTGAACTGGTAGAGACCGCAACTGGTGGTGAAAGCAGTCTTCTCTTTGTCTTCTGGATGGATCCCAACCTGCCAGTATCCACTTTTCAAATCCAGTGTTGAAAACCATGTAGATCCGGAAAGAGTGGTCAATGTGTCGTCGATTCTGGGTAGGGGATAACTGTCCTTCTTCGTTATGTCGTTCAGCTTTCGGTAGTCAACACAGAATCGGAGCGATCCATCCTTCTTGGTGACAAGAACCACTGGTGAAGACCATGGACTGTTGGACTCCTCGATTACACCTTGCTCCGTCATTTCTTTCACCATCTTCTCAACCTGTTCTTGTCTTGCCAACGGTAGTCTCCTAGGTGCCTGTCGAATAGGTTGAGCATCTCCGGTATTGATCCTGTGCTGGACGATGTCTGTTCTCCCCATTGGTGTGTCCGGTTCGGCAAACACATGTTGATAGCATCGTAGAAATTCTCGGGCTCTTCGTGCTTCCTCCTTGGTAAGATGTTTCAAATCGATGTTGAGCTGTGCCGGCGTTCTTGGCGTCTTCTGCGTGTCTTCAATATCCTCACAGGTGTTTATCCTCGTTACGGGAGTACATGTTGCCAAAAGATCTCCTTTTCTTATTGTCGTTCCCACAGGAGCGATGTTTGCAACCCTCACCGGCACCGTCTTGGAGGTCTTGATAAGCGTTCTTGCAACCAACAAGTGTTTGTGTGAGTCTTCAGTCGGTTCTACTAATCCAACGCAGCTCCCAAGATCGTTCCCCATCGCAGCGTTGATGATCTGCTCGCTGCTTCCTCTTATTCGGACGGTTTCACTAGCATATAGCCTCACGCACCTTGCTTCGCTTCCAGGTGTTTCTAGCACGAAGCTCTCGTTTCCGATTTTCAGAATCCGCTCTTCTGGATCATATGCAAGTCCGTACTTCCCTATCAGGTCCATCCCCATGATAAAATCGTCGTCAATGTCCGCCACCAATACCCTGTGACGTATACGAAGCTGCCCTAGTTCCACTTCAACCTCAGCTTCACCTATCGCCGGCGACGTTTCACCTGTCACTGTTCGCAGAAGAACCTTCTCCATCAGGGGTCTCACTGTCGGTGCGATGTTCTTCTTTATGATGGAAACCATAGCTCCAGTATCCACGGTCACTTGCGTCTTCTTTCCATTCACGGTTGTCATCATTGTGAGGCTATCCACGTTGTTGTGTCGTAGCAGGTTGACGGAAACAATCTTGGGGGCTTTGTCTTCTCGGGCAGTCGGTGTGCGCCCCGTAACACCGACTGTTTTTAGTTTTCCTGCTGCTGGCTTCCTCTTGACGCTGCAGGAAGTGACACCCTGCAGTCTCTCTTGAAGTGCCCGGTCTTTCCGCAGCGGTAGCAGGTCTGACATCCGGCGGATTTATTCGCAGCTAGGAATTCTTTCAACTCCCGCATGATTGCTTTCAGTGAATCGGTCTCCTCTTCGACCTGTGTTCCACGTACCTTACACTGGCCCCAGTTGGCAGCTGAAGCCTTGTAAGCCGCCTCGATCTCCAAAGCTTTCCCTAGGGCTTCTCTCGTAGTGGTGTAAGTGGCTAGCAGCAAAGCGTTCCTCACAGTGTCATCTCTTACACCTTCGATAAAACTCCGCGTTGCCAGCTCCTCCACAAGCTCAGTTGGGGCTGTCGGATATGCCAGATGCATAAGTTTCCTTACGTCCGCTTCGAAGTCTTGCAGGGTCTCACCGACTTTTTGTTTACGGGTCTTCAGCTGGGTACGAAACAGCTGTTGTAGGTGCTGTTCTCCAAAATGCAATTCCAGTGCTGCAGTAAGCTTCTGGTAATCACCCTTCTCTGCTTCGGGCAGCGTACGAAGTAAATCAAGAGCCGGTCCACGTAGAGCTACCACCAAAGCCATAACCTTTTCTTCATTACTCCAGTTATTTGCCTTTCCTGCCATTTCAAACTGCAGCTTGTAAGTCTCAAATGATGTGTGACCATCATAAGTTGGTGGTTTTATCTTGTTATTTCCAATAACTGGCGAAGACGTCATACCGTGGGTTTTCATTCTTTCCAGGTCTCTTTTTACTGTCAAAATTTCCTTTCCAAATTCTCCTTTCATGTGTAGAACTTTTTCTTCGAATTTATTGCAAAGTTTTTCCTCTACTTTGTTGACCTTTTCTTCGACAAGCTCCACTTTCTCTTCGACTGCATTCTGTGTAACTTTAAGCTCTTCTGTTACACTGTCGATCCGTTCTTCAATTTTATTTTGGCTTGTTCTGATTTCCTCTATTTCGGTTTTAAGTTGTTCTTGCACAGCCATTATTATTTTCTTCTTAATTTCTTCCTGTCCGATTTTGAATTCTGTCTTCATTTCTTCTTGTCCGGTTTTCATGTCCTCTTGACAGGCTTTTATCTGCTCTGTCATGTTTTCTTGCATTTTCTGCATCATTTGCATTAACTGTTCTAGTTGTGCTTCCATATTGGCCGATTGTCTTCTTGTTACTGGCATAAACTAGAATTTTCTAAAACTTTTCCAAACACTGTCTATCCGGTCCGTAGAACACTCCAGAAATCCAAAATTCCGCTTTCTGACACCAATTGTTACGGAATTCGGGTTCGAAAATTCTGGATTTCTGATTTAAAACACTTTATTTAACAGTTCTAAAACACTAACAAGCACTATTCACAATTACTTTAACAATTAACAAACTTTACTCAACTATACACTACTTTTAAAAACACTACAGTTGTACTTATATCACTTTACAATACTTAAATCTCACTTTCCGTCACTTTCAAAACTCGCGCTCGTTCATAGACTGTCTAACTCCCCCTCACTTCCGTCTCTGGCCGCTTATATATCCGCAGACTCCCCACTTACTTGGCGTGTCTGGCACATTCGCGAAGGCTCTCGATTTCGAACCTTCCTAGACTTTACTAGAGCCTTTCGCATCGATTAATCTCGAACACTCTAGCACGTCGGGTTGCCTGCCCACAGGCGTTGAGCGGGCCGTGATACCACTGACTCTCCGTTGCAGTATATTGCATGAAATATTCGGTAGTTGTTAATCTGCATAGAAAGAAATTTAACTGTTTAATTGCGTATCATTTCGTTAAGTTCGATTACTTCATCAGTGCTTAACGAGTTTCGTTGGTATTTATTAGGTATGGGGTGCTTATCGGGTATTTACCGGGTATCAAGTACTTGACTGGTACCGGGTAGCTGCTACCCGGATACAATATCGGGTAACCGGGTAATGAAATTATGGGGTATCGGTATCCCTACTTTAAATGATTTCGAAAGTACCAGTAGAAAGGTTTTGATTCCAGTGAGGTAACTATACTAAAACAAAAAGAGTAGTGTTCCTTATTTCTAAATAAGGTCTTTTTTAATGCATACTGTTTGTACCAAAAATACGCTGGAAACTGGAAATTCGGCGATATTGCATCGGTTACAGAAATTGTAAATGTATTAAACAAACAAGTTGTTTTAAAATTGGAGAATCCGAAGCTCTATACAGGGCACCCGTTTAGGAGGTTGTAAGCTACCATGCTTGTGGGAAATGGTGGTGAACTGCTATCAGTGGAGAACTTGGAAGATGGAAATACTCTGTAGTGACGGAAACGTATAGTGAAAAGTCCGTTTCCAAGAAAGAGAAAATTACGAAACAACTGCTTCAAAATTGTCAGCTACTTACAACGACAACCTCATTGTAAGAATATAAATCGGTCTTGAAACTTGTCAGTTGAGTTTTGCTAAACAGAAATTAGGATTGCGAAAAGATATTTTTTTCGCAAAATAAAGAGTATGACAATTTAAAGGCGTAACAGATGTGATGTAAGGTAATGTATATCGATATCAACACATCGACGTAGATAACAGTTATCAAAATTGCCGTCCACACAATGTCAGATGGGAGTACAAATTACGATTTCTATTTAGCCGCACAGTTTCTACCCTAACATTTGCAGAAGTTGTAAAGACGCCTGATCGTAAAAGTTATTTGTGACTGACTCGATACGCCTCGTAAAGACTTCTAGAGGTTTCAACCTTCCGAATTAGCTTTCAGAGGGTAAAACGCGAAACAAATCAGTGTCATGTTTACAGACTTGCTAGCTATTTCATCGGTTTCGAGAAACGGTAGCAATTCTGTTCGACTGAAGTGAAAAGAAAATGAAATTAAATCTGCAGTTGACATAACAAAGTGGAAGCTGAATAATCCAAAATGCAAATTAATCTGATTCTTACTTGACATTAATGAAAATGGTATGATCAAAATAATTCTTTCGGAACTAAAATATTTGACCATTTTTAGTATAAAAATAGACTTCCGCATCTAATCTTCTCAACCTCTTTAAAATCATTAAGAAAAACAATATCTCTGTTCGTTAGACGCAATTCAGAATTTAGTATAGAACTGGGTAACACTAGTAAACAATTTAAGCAAATATTTTGAGGACACGTTCTATCTGTAAGTGTCAGTTCATAGTCTGCATTAATTTATTGAGTAATATGAAGCTCCTATCAAAAGAATAATGAATACCTGCTTTTTCTACGTTGCAAAGTAAAATGTAACTTTTAAAACTTCAAAATGTTTATAATAGGTTACAGAAACTTATGTAGTTATATTGCCATGCAGGATTATACTACTTAGTAGGGTCCTAATAATGTACCACAGTTAAATTGCTCACCAATTGGTCATAACCTGATTTGCAACTGTTTTATCTTGATAACTGTATAGATTGGATGTAGAATTATCATTGAGGCAATTTGAATTCGCCTGACACGTGAACAACCTGTTCGTGGACTTTCAATATCGAGAGATATATAGCGTATTGGATAACTACCATGTCGTTCAAAGGCGAAAAAAGTATTACGGAAGAACTAAGAACACCAACAAATACAAGCAACTAGGCATTTCTGGATTGGGATCTAAATTACACTATACGAGGTGATTCAGTTTATTGTTTGCGGCCCTATATCTCCTTTGGTTTAAAAAATGAGTGTAGCAATTAACAAACCCTATATCGAAATGGAACAAGAATACCCTACTATTTGCAGTTATCGTTCAAAAACATGATTTTGTTAATTTTTTACTCACAAACGACTCTTTCAGGAAATAGCGAACTGATTTTCCAGAAAGACCTGTTTTTGTCATCTCTACTCCTGGATAAMAAAAAGTTTATCATACTGTACGTAACGAAACTCAGTGTTCGGTGCAGAACTGTAATCTGAAAGAATTTTTCAAAGTAGTACTGTGTACGTGTAAGTAGTTGACACTCCTGCACCTTATTTAGCTTGAACTACAAACCGAAATTACATTTAGTTACAATGTATTCTTGCAAAGCGCGCTTGTAGTTGCAATTTACGCATTGTACCAGGAAATGGTAATGTGTTGGGACCCCGGATATTCTTAATATAATGAGAGAGATGCAGCTAAGTTTTCAACAATAAATTACAAGTAAATATTTTTCAAAAACTGTTTCTCTCCTCCCATGTTTAAAAGTGAATACCTTATTAGGCCGGCGTTACTTCAAAAAAAGTTATACTGTAAAATAGTATTATTTTTACACCAGTATTTGAGATTCCGAAAGATTGCCCACATTATGCTGGACACCCTGGTATAATGTATAGGTACAAATTTAATTAATTCTTCTCGAGTAGTATTAAAAACTAGACTTTCTAAGGTGTTTAGGACGCCTTTGTGTGTCGGCTGTAGGAGGACCTTTTACCAAGAGCTGAAACACATAGCATATGACATAATTTCAAAAAGATCAAAGGTGCTGACACAAATGAACCATCTTGATAGTTATTTAATCTTTGCTAATATCACAGACCCAGTAACCATGACTGCCTTAAAAATGTAGGTAACTGGGTTAAATCTTAATTGTTGTGCTGTTGTTAGTTTAATATACCTAATACCGGGTGTAAATGAAACCTGGCTCACCCCTTAAATTGCCATTAATTTTTTGGCTAGGAAAACAAAATTTGGGATATTTTTTATATCAGAAAATTGGCGTTGGATGACGTAAAGAACGACTTTTTGTTACTTTCGGTTTCACCGGAAATGACCCTAACTTTCGATTTTTCAATGGACCACAAAGTATATTTTTACGTATTTAGATTTTGTGGTAAATTCTAAGTACAAAAAACCTCCTTTGGTTAGATTTGAGATACGTCAAAGAAATAAAATTATTCGAGCTATTTCAAAAAAAAAACTAAAATATTTTCTATTAACACTCATATCTTTTAAATAATAGCGTTTATGTTGGTCCAATTACTTTTTAACGGTATTCTAGTATGTAAGAACTACAATTCTGATTATAGCAGCACTGTAGATAATAAAATTAAAAATATTTTCTATCACGTTCATTAAATCTAACCAAGGTAGATTTTTTGTACTTAGAATTTAGCAGAGAATCCAAATATGCAAAGATATAGATGTCTAGCGTTTTATTAAATAACGAAAGTTTGGATCATTTCCGGTGAAACCGGAAGTTACCGAAAGTCGTTCTTTATATCAGCAAACACCAATTTTCTGTATTATGAAATATTCCAAATTTCGTTTTTCTAGCTAAAAAATTAATAGCAATTTAAGGGGTGAGCCAGGTTTCATTTACACCCGGTATATGGAGAACAGGAATCACTCCAACACTTTTAAGTCACAGGTCACCTATTTTAAAAGATTCCTTCTAACTTGGTTTAATAAAATACAAACATCTGTCTTCTGCAAAACGCTAAACGAGCATGTTGAAAGGTAAAAAAGAATAATATTTATCTCACAAGGTTGATAATTTTAGGAGAGCAATACATAAGCTTCCTAAACTCAATTTTTGGTACAGTTAGTTGGTTTTCTAGCGACCCTCTGTTCATTATCATAAAACGTATGAAACATTATTGTTTGAAATACACAAACATTAAAACAACACGCGCGAAACGTCTAGTAAACACAACGATGTATCAGGAGGAATGTATAAACTCCACACTTTAAACCTGTTTTAAATTAAATAAATACATGTCAGTCATATATTGTTTTAGGTGGAAAAGTGCCTCAAGACAGAACAATCATAAGGAGGGTGTTGCGCACCGTTTCGTTGCCTTTATTTATCTGCATGTGCGTTATATCCAGCATCGGAATAATCGTCGCCGTCGGCCTGATTGGGTTCAATATCTGGAATAGTCATAGAAGGTATCGCATGCAATACAAGGTTCAATTAGCGTAATTACCTTCCTACATTTCAGGGTAATTCAATCTTCGCACCCCGTGTGCAACACAATAATGCTTTTCGGCATAATTGTCTGCTTAACAAGCGTGTACCTGTTGGGCCTAGACGGCAACTTCGTCTCGCCGGAAGCCTATCCAGCCATCTGTCAGACGAAGACTTGGCTGTTGACCATCGGATTCACGCTTTCGTATGGCGCTATGTTCAGCAAAGTATGGAGGGTGCACAGGCTCACGACCAAGGCAAAGAGTGATCCCAAAGTCAGAGTGGTGAGTAAAGTTTCTTAATACCAATGACATTTTATTATTAACCAATTTCTGCGGTGTGTTATTCGCTCAAGATCTTTTTTTCGTCGGCATTAGAAACTATACAATACATGACTTCCCAAGAACACTACCTTGCTAGCTGACAAAGATCAGACGTTTTAAGATTTTTCTTAGTAGATCACAGTTAGTTAACAGATTATTTTTTTTATAAGGTGAGACTACAAAAAGAAAAGCATATATTACATATAATTAAAAGTACAATAATTAGCGGAACATACAATAAACTTCCTCATCTACAATTTCATATTATTATCATAACCACCTTAATAGACTGAAAAAAGACTGATCAATTTAAAATTTACTTGTCAATTCAAGGTTATTTCATCCGGAAACTTGCTGGATCTGATTATCCCTAMCATTTCTAATTAACTTAATTAAACTTAACAACACTAGACCTAAACTGCACTGMTGAGCTGTAATGACAGCGAAATAGATCTAWCTGCAGTTGGTTGAGGTTTAGACAGCACAGCATAGACATKCATTTTAAACTTAACAATTGTCCCTTTTGCACAATATGTAAAATATAAACATTGTTATTAATTTCAAAATTGTTCCTGTATCTAAAAATTGGTTAGCAAGTAGTAAATAACTTTGTGATAACTGCTATAGGCTTAAATGCTCTTATATTCGTGTTCTGTAGCCTCTAAAAGGTCTACCTATACGTATACACAACTACAGCCTTTGCATCCTAATTTGTATATCCATATTTGTCCAACCAATAGGCCTGTCCAGAACCCTGTCAAAAAACAACTTAGCGGCTGGAAGCTAAGACCTCAAAATTGTAGTGGTTGTTGAAATTCTCAGTTAGTAAACGCCACAGGTGCTGAAATTAATATTATGTAATTCCTCTTCATTTTTATTACGTTGTGAATTCTAGCAATACAAGACTTACAATATCAACTCTGTTCGACATTTTAGAAATTTTAGAGACAATCAGATCCAACAAATGTCCTGATGAAATAACCATAAATTCGCAAATAAATGTTTAACCCTTTTTGAAAGTTTGACTTACAGATGGCAATGATAGTAATATAAAATTGAAATTGAAAAAAACGACTAAGTTTATTGTACGTTCCATTACTTATAAAGTTCATTGTATGTAGATTATATGCTTTTATTTTTGTAGCCTCGAAACTGGTATTTAAAAGACTTTATTAAACTTATATACATATTACGTGATTGCGAAAGTACCATGTCTCTGCATAAACCCATAATGCCTTATAACATTTTAAGAAAATTGGTAGCTTTCGTTTTTTATTTTCACGATGGTTTGTATGTTACAAGGCACTGAACTTTTACACGAAAATGTACGTACTTCTATAGTATCTATAATGAAAAACATCCAGGCGCCTGGAGATTTATCAGGAAAAGAAACCCATTTTTGCGGCACTAATAATTATAGGTGATATCAGGTTGAGATAAGTGGTCAGTGCACTAAAGTATTCAGTTATATCCGATAAACGGTCAAGTGCGAGTCTCCATAATGCGTCAAGTGCAAGCTTATGTGAACTATAATGGACTCCATCTTGAACATCTTTTGGCATGAAGCGTGTTTTTTTGTTTGTTTACTTCCGCAAGTTTTTTACCGTAATTAATTGGAGTCAATAACGCCGAATGGAGTCCGGATTTTGGGGTTTGTTTTTTAAGAAAATGAATTATACTACCGATATATTGTTTTTATACGTTGTTGAGATGCTGCAGTTTAAGACATCACTTTCAAAGTCAAGTTATTACTATAAGACCAATTTTACTGTTTAAAACCCCATTTGTTTCTGTTAAAATGACAACTATGGTCTAACCTCCAATAAGTCGTTTAAAATTTCATAATTCTGACTTTTATTTAAAATCTTTGTACTATACCTTCCCAAACTCATACTGTAGTCCTTATTATAAAGTCGGAATATAATTTTTCTTGTACCTACCAACATTGTATAGGTATTTAATGCACTTTTAAAATAATTTTACTCACATTACTAGTTACAGTAGGTTCTATTAATAAGAAAGTTAACTATTTTACTTATATTAGATAAAACTGATGTTTTCCGAAAGAGTTATTCTGTCTAATTGTTAGTTGCAGAACACCAGTCTAAGCGACTAAAATTCATAAGTGTCTGCAAAAATACGGAACATGAGTTCATTTACTGCTAGGATTTTTTGCTCCATCCTTTAAATGATGCACATTTTTCTTTTACAGAAAAAAGTTCAGCCGTGGAAGTTATACTCGATGGTCTCGGGCCTTTTAGTCTTCGATTTCGTAATACTACTGGCCTGGCAGCTACACGACCCTTTGCAACGTAGAATAGAGGTTTTCGCATTAGAGGATCCGGTCTCATCCCTGGACGACTCCAAAATAAGGCCAGAATTGGAACACTGCGAAAGCCAAAACAACACCGTCTGGCTGGGGGTCATTTACGGATATAAGGGTCTAGTTTTAGTAAGCAGTTATTATAGTTACAAAACGAGAGAACTTCTTAATTTAACGCATAGTCTTTTTAACAAATCGTAGTGCAAGGGGCGATAAAACATAAAGATGTACCTGGTGCTAATGATGCACCTAGTTACGAGTAGAAATATCTAATTAATTGGTCCTCGGGGATAGTTTGTAGTTCACGTTTACTCCGTTTCTAAGAATTTTATTTATAATGCATATAGCACTCAGGTAGTAATTGGAGTGATTTTAATTGCTTCGCGGAGTGGCTCAAGGCAAATGAATACGACAGTATAAATTCTAAACCGGAATCTGCAAAGAAAMCATTTTCTTTGTCGGAATAGGAAATTGTAAGTGCACGCGAAACGAAATAACATAATTTAAATTTTAGTAAAAGAGGCAGAGGGACATTAAACTTTTATAAAAACCTCTCAAAAATATCTAGGAGTAAAATTTAAAATTGCAGGCCAATGCGGCGTATCGTAATTATTGAGCAACCCCATAGACATCAATGCAATGTGACGTCATACCGCCATCGCCTACCGTGTATGTCATAAAATATGTATACAGACATGCTACAGCACTCTTCATCTGATTTGTGTTGATTTATAATCATTTTACTTTAGGACGCTTACAAAATTGCCCGTAGCTGTGTCACAACTCTAATTTAACAAGTTTTACTAATGCTGCAACAATCACATCAAGTCAAAACATTGTAAACATATAGTTTGTAGTACTAATAATTTCAAAAGTATAATATATTTGATAGAAAGCATGAATCAGACCTTATGCCTCAGAAATTAGTGTAAAACTGTTACCCACCAAACAAGGTTCTTGCATTCATCATAAAAAGACTTCGACTATGTCTGAGATAACTTTTTAGGAAAAGCACTTCTTGTAAAGCTTGCATAACTAATAAAAAAATAGTTTACTATTTTTCACAAAAAAATGGTTATTTGCTAGTTTTGTTCTACTGCTATGTGCCCACCTAAACCTACTTTCAAATGTATCCACGCAATTTTAATAATACATATGTATATGCATCCCGTTTTTTTCCAATGTTATGTAATATATGCATCTTCTTTTCACGCCTCAATATGTTAGCCCAGCCTACAGGGTGAAAAATTTGGCTCCACCTTGCAAAAAGAATAGGAAGGCATATACTTCTTCTTTAATTAAATAAGTTAGTTAATTTATAAGGATGGGGGTCCTATGGCTTTACTAAAAAGGTTGCAATTCATTTCTTTGCAATTATTTTTGTAGTAAAGATACGTCGCCCAATGGAATTATAAAAAATGGAGAGCTTTTAATTTCCTACTTTTTTCCTCAGATTAATAGTTTTGGAGCTACAGCGCACAGAAAATTAGTGTTTTCGTCAGCTTCCCGGAAAAACATTAATTTGAAACCATTTATATAATAAATAATAACAGCATGCATACTGTGATTGAATTTTGCCTCTTACAGTAAAACCAATCGTTTGTATTAATCTGCTTCATTTACGTCTAAAATGCACTGAAGTATCGTGGTACAAATGCAATCATTGTTTTAGATGGTTTAATAATTCCTTGTTGTAAATGTTCGGCCCTTGTAGTAGGTTGTGTTTTGTAAACTACGGATTTTAGATTACCCCATCGAGGAAAATCCAGTGCGGTTAAATCGGGTGATCATGGCGGGCACACACCAATCGAATTATTTCGTACATTAGGGACTCTATTCTTAATGCTCCAACATTTGATTTCCTTCATCGCCACCTTGGTTTTCTAATTGTTATGTGTTTAAAGCATCAGTTATATTTTCAACCATTCTTAATTGCCTTCAACCATACAACGTCTTATCGATAATATAATTATAATATAATAAATTCAGTCCACAAATTCAGTTACTATGACATTATCGAAAAGTGAGAATTTTCATAACTCCAGTAGCGCACATCATATACATTCATCGTTCAAACAAATATTCTCGACTTCGCCGATTTCTTGGAGAGCTTTGACTTTTTAAGGGTTGTACCTATAGTCATAACCCCATTTTGTTCCAGTCACTGACTTTCAGGAATGGTTTTATGAATTCAATTATATTCCGAATATTTGAAAGCCTACGTAGTCAGTCTCGGTCTTTGTCTCTATTTTAATATTTGTATTAGTAAGGTCACCAAGTATACTCGAAAGCTCAAAAGTACAAACATGAGGAGTCGTTTGTGGATATTCTGCGTCCAAACCATAATAAATACAATTAATAACGCATTTTTCAGGTTTTTGGATTATTTTTGGCTTATGAAACGAGATCAGTCAAAGTGAAGCAGATCAACGACTCCAGATACGTGGGAATGAGTATCTACAACGTCGTAGTGCTGTGTTTGATAACTGCCCCTGTTACAATGGTTATAGCAAGTCAACAAGATGCTAGTTACGCTTTTGTAGCGTTAGCCATAGTTTTTTGTTGTTTTTTGAGTATGGCCCTTATATTTGTTCCAAAGGTACAACAACCGCATTTGCGTGTCTACCAGTAAGTCTATAGTAAGGTATTGCTTTCTAGGTCATAGAAGTTATAAGAAACCCTAGAGATAAGGCTGAAAGCAAGTATAACCCGGATATGGGAGTATCTAGGGAGGATGAAGAACGATATCAAAAGCTGGTCAGTGAGAATGAAGAACTACAACGACTGATTTCACAGGTAGGGGTTAAACTGAGTGATATTAAACACAAACTATATTAATMTAAATGTACAGGGTTTCGCAACAAGGCCGCTAAGCGGCTGTATCTCATGAACGGCAGGTCCCATCAAAAGTATTCTAAAGAAATTTGCTAAAAATAATATTAAATTGCTATGTCCATCACACGAGCGCGCAATTGCAATGGAAGCACATTAAAGTTATTGCGGTTAAAATGTCCAAGGTAATTTACTCGGTTCTTTGATCCATAATTCTAGCCAAAAATATTCCAGAATCAAGTACCAAGATTAAAATTAATACAAACTAGCGACAATGTTTTGACATTAGAGTATAATGTTCGAAACAAAACTTTTGTTTTTAACCGCAATAAGTATTTTAACCCCTTTTCCAATTTAAAACTTGAAAAAAATCACGATTTTATTTGTTCGTATCGATAATTACGTGCTCTTGAGGGAGAAGGATATTATTTTTTATTTTTAGGATATTATATATTATTTCTGGCAAATTCTTCTAGATCACATTTGTTGGAAATCTTTTCTGGAATGTTGGTTTTCGAAAACTGCACCCGCGTATTTTGTAATGATTGAGAAGAACAGTTTTTAAAAATAGCGATAAAAAAATTCATGTTTAATAATAGGAAACAAAAACTGAGTTTTGTTTATGATTTATAGAGATTATCTTAACTAAAATTAGCACTCCCTTCAAATTACGATTTTGTCAAAGTTTCGAAAAAAAAATGTTGAATCAGGTCAATTTTAACTTGAAATGGGACCATATTTTATGTTGGTTTCGAAGTTATTTCTTCATCTTACCAAATTATTTAAATAGCAATAGGAAGCTGGTTTCATTGTCTATGCAACCATGCTTTTGTTACAAATTTGTACGATTAATTCTTTTTGAGAACCACAAAACTATTTCATACTCGTTGAAATTTTCCTAATTGTCAATCCTAAACACGCTCGTTCAATGTTTTATGTGGTACATATGGGCAGACTAAGGAGTGCCATCTTATCTGTATTTTGGTTAAAAAAAAATATTAATCTTTTACGCAGTTTCTACTTGATTCTGTCAATTATTATCGTTCAATAACTAAGCTAATTATCAAATAGTGCATTTTTAAATGGTTTTTATAGTACAGAAGAAATAATTGAACCATTAAAATAACACAAAAAGTGAAAAAAAAGAAATAAAATAAACATGAAGCAGTGTAGGATGTTTACCCTTTCGTTCTTGTATTTTTAATATCATGAAATACATAAAATGTAAAGAAATGCAAGTCTCGCAACGCCTTCCATTCAAAAGTTCTGAGATCTCAGATAAACGAAAGTGATTTATTTTAGTTAGTATCTAAAAAAGGGATTTTTTTTAATTTTATAAAATATTGAAAAACTATTTAATTACCAGGAATGGACTTTCAAGGAACGACGATATATGATTAACGTCATTCGTTAGATTCAGAATCAGATGTGCATTTACCAATCGCAAAGGAAACAAAACTAAAATTTAGAAAACGGTACTGAAATATCAGGATGTTTGAGCTTTTCCTTCCTTTATTAATATCAATAAAAAAGTTAACATAACAAGGTCTTTACACCTCATGGAAATGGCAGCAGTAACACTCGTACTGATAAAACATATGTTAAGGTAACTACCATCCATTATGGAGTCATAAAATTAACAATTTTTTCAAAATTTTATTCAATTCCTGCTTTCTCCAACAATATTTAGGTAAAACTTTGAAGAATTTATTAATAGTAAAGATATAAAGAGGTAATTTGTAAATGTCAAGTACTTATAAAATAAATTTTACAAAATATGACAAATTTTATGTAGGGTGGACTAAACGTAATCTAGGTATTAGATTTAAGGAAATAAATCACATACTAAAAACTTTAATATTGACAAGTCTGCTCTAGCTAAACATGTTGTTGAGAATGGACATTATTTTGACATTGAAGACGTGGAGCTCCTAACGGAATCCAGAAGCTACAATTTAGTTAATTAGTAATGATTTAACGTCAATAGAAAGATTCAAATTAATAGACCTGATAAAATAGCATCAACTTTGATGATATTTTAATACGTTTTCATGTATTATTTTTATGTCTTATCTTTTGCATGCGTTTCTTATCTAATATGCTTATTTAGATATAATCTAGAACGCTGAAGATGCCTCCCAGAGCTAAAATGTATACATCCTTTATAAGTCTTTAACGTGTGTAACGTGCTATTAGTTGTCACGCGTTTGTTCTTTGTGGTTTTCAAGTCGAAATTATTGCTTTATTTTAATGAAGTTTAGCTGTTTGTGGTCACTATATGTCTCTCTCGTTTCAGTAAGATATAGGTACATTATACTTTCGTGCAAAATTATATCTGTGTACATATTGTCATGACAGAAAGAAGAAAAAATAAGACTTCTGAAGGAGCGGCTGTCCGAGAAGGAAGCGGGCAAGGGAGGCATGCTGCTATCACCGCCCACTATCACGCAAGGTAAGGAAACGTTGATAGTCGCCGATTTCATCACAGACGCGGGCACTTCCGATTCCGCATTCGGCGGAGGCATCTCCATTTACACGCGCTCCTCCAGGGCCAGTCAATCAGATTTTGAGTTCAGCGAAAGCTACCTCTGAAGGTGTCAACTGTCAAATCATAGGTTTCCTCCCATCCCTCACTATCCAAGATGATTGCACTTCACTAGTGGCGTGATGCACAATTTTACACTAATTCAAATTAAATACCTTCAGTTGATGTGAAAAGCTTTTAACTAATTTTTGGGAAGAGACAATCGAAGTTAGGACGTCAATCCTAAAGAGACATTGCTTTGATTTTGCATAATGGGGAAAAGATAGTAAATAAAAAGTCTAAATTGTTATATAACAATAATCATAATCCCCTTATTTTTCTTTCCAATCTTAAATAAGAATGACAATAATAACATAAAGATGTATTACTAAGGTATAAAGTAAAGTGTTTGAAGAAGAACCTATTCTCCGGCCCCTTAAACAATTTTTAAAAGGACTTGTTAAACTCAAAATTGGTTGAAGCTATTGGTAACACATATAAAACGATTTCTGTAATACCAACCGCAAATGCAAACGATAACGCCCGTTATATCTTAAATTGAACGTATTACTTGCACTCTACTTCAAAACTTATAAGTAATTTGACTTATAAAATCGCTATTTACGATCATTTTGGTTACAGTCTTGACCTGACTTTTGTAAATTGAATAACTTAATTTTAAATACAATAATTCCGCATGAATTGGAATAAAACCTGAAAATTCCAACGTCTAATAATGCTAATTAAGATTTTTCGGTTAAATAATGCGCTCCAAACTTTTCTTTCGAATTATACAAAAGAAGGGATTATTAAAAAGTGACAATAAAAATGCAAGGATAAATAACATAACATAATAGTTTGTAGTCTGCCAAATTTACATTAAGACAAAATCAGTATAGCCACACTTCCTTTTAGAAACGTTTTCTTTCAACTTTTTTTTCAACAGTTTTCTGGCCAGTGGAGATTATTAACCAAATTTGGCATGGAGGAATCAAGTAAAAACCTTAAATATGCACAAAGAACACTAGAGTAAGATGTCTAAAATTGAATATTATATTATTTTAAATACTATTTACGAAGGACCATCAAAGTCCTATCAAAAATAACTTTAGAATGAAGAACGAATTTCGCTTGATACAGTAACTACAATCAAATAGTTTGTAGACTAATTACATGGATAGATAGATTTACATCTAAATATATTCTTTTTTTAGCTAGGTGATATTATATTATAGTTTTAGATTTATTCTCGTTCTTTTATAACTACAATGTAAGGAGAAAAAGCAAACTAATCTAACTCGTATGTGGTATAGAAAACATACTTATAATAATTTTGGTTATTGTGTACACTACTATACAATATTTGAGTGTTTTTATAACTGACATATTCCTGCAAAATGAAAACGTCTGAACATTCTCGAACAAAAATAGCTCGACTATTTTCGATGAACTATGAAATATCTCAAATCACATTATTTACACTAATCAGCATAGATTGAATCCGTAAAACATTACTAAACTGATATTCTATGGATGATGATGAGAAATGCAAGAGCACGACATTATTATCAGCAAAACGTGCACAAAAATTCTTTCAAAAATGGTCAGAGGTATTCTAGTGCAAATTCAGACCCGGTAGGGCGAACGCTTTCGCAAAAAACAAAGAAGGTGTATTAGAAGACTTGAGTAAATATTTATTGTGTTTAGTTTCTTGGGAAGGGTAGGTACAGCCTTAAATAATGTAGCGAGAAGCTTAGTGAATACTTTTATTTATGAATATGATTGTTTATAGATTTCTAATTTGGATAATAAGTAAAATTAATCGATCAAATTTGTATAGCGTTTTAAAAATAATACACATACTGTTTCCTGTATTACTTTATTTTTCAAATTAAAAATCAGCAAAACCTTAATGCGCTCGAGTCTTCATGGTACAGTTTTAGTTGTTCAGATGTATGAAAAAGAAACGAAATAAGTCTTGTAATATTCGGAAATACTGAGTATTTATGTAACCCCTGGTTTAACAAAAATGAAAGAAAACCACGTTCTAACAAAAATATAGTTGTATTGAAAAAATAATTGAACGGTTTTACTATTGGAACAAACTCATGAATTGTTACGAAATTATTAAACATTTCCTAGTCAATACCGAATTTGCTATCGCTACCAGACGAGAACGAGAAAATTCTTGATTGTAACAAATTATGCAATTTGATATTCTATGTGCCAAACTTGATTTTAAATCTATACTGTTTGGAAAACGGCAAAAAAGATGGATTATTTTCTTTTAATATAACATCCATTGTTCTTTTCTACACAAGACCGAGAAAACCTCTATTATTGCTTGTTTTGCTCAAAAAGCAAGTAAGAGCACTAACAGGTAAAAACATTGAGAAATGAATAAAAGGAATGCCTATCTCGTGGGTATCTCATTGTTGTGAAAATAAATCAAAGTGATGTCTCATATAACAACCAAATAAACCCCATTGCACAAGTACCCCTTGAGACCAAGTCAATTATCCTTTGTACGACCTCATATTTTATACTCCTATATTATACCCTATTTCAAACCTTTAATATCTATTTCTAGTAAGATAAAAATAATTATTTATTATAGACGCACAACACTGCATGTGAACGCTAAAAGCCATTTTTGTTGTCTTAGTATTTCCGTTTAGCTTAACTGCTTCTTACAGTAGCTCTACTTAGTATAGCAGCTGTTTTAAAATATCTCGTTATAACATAAATTGAGACTTGAAGAGAAAAGCATCTTGTGCTCCCAAAATATATAGCACTCTCTAACCCGTTGATTTTATGTTGTAACGAGATCTAATGCTACTTAGCTGGTGTGTGTTTTGGGAGATATAAGATGGTTTTCTTTTTAACAGATACACGCGATGAGCACATATAGTCCACACTTTCAAAGAGGACGTTGTTAAGGCAAGTTTGATACTATGCAAGTGTAAGTCACTCAACAATAAATAGCATGTAATTATTGCAGAATGTTGACAATACCTCTGTAGTTTTGCCGTGCAGAAGCATTCTGTAATAAGCTAGCGCCATGAAACAGTGGTAAACAGTGTGGCGATGCATTTTCTGTTAAAATTTCTGTAGTAAAGAACGTGATACCTTTAAGTCAATTCGAGTTAACGATTATTGCCCGGGGTTTCTTTTCAAGTTCTAGCCGTTTTCTGTAGTTTCGTGATGAATATTTCGATTTCGTGCGAAGCGTGCTGGGTTTTCTTAGTACTCTTAGTGAGAATTTTCGCTCAATGTCCGTAGTTACTCGTTTCCGTTACATGTGTCAAAAACATCGATTACTCCTAATTTATAGAACGTTGCATGTTTTAGCTACTCAAAATTAAAGGGATTAAGTACTTTAGGTCCTGTAGCAATTCTGTGTACCCTTTCGCGTAACTGGCATCGCGTTTTCTCTATTATCTTTTATAAAAAAAGGAATATACTCGAAAATTCGGACGGAAATTTCGAAAGTAGATAATCTTGACTGGGTAGATAAAAAAATTACTTCCGCCGAGTTTTCAGTAAAAAATTTTCCATTGTGCTCATGCAGATGATCCAAGCAACTGCATTTTTATACTCGTTAGAGGTGTTTGTAAAAAAAACTTTTAAACAGTACCTTCTTTGGTGCGTTATAAAAAAAGCGATAATAACCAGACGATTCTAAATGTTGTGATAGAGAAGCTAGTGATATAAAACTGCGCAAGTATTGCTTGGACAGCTCTGTTTGAAATTGCGTTCAAGTTCGTAGCCATTCTAAAACAGTTCCGGAAGATTCCGGGATCCGGTGTTCAGCGGCGGTCCTTGTCGCCTGGCATCAAGGGTTACATATCTGTGCCGTTTCTTTTCCAGAAAGCGCAATAATTTCGCGGCGACAAAGGCTGACGTTGAACGGCGGTCGATAATAATTGGTTAGTGACTGTACCCCCTTTATAACACGGTTAGGTGTTTCTAACCACACGGTAATTTCGATAATAATTGTGGACATACTGTTAAAACTGTAGGCGATAGATGTTTTCTAGGTGAAAAGTTGAACGTTTAATGTTATAGCGAGGTTTATTAATGATGTTCGGTTTGTGTTGTTACGGAATCCGTGCTGTTCAAAGTCATCGATCACTAAAACTGGTCAGGTCATTTTGAAGGCTCCAATGACATGATGGGTTTATGAATGATGTTTCCAATTTTTTTTATATATATAAGGTAATGTTTTCTTCAATAATATAAGAAGTGAAAATGAGTACTGAATTTGCCTACCTGTATAATAAAAATTACTAATACATGATGAAAGTACACATATATGTAAAGGATCGCCGTTTATAAATAGAAGGACTGTAACCATAAAATTGTAAAAGGAATTAATCACTATACTTATTGAAAGTTGTGTTAAATCTCCAGGTCACTGACTTACCACCAAAAAGAAAACTAAAAGTTGTCGAATTTAATGTTTAATGTCATATCAAAACACTCAGCCATTGGAAATGGCAAAAATTGTGGCCTGACACCAATAATGGTGTATGCGCCACAAGAATTTTTTAACGGGCTGGAAGGGAATCTAAGTAAAGTAACGTACGGAGATCTAAACGCTCCATCTGAGCATTCTCAGGAAAAAAAACAGTTAAGAACTACTGTGCGTAACTAAGGAAATCCGCAAAGTTCGTATCTGTAGAAGGAGTGGTGTATACTCAGACCACTATTACGTAATTGGAAAATTTAACATTCTACCAAGATGGAGCAAACGAAATAGTAAGGGTGAAGAGAACACCAAAGACGTAATCAAGATACCCACATATATTGCAGGAAGCAAACGCAATAACTCCACGACGAAAGACTACCAACATGGTTTCCATGGTTCTATTAGTGGCGCCAAAAAAATAAACGAAAAATGGAAAAGCAAAAAGGGCACCGTAAATACCAAATGAAGTGCTTAAAAACCTGGAAAGGAAAACTAAAAAGAGCAACGGGAGTAAAACAAGAAGTTTTTACAAAGTGGCCAATAAAGAAAAACACCACCACACAAAAGCATATAAGAATATAAGCGCAAAAGCAGTTACACAAAACTGTCATGGAAAACGTAAATGGCCGACAATGTAAAAAGGTATGAAGTAGATAGGACAACAGTTTGAAAGGACCGTTAGATGAGCATTGAGAGAGGAATGTCCGCCAATGCAGCGCATGAGCAAATTAAAACACTTTTATATCACGAATTCACAACTCATGAAACACGGCGTGAATAATTGTTACAAAACTTATCCAAAAATAGATATGTGAAAACTGCTTTAGACGGAGAGATTTCAACAAAGCATGTTCGGTCGGAAATTTCATTTTTACCATCACAATATTGGGAATATTGCCAGAAGAAGGCTGCTTACAATACTTCTTTAACGATCTGTAAAGACGCATAAGAATCAGGATGACATTATATGACATCACTGAAATACGGAAAGAATTCTGAAACAAAATTTTAACAGCATAAAACTATGAAAATACCAGTAGAAGGAACTGTGTGCTGTATATAAAAAATGACAAACAAAGCGCAGCAGCAATAAGTTTTCTAAGGAAAGTAAAAGAACGTACTGGACGTGTTTTTGACAACATCTATAAATTAAATTTACTGAAAATAAAAAAAACACCCGAAAACTAGAAGAAAATCCTAGAACGAAGGAAAATAGGGTTACCATGGAAAATATGGTCCTCGAAAATAAGAAAGTGAACAATGGGAAATATTGGGCCAGTTGACATGTTTAATTAAACATTAGTCAGGCATTGAAGTTAGTATTTATTAAAAATTAGTTATTATCAACTTTAACTATAAAGATTATACATTTATTTAGTGGAATCCTTGATTTTTATTAAAAAGCCTTTTATATAAACCTCAAAGTCATATCAGCGATATCATCAAGAAAAGCTTTATTACATTCTAGGAAATAATAGTTTCTATTGAAACCTACTTTCATGTACCTATGTATTTGGAAATAATTGTTTATTACGATTCAGTAACCTGTACTCAAAGTTCGAACATAGCGATTGATCCTTGTTACACATTTACTCACGTTTGTATATCTGACCATCTGCATGTTTACAAATTAACACTATATTCCTTTATTCATCTATTAAGATATTTTCTTAAATTTCTAGAAAAAAGAACTTTTTTCTTGGCTACCAAATTAAAATGTCCTACCAGGAGAATATTTATTATACTGTCGTTAACTGTATCGTATTTTACTTTACATTTGCAGCATATGCACTCGTTATATATACCTAAAGGTATTCATTTGTGTCTATAGATCTGGTTGAATAAAACAATACCTGATAAAGTTTTCGAACTGATTACCAATACTCTGACGAAAAAAGCACGGATTCCTAGCCATTAATATGTCTGTGTTATAAAAACTACTTCTTCGGTTGCCTTTTATAGTGGCTAATTCTCGTGCGTACTTAGTAGTTAAGATAACCCTTTTTCTAAACGATAACGCGTTTGTTGCCTTACATGGACACTGGAAGAAGTTGTGTAAGACAATTACAGCATGAAGCCTTCGGACGCATTATACTCACGAATGAGGAACCCCAACCCTTGAATGTCAGATATGAGTTGTGATCTTTCTTGCATATTTCGAATTTAAGCGCAGAGCCACGGCAAATGAACATATCTGTTTCTGGTACGCGAAGTCGAGAAGTTTTGCCGTGGATCTCCGCTGTTTTGCGCTCATTATGTCGTAATAAGAGTAATATCTGTTGTTTTGCGCACCTGTCACAATAGACTTGTTACCTGTGAAATGTGAATTCTTCATGTTTTAGCAATATTATATGTTAGCTGTTGAATGAAATAACGCTTTAAGAAAGAGATCTGTTACTACTAATTATATTATTTGCTCATGGGTTATATTTTATCTTAAATTATATAAAGCATAAACGTGATCTCYACTCACTGTCATTGTCTAGATTCACTCGTGTCACACTCTCGAACTTATTCCACGCCATTGGAGCTCACGTTTACTGCACGTGTATTTCCTATTGGTGGATTTCCAGCAATCGGAAAATATACCAGGCATTTCGCCATAGCACATTCCGGCTCAAAATGCGCTATGGCTATAAGCGAACGTATAAATACACTATTGAATGTGTTTAGGAAGAATATAAATACAAAGATATTGTTTATTATTAATTGTGTAAGTACTTAAGGTTAAATAAGTATTGAATAGTACCTATACATTGCAGTTTTACTGTCAGAATATGTGTTCAAAACCCAATCAGCTACCTACTCTTACCTATGTATAATTAAAATTTAAGTGTATCGAGTGTTTCATTCAATTCTCATCCAAAATTGGCCCTTGCACGTTTCCCGTGGAAACGCAACACACATTCAAATTGTACTCACGATATGCTATTCTGGAACGGTGACTATAACCAATACTTATATAAAACACGTATTACCCCATAAAATTTGGCCTGATTAAACCGATTAACACTTCCTATGGAAATTATCATGGTAAAATCCAAATTTCGAAAAATTATTGTTCCTCACGCATGAATGTAACCAAGTTCAACATTTTGTTGTTCGTCTGTATCTAAAAACATTTTCTACGATATCTTGTTCTTGTTCCTGAAACTGCCTGTTCACCTGTAAAGGATACAACACACCCTTTTGATAGAAACAGTGATGGACATTAAGGCATAAATTATATATTGTAGGTAAATTGTATTCGCTTGCCAATACGAAATGAAAGCTAACTTCTTTTGTTTCTTTTTCATAAACTTAATTAGCCTTTCTTTAGATTCCTCTAAGTTTTAAATTTCTTTTAATCCCGAAATTTTAAAATAGATTATCTAGTATTGGGATAAATTTGTACATCACTTTTAAATTCGTGTCCTCAGTTCAGCAGTGGTAATTGCTTGTATATCGTGTTAACGATCCACAATGAAATAGACGTGCGATTTAAGCATTTCCAAAAAGGCAAATAATAAAATTGCTCCAAATTAATTGTTATAAATAAGTAATGACCTTCGGAATGGCCATAAGGGCGCACAGGTGTTTATAAAAGAGAGCTCCAAAGTGCTTTCAACAATGATTTAGTGTTCTCAGGACTTGTGGCTAAAATTAACGTAGGTATAATAAAACAAGTTGTTTTTGACATTTGGCTAGTTAATATACTATAAAATGTCGTTTGTTACACCATTAATATACTAAATATTCCTAGATCCCTGTTTATGTGGTACACTGTGCCATTTCCTACATTCTATGCCATATTTTCGAAGTAGAATATTACAGTTTACACGGAGATAATAGTGTAATTTATATGACGTATTCTACGAACCTATCACTACGGAGATAAGTGGCGAAACTTTTGAACGACTTGTCTTTTCTCTTGTCAGTAAGAAACAACTCAAAGACGAATTTCCTTTTGTAAATTTTGTTCTATACGTCACCATTTTAGCATTTTCTGCAAATAATTAAGAAACTGCAAATATGAAACATGCGAAGGGAAACGCAGCAGATAAAAAAACTTATCGAATACAATTTCAACTTTTATAAACCATATAAAACCTAATAGCCACATCCTTCTCATTCAAGATTATTTAGAATGTTTTAACTTTTTTGTATTACCTTTCTATTCTGAGTTCAATAAATAGTTTCGTAATTTCAAACTTCCAATGTTTCTAATGTACAGCTTTCTTTACTAATTTTATGAAAAAGGTGGAAAAATTAATACATTATCTATCTATCTGTTTAGTTGCTATATTAAGAGTTGAAAAAAAATTTTTAAGGGGGGCGTTGAGTAATATTTTCTCTGGAAAGGGGGCGATCGGTCAAATAATATTTAGGAACCACTGGTTTTACACTCTACACAAAAGTGAAAACAAATCTAGCAGCTATTCACAAATCCAAGCAGCGACATCTAGCGCAGACGGGTCAAATTGCCACAGCGCTTTCGTAAAGAAGGATCCTATCATGTGGGACCATGCAGTTATTGATCTACTTGAATTCTGGGAACCTCGTACAGATGCCGCTACATAACTCCTTCTCTTATAATTTTTTTTGTTTAGAAAATCTAAAACATTTTTGATTTTTAATTACCCCAGGTTGGGTGCCAAAAATATGGGTATGGTAGACGACGATTCGCGATTGAAATATGTATGTATGTTCACAACACACAAAATTATAGCTATCAGGTATCTCGAAGTTTAAAGGAACTGGTGCCCTTTTCAAAAATATATAGAATCAAGCAATGACGTATGGGGTTAATGTATATGCTACATAAGTATAGCATATATGTTCCTCAATTTTCATCGGAATGAAATATCAACAGTGATGGGCGTTTACGCGTAAACTATAATTTTCTACGTTACACGCGTAGAAAATGTAGATAGAGCACTTTGCCGTAGATTTTAAGTAGAAATTATAACACAAGTATATTGTGGCTAAAGTGTATTAGGTACATACTAAAACTAAATTGAAATTATTTTTGTTTCTAGTCTCCCTGTTTTGTTGGCTTCTGTGTCGAATTCCTTAAAGTTTTTAAAGTTTAATGGAGTTTTTTCCACATTTACATTACAAGCTTGCATAATATATTTTAGTAAGTCATATCATCGTATCCAAATGGTTTTCTCACTTCTATGGGACATAAAAGACAAAACATATGTTTCCAAGTATTCCCTTCCATGACTTCAAACACAAGTTGATTTTCTCCAAAGAAAGGTATTAACTAATTATTACTTGCTACTTACTTGCTGCTTTATATCAATGGGCATAGTTCAGCAATGAAAACTGTTTGTATATCCTGCTAATATAGCACAATAAAATTGACTTGTGATTAGAAGTGTTGCGCTAAAAGAGCAAAATTACTAGTCTATTTTCGTTTATAAAAAAGACAATAAAATTAGAGTTTACAGTCATTGCTCATTGAAGAGATCATTTGATTGATTCAAATCCGAAGACTTTTGACAGTACGCTTGTCCTACTTGTCATATGTCCCTAATCAACTATGTCTAAACAAGTTATTTTTGTTGAGACATTCTTCTAATTAACTTAATTACAACAAGGTAGTGTTTCGCTTATTAACAAGCGATAAAATAATATTGATATTTGAGGCGTTTTGAGCAGCACTCATGATCAACACCATTATGTAAAGATACTTTTAAGTTTTATCTACATATTTGCTATTTTTTACAGCGGACTTTCAAAGTAGAATATTACATAGTTTACGCGTAGATTATATAGCGTAATCTACGTGGCGTATTCTACGCGCACATCACTGAAAACCAAGCAAAAGAAGAACAAATGGTGAGACAGTATGAGATGTAAAGAAATGTCATGATTTTTTTTGTAGAAGAAAATTTAATACCAAAATGTTATAGATAATTTATTGAATGTAGGTCAACAAATACTATAGTATTATATCCTTTATAAAGTAAAGAACTTTGGCAAAGGCAGAAACTAATGAACCCTGAATTGCCAGCACGAAAACGCTTCGAAAAAAGCATCCGCAATCCCTGATTATTCATCCACTCTGATTGCCATTATTTTATAAAGGCACCCTAAATTTTCAGGGGCAGTAGCGGCTCACTGTGTGTGCGCATCTCTCAGAAATAAAATAACGGAAGTAATTGATGTCCCATTCCCCCTGCATGGAGCAGGGTATAGCCAGTCGACCGGAAGTGTTAACACAGCGTTATTAGCTGTGTATTAGCACACCCCATGAGATCGCAAATAGAGAGGGTGACATAAATTTCTCTCGTATGGCTTCCCTTCTCACAAGCCTATTACGGATTTGGCCGGAGAATGTGATGCGTGCGTTGTGTGGGAGCTTTGTGTATTCATAATAGGAGGGTAGGACTTTCATATTTCACGAGGATATTTTGACTTAACGGTAGTCATATCAGCAAAGCTGGATAACTTATTTTGGAATATGTGGAATCTGATGTGCAATACGTAGGTAACAATAAAAAAATCAAGACTTGATGAAAATATATGTATAGTTGTTATGGTGGATAGTATCAAGCCTGAAGCAAAGTAAAGATCTATTAGGATTCAGTTCTATATATGAAAGCACACGCAACACATTATTTAGTTTTCTATAATTTATTAATCTTTAAAAAGTTGTTTCAACCTTAAATAAAAATATTTTCCCAATGCTAAATCTCTTTATTCACGAAATACTGTTATCACAGAACCGAACAAATCATCCGTCTTTCCATTTCTGAACACTAATATAGTCCTATGAGTAATACCACGCAAGAATTGCCATAAACGTGTGTGTATGTTTCGTCGTTATCGAGATGTTGTGTTCATTTATAACTTTTTAACGATGCTTCCGTTTACAAACTGAGAAGATTGTTGCAACAAAATTAATGTCGTCTTGGCAAACAATACTATTTCCCCTATACAGCATAAATTCGTTCCCAGCCGATCCGTTATAACCAAAATGATATTCTTCTTCAATGATTTCACGTTGCACTTGGATCAAGAAACCCAAATGAGGTAATAATTTGCCTCGATTCTGTCAAAGCATTTGAGCGAAGTTGAAGCATATCGGAATAAAAAGACTGTTCCAGCGAAAAATCGCCGCTTTTCTCAGAGAAAGAGCTTTTAGTGTAGGAGTAAGAGATGGAAGATCACGACGCTACACTACCTTAAGCAGCGTGACTTGGAGATCAGTATTGGATCTTATCCCATTTATCATCTACATACTCATCGGACTTGTCCAAAGAATATCAGTTAACTTGTCATAGTCTCCAGAGCAGTATCTCCATGTACGTTGGTGATATGGAATTGTATGGCAACTCATTTTCTTGCGTTCTGTACCACGGCTTGAATTACTTTTCACTGTGGTTAACGTCTGTCTGATACCCTTAAATATTGCAAAGTGCTTTCTTTTACGTATATAAAAATTAAACCCGCATAATGTTTATACATTCTATGGGAATGAGTCACTGCACTCTGCATTTTAGCAGATAGATTTGGTTTTACTATTAGGCACTCATAATATCTCCTGGTCTTCTCACGGCCTAAAGATTGCTAAGGCTGCTATATATCTTTGAAGGAAATGATATGACAAACGTAAGAAAAAGAAGGGTAGAATTCATAGTTATTTAGACTAGATACGGGCTGATCTACAACTTTTCAGCCCATATTAGCTACTGTCGCGCTTAATATCGACACCCTTCTACTTGGTCTATTTTTTAGGACGTATAACCGTTTGTACCTGATTTTCAACCATTGCATTGACCTCTGGAACTCTCTTCCGGAGGATGTGGTGTGTTTCAACGATTGCTTACTTTAAACACAGCTTGGATCAGTAGTTGTATGGTCGCCGGAATGATGATATATGCAGTACGCCTGAAGGGCCTGTTACATTGCGTGGTTTTGCAGAGCCAGCGTTTATTTTCTTTTACATGTATTTGAATTAACTTGTTTGTTAATTATTTAAAGCGGATTTCTCCCTTTGTTAATAATAATAGTAGTCACCTAGCTGATTTAACGGGTACTACTTCCTAAAGGAAGTGACCTGTAATCTGACCAGGTGGCATGCACCTGCATACATCAATTTGACAGCAGGCTCCCACGGCACTTTTTGCTGTCGGGCAAGAACTGACATACATAAAAATGCATGTCTATGCT
The DNA here is from genome assembly GCA_025024175.1 of Rhyzopertha dominica. Lineage (NCBI taxonomy): Eukaryota > Metazoa > Arthropoda > Insecta > Coleoptera > Bostrichidae > Rhyzopertha > Rhyzopertha dominica. The sequence continues at coordinate 15,487,121 of QCXZ01000137.1, forward strand.
ATGCTGTCTGCACCACAACCAACTACAGATAGATCTATTTCGCTGTCATTGCAGCTCATCAGTGTGGTTTAGGTCTTGTAATTATAGCATAGAATGAATTGTAATTACGATTGCACGAAATAGAATATAAATATTCAGATCAAAACAATCAATGATTCATGTAAACTAAACAAAGTAACACAGGTCAAATGTGATAATGAACCTATTAACCTATTAAGCGCAGTTACTAAATTCGACTGTCATKTTCATCGCAGTAAACGTAGTTCATCTGTCAAAATATATAATATGAAATACAGGATCCTGCATTACTGTGTGACCATGATACATGTTCACATCGCTAAGTACTACAGAAGTTATTATTGGGTAGATTGTACAAATAAAGTTGAGTAATCGAGACCGTCGATCTTTTGGTCCAATTAGAACAGCGCATGGTACTTCCTGCTGGTCAAGATAGGGACTATAGAAGTAACCGTCAGAAACTTACAAAAATCAGGAAATATCACAAAAGTGAACTTATAAGCTAACAAGTAGGTATTTTGCATTTTCACTAAGTGTAATGTTAACGCGTTTACAGTTGATTGTTTAGCCTTCATTATTTTATTTCAAGGGTGATACATAGTGTTCGTATTAAATAGAAAATAGGTTCACTGTATAATAAAACGTATCCGGCAACATAAAATATAGAATGATACTCTTTCCCATAGTGCGAGCGAGCGATGGGGTATATTTTGTAGAGAGTATTGACCCATTTTAACTTCGCCTGGCAAACACTGCTGTCAAAGTTGTCTATTGATTTTCGCGTTTTGTGCAAAAATCGCGACATAGTTGAAAGGTCGTACTAAAAAGATTCCGAAGAAGGGTTTCTACTCTTACATTCCGAAAGATTGCTTTACTCGTGTCTGAAGTGTCATGTTAATTATATATATTTATTACTATAATTGGCCCTGTATATTTTTGGCAATTAGTCACCTCATTACTTTTTATTGTTCATTCACTGGACCACCGAAGTCGGCTTCAGGTTAATTTGTTATCAGTAAACGTCAGGGTTGTCAAATTTTTGTCAATAAACTCCAAGACTTTCTGTATAAACTAGCGTATGTTCGTGCCCGTTTGACCGCTCTGGGTCGAGTTTTCGCTGAGTTACCTATCGGCCATTACGCTTGAGTGATCTATTTTCACGACACTAAATGAGAACCTTCGGTGCGCCAGTGAATGCGAGCTTTTAAGCAAATGTGAGGCATGCTTCGCCTTAATTTGATCATTTCTGAGCAATACGGATCATGTGAGAATGTGCCATCTAAGCGAAACTCTGCGAGCTAGGCGGTCTATAACTGTGATAGACACCTGACTAGTGCATCGCTAGGAGTGATGGCTTCAGAGAGGCTTTCTGTAAAGCATTGATGAAATAAATCGCAGGGTGAGAGCGAACTGATTAGGGCAGATGATTAATTTCATCAACACGGATCATGATAAGCCGTACACGAGGTGGTTTTAATGGTTGCAGTTTCTGTCAACATGAACTAATAAAACACATGTAAAACAATTGTTTTAAAATTTCAGAGCACTCTTAAGTATTTTTTATGAACATTCTTTAATAAAATAGTGTAAACTACAAAAACACTTTGGTCCAAAGATCTTGCCTGAAAGAACAAAACTCTAATGTATTTGCAAACAAATAGGCAAGAAGAGATAGCTACTGCTAAGTGAACAAAACTCTGGTAAAATCTCGTGCAATTAACATAATTAATGAATCACTAATCTTGATATGATTTTTTAAATACAGTACTAAAGTTTAGAAAGTAAGTACCATTAATAATTTGTGATAACCACGTAGAAAGCACCGCAAGCAACTGCACACAATGTCCCTAGGCCAGCAAATTCGTTAAGAAATCGCAACAGAAAATCCCATTTACAGTAAAAGCACATTTGACGTCCATTTGAGACCACTTTGATCCGTAAACCGTACGAGAAACGTCGCCGCCGATGAACGAGAGTACGTCAACTCGATTTAGGACGTAAAATGGACGGCGGCGCCGGCGTCGCTTTGAGTAATCGTGATTCGCGATGACAGCGCGTGATGGACGCCAATTTGTTGCGTATTAGGGGCAGAGTGCGGCCAATGAAGCGTCCCGGTCTTCCGGGGCCCACGGGATTACTCTGCTTTCTCCGGTTTACTGCCAGTAATTTGGACCGAGATAGAGGGAGCTTCGCAAGGCAACTGCGGAAAGAGAAAATCCTTTTGGGACGTTTTAGCTTAAATTGAGCGGGCTGCTGCGTATTCTTTGAAAACGCGTATCTACAGCGTTCTTATCAAAGCATGAGTTGGATGTTAAAAGTATTTTCAATAATGCAGCATTTTCTATTTTCTGCTTCGTAAATCGTAATGTAAACATTTAGTGTGACTGGTAGAATTTTAGAGTGAATAACTTTATCTCAAGCATCTCACAAATATCTGTGGATGGAATAACCTGCAGGCGTCAGCACCTTATGATCTATAACACTAGAACACAGTCCCAATTGTTTTTCTTGATTGTTTTAATATATAATACATATGTATATGTTAAAAATAAAAAACCTAAAATTCGAAATAAACCTTTATTATCGTAGGAAAAACATAATATAAAGTAAATTCTGTACTAACAAAATATTTTACCCTGTTCAAGCTGTTGTAAACCACGCTAATAAAATTAAGATTATTTTAAGTCCGTCATTTATCACATAAAAGATCGAATACTATAAAGGGCTTCGCAACTAAGACGGAAAGGAATTTAGCTTTACTATAATTATACATATAACTATAGGTAAAACTATAACTATAACTATAGAGAAAAAAGCTCTAATGAAAGTTTTATTAATTTAATTTTGTGTGTATGCAGAACATATTTTCAATTATACCTACAACTTGCCTTTCTTATTGGAACAACCTGTACATGATTAATGTTTTTGATCACTCGGTGAATTCAGCAAACGTAAATACTGCAATTCGGAGTACCCTCTACTGAGGTTCTCATGAGCATATGCCAGGATTGCATAAATTTTCTCTTGAAATACCCTCGGAGATATACACTCAAAGACTTAATTGAAGAAACGCCTAGCTTTGGCACACGAATTGGCAACGGTAGATGGCGGTAACCAATTCGTTACGGTAGAGTAGTTTCCCTAAACACAGAAGAACAAACAATCGGTCTACGAGATGATTTATTAGGGTAATATTTGCATATTTAAATGGGCATTATGGGCCCGTCCGCAACCACAGTTTTAACAAAGCAGTTCCTTTGAACCACCGGTACCGTGTTATGTGAACGCAAAACTCATTGCAAACTGAGGAAAGTGATGGCTAATATTTATCTTGAATATCAAAACCCACACATTTCAACAAAATATCATTTTTTGTAATCTCTTTGCTACAGTTATTTCTGTTATTATGTTGGTGGAACTTTAACGACAAGGTTCCAATAATGAAATTCTTTACCTTCTTTAGTGTTACATTTGTATTTTTGGTTGGCATAATTTTGCCGTAAGCTTGTTTTGCAGTCACTTTAGCATAAATGTTTTGTTAGTTACTAGTTACTGTAAACCATTTACTTCTTAAATATAAAGATCCGTTTTTCCTGAATTTTTATATATTTAACACCATGTTCTGACACTCGACCATCTAGCCTACGCAAACCTAAACCAAAGTCAGAAAAATAGTTTTCTCAATAAGTTGTTGGGTGTTATAATAATTATTGATTCAGTCTTCAAACTTTAAGTTTGGTGTGTCACATATGAGCGTTTCGTATTTACATCCTACAGGGTATGTCAATATGTAAGTAGGTTAAGCAATTACATTAATAACATTTTAAATGTTTATCGTTTAACGTTTAGTGATGGTCATTCATAACATAAAACGCGTCCTAGTACAGAGCGTTTTTTTTGAGCGATCATTCTTATACGTCAATTACCTACTTGGAGCCTTGTTTCGGACAATGAACAAAAAAAATCTTTTTTAAATGAAGATGCATCAAAGTAATGTATTACAAAATGATTAGTTATTAGTGATTATTTACAGTTACATTACATAATTTTTTCGTAGTTTGAATGTGTGTCATTAGTAGCATGTCCGCTTTCTGATATGTATACTTATGCCGAGACTATCTAGTCGATTGCTTAAAGGAGTATACGCCTTGATATTTTCCATCAAAAGTTTTTACTTTTGTATGTGTACTATTATTATTTTTATTTTTATTATTATCAATGTAAATTTTAGGAGCACAAATGAAACGATCTTTTGTCAAGCATACATCTTTATCTAAACTATTAATAAAAACAGCCGATGCAAAAAACACATGAAATTGATTAGAATTAGAACAGATTTGGAAAATTAAAAAGCGTTAACTTCTTCATGTCAACGCAACGTTTTGGCCTTTACAGACGTTTTATTTGATTTTTTTAATATTGTGAGAATCTTGTTGTAAAGTTGTTTTGCTGGCAATTTAGTGAAAAAATTGCCTTCTTTAAGAAAAAGTATACAAACTATATATCTAACTAGTAACTAACAAAACATTCATGCTAAAGTGACCGCAAAACAAGCTTACGCCAAAATTATGCCAATCAAAAATTAAATCTAACATTAAAGAAGATGAAGAATTTCATTATTGGAAACCTGTCGTCAAGGTCCACCAACATAATAACAGAAATGGCTGTAGCAAAAATATTACAAAAAATATATTTTGTTCCTGCATTGTTTAAATATTCAAATGTGTGAATTTTGATTTTCAAGATAATTAGTAGCCATCACATTCCTCAGTTTGCAATGAGTTTTGCGTTCACATAACACGGTACCGGCGGTTCAAAGAAACTGCCTTGTTAAAACTTTACCTGTGGTTGCGGACGGGTCCATAATGCCCATTTAAATATGCAAATATTACCCTAATAAATCATCTGGTATGCCGTTGCCCTGATTGCTCGTTCTTCTATATTTAGGGAAACTACTCTACCGCTTCCTAGCGGAGGAAGGCGCAAAGCCGTTTAACGACTTTGTAACGAATTGGTTACCGCCATCTACCGTTACCCAATTCGTGTGCCAAAGCTAGGCCTTTCTTCAATTAAGTCTTTGAGAGTACCACATACTCCGATGCCTGTGCCTATAGTTGTACAAGCATGTTTTCGCCATTCAGAAACTACTCCTCCTTATCAGGGATATTGTTTCTGTACGGGTATGAAAAGTTTTAATTCAAAACATATCGTCGTGCTAATCCTATCTCTTGTCATTGAGAGAATACCTTGATCTCCGTCATACGGTGCTCTCCTCACCCGGATTTCCAACCTAAAGGCCGCCCTCCGGGCTTTATACTGTACTCTTACATGTAGAGGTTCTAGTCCCAGAAGCATCTCCACAGATGCAGTAGGTATCGTTTTCATACCACCGGGTTATTATAAGACAGCCCAGCCGTTGAATTTGTCCTAACGCTGTGCTGATACTGTTTCGCTGTGGAGCGCCAGCATACCAGGATGGCGTATGTGATAATAGGTATCACCACAGTTGTGTACATCCAGTACGCGCCCTGTGGTTTAAGTCCCAAATTATTTCCCCAGAAACGTCTGTCATTTACCTGAAATACAGGTCATCTACATAAGCTTGCGCGCAGTATCCGTTTTTGTTATAGTCAACAAGGAGAGTGTCCACGAAGAGAGACCACAAGAGGGAAGATAATACCCCAAATGCGAACGGCCTTGTACAGCGGACACATCTACCCTAGTTTCCCCCAAAAGCTAGTTCTAAGCGACGGCAATCGACTCAATCCATTTCACAATTGCTCGATTAGCGCCTCTGTTTGCCACCGCAGAACAAAGAGCATCAAAGGAAAGATTGTAGAAGGCTTCTTCAATATCCAGAAAGGCAACTAGAGCCCATTCCTTTCTAGATGGCGCACCATCAGCTCAACAGATAAGCTGATGAAGTGCTGGTTCCGTGTAAAGGTGTGTCAACTAACACCCGATCCCTCAGATAACGCTCAGTCAGCCTTTCACTCGCCTTCAACAAAAACGAGGTCATAATAAGAATGTATAAGTAGAAACTGGTAAAGAACAAGAGGAATAGCATACAAAGTCAAATAACAAACGAAAATAGCAAAGTTTTATTCATTTATAAATTGTCCAATAAAGCTGTGAGTAAGAGCTCAAAGTCATCTCCATTTTCATGTGCACAAAGTTTAGTTCTACGAAGAGTATGGAACTACACCAAAATCTTTGTATCTATTATATCATTTTCTCTCCGTTCATTGATAAAGCGGCAGAAGCCTAGTCTTAATTCGAGGTAGATAGGTATAACATCTTGCACCCTTTGGAGGCGAAATGGATGTAACAGTTAATTCTCTTAAAATCCTGCTAACCGTATCCTTAGAAACACCTAGTTCCTAACTTAGCTGTCTAGTGCTCTGATTCAGATATTCTGCCACTCATCTAACATTTATTCTTTAAGAGGGGCATTTACTTGGAGCGATCGGGCAGAAATGTAAACTATGCAACCCATATTACCAGCGGGACATGGGACGTAAGAGGGTAGCCGATAGGTTGAAATCACGCAAAGATCGTATGTACGGGCAACAGACGGGCTAAACTAATATTCGGAAAATTGCTGACTGCAATGTGCGCATAAAAAAGTAAGCATGATATTAGTAACTTACTATGATATTATACCAGGTTATTCAAAATATAAAATAACCGATTTATTTCTGTAAATATGAACATTTCATTCTAACTGCATGTCGACTATGATTTCTGGAGGAACTTTTATAAGACTTTTCCTTCCGCCTCCCCATTGCTTCGGCAGACAGTAAATTAATGTGAAAGAGGTTTTAACATTATGTCACGTGTATTTAGACATACCTACAATCTTAGAAATTCATTCATATCGGAATAGATCGTATACCGCTCAATCATTCCCGACAGGTTTGTATCTTAGCCTTACTGTTCACTGGATACCACGCGACGGACCTGGTGGGGATGGGCATTCGCATTTCGCTCTCGTGACGGAAGGGTTTGCGGTTTTAGATTTTTTGAATGTTTTTACTCATTTATCGTGCTCATGTTTTTGGTAGTGTACAAAGAAATATGTAGCTACAACGTGGAGTTCGAAGTTTTCGTTTATGTGCCTTAGTTTTCGAGAAATAGCATGCCAAAAATACGCATTTTCAAGCAAAATATAACAACAAATATTTACAGTACCCTACCAAATTCAGAAAAAACTCGAACTCTACGKTGTAGYTACATCTTTTGTCATGACGATGTCGAAATTTCACTTCGAAAAAGTTTCTAATAAATCGGTAAAATGTAAAACGGCAAGTGCTTAAAATGACCCGTATCGCTCTAGGTAAACGCCCCTCTTAACGTTGGTGTTCGATTCAGTCAATAATTAACCGTTGCAGGGGCAAACTACGGATTGTTCGAAAACGCCTTTGAACAGCGGCAAATGATTGATGTTTTGGAACACGTCTATTTGAAAATCTTGCTTGGTTACGCTCACCAGTTCTCGACTATTTCCTTGGTAATAACTATAAACTAGTATCACATCGGTCAAACTGAATTGTTTGACAATAGATTATGTACATGCATTTGATATAATTGGTATTCGCTAGGAGGTCCAGCGTCGATGTTAGGTATTACTATTGCACTTTAATGTGTTTTGATGAGTGTATTCCGTAGAGTTTGTCACTTTGTTAGGTTTTATTGTGTTCACTATCACTGTTAGTTAGTTTTGCTGTTTTTTTTTAATTATTGACTCCTGTCATGACAAAGTTATGTTTTTATGCCTAATATCTGCACAAGCGTCACCTACATGTAACATAGCTATACTCTTTTATAACATTCCTATGCTAAATGTTAGTCTGCAATGAAGCATTTACATTCGATTATCTTATAAACGCCTACTTAAAGCAACATCTACAAAGTGTACTCTTTTTTAAAAAACCTATCAGGAAATAATAATTTTTAACTAGAAATGTGATATCAAGACTGAACAAATTTGCTAAATAGTGGTTTGTTAAGATAAGATGTTAGCATACCTCTATTTGGTAAATTTCTTGTAAATTCTATATTTTGTACAGAACTTTTAGAGACTAGAACTTTTGACACTGTATTTCCTATATTATTTATCTTTGGATTGAGGTAAGTTAGGTTAAATTATCATATCTTAGCATCAGGAATGTGTGAAAGTCTTTTTCTGCATCTTTTAGTGACACCCCATATATTATATTAAATTGGCTAGACTTTCCCTTAATAATGATAGCAGACTGCCCATTTTTATACAGCACCGTATTTTTGAAATTTTTGCATCTCATGAAATTTTATGGATACTTGTCTCACACTTTAAATCTAAAAAGAACCAGCATAGAATGGTACGAATTAAAAAAACAATTGTAAAAAATTAAGTAATGTTAAAACTAAGTATGCAGTATCATGTAAACATTTCACAGAAAAATCCAACGGGAGTTTGTATTACAAAAGCGAATTGTTAAATGCATTGTGCGGCTGTTGTGACTCATTCGATTCGTTCCAGTTTCCCTAATAGCCCCTAAAATGTCAGGTGGCGATAAAATAACGAAATCACGCGGTGGCGCTTTTGTTGCGCGGATTTCACGTCGCCGGGCGGGCACATTAACGACAAAAGATCGGGGAAGTCGAGGACTCTTTGGGGCACTTGTGGCGAAAAGTGCGTGTCGATCGCCGCGGCCGATAGCTGGTGAGAAGTGACTGAAAACGCGGTGGGATACAGTTTATTAATCCTTGCCTCGCGTGACCATTGTGCCGCCCTTGTATTGTGTTACATATGACCGTTTTTTCAGTCGTCGAATGCGGGGTGGAAAGGATTCGGTGATACTAAATCGCATTTGTCACACTAACACGTGACGCCTGAATATCGTTTTTCATGATGTTGGTTTTTTTCCCTAAGAAATTGTTTTCCTTATCTTCGACATTTACTGGAAAGGTCCTCCTGTATTTATGAAGAGGAGGAAAAGTATCTACTCCTTTGGAAATATAGATTCTAAAGGAATGTAAACTTTGGGTTTCTTTTTGCCCAAGAATCACATCCTGGCACAGAACAGTAGTGATTCTTCAAATACAACATTATGCCAGTAAATTACGGTAATTACTAATTACTACCACTAACGCACTAATCGACGATAACGCACAAGAGGAAAACATCGCGGTAAATCACATATTATTTAATGTACCGTCGCAATTCCATACTTTCGCAGTGACCGTGAGATAACATCAATACTGATTTTACAAAATGTTATTAGTTTGAACACACAAAAATAATTATTATAAAACAATGTAACAGATTGTAAATAGAGTAGAAGCCACCAGGTGGCGTATCGCTTATGTTCCATCGCGTATAGAAGACTGAGTCATCCGTATGAGACCTCTGAAATKCGGTAAAGATTAAGTTCATTTTTGTAATGAAAATTATACAGGGTTTCTATAAATGATTCATGCATCCAGGGCGCTTATGGAAATTATCGATTAAATCAATTTGCCGCCTCTCAGGAAGGTGAATACATCTATTGCTTACTTGCCATCTGTCGATTATTAAATTATTTTATCAAATATATATATTTTAATATGAGAAAACGCCTGGGAGTTTGTATTTTCTACATATTCTGTAATGTTTCGTGCGATAATTAACATTAAAGGTTGCAGAAAGATCACATTTCGGAGCTGTAGGGTGACATTTATCTGCAACCTTCAGTATTATCTCCGTGCATATTGTAGCAGCAGTTACAAAAAGCGGCACCAAGAATTCAGAAATCAATGCCGCCCGCGTTGCATGAACCATTTATAGAAACCCTGTAGATACCAGTGCAGGTCCTCAATGTAGGAAAATACGTATCATCCTTCTTATCAGAAAGCAACCTAAAGGGCGGCAGGAAAGAACAAACTGTCTCCGAATCAGCGTCATCTGTAGACCGAAGTTGCAGCTGTAGGAGCGGTGTATGTAGTAGAATACAGCAGGTAATGATCCTAGCGACAGGCAGATGGTAGGGAATGTTGATACACTCCAGAGAATTCTTTCAATGGAACCTTCGCAAAGTTTCGATAACGTCGGGAAGGTGTCGCTTCAGGAATTTTTGGTGTGGTTTTAAATAGCCCTACGGAGAGAGCGCGGGCAGTTCTGAGTTCGAATAGCGGTTATCAAACAAGCGAAATGCGGAGTGACGCATGTGTTTTTAGTTTTGGTGTGTGCAGTATAGTGGTTTAGTGAATTAGTAGTGTTAAGACTTAGTGTATTTGAAACGAGCGTTTTAAAGAAGGAAGTTACTCAGAAATCCGAAATTTTCGAGCCCGTAGACGTAGCAATAGGTACGTTTAGTTATGAATGAAAGTCAACTCATTTGATTTCGAAGCGGTATTCTGCCACTTTTAACAAAATCTTGTTGTATGAAGTGAAGTTAAATTCATTGTAAGAAAAAAAAACTTAATGCAAGAAATCAATGTTTATGTCACCACACAATTGGGAAGAAATATAAATATAAAGGTGTGGCTCAGATATCCAAAGAGCATAATGACTATAGTCATATTGCCCAATTAGGATGACTATCAAATCTGTTAATAACACGAAGTCGTATAAGAAACAGATATCAAAGCAGCAAACTTAATGGTAATACTACATATGGAATATAGTTTAACAAGCCCCTCAATGTCGCAGACTTTCAGAGTTTTGAAAGTCATATCTTTGTTATGAATCGATCACCAGGAAAAGGTAAACTTGCATAGCGATTCAAAGGAAGACCTTGCTTAGGATATGGCATGGAGTCGACGACTTGCAAGATAAATTTACCAGATGTAAATAGATCATCATGTCAAAAAAGTGAGTTTTATGGGATAAAATCCAATTAAGTTTGTGAATGAGAGGAAAGATTTTTATCCAGCAAAAGATTTTCCCGACAATGTTATTTTGCTTGACGACCTCAATGGGGCAACTTGCATCAGAACGAAAATGGCCTAAGTAGCCAAAGAAGAAAATGTGAACAATCAAGAAACGATTAAAATGCATGTCTATGCTGTGATGTCTACACCTCAACCAACTGCAGATAGTACTATTTCGCTGTCATTACAGCTCATCAGTGCAGTTTAGGTCTAGTGTAGACAACACGGCATATTGCTTATATACCAAAGCAATGGTATGATGAAAGTAAGAATTTAGGATGGCAATGCCATCTGTCAGCATTACACTGACATGATGACAAAGCCACCTAGCTGCCAATTTGTCAGGCTACAGGTCACTTCCTTTAGGAAGTAGTACCCGTTATGGCAGCTAGGTGGCTTTGTCATCATGTCAGTGTAATGCTGACAGATGGCATTGCCATCCTAAATTCTTAATTTTAATCAAGAAACGAGTTCTGATGAATAGGATCTTAGGAGTTTTTCTTCTCTAAATGTAGAAGCAGATAACTTTAATGATGGTAAAAAATATTAATTAGTTAAACATAAACCCAAGATCACGCGTAGGCACTACATTTTAATAAACTTCCTATCTCCAAACTCATTACTCATTAATTTATCAATAAAAATAGAAACTTACCCAATCAACACTCTGTTACCCCTTATCCCATTCAGTCTGTATGCTCCATATGATAGTATCAAAAGTAATTCGATAGTTCGTGATGCCTTCAAGTACGTAAGAAAAAAATCAAATTTCTTTCCAAGAATCACCACTCTTCCGTTGAACTAATGACGCAGCTGTTTTGCCTAACTCGTCCACGAATTAGGGTGACAACAGTGTCCTCGCATCACCCCCTTCGAGGGTGCAAAACACATCAAATACCCCGATCGTTCCGGGCGAATCAGATCAAATCATCACATCTGAGAGTTACAGAACTGGTGGAGTGCCTGTAACCGGATATGTTTATCAGAAGCCGACGGTCTCTGATCGGACTGACGTCCCTAACCATGAATAACAATGCACACGGAACACGCGTCCCCTGTATCATGCATACGAAATTCAGGATATCGGTTTGTAGAATACCGATTTTCAATTTTTGCGGCAATCCTTTTGCAGAATTGCGAAAAAAGAGCAGCAGGATGGAATGGATTTATGACGAGCGATATTGTATGGGGAGGGTTAGAAAGCTCTTTTGATTCGCATGGGTATCACGGATATAGCATAACCTACACAAATTGCATTATTAGCATTTCAGCTTTTTACTTATTATTTTAACAATGGCATACCAGACTCCCATTCTTTATCAAAATGCATTCGCTTTACAATTAATTACTTAAATATGTCCACAAAACTTTAACTTTGGATGTTACTAAATGAAACATATAGTTTTAATGACAAAAAAAGTGCATGACGTTAGCAATTCATTCTGTCTTTTCATGCTGTATTGCCAGTATTTGGGAATTAAAATTTTGAACTGAATCTTTTAATTTTTAAGATCTGAAGAAATTTACATTTTAAACGGTTTTTTATTGTGACGTATTTTAGATTTCTTAATGTGGTAATATGTAGTTTTCATTTCTAACAGTAACATAGGCGTACTATTTACTTCTGCGGTACAAATATAAATAACAATAAAGTTAGCTCTATGTGATACTCTAATTAATAAGATGTATTGCAAAGTTATTTAGTTACATAAATGTAGCAAATCGTATGAACATTTATAGTAAATAAGCGGAGTTCTAAAAATACTAAAAAGAACCTCCAAGAGAATCTTATTCACCCTCTGCAATTTTTTTGGCGAAAAGTTTCTTAAAACGGTCTAGTATTGAACAGCATAAGTTAGAAGTTCGGATAAAATGCAGATAAGGTGGCTAAAAATGACAGCTGACATATTTTTTCGAAATCCACGCGATGTTGCCATAATCGTAACCAACTCGAAAATTGTACATAGCAAGGAGGTTCACGTTGTCTTTTAAATTTAGGGAAAAATATTACTTACATTCAAGGTCAAGGAGGCCATTTTTAACGATTTTACTTGTATTTTACCCGAACCTTCTGGCTAAACATGTTCAAAAGTTAAAATGGAGAGGGTACTTAAGACGTGAAGAAGTGTTTTTAGACTTGACTAGATCGACCGATTTAAATTTTCTAAACGCGTAATAAAAATAGGATGTAATTATTATTCAATGACATAACTCAAAATTTATAAGAACCTTCTAACTTTAGGGAAAGATGGTAGGTTGGAAATTCACTGAAAATTTGGTTATTTAAGTTTTTTGATGATCTGCTTTATCCACCTAAAATATCTAACAATGCAATGTTGCCTTATATCTTAAGGTAGCAGCAAGTTGGTTATTTTACATAAGATGCCTTGTATGTTATTATCGATTTCGTGTACTTACTCAATTGTAAACATTTTTTTTCCTATTCCTATACCTATCCGAAACAATATTTTAGGGTTTCACTATTTTTGATATTTTGACATCGTTTAACTTCGTAACTTTAAAAATAAAAATGGTAAAGTATCGATATTTTATAAATACAATAAGAAAGCTTTAGCCTTCTGAATCTTATTGATAAGTTGACTCCGAGTGTTTTGAGATTTATACTTTTTCCGATGCTTCTAAAAATGACAAATAGTGAATCAAACGAAAATCTTCATATACGTATTATCTTCACAAATGATAGCTGACTTAGGTATCATTTTCCAGTATGATTGTCGTTTTGAAATAAATGCATTTTCTTTATTTTCCATAGTTCCAACAGTTTCACAGTTGCGTTTAACAGGACTTTTAGTGTTTTGTTATTAAACTTGACTATATGATTATATGATGCTAGGTATTCTGTGAGACTAAAAATAAACTCTTAAAGTTTCTCAATATAATTGCATAGCTCGGTTAAAAAAGAATAAATGTGATTCTTAAATTATTTGAATTGTTGAAAATGTTGACCATTGCATTCAATATATTTCAAAACTTGAGTAATTACAAAATTCATTGTGACACTCTCAATCCTCATTCGATTAAATTCTTTGAAGCACTGAACCACTCGCTGACGCAAATCTTCTTTGTTGTTTACTGATGTCGCCCACACTCTTTCCTCGAAAGTGTCCTATAAGAAAATGTTTGAGATCGGGCGATGTTGCAGGGCAATTCAAGGTACTAGACGCCTGAGCCATCGGTCATCGAACATTTAAAGTTCAACTGTAACATGGGGAGTACAATAAGGCGAAGTTTTATTTATCTGATACCAAGAACTTCGTATTTCCTGGGCATTTAAAGTTTCGAGGAACTCGTTAAAACTGAACTTAAAATTTCTTTACATCTTTCAGATTTTAATACTTACTCATAGACGAAGAATCTTACCGAGTCTTTTTCTAACGGCTAAAAAAGCGTAGAAATTAAATTTTTATTGGTTGAAAATTCATTCTTTCAAAAATTTTGCACCATAGGTCCAGATAATGATAGACCAGAAGTTGCGATCTTATTGAATATAAATGAGAACAAGATGGCGGGCAGTAAAGACGATCCGAACCTACAGCTTTGTAAAAAGTGCAATGTAAAAGTTGCTTCGGGCATAAAGTGCGTTAAATGTGAATCATACTTTCACCCAAGCTGTGCTAAACGCTGTGCTTACGTGAAAATAGTGGATGAGGTGTTAACATGCTGTGTTAGAACAAACGAAATCCAAACACTGGATGATAACGACGACAACCTTGATCAAGAAGAGGTGCCAAAAATTTTTAAATATATCCTCAGACAGAAGGACACCATCATTATGGAACTTCGTGAAAAAATCCAAATTCTAAAAGAGCAGCTCGAACTCCAAAAAGAATTGCTCAAGTTAAAAGGCGTTGACCCGAAGATTGATGAGGTTAATGAGCGAATTGTACAAAAAGCAGATAAGCCAATCGACCGTCAAAAATCCACCGTAAAAAAGATCGGTAAACAAACACCAGCTGACTTGAAAACGTCAACACTTAAACAATCCCAACTTGCCTTATTAAGGGCAAAATCGAATCTAGGAAGTGACGACACTCCACTAGACAACAATGACGTAACAGCAGAAGCGTCCCAAACCCAGACCAATCAACCCAACAACACCACATGGAGTAAAGTTGTTCAAAGACGACCACATGGCAGACCATCGCGGAAGGTTCCGCAAATTGTTGGGGAAAGCACAATATCCTCATTAAAAGTTGCACCAAGAAAAGGGTTCATATATGTATCGCGTCTTGCTCCAGATACAACAGCTGATGAGGTATGTGAACTATTAAAGCCAGAGTTTCCAGAAGTAACCTGCCATCAACTGGAAACCAAATATCCACAATACTATTCAGCCTTCAAAGTGACCGTACACCTACATAACTTTGAAACGGCCTTAAAACCCAATCACTGGCCAAGCGGTTGCTATGTCACACGTTATTTTCACCGGAAGACGGAAAAAAAAAGAGACGAGCTAACCACCTCTAAAAGTTTCTCACTACTCCATATGAACGTAAGAAGCCTACGTAATAAACGTAATGAATTCGACCACTTTGTTAGTGAGCTTGCTCCAACAGTAGTAGCTATTACGGAACACTGGTTGCACCATGACGAAGTTTCTTTGTATGCACCGGAGAACTATCGACTAGTGAATTCATATTCCCGTACAAACCTTAGGGGGGGTGGAGCAGCACTATTTATAAGAGATCCTGGGCCTGACACGGAACTGATAACCCTTGACAACATTCCACCCATGGAGGGAGACTTTGAATACTGTTGTTCAAACGTTTCTCTATCAAATGTGAATAGCCTGCGAATAGTTTGCATGTATCGATCTCCTACAGGGGATTTTAAAATTTTTATCCAAAAGCTGACCCTTTTGTTGCAGTGTCTAGTTCGTAGCTCATCAAGACGCATAATAATCTGTGGTGACTTTAATGTGGACTTTTCTCAATGCAAAAATAAAGCGGAAGCGCATGATATCCTCCAACTCCTATCTAGTTATGGTATAATACCTCATGTTGGGGAAGCTACTCGGGTMAGCAAAACTACGGAATCTCTCATAGACAATATATTTAGTAATATTAATACAGACTCTGTTACTTGCGATGTCATCAGTTCATACATATCAGATCACTTCTCGCAGTTTCTGAGAATCTCTTCTGATCCGGTCGAGAATGAGACGGTATATCAAAAACGACGAAATTTTGTAAGTTCAAAGAACAATCTTACTTTTTATGAAGCCATAAGAAATGAATCATGGGATAAGGTGTATAGCGCATCAAATAGTTCAAATAAATTTCAAAATTTCTATAATACTTTTAAGCTCCATTTTGAAAAGTGTTACCCTTTAGTAGTAAAGTCGGTGGTTAGAAATACAAAGAAAAAAATTAATGATCCATATATTAAGTCATGGTCCACTTACATACATGAGCTCTATGCAATATTCATAAACACAAAGTCACAGAAAATATTTGAAAAATTCAAGTTAGAAAGAAAGAATTTTAAAAAATTCCTAAAAGTGTACAAACGAGCACAGAACCAAAAATTAATACATAATTCCAAAAACAAAACAAAAACCACATTCTCAATTTTTAAAAAAATCACTCAGCAAAAGGATCAAAAGGGACAATGCTCAATAAGGGACAATGGCGTTGCCATTACAGACCCTTCATCACTAGCAACTAAATTCAAGGATTTCTTTAAACAGTCCAGTTATAATTTAAAAAATATCGGTTTACATCACCATACAGTTACAAAAAAATATTACCCTAACACCTTATATCTCAGTCCAGTCACTGTAGGAGAGGTTCGTAATATTATAAATACGTTACCCAACAAATATGCGTGCGGCGTAGATGACATTCCAATAACAGTAATAAAAAATGTTGCTGAATTCATAGTTAAACCTTTAACTGAAATAATAAATGAATGTTTTTTAGATGGGTATTTTCCAAATGAATTGAAGGCAGCCAAAGTAGTTCCTATTCATAAAAAAGGTTCTAAATGTAATATAAACAACTATAGGCCTATATCAATTTTGCCGTCACTTTCAAAAATCTTTGAAAGAATTATCTATAATAAATTACTTCAATTTATTCAACAAAATAAGATAATCTCATCAACACACCATGGCTTTTTACCTAACAGAAGTACTGAAACTGCTCTATTCGACTTTATGAATGCATTACTTTCCGACTTAGATGATCACAAAAAGTGCACTGGAATCTACTTCGATCTGTCAAAGGCGTTTGACACGATCGAACATAATATATTACTCAGCAAACTAGAAAAATATGGTATTCGGGGACATACTAACAGCCTAATAAAATCATATTTGTCAGGGAGAAGTCAACAAGTCTTCTTGACGAACACTGTAAACAATGTTGTTATAACTGGGAAATCTGAGACATATCAAATGACGCAGGGAGTACCTCAAGGATCTATCCTTGGCCCAATGCTATTTCTCCTGTATGTAAACGACTTACACGAATATATTGACAACAGCAATATTTATCAATTTGCTGATGATACATCTTGCATGCTAAGCAATTCTAACAACTCAGCACTCTCCCAAAACACACTTACTGTAATTAACCAGATGGTCATTTATTGTGAACGAAATTGTCTTTTACTAAACGTAGATAAAACGGGCTTACTACCCTTTAAAAACACTGGTAAAATTACAACTGGTGATAAGGAAATACAGCAAACTAACGAATTCAAATTTTTGGGGCTAATTCTAGATAGCAAATTACACTTTTCGGAGCATATAAATAAAATAGTTAGTAGAATAAATACAGCATGCTATATCATACGTGTTCTTAAAGAGGAACTGCCAACTGCAGCCATTAAACAGTTCTACTTTGCGTACATTCAGTCCGTGATTTCTTATGGCATCATGTTTTGGTATTCATCGTCCGATTGGAAAAGAGTTTTCGTCGCCCAGAAGAGAGTCTTAAGAACAATTCTCGGCATACCAACTAGACAATCATGTAGATCCTTGTTTAAATCAATGAATATAATGACAGTAACATCTCTTTATATGTTTAAACTAATTATGTATGTGCGAGATAATCAGTGCATTTTTGTAAAAAATAGTGATCACTATTCAGGGATGACAACAAGAGGAAATGCTTATCTGAGTATTCCTAGACATAATACCACTTGCTTTGAGAATGGTCCACTCTACAGGGCAGTTCAGGTATATAACTCCCTGCCAAACTCTATAATTAGTATACGTGAATATAATAAGTTCAAACAAAAAGTAAAACTACATCTTTTAAGTATGGAATTTTACAGTCTTGATGAGTTACGCAAATAATGCAATGTTTATGTCTTATAATTTATGTATTTTATATATTATATTTATTTATATATGTGTTGACAATGCCGATGTCCACAAGATGATTATGGCAGAATAAAGATTATTATTATTATTATTATTATTATAAAAAGAGTCCTCTAAAGACGAAGAAGACTTGACTTAAAAGGACGCAGTTTCTCTCTTCAGTTTAGAGCAGTAAAGGACAGAATTATTTTTTTAATCTCGCAAATATTCTCTCATTCATATTTTGTAAATGAGGAAACTTTTTGCAAATTCTTCGAATTCCATAAGAATTTTGTTTGAACATTTGTTTTTGAAAGAAAACTAACTTTTGTGTTTTGCTTTTCGTTGAGCTTTAAATTTTTTTGTCATATACCATTCACTGATATCTGTAACAACTACCTCTCGTACTCATTTTAGCATTTATTTTATTTTCTTCATTACTAGAAAAAAGTATCGTCCGCATATACGCATCGTGTTTACATGTATTATGAATAGTGCTCGTTCGTGAAATGATCCCTAGGGACACCACATTCTATTGGCAGGAATTTTGACCATTTTCCATCCCACTTTTTTCATAGCAGAATTATGTAGGTATCTATTATTCTTTAGGTCGTACAKTACCAGTTTCACTGKTGCAGTGAAGCTCGATSTTTCACTTATGTAACAAGGTTGGGAGTCGCTGAATAAATTCCTTTCTTTAAGAGTRTACCCTCCTGTGTTTACACAATGATGGAGGTKGACATCTTCCTTCCTCGCTTTTCAGTAAATTAAATTTTAAATGACTTTTTGCTTCTTATCAATATTATTTAAGATATCTGCTTGGTAGTTTGTGTGATCATTTGAATATAATTATTATCGCTTTAGGAACTGAGGTAGAATAAGGATATTGAGATAATAGGAATGAAAGTGCTTTTAAACTTTTGCACATAATTGATTACAACCTTTAATTAATTAAATAAGAGGGATAGGCATATAGGATTTTTTGCCTTCATATCGAAATAACGTTAACAGCCCATCGGACAAAGGGGAAACGCTACTTAGTTTTCCATGCCCACCTCAGCTATTGAACCGAAACAAAAAGTGACCGCGTGCAGTTCACCAGCCAAACACAATGGTTCGCATTCACAAGGGCCGTCTGCACGCACTCAGAATGGCAACGATATTTCCATTGTACAAATTTGCTCACTTTATGCCCCTAAATACTGGCTGGCATGTAGAAATTGTAACCGCCGACAATAAAAGTTAAGTATCTCCACATTAGGTTATTGGAGGGTTATTATTAAGGGATATTTACCAAGCACAATAGCACAATGAAGTGGCGGCGGCTCTGACGGCGGCGACGTACGTCGTCTTTTGTTTTCCCAAACCACGCTAGCCAGAGTCGCGCTATCGCCGAACCCAAAAGGGGTGGTCACCCCCGGAATATTAGGCGTCCTATTTTCGCAAGCACGGCGCTTAATTTACACAGTTCTTGATGGACAAAAACCTAATGTTTGTAATTAATTACAACTTGCGGGCGGAACCCTGCGATAAGATCTTAATGTAAATTGTATTTAGGTACACCAATGAGGTCTTTATTTCTAGCTCCTAATTGCCTTCGCGCATAAAAGGGGAGAGAATGAATTACATCCGAATCACTGAGGGTGAGTTATAACGACTTCGTAAGTGCTACTACTTGACTTGCACACTCTTCCAATGCGTGAGGCACTCGATTCTATTAACCAAGAGCATTTAAATATTAAAACTGTGCTTTCGGTTCGTTGACTGCAATCATACTGTGGAGCTGATTTAATATATTTTAGTGCTTGTAATAAGCGATGAAAGGACTTGAAACGATCATCGAGATTAATGTTAACAAATTTCTTGATGTTTATGATATAATTTAACTGTAATTCTGTATTTAGATAGGTAAGCTGCAATTTGTTCACGTGGGAAATGCATTGGTTTAATTGTGTTGTTTTGTGAGAACCTAATTTGATAATTGTGGGTACTGTAAGGTAATTTAATGTTGTGTTTAATGGGACGCCAGCACAGGCTGATATTACTTATCCTTCAATAATAAACATTAGATTAGATTACTTCCGTGGAAAATATATTTTGAACAAGTTTTAATTATTTTTTTACCATTGAGGAAATACGAACACAAAGTCTAATTACAGTGCAGTTAAGAAGTCAATATGGAAACCTCAATAGTTAGCAATAACTAAACAATATGCGTGTAGATAGATTGATGATTCTATTTCAATACTATTTGTAGATTTATTAGTTTAGTTAAACTTACTAACAACAATAACCTTACTTTATTCATATTTGTTGTTTATATTCCTCCCTGTATAACATTTAAGGATTTAGAATAATTTTCTTAAACGTTGAAAACTGATCTATTTTGCTCTACGTGGATTAATCTTGAATTAATTCTTGTTAAATAGCTCCAGCAAGTTAAATCCACAATACATGTATTCAGGTAAACCGCTTTCGGCTAATATGCCATCGTCAGTACCATATAATAAATTATCGGAAAAAATTATGACATTGTCAAAATTAAAAATCTAAACAAGCAATCTTGACTAAAAAAAGGAAAAATACTTTCAAACCAGCAACATAAAAATTAGCCTTCAATGGGACAACTGAAATGGCAAAAATCATTTAGTATTGTCCAATTTAAATCATTTAAAATTTTTATATCTCTAAAATTTCTAAATAGTATAATTTTGATGATTTATTAGAAAAATGTTATACTTTTTAAATTGTCCAAAGTGTAAATATGTTTAAATGATAATAAATAACGTAGAATTTGTAGTTACAATGTCTGTATCTTTATACTTATCAAATTGTTTTAGATGCTCATTTGCCCTAATAAAAAAGGATCTCCGTTTGTCCAATGTAAACAGAGTTACAGTCGCTGCATGTAAAGCCACATACACCTGAATGATTTAAAATTGATTTATTATGGACAAAACGGGAACATACWCTGCTTACAGTTGAAAGGTCAATATTTATGTCATTAGATGCAAATAATTTAGAAAGGTAAATTCAGACTTTACCGATAAACTAGGGCGTACCAAATTTTAACTTTTTTTTATCACGCGTGATGGTGTTAAAAGAAAACTTTAATTTTATCAGGTATTTACCTGTAGTACAATTTTTCTATCAAGTAATTTGGGAAACCGTTATTATAAGCAATTTGGTTTATAAATTTTATTTTATTTTATAAATGCAAGAAAACTATTTAGATTTTGTTGATTTCTTGAGAAAAGACATAAAACTTCATCTACATAACGGTACCAAAAAATAACGTGAGGTGAGAAGACAGTATTATTGAATATTTCTTTTTCTAAGCTATTCATGAAAATTTCTGCTCAAAGTGGACTAAGGGAACCCATAGTTAAGTAATGAACTTTTAAAGCTAAAAATAATCATTAGACGTCAATATATACGGATTATGCATTTTGAATTCGCTTGGAACAAATCGTAATAACACATAAATCTTTGACGTCTAACAACTATACTTCTACCCGCTTGGGTTTCCTCCATGTCATACCGGCGCATTTCTAATCTAAATTTTAGGAAAATCCACGGCGGATACATGCATCCGAACTTCACAAGAAGTGTCTTGCTTCCGTGAAACACAGACAGATCCGGATAAGTTGAGATACTCATTTTAGTATGTAAATTGACGTCGCAAGAAGGACGATCGGTCCCAGGCCATGAATAACAATCAGGCGACAGTTGACTGCGTGTGTTCGCTTCATTGTTCACCAATTGACAATTTTCTAGCAAACCACACACCTTCCTCCAGCCAATCACGGAAGCAATTACCGCCCGAATAAGGAAATAGATTTGCGATTTAGGGAGATGGCGGAAAGACACGCACATAAGCAAAACAATTATTTCATATCTTAACATCGCGTTGTGTTGCCAGTCAACACTAGTACAATAGTAAATCCACTTATCGCAGACCTAGAAGCAATTAGGACGATTTGGGCGTTTCAAGTTCAATTGCTAATACACAACAGTTTTTCACCTATAAGACTGCCACCAATCATACCTTTAAATATCGGAACAAATTGCAAGTTGTTTAATACGATATTTCGGCAGTGAGTGATTGTTGCAGATGCAGATATTCGGTGCGTCTATGACATACATTGTTTTTAGAGTTGTTGATATAAAAAGAAGCACGTCGATAAATATCAGAAAATAAGTTAACCCTTTACACTTTAAAAACAAACTACGTTTTGGTCCTTCGAATCCAGCCGACAGCGCTATGAGCATTAATCGAAGAAACAGACGTATTTTCTGCAAGGATCCATGGACAAGGTTGAAGATCATGAACGACAGCCAATTGTGGATCGACACCACAAAAAGTGATCAACACCAGTCAGGCGGTAGCACCCATACGACATCTAAAAAATCGGGAAAAAGTCAAACATCTCTAAACTTCAAAACACCCCAATAGGAAAACAAACTGAAGAAAATACGTCTAGACCAAGAAGGTTTGGACTTCAAATTAGCTTAAATAATGTTAGAAGAAAAATCTGATGAAGAGCAGTAAAGAGTCGACATCGAAGACGATGGAATTCGACAGTATGATTAGACAAGAAAATGCCGTGGGGCGACAAACAAACTCATCCACGTCAAAATCCATTGCAGACAATTAGACAGTTTCGTCAACGTCGGAATATTTTGAAGATTCACTTAGAGGAGATTCCTCAGCTTGCGAAGCCTTTGTCAAAACGGTCAATGGCCCAATTTTATTCACCCGTACAGAATGCCCCCAAAAACCTACGGCTACCCTAATGAGGAAAAGCTGTGTCATTTGCAGATGGCTTTAAACTCTAAAGGGACATACTAAACAAATTGTGCAGTCACTGTTGATTCAACTGCAAAATGTAGAAACGGCGCTCGACCTGCTAACATCAAGATTTGGCAAACCCCAGGGCATCGTTTCGCTGTTGTTGAATAAAATAAAACAGTTTCCTGCGATAAAGCGAGAAAATTTTTGGATTATTATATCTCCATTTCCGACGAAATCAAAAACTTAATTGCCACTTGGAATCGTTCGGGGAAGAATACAGCCCGCATTTTCTCCAAGAGCTTCTGGACAAGCTACCAATGTTTCAGAAGTTGTCATGGATAGAGCATCTACTACTAAACCGAAATACAAATTGGTCGAGCTTTCGTTGTGGTTAGACAGGAAAGCCAGTGCCATGAATAAGCTCGGAACATCAATTTATGTCGTCAACAATCAAGGAAAATTTAAAAACAGGGACACTACAACGACCGTACGAAAAACGAAGAACTACATTTAATGTGATGCCGCTCACAGCCTAGCAAACTGCGAAAAATTGAGGTCACTGCCAGTAGATTGAAAGTGGTCTGTAATCACAAACAGAACATGTTGTTTTTCATGCTTTTCTCCCAGACTTGCGCTGAAAGATTGCTCGAAGAGAAAATCCTGTCATATCGACAATTGTGCAAAGCCTCACCAAGTACGTCTTCGCAAGAAAGAAGAAGGAAATGTGTCACAGGGAACTTCAAATTCAGTCAGTTTTAACGTTAGTTGTCATTTAGATAATAGTATACTGATAATATCCAGCATTAAAGGGCGAAACTAGTCTTAGCATAAAAGGGACTAAAATCCTTATATTCCTTGTAATGCAATAATTTTGTATGATATATAAATAACACAAAAATATTGTAAACTAAATTATCTAGAGGTTGCAAAATGGATGTAGGGGATCGTTACATTTGTAATACCTCTGGCAACCTTGTTCACATATTACATTGGTGCTTTTCGGGGTGTTTAATGATTGCAATGACAGCCACAGTTTACGAGGTTAAATAGCATTTAATAAAAGTACTACAACTAAATGATAACAGCGCAGGATTGGTTTGCTCCGGTCCTCCCGTTCCACAAGCCCGCAAAACAATGCAGAAGCAAACATACACAAAACCTTTTCAACGCGCAAATCATGACAACAGTGAAAAATCGACTTTTTCGGGTTCATCACAGCAGCACCAGAGGTGGACCACAACGACCGGGAGCGAAGCAATGAGCGGAGGAGCAGACGAGAGACGAAACTGCCGGTTCTACTATTTCTTTTTCTGTATCGGAGCATGTTACTACAACGCCATTTGCGGAACAGTGTCAAAATAGCAGGTTTACAACTTACATTACCATCACTAATTTATCTTTTGTTAAACCGCCATTAGATCCAGTTTGGTAATGCACTGTTGTAACAAGATTCAATAGATAGTATAGCTTCCGACCGCTCTTTTATTTCCTTGAGATACGAAGATGTCAACTTCTCTTTTCGCAACAAAATTATTAATTAGGCTTTTTAAGATTACGTCATCCAATATGGTTTCCGAGGGGCATACCGCGCATACGAAATCGTGGAAACCGACGCGTAACTGATAGAATTTGGGTCGTCCATGATGTGGTTCATGACCAAGTCGTTCAAATTGGATTGATTCGTTTGATTCGTCTCGAAACGAATGAATCAGCGTTGTTCGTACGTCGTTCATGGTGGACGGTTGACGAGTACCGTTTGAGAAGTGTAGGATTGTAAGATTTATTTACCCGAGGACAAACCTGTTTTGAATATTTGCGATTTATAACGAGTATTAAAGCTGTACTCTCAGGACCCTGTGCTGAATCATGGTTAGAAACTTTGGGGAATATTCGCGATATTCTTATTAATTTTGCATATTCTCTCTTGAAGTGGCCGAAATTCACAGTGCTAACTTTGTTTTTTTAGAGCAGTTCGAAGTTCATCGCCTTGCTGACGTTGTTTTATAAAACACATATCTTTCGTGAGTGATATTTGATTTTGACACAAGGTATTTGGCAAATAGTCTGATTAATTTTGCTTTTTTTCTTGACTCAGGTTAAACGTGTTATAAATTTTAACTGCGTCAGGTCCAATAACGGTCATGAAGATTGCAGTTTACATTTCTGAAGACTTTTTGGCCGGGCTGATGGCGGTTGCGTACCATTTAAATTGCTGGAACTATATCGTTCCTATTATTTCTTCATGTTTAACTATTGTTTATATAGCTAGGTGTTTAAAATATTTTACACTAAGGGTTTTTTTATGACAGCGCGTTAAAAGTTGCATAGTTTTGACAAGTGCCCCTCGACAGCCACTTGTAAAGTCACCTGTTCTTTTTAAGATTACGTCATCCAACATGGCTTCCAGGGGGACCCAGCGAGCGCATGGGACTCGCCTACGAAACCGTGGAAACGGACGCGTGTATGAGAGTTGGATCGTTCATAACCAAGTCGTTCAAATTGAATGACTCATGCAATGATTCGTTTGATTTGGCTCACAGCTAATGAATCAGCTTCGCTCATGCGTCGGTCATGGTTGACGGTTGGCTGGCTGGCTACTGTTACGGGACACATGTTGCAGCTGTTAGCTGTCTTTAAGGAAGTCTAACAACTCGGTATAACTCGTTCTCAATAATGATTCTTGAACGACTAGAATGATCAGAATCTATGCGATTGATTGAACGATTTGAATAGAATCGAATGTCCCAGCTCTAGTGACTGATGTTGGCTTTAAGTAATGAGGTTTCTATGACAGCGCGTTAGAAGCTGCATCGTTCTTACAGGTGCCCCCTGGCAACCACCTCGAAAGTCACGTGTTCTAAAAAGCCTAACAGCACACTAAAAACGTTAAAACTAACCTTGTTTGGGAAATTTGTATTTCTTAAGACGCACGGATTTTCTATGGCTTACTTCTTTCATTTGTTATCGTCTCTGTAGACGATTCATCTGTCAATAATATTTTTGAAAATAATGCAGGGTCTTCTTTAGCAAATTCATCAATGGTCTAACTTCCAGCATATTGTGGAGGGGTGAGGCTGCTTTTTCATAATTCCTTATAATTTCCGCAGACAGTGCAAGTATGAGTGCGTCCCACTCACATTTTTTGTAACTTAACTTTTTTCCGAAACGCAATAGGCTCGTTTCAATTTTCTTGAATGCATCTAGCAGAAGCTCTGGCATAGAAAMTTTATCCAATTTTATTTATTTATTTATTCCAACTTTTAAACTTGGAATTTTGACTTTTTTAATTTATCATATGTCTCTTCAGCGTCGTCGTACAAAACAGATGGCGAGTGAGTAAATCCTTAGATACAAGATTTGATCATTGCTCAATGGAGCGATCGCACACATGCTCGACAATAAATCCAACATCCTTATCTAAGAGGAATAACGGACGCACCCTCGCGGACTCGGCCCTAATTGCCGCGGACACGTCCTGCCGGGGTAATTACAAGACGAAGGCGATGTCCGGCCGGAACGTCGTCTTGTCGGTCCTGCGGCTTATCGGACGGCGCTACGTGTCCTGGGTGCCCCAGCCCGGTCCGTCTCGCTCGCACCGGGTCCCTCCGATATGTCCGTCCCGTGGGTTGATCGATCGCACGCCGTTATCGATACATGCATTTTGTCGAGTGTCTGTTTCTTAAATGAGATAGCCGCAGGTTGGGCACCCAAATTTGTCTTCCCGGCACCGGGCCACGTTCGCACGCGGTTGTTCTTTTCTTGGTTTGGGCGTGCTCCGGCCTAGGCTTCGCCTAAGCAATACAACACCAAGTGTATTTTTTTATTYAAGTAGAGGGTGTCCCATTCTCGTTGTAATTGTAGGATATCTCGGTAACAATTAGTGCTAGAGGGTTGCGGTTTCGACATTACTTTATTACTTTTTTGTTCTGAGTTCAGATGTACTGTCGAGATTTTTGTATCGTCTTTTGTTTTAAGGCCATAGCTAACTTTTGGAAAATGGAAATGAAATGAAACCGTAGTTGGCTTTGCTATTGTTGAAAAGGCCTATTTTTTCTGATTAAGCAAATGTATAAATTGTTAGGTCTATTTTTACTAATTTTGGAATTATTCAATTTTTTTAAAAATAATTTAATCATATTTTACGTTTACATCCAGGAGACTATGGTACAAGAAAACACAAGATATAATTTATATTATTAAGTAAAAATTTTAATCCTTTAAAAATAATATATGCATATTTGAATACAAACATAAGATTCCTACATTTTTTATCGATAATCTAGGAGGCCATATAACTAATGAAAATGATTATTTAATTGGATATAAGTACCTATGCATTGTTTGTCACCAAGTATTTACATTCATTTTGACGAAAAACGTAAAATCTCATTAAATTATGACAAAAATTGGAATAATACCAAAATCAGTAAAGATAAACCTAACAATGTATATATTTTCTTAATCAGAAAAAATAGTTTTTTTTTTAACCATAGCAAAGCCAACTATGGTTTTCATTAAAAAAAATGCTAGTGTGTTATATCTCTAAAATGTGACCCCCTAAAAATGGATTCAGAATAAAAATATTTATAAAAAATGTCTCTACAGTTTTTTTTGTATCTACATAGCCAATCGAGATATTGAGAACTGATGAAATGTCGCATTTTTCAAAAGTTGGCTATGGCTTTAAAACAAAAGACGATACAAAAATGGCGATGGTACAGCTCAACTCACAACAAAAAAGTAATACAGTAATGTCGAAACCACAACGCTCTAGCATTAATAGTTACCGAGATACCCTACACTTACAACGAATATGGGACACCCTGTACTCTCGCTGTGGTTGCATAACAATAAATTAAATGACAGTAAGGGGTTGTCTCATTAATAAAGAGACAAAGTTGATTTTTTATAATAAATCGTGGGTAGTTTTGAGTAAAACAAAATCATCAATCTGACATTTAATATTCTTGGTACTTGTTTGTTAAACTGTGTTCTCGTGTTAGTTTTCAATTTAAAACAATGAAACGATTAGAATATGAAAGCTTTGCGAAAAGAGTTGTTTAACATTATGAACAATACTGTAAATCAGAGTGTATTCAACACTTTAAACGAGAGGGAGTTAGAAGAACCGCCATCTATAGAATAATAAAAGGGTACGAAGATACTGGAAGTGCAGAATTCTGGAAAATTGCAAGACGTCCAAGGTCCCAAAGAACCACTGGTAAAAACAGTGTTTACGAAAACACCATTGACTTCTGTGAGAAATGCAGCTGCAAAGTAGGATCTGGACAAATCAACAGTGTCTCGGATTAAATTAAAGGATTTGAAAGTGCAGGCGTTTTCAAAATTATCAGCACCAAAATACTTCTCAAAACCCAAGAAATACGTGCCAAAAGAGGATGTGTATGCGAAAACGCTACGAAAAACTCTCATCATAGACGAAATGAATCATATATGGCTGCCGATCCAAACGATGTTCCTGACAAGCAATATTTTCATGCGTGTAGAAGACAAATTTTTCAAAAAATTTCTTGTGTGGCAGGCAATTGACGAAAACGGCAACGTTTCCGACTTTTTCATCTCCCAAGGTTCTATGAACTCAAAGATTTATCTTAGGGAATGCGTGAAGAATTCCCTTTATTATTACACATTACAATAAAGATCATATATATTTTTTTTGGCAACATACCATTACACGGCTGAAGTTACCGACTTTTTGCGCTCTAAAGAAATCGAATTTATCGAAAAGTAGGACAACGCCCCAAACGTTTCTCAAGCGCGAGGTATCGAGAAATTTTGGTCCGTTTGTAAAAAAGGATCTGGTTAAGCCAAAAGTTTGCGTGCATTTAAAAATAGGTGGACTTGAGTCAGCAGAAAAGTCGGTGAACAGTCGGGAAAAATTGTAATCGCAGAGCAGCAATAAACTTGAGAAAAATGGGTTATGCAGGAATCGCTGGAGCAAATTTGATGTGATTTATGTAGAATAGTGTTACATAAATGTTTAAGTGGAAATTAAAATTTAGTTGTTCTTTAGCAAAAGAAGAGATATTGCAGTGCAGCCTAAGAAATTACTATAGGTATTAACTAAACATAACGTTCCAATAGCCTTTAAGTTTAAGTTCTTCTCTTGCACAACATAACAAATAAATAAACAAAACTGCATTTAAATTTCTGCATTATATGCTTGGAAATACAAAGCTGGCACATACTTACAAAATTTGAAGTACAAATCTGTTCAATAATCATATTATATAAATTGCTTGTACATATATTATAGTATAACAATTATTTTTATAAAGAAATACATCGAGGTAAAAATTGTATCCATAGTCAAGCTTCAATAAAGTAGATTGTTTCATCATCCCTTTTCTTATAATATAAAATGAAATAAATAGGTATCCAGTTGCACATCCTTTACTAAAGATACTGGTTCAGCTCATGGATGTATAAAAGAGGGGATCCAGTTTTTCACATTCTAAACTGATGCCAACATGTGATCACAGTCTAAGCGTTTATTTGTAGAAAACATTGGATCTTCCAGTTGACCAGTTGTGTATGTCCAATGATTAAGCTTCATGTTCACGGTCACACACCATTTGTGCGTTTGCGTGTTTGTTTTTATTTGGTTTTATGATGTGCAAGACGCAGGGAATGATTATCATATAATTGTTAACGGTAGCAGTGATAAGATGATCAGGTAGTGTCAAATGTGCATAAAGATTGATATACGTTAACCCAATGTTTCATTTCACAGGTATGTAACATCCAAGTAGTATTTAAGGTTAAGATTCATAGGCGTGCGGTATTTAAATTGCTTATTATGCCGATATTTTACAACACTACTACTGAAAGATGAATTGTTTACTAGTGTATAACAAAAAATGAGTTTTATATGTGTGCATAAATCATATTCATACAATATTTTTTCCTATCTATTATTTTTAGGTTTCCGAAGCATACTGAAGAATGCAAAATACGGCACGCCAATGCCGCGGAAAGAAAACAAAGTTTGTTATTGCGCTAACTTCACGCCATTTAGATGTTGGATTCACAACAATGCGCATTCTGTCAATGATATGCGGTATCCCCTCTTTTATACATCCATGGTTCAGCTTACATGGTTAAGTACAAATGTGATCCGTCCGTACAACAGATTACAAATAGGGATGACATAGCATTATAGACAGTAGCTAGTGTAAAAAAACAACGAAACAAGATTAAAAAGGACTTTAGCACATTTACCTCGCATTGATGAGATGTAATCAATTTCATTGTAAATCAAAAATGTTGATCAGCGTTTAGACCACGGCCACGAGCCAGATCCTTTGTTCTCGAGCTATGAATTTGACAATCATCAGACAAAAGTGCTCTTCTTCATAAATTAAGTTGAAAAGCGCTAAAAAGTGTAATATTCGTGGCTGAGAAAATACAATTATTAAAGCTTCCCCTCCCCATTCACACCTCTGCATTATACAGACTATCGTCGCACAGCGTGTAGTGTCTATAATTGTTTATTTAAGAGCTACTGTGACCCTGTCGTTGCAAATAGAATACAAAGGAGAAACACGAAATTGTAAGAGTTATTGGTAAAAGGACTATGTGGAGATTGGTCTGCTGACCAGACGACCAAGATCCAGAAAAAGAAAGAGTCACCAACCAAAGGGATGACTTTCGCGGTTTTATTACGAAATGAACTCCATTAAATTTGAAACCTATATATTACTGAATGGACGGTTAGAAGAACACTTCGTGCTGCTGCTGGATCATTTTAAAGGATGGCTAAAGGTCCACCACTATGACGCTGGCATCGAGTTGCAGAATTGCATTTTGTCCGAAATCACCTGGTATGGAATCCTAGCGACGGGAACAAAGTACTACTTGCAGATGCCATGTCCGAAAGCATACACTAGCTTTAAGAATTGCCCAACGGCTGAGGAAGTTGCAGAGGTGGGACAACACTGACCGTTATCCTCAATCTAAAACAACGTACAGTCCGTCAAATGCAACCGTTATTAATGCAAGCAGAGGAAATACACATTAGCGATATGTTCTTTTAAGCAATTTGAATCTCCATCAGGATAAACGGTAAAGAAAAACTGAAACAACAACAATTTAACGAAGGCACAAGGTCGCGTTTGCTACAACGTATGCACCTCCTGAAATAATACTTTGGCGATTCCAATTGTGCGGGTAGATTAGTGACGCAGTTTAAACAAAAATAAAAAAGGTTCACTTGGAACTTGAAACTTGAACCTACACATACGATGCGATCATTGCCTTACATATGCGCAGATGGTGGGTTTTACAGATCTGTACAGTTTGATATGCAAAACAATACGGGTTCTGACCCGAATCTATGCCCTGTCAGTGAATAATAAACCCAATAATATCAGTAATATCCAATTATTTAACTTAGTTTTTTTTAGCCTTTAGTTTGTGCCTTGCTACCTGCAGGACATTTTAGAGAACATGAAGTTTGAAGTACTGAACAACCGACAGAGAAATATTGACATCGATGTAATTACTTCTTGAATGTGAAATCCTCGCAAAAAATAAGTTTATATTCCTATCTCGAATGCAAGTATGTGTTATATAATAACAATGAGTGGAATTTGCTCTTGTAATTTACATTTAGGTAACTAGAGAAGTTTTCTTCTTATTACGACTGTGGCTAATCCCAATTTTACATCGAATATAATGTCCGGAAGAACAAAAGTTTAACCCATAAAGCTATCTGATGTGTCAAATTTTTTGGCCGACCCCGTATCACCTGGCGCCTGGCGATTCAAGCTTACAGTCCATTTCTACACAACAGATTTGTCTTCCCGCTAATGCGTCCGTATCTCTTCTCAATATCTAAATGCGGTTGACGGTTACGATAATTTGGGAGTCGCCTGACACCTTTCCTCTGGTATAATGACCGTAAGATTAGGCGCCTTGAATTAGTTCTTTGAGACAGGTTACTTCTGACATTATCTTACACGGAAAATTAATCGTTGTGTTTATGAACCTTTTATATCGGGAGAAATTAACTGCTGAACGATGGACGATAGAGGAAGCAACGTGAAGACTTGCTTGATGCATATTAATTTGTTGGTGATGTAATCACTACCTTGGTCAGCCTTCACCCTGAAGCAGGCCATTAGAACTTAAATATGATCTCCACATTCTTTATATTCAGTTTTGATTGCAAACTACTAACAAATATCATGAGATGAATGTAACATGTAAAAGTAGAGTACTCGCTAAAAGGCTTTCTGCGGATAATGCGGGTAAATTCGTTTAGAAATGCAATTTTAAATTGCAAGAATCATACTTTGTGTGAAAGCATATTCATTATGTAAATGCTTACATTTAGAAAATTAAAAATAGGTTTTCAATCTGGAAACATTTCTGTCCGTTTTAAGTCCCTTCATTATCCTGATTTTAAAACACGTTAATTTAGAAGCAGCGCTGCGTCTTCATGATTATTGTTATTATTCACCAGTTAAATAATATATTGTTGGTATTGTAAGTGTAAAAGCGCGAAGAAAGCCCGCGAACTACTGTGTCGATTATTCTACAGAAACAAAGTAGTGCTTGTTTAAGAATTATTTACTGGTTTATATCATAAACCACTGTTAGCAGTAATCGATTGTTCTTGTAATCTATCTCAAATATCTACACCTCAAAGTACGACATTTGTACAAACATTCATAATAAACGAATTAGTGATAGGTAAAAGAAATTCCAAGGATTGTTTGTACGCATATAAATTGTGTTGGTAAATCCAAGAAGGTGGTTTACTAATTTAACTATAAATTTTTACTATATGTTGTAAATAAATTTGCAGCAGATTAAAAGCTAGCATGCAACACTTATTAAAACATCAACTGACGAAGAGGGGCAAATACATGCGGATTTAAATCAGCCGACGAAACGGCAAATAATGAAATGATTGATACCGAACAATCCCTTCTAAAGTTTCCAGATTAAAGGATTGTCCGATTTCAGTTTACTAAACAGTATTACGTAGATGTTCCTGGGCTCCAACCAAAAATAGATTAATATATGTACTTTATGGAAAATTATTTCTGGTCGCCAAACGCAACTTTACAGCTTCGTCTTGATAATTGCGCTTTGGTTCGCTTCCTTCTACTAGTGATGAGTGGGCTACCTGTAGCTTAAAATAGAGAAAAAATTCATTTTAGGATCCTCACAATACAAATTCCGTGAATTAGCTACTATCAAATCAATAAGGTGATGATTGTTTTAACTGTCATTTTTTTCTCACGGACATTCGATAGTAACTAATGTTACCACCTGCTGTCAAATTAATGGGGTGTATTCCATTAGTGCAACAATTGCAAAATAATGTTCAAATAATACATATGTACCAGGTTTCAGTTTTAGTCAGTTGTGATTGGATGCCCCAACGCCTAAGTCAACATCACAATCTTGTAATAACGTGTTTTTTTATTATCTCAAAATCCAAAGCTAGCCCCTCCTGAGGTGTCACAGATAAAATTTTTCAAGCCTACTGGATCTCGTTTACCGCGCGCAAGCTGTTGCATCATTTGTTCATCAACGGCAACAGCTGAACGTCGATCCAATGATAAACATCCATTTCTAGTTTTGTCAGCAAATGGTCTAATTTTCTACATCTACATCCTTTGCTGTTTTCGGTACATCACTATCAACAAAGACAGATGACTTCTGATGTTGGATAACCATCGGCGAATACCTAATATTTCTTACAATAGGCTCTCCCCGTGTTCTGAAATCCAATAAATTCTGATATGACAAAACGTCAAAAGATAGATCATATTCCAATAAATTTTTTCGTATCTTCTGAAGAAAAGTACAGGAGTTTATCGGATGCAGGCATGTGGGCTTTCTATACCCTAGCCATCTAAATACATTTTAATATAGTGCAATATGATCCATACTGCTATTTCAGTTTCTAAACTGAATCTAAACGAAAAGGGAGTGAGTGAAAGCTATTTAAGTACATGTCAGACTTCTTCTACTATTTCCATCCATAAGATGACTTTAGCTCACTTAATAAACATGGATGAGACAATGAAGGTGGCCTTCAAATGAAGTATAAAATAACCCTCCTACGTTTCAAAATTTTCTAGATCGTTATACGACGGTGGCGCCATCCTGAGTTCTGAGAAAAAAACATATCACTTTTAAAAGGGGGTCACCTTKTAGGGATATTATTCGGATTTTATCCGAACGCCGTTCAAAAGCTACGATGGGGAAAGGAAACTAAATTCTTGCTGAAATGTTTTTAGACTAAAATACCTAAACCCTTATAAGGGGCATTCCAAATAAAATAAAATGCCAAGAGTAAATTCTATAACATACATGATATCTTTTATTCGTAATTTTGAGACCTACTTGAAAGGTTGATGGGTTTCATTTATCAGATAAGGCCACAGTGGTCTAACGAATACATTTAAAGAAACCGTTATAACACCTCTCAATAGACGCCACTGTTGCAAAATATAGTCCTGTGTTCATCGTTCAGATAAAATCTAGGTCGTCATTTTAGACGCATCATCATTTCACAACGGCCTGTAAATACCACAGGCAATCAATAATAATCGAGTGTGACTGGCAAATAGGTAGCACTCAATTGTACGTTCGTTCTCCCGAACAAGAAGCCCGCTTCAGTCTTACAAATATGGATCGTCTCGGGCAATCTTCTGTGTCAGAACACGTACCGATGACGTTAATGGAGGCTAATAAAGGGCATGATCGAGTGTCGATTTTATTGCAGGACGAAGCATAGTCGGGAACGGTTCAGGCGGTTTTGCCCCCACGTGCGTAATGCAACTTTAAACTATCGACAAATGTGAAGAATGTCAACTCAAGAGAGGGAAAAGGTGTCAAAATTCGTTTTTATTATGGCAGCTTTACGTAGAATGTATGGACTAGATTACCTGCATAATTGGCAAAGTCAAAACACAATAGTCAAGTTTTACTTTACCGCACATTCTACCCATGGTATTAGAAAAGGTGTTTTATTAAATGTGTGCTACATATTCCGCTAAATTTAAAATAGTCGTCTAAGTTCTAATTCATCCAGCCTACATGTAAATTATAATGATGGATATATCATTGTCAGGCAGCAAGTCTACAAACACGTCACACCAAAATAGTTAATTTCTTATTACTCCTATCGCTACCTGTCAGTAAATGATGCTGGATATCAGCTACTGCTAATTGTATCGCAATATTAATGGTTTAGATTTCCCCACTAAATCTGTAGCTTCTGTTAATTTGTTCATTAAACCTTTCTCACACGCTGCATTTACTTTTAATCGAGTTAAAAAAGTAAAAACTTATTGGTATTTCGCTAAAATATCAGCCAAGAGTAAATTATAGGGTCATTTTGAACCCGAGAAAGGAAATTCATGAAATTATAGTCCAGGATACAAACTATTACGCATGAATCTTTAGAACTTCCTCCGGTGAAAATATCCCCCGCATATACAGTTTGAGAAAACAAAAAGTAATTATTAATACATAAAATAGGTAGATCAAACTAATGACAGTGGAACTCGAAAAATAGGTATCTGTGTTTTGTTATTGTTCATTAGTGAGTGGAAGATTTTATACCTGTTTTACAGAAAAATCCAGTCTATTTCTTGCATATTCATTCTGGTTTCTTTTGCCACCAGAATTTATTAAATTTTCCTTTTTTTACACAAAACGAAAAAATTAATTTGGCACGCTTTTTAGAGAAATATTTTGTCGACAATATTGTTGGCGTTACGCATATAAGTATGTAACTGCGCTTCTTAAAAATATGCATATTTTTCTAATCCGTCCACGATTATTAATGTGTTAGAAACACAGAAAGTTCATAAAGTCCGAAACAAAATTTTTAAGCTAGTTATTTAATAGGTTTTTTACCGCTAAACCATAGAACAATAAAGGAACCAGTATGTGCACTCTTTATCGGCACCTTTGATCTCGAGGGGGCTCAGATTTCCGATAAACGTTTTCAAGCTTAGCAGAATGCTGCATTCTCATTGGTCACAGCACTGGCACCACKCCTTGTTTACAATAAACAGTAAATTCCGCGTTATTGCCAGCATGGAAAGTTTTACTTTATCGTTACCTGTATTTCTTGCTGTTAAACGATATATTGTGGTTCTTATTATTATTAGTTTTATAATTTTACGTACATGTTATGTGGTAATAACTATTCATAGAGCATTAAAAAAATAGTCATGAAGAATTAGTGACTACTCTGAGCAGTCTACATGTATATTACGACCTATGCGTTAAAGATTGGCAATCCTGCTCGTTGGCGGTTATGAAGGGTTATGGATGCGGTTTTACGTGTTTGTAGTTTGTTCGTATTGTGTTTTAGATTTGTTTTGATCTTCACAGTTCTTTGATTTGCACTTACGTGAATAATCATGCCAGCACATATTTGTATTGTAAAGGACTGCCCTTCGAAATCGAAAATGGGAGTTTCTTTGTTTAGATTTCCAAAGGATGCCAACAGGTTTGATTACTAAACATGTTTTCCTGGTTTATTATTATGTACCTATGTCGGTTTTGATTTTGATTTAACCTCAGTCTCCATTAAGTGACGTTCCCGCTTCCCCAGAAGTAAGCATGCATATGTTTTTGTGTACACTATGCTAAACACATGCGCCTGCGTTGCCAGGGTAAGGAGTAAGTCTCCACGCGGACAATAACTAATAGTATGCTTGCATACTGCTGTAAAATAACTGCAATAAAAATGGGGATCGTTTTTACTGCTTACTTTATAATAATGTGGCTAAACGAGGTCGATTTTCATTTGTAAATTGCCAAGCTTTAAAATATTATTTTTCGATGACGTTATCTGTTTTTGTATTATGAAGTCACCATCATTTTTTTAACTATTCGATACACCTTACAATTTTCGATTCAACAGTAATTAAAAAGCGAACCTTTTCAAGATTACATAATTTTATTTACGCGTACAATAAATGTGGAGAGCAAACAAGGAAAACGATACCTAAACTTTGTAATAAAATTTAATGCAAATGTCAAATCGACAAGCTTTATATATCTAACACTATTTTAGAGGTGTATAATTGAACACACCGTTTAATTATTTCGGGACACATCTACGTTTATATTATCTCATCTATTAGAATAGTTCCTCGATTTTAAGTAATCCCATAAAAAAATTACGGCTGATAAGTCAGAGTAACTTATAAGTCACTACACAAATTTTCCACATCCAATCCACCGATTAGCAAACACCTCATCAAGGTATACACGAACCTCAACACCCTAGTAGAGTGGTGCCACGTCTTGCTGGAACCAAATTTCTCCGCGAGAAAGATAATCATAGCAACGGAGGCTTGGGCCACATGGCATTGAAGGCCAGTTGTCGGATCGACATGTGCTGATTTTTTTCACTTTGAAGCAAGATTTTTAAATTTATGTTTTGATTACAGATCCAGTTTCGTCAAATTTTTAAGCAATTTTTGGCTATGGAGCTGGTGATCTGTTTAACAGGATATTCTCGGTTCTCCTCATGGGTTCAGAGCCAAAACAAACCATATTAAAAACTTAAACTCTCTTAAGTCTTAAGTCTATGTCAAAAACTGTTAAGACTAATACGACTTTCTAATTTTATTAAATATGTCATAAACAGTAATCAAAATCAATATTTGTTGAATAAACACTATATGATATGATCAGTTTCAATTAAAGAAATATGCATTACAAATGAAAACTTCTCAGAATGCAGTTTCTACGTTGTTTGTTCACAAAAGTTATTTTTAATTCTTTTCTTCTACGATCAAATTAATTTTTCTCTTAAA
The DNA here is from genome assembly GCA_025024175.1 of Rhyzopertha dominica. Lineage (NCBI taxonomy): Eukaryota > Metazoa > Arthropoda > Insecta > Coleoptera > Bostrichidae > Rhyzopertha > Rhyzopertha dominica. The sequence continues at coordinate 15,524,982 of QCXZ01000137.1, forward strand.
CAGAAATTGCAATTCTATCAAGAAAGATGTTTTCAAGGTAAATTTTTTTTACTAATGTTGAATAGAGAATTGAAAGGTCTATCAAAACGTGGAAAAAGGATGGGAATAAAAAATGACGTTATTAACAAAATTTTTATGTCAAAAGATGGCAATTTAAAAACAAAAATCGACAAGTACGAGCGTTTTTTTTTTAAAATTTAAACATTAGATAACTAAATTACGAATATTATTCCAAACTTTATAAACGTGCTACAATGGTCAGTCAATGGTCACTAAAATGACACGTCACCGTATTGTACATCGCTTTGTAGCATTCTGAATTTCTGAATGCAAGTATACTATTCTAAGATACTTGTTATACACATAACCTAGAGGGGGTCAGCATAAAAAATACGCCATATAATTATATTGTATGAGAATTTGTAGGTCCTGTTTAACATGGGGCGTCGTTTCTACCAGTTCCAACGTATTTAATGGTTTTCTTAATTTCTGCTATTAAAATTTTGCTTCTTGCTTACATGAAGTATATAAAAACTCTCATATTGATTATGAAATATTATTGTATCAATGTAAGAATGAATGCATAATTTAATATCTGAATTTAGGATTTATTAAGAATTAAAAATTAAAATTAATATAGAAGTAATAAAAATATCAAAGACGATATTCCTTTGTGGAAATCGTCCCATGCAACAAATATATTATATATTACGTTACCTTTAAATGAGTAGTTAGAATAGTGGCAAACCGACAACTTGTTTCAACGCATTGCTAAGAATTAAACGGTGTTAAATCCGCAAAATAGAATATCGCTCGGAAGCTCTTATTAATATGTGTTTTCTGCAATAGAATTTTCCAAACTATCAGGATATATTACTGAATTTAAATTCTAATAAAAAAGGATTTGTCCTAGAACACTACACCTATGCATGATGTATATTACATGTATTATTATTAAGAATTAATGATGCTGCAATAAAAATGAATTCATCTATTCATGTAGAACCTTACCAGCATGGAGTTCCTACAGAAAACGACCAAAAGCCCCTTGACTTTCATTCTTGTACATTTGCTTTAATTTTTGAGCTTTATTAGTTTTATTTTATTTATTAGTCTCTAAAATTTATAAATCAAGAGCAGCCCAGCAAGTTGGTGACATCACATCTAATTGTCTTTCTTTGAATTTAGTTTATGTTAATTCCACTGGTCCTTAATCCTTTATAGCTTTTATAAGATAGCCTTGCATTAGGTTTTATTTGTTCGGGAGTTTTGAAAATGTACTCCCTGAGTAAAAAAAAATATGTTATACCAACCGATGGTTCCAATTAAACCATCCTCTGATTAAAAGATTATATTCAATAATAATAATAATAATAATAATAATAATAATAATAATAATAATAATAATTTTTATTTTGCAGTTGGTAGAAAAAATCAGTTGTAAGCAATGCTTTTTTGAGTATACTAATAAATTATTTATGTCACAATTAAGGGCAGCAATAGCTTGACAAGTTTCATCAGGTTCAAAAGATAAGGAAATTTTAGTGTCATCCGCGTAAAAATGATGTTTGGACGAAAGAAAGGTTGTTGGAAATTTATCACTGTAAATAGAAAACAACAAAGGACCCAACAGAGAACCCTGCATTAGAATTTACAGATTCTGAGATTGCATTCCGATACACGACCTGCTGCTTTCTTCTAGTTAAATAGCTTTGGAGCAGCCTGACTCAGTAATGTGATAATCCCATATGGTGCAAAATTCCGAGAAATAATGTATGATTCAACGTATCGAATGCTTTACTGTAGCCCAGTAATACGAAAATGGTTAACTTGGATTTATCCCATGACTGAACTCTATAGTCTGTGTCTATATTTAGTCTTGAAAGCTGACTGAAATTTAGGTAGCAAATCATTCTGGTAAAGATGTTTACATTAGGGGCAATTCAATGCAAATATAAATAAAAGTAATTTGAGCAAAATTTGTCTAGAAACCAACAATTGAGTAGCAGACAAACTAATAAATAATTACCCGAAACAAATACATACAACCAAGACTATAGCATACCACCTCATAAAACCACCCACTCAACCAGTCAGCTCGCTCAATAATTTCATGAGTCTACAAGATATTTTGCTCCTGAACGTTATAAAGCTAAATTTTTCAGAAAATTGTTAATATTATGTTTTATATAACAGCAAGGTATTCAAAATTACCTTTTAATTTCTGAGTGTTACGTGTATCGGAATAGTGATACTACGTACAAAACGCCGGTCAAAAGCTCGTAAATATAAAAGATACTCGTATAATTACTTGAAATTCGAACGAAACGAAGAAAGCTATAAACTTGCTTTCACTCACGCCAAAGCTTGTACTGATAAATACTGAATTTCGCAACTCTACAACTAATAAACTCTCTCACAGTCACCACCCACACTATATTCTTTCTTGTCCACAACACCTCTCCGGCCAATTTCCAGCAATCTTTACCGGAAATGGTCCGACCAGCGTCCCTGTTATTACGCTAACTGCCAATTTGCCAAAATAATCCTCCGCTTTCTGCGATTCACAACTCTTAGTTGGCCCGAGGTGAAAAGCGACCTCGGCTCGTGTAATCTTGGAAATCGTTCACGAGATGATGGTTTTTATCAATGAACTTTTGAGTGTCTGTGGGCGTGTCAGAATTACTAGACGCAACGCCGAAGGCAGATGCTGCCAGATTACCTGTCCCATTAGGAGGTACAGAAAGGTGCACCCGCAAGAGGCACACGGTTGGGAAGGCACTGAATGGGGCACCTCAGGGTGTAGATGCTTAATTCACAAAATTTAAAGCCATTCATGAGGTGCGGTAGAAAGTGTTCGCACTACTTTTTAACATATGTTTGTTAAGCGCAGATAATGGTAAGCATAAGCTACAAAGTAAATAAATAAATAAAGTAAATATATGATGAACTCCAATAAATGGTATTGAAGATTTAGAAGAGCAAATAACAACTGCGACAGAACAGATTCGAAACGATCCGAATGAAGTAGCGAGAGCAAGCATCTCTTTACTGATACGGGGTTCATTTTAAACATTTACCTTAATTTATTTGTTATTTTTTTGCTTTTTCTTGTTTTTTGTGTTAAGAGTTTTATTTTACAATTTTTCAAGCATTACTTACAATTAAACAATTAAGCACGACATTTGTGGTGATTTGATAAATTTCATATTTTAAGTGTTGCTACGTAACGCGTTCAGAATTTCTGTCACTGATATATCATACAAAAAAACAAAAGAATGTGTCGGCAGTGATGCCGATTGCTTGTCGACTCGACTGTTAATATATCAAATACAGTTAAGTGTTTAAAAATCTCTAGCTCTTTCTATCGTGAAAGTTCGAGAGGCTGCCGGGTATGATAGAATATTTCTAAAATTCATCACACGTCTGGGGAGTTTTGCATTGAACTGATTATTATTATTTTTCAATGTCATTCTTAATTCAAGTAAAGTTCCATCCGAATTTCAAAAGGCACGGGTCATTGCTACTTTGAAACCGGGAAAGAATCCGATTTTCTTTATTGAGTACCTAATTCGAGCTTCTGGACATATTAATTTATAATCGAATATCACCATTAATTGAAGTATCCTTCCTATTGCACAAGCCGACTTTCCAGTAAAGAGGAGCTGATGTTACCAAGTTCTTGCTTTAACAACAAGCAGTAAATGAAGGTTATCCATGTATGGATTGCCAAAGGCTACTACCTCCTAGCACTATTCTTCTTCAGTTACACAAGAGATGATTTGTTCCTAACCACTGGTAGAAAATTTATTTATGCCGAGGATTTTGCTACTTGTATATTAACATGTAAAGTTTAAGCTATTAGAAGAAAAGTTAACTGAAAATCTGTCAACATTAACAATTTTTTTAAGTGCTGATTGTTTAACTGCTCCCGAAGTCCGTTGTTTTCATTTGGTGGTTCTCAATGATGTAAAACTCGAATAAAATTTCTGTCCAAAATACTTTGGTGTTATTTTGGACGCGTCTTTAACTTTTAAAATGAATACTGAAAAGGAAGACAGTAAATGAAGACAAGGAACAACATATAGCACGAATTAGCTGGATCAACTTAGGGTGCTAATGCAAAATTAGCAAATATCACTTCTTCAATCATAATATATCATTATGCGCTCAATAAAGAACTTCTCAAATATCACGACATGCCTTATTTCACATTGAGATCTGTAGATGTTACCTCCCAACTGCCTGTGTTTCCGGAAGCCGATATATTTCGACAATTTCTTTCTACTAAGGTTCTTTAGAGGGCATTTTAAACAATGGAAAATTCACCTTTTTAACCACAATTTAATTACTGATCCTAGAGTGCAAGTGTCTGAATTTGATTTACCAAGAAATAAATGGAGTTGCATCGTCTGAGAACTGGGCATGGGCGGTGTAACTTTATATTGAACAAGTGGAATGATCAACATAATCCAGCTTATGTTTGTGGTTTTGAGAGCGAAACCATTAATCATGTAGTTACCGAATGTTTGCTAACAAAGTTTTGTGATGGTTTGTCGATTATTCATGCAGTACTTGAAATCTATTTTTTGGTCATTAAATAGGATCGAGGACGTACTTTTACAAGTTGTCATAAACATAAACAGTATTAGAGAAGAATTAAGACAACAGCTGATGCATAAACGAACCAGTGTACTGTCTGGTATATCACATAACGAGAGTTGTAAGGAGCATATTACGCAGAAGTAATTGCTTAATTGCCTTACAACTCGGGTAATGTATAATAGCGCGCGCCAGGAAAGAAGTCGCACCTTAGGAATGTAAAGTCGTCCACAATTTGAACGGAGTGAACCGCACGGGTGGGCTGAGTTAATAAATTTATTCGCCGCGTTAATTAGCCTGAAATTGCTACCATGAAGAATGGCGGGCACGCCAGTGATTTAACTGTCTCGTGACAATTGTCGTCTCCACCACGCCTGCCTTCTTTCCTGGCGCGCACAATACTAAACTTTTTCTGCGACGCCTATATTGTTATAATTTTATATTGCCTTTTTCGGCAAAAACGAATAKGTTAATAACGGTATGTGTGCCAGTAAATTAGAGTAATAACAAAATATTGACAGGTGTCAGATCGACTTCAAGAATGGGGTTTATAGGATATAGTCCTTTACGATTGTTTAGAATAATAGTCGAAAGGCTTTATGATATAAATAAGGTTAAGATTGGGATATTTCTAACAAATAACTGAAATGAGATAACATTATGTGAACGCGTTTGTCGCAATTTAAACTGTAACGTAAAAAAATAAATTATTTGCTAGTTATTACGTAACACCTAGTGTAATAACGAATTTACTAATAAAGTGCCCAGTGCATTATGAACAATTTAATAATGAAGGAGTAGAAAAAGTATGAAGATCTTTTAAACCCAACACAACAGATTTACAAACAAATGGTAAGGTTTGACCTTCACAAAACGGAAGAAAAGAGCCATCAGCATCAGCTCTTACAAACGTTGTGAGGGCATAAAGAGTGCATTAAATTGGATGTATATTAACAATAGTTAACAACGGAATTGAATAGCCTACTGGGAGTGTGTGGAAGATGAGTGTATAAGGATGGCTTCTAACAGAAGATTAACACTTAAACTTTCTAAATATACATAGATGAGATAAAAACTTAAATAAAAGGTTCAATGTTATTAAGTAAAGACCATGCTTTCGACAAGCCAACAGCTATGATAGTATGAAGTTTACTTGTACAGTACATTAAAATGTACGACTTCGAATAATGCAGATTTTTCGCCAACAATCTTTATTCGCATACAAAATATTGAAATACACACACTTTAGCAATATTAATTCAATCCACCACCGTTTAAATAACACAACCCACTACTGAAATCACCTTATAACTTTCAGAATTTATTTCACCGCTTGATCTTCATTTGGCGCTTTCCAAATCAGACATTATCATATCTTCTTTCAAATATTCCCACGTCATATATACCTACATTAATTGAGTGAAGCGGATTGCACATCCCTTTAGCTATTAGAAGTCATATAGATAGCGACTAACGACATCCGCTGTATTCGTAAAAATGTATAATATATTAGCCCTTTCTTTTCCACGATACAACATGTATGTCTACAGGTGCAGGTGTAAGGAAAGAGCAAAATGCAGAACAACTGCACACCAGTATTTCTGAACCATTTGTTAAAAAAAATACACCTACTCCTCCACTTTTCATATTTACCTGCGATGCCTAACCGTTGCCAGTGGTGCATCACTTCTTCATTCGATAAGGGATGATGAGAAACGTCCATAGACACTTAAGCTGAATGTTTCCTACTCGAAACATGGTTTGAGGCGACTAATTAGTGTGATAGAGGGAAAACATAGAAAGCCAGGTGCAAATATACAAGCAGCTATTGCTGAATATAACTGCTATTAAACAAATTACTTAAACTTAAAGTACCATTGACATACAAAAAAATGTAAATCATTTATGTTTGGAAAAAAGGCGTCTTCTAAAAAAGGCAAACWTTTCTTTCTGAAGATGATATGTATCACTTTGTCTTGATGTATACAGGTACACAGGGTGTCTCACTTTCGGCTCTGTACATAGGGATTTCGTAAAAGGTAAAAGATACAGACGCAAAGTTGTTGAATTTTGTAATATTTTGGAATTGGTCAAAAAAATCTGCACCAGATCGTGTAGTTTTACTGGAAAATCTAATTTAAAATGATTTTTTATAACTTGACACGAATTTGACTACAGATTTTTTTCAAAATGGCGGTAAATAAAGAGATTTACAATTATAGTTTATGAAAGTGTACTTATGGAAGGGCTACATTTAGTATGAACATATTATGGCAAAACTCAAATCCACAGAATTTCAAGTGAAGTTAACCGTTGTAAAAAAAGCTTTTTATTTTCGGTTTCGTTTGTGACGACAGCAAATTTACAAAATACGGTATTCAGTCAGCACCAAATACTTTTCTGTATGATGCACCCCTCGCAATGTACGGCAAGCTCGAGAATTTCTGAATGCAATATTTGAACGAAGCTGAAGATTCTATGGCGGTAAGTTTTATAACGCACATTAAAAAATGTAAAAATAACAGTATATAATATAGATGATTTAAGATTAAGAGGATTTAATTTACAATACAAATATGAGAGATTATGCATAAATGTGAATGAATGGATATCCTAACTTATGATTTAGTTGACATAAACTTCTGTTGGGACCTCTCGATATGTAATAGGAAGGTGCTTTTAAAAGCGCATTTCGTTTCTTTATATTGTGATAATTAAAAAAATTATATCATTTTCGCTTTTTTTCTTTGTTCTTGGAAACTAAATAAGCTAGCGCAGATTTTCCTTGCTGTATCTTCTGCTATTTATAAGATTTTTATTTCGAATAAGCACATTGAAACATTTTTACGGTCATCTTGATGGGGAACGTGGAAGACATGCAAGTATAAACACGAAATGTCTACCACAGCTTTTTGCTAGATGATTTGCATGCGTTTATGGTTTCATTGAACTAGCCTTACATTTCACCTCGTTTTGGCTCAAAAAGATGAAACTAAGAGTGTGAAATAAATCCCATAAAATTTTAAGTGGTAGACTCTGCGTACAATCAGTATTTAAATAAACTGTGTGTGACCGTGTGCGAAGTTATGCAAATGAGATCAAAAAGCCAGCGAGCTCATTAACTTTAATAATAATTCTTGATTAAGATCCCACCGACGATTAGCAGTAAATTGTTCTCATTACGGCAATTTTGTATTTTTAACCGGTGCATACATTACATGTTCAGTGAACGCGGCACTTAAGACAAATGAACGCCACTTATTCAGCGGAAATTCTTTTTTAAACGCGGACTCACCTGTTTTCACGACGGCTGTTCCCTGCGGTGCCGTTCTTTTTCGCAGTATCCCGAAAACGAACGGAATGGTTCCTAATTTTTGTGAAATGTGTGGGCAAACCGGAAACGACGGACGAATAGTCCCCTGTCATTAAGCTGTTCGACAATTTGCCAATAATTTTACGTTTCTTGGGACTAATGCGCGTTTACTTAGGTATAAAATACTATAATAGGCGCTATGATGCCGTATCCAATCGGTTAGTAGTCTTTAGGTTTTACAAATGAAATGGCTGAATAACCACGCGTTTTCTATAAAATAACAGATATCTAACCAAGGATTGACCTTCAGTTTAAAGCGTACCTATACTTTATTTAATGAATTACTGTATGAACCACTATATTTAGACTTAGTAGTCTAGTCCAATAGTTAAATGGCCATTATAAGATTATTTAGAAAAGGCTGTTTCATATTGCCATACTGTTATTGTTATTGTTACCATTTAATTTTGTTTCTTAACATAATTAAATGATACAGATATTGAACTGACAACGAGGGTTGTAGTCGTTTATCGTTTATAGAAAGGAGGGTTAGAATACGCAGTTACATTAAACGGTATGTTTTGTTATCTACAAATGGTACTTGGAGACTTCAAAAACAGTTATATGCATTATAAACTTAGATTCAAAGATAGGTTCAAAGAAGCCGCTTTTTTAATTACATGCTATCTAACCATGTCCATCAGTTTGAAACGGAACCATTTATTTTTGAAAAATTTAACACATTTCATGATGGAAAATCCTATTTCTACTCAGTGGTACAAACTTTTTTGTTCTTGTTTTCGTGACGTACTTCTGCAGGTCTCTTTTGGCATATTCCAACATTCCTTGACAATCTACAAACTCAACACTTCAGTTGTGGCAGGTTGTTCGTTGTTTCACAGATACACAGTTTAGTGCTAAATCAAGCGACGGGCACTCAGGAGGACCTATGCTACCAGCAGAAGCGCCGGCTTTTAGAAAACCCCGTGGGTGCTCATGCTAACATAATCGTGAAAATCGTATCTATGAAACCGTCCAATAGAACTCAATAGGACAGAAATATGTACGATATAAATAAAAAGATGAGTAGATAAGAGGGAAAAAGGAAATAAGTACAAAAATGCCAGATTTATTCCAGTGCCTTTGTTGGTACCAGCATTATTAAGTCATCAACAAACTTTTTTATGAATAGTAATGTGTTCAACGTCTATGAATTACATATAAAATTTACTACAGAACGAGAGGTAGAATGTGGAGTACCTTTTCTGAACACCAAAGTGGTACGAAAAAATGATAAAATAATACTGGATTGGTACCGGAAACCAACCTCATCGGAAAGGTATATAAACTACTTCTCAGATCATTCGACACAAATTAAAATAAACCTTTTATGACAGATGAAACATAGAATTATTAAAATATCAAATTCAGAACTTATCGAGAAAAATTTAAAAATTTACTAATACACATTCATACCCGAAAACGTTGATAAATAAAATTTTGTATTCTACAACTGACTTATTAATGCTTCATGTAACACAAACACAGCTAACGGTGAATAACGGTGGTATGCAGGGTGACGTGGGACAGAGGGTGAATCATAATCCTATGGTTGACAATAACCTACAAACAGTAGAACATAGAAGGTATGGATCCCTACCAAACATTACTGGATTGACAACAAAAAAATTGCAATTAAGAAAACGAGAATGGCTCAACCCTACTCATAACACTAAAATCAAGATTACCTGCAAAATATCCAGCAAATGTTATTTATTGTTTGGATTGTGAGGATTATGAAGGTAAGTATATACGACAGACATCATAATTGATGGTTAATAGATGGGCTCTCCACAAAGTGATATAGCTAAACAAAGGGATCTATGCTCACTTACAGAACACATAACAATCAACAATGGACATCATATTAACTGGGACAATGTCAAAATTTCGGATAAAGAAAGTAATACAAACAAGAGATTAATACTTGAATTGATTCACATAAATCAAAGTTCCAATACAATAAATAAAAATCAGATACTCAAAAACTGAGCAACATTTACACGTACTTGCTTTCACAAGAAATTCTAAAATAAGGTTGGGTGGATTTGAGTAATCTGGCAGCACTGTAGACGCTCTAATTTGATAAATTTGACGAACGAGTTCGTTTTTATATCTGTGATAAGTCAATCTAAATTTATGGTACAAGTGTTGATGTGYATTTGGTCGTGGGTGCTCCGCACCCACAATTTACCTCTCATGGATGCTGGAGTACTCGAGCACCCACGGAGTCGGCGCCCCTGCCTACCAGTCCCCTGGTTTGGGCAATTCTTATTCTAGCCAATGCCTGGCTGCAAGTACGTGGTATTTTGAACAACGTTCTGTTGATAATGTAGTAGATTTTCATTCAATCCTTGTTCATTATTGTCATCAATTTATTTTTCCAATGAAGTCGTTGTCCATGATATTGTATTGCAGAATCATAATCTGCAAAAAATACTTTTTTCTAATACGTACTTTGCGCACTTACAGAAACATTCTGTTTACACTTCAGCAGGGGTTCCATTACATAATCATCAAATAATTATCAAATAGTTCATTCTTCATACAGATTCCTGAAACCACAAAGATTGCCCCAAAAATTTGTAGCGCATGCAATAGATACATCAATAGTTCGCCGTGGTCACCAATTATTTTATTGTACTGCAGATGATATAAAATGCTGTGCTAGTTTTATAAACACCTTACCATCATCTATGCATCACGTTTAAATTTTGCAAAGGTCTTTTCGTAGTTATTAAACATTGTATGGATTAAGAGTCGTTATGAGTTTATAAACAGATACGTATGGGACTAGAAAAATTATTTTGCACCGTTTAATTAGTTCTAAAAATGAGAAAATTTGTTTTAGATTCAATTAAATGACTGTTTTTTCTTTATCTTCCTCATTCACAGACAAACAGGCATATAAGAAAAATCGAGTTAATAAAAAAGTAGTAAAAAGTCGTCATTTAGCTAATGATTACCTAACGGAAGAACACTGCACATAAATCTATCCTGCAAATAACTGAATTTGTCAACGTCACTCATCGAAATTCGATTAATTTTTGCACGTTTGTTAAACTTTCGATGAAAAATTCTGTTCATCACGGCCCCTTTTTGTAAACAAAAGGCTTCTAAATGTCTATTGTAGGGTGACAACTTTCAAACGAGCCATCGCAAGCCATTTAAAGTTGAGCAAATCCTACTGCCGCTAATCGAGTGCTGTATGTGATTGTAATTTTTTATATGACTGGTTTGGGTGATACACGAACAGTACTAACGACCAACGTATCAAGAAGAAAATATAAATACTCTTGAGTCTGACAATTGATATTAGAATAACTACAGCAATCACATTTGTGAATCTGATTTGTCCTATATTACAAGAATTGTCATGTTATGGAAATTATTAACAATTCTAGAAAAGCACAGAAAATTGAAAATGAAGTTAGCTAGTCTTTGAACCTACAGATGCAGTTTCTAAGGTAAGAGGCCACAATTGACGTTACAGATAGCAACTCAGTAAATAAGTACATACATAAACTTTTTCCTTTAAATTCAAGGCGAATATTTAGCTTTTAACTWATCCGAAATTATATTACTCAATAGTAAATTCTAATAGGATGGTCAAAGGTTTCAATCGATGGCATTATTAAGTCTACTCAAATAAATTTGGGAAAAACACATTTGTACGACTTTGCTGCAGCTCTCACAGCCTTCAAATCTGAATAACGCACAACAGATACCATAGGTTCGTAGATAATAGGGCAGTTAAGAATTTTTTAAGTTTTGGTTTAAACTGCTTATTACGGTAGAAAATATGCTTACGTACCCAGCGCTGTCCACAAAACCCCAGAATGTTGAGTATCACTTAAATAAATCAAGTAGCTACAAACTTCTAAACAGAGAGATTGAAAAACTATACCTTGCGATGAGGCTAGTGCGTGACGTATAGGAAACTCGGATAAAATTGACCCTTGTCATTCCTTGTCATTTCCATTTAATGATTTTAAGCAMTTTTTGCATGAGTTAATGTTATTAAATAATTTCATGTTCCCTGCATGAKTTTCTTACGGCATATGACCTTCTACGCCACGCGCCTAGCTTCGTTATGACAGACCGTTCCTAGCCTCTGTTTGKAGCGCAAACTTGATAATAAAATAATTTAAACTCTATTTGAAATTTTGCCGTTTCATTTGCTCCTTTAGGTTTCTGTAACTGATAGAAGTACATCTAACGCGAAATTAGTAAAACTTTGTGATCAGGCTCAATGCAATTTGCATTTTAATTTTTGTTACTATGTACCTAGTTCCAAAATTTATAATACAAAAAATTTCATTAGAAAGTGCAACTGGATAAGAGGTTTCCGAAACCATGCAACGAAACTAGCATTGAAGATAATACAGTACTCTAACCCTTGGTTTTTAATTTTCGGTGGAGTGTTTTACAGAAAATTGTATTATCTTAGAACTGCACCCTCTGGTTGAAAAATTGCTCTGCATAATAAAGCAAACCCCGTTAAAATGCGCTTATCCAAAGTGATGCAGCAGTTACTTGTTGACATTAATGAAATACACCTCAACTTTGCCACATTTATATGGAAGGAATTTTTTTGTCACATTCCAGATGCATCAGGTTCTGAAAAAATTCAGTTACAGTACCTAATCTGAACTCACCTTCACTAGAATTTGTATGTCTAAAATGAATTTGGTTATAACAGACATTGCCAAAAGCACCCTTTGTTGTTTGGTGGCAGTGCTAGAAGCTTGAAATAATTTTTATTGGTGGCTTCTAGGTTCCCAATAAAAGTTCTGTCCTAAATATGATTTACCTATAAGATTTCACTAAAATTAAATGAAGTACTACACATTTTTGGAAACCTGTAATTACGTCATCAAGATTCATAAAACTAGAGTCACGCAAAGTTTACTTCAATAAGTATCATAAACACTTAAAATACAGAGAAATCATATATGTTGATATAATAATATGATTAATAAGATTTCTAACTACGTGAATTTGTAGATTATTCTAAACTCAGTTACACAAGCAGCAAAAGATTTATTACAAATACTTGAACTTATATACAGATCATACAATACTAAGTCGAACGAATAAGATATAAAAAAGGGAACTGACATACAGTTAATGAAAAATTATGCTAATTTTTGGTATACATATTGTAGTATAAGTTAGTTTAAAAACTCACAAATGAAATGTTTATAAAAACAATTCAGTTGAAATTTAACGGAAATGTAACAGCCAATGATTGTAGTTTGGACAACTCGTCATATATGATGGTTCTACGATTTGTTTTTGTTAACTTCGCTTAATTACAACTGTATTATCAACTATTTAAGTATCATTGCCCAAACTTTCGTATTCAACAATCAAAGATATTTGCTACATGGCATGGTTTAGTTGGAGGTAGTCCCGTAATTAAATTAATTGGGCCGAAAACAACTTTACAGTGATTACGATTGTCGCTTTTAGGTCTAACCCAAACCATGTTCCCCTCTCAATGACAGATACAAAAGCACCGCGGACCCAAATCGTTAAAGAGACATTTTTTGCCCATCTTGGGCGCATCAATTTTATATCATTTCGGGGATAATAATCTAGTGGCCGTCCTGATGGACGAATGAGTATCATCCGCCGGTAGAAGGCAGTGATTACCGACTGTCGAAACCATCCAGAAACATATGTCTCAAATTAAATGGCATTATCGCATTGATGTTAGTGCTGTGTCATTTTGAATCTTCGAAATTACGCTTTTACTTTTCGAATTCGGAGGGTGGACGGATAATTTCGGGATAATGGCGGTGTTTTAGACGCCAGATCGACATGTGTTTCTTTTTTTTGTAGGTGGTGTCCGGTTAGACGTATTTCGATCGAATTAGGGGTGACTCTGGCGATTATGTCGGCGATGGTTACGAGCTGCAATTTTCTGCCTTTTAGGACAGTCAGTACTTGCAAGCAGAGACAGGAGACAGGTGTCCGTTTATTAAGTAGTACTTACTTGAAGTTCAGATGCATTAAATATGATTTGCGGAGCTTTGAGCTTATTAAGATGCCTGCACAGAAGTAGTTAAAGAGCAAGGTACGAGTAGAAAGGGCTCATATAACAGAATAATATTGGACACACTGAATATTGTGTATAACAGTAGGCTATTACTATTCCGTGTAATACTGATGAACCCAATTTGATTCTTTTAATTATTAATGAAACGTTGACCGCAGTTCGCCTGCTCAAGGCATCGAGATGTTTTATCTATTTTCTTAGACGATCGCGTTTATTCATGTGAATAATAGTGAGTTACAATCCGTATTTATAGTAAAATTTCCATATAGGAAATTTCAAAACTTTGCCGAAGATTTTGAATAGAAAATACAGCACGAGTATATTATGGCTAAAGTGTATTAGCTACATGCTAAAACTAATGGAAATAATTTTTTTTATAATTTTTCTGTTTTGTTAGCTTCTGCATGTGTCGAATCCATTAAAATATTTAAAATTTCATTATGGTATTCAAACGGTTTTATTACTTCTTTAAACATAAAAGAAAAAGCATATTATGTTTCGAAGTCTTTACTTCCAGGACTGTATTAGGTATACCTATTTTTGACATGCTATTCGCAACAGCATACTTCACACCCAAATTGATTTTTCTCCAAAGAAAGGTATATACAAAAACCACTTATCAGTTGCTACTTGCATCTTTATATTAATGTACCTAGTAAAACAACAAGAACTGCTTGTATACTCTTTAAATACATCACAATAAAAGTCTCCTGCGACTAAAGAACAAGAGTAGCGTATGAAATTACCAGCCTTTTTGCGTTTATAGAGAAGAAATACAACAAAACTACAGTTTACAGTCATTGAGGAGTGCCTTTCACCGAGTGAGGACTCCAAAGTCCTATTGACAGCACCCTCCATGTCTTGCTTAGTTGGGTCTTTTGGGCGTAATTAACGTATTTCCTTTAATTAACAAGGAATAAAAATAATAAAATACAAAATAATATTGACATTTGAAGCGTTTTGAGCAGTACCGTTAACGAATATCATTAAAAAGCAAAATATTTCTAGTTTTTTGTTTATATACACAATACTGTTTTCTATAGCAGACTTTCAACGTAAAATACTACATGATTTACTCGTAGATAATAGCGTAAACTACGTGGCGTATTCTACGCGCCCATCACTGCTTTTCAGTGCTTCATCCACTGTTTTGGGTGAGAACCAATAGCTTTTCAAGATATACTAGTACAAACGTGTCCCGTTAGTTGCACAAAATCTAATTGATGGGCCTTTGGAATACCGTTGGAACGTTACTAAACCCAAATGATATTCTCATATACTGATGCTGCTATCTATGGGGTTCATCTCTATTCGTGGCCATTGTCCAAATCCGCCTCAAAAACGATGCTCTTGAACTAGCTCGCTAGTGCTACCTATACTTCTGTCTTCTTCCGTTTTACTAATATTTAGGAAAATGCGTGTGATAACTAGCTCCGTCGTTTTGTGCGAAGTCCTAATCCCATATTCTTTACTGCTAGGTCCATCACTTCACTATTTAGCTTCATTTGTGTAACCATAATATTAACAATCTGTTCTACAACTATGTATTCTAAAGAATGCAAAGCTAGCATAAGGCTATAAGACAAAATGCCGTAGCCAGTAGTGAAACAAACTTTACTGAATATTATGAAAACAAAAAGGGCTGGTTTTAGGATCAACTAGTTTAAGGAGCGATAGAGCTAACTGTAGCTGACTTTATGAAATCAAGTTTTCATACTGATAAAAAAATGGCGGTACTAACTATCTAATGGATATTTTCAATATTATTAAAACAAAAGCTGAGCTAGCTTTAGAAGTAATGGAGCTGGTTAGCACTAAGTCGGGGCAATTTGATGTAAGCTTTTCAGACAGGTATGAAGGAAGGTAAGGACAACGACAAGTTAGCATCCCCTGAGAATATCAAAGGTAGGAAGGTGGTGTTAGTTTTGAGCTTTATGGAATTAGCGCTATAAGGAGTAAGAAGCTATATTATCATATATGACAAAAACGGAGCTCCTTGTCTGGTAAGCTTTCCTGAAATTTGTAGAAACAGTGGTAAAGCGAATTTTAGATATAATGAAGCTATCTGAAGCTAACTCAAAACAATCTGGAGCTAGCTCTTTAAGCGGATTTGAGAAGTTGGATCTTATATCAAGAGTAATAAAGTGGAGATATGGAGATAGCTTACCAACAAAAATATACAACATGACATGCTAACTTCACGGACCTCAAGCAATCCAATGCGCCTATCCGCGCGTGATTTACTTAAATTTTGATACACTGCAAATTATAACTTGAGACGTTCCACCCATGTAATACATGCAGTCAGATGCAATTTAGTAGGAACATGTTGACAATTTTTATCGGTGCATTTATCGAATTAGATAGAATAGATATATAGATATATAGAGTTTATTAAACTTGTAACAAAATGAATAAAATCTCGACGAATATAGTACGCTACGTTATTTACCTTTAAAGATTTCTTATATTTTTTTATGTACTTTACAGTGAAATATTTCTTAGCGTACATAAACTACATTGAAGTCATTATAAATAGAATAAAGTATTGGTAAAGTTTTGAGTTTGCTGTATAAGAATTAATCCTAATTAAAAATTTACTCCTGCTAATTCATGCCCAATCTAAACAATTATCAACAAATATGATTACGGACCGAAAATTATCAAAACAATGATAAGGAATAAGTACCCAATTGAAACTATTCACATGGCATTTTACTCTACACAAAGATCTACAAAGTAATTCGTGTGAAATATTTTTAAGGTTCGTATTTGACTGCGTAGTTACCCTAAAAATATTTCCTACCAGTCAATAGTCAGTCCAGCAGTCTATAAATTTTCCTGCAGATTACATAGGTAATAAAAATGAAATAATGAAAGAACCTAAAACTCCATCTTAAATAACAGAAACCTAGCAGACGTTTCCAAACATTGTGTCATTCTCAGTCACACAAATAATTGTCTAATTTAATATATCACAAACCATATGATTAACGATTAGTTGGAATTCTCTAGTTTCTTTATAAACTCTGACATAAATATCACCCGCTCGTAGGTATAGAGGGATATTATTAACCACATCTAACATTAAGCAATAGTTTCGTTTGTAGACTCTTTAAATAATGCTTACTAAGCAGAAACGTGTACCTAAGAAATTAAACTCAATAGAACTTGAAACAAGGAATCCACTTAAATAAAATTAATTGCGGCAACCCATGCACGTGATTTATTTAAATAAGAGTCTGAAAAGGCCTACATGTATAAACAAACTCCCAGTAATTTTTGGTATCAAAATGATAAATTCTCATAATTGCATCTCATCCTTAATAAAAATGTTCTACACTTCTATTCAACTCCGATTGATGCGTTAATTTTTTTCTCTTCTATTTTACCCCATTGGATGCGCGTCTGAATTTAAAATGCAAACATATATGTTTTTATATACCAAAGGACCCACTTGAACCTGTCAAGCTTAATCATTGTTTATTCTAATCTTTCGGTGTCTGCAGATAAATCTCCTTTTCAGCAACATCACAGAGATGGGTAAGACTTCCCGGTTTCTCAATGGAAGCGTAAACAAATTCGATCGTTCTGGTCGAATACAAAAAACCCGTTTCAGGATCTGCCCGTAAAGCGACACGTTCGGTGAAAAGAGAAGCGGGTTTTTTCGGACAACCAACTGTTTAAGATTTCTTCGTTTACATGGTTTGATGTTCAAGTAACAGATCACGTCCGACAAAAAAGTGATTCCCATGAAAATCAAATATTCGTTTGTTTAAATCATGTTTCGATTTTCACAGTGGCTTTTTACTGGTCACTTAAACTATTAACGGAGACCACGTTCTGTGACAAAAAATGGGAGCGATCTGTTTTGTTTGCGATCGATAGTGTTTGTCGCCCGTAGCTCCATTTTTTTTGGATTGATGTAGCCACAGGCTTTCTTGCGGAGAGTACACTTTTCAGAAGTGGCACGGCTTTTCCAGTGACTTGATTTGCTTCAGTATGGTTCAATATACTTTACGTTGTTTAACACTAGATTACAAATAAGAGGTTTATATACATTTCTTTTATTCAGGGCCGGCATGACTTTGTGCGGGGAGGGGGGACATGGGAGTTAGAATGCATATTCGAATCTAATACATGCATTTTCTACGTACAAATAATGTTACATATACTTATATTTTTTACGCCTAAAAACATCATTCTAAATTAAAAGGTAAATCTTCAGCTAATGTTTTCAATCATTCCAGCATAATAAAAATTAAAAAAATGCAACTTTAACGTTATTAATCCTGCAACACAAACAGATTTCAAAAAATTCACAAACAGACCTTTATATAAGAGGGAAGATCATTAATGACGGTCCCTGACATAGAAAGACACAAAACATGAAAATTATTATATGTTTATTTTTCGCCTTGTTAGATAGGGCTAGACCAACATTGAAATGAAAAAAAAAATGATAAAAAAGTCATAAATTATTCATAGTATGAACCCTTCAATACCTAGACTTTTATGATTCATAATGTGTGTTACAAATTAGCAGAATGGTTCAATTTAGGCTTTTCTGAAATTCTAGATTTTGACAATTCGTTTTCTATCAAAAAGTTATTCCAAAAGATACACATCTAGTTTCTTTCGATGTGAAAAAGTTACTTCCTTTTGTTTCTCGTAAAGATTATCTATATTGAAATTTCAAGCAATCTCCATTTTCGAAATTCTGCTTTAGCATTAATTGATAAAAATAACTTAATTTTTTAACTGAATTTATTTTAACCCAAAATTTCTGTTTATTCAATAATCAGATTTTATACAAATTTCAGGATTAGCTATGGGTTTTTTCCTTAGCCCTCTTTTGAAAAAGGTTTATTTCAGAATACTTGCTTTCAATCTAACGTTTTTCAAGATAAACAAGTTGATATACAATTAATTTCCTTTCGTTTATTAATTATGGGCAAGGATTTAACAACAAAATTTCTTTCCTAGATTTGTTATTTAAACGTACTTTGCTTTCGCAACTTTCAGATAATTTCAGATAATGAATTCCATCCTTACCAGCATACATTAGCTGTTTTTTTTATACTTTGTTTCATAGAGTTTATCAAATACCTCTTTCCTCTGTGGCTTTTGAAAAAGAACTTTGTGTTATTTTAGAAATTGCTTATGGCAATAATTTTCCAAATTATATTTATATATGATTGTAGAAAAGTAGAAAAATAATATAATATAGTAAATTCTTAACAAAATTTAAATTTTATTCTTCTTTTTCTTTTCTTCCTTTAATAATATTGCTTTACATAAAAAAGAAAAAGATTGATATTCGCTTAAGCTCATTGGTCCATTTTTAACAAATATTTCTAATATTTCACGGAATTTGTTTCTTTTTCAGCAACATGTACCTTGAAATCCAAATTAGTCAATAATAATTATAAGGATAAAATTTAATCTTTAAACCTTGCCGGCGTTTATCTTTCTGTTGCACCTTATGTAAGACAAACTGGAAGATCTCTAATGTTTACATCTACAGAACACCTTAAACAATTGAAATATATAGACACTAATATAGTCCTGCAAAATAAATCTTCAACGTGTGCGGAACCATTCAAAGCGTAGCCCCACGCTACGACTACTGAGAATATTTCCTTGTGTTTATTGAACATTTTTGTGTCCTTGTACCCCATAAATTAGTTCTTTGGGAAAATTTACACTTTGTTAAACATTAGAAGGCATACAAAAAAATAGTAGACAAGCTCTGGCACATCAAAAAGAGTTACAAGTTACATTATAAAGTTTTCCTGCATAGTTTCACTAAAGCTTAATAAATCTTTAATCTAACGGTTTAGGTTCTTACTTATCGTTGGAACAAATTTTTCACATTTTGGTGCCAAAACCCGGGAAGTTGCGAATGTCTATAAAAGGCTGATTTTGAACGTAAGAAAATAGAATTATCGTTACATAAAACTTGTCGAGAGCTTGTAAATGGTGCAGACGACCTCCTCGAAAACCAGGATATTGATATTTCTGAGACTAACGTACTGATCACAAGATTGAAGGTAGCTAAAGGTAATTTAAGTCACGCTAACAAAAAAGTTTTAGCCAAAATTAACAAGAATGACCTAAATAAAGACCAGCTGCAGGCAGAATTTGATAAATGTTTAGAGTAAAACGATACAGCTGTAATGTGCATTGCAAACTTGAACAAAGATTACAGACAGGTAAAGGACATGAATCTCACGATTCAGTTCAAGCAGACAAGGCACTAATTTCAGTGAAATGGTAAACGGTGAGACTACCTATGGCAATCCACAAGATTTGCAACAGTTTTGGGAACAATTCGACTCAAATATTCACAATAACGATGAGATAGATGAACTATTTGAATGCGCGTTTATAGGAAAAATTGCTGATACTGTAAATGCATTGCTTTTTAATCAGAGTTGTCATAAGGATGCCATTTAATTATTAAGAGAGAAATTTGGGACGTAGTCAGAATCGCAGATAGCTACATTAAACAGCTACTGATGTTTCCGTAAATAAAGAATAGAAATGACTTTTTGGTCATCGTGGTTCCCTTTGGAACATTTAATTACAGAATTCTGCTAAAAATAAAATTAGCTGTACATACTCTCTGAATAAATGAATGGATCTCGTACAGAGCGTGATATAAACGTATATTTTTAAAGTTGCTCTCATTATTTATTTCTTTTAAATGTAGTTTCAACTTCCAAATTAGTAGCTACAGTATATCATCCTTCTATTATCCACTCATATACGAGTTTTAATGTACAAGTAAATCCCACTTAAGCATGTGGCCAATCGATAACGCAAAAAAAACTATCATTAGCTCGTATCAAATTCATGGACAATTCGCCCCCAAAAATATTAATAACTGTGTATTTTAAATCTGTTTTTGCATATTACACCACTGAGAACGGCTGAGAATGAAGATCTGGAAAGTGAAAATATTTATCCTAAATAACGACAGACACACACAAATATTGAAACCTTAGACTTTTTGGGTTGGACCACGTCTGATTTTGGAATAACGTTTCGCCCACACTTGTAAGGGGCATCATCAGAACATTAATAAGGAGTATGGAATATGCTATAAACCTAACGCGAGAACCACGTCGGAGCTGAACCAAAGCCCAAGAAGGAAAGCGAATGAAAACTATAAATAACGTTATACCAGATGTTACGAGGGAATTAGGTTACTTGGACAGGTGAGAGATTCTAAATGTCGGGATAGCCCTCTTTTCAAGATTCCAGCTTAAAAAACTTTACTTCTTTATTTACTATTGCGTTATTTCATATATTTAACCTTCTTCTGCGAACTTTTATTGACTTTTGAAATAGGTTTAGTTTACAAGTTAAAAAGTATTTTGAATAGCTGTCACAAAACAATTGTACAATGGTTCCCAAAGTATGACGTAATTAAAAAAGTTTATTATGCTCGAATTATTGGCTCAATGAGGATAAATCAGTTTCTAGACAGCCTCCCAACGAGCTAATTTCGTAAATCATTTTTAAGTCATCGTCTAGTAAATAGGATCCATATGGTGCATCGAAATAAGGCACTATAGAGAAGAATCGATATTTTTGCACCTTATGAGTTGCTGCCTATTCAGTAAATAGTCTTACAGTAAAGCTACCAGAAACAACTGTAAACCTGACTGCTCTTTACGAAGAGGGTGATACCATACTTGATTGCGTTTTATCTACGAAATCATTAACATACTGACTAAAAAATGTTGCTCTTTACCTTAAAATATAAACCTTATGTAATACCAAAGACACATCATCCTTTTTGATCTGACCTGGTAACAGTCAGCATATACAAGATTACAAATGATCTTAATTGCTAAATATTATATCAAAAACTCAATACTTAAAAAGGTTGAGGTATCGAAGAATATATTCTGTGGAATGGAAAACTCATGTAGTTCTCATTTTAATTCTACTTCGATTCAGTTATCACAGGAAAAAGGTTGTTGCACGATTTGAAATTGGTGAAAGTGTAAATTGTACCATACAATGTTGTTTTAGATCAAAGTCATAATTAAGTAGAAAAAAAGTAATCCATAAGCATTTTTTTCTTCACGTACTGTGCCGATATATCTGAAACTCTAATTAGAGGGATGACATACTTACAAATTAAGAGAATTAAAACAAGGTATGTTTGAATTAGAATAAATCTTAAAAAAATAGTATTTTTAAGTTTTATCACAATTGCTCTAGCCTCGTGTATATGGTTATCATTTCATTCATTTTGCCATAAACTGGCTGGAAGTGGCAAGCGCTATTCTCCGAAGGCGTCGATTTAGCACGTACAACCTGGCTAGATCGTTTTGCCGCTTTTATTTTCGATCAAATTGGAATCAATATTTCTGTTTACACAGTAATGCATAATGCAACGGATTACACGAGCTACCCCTTCATTATGTCGGCCGCCACTGCACCGCAAAACTACGTGGAGCAGTCCCGATGCAACCCATCAAATTAATGTTGATCAAATAATGATAAAAAAACTATTGATGGTAAGCGAAAATTATATTATACTGCGAATGTGTACGTGCGCTGCAGTTTTGCTGTGTTAAATTACAGGAGCGGCAGTAACGATCCTGAACGGTTTGGGAAAAAAGCTTTGTTTGCGCAATCAGTTTTCCAATACATACAACAGATTGGCGATACAATTAATAACCAATAAAGTATTGTGATTTAAAAACGTCTTTTAGATAGCATGTGTATAACATTATAAAGAAATATTATAAATAAATGTTATAGGACGAGAGCAGAACAGGCAAACTACTCAATAAATAATTTGTAACAACCTTCAACAGGTAAATCAAAATTGTAGGACTACTAACACACTTTATAAAATTGATATTCAGTTATTATTAACCAGGATTAATCAGATGCACCTAAATCACTTAAAAAGAAGTCCAATTCGAGGTCCAAACACAGCTTGCATGATTTGCAAATAATATGAGCTTTAAGAGCAAGGATGTTGTAGGACTGAAAATGAGCACTTTAGTATTTGTTTTACATTTATGGTTTAGACTACAATACGGGGTAGTATATAACAAATTTATATTTCTGTATTACATAGACACATAGAGGATAAATATTTTTGTTTTCAATAATACAGAATTGTATATATACTAAACAACAGTAGATATACAATCCTATATCATACAATGGCAGAAAAAACATTAGTGATTAGTTACAAGTTATTACGAATACGGAAATAAATAAAACATTATGTATCAGATCTCAGTTCAGTAATTTTGAGTACAAAAAGTGATAAATTAATTTTTTTTTCTGTAATTGGTCACAATAAACTCCTTAAAATCACATTTTACCTAGGCTTGGCATGATTAAAACAAAATGTTTAAAATAGAATGTTTCAAACTTGTTTAAAACAACGCTTCTGTTTAAAACAAATGTTTAAAACATTTGTTTTAAACAGCGTTTTTTTACTAATGTTTTAAACTGTGTTTTTTGACGACTATTGTGTGTGATTCATTAATTATTACTATTAGGCTCGTTTACCCTCCACAAATAGATAGATATTAGTAATTACATATCTAGATAATGTCACTCCATATTTTGTTCAGCTCTTTATTGATACAACGGTTATAGAAATGAATAATAAACTTTAAAATTTTTTCATAGCTGTAATTTACTAACATTTTAAGACAACAAATTAAAATCTTAATCTTAACATAACGTAAAAATTTGTATTTCTGGTCAAATAAACAAAATAAATAAGACGTTCATTCAACACTTACTAGATAATTATATCTTTAGCACAAAAAACAAATAGTTATCAGAACTCGGGAATATAAAAAAATACGAAAAAAATAAAAAAATAGGTAATAAATACCATATCTTTTTTGCAACAGACAAGGTCGGTTCCTATTCTCTTAAAGTTGATATTAGCTAAAGTCAACCCAGTAACCATGATAACACCTTAAATTAGGGTACGTGATTGGTTTAGATTTTAAGAACAGTGTTGATTCTAGCTTAAAATAGCAAAGAGAAACCGTCTCATAATAACTAAAATTGTTGCATAAACAAAAACGGCCAATGACAACTGACAATTGTAATCATTTAGGGATTTTTAGACAACTGCTACGCTCCGCGCCATCTGCTTGTATTTATTTTCATTAATAAATAATATAGTAATCTGCATGAAAGTGTATGTTTAAAACAGTGTTTCAACTAAGTAAAAAAAAAACATGTTTAAAACGATTTAAACATGGTTAAACGAAAAAAGCTGTTTTGTTTAATTTAATTTAAAAAAAAAACATGTTTTTTGCCAACCCTGTATTTTACTCATAAAACTTCAACGACAGATTTTCTGACAAAGCTATATGTAATTAATAATACTTATAAATTGACATTCAACCATTATATAATAATGTTCATGGTACACTTGACTCCTTTAACCACCTTAATTTCAAAACATTATTCCGAATTTGTATTATCCAGGTGACGTCGATCTGGATGAGCGACCGTCTTTTTGCTCGCGTTAAGCGTGGTGGCAAAACATTTTCGTTTGTTTATGCGGTGAATCCGTCAAACCGCAAAATTTACTCACGTGCTCTGTTCCTCGCCGTTAAACAAACAGAGATGCGCCCACTTGATCTGGCGATCGCCGGCCCCGATGAGTCGGCGGTTTGCCGACCAACCCGGCAAAAAACATGCTACCTGGCTTCGGTATTAATTAAACCTATTCCAGATACAATTAATAATGGGAAAAACAAAACGTTGGGAGCAGTGCCCATCTGTTATTTACTGCTTTGGTTGATTAGTAGGTACCACAGTAACACGATTTTTGACTATAAATAATGATATACCTACTTTATTCGGTGGTCAAACTTTGCACTTGTATACGGGAGTTGCAATCATAATGCAAAAAGGTTAGTTGGTATGGTATCTTTCTGGATGCCCCATAAATAAAATTTTTAAAATTATACAACCAACCATTAATAAATATTTTCCAAGATATGACGTATTTTTTAAGTATTATTATATACATATTATATATTAAGTATTGAATAATACAACAAACACCGCATAAACATTATAAGTAAGTATGATAAATATTGAGGCTTAACTACGAAATAAATAGTTGGTAATATGTAACTATCTCTTATATCTGCACACATTTCGATTATTCGTCTGAATTCTTTGCTGCTTTATTATTACTACATCGTTTGTGTCCATTTTACTAAAATATTTTTAAGTAAACTATAAATCTATATTTAACATAGTTATAAAAGTGTTATAAAAGTTTTATCGTAGATTATAAAATGATTTAAGTAGTATAATTAGCTTTAATCTGTATTTCTGAATACCGTTTATAATACTTATTATTATCTTTAATGATTTATGCAGACATTAATATACTTACGTATAGGTAGCTACAGGTAATATATTATTATCGTCTAAAACACTGACTCTATAGCCCGAAAACACAAACAAATCACATTTCTCTGATGCAATACTATACAATATACACAAACAATAATGCGTCAGCAAAATATGTAATATTTACCTTAAAATATTTTTTATATAAAAAAATTAGGTAAATTTATTTGTAGGTACTGTAAACAGCATCACGTCTTGCATCTGGTTACAGTGGATGAACGTTGGACGTGCTATTCTTTCATGATTCTATACAGTTTTTTGAGAAGAAATTTAATTCATTATTTGATTTCAAACAAAATGCAAATATGACCATGGGCGTACCGAAGGGGGGGGGGGGACAAGGGGGCAGCTGCCCCCCCCTGGACCTGGGTTGCCAACTCTAGGCCCTTCCAATTTCCCATACATTTAGCATACATTATGTGTGTACACCTAAAAATTGTCTTATTTACAAAATTGTAAATACAGTAAACTTTATAGGCAAGCGTATTTCACAATTTTCATCCAGAACTCATATTTGACCCTTGCAAATGACCTTCTCTAAATAAGTCGTTGTCAAATGGTTTCCAAGCTTAATCGATGTCATGTGCGATTTGAAGCTGTAACTGCAACATTCTCGTTGTTACGAATCGTTGTCTTGGAGCGGATACGGCTTTAGAAGACTATCTTGGTCAGGATGAGTCATAACACGATTTCTGCTTAGTTCAGCTCTTCTACCTTTTCCGATAAAGATTGTTCAACTAACTACTGTTATATGGAATCACATCAGAATCTGTCATATATTCGGCGATAGCTCCAACTTTTGTACTAAATTTCTAAATTCACATAACAATTAATACAAAAAAAAATAAAAATCCATCCGAACTCACGTTTATGAAAGTCAGTTTATTTAATATAAGTTTTACGAATCCAGTAAAAGCATTTTCAGCACGAATTAAAACCCGGTGTGTTGTTAAAAAGCAAATAAATATATTTCAGTATATTGAAATGCAGCTTAATTTGGTTAAAATATTAAGTAGTCGGTTAATTTTTGAGAGGAATGCACTGGCGATCTAAGAAGGTTGGCTTGACGCGTAATGCTGAGACATTTGTCATTCTGAGTTTTAATAATGTTAGTTATCCATGGAGTCTCTTTCCCTGGGCAGTAAAAATTACTACAATTGTATCTTTAGCACCTATACATATGAACTCCCAACTTAAATTTCTAAATCTTCTTGTGTGAGAAGTTGAAACTGTGCTAAAAGCGCATCGGTTAATGCATTTGTCTTTGATATGTGTTAATTCTGAATCAGACGTCGTGCTCCTATTAATTGAACTTTTAAGGTGAAATTTATGTTCCATTGGTACTTCGTGTGATATCATTATACATTATGTGGATCACGGATCTTTATTCTCCAAAAAAAATGTATCAACTCAATTTTTTGTTAAAGGCGAGAGCGATGCAACTGAATGCGCCTCACCTAACTGAGTTCATCAATAACGGAATTAGTAATAAAGGGACTTTGTATGATCAGTGTACATAAAAAACACACAAATAATTTGGGTCTTTATTTCACAGATGTTTTAAGTCACCTTGCAGAAAGTCCACGAAGATTATTCATGAAATAAATACTTCATTAATTACTTAAGTACCTATATATTATAAACATTTATTATTTCTATTTATGTTGAATTATACTCTACAGGACGTTCCTGCTTTGCCCTCCCCTAGACCAAAAGCTGGGTACGCCCATGAATATGGCCGACACTTTATCTCCTCTTTTCTTCATACAAGATGTTCGCAAAACTTGTAAAACCATTTTGAATTTTATGGTGTATTTTGTGCTTGCTCTTTTGTGCTGAAAACGCTACTTGGGGCTTCGGCTTAAATCGGAAAACAACCTAAAAAGCACTACTTACCGCCGTCATTAGACATCTGACATATAAGTATAACACGGAATAAGCCACGCATGCATGCAACAAATACTTTATGAAATAGTAGTAATTTAGATTGGTCTGTTTTATAAGGATTCTTTTTGGTCTATCAAAAGAAATTTTAGTACTATGTACACGCATAGTTTTATTAAATACTTCATAGCGCGATTGATAGTTATAATCGAGTCATTTAAAAATTATATTAGTTAAAGTAAGTTAAAAAAACACTTTAAAACCTATTTTAAAAATAAGAATAAAACCATTTGGACTCTAATTATTAACGTCTATAAAACCATATTACATTTAAGTGTACCATAAACACAATTTGATTTATGTATAATAGTAGCAATAAAATAGTGTTAAGCATAAATTGACTTGAAATACAAAAGGTTTTTTAATCCATTTTAAGGGCTTCATGAACTTTTGTTATAAAACTATATTGTCTTCAAGTGTCCAACAACTTTAAAACTATTTTACTATTTCAATTTATGACAAAGCTATCATAAAACTGTAGCAAGTCAATTTTGCTTTTAAAATGTTACTTGGTCAATATAAAGCTCATCATTTAACTACAAACGCATTAAAGGAAACTCTTACGGAACCACCGCCTTGTACTGGGTATTTGCTGCCTCCATAGATTGGTCGATTGTGAATTGCTTTACTGTAATATAACACTATCCCACATGATCCCACGTTAATCCTAATATTAAAGCCAATGTTGCTTAATACAAATCCTTTCCCCATACGATGAAATCAACGTCGAAAAATTAGAAACTAAAAAATAACGGAGAGAGAAAATACAGCATCAAACTACATTCGACGCACCATGTAACATTGGTTTTACTGTCTTCTGGTCATAGTCATCTGATCATACTTTCATAATCCTTTAAATCAAATCAAATCTACCAGCTTTCGGATAAAGTATGAGTTCTTCTTGCACTTTGAATGGTAAGGTTTTCGTATATCCAGTATTTCTGCCATTGGCCAATATTTCACCACTGCTGAATATCTAGGTGTGTAACCTACAAATTTTGGTAATATAGTTGGTTAGTTCCTACACACGCACTGCAAAATTCATATATACGCACGAGAGTTATAGGAAATTATGTAAAAGAGCGAGCGTTGATTTTGCTATTAAAAGACATGTGCACCGTACTGTAGGTGTTATGGTTTCCAAGCTCTTCTTATGGTAGCCAGTCACCTTTTGTTTGCATCAGGAGAAGTATGACAGTGGGTTGTTATATAAATGACGTTCTCCAACCAATTCCTCTGACGCATCTGCAAAGCCATTGAATTGCTACATTTTAGTTAGGTAATGTTCCATCTGTTTGGGTTAGTGCTTTGCCTAGGCCTAAAAAATCTGTAGGATCGGAAGAACCTCCAAAAACTTTGCTTCGCTTGAAGGAAAAAATTACTGTTGTCTGGATCCTGGAATCAACTGCCCCAAGATAATATTTATTATCTGATTTTATCGAGTCCCAGGCGCATCTACAAGTGCATTYAGTTAGCCTGAAAATGTAATCATTTTTGTAACGACTTAAGACCCACATAAGGCAAAAAATTATTATCTCTGTGTTGGAGTTCTAATGTCACTTAGTAGATTTTCAAATATAAACTATAAATGCATGTTCTGTGGCAAGGAGTGATCCTCCCGTTGTACGATAAAAGCAATAAATTCTAAAATCATAAGGTAACAATGGAAACCATTTTATTGTCTGGATGAAAAAGTCGCATTCCGCAGAATGAATTCTTCGATGGAAGCACAACCGCAACCTCTGTAATTTCAGTAAATATCAATCGACTGTTGGGCACTGGTAATGACAGAGGAGGTCGAAGCCAACATCTGCGCTCCCATATCAATTCCATCTCTGAACGTAATAAATTGGCTTGAAATATCACGTAAAAGAATTAAACACAGCGTTCATCCGTCCTTTTACTTATCTTATTTTAAATATAACTTCAATGTTCAACTGATCTAGTCGACCGACGATGCCACAATAGCTGAGGTTCCTCTGTATTGGTCTAGCTCGCCGGTTGGTCAACTGCATTGTCCGAAGCGGAGCCTCTTATTTTGTCATTACAAACCGTCTATGACTAGAATTATGCATTCAGTATGATTATCTGTGTGTAAGACTCGGAAAGCATGGCCGAGTGGGCTCGTGATTGGTCCGGGACCGGCCGGCTTGATTAGCGGTTGCGGGTACATCGTCCAATTATTGCACAAAACGTGGTCGAGCCCTGCGACTCCGACTATGTATTTATGGTTAATGTCGTATCCTGAAAATAGCATTTTGTTAGATGCGATCGCAGCCGAGACCCGGCCGTATGGGAATGACAATTATATAAATGGCATTTTAATTCCCMACGTGTAATTTCTGGCCATTTACTCGTCTGAGTGGTACAAAATAATACGCTTATCTCCGCGTGCTCTTTTTTCTCGATGGACCATAAAAAGGTTAAGTTGGCAGCGCTCGGATTCGTTTTTTCGTAGAGGGTATCAAAACTAAGATGAGTGTCATTATGTAAGGTTAGTTGCAGATGGTTAGATACGTATTACCTGTACGTATGACTGCTTATAGTATTTACGCGTTGTGCTTGTAATTATCGAGACTAGTTAGCGTCCATAAAGCGGCACTTTAAGGTACTAGTCCCTTTATACCTATTAGGAATGAGCTAAACAACTATATTATTAGATGTCAGGTCAGCTCGCGATGCATTTTTAACCTCCCATTATGACACACAGCATAGTCCATTGGCTTTGTTTTATTTTGAAGAGTAATTTTAAGCTTCTTTTATAGTATTATACAAAATTTTCCAAAAGCACCGAACTGTTAACAGTTGTCAAGCATTAGACATAGCAGTCATGCAACGTTGCTAGATATTAATTTCTGTAATTTTCTGTAGAAAATAGAAAGTTAGAAAGAACATTAGTTAGTGCTTTAGCTTTTGCTAATGAAGTAGTGAAAAAGTAAATCAATACAAGTATTTAAGATCAATTATTACTGAGAAATACGAACAAGACATGAATATCGGAATTGAAACGACCTCCAAATTATATATGGCCTTAATAAAAAAGAAATTAGCACAATCACTAAACTAAGTATTTACAAGAGTGTAAATTTGCCAACTTTTTTACATGGGAAGGAACCACGGTTATTAAACGAAAGACTAAAATATAAAATACAAGCGGCTGCAAGGAAATACCTAAGGAGACTTATCGGGMACACTATTCTTGATAAAATAAGGATTGACAGATTGACACTATTAGAGAAATAATAAAACCAAAGCGTGTGTGGCTACATATTGCAACGGTTCAATTAAGATGGTCCGGACACATGCAGGATGAAAGGGAATATATTAGTACACGAAATTTCGGAAGCAAAAACTATAGGTAAGGAGAAGAGGAAGACCATCGAAGCAGTAGAGTACACTCAGTGAAATCAGTGAAATACTGGGAAAAATAGCATAACACGGTTTGAAGCAAAAAAGATGACAAAGGACAGAGTGCGCTGGTGAAAATTTGTGTTGATAATCCAGTAACAGTTACACAACTTGACACCGAAAGGAGCAGGAGGGAAAGATTATAAAAATAAATAAGAACTTTAAACTAGAAATGTGCAATATCATTTTTTTAAGTTAAACGAAAAACTTTGTATGAAATTCCTAAGTAACTATATCTGCCTCGTTGGCTTCGCTCACTAAGACATAATCACACCTTGTCTGATAAAGTTCCTCACTACGTCCTCGTTACATAAATACTATTTTGCACATTGTACCACTTTTTAAAAATTTTCATCTCTTGTGKGACCTCAATATTCTATTTATTTMTCTTCTGCGGTGCGACCTCCAAATGGACCGGTCGCTACTCTTAGACCTCTCGATCCATTGAGTCTGCACCGTAGCTTAGAAGAGCTTTCCTTCTTAAAGAAGTGCAGTATCTCTTTCCAAGAAAGATCTTCAGTTTCAGTAAATTGAGAGTCAAATTCTTTAAACCTTTTGCCTCCCAGCTGTCCGCAGTTGGTAAAGAGGTGAATCGGAGTTTCCTCCTCTTCAGGGCAGACCCTACAGATGCTACTCTCCGCTGCACCCATATTATATAGGTATTTAGTGCCCGCCGACAGTGTCCCGTAAGGACACCCACCACTAACCGCAACTGGAAGCGACTCAGGGCATTTACGTTGCTGAGTAGGCTCAGGTCCAGTGATAAAGGCCCTTTGCCTTCACATTGTGACCTGAGCCCTCAGTCTGCTTTCTGGGATAGCAATGGAAGGTTGCGTGAGCATGCACCCAAATCAAATTAACCCGAATATGTCGGGCCAACCTTATTAATTTTTTACGACAGTCCAGTAGAAGGCCGGAGCGCACCCTAACACAGCTAAGCGCCTGAAGTGCCGCCTGGCTATCGCAGGAAATGTAGGCATGCAATCCGGAGTACTCTCTACTGAGGTTCCAATGAGCACATGCCAGGATTGCATAAATTTCTGCTTGAAATAAGCTAGGGTACTCTCCCAGTGGCAAACTCATTTATACCCTCGGAGATGTAGCACATAGTCCAGCGCTTGTACCTGAGTATGTTTTAGACCCATCCATGTACCAGATGATTCCTTGTGGTACAAGCTTGTTTTCATCAATCAGAAATCACTCCTGCTTATTGGGGATACTGTTTCTGTACGGTGTCTCAAAACATATTAGTCGTGTTCTCCCAATTCAGCCACTGATTTCCGTTTGGTACAGAGAGCGCCATACGGGGCCCTCCTCCCCCGATTTCCACTTACGTAATCCCTACAATCTAAAGGCGCTCTCCGGGCTTCATACTCTATCCTTACGAGTGGAGGTTCCAGTCCCAGTAGCATCTCCATAGATGCAGTACGTATCGCTCTCATGCCACCGATTGTCACAGAAGAGCCCAAGCGTTAAATTTGCTCTAACGCTGTCCTGATACAGTGCTTTGCAGTGGAGAGCCAGAGCAGCGTATGCGATAAGAGATCTTAGGTCAGGTGTTTACAGCCAGTACTCATCCCGTGGGACGTTATTATGTCCCAGCCTGTCACATTTAACACTTAAATTTTTTTGTTTTTTTTTCAGAACCGCCATCACGTTGTCCACTGTGTCTTAATATAATACGTAGCGTACAAAAATGTACTTACCAATAAGTAAAACTTGTTTTTTTTACCTGAGCAAAAAATTTTAAGTCTGATCTAAGCAGCAGGATGATGTTTTATATATTTGTAATATAAATAATAGTAATGATGTTCAATTACTTATACCAAGAAGTACGCCTCAGCAAATTTCTTTTATGCAGCTAGTATTCTTCTTAAAAGATGCTTAGTAATTACATCTTCCCACAAACAACTTCCTTGTATAGCTGTGAGTGCTGTTCTCGTTAGTTTTATGGAACAACCATCATCTCTAATAACCTACATACTCATATTTGTTTTGTTAAAAGAATGCCAGTTAACCTGGGATTTTCACATGCCTCTATTCGTTCGTAACTTCGCATAAAAACTCGTAACACCTAATAAGCTTGCAACCTTTTGAACCAATCAATTATCTCACGAAGGCTGCTTCCTTTACATATTTCTAATAATTAACACAAGCGCTATTAAAAAAATAATTACCGGTTATTAACGGCAAACAAAGATAGTTCAGTGAAGACAATAAAATGGGATCCAATTAAATAGCAAAAGAGTAGAATTAATTTAGATTTGCGTGCTAGATTCTAATCACAAATGATAATTGATATGCTATAGGTAATCACGGCGCTCCATACTATTACGAAAAACTATTAACTATTGCAGAGAGATGCGCACTTTGCAGCAAACATTACCTATAACACGTCTATAGTTTTCAATAAAAACATTGTTATGTTTCTATAACTAGTAGCAATTGCAATACGTAATCCTAAGCAAAATAGTGCTCAGAACAACTCAATTCTACTATAATATTAACCCCGTGTCTAAACTGGTGGTTAATGAATTGGAATCTCGGATGTGGCTCAATATACAGAGAATGTATAAGAGAACTTCATGAAAAACTCATACTCACTTTCAACGGAAGGAAGGAAGGAAATTCGAGGGAAAATTATAGAAACCAGTGAATGTGCCTTTATCGACGCATTTATTATATTTGTTGAAAATGGAATGGACATGCAATGTAATCTGCAAATATGCAATGCTACACTAATAAAATACAATATGAGTCTGAACTATCAAGTATAGCGACAAACATGTATGTAGCGATTTACAAAGAAAAACTTTTTGGAAAAAACACAGTATACTGGTACTAACATTCGGATTGAAACATGGTTCCCAAATAATAAACTACGTAGCCAAATTCAAGCAACGAAAATGAAATGTTGAGAAAAATAAATAGAAACACAAAAAAGGACAGAGTGCGCAATAAAGAAGGTCGGAAGGAGTTGAAGTTGAGACCTCTTAATTAGAGTAGATAGTGATAGACAAATTCAAACGAATGGGACGTAAGGGATATAAGTACAGAGGGGAAGCGTAAGAAGAACGAAAGACATAAAGAACAATGCAACTGTAAAACAGTACAACTGTAAAAACACTGCAGAAGAAAAAGACGAAGTAGTGAAAAAAATTTGTGGAAAATTAGAAGAAGACAGAAATGAAAACTACATCCACAATGGTAGAAGGAATTGTCAGTTTTAGGCAACCAACAAATTGGCTCTAACATTATAATGAAACCATTATGGCTTTACTGAAAGAAAGGATTTGTTCAGTTTGCTTAGATTTTAGCATTGTCAACAAATTTTATTTGTAGCCATAGCCTGAATTAAAAATTTTGTAAAGGCAAAAATTTATCTTTGTTCTGCAAAACATTTGTTATTAGAAGTAATATATTGTTATTGGTCACAAAAACATTATTTGTTATAGTAACGCGCATGTAATAACTACAATAACTAACTTTTTGTTGGTTTGTTTTAGCTTGTTATAAGTAAGTATTTAACGCTAAAAACAATGCCGTTGAACTCCTACATTTTCTATTACTATCTACTACTATGCTAGTAGTGTATATGCAAAAGATATATAAATATTAAAAATCAAATATTTTTTCATAAATGTTCCCCAAATGTATATATTAAATATGTGTGGTAAAAAAGTTTAGTTTGGTACTAACAACGATATCACTTTTGCAAACGCAAACAACAAGCAATACATTGTTTGGTATTTACAACGAACAATTCTTTACTACAACAAATTAATCTCTAACAAATAAAAATTTGTTGTTGTAACAATCAATTTTTCTCGGTGTTGGGTAATTTTCACATACCAGTAACCTACTAGGTATATGAAGTTACGCAAATCTCCATTCAAAACGCACTTTGTAGGACTACTATTGTCTTCGCTGACATTTCAGTATCCATTCGAAAATGGTATTAATAGATCGTACTTATGATACTCGTACCAATCCATGGTTGTCTAGTACAGTCACTTCCGTCTGTTTTCTGACGCAAATGACTTAGTTGAGAATAACAAAGAAGACATTAGAGACAGTATTTGAAATTGAGAATAAAATGTAGTTTCCATCACTATATACATATAACAGCAATTTATTGTTTTGGATTTTTTTTTACCACAAATCCAGTTTTAATCAGGTTTGGTTGATATCAAAGTGAGTGTAATTCCATATGTTTGCTTATAATACATTTTTTACGTATTTAGTAATTACAAACTAGGACTTTTTATTCTTTAAATGCAGAAACTCCTACATAAAAACACAAATACTGTACGCAACCCCGACTGGCAATCACAAAACATTAATATAAAGTGTACTTGTATGTACCTACAGATAGATGAATGGAATCAGTAAATTTTCCTGTCATTATTCAAAAATTGGTCTGCATAAGATAGCAATTCAGTTACTATTGTCGCTGACATAGAAGTAAACTACTTGGAGAGTTTTTGTTGTCTCGGTCAAACAGCACACCACGTCTAAGTGTTCTCTTCCTTTTTTATTTGACTGGTTAACGCAATTTTGAAAGCAAAGCACCATAATGTAGTATAAATAAATAGTAGCTAGGAACAGCTTAGGAACACCAACTACCTATAGTTTGTAGCACGAACGTGCCATAATGTACTTTTATTTTTTAAGCTCTATGTTGATGTACCGGTATGTTTATGAAACATCATGTTAATCTAACGACACTTAGCCCTGTCCAGTTATAGTGTAACATGTTAAAAGATTTACAAGGAACATACACAAAGATATTTCCTTGTAGACATTTTGATTATAGTTCAACTTGCAAAAATGTGCAAAAAATGTTTTATAACAATCAGCTAAATAACTTAATAAAGTAATAGAACAAGTACACCAACCATAGTTGTCATGTCATAGATAGAAAATAATACCTACCTGAATTACCCTCGTGCGCAATACCTAATCACCCACTTTGCTCTAATGTGCGTGGAATAGCGATGAATAACGTTAGGTATATCATGCATACACGATATTTATTGCTAGTGATATTTACACACGTGTCTTTTATATAGGTACATAATTAGGTTACAGCAAGTCATAACTCATAAGTACCTTACTTATGAGTTCAATACTTTGGCCTATGTCAACCACATGAATCTGATCACCGAATGGATAATTTTTTGCTCGTTACTTAAATTATAGACAAACCAACGCACTTGCTGCAGTGTGGTGCTTGATTCTATAGAAAAATAGTGTTGGTTGTGTACCATCCTTCGAATCAAACGTGAATTATACGGCCATCAATGTGCGTTCATACACGATTATACACGTCGGTATTTTGTATCGTTTACTGTGTCATTTAATATGCATTAGAAAACATTCGCGTAATTATTAATTTCGAGAACTCATCCATCGATTACAGTAATTTATAGGCAATAAAAATTACTCTAATGGCTGATGCTTGGATTTCACTCAAGAGATGGTCTACGCAAAAAAAGGAAGTAGAAATAAATGCTTATAATTAAGCGGAAAATTTGAATAAGTATGATAAGTGAAAGGAATGATGGAATAACAAGTAACACATACACATGCTGGACTTTAAATAGAAACAGTAAAAATCGCAAACGTTAATGGGAAAAGTTGACTATTTGTAAAATAGCATTGGAGCATTTGGTTTAACTGAAAGCATCAACAACATTCTTCAAGGATATCGAAACTTCAAAATTTCAATCAGTTGCGGTAAATATGAATATTAACGCTGTGATAGGAGCTACAGTACAACCAATATTTACAAGTGCTAATTAGTTCAACTAAATGTGCATAAATCCAAATCAGAAATAAGAATGAAAATTAATGCAAAATATTGACGAGTTACGTTTTAGGAAAACATGAACGTGAAGTAAATGTCGCAAGATACGTATTTATACTCCAGTCTTTAAGGCTTCAGAATAATCATTTATTCTATCAATTTAGAAATTCTCAGAATTTAAAAAACGTACGAGTCAAAGTTCTTAGTCATGATAATAATAATAATTCATTAATTTTAGTATTTTCGTTTTTTAATAAATATTTTAAATGATAGTGGTTCTAACATGAGATTGGCAGCTGAGTTTTAGTTATTCTGATACTACCAATTTATTTTTTAAGTCATCTGTCAATTGCCGAATTTTTAGATATATTTTAATATGAAAAAGCGCGTGGGAGGGTAGTGTTTTATAGGATAATTTACTTTATAAGGTTGTAGAAAACTCAGATTTTGGGGTCGCGCGGTGACGCGGTTTCGTATAGCTTTAGGTTAGCTGCACTACCGTGTATTCTACGGGAAGTTTTCTAACCTAAAAATAGTAAACGGCTCAATTATTGTGGTGCAATGCTAGTTGCAAAAGAATTACAACATTAAAATAGGGAAAAAGACTGGATTACTGCGTAAGCTTTCAAGTTAGCTGAAAATAATTGCATTTATAAAGCCATGTCTGTGACCGCAACAAAATTTGGTTATGACAAACGTAGTTGTATAGTTTTTCACAAGAAAGTTTTTGTTATTACTTACCTTTAAAAAAACAGAGCCGTAAAGACTTCAGTACAGTATATGACAGTTTGACAGTTGACAGTATTTTGTCCTTGTAACTTACCAGCGGTTATAAGAAAGTGGCACAAATAATTCAGAAGCCAACGCCGCCTGCATTGCATTAATCATTAATAGAAACCCTGTACTAACTAATTTTAGGTGACTTGCCTTTTTTTTAATTGTAGCTGACAATGGAATTTAATAAGAAGCATTCGTAGGGCGTTGTTGACTGTTTACCTAACTTTGTAGGTGTTACTGATTCAACAATTGTTGCAATACTAAACGGTTAATGACAAAGCTATAGTCTATCTTGATTAGATATGGAATACCTTTAAAATATTTCTCAAAAATGGTTAAAATTTAAGCGATTCACTTTATTTACTACTCTAAGTCAAAGTACCTTAAATCAAATAGTATGGCTAAATCAGCAGCTGAAACAATAAAACGATGTTTTATAAAATATATTTATTCCAAACAAACTAGAAAACAATTAATCTTCAATCATCTGTTTTTGACGCGCACAATAAGCACGAATATTCCAAACATTGTTAGAAATTTAGAACTAAAGATTTATTAGCGAAATCCCAGTAGCATCCGGAAAACTAGGTACCTAATATCGCCTTGGGGATAATGACTGATGTAATTAGGAGAAAGAAAAAGACATTTCCCCTAACGAATTTTACAGAGAATCGGACACAATAACTACTAACTGATGTACTAATGACTTTAATCAGAATTAAAGAAATGGTGTTTTAGAAAAGAATATTATTTTATTGCTAACAAAAGTTTCTTGAAAGGACGTTTGCTTTTCTTGTATTGAAGAGGTATACGAGCATTACGCATATTTGTGTATCTTCATAGTAAGCTTAGACTTAAGTCAATGGAAGCAAACTCACTTTCCAATTGTTCTAATTAAATAGACTGTATTTTAAAGTTTACCATAAATTGATAGCAAATGGGCAACATAATTCCTTATGTAAATATGAGCTTTCTTGTATTCAACGTATGAATTTTTGCGCGAGGCAGCCAGTATTACTTTGATAGGAGGAGGGTTACTAATAATTAATTTAGTCTTCTAAACTAGCCATATCACATGACCGAATGCCAAATAAATTGAGTAAAGCAGTTTAGTATATAGGAGCAACGGAAAGATGAGAACACCTTCTGTAGAATCTGAAGAAAAAAAAATCAAGGCATGTCAAGAAAAATAGATATCTATGAATTTATATAGTCCAAATTTTTTAAGGTATTTTCTGGCAATAGGAAGGACCTAGAAATCTGGCATGTTAAAGTTTATTCCAAAAAAGTGAAATTAACCCGTACCTACTCCCACCAGAACACAGCCGAAAGGGTAAGATTACTTATATTAGACTCTGACTCACGCTCTTGTTCTAACAGTAGCAATTACGGGAATGATTAAGCCGAGTAGTGTTTTTGTCATTTCGAATTTAGTTTTTGGTTAGTCCCAACGTCAATTAAAATACCATTAAGGCTAATGGATTTAATGTACGCGGCAACGCTATTAATTCCATTCCGATTGGGAGCCCATTCGTTGGCCTAAAACGCACTGTTTATACACCAAATGAAATTGTTCACTATTAACATTGTTAAAGGCAGGATGTAAAACGGCTATACGTGGAATAATGCTAAAACGCTTCCGTCCATTTAGTCACAGTGGTTGCGGTCAGTCTAGTGAACCAAAATTACACATTGCATCTTCGCCGGGAAGCGATAATGAGCTGCTAAATTTACGACCGCTTCCGACGCGATACTCATCTTCGCACACCGATTTAGTACCTCGAAGCTCAAGAGAAAGCGCATTCACTCGATGCGTTCGTGATTCAGACATACAGCATAATTTTCAACCCTACTTTTCAAGAAGCTTTAATTAAAAGCGTACACACATAAAACGATTTATTTATGGCGAATAAAAATTATTTGAACCAAATACATTATTTGTTTATATATGCTCTACAAAACATTTATTTGATTTATTTTAGTTGAAACACGTAAAAAAGCTTGCACCATTAATAGGTAATGATTTGAATGAACGGTAGTTTTATTTCTTGCAAATCATATATTTTGTATAAAGTTAAACTTATTTTAGTTTTTTGTTGTACATACTTTTGCACCAACTTTTTTTCTTAAAATCTAAATAAATAGATGACATGTAACGCTACTGAACGTCGCCAGGCGCATTTGTATTGAAGTCGCTCGTCGCTCTTATTTTTGCAAGCTTCTGAGCGGACTTCTGCTAATTGCAAGATAAAATAATCAAAATATCAAAGTTATTATTATGGCTTATAATGATTATAAGGAGATTAATGCGGTTTTTTGCAGGTAAATATATTTATGAAAAAGTATTGACAGATTTGACCAGGATTTGAACGCGGGACCTTTTGATTAGTAGTCAAACGTGCCAACCACAATACCATCAAAATCCTATTCAAATTTCAGGTCAAAATGGCATCATACA
The DNA here is from genome assembly GCA_025024175.1 of Rhyzopertha dominica. NCBI lineage: Eukaryota > Metazoa > Arthropoda > Insecta > Coleoptera > Bostrichidae > Rhyzopertha > Rhyzopertha dominica. The sequence goes on from QCXZ01000137.1 coordinate 15,564,853, forward strand.
TCAAAGTTTACGACATGTGATGCTTCTGAACGCCGTCTGCTGCTTTTGAGATATTTTTACTAGAGAATGACGTCAAGAGTTTGTGATAGAGGTTTTCATCACATTCCTTGCAGACAAAATTCATTAAGTATGCGTTAATGTGCTCGCCTTGGTAACAAGACATTTTGTCTTGCAATTACTGAATTTATTCTCTCAATATTATTTCACGCGTCAGCCTCAGCCCGTCAATTTATCAGTTTAAAATGCATGTCTATGCTGTGCTGTCTACACCTCAACCAACTGCAGATAGATCTATTTCGCTGTCATTACAGCTCACCAGTTTGTTGTTTGCGTTCATTTTGTGACAAGCGAATTAAAATACGCTAAGAAAAAGTGAAATACTTATGAGTTATGACTTCTGAAGCCATGTTCATTGTTATGGAATTTGTGCACAGCGACGAGCGGTTCAACGCGGCAGAGATAAGGAACGTAAAAGCAACAGCATAAGTGAACTTTTTATCAAATTAACGTAGCATTGATAATTTGATCACAGTGGGTTGTTGGAAACATACTATTTGTAAACATAAAAATGAAAGAATAAAAAATGTACCCTAAACTTGACATTTGTTTTAGAGATCAGAATAAATATAGATTGCCATTTATTTTTGGGGCCCTTGCGGCTCGTTTCTGGTCTGGCAAAAACAGTCGAATATATGGGGAACAACGTCGTTCTTTATTATAATATTTCCCTCTAACAACTTAAAACGCATATAATTTTTCATATCCTATTTAAGCTATAACAAAATGGAAACTAAATGGTAAACAAAAAAAAATAATTAAACTTACAGTAAGGACTAAGATGATCTTCACAACAGAAAAACAAACTTTGCGATTTCGGCATATAACGTCTAAGGGCGTTAAACAACTTTTTCATACGTTGATAATCTCGAGGAACGGTTATAAAAATTTTGTTAGCTGTACTGACTGAAGTACTTTTATAACAATGTACAAAACAACACTTGTTTTGTTTTCCATACATAATAGGTGCTTGTAAAACTACACATATCACTTTTTGGTGCGACCTCTTACACCGTCCTTTCAATAAACACCACGCAAAAGCTTTTCCAATACAAGACTGATACTATACCATTAAACAGCACTCTTCTCGGTAATGTTTACATGACACTTGACGTCACGAGTTGAATAACCTTGGATAGAAGCGTTTTGGCGGTGACTCCTAAGATTCGAATTTCGGACCTGAAATTCTCTACCTAGAAATATTTTTTTTGTTTTTTTAACATAATAATGAATACCTAATATAAATTGACAATTATTCAAAATGAGATAAAAAAAAAGTACATGGGATCATGACCAATCAGCCATAGCTTAATAGTTTAGGATTCAACCATTACACAATGATTTTGTCTTCGTCTTCCTGAACGTGGCAGAATCATTTTTGAAATAAATAAATTGTCGTTAGTATAAGCATTGAATTAATTATTTGCTTTTGAAAACCCCGACCGGTCTTTAATTAAATAAATGCGTGATAAGTACAAAGCACTTAATATATTTTAAAATACCTTTTAGTACATTCTAAAAAGGAGTATAATTTGGTAGAAAAGACACACCCGATAACTCTGCAGCATTAAAATCCTTATGAAGTGAGATACTAATTCAATTTCGTGGGACACAATACCTACCTGTATACCTAGATAGTAAATATAGAGACGTACAAACTGACAACATTATTTAAATAAACTTTCAAACTATTGCAAAGAAATAATCTGACAGCAGTAAAGTAAGTAAAAGCTTAATATAGTATACATTCATTTTATTGTATTAGTATTACAGATACCAAGTTATGTACTTCACAATTCTGACCCTAACAACACCCATCCTGTAATGTATTATATAACATAAATTATAACAAGCTCATTTTTGTACACATGACATGCTAGCCAATATTCGGCAGTTATTCCATATTATCTCCAAATGAAAACCATTTTGCAAGACGCGTATGAGAATACGAGGGCTGGTGCGCTTATTTTATTACATAATGCATGACTTATTTGTTGTGAGCAACACTGTGATTTACTTTAGCCGGAAAAAGTAAAGAATGTTCGTTTATTTTATGATAGCATAATTTACGATCAAAACATATTCGATATATTTTTTTTACAATTAGGTAGGACACAAATACGGAAACTCATCGCTCAGACATTGTTCATCTTCTAATTAGTGGCATTGCACCTAAGGCCGGTAGTTGCATAATTTCCATCGATCCCGCTTATTTAGAAGCTTTTTCTTCCTCATTAGAAGCAATAACCTAGAGAAAACAATAATTCATTTCGCAATGAACGTTTCTTCCTCGTTTCTCATACGGGAGCATTGAAACAACTTAATAAATTATGCGATGCTCATTAACGGTGGTAATTATGAACGTTTATGATATATCGCAGCATTGTTTTGTACCTAAGAGGCCTACATCAGACCCGTTTAGCATATCTACGTCACGTAATTGCTGGATGGTGATTCAGAAAGCTTGAGTGGTTTTGAATAATGTAATATTAAGCTTTAATTCCCACAACTGACTATTCGAGCGTTTTTAAAACGGCATGCAGTAGTTGAGGACAAGTATAAAAAGTAAAGTCTATTGTATCTGATTGACTATTGAAGCATTTGGTACAGCACCAAGTGATTTTGAATGCAGGTGTCTTATACATAATCTGTCAAACTTTATTAGCTAATCCTAAGCAAAAATAATTATGGAGAGAAGCCAAATCCTTTAGATCCTTTAGATAGTTACATTTGAAAAAGTAATATACAAATACATTACATTAAATGTACAAAATGACCAACATTACCACCATTCTTTTTCTTTAGTATTTGAGGATACAGCCAAATTTGATATTTTCCAAATAGACCACACATTTAGAAAAGTGCTTTCAGCCGCTGTAGTTATCATGAGCATCACAGCCAAAAGTAAGCTCGTCCGTAAATAAAATGTTTAAGATATGCACTGATCCATCTGTTTGTAGTAGTCTTCGGGTTTTATATTTTGTATATGACATGTTGTCTATATAGTCGTGTAAGGATTAGGGTGAGGATCATCCATTATTGTCTAATACCATAGCTCCAGCATCGCCAACACAAAATCGGTAATGTTGATACGCTTTATGTTTATATTTTTAGCTAGGTACTAGTCAAAATAAATTATTATCCAAAGCAATTTCATTGAGTATCATGGTAGGCGTGTTAAAGAGAAAATAGTGTTTTTTTGTGATCTTATGTATAAAATGTTTAAGCGAATTCAAAATGTTCAGGCCAAATAATAATAACAACATTTAATTAAAATGTCTTATTATGCTGATATTGTTCTCGTCGTGGCATTATAAATGAGTCTATGTACTTGCCTTGTTTGCAGTCTAACTGGCGATTAGCACACGTTATTCTTCAGTCCAAGAAGAGCCCTCCCTTACATTACGATCATCGATGATTTATTCGCATACTTTCACTTTTTCTTTCTTTCAAAACTATGTAACAAAAATATAGCTTTACAATCACATCAAGATCTACCAATTGCCTAGCAGTCAGGAGTTGCGTATTGCATCCATCTTGCCTAGGTTCTTGTTTGATATTGTTTTTTCTTTCTGCTAAAAGAGAATTACGAGGTCATATTGTTGGACCCCCACATGCTTTATAGCCTCTATACTTCATTTTTTCTGCTTCTATCACCATAGCACTGTAAATTCAACTTTTATGCCGATGATATAGATATTTTTGTAACATAGTTAAAAGGCAAAGTTTATTTAACACTAATCTTTTGCAAGTTTTTTTTCAATGATAAGTGCAACTTTCAAGTACGGGAAAAAATTGATGGTGCGTTATACTTCCAGCTTACCACAGAAATAAGGGTTTTAGGATTTTCTTATCAATATAAGGATGCGTTTTTCCCATAAAGTTGCTCAGCTCTAAGAATTATAGGTATTCAGACACAGGCGTTATCAGTACATAGCTGAAAAAATGTTATACCTAAGTATATTCTTGTGAATTTTTGCGACATAACCTAGGGTGTGCATTTTAACATTATAGGTATATGATGTATTCAACCAGTGTAGAAATTGTCAGTTAATATATTTAAAAGGAAGGGCACGTTAAAATTAAATATTTAACGTGACTTAATAAGTCTGAAAGATGTCGCTTTTACTTGGCTTCGTTTATACACACTTATTGTCAAAGTGCCTGGACATCTTTATTTAATACTTAACCTTTCTGTAGTTATTTGTGTTTCCTTGAGTTAAGCTTGTTACTAGAATTGTTACTTCTTCGTGATAATTGGAAGATTTTGGACGACACGCAATGCAAGTTCTTGCTTCCTTCGTCATCCGACCTTTTCTTCCTTTTCTGTTACCACTTTTTACATTTTACTGCTATTCCTCTTTCTCTCTTCAGTCGTTTATATGAGATGATTATCTGAGTACAAAACTGGTGTTCTAGTTTTAATTATACTTTATTTCAAAACTAATTTCTATTTCGTCATAAAAAGAGACAATTGCTACACATTTCTTTGCTGGTAAACTCGATAACTTCTTAGAATCGTACTGATATATTTTTTCTTTCATTGCTTAAAATTAGTACAAGTTTAAAGTTTGGCAGATTACTGACGAAATACACTAGCTCAGGATTGGCCAACCCAAATGAATTCACGGGCCGCATTTATTAAACATAATGTACGAATGGGCACTCCAAGTTAAGTAAGGTTTAGGTAGGTGTTTAGGTAGATACGTTTTCTGAAGAAAGCAAAATTGTTACGAAACAAACAAGTTTTTATTCTTTTATTTAATCAAAACAGAAAAATCGTTATAAAAAATGTATGAAGATGGTAAAATCGATAATTTTTAAATTTAAATTACAAAATCAAAAATCGCCCGGCCGGCCGCATAATTATACACGGCGTGGTGCGTGTTGGCCAAGCCTACACTAGATATAAAAAGTGCGAAGAATAAAGCGGCTACATTCTAATATGAACTTCCATATTTAGAAACCGTAGAAAACCATAGGTACATCAATCTAAAATGTGTTTCGGATAATTACGTAACTTCTGTATTGTTCAAATATAAATTCCGAAAATTTCTAAATTATAAGTAAATTTTAATCCTTTTCATGTAAGTTCTTGAACCACTGCACCCAGTATGGATCAACTATCATATTCCCAATTAAAAGCATTACCTTTAATCGCGAGACTTGTCACTACCTTAAAATTATCCTTTTCTATAGAAAACTTTAGAGATGTAGAAATTAAACTATATATTACTTTCAAGACAACATGGAGCATCAATGTAAATACGAGTTCTAGTTCCTCAAACGATGCGACAGCAATAGTACAAGTATCAGCATTCTCTGACTTCCACTAATATGTACAGACCACAAATCTTCAGCTCACATTTAGATGGCACAAAATTGCCGGGAATTATTTTATTTTTACGTTTGCTGAATTGGAGTAGGCCAGTGATGTGCAACCTTTGGAATAAGCGTTTCGAATTCCATTTCTAAACGAATCCTTTTCCTTTTGTAAGTTCGCAATCAAAATAATTGTAGCAGTAATAGAGATTGTTGCAATCGGAAAGGTTAAATTATGATATAACTGCTAGGTGCGATGCACGCACTGATTACACTTCAATTAAATCAAAATGGTACGAAAGTGGAAGCGCCGTATATATACACACACTACAAGGATCGAGTAATTGCCTCCGCAAAAGCACATAACGAACTCATTTAATTATTGTTTTACGTACGGAAAATATTCCGTTGTTGGACAATCCAGGAAGCACAATGGGATATAATGGTATTAGATATTTATATAATTACAGTATTAAAATTTGAATACGTCCATTATTCTCGTTGCATTATGAACAACAATTAACAGCCGTGCGTGCTTCAGAGGATAATGCATTTAAATTAAATCGCTTTTCCCGTGGTTACGGGTTATAATGTATTCGCTTTAGCCTTTAGGTGCTAACCTCATTACCTGCATTGTAGTTTTCCAGCCAACAGTAAATAAATTATCAAACGAGCCAGTGAATAATCAAGTATGGCATTTACATAACTCCCAAAAACTTCATTTCCTTTCAGAGGCAAGTGGAAATCTCAGCCCGAGAATCAGCTAGAAAATTGAAAAACTTCTATAGATTTTTAATATTTCTGCAAATCATGATGGGCAAAAAACTTCTAGCTGTGATATCCCTCTGCAGTTCCTCAATTATGCCATATTTAGTATAGGTTTGTAATTATGCATGTAAAAGGTACATATTTAAGTACATTATCGACTAAAAATATATTCACTAATACAGGACGTGTTATTTAGCCATTCGCTAGGTCACTGTATGGGTGCAAAAAAGAAAGAACCTGTCTATTTTCTGGGGTCCTTGTAAAAGCCTAGGAGCTCACAGAATGATTAGGCTCGACAGACCTAGGGACAGACGCAGTAGATGCTTTCGTTCGGCGTTGTTTTGATCCACGACCATGCACTTTGCCGTGACGATCTATTCAAACAATTCAAGCGTGATGTTTTCGACCTTCCTATAAAATGACACCAGTTATTTTCTACATCTTTCGAGAATTTAAGGCATTTTTGGGCACTCGGTCACCAAAGAAGAGTTCCAGTAGGCTGTCAAAATATATTTGACCAACATGACGACACGCTTCCTTGAAGACTGTGTCACTATATTACAAACGCTTCAGTTATTTTGGCGATTTTGTTTAAGTTTAATAATAAGATATTTATTTTTATGTAACAGGATCTTATTTTTATATATTGTTTCCGTTTTTGCAGGGAACTCGAATGCCAGAGCATTCGCTGCATAAAGCTAATGAAACAAAAAGTAACGTCTCGAAATACTGTTTAATCACCTAACGTTTTAAGCTTGCTACTAATATGCCAATGTGGGCTTATTTAAAAAGGCACTGAAACAGCAGACGTCCACAAATGGGTGTCTTATGAATGTCTGCAACATAGATTTGTTATAAATGGGATTATTAAATACAAGTCAGACTAACATAGACTACTCGGGAGCACGGACGATGTTATAATTCATAACAAATCAATTACATCCGCCCTTATTAATGGACTTATTATATATTATTATTAGTTAGCATGCTATTAATAGATGAGTAGAGTTACATTTTGGATAGGCTTGGCTTTATTGAAATATAGGGCCACGAATGTAAACTCTTAAGATTTTTTGCGTCGAAACTCTGTCCTGGAGCATATTGGGCAAGTAAACGTAGAACTTGTTAGTTTCCATGTGGAAATAGTTTTTTAAAAACCAATTGTTTTCATGCGGGCATGTAACTAACCATCACCCAGGCTGCCAATACTTAATCACCTGTTGAAGATGATTAATAAACATTTGGAGATGGGAATCATCAGTATCAAAACCTTCAAAAAGACACCTACATTTTTAAAAGTAACGATACCCACTTTCTTTACGTGAACACTTGCGATTTTGCGCTTTTCAAGAATATTTAGTTATAACTCATTGAATTCATTGAAGTCAAATCTCGACATCGAGACGAGCAATTAATTGATCCATCTCCAATAAAACCGCACATCTAACACCAACCATATATTGAGTTAAGAGAGTACTGTGTAGTGGTGCACCATCTTGTTGAAGTTACATTTTACGTGCCAGGTCTTTTAACATTTGACAGAAATAATTGTTCAAGAAATCGAGATAGCCTTAGCCAGTTAGGTAAGGCACCTTTAATAAAATACGGACCTGCTTTATTTAAATATTCCACCCCCAAACAATCAGCGACGCATGATCAGGCATTTCAATAAGAAGGTGTGTTAGCGTAATGATGATAGGTATGAGTATAATACTTAGTAGTGCTAGTAACTTTTCTAATAGTTGGCAAAAATGTTCAAGTACGTCGTAATCTGCTAACGGCTAATCCTAAACTAGACTGGTTGAAAGCGAATACTTTTCAAAATTTACTATACTTATATTCTACTGATAGGTTAGCTGAACCCTGCGTTGAGTATGTGTACACAAGAGCTGATGCCCTCAGTACCATCTAAGCGGAACTCTGCGAGCTAGGTGGTCTATAACTGTGATAGACATCGACCTAGTGCAGGATCCTGCCGATGTCATCGGAGAAGCTACATCGTAAGCAGGATGAAATAAATCATCTGTCCTGGTCAATTCACTCTTACCCTACGACTAGTTTCGCATTATTGGGGCTCATCAGGTAGGGATAGAGAGTAAATTGACCAAAACAGACCGTCGCCTTTAACTGCGACGGGTGGAATGGTGTATACGAGAACTGATGCCGTCAGTGCCATCCAAGCGGAACTCTGAGAGCTAGGCGGTCTATAACTGTGATAGACATCGACCTAATGCAGGTTTCTCTCCACCCTTACCTGTAGAGCCCCGCCTAGCTAGTTTCGCTTAGATGGTACTGGGGGCATCAGCTCTCGTATACACCAGTCCGTCCGCCGCGATTAAAGGCGACGGTCTGCTTTGATCAATGTACTCTCTACCCTTACCTGATGAGCACCAATAAGGTGAAACTAGTCGTAGGGTGAGAGTGAATTGACCAGGCCAAACGATTTATTTCATCTTATGTTGACTTATCTGTGGATTGTTGTGAACGGCAGCAACGCAAAATGTGTAGTATTCTTGTACAAGCTGTTTTACTTTCTATGCGATATTGTGTTTAATATTTCCAGGTGTATCAAACCTTCGTAAAAGACGTTCAAAACATACATTTTGCCAATAAATTACTTCTGTGAAATTCTTCAAGAAGAACAATTATATTGGACATTTTTTCTTGAGGTTTCTTTTTATACGAATAAATGTAGACAAACTCAAAACGTTAACTAATTTAGGAAATTTAAAAAAAATCTGCAACGTGTTATAATCACCTATTGACATTTAGATTTTTCTTGTGTAACACGTTGATGACACGGTGTACCTTTTTTATTTTGGCTGTGTAGCGATAATGTAACTGACGAAAGTTAGTTTATTTTTGAGAAAGGTTTACTACGCCTAGCACTTTTGTGATTTTGTTTGTTGTACTTGATCTTTCTTGAACATTCATTGTTGGTTTACTATATTATTTTAATATTTTTAGGTTCCATCACAAAAAATGACGGCATTGCCAGAATCTTGAATTGATTGTTAGTTTTATATTAAAAACACAATAAATTTATATAAAAGTTTCTTCAGATGTCTTTTACTGTTTGTACGCTTCTTTCCGCTTGACCATTAGTGAACGGAAGGTAAGGAGCCGCGAGTTCCGTAAGCCGCGAATAATTCATCCAGGATCGCAATTGTAATAGCCGCTGTCACAATCTTAGTGATTTTGACTTCGACCCATTTACTATAAGCACCTGAGACTATAAGCAACATTTTACTAGCAAAACGTAATCAATGTTTATGCGATCCCATGGTCCGCGCGGATACTCCCATGGTGGTCACGAAATTTCGGTGGTGTGTGTGCATATTTTGCACAGTCTTTACAACATTTGGCGTCAATGCCAGGCCAATATACAAAGGAACATATTATGCCTTTGATTTTTACCATGCCTACCTAAATGTGCAGCATGTAGAACATTGAAGACAGCTTGTTAAAGTTTCGGCCGGACGATCACTCTATGTTCAAAAACCATGCAGTTTGCAGCGATTTTGTACTCCAATTCGGGTGTTTTATATCCCCCACGTACCCGGCTCTGTCCCCATTCTAGTAATTGCAAAATCTTCCCAAGATGAGGATCTCTTGCTGTTTCTCGAGTGATATTATCCGCACGAATTGGAAGTTGGTTAACTTGTTGAATTCATCAGATTCTTCCCTTTTTCCTTGCCAAATACTGTACACCGGCGCACGGGAGCAATAGTTGGCATTGGTGCAGAACTTTGTTGGTTTAAACATAATATCGTAATGGAAATGAGCAAGGCATCCAGCATAGTTTGCCATTCGAGGGTGCAGAATCCGCGAAAGAGGTTTGTTGTCGGTACATAATGTGAAATGTAGAGCGTACAAACAGTTGACAACTTTTTGAACCACCCACACTAAAGCCCGTGCCTCCTTGTCTATTTGGGGATATTTTTGCTCACTTGCTTGCATAGGCGATATGATGCTCTCGTCCATCCTTGAGTTTGTGTCGAGGCCCGTGTTACTGACATCCGTTGCCAAAATCAAAGCAAGTGATGAGTCGTATAGCATAAGGATTTGTGGGGAGACATATAAAACTTTTTGAATTAGTTGACATGTTTTTTCCGAGCTGGTTCCCACGTTGGTTATTAGACCTTGACGTTTCGACACTCATGTCGGTGTCTTCCTCAGAAGTAGCTAGTCCGCTCGGGTATTTATACTCTTCCGGGTCAATGACGCGTGGGATTTGTTAGGCATGATGTGTCCAGTCTCCATTCGATATTCTGCTACAGCCGACCTATCACCTTGCCCCTCTCTGGTGTCCCTCATGTGCTCCTTGATTCTCGTGCTGATGTGCTTTCCGGTTTGGCCGATGTAAACCTTCCCACAGCTGCATGGGATGCTGTACACACCTTGTGTTTGTAGCTCCTCAGTCGTCGAACGATATTTCGGAAAAGGCGTTAGCTATCTTTCTCGGGGCGGTAAAGATGGTGTTTATATGATGTCTTCTCAGCATCCGTCCGATCTTATCTGTACATCCATTGACGTAGGGCAGGTATGCTGCAGCGATGTGCTCCTCTGGTTCCTTCCTCCGTGGTTACTTGTTGATAGCCTTCTCAACCTGTGCTTTAGGATATCCGTTCTTCTGTAGTGCTATGCGTAGATGTTCTAATTCCTCTTCTAGATGGTCTAGTTTGCTGACTAGCTTCGCCCGCTGTATCAGCGTGTTGATGACTCCTTGTTTTTGGGCGGGGTGGTCGTGTGAAGCTGCATGCAGGTAGTGATCCGTGTGGGTTGGCTTCCTATAGACCCGATGTCCTAGCGTGCCGTCTTGTTTCCTTGTCACCATCACATCCAGGAATGGTAGGGCGCCATTGGTCTCCATCTCCATCATGAATTGTATGCCGCTATGGATACTATTTAGATGGTCCAGGAACTCCTTTATGTTCTGTTCTCCATGCGGCCAGACGATAAAAGTGTTGTCCACGTATGTTTTAATTAGTTTAAGTTATCTTAGTGTTAGAAGTTACACGGTAGACCGCTAGTAGTAATAATTAAGTTTATATGCACACATTGTACACAAAAAGGTAGCTGTAACATTTTTTTGTTTTTGTTTATAATAATGCATACTATTACAAGCTTGGACAAAAGCGTAGAACCCATGCACCGAAAATTTTGAATAATCAGACAATCGCTTAAGTAAATATAATCCACTTTCGTGATATTTTCATTTCAAATTTATAAGAAATAATACTAAATAATAATACCAATATCTTAAAAGAAAATGCTAAGTTTGTCAGGCATATAGCGAATAGTATGTAGTTACTTGTTTCTGAAAATTGTCACAGTTTATGGAATTTTACTTACGTAGAAGAAGGTAAATGTTTGACTTACGAATTGGTAATATCCAAAGATAAGATACAGTTCTGATAATTAACCTGCATCCATCGAAGATGGACAAGGGGCCAAAATTTTCAATAACTAGAGGTTGAGTATGACACGATTTCGAGACGTGCACCTGAAACAATTAAGGCCAATTAAACAATGATTGCATGCCAGGTTGGTCGGAAATCACCCAMTATAGCTGTTGGATAGATTGCGGAGACCAAAAAGGAAGMTTCTAAACACATAACTAAATTCGCCAGGCAACCGAGTCTCCCTGGACAGGGTAAAGCAGACAATGAAGCAAGAATTGTATCATCAAAGCCGTTTAGTTGCATTGATGTAGCTCTAAAGAGGGTAACGTCCGAATAAAAAATTTTGAGTTTTCCACTAAATTAAAAAAAAACAACTTTCAATAAAGCGTTTTGGCTGCACAGGTTGTGATTATAATCTAAGAAAGACTTAGATGTATTGTTTATATTGAACCAAATCTCGATTACGCTAAGCACGTATTTTTTGAGTGCTATTAAGGCTCGCATAAAATATAGCAGAAACAAAGAATCAAATATTTTCTGTATAAAAAATTCGGTCAAAAACATAGTACAGTTTAACATGTTTATAGTGTGTGTTTTCGCGCATTAAACAATTTAAACAAAAATCCGCTTCGCTGTTAAATCAGTTGAGACATCAGACACGTGAATAAATTTGCATACAGATTAAAAGTTTTAAAAGGCAGGCAGTTAGTGTTGGTAACGTGAACAACTGTAGCGTGTAGTTTATTTACAATAATGGTTTGAGCTGATCGCACAGCACGAAAGCGAAGCCAAGCAGCGTACAAAATGGCGTTTTTCTCACCACTTCCGGCCAAGGGCCTTCCGGTCCGGCCAGATCATTACGGATAACCGCTATAGCTTACACGGCAGTGGCGTACCTAGAACTTTCCTAGTCCACTGGTGTGTGCTTTTCGGTAAAAATCTATATATCTTACTCGATGGATAATTTAACGCTTACTTTACCGCACTCGAGCTTTATAATACTCAGTTTTGGAAAACTGATAATTTTAAACTCCCATCCATTATATGTTATTGCAACATTATCACGGCGATCTCCTAAGCCGTAATCCAAGGTCATTGCATTGGGCTGATCAAACTTTTTGGATTCAGTAGACGAAACACATTTTTATTGTGCTGATTGTATCAGGAAGAAGGAAAAGGAAAGGGTAAACACGAAATTTATACTAATTTGTTGCTACAGAGCTAAACTACATGAACATATAACCATAGATATTATCTTTAGTTTGTAAAAACTTGTTCCAAAATTTTCGATTAATGGTTTACATCAATATATTTACTTTGATTCATTTTATCATATGCATACACAAATGTAAACACTACTTAGACATAATAATGTAAAATAACAAGAATGTTACTGCCACTTTGTTGTCTTATTATACAGGGTATGTAACGGGTTCCTATTAGACGTTTACGAAAAAGCTCCTATAGTAGCATTCTGAATTTACATAGTATGGTGTTTCTGAATGTGCACGATTCAACTAAATAGTCAAACATCTGTTTAACAAGTAAGGATATCCTTAGGATGATACTGTTGATAGTCTGTTACCGTTAGTGGCACTACAAAAACCTAATAATAAGACAAAACAAAAATAATTTTACTCGGGTACTGATAATATATGAGGTGTGTTATAAACTATTTTCAAATAAGTATGTATTGGCAAAGAAAACTCTTTACAATGCATGGCTGAATGATACCACAACTGACTTTACTGCTACTGGAAAGAACAGGGAAAATATAAGAGTATCTAAATTCTTGTTGAATAGGCAAACTTTATTAATATTGTGGAGAGACTCAGAAAGTGGTTAAAATAAAAAATAAATAAATAAGTAAATGATGAATAAGTGAATTATAAATATAAATTGGTGGGATGTAATACTAACGTATTGCATTAGTGGTGCTTTTATTTAATATAGGAAGTCAAGTTAGATTTCCAGATTTTTCAAACTCATACACTTAATAACTGGTGTCAAGAAGTGGACTGTGAATTTCTGGATTGTTTTGTGATCTGTACAGAGGAGCAAACCAGAAGCATATGAAGTCGTTATATTACCAACGACCAGAATGTGCAAGGTGACTAATGCAACTCATCCAAGAAATGAAAACAGGTCGGGAAGAGATGAAAACTGAACTTGAAGCAACTATGAAAGAAATGTAAACATGTCAAAAAGAAATCAAGACCAAATTCAAAGCAACAAAGGAAGAAGTGAGGACAGTCCAAGAAAAATTAGAACAGCCCAAGAAGAAATCAAGAGTGTAACAATTAAAAATTTTCAAAAACATCTTTTTCTTAATGCAGACACTTGTTGATTCATTTTAGAGTATTTAATTCTTGGCCTTGACCAATTGGAACATTCATCAAAGCAACAGGGGTTTCTCTACACGTTTAAACAGTCTTCAAAAAAAACAAATAAGTTGTTCCCTTCTAGAGAAGTTAATAAAAACCATTTGCAGGATGCCGTCTTGCAAATGTAGTTTTTTTAAGGTTTGATACTGTAGTGTAACAACAAGATTGCTTTTTTGTGATATTAATTGTTCTTAAGGGCAATCTCAAATGAACTTCTGTAGAAAAAGCAGAATGTTTACTTGCACATATTTGTGGCTTATCTCTACTCATAACTGGGATGTAACGACCCAGAAAAAGCAGTTCTTTAGTTTTGCAATCTAGCCTTGGATTATCTGCAAAATACTTGACATGCTTTTGCAATATTTTTGTTACATTCGCCCTAAATCGTCAATATATTATAAAACAAAACTCCATTGCAATATCTCAGACGTAATCAAGATCTCTGAGCGGAATTTCTTTTAATACTAACTTGTCAAGTTAAGTCCAAAGCACTCCGATGTCTGCTGCATACTCTATTATTATTTAGTTATTAATTCATTAATGTTATTAACGGCAAGGCAATTGTTTCCATAAAAATATGTTTGTTCCGTGTATGATACCAAACAATAACCAGGAAGTACCAAAATGTAAAAATCGCATTTAACTCAGAAATTTTGATATTTAGATTCGGATATTTAGGTGTATCATGTATGCATACGGTTCTGTTTAAAATATAATTAGCCCTTATTGTCTGTATGAATGAAAGCTGTTTTTAGTTGCCATTTATTTTGTCTAAAAACTTTACATTGCAAAAAAATTAGTATTCTGCTATGAACGGTTCTCTGTAAATGTCTTATAGGAAATCAATCCACAAACACTGTCGTCATTACTTGCTTTGAATAATGTCTATTTAGTATCAAAGCACTTGCTCAGATGAATACCTGTTTTTATTTATTCATCTGCTTCGAAAAATGTTTCGTAATTACTTTCAACGAGTAAAAGGTTTTGAATCATTTCGAAATTTGGAGTTCCTTTCTTCCTATATTTAAAAAGACACTAATGACTGAGATAAAAAAATATTAATGTGAGAAAAGGGCTCGTATTCAAATAAAAAGCTGCAGTCGCAGACTGGGCAGATTTTCAATGTGAGGAAGCCAGAATTTTTTTTCTCGTGAATTCCTCCACTTTCGATAACGAAAGCTTACGTTCAACTTCACAGAAAGTACAAGAAATCCTAATAAACTTGTTAACTTTTTCAATTAAAGACCTGAAAAGCACATTTTTAACATTAGCCCCTATGAATAAAGAAGTGGTAATTTCTACACGATAGAATCATCATGCTTTCGAAATCAAAAAAGAATTGCAGGTATGTAGTTCATTTAGTCGCTATCAGGAATTTTACTTACTTTACTACTTTACTTTAATAATTGAAATGAGTTTTATTTAGTTTTTCCCCAATAATTTTGTCCACCTTTGGATTGGATTCAATACAATAGTAGTGCTCCTTGGTAGGTCGTTTATTGATGATTATAACAAACAAACCGCACTATAACTTTGATCTATACATCATACACGTACTAAATATGCTTCCTACTCATAACGGTTCTATGTAAAGAATGTAATTAAGCAGAGTAAATAAAATTTATGCACAGTGTAATAGATGGCACACTTTGCGCACCCATAGTAATTACAAAAGATGTTTTTGGTAGAGCAGGGGCAGCTTGTCGCCATACCGCCCCTTCAACCACGCCACTGCTAAACTGAAACGCTTGCGCCGTTGAACACGCACTCAGCCCTAATTAGAGGCCGAAAAGTTGCCTCCGTTGCTTCGGCTGGTAATATAACGTTAATTTGGTGGTTAATGTCGGTTCGTGTCCGAATTAGCAGGAAGATTAGTGGATTCTCGGCTTGTACGGCGCGGTCATTAAAAGCGAATTTGAGCAAACGATGACGGATTAAAAAGAATGATCCGCACCAAGAAAAAAACAACCCAAAGAAAACATACTCAGGCGAACAAAGCAGCTTACCGCTGGTGGGATAACACCCATTTGAGGTTATAAAACATAATAATATTTGTTAACGGTGCCTACTTTTACAGCTATAATAATCAAAGCCAAAGATAAATTAACTGTGAGTTATAATGAACAGATTACGTTTGAAATACCGCAGCCGTTGTCGAACAATAGAGAATATTAATTGGAAGTAAACACAGACTTAACCTGGTTTTGGACATCGTGTGAATGGGAAGTACTATGAAGTATGTCGAGGCATAAATGTTTTTATCCGATTATTATTTGTTTTCAAAAAAATGAATGAATATCTAATCTTCTTTGAAAAAAAAACATGGATACAAAGTTTGTTTTCATAGTTATACATATTAAAACATGCTTATTTAAGGCTTAAGACTGTTTGTAATTGTCCATGCCAGTGATTTTTTTTTCTTAAAATGCCAAAAGTTTATTCCTAAAGTATGCTAATGTGGTTTTTGTTTACGGCTTCTGTAGTGGCATTTCCACAGGTGCTGTAGAAGAATATCGACGGAATTTTCCACGCGATAGGGCTCCTGACAAAAACTTGTTTATTCGAGTTTTTAACAAACGTTGAGAGGCTGGAACTGAGCTGATCGAAAAGATTTAGAGGAAGTAGAAAATATTTTGGATCTAGTGAAAGAATGCAACGACCAGCACCAGAAGAATCGCTACTCAATTGGATATTTCACAAAGACGGGTAATACACACAATTCACGAGCAAGGATTATACCTATACCATCTATAAAAAGTAGAGTTTCTACTCCCGGAAGATAATTATGCTAACCGTGTGGAATTTTGTCGGATGGATAACTAACAATCATCGAGTTGTATCACGCATACTTTTTACAGATGGAAAAACATTTACTCCTGTAGGCATTAATAAATAATACGCCCAACTCTCACGCAATAGTCGAAACCAATTTTCAGCAAAGGTTTTCAGTAAATGTGTGGTGTGGTATGATTGCTGGGTAATTAATTGGCTTTTTTTACCATGAAGAAACGACTCACAGGGGAACATTACCTTAATTTTTTAATAAATGAATTGCCAGTATTGCTAGAGAATGTCCCTGTAAACGTAAGAAGGMGAATGTACATGCATGATGGAGCCCCTGCACATTTCGCTCGTATGGTCAAACAACACTTAGATAAAATGTTTGCAGAGCGTTGGGTTGGTCGCGGAGGTCCAGTTAGTTGGCTTTCAAGAAGTCCAGATCTAACACCACTAGATTTTTGTTTATGGGATTGATTTAAAACAGAAATTTACAAAGTTCAAGCGAATAGTTGAGAGGCACTAATTCAACGAATAATTGATTCTGGCGCAGTTCTTCAAGAAAAACAACAGAAATAGGACAAGCAACAGGCGCTGGTCACAGACGTAGCAGAGTATATTTAGAACTCAATGGGAGTATTTTTGAACACCTTATAAAAAGTCATAACTCTTAAACAAATGTTACCGTTATATTGTATTTTTTAAATTATGCCGTAACTTGAAAACAAATGCGAATCGAATAAGAATTGAGTTTTTTCATTATTTTGATGTGCATAATGCAGTCCTGGAGTTCGGTGCGATCCCTCCGATTCACCCTGTATACAATCAACTAATAATAATTTATTCACATACAAATCAGTGGCGGCTTTCACGAGTGGACGGGGTCGGCACCGCCGACCCAATGTTTTAATCAAAGAAATAATTAATTTTTTAATACTTGGAATAGGATAGTCAATTACAAAGTTGCCAGAGTGGGCTACTTCTAGCCAATCGGGCTATCTTTTTAAGTAGGTCGCCAGTTTGGGAAACTTTTCTAAACATACACGATCCATGATAGCGGCATAAATGAGAAAACAATACTGACGATTAGAATAGGTTAACATGCTGGACCTGACGATTTTCTTGGATTTTTGTAAAATTGGAGCTTTTAAGTGGAGTACCTAACTCAGGCTACAAACTAATCCACAACCGTTTTTAACCTCAAATTAAAATACGGCTCGCGCTTCCGTTTTTCATTATCATCAATTTTCTCTCTCGCCAGAAAAAACATTTTCAATTACCATTTGTTAGGTTCGTGGGACAGCTTTTCTGTTTTAAAATAAAATTAGTCTGTTCCTTTTGTATTTAATATTTTCACTACATATTATACGTTTGGTTATGGTTTGATATTAATTTGATTTGAAAGCGCTTTGCGGTAAATATGACAATGCAAAAAAGTGTTTTGATGTTTGCGAGAGCTAAAAATTGTGTTTTTGATTATTAATCAGTTAAAACGCATGTATAATTCAGATTTGTAATCGGCCAACTGGGCTACTTTACACTGAGCACTGGCTAATGCGTGCTCATCAAGACCTAGCAACTCTGATTAGTTAGCTTTTACTGCCGACCCAGTAAATGTTATCACGAGTCACCACTGATACAAATACTAAATAAAAATTGCACAAATAAATAAGTAAAAATAAAATAAGTAAATTTTTTGTTGGAGAAATGCTTTCGCTTACTATATATAAAACGACAACGTATTATCACTAAAGAAAATCAAAATGTAATCTCAATAGTAAACAGGGTTTCACAGGTTGTCTTATTAGCAAAAACATCAGGATAGGTTCGAGGAAGCATGCTGTGTCAGTTTTGTTGCGAACTGAGTTCGCTCTGGCAATGATCAATGACTTTTGTTGAATAAGTAAGTGCTAGTGGCGTCAGTGTTGCCGTCATGATGGCGTTATCTGGATGCTGCTGCCTATTGTCATGAGAACCGCGCAAGAACATATCTGCTTTAATTGTACAATGTCTTCTGTATAACAACAAAAACAGTCTTGTGGGTAGCAATGTAACAGTGCTATCTCCAGTGACATAGTAACGTCTTGTTCATTCAGTACTCTTTTGATTGTTTTCCGTAATCCTTGGGTAGATTGGTTCAAGTTGCGATATTATGTTAGTTATCTAAATCCCATTTTACACGATCTGTGAGGTTGTTAAGTACTTGTATGCTGCCATTGTCTGCGAGTTATTGACTTCCGCTTGATAAGATGAAGTATGTAAGTATGTGTGGGGGTGGTGGCCTTGTATAGTTGAATGTGTTGGTTTGTAGGACTGTTGAAGTAGTGGCTTCTTCTAAATAGTCTTTGATTACCTTTGTAAATTTGCTTGTTTTCTGATCAATTTCATCTTCAGGGTTTATGGGATTGTTTGTTCATTTACTATTCATGCTCCYCTTGAATATTTCCCAGTTTACTTTACTTTCCGTGTGTGTAGATGTTTTGCTTCTACGAATTAGATGGGAGTCGAATGTTGGGATAACAGGTAGCTGATCGGAATCAAGTTCTAGGATGTGTGCCTGATTCACCTGATGATTATGATTTTTTGTAATTATAATATCCAAAGTATCAGGTACATGGTCGTTTTGAACGGTTCATAGGTATGTTCTTCTGGTGCAAGTATCTGCAAGTCGCGTTTGTTAGTTAGGTTGTAACTCCGCTTGGATTAGTCTTGCGACAGCCCCACAAGGTATGTTTGCTGTTGAGGCCTCCTATGACCATCTAAGTACCTACTAGGGTGTCCCAAACTAAAATTTTCACAAATAAATTTCAATATGGCGTTTAACTCAAATCGATTGTTTGATATTATTTGGTAGCATTTTTGTTCCTCTTTAAAATTATGTATTGGTTTTTGTAATTGAGATTGAAAAAAAATGTTTTTAAGGTCTCAAATGACACACGAAAAATTAGCGACCCAGGTCAGGCCGCCCATCGACCGTGAACAATGAGGCCCTGCGCGAGCTGGTGGMGCMACAACCACAAATTAGTATCCGCAGATTGTCAACAGAGCTCGGCCCTTCCAAKTCCACCTATATCAAATAGGATCGTCCCGCACATTAAAACTTGATAGTTTTAACCTKTGCCTTTTATTGCTTACATCATGAATACTAGTKCCACGCATCTATTTTGCTTTCAGATTAATTCAACTCGTAACAAACGGCGGTAGAAAAACAACGCCAACAACTGCGCAAAAGGTTCCTAATTTCCGTCATGCGCACTGTTACAGCTCCCTAGGTAACTAGGTGCTCACTGTTGTCAGTTTTATAAATAGCCAGAGAAATACAAATAATGCAATGGGAGTGAGGAAGAGGGGCGAAGGTATAAGTATAACCGTCAACGTCAATATTATAATGTAAACACAGGAATAAGCTGTAACTGWTCATCAGCAGTAGTATTCTTACAACAGGGAACAAAACACTTCTTAACGTAAGCCATTCTGACATTAAAAAAACAACAGATTACCCAAATACTTCGACAACATCTTGCCCCACCACGTAATCTGACAAATACGAAACTCGAAAGTTTTAGCAAGCTATGTAAACAAAAACGCATGGCTAGCGTCAGGAGCGCCAGCTTTTAGAAAACCTCGTGGGTGCTCATGCTAACATAATCGTGAAAATCGTATATATGAATCCGTCCAATAGAGCTCAATAGGTATACATGCAATATGACAGAAATATGTATGATATAATAGAAAGATACGTAAGAGACAAAAAAAAATAAATACAAAAATGCTAGATTTGTTCTAGTGCCTTTGTTGGTACCAGCATTATTAAGTCATCAACAAACTTTTTTATGAAAGAAACTGTGTTCAATTCACTACAGAACGAGAGGTAGAATGTGGAGTACTCTTTTTTGAAACCAAAGATATAAAAAAAATTATAAAATAATACTGTATTGGTAACGGAAACCAACCTTATCGGGGAGGTATATAAACTACGTCTCAAATCATTCGACGCAAGTTAAAATAAACTTTGTAAAACAGATGAAACATAGAATTATTAAAATAACATATTCACAATTTATTGAGAAAAATTAAAAAAATTAGAAAATTTACTAATACACAATTCATACCCGAGAGCGTTGATAAATAAAATCTTGTATTCTTCTACTGATTTATCAACACTTCATGTAACGCAAACACAGCTAACGGTAGTATGCAGGGTGACGTGGGGCAGAGGGTAAATCATGATCCTATGGTTGACAAAAACCTACAAGCAGTAGATCATAGAATGTATGTATCCCTATCAAACATTACTGGATTGACAACAAAATTAATCAGAACGTTTGAAAAATGAAAACCTAAAAATTACAATTGAGAACAAAAAGCATGGCTCAACCCTACTCGCAACAAAAAAATCAAAAATACCTGCAAAATATCATGCAAATGTTCTATAATATATGTTTGGAATGTGAGGATTGTGAAGGCAAGTACACATAGGCCGTCTACAAAAGTGATATAACTAAACAAAGGGATAGATGCTCACTTACTGAACACGTGGACATCATATTAAGTATTAAGGATAAAGAAAGTAATACAAACATGAGATTAATACTTGAAATGGTTCACATAAATCAAAATTCCAATATAATAAATAAAAAAATCAGATATTAAAACTGAGCAATATTTCCACGTACTTGCTTTCACAAGAAATTCTAAAACAAGGCTGGGTGGGCTTGAGCAATCTGACAGCACTGTAGACGCTCTAATTTGATAAATTTGACAAAGAGTTCGTTTTTATATCTGTGATAAGTCAGTTTGAGTTTATGGTACATGTGTTGAAGCGTATTTGGTCGTGGGTGCTCCGCACCCACAATTTACTTCTCGTGGGTGCTGGAGCACCCGAGCACCCATGGAGTCGGCGCCCCTGGCTAGCGTTGTTAGGGTTATTCGTTACACATGTGACACATGTAGTGTACGTGCGAACGTGCGATGTTGTCAGCGGTACTTTACCGTTTTCTTCTTAACGAGGGCCAGAGGTCGTCCTGGCAGTTTCAAAATTTATCATATCGTTGTCATACGAAAGTATACAAACTAATCATTATCAAGCTTCAAGCGTCGTTTAATTCCTCATAATAAAAACATTAGTTCTAAGGCAGGTTCGATGGTTAAAGTGCTTTCGTATTTTAACGCAAAAGGCCAGTAAATGCGCTTATTATATTGAATTGTTCATTATAGAATAAACTGACTGAAGGATGATCTAAGTTATTTTCACAAATACGCCTTAAGATGATCTAGGTATCAATGGCACAATGCCAGTTTACGAATACATTCCTCACGCTATCCAAAAAATTTGCCCACATTGGCAACGCGACGCAGCTCAAAAATAATGTAAATAAATATTACTTGCAATGCCGCTAGAGCACTGGCTATTATTTGTGTTTCTCGCTTTCGTCAGCATGCGAACCTTTTACGTCATCTCCGTGGCAGAATATCGAGGCGTTTGAAACGGATATTGAAAAATCCATACTTTCACATTTTTTCTCGGCAAAGTAGAACCGGAAAAAATCGCAAAAAAATATCTTTGTGCTTTAATTTTTATGTATATCTTAAATGTAAAGTAATAAAAATTGTGGGCTTGAAAATCTCACAGGAGCTGCCCGGAATTGAAGTTCTTCCTCATCCTGCATACAGTCCTGACCTTGCGCCACCAGATTATCATCTGTTTCGGTCGATGGCCCACGTTCTCCGAGGCAGAACCTTCGATACTCTTGAAGATGTCGAAAGAGGATGTCCAGAGTTTTTCGCCTCCAAACCGGCTGAGTGATATCGCAGTGGAATCGCACAATTGACTCAAATATGAGCGAAAACAGTAGAAAACAATGATATTTATTTTCAAGAATAACTGTTGTTTAATTTTATTTTACAATGAAATAAAATTTTTGTCGCAAGTAGCCACGAACTTATGGGACACCCTACTACTTTCACTGACAACATGTAGTATGAAACCCCAGTTTCAACGCTCGCTCATTACCACCGACAGCTACAGTTGCCGCCGCCCGAAAAGCGCCCCAATTTGCATGCGTTTATTATCAAATCGCTGTATCGTTAAATTTATACCTCGCTGTTAAATAGTTTTTATGCGGTTATGGAACATGTGAAACAATTAGACGGGGTCTAGCGTGGCGCTGTTATCGGCTAAATGCGCACGACAGTTGGCCTCACCGTGTAGATGGTATCTCCATTTTTCCCAGCGACTCTCATCGTTGTGTGCGGGGTAACCCAAGTAGGTAAACTGGCAATTTTGTGTTGTCTGGGCGACGAACTGTGACACCAAACAGTTTATTCTTGGTGAAATGTCGTTTTTAATTAGACTGCTATCGCGACCGCCATCGCTAAATCAAATAATTATAGTTTCCGTGTTTGGATCGCTTGGCGTAACTGGGCTTTGTTAAGAGTTTAGAGATAGGCTGACAACGAAGCAAGGAAGAATGAGCTGCACTTCCTCCAAGACAGGATGTGCCAGGTTTGTAAGCAGCAATGGTTATGCATACAATGCATAAAAAGCATCAGTGATTGTCTTTAACAATGCATTAGAAATACAATAATCAATGTACTTACAGACGTAGTAAAAATAAGAATCAGCAGTTATTCAAAATAAAAAAATTATATAGTTCACATTTCCTTTGAATGATATTTATAATTGTGGCCAACTATTTAACTCGTTAATAAGTTCAGTATTTAAAATGGTATGTTTTGTAAGTGTTATCTTCTTGACTACATAGTACTTATTTCCAAAGGATTTTTTTCTGATAGCTTAAGTGAAATTATCTTCTGGTTTTCTTGAGCAGGTGAATCCTATTAATACTTCAATAAATATTTTATCTCACATGCTGATCTGGTGCTCAATAATGATATACGAGAATTTTAATGTAGAAAGCTATACACTTTCTCTCGATTTTTGAAAATCAGAAGCAAATGAATTTTATAATATAATTACGTGCTGAGCAGAGTATTATTTGAAGTAAAGAGAGTTTCAAGTACATATTAGTAGTACATGAAACAAGGATGTTCAAATACCTGGAAAAATCAATACCTACTTGGTATTGGATTCATGGACTCCTTCTAAGCAGAAAACTACTTCAACTCATTTGAAACAAATGTTTTAATTAAGCATAAGTATTTCTCTAAGCTTGCCATTAGACCGCCAATTCTAAAGACAGCAAAAATTTATTTAAATAAGGCACTCTACATTCTAGTAAGCGAAGTAATATGCTCAGTGGTTATCGCTTTTGTATTTTCTATATTCTTTGTTTCTTTATATTTTCCACACCTTAAAGTTCATCTACTATTCGTTTTTATAAATGTACCATATTGTTATTGTTTGTTATATATAACAATAAAAAATCTCTATGTGACTTTCGTTACATGTTAAATCATTTTCTACTAACTTCTGTAATTTAAAAGCGAACATCTGAATCCGTTAATTTAACCATTGTAATGTGCCTTGATCTTCTTTTTTTGCAGAAACTATAGTAACATCTTCATGTAATCCGCAGTCAGTGGAATTCGTAGATTTTCCAGAAAAATTAATCGGCGACAAGCCCTTGTAACACAAGTCTACAGCTCTACCATGGGCTGGCAATCTATTTTCGTATTTCCTCTGCAAAAAAGCCTCCTGCATAGCTAAACATTCATCATATATCAGCCCCTTCTGGTATGTTTTAAATTCCTATAATCTGAAAAGGAGGCACAACCGTTGTCTCTATCCACCAGTCCATTAGTCTTACCACTATATGTATTAAGGTGATGGAGCTTTCTGCTTGTGAACAACGTTATATTGAAATCTCATCATTTATTCTTACCAGACAGATCAACAGTGACCTGCCTCTTAAATAGTCCAAATGACTGACCATTATCATTAGACATGTGCAATGCTATGGATGTTGTGTATTTTTTGGACAAAGGAATCTGAACGGGTACCCCACAATAGAAGATGTTGGCGTTTGAGGACGTCCTAGATTAGGCATTTCTTAGAAGCAGAACTTTACCAGTGTGCGTGGTCTCGTCCTTGGGACATACTGTGACTTCGGGCGTGCCGCAGGTCTCAGTACCTGGTTCCATTCTAATCTGAGCCTACACATTAAGTCTAAGTACATGTTTAATGTTGATATTTGTTAGCTATACGCAAATGTAACTACGGATCATGTGTGCTAAGCCAGTTCTTCATTCCGCTGTAAAGTGGTTTGCGGATTGATTAACTGAATAACTCTTATGAATACGTGCTTCTAGGCGACAAAGTAAGAAACTCGTTTCTAGTACTGAAGTTGAGTGGGCGAACAATCCGTGTAGGTACTGACCTCGGGGATATCATTACAACATCGTTATCTTCGTCCACCTATTCCTTTTTTTCCAAAACTTTCTCAACTGAAATCCCGAACCGAAGTCTTGTCTAATCTGAGTCAACTCACTTACTGAAGGAGCCCAGCGTCGAGCCACCAGAATGATACTTCCATCTATCCAAAACAACCTATATGCTAAACAGCTTAAAATTGCCCTCTCTGTGTGAACGCGACACTCGGGGACATATAATTTAATCTTCAAGGCCCTAAACTAAATTTTTATATATAGCCACCAGAAAAACTTCATTAAATTGCGGTTCGCTGTTTCGAGAGCAAGTGTTAAACTAGTATGAATTGTGTGGAATGTTAAATAAAAATTACATTTTATTGTTACAGTAGTAAGTGAATGTAAAATATCTTACCTATTTGTTTAAGGGCAGTTTTACTATCTATAGTTATATGACAGATGAGAAAATTCTAATGATCGCATAGGACAGAACTGCATGAGTTATTAACTCCATTAGTTCTATGCATGTATGCCCGAAAAATTTTTTGCCCTATAAAAATTATTGTTATTTAACAATTGACAGCAAGTTTTTAACCCAGAAATGGTAAAAATTGTATATAAACAAATTGAATAACATCCTACATTACCACATTTTGTTAACGTAACATGGGCTATAAAAATACCAGGGTAAGGGTAATGGCAATTCCGTTATAATTAGAACAAACACCTTGTGTTCAGGTTTCGTGGTAACTGAGGCATTCACGGATAATTCCTTATTTAGTGTTTAGGCCGTAAGTTACGCCGACCGTTTTGAAGCAAATTAAAAATGAAATTACCGGCAATTAAGCGGTGGAAACGGCGTGAAGATGGATTCTCGATAAACGCCACTGTTAGTTCTATTTTTGGATGGTTTTTCACCACGAAACTTAATTTGCTTAATTTACAAGAACGCAAGGTGGTGTTAAGTGGCAGTACCGGAAGTAGTTCATTTAAAAAATTATGTATTCCGGTAAAATAGAGACGTGAGTAGATTATTCTAATCTAAACCTGCTCAGAAATTATTTAGTATTTCAGTTCACAATGTAATAGGCAAAAACTACACTGATGAGCTGTAATGACAGCGAAATAGATCTATCTGTAGTTGGTTGTGATGCGGATAGCATAGCTTAGACATGCATTTTTATGTATTATGTCAGTTCTTGCCCATCAGCAAAAAGTGCCGTTTGGGCCTGCTGCCAGGTAGATGTATGCAGGTACAACTTGTCATATTACAGGTCACTTCCTTTAGAAAGTAGTACCCATTAAGACAGCTAGATGACTTTGTCATCGTGTCAGTGCATTGCTGGCAGATGGCATTGTCATCTATTTGTGCAACAGAATTTAACATGTCCAGTTGTCCTTTTCCGTTTAAACTTGCAACAGAATTTAACAGCCAAAGCGCCACTCTTGTCCAGTTGTCCTTTTCCGTTTAAACTAGTGGGATATAATAAACGAACAGGGATGGACTACAAGACTGCATTTTGTCACTCTACATAAAACAGTGTACTCTTTGTCGACTGTTCGACTTCGTACAGTGTGCCGGTTTGTAAGTGTATTCTGATCGCAGATGTCATCCATTTAATGAACTGAGAAGCTAAAAGTAATCAGCTTACTAGCGACCATAAAAATATTGAAGAACGTCCGGGTTTTGCAACAGGTGTTGGTTTGTTAACTATACAAAATATTTCGAATGAAATTACATGTAATTGAAAATGCAGACCAAGAGTGCTTTTCAACTCCAGATAGGAAGAGAAAACAGTGTGATTTTAACATGAGGGTTCCACATCGTTATATATTAAATTTCCAGACCACAAAATATAGCAACCTTTAGGCGAAATCATAAAAAGTTTGTGAGCAATAATATTTTTTGTGAAAAGTGTGAATCTGAAAAACTATGAGAAAAATGGATGAAGACAAAGACAAACGTAATATTCTTATAGAGCCACCAGACAATCACGAACTGTCTAAATGTTTACGCAATCGACCAACAATTTAAATGGATGAAACATATGTCCATTCGTTCCATGCACACCTAGAATACTGTAGTTATAATACAAACGAAAGATTACGTCGTAATGGATAATGCTCCATTTAAACCCAATTTACATAATCTGGGCAGTTATGAAGTAGTCCCTACCGGACAGAAATGGCTATTTCAGTTTAAAGACATCTGAAAAATTGTACGAAAACTTCTTTACATTTCCCGCAGATGAGTTAACATCAAGGTTGGCCTGCTAGTAATAGAATAAGAGTTTGAACAATATTTCATTGGGCAAGACCCAGCATTAGATACAGTTAGTCACCAAAGTGTGATTAATTTATAAGATGACAGTACAAGTTTGTCCGATAGTAATACTCCCAGCATCAGAGAAAATTTGTAAATGTCTTGTTTTCTTGCTTCAATAATAGTACATTGTTGACGGAGCTTGTAAGATTTGAAGTGAACACAGTGGAAATTGTAAGAAAGTAAGCTTTCGCTGCCAGAGTTAGATTGAAATCTTAGTCAGCATCTCGCCCGCACTTGTAAGGGGCTGCATCAGGACAGGAATAAGGAGTATGGAATACGGTACAAACCTAACGCCAGAGAGACGTCGGAACTGAACTAAATCCCACGCAGGACGGAGAATGAAAATGAAAACGACAGTTAACGTTTTACCTGGCGTTAAGAGGAGGGTGGGGATGCTTGAGCGACTGAGGTGGGAGACTGTGAAAGTGGGGATAACCCTGGCGTGATTAGGTACCAAATAGTGGRGRGATGATAACCATTTTCACAGTTTAGATTATTGGGATGCTTGGATATTTCTACGGCTTCTCGGAATTTTCGGATTGTGAAAAAGGGGACTTTCGCTAGAACTGATACATTGTCAAACAAAATATTGTAACCGGTTTCATGCTGATGTTCGGCTACAGTGATGGGCGTTTACGCGTAAATTATAATTCTCTACGTTACATGCGTAGAAAATGTAGATAAAGCACTTTGGCGTACATTTTGAGTAGAAAATGTAAGACGAGTATATTACGGCTAAAGTGTAGTAAGTAAATATTAAAACTAAATGGAAATTAGTTTGATTCTAATTTTCCGGTTTCCTTGTGCTGAGTTCCACAAAATTTTTGAAATTTAGTACAGGTTTGTTTAATAACTGTATTATAAACTTGCATAACATATTTTAATATGTCATCCAAACTGTTTTCTTACTTCTTTTGGACGTAAAAGACAAAGCATATATTTCGAAATCTTTACTTCCGTGGCTATATTAGGCACATTTCTGAGAGGCCCATTTTTAGTTGCTATAAAATTAGGAAACGCATGCTTCACATACAAGTTGATTTTAAGTATTTTCTACAAATATCACCTGCCACTTACTTATTTATATTAATATGTCCTGTAATGGGAACTGCTTGTATATCCTGTCAATATAGCACAATAAAATTGACCTCCGATTAGAAATGTTGAGGTAAAAGAACCAGGGTAGCGTGTGAAACTGTGCCTTTCCGTTTATAGAGAAGAAAGACAATAAAATCACACTTTACAGACATTGAGGAATCCACTTGACCCATTGTGGCTCCATTGTGCTTTTGACAGCATATACTCATACAGCATACTCAGGTCTTCTGGCCGTAATACCCAAAGAAGTTGTTGTTTAGAAATTTGTCTAGTTAACTTAATTACATCAGGGTAATTTTTGTATTTCGTTTATTAAAAAATAAAGATAATACTAAAATTGAGCAGTATTGGTGATAAACACCATTAAAAAGCCAAATACTCCTAGATTTTTGTCTATCTACACAATGCTATTTTCTACAGTAGACTTTTAAAGTAAAATATTACATAGTTTACGCGTAGAAAACAGCGTAATCTACATGGCGTATTCTACGCGCCCATCACTCTCGGCTACTGCTGAATAGGTGAAGAAACCTGATTTTATGCAGCGTCTATGTTCATTATGCATGGTTTTAATGGATTTACCTGTTTCGCCACACCGCACGAACAAGGGATGCTGTAAATACCTCTAAAAGATAGCAAATTTTTTCTAGAGGCTGGAAGATAGTACTGATGAGTTGTTTGAATTTTGCCAATTCTGTCTGTGACACAGTCGATCTATAATTTAAGGGTTCGAGAGCTAGTTTGGATTTGGGGTAAAAATGACAATTAATTGAAAATTGTATCTCACGGTTATTATACCCGTTGTTGGTGAGACTGATGCGTAAGTGTTGCAGTTCATTTCGAAGTTTGTCCGGTTTAGAAATTAAAATAGCACGGTTAACAAGAGAATTTAGGATAGAACGTTTTTGTGACCTATGGTGACGAGAAGACGCATGCAAGTACCGATCTGTATGGGTGGCTTTGCGATAGAAAATGTGGGAGAGAATTCCTTTCTATTTCCACCGTGATTGTTATATTGGGAATTAAGGTTATCTGCGAAGGTTTTTAGGGTGTTGGAACCGTGAGGTTGAATAATAAAAGTGTCGTCGACATATTGACCATGAAATGTGAAATACCTTGAAGTGGGAATTTTTTACTGCTATTATTAAAATTAGTTTTCAACAGTACAGTTGTTTGAGATTATAACAATACCTATAAACTGTACCAAAATATTTTCCACGTATTTATATCTAACTAAAACTGTTCTTCTTTTTTCAGAATGCGTTCCTTCTTGCTCACTATTTCACCCGCACAGATATCTTTGACGAATTGCAATTACTGGCTTCTATAGTGGATGACTATATTAATTCAGTTTAAAGTATAGCAATCGCTGTTCAGTTATGTTATATAAAAGAACAATCAGTTTCATTTGAAGGAAGTAGAAACACATCCAAAGTGTTAGGATTGCAATGACAACCACAAACTGAGTCATTTTTCTTCTGGAGATAGTAGCAAGCGCAAAATTTTGTCTGCATTAGCCCGAAAATTTGTTCCTATCCGGTTGATAGATTCTTATAATTTTTTATAAGCAAAATTATTATTATTATTATTAAATGTACTCCGCCAACTTGGCGTCTCGTCTGTTTTAACAAGTAGGATATTCTGATAGGATTCTAAAACAATCCTGACAAAGGCTACATTGAAGCTGTGTTTATTAAAATTGTAGTGAATGATAACACATCGCAAATATCACTAGCGTGTGCCAAATCTAAAGAAGCTCCTGTTAAAATGCTTAGAATTCCAAGGTAGGCTTTACTCATGACAAAACATTTACAGTTTATGAAGAAAATATCCTAAAGTCGTATAAGCAACGTTCAAAATTTGGTGGATAAAAGTTAGTGGTGTTACACAGAATGAGAATCCATCTGATTATTTTTCTAAGTGTTTAACGCTCGTACACTTAATTGATAATAACATCATTACAGTTTAGTACAGCTAAAAATTTGGTACAAAAGTCACAGCCATTTCATCACAATAGTGAATGATGCAGAAAATAATTTATTTCACTTAATTTCGAAGTTTAATGCAATGCTGTACAGTCAGAGATTTGAAGGTCTGTTAGCATACTAGTAATGTTTTTTCCCTTAGAAAGGCAGACTTGTAGAGGTATGCCAAACATTTATACAGAAATGGTGACATCCTAGCATCCCCAGATATATATAAACTTGCACATGAGCAGTTTCTAGAAGCTGTTCTATCAACGCTTGCTTACATTTAACAGACGTAGTCGTAGACGTATATTCAGTGTTTGCTTTTTTGTCTACCGTTCTGCAAATTGACTGGATCCAACTCTATGGCGATTACTCATTTGCTCACTTTAAACGCCACGGTATCTTCATAATAATAACCGTTTACATTTTTCTCATAACAAAGAGCGATCTCGAGCTGCGATAGCGCCTCAGTTGTGCAGACGGGTGTAGATTAGCCCCGAGACACAGGAAGAGGAGCACATTACGTCAACTAGCGAAGCCAGCACGCTCTCCCTGGCATTTGGATGTTAATTTAGTGCAAACAAGAAGTTTCCCAGGAACAAGCAAGTTGAGCAGCCGAGCTTCTTAGACAATGGATAGTCAGGCACAGTTAAATACAGACATTTTACACGCCGATGAGCAGGACATCCATTCTCTCTGGCTGTGCACGTTAAGCTTTACATATACAGTGTATATAGAGTGCTGCTGCTGCTATCTGGCCTTTAAAGCGTCTTTTAAAGTACGATAAATGCCTGCGCTTTTTTCGGTGCCGTTTGAGAGCCATCCTTTTTCACGGCTTGCGCACACGAAATGTAATATAAMTCTTACGAGGTCGGCGATAACCGTAATTACGATTTTATCTWAAAGAAGATACAATTGTGCTTAACATAGTGGATTKGCAAGTTGGATCCAAGAACAACGCTCAACAAAAGTATTTATAATGCAGCTATATACGTAAAAAAATATAGAGAACAAAGAAGACCACAGTTTCAGCCACTGCTGTGGTGAGCGTCTTCAGAGCCAAGTTCATCGTGGCTCATTAGAAAGCACATGGGTTCTGTTGGACACGCAACGGTACTTCGCCAGGAAGAAAAGGTTCTAGGTCAAAAAATGTAGCCGTATCGAGAAACAGCAAAAGAATAGAAAGAGTAGATGAGTATTCCGCGCACCTATTAGGACAATGCAAATGGGCATCCATTTCCACCGTTTCCTGTCAATGTCTCAATTGTTGCAGCCGCACTATGCTGCCGTATTTGCACCCATGAATCAAATATGACGGGAGTTTTTAGATCTGTGACGTAATGAAGGCCGCTATTCAGGTAGAATTCTGAAAGAATTCCATAGTTGCTTAGCAAATTGTGAAACGGGATCAATGTCAATGCTGTCTTATTAACTGTAAACGCATCTCTGGTAGACTGAAAGTACAAAATAAAGAAGTAGGTCGAGTTCTGGATGCTACAAGAACATCCAGAGAATAAAGAAATATAAAGCAGACAAACTCACTCCTGTGAGTGAGTGAGTCATCTATATCTGCCTTTGACCAAGGGACTTCTACATCTGTAAAAGTACATTCAGTTTCTCAAAGAGCAATATACAAAGAAAAGAGAAAGATTCTTCAACCTGTGGAATTCGCTGCTTTAATTGGAAGGACTGTAGAAGACAAGGTCATTGGATTGTGTTAAGTTTAATTTGTGGATCTGTGTAAAATAAAATAACAATCTTTACGAACGAGATAACCAGAGCCGCTGTGATGGCGTAGCGAAAGAGGCATTTGCCACGGGCGCAATCAATCTAGAGGCGCAAAATCTGAAATTTTTTATTAAAAATAAAGATTTTCTTGCCTACAACCTTTATATTTCGGAGTGACATATGGATGGGTTCTACAATTTTCGGCGACAAATAGTTAACGCTGCCATACACATTACACCATTACGTAATTAATTGTATCTATTAAAAAAAAACATTCTGGAAGTAATTTTTTCCATCGTTTTCCAATCATTTGATTCGTGATCGGGAAAAAACGTTAATAAATATGTATCACGAAAGACATCATTAAAAAAGTATTTTTTAAGGGCGCATTTTGAAAGTTTGCCATGGGCACTAGAATTCCAGTTCTAGTTCTGGAGAGAACTTGACTCCGCTAACGTTTTGTAAATTTTCAACTTTAATGAAGACAGGTCAKCTGAGGCTTTGATGCGATGAAATAATTTTTGGCTGCCCACTGTTTTGTCATATAAGGTACTGGGCTATCAGTTTTCGAACATTAGTCTGACAATTTTGCCATTATTGTTTATAGGTATAAAAATATATTTGTTCTTACAGTTGTCATACCAAAAGTAAAAGTAGTTAAATAGTTAAAAGCGTGAAGTATACGTATCTAACTTTAACTGTCATTTTCGGCGAAGGTATGAAGAGAAGTTTAAGGTGATTGATAGAGTTGACCCATATATTCTTTGAAGTTTTGGACTGCCAAAAATTGCAATGGTGGATAGTGTAATTTATTTAATACTTCTTTGTTTACGCCCACTTACATTCAACGTTAATATTAACACATAATTTTTATACCAAACAGCTAAAAAGACAAATGAGGTCCTACATACACTTTAGTTTTTTTAAATCGAACTTAGTACAAAATGCTAGTAACAAAATGTATAATATATATAACAGAATGCCCTTTCTCTTGGTGGGAAAGTAAGATCGAATAGTTTTACACTATTAGTTGTTACTATTGTTAATAAACTAATTTCTGGTAATATTTTAATAGTATGTTGAGTGATTTCATGTAACTGAAAGCCTTTTTAAAGCTGGGGAAACGACAGTCTCAATTTTCCTGGCCAAAACGCAGGAACACCATCTTTATGAATTCCCTTATTCTTAAAGAAGATGCCTTCATTTGAAACATCCTTTTCACGTGAATGCACCAATTCAGCCTTTCTGCACGCCCCAACAACTCACTATTATCTTTTCTACCTAAAGGAGTAGATTTATTTAACACATTTCAATTCAGATTAATTAATTAATAACTTTATATAAACATTTGTAAATTTTGTAACACAGGGAGTTCAGCTCTCAGCATTCAATGTGTAGTTACAAAGTAAATGTTTTTAGTGTCTTTAAACTTTCAAAATAGGCAATCAGTACCTTTTTGTTGACGTTTTATACCATCCTCAGTTTTTCAAAATTTCTGTAGGCTACAGCTTATCTGTTACTAGATTTTTCAGGTTTTAAAAGGCCTACATCAGAATTTTTAATTTCCTGGACATTATAAGGCAGCTCCAATTGCTTTTTGTTGAGTTGCTTAGACAATCGATGCATTAAACTATTGAATTATTTGAACTTATCACGTTTAAAAAATCTAATTTTATTTGACTTATGTAATTCACACTTTACTCGCTCCATTTGGCAAATGTTACATTCGTAAAATAGAGTTAGTCCAAATAGCTAATATATCTCCGCGCAATTTATTTTACGTGGTACAACAAAGTGCATTAGAGAAGCTCACAATGCTTTTTAAAATTGTCCGAGTTTTGCTTTGCTCCCGTTCCATCAATCTTCCAACAAATAAGACGCACTTACTAAGTCGCATCGTTTCCAGACATTAACTCGTCCAAACTGCAATTAATAACAAGTTTACGGAAATATTAAGGAGATTTATGCTACAACGGCCAAGTGTGGCGGAGCATAATAAGATGCCCAGTGAGAGAATAAGGACGTTTATGCGCTAGGAAGGCGTGTAAAGTCATAGAAACCTTCAGCGAGACAAAGTGCTGAGTTAATTCTTCTCTCACTCCCCATGAATTATTATTAAGCGAGTAGAGCGTTTGCCCGTTGTATGATAACAGTACCGCATAATGCCGGTAATTATTACACATATTAAATAGATACGGCAGAATAATATACGGCGATAATAATGTATTCATTTTAATGCGGGTTAGCCGTAATGTAGTTATTCAAATCTCTGGGCAGCGCATTTCCGCTTCACGATATTGACCATTCACTCWAAATGTCTTTATTCCTTTCGGCATATTGAATCAGCTTTTTATAGCAATTTTCAAAGAGGAATGCGGAAATTGATGTAGGAGTCTCTATAATTAGCATTCCCTTTGAATGACATTGGTATGCACTTATACTAATTCAAGGAATGCTGGAAAGTCCATTAGGAATATGAATTCCAGCAATTAAATTAACTGAACAAACTTAAGATACAGTTTGGAATAATTATAAGCAATCAATTATGATCAGCGTGTTTTAAAACGGCACTTAATTAACGCACATGCAATGAACATGCACACGATATATGGTCGGCAGAAATTTGTGTATATATGGGGTACATTGCGTATTACTTAAAATATTCCTAGGTGTCAGATCACCATAAACTCAGAAACTTGAGTTTAAAATTGTACTCCTGAAGCTAATACATACATCTCATTGAATTAACGAATATACAGAATGATTACTTGTACCTGAACTTAATGTAAATTTCCTACGGCAGTTCTTTTTAGTGTAGTAAGATTCGAAACAACTGATCTTGACGCTAAATAACAACGTTTTGGCACGAGTTAAATATTATTAAATATTCTGAAGTACAGTGTTTCAGATTTTAAGAAAATTAATGTGAAATGCATGTATATATGGAAAAGGGTTGAAAAATGGTGAAGAATTCAACATGTCAAAGTTCGTTTGACTTTACACTATCTCATGAACATTATAATATAAAGAGGGCGGTAAATTTAGCACCCAAAAGCCGTTTGTTTTATAAAACTTGTAATGTAACATATCCAGGTTCGTAGAGATTTAGATTAAAATGTGATCTTCTAGTACCTACCTACGTTGTGTTATTTTAATTAACACCTTCGATGCATTGGTTACTCACGTAAATAGGGAGATTTGATGTAATTATAAATAATACGAAACAATCTCAAAACAACTAATTTATTACTAAACAAGATCAAATTTTGGGGGTTAACAAATTGTAGCAATGCTGCTGAAAATTGTTATTTAAAACAATGAATTAACTGCCAGTTCTAGATCTGTGTTCGATATCACTTTCACTCTCAAGATTCAAAACTGAAGAGATTTTTGTTAGCATAGCCGACTATGGTCAGCAGGTACTGAGGTCCCGTGCGGGAGGCAACTCAGCTATATAGTTG
Source organism: Rhyzopertha dominica (assembly GCA_025024175.1). NCBI lineage: Eukaryota > Metazoa > Arthropoda > Insecta > Coleoptera > Bostrichidae > Rhyzopertha > Rhyzopertha dominica. The sequence goes on from QCXZ01000137.1 coordinate 15,600,478, forward strand.
AATGGTTTGAGAACTGAGAAACTATTGCTGCGTGGATACAGCTAATCAAAGAATGCGAGAACACAGTTAAGAAAATGACATAAATATTTAAAAAAAAGAAGACTACAACAACAGCATAGCTTGCAATGTTACCGTTTACTCCAAATACAGCATTTATCCTAATTAATTAATTAATTAATTAACAGAACAGTTTAAGTTAAACAACTGTGTTGATTGGATGACAATGGTGCTAATTACACAATATGATTGAAAAAGAAACACAAACAATAAAAATAAAAAAAATGAAACAGTACTAACCTGTGAACAGTTGAAGGAACACACTGAAACTGAACTCGTCCACTTAAGGACCTACCCCCCTCGAACGTCGCAAATTTGACTTACTCCCAAAACCGATACGAAATATAAACTAAACATTTTGAGAGGCAATATGAATAAAATACAGAAATCTGAAGACGGCATACCTGGTTAATTCAAACTATTTGTAACTGTATAACGCACAAAAAGCAGCATTCAAAAAAAAACGAAATCACGCAATTTCATACATACTAAAGTTTTACCACACCAAAAGATACAATATTTTTTTTAGGTTTTCAACAGTAGAATACAGTCTAGTTTAAGCCATTGTTTTTATTTTAACCAAAAGAGAGTAGCAGTATGTTATTTTATTATATAAACTGAGTTCTAATAAATGTACATTATAATACGCTGCTGTCAAAGCTGCAGTATTTACAACGCTGTTTCTGTTCTATAAAATTTGTGAAAGCTTGCCATAATTATGATAGATAGTCGCTTTACTTCCAGTATAATGTACCTCTACCTGTAAAAAGCGATTTGCTTTTATTTTTCTTATTTTTCTATGGACATACCCTTTAGAGGTAATAAAAAACACAAAGGTATAATCCAGTCTATGATATTGAGTCCTTTTTATAGCCCTTCTCCGACATTCTTCACCAAAATATGCAGAAGTAGATCTTAATTGCTGCGTGTCGCTTCTTTTAGTTTTGGCACAATTCGTTACCACGCAATGAGGACTGAAACAATTGTCTGTTATTTAAATTAAATATATTGCAAAGTTGCAAGAAGACCGTATACTCAAAGGGATGGGACGAGGCAGCCTTTGAGGTCTATAGGGTTAGGGCAGGACACACCACACAGCTATGGGTATGAGCTTTTCTGTAAGAATTAATTATTTTTAAGATGTAGACTATTAGCAGCAGTCGGAGGTTAGCCCAGCGATAATTGTAGAAAGTTGACATTTCGGTTAATAGCAATTAATTACACTTTTTAAGCGTTAAAAAAACTATTCATAGTACTCTCAATGACCATACCAGTCACTCAGATATTACAGAAATAACCACACTGAACTCACCAGCGTCCAACAATTAAGCTAATTGTCGGGAAAGAAAACTTTTTTATTTATTTTTTAAGTTATATTTTCTTGTACCTTATTCTAACAACAGCTTGGAGTCAGACAATAATTGAATATGCCAATAAATGTATTAATAATAAAGACGCTACAGCCTTTGCTTTATTAAGAATTTAAGCACAATTTAAATTACCATCAATAAATCACATCATTTTTATCTTAACCCAAATTGTATAAGACTTCTGTTAGCGATTAGAGGAAACAAGATTAAATTACTTTAAGATTGACTTATATACTTAGATGGAAATTAAATTACACGTGCGTGAGCTTTTAAATACAATAATTTACCTTACTTATTTAAAAGTTTTGCAATATTGGATTAAACAACTTATTTAACTTTACCTTGGGCAGCAGAACATTTTAAAGATCAAATGAGAAAGTCTTCAGTAGCTAATTATGTTTTTTATCGCAAATAAGGTAAAATCATTATTTAAAAATATTCGATATGCATGTTCTGCTACGGATCATGACTAAACGAAGCCGAATATACTGCCTTATACCGATAAAAATTTATAAAATAGTATACCTAAGCAAAGAAACATGTGTCACATTTCACTTAAAAATAGAGCAAGATGCTTTATTGGTACATAAAACTGAGATAACCATATAAAACAATCTTCTACATTTGATGTAAACGTGATCTGAAGCACCGTTCAACTCGTTGACGTCACAAATGAGTGATCTAACAGCATGACTTATTTTCTTCTCTTTAGCTCAGAAATGGATATTGGCATTATAAGGACATACGTTGCACACTCATGAGTCAGTTAAGTACTTTTTTCGTCAATGACTACAATAAACCATGCGGTGATGGGTTCTCTTTCTTTTGCAATAACATCTCTATCCTTTTCTCCTTACGGTCGACGATAAATGAATAGATTCAGCAGATACACAGTTTTTTTCAAATTGGAAGCGCCCTAAACTAACCCGTTCTAACCCACAGTTTATTTTTTGTGACGTCACTAAACGTTTTCGCGTAAGTTCATTCACATTCTTTGAATGAAATGAAGTGTAATGAACGAATGTTATCCTACACCTTTATTGTGAACTACTGGAGAGATATCTTTGGAGACATTATTCACTAAACMGTAAAATTTGATGATTGCTAAAAAACTAGMACGGAACATACAAGAGACGGCGCTTAAATATGACAATCTAAACTATTGGCGAAGAAATCGTATGAAGAAGAAAATCAATTTGCATATAAATTTTTTTGACTTATTCAAAATGAAACCATTCCATAAAACCTTCCTCAACCGCAACAACCACCTCCATCCTTGGCCTGAAGAGCTTGCACACTCTCTTTAAAGTGCTACTTCGATAGCGCTGCAAAGAGATGCCTTATTAGGGCGTTTGGAATTGTTAGTAACACTTTCCATTATAGTCCAAACATACTAGTCGAGGGTGTTCAAGTCCTGGCTATTAGGAGAGCTATTTACGCCAGAATGTTTTCACGTTATCCGATAACCAGTTTTGGACTACCTAAATGACTCGTGTGTACCGGTGTACCATCTTTCAGAAACACATATCGCCATCCACGGCGTCACCACATTCGTCAGAACACACACAAATTACTTTCGTGACAGTTGGCCCTATAAAAAAGAAATGCGACGGCATGACCTCACCTTGATTGGACATAACGCCTGAGCACTTTCCACGACTGCCGGAGTCTGTATTACGCCTTCTCTCGAACGTTTTTTCCTTGACGGAGGAAAATTTAGCAACGCTGTCGTACACAGTTGATCTCGGGTACTCGAGGAACTTAATCGCAGACTCGATTATCGCGACTCGTCGGTTGTACTCCGCATTTGTTCGCAATATATCTTGATAATTATGAAGCTCTGACATATGTGGCTTTCATCAATGCCGACAACAACCTATAGTGGAACTATCAGATGGATGGAACTTCAAATTTAAGTTTGTCCAGACCCTCTATATTTTATACACGTATATGTGTATTGCATACAGTCAAGCCTACGAGGATGAATGCATTCAGCGTCCATAATATCAGATAATATGTAACGAATAAGCCTATTCATTTCGTAAATAAAGCTTTATAGTTTGAAGATAATTTAACTGAATATAACGATAATCAGTATTGCAGTAAACTGGAAAAACAAGGGATCGTTATAAAAGCGTTCTAACACCTACAACGATGCATACCGTATTCAAGTATTTAAGTACGTCTTGCTTTCTACATTTTCTATGCAAACGACCAACAGCTGCTGGTTGTTTCTTCCATGAATAGATCCGTTTTCAAAATCGTCAGGACGCAAAACTAATTTAGATATCCATCGACAGAATGCTCCGCACCGACGGACGTGTAAAAACGAACACCAATTTTAAAATGGACAATCTGTGACAGCTGAGGTGTCGGTCCTGTTCAGCTAATTACCCCAATCGCTGGCTGCCCCTAGTAGCCCTCTCCGAATTACTGTAATCGGACCATGCTCGCTGGCGCTATCTCTCTCCCCTAATGACGGTTTCGTAACCCCATGAATATGTATCAATGCTGGCTGGCGCTGTTTGTTAACCGACTCGTTTGTAATTTGAACACTCTCATAACGGACTTTCACTCTAAAATAATAACGCAATTAGACGATTCCGCCGATTACTAGCGCGACGAAGCGAAGTGAGGCGAACACCTCTTCATGGTTGCTAATGACGTAATATCACACGCGTACTAATGGAGTTATTGCTCTGCAAGAAACGCTCGAACTGGCGGGATGTTCGGTTTGTCTGGACTAGATGCGCATGTTTATACTGTTGCGTATACTATACAAAAGTTTTTCTGTTTTGTATCTACTTAAGCCAGAATAAAATACGCGGTGTATCGCAGGTACCGATGCTGGGACACCTGTTGTTTTGTTTGTATAAATCATCTGTTAGATATGTAATGTTGAAAAGTGACAGTTAGTGAAAATGTGTATATCTATACAACTCTAGTGCCAACAATACAGAGTAGTAAATGAAATTGCAGTGCAGATAGCACCCAGTCTCTTCATCGAGAAACCGTTCTTCTTGTGAGGCTGAAGGTGACGAGCAATTTAGATCACAGTCAAGCTGATTTAGCGTAAGTTAGAACCAAAACTGCGTAATTTGGCAAACAGGGCAAAGAATATGGGGGCTAACTTACGTAACAAATTACGCCTTAGCTATCTTTACGGAATCCGACAGGAAATTGTAAGTTTAGTTACAGTATTTTTTCGTTTCTGATAATTACTGTCGCACTGAATCAAATAAACTATGAAAACCGAAGATTCTTGCCATGCTTGCTATACAACTATAATGCAACGTTTGTAGATGTGTATCGTGAAAGAAGCATAAAGCAAAAATGTCCGATAAAAGAGCCTATATGAATACGGCGACGTAAACCTCAAGCTGCAACTTTAAAAATAAAGGGCATTGCAAGGTATTAGAAGTCTTTTTTTAGAAGATATAGGCTGTGTATAAGAACCGAAAAACTATAGTTCGAACATTTATTGGAAATCAAATTGCCATGACAGATGTTTGTATCAGCTTATGTGTACTTTATTCCAATCGCATGTCAATTTTGTGTATTTTTTATTGTTAGATATAGACTAAAAAATGTGCTTTTATCACAATCAGCATAAAATGTAGAAAGTTTTAAAACAGTGGGGCACATATGTTTGATTTTTTTCTCAACGTTCGTTCAAATGTGAATTTCACTTAAGAAAAAGTAGCAAATGATGGACTGTATTCTTCTTTATCAGCTAAAAGGACCTACGAATACGATATAGCTGAATACCCACTACGCCGGGAAGATCTAATCATGAAACAAGTCATGGAAATAATACGAGTATTTGGTTCTCGTAGTGAATATAATTCAATGCAATAAAATTTTGATTTTCTGAAATTAAAAAAATGGCCTGTAATTTCTAAAGCATATAATGAATATGTGATTATTTAGATTGGAAATGAGCTAATCTATCAATTTCTAAAGCAAAACTGAAGTCTTGTCTACCAGTTTGGCTAGTGTTTCCGCAAGATAAGACAAGAGGTCTGGTCTTGTATCGCCCGGTTTAGTCTCATCTTCTTGGTATTTTATCTTGATTCCAAGACAAAAGACGGGACGAGACAGAGTTTGTCAAAACAATACCACTCTTGACTTATTTCCACGAAAAGTCCAGGAAAATTAAGTTTATTATTTGTTTATCATGAATAGTTGTCAGGTACCTACACATTATGTTATAACGTTAAGACTTCGTTGTCGAGCTTATCGTCTTCACACAAGTGCTAAAGACAGGTTAGTTGCTAAATTTTGTATTAGTAGGTAAAATCAACACGAAATATTTTTTCTAGGCAATGAAGTACAATCATCTACTCACCAGCGCGCAGCGTAAATAAATCGATTCTACTTCATATCTAAGTTTCCTAATTCTATAGTGCTTGTAACCTTCAGGTTTAGATGCTAAAATAAAATAAAAAAATATATTACGTACCAATTCTTAAATAATAATTTTAAATTATTGAAAAGAATGTGTGGCTATTTGCATACATACTTAAAGATACCTAAAGACGCTCATACAGTTTTTTTTTTATTGGTAATCAATGAGGCCATATACTATACGTATAGTATGTACCTATGCATTGCTTAACGCCACATTATTTACATTCACTCTGGCGATTTCCTTGATCAGAAGAAATGACTTTTTAACTATAGCAAAATGGTTTCCATTTAAAAATGCACACTTGTGTTATATCTCAAAAATATGACTCTAAAGAGTGTGCCTCTGGTTTCAGAATAAAAGTATATATTACAGTTTTTTTCTACATAGCTATATACCCAAGAGAAAAAACTGACAAAATGTTATAAGTTAATCAAAAGCTGGTTATAGTTAAAAAAGAAAAGACGACATGAAATTTTAGATTGCAAATACTTAGTACATAGTAATGTGCAAACCGGAACTCACTAGTATTAACTGTTAGAGAGATATCATGCAATTACAACGAAAACGGTTCTTATTGTATAACTATGTCTAGATACTTATTTGAGTTTTGCTACTAGCCTGGGAATTCAAAGTTGCCAAAACACTCAGAATAGCTGAAGTCTAAAATTTTCAACCCCTAACTGTACATGAAAAGCTGAAAAGCTACCTGCATAATAGAATACTGAATTATTGTGGGCAAAAATTGGCCCCATATCTGCAAGCTCGAAACTCTTGTGATTGGAGATTACAAAAATGGTTTTGGCTTAAGCTGTTATTGTCGTTCTTCTCATTTATAGTCTTGCTACTGGTCGAAACACCACACTTATAGTGTATCACTTTGATCATGAACACCGAAGGTAAAGCTTGCCGCTAGTTTATACAGACTTTACAATTCCTTCACTACATTTTTGTGGATGTTATTACAAGTCATATCTTCAGATTTTCAAGTGTCTTCAAAGGCACTGAAAATTTAGGAAAACAAATTTATGTTACTTCAGACTTGCAGCATCAAAGTATTCAAAACAAAATAAAAATTTTTGCAATGTTAATTTTTTACTATCTTTGTCTAATTAATAGAAATACTCTGCACTCTTATCTGAGTGTTCTCCACATAATTTGTATAGCGTACAAATTTGAACATAAGTAGATTTGGAATGGAACGTCGAATATTCCATATAGGCATATTTTGATAGTGTATTTTTTACCATCAAATTTAGCATATTTATAGATATTTAAAAAATGTTTAGTGCTACAAACAAATAAACAATACACCGTTATCTAAGGGCTCAACTATTAACGATTGCTTCTTATGTCACTAAAATCTTAACCTATTGATTTTTAAAAATATGAGAAAACCACAAATTTCTCCGAACGTATTTATAAGTACACTAACATTCTATAACMCGGTTGAAAAGTCATTCAGTTTTGCATCCAGGAGTCTAMAAATAGGCGTACCTTTTTCATATCAGAAACTGAACTGTCTGCATTTAATTATGATGTGCATTTCTTTCTCCAGTTATAGMTTCCTAATCCTAATCGAAAGCAACAATCTGCTTAACTTTCTTAGTTTTCAATAAATATATTTTTCCCAAAAATATAATCCACATGGCATGATAAGAAGATAAGCTTCAAATTTATCAAGGAACTGAACATGCACAAAATATTTCATAAAAATTTAAATAGCCTCCGAAGAAGATGTAATGGTATTGCAACATTCGGCGAAGATGGAAATCATCTATTAAACATAAACCGATGATTTTTTATGGTCATCCTTTTCATACTTCCACTTCCTCATTATCGTAAGCACGCACCTCAGTCCGTTCATTTCTTTCCACCACAAATTACAAAACTAGGAAGTGCCAAGTTATGATCGTGAATGAGCATTTAAGGAAAACACTTATGCATGCGCTTCTTTCCATTCAATTAACTTCATTAAAACAGATTACACTTACGCGCACATCTAATATGGAGAAAGTGTTACAATCTAATACAGAAACTGAAATTTTTTTTCAGAGCATAAACCATATCGTACAATTAATGTAACCGATGGCCAGCAATTGCGCATTTTATGATTTTTCATCGTTTTAAGTGGCTTCCACAATGAGCTTCGTAAAACTGTTCCTGCTCCTCCGGATTGCATGTCTTGCATTATGTAACAACTGGTAGAGAGACTGCTTTCATTGTGTACTGTTTTTGGGGCATAAAGCTGAGACGCGCCTAATTGTTATTGTAATTGATGTATGTTGCATGAATGCCAATCATAGTTTTTGTTTTGCTGCTCGTTGAATAATGCTTGCGACTACGAAATTAAGTATTGTTTTCGTCTTTAATCCAAGTAATAGCGTGACGAGTGTTGAACGCTAAACGCAAGCATTTGTAATACTTATTCCTTTTTTTATTGTAGGTGTAACAGTTAAATTACTTATAGTTTGAAACAATCCCATAAAATTCTAAATATGGAATTAATGTTTTCTTATAGACTTTCATAGAAACATTGCTATTCTTGAAATATCCCGCTGAATGAATTCGATATTCAGTCTGTAAAGTTCTCGAATGCGTTTCCACGGAAACAATTATCTAATTCGGGGTTCCAATTAAACACAAAGCGTCGTTAGCCGCTTGCTACGGCGATTCATTAAACTCGGATAATTCCCAGAAACAGAATTTTCACTTTTATAAGTCCATGGATATTTTGTTCGGCATAATTGCGATAATGTTTGGTAATTAAGCAGGCGAGCGAACATAACAATGGCCGCGATTATTAACCAAACAGAGTGAGAAAAAAACTCCTCCATTCGCTCTCGCAAACGAAACGGAAGTAAAAGCGCTTATTTGAAGACTAATGAAACATTGGTCTAAATTACGTTTCGTATTTGAACATAGTAAAAATTGCAGGATTCAACATTCCCTAACTTTTCCTAACATATAGGTAAAACAAGTTAGTTGYATAGTTTACCGGAAACGATATTTTCTCTTTCTTAAACTATTTTAAAACACCCACCAAAAATGACGTCAGAAACAGAACACGAACACATTATGTCATTGACTAAATACAAACGTTTTTTTTATTGTCTCGTTTTCAAAGAACGCTCTGCATTCCACATCTAGGTCAGTCTCGACTACAGATGACTTCACTAAGGATACTGAACAAACGATTCGGTACTGTTTTTATTAGCGAACTCAGGATCTTACGGATTGTCGATTGTCGATGTTGTTTTGTTTGAGTAAGTCAAGCACAATATAACACAATTTTCTGTTTACTGAGTACGTTACTTTCATTGCAAGTAGTAAAATTACAAATACCAATTTTTCAGTTTATCTTCATAAGCATAAAGTTACCGTCTAATAAAAACACATATTGTAACACAAGAATTAAGAAGCTTAGGTAGTACAAGACATTTATTTGTTTGTCTGCTCTAAGCGCTCTAGATTTCGTCAAATATATTAAACGAATTTAGCCAACCTCAAACTAAAATAATAAAGATACTTAAAACATAAATGCAGCTAGTACTTAATTAAAAAAAATTAGCACCTATTCCTATATATGCCGTCCTATCCTACGAATACGATGACAAGGAAACAACAAAAAAGGAATAAAAATCATACCCTTGTAAGCTGCCGCCATCTACCTGTGAAATTTGGAACCTATATTGTTATCCTTAGTGGAGTTATTCGGAATCTCAATGTAGCCGTAGGTTTATATGAATTGCTGCACCTCTTATTTCCTTTATTTTTTCTACCTTAATCTATAAACACGAAGGTGAGTTATGTACGGTGGTAAATATTGTTTACAATGGATGAGTGCGATAAAGAGTCATATGAAACGGGTTCTTTATAAAAAAAGTTCCTTTTTGCGTAGTTTCCGTCCTATGTGCAAAAAATATGCGAAATTTTATAAAAATCAGGAATTTTGGTAATTCTAGTATGCCATGTTCAAGTTGACAACGTGACATATCTGAGAAGACAAACGCAAAGTTCATTTAATTTCTTTACTTTCAAGCTTTTGTACAAGTATTTGAACTTCCAATACAACTTTACAACTACTTTATAGTTCAAAAGCAATGCCAACCATCAATCAATAATGATGCTGTCCTAGATCACCTAAAGTGTACAACCCACTGAGTACAACCCTAAGCTATAGGAAATAGGGAGAAACACCACCGATAAATTGTTACCTAATAAGTTCCGTAAGGCATATATGAAGAAGTATAGACAGTTTTAAAGGTGGTGTAATGAAAATGGAATTCAGAAGGTATGAAAAAACATTTTGATAAGTAGTTGTTAATGTAGAAGCTTAGTTTTAGTTCAATTTTTAGAGCTGTACTGCTTTTAAGATTTTGTTATGCTGCTATTCTTTGACAGTTGTGTTTAATCTCAACTCCGAGTTGTTTATCGATACAAACTTTACATAACACAATATGCCGTTTCAGAGTGACTGTATTTCGAAACGCAAGTGTGTTTTATAATGATTTCATCGAGAACTTAAAAAGCTGAAGGAACAGTGTTCAGGTTTTCGGTACAGCTATTTCAGATAAGATGCTGTTGACGTAGTTGAAGTAACTAACCATTAGATATTTTTACCTGCTTGTGCGCCGGCGCCGTTACCAACAAAAATAAAAATCGTGTGATTCTTTGGCTGCATATCCAAAAATTGAAGGCTTTTAACCTTAGATACAAATCCTTACGATCCTTCCGGTGCTTCCCWAATAGGATTCCACCTCCTATTCAATTCAGCAATCTGCTTTAACCCTCGTTCAGGTTATTAAGTACTTAAATCCAGCAAGTCGTTAAACTGGCACAGCACTTTGACCAGGTCTAATTATAATTTATGACGAATTTAATTTTAATAAATCCGTGTCTCATTTGATGGTGGAGGAAATAAAAACGTGATGTTTATGGCTCGGGCTACTTAATGTTTGGAAAATTATAGCGTCTTAAAGTTTTAACAAATTACGAGCAGCGCGCTTATAATTCAGCGATTAAAATATGTGTACGGACAAACGAGAACAAAAGAAGTAATCAGGCTGGTTTGCTTTTTATTATAGCCCATTTGGGTTTTAATAAAGGAGCACCTGTGTGCAAATCGCGACGGAAACAAAGAAATTTGCGGCTAGAGTATAAAAACCCATAGCGAGTTAATGTATGAGTAACGAACTGTAGCTGGTGAGCAAGGAATTTACCAAATTTAATGCTTCGTGCAAATAATTATACACGGCTGATGTCCTAATTAACATAACTTAGGCATGTATTCCTCAAAAGAAAACTAAATTTACAGCAGAACTACTAAAACTGAAAAGGTGTAGGGCGTAGTTACCTAAATGTATATAAATGTTCATCATCATCTATTTGTCACCGTTATAATCGTACCACCTACACATCGTTTTCTTTCTCATACAAGTAATTAAAATTAAGTCAAGTTGTACTACAACATAATTAAAACAACAGCTTTTATTACAAAGCACATTTACACAACCTATTCATTCTGTTCAAGAGTTTATTACTAATGATTTGTGGTGTCTGCCGATGGAACTGCGTTCGTTGGACATAACATCAGAACATCCTCAGTTCTACACAATTGGCGACGTCCTGAACTGAAGGCGTCCTGATGATGTCTCATACAACTGGGGACAGAACGTTGGCCAACAATCTCAACCAAAGCAGTTCCAACCCGAAAAGCATGAATGTTCCAGTTTAGAAGTAGTTACGATAGGAATATTCGAGAGAGTACACAAACGGAAAATATCATGCAGGCAAACAGTTGCCTGAACAACATTAACTCTGCTTTCAATGTATAGGTATTGTATTATGCACGTGCATAAACAGAGAAATTAATAAGCGTTTAAAGGAAGGTATATTACAGAATATCCAATTATCTAATAATGCAAAACAGTGTAATGTACAATCGAAAGCTGATATAGGGTTTCTGTCTCGCTGAACGTGATAATCCAACACAATATGGTACAGTTAACTTAATATTCCATAGTACGTGACGATAGATTAATGATTATTTTAATCTTCCTCGGAATGTGCTAAAATAGAAAGACTCAAAGAATTAGATGTTAACCATCAAAGGCTAACCTAAATTTTTCAAAAAAAAACATATTCTTAAAGTGGGATATATGTAGTAATGTTACTTCTATAAGAACAGTCTTCACGAAATCTATTAAATCCACCTTATTTAACCAATTGACAAAGCGCTTTCAGCTAATATAATCCATCATCAGTGCCTAACAATCTAAATACAGAAATACAGAAGGATTTATAAAACTGACATTGTCAAATTCGAAACTAACTTGTCAACCTGATATTAGCATCTAGCAATTAAACGTAAACGAGGGTGTTGTTCTTAAAACTAATGTTTTACATTTGTGTGGAGTTTGGACAGTAAACACCCGCTTCGTTAACTAATTATTCAACAGCTAGGTGGTGGCTTTGTCATCATGTCAGTGTAATGCTGACAGATGGCATTGCCATCCTAAATTCTTACTTTCATCATACCATTGCTTTGGTATATAAGCAAAACCAGTCTATGCCGTGTTGTCTACACTAGACCTAAACTGTACTGATGAGCTGTAATGACAGCGAAATAGTACTATCTGCAGTTGGTTGAGGTGTAGACAGCACAGCATAGAGATGCATTTTAATTCTATGGTATTTGTTAAACAAATGGTTTAAAATGAGTTTTTATCGAATTTTTCCATAGAAAAATTAGTTGTACGAGGTATATTTGGTAAGACTATTTCCTTAATTAGATAAAAATAACAAACAAACCTTGTCAAACTTGTCAAACCCGGACGATATTTATCCGATTTTTCCCGGCAAAACTGCTGACAGCTAATGTCAAAATAATTTCCCACTTGAAAATTAATAAATATAACCAACGAAGCCGGCCTAGCTGTTCTAGTAGGTAGCGCGGAAGCGTGACTGCCTATGGCCAGGTAGGCTGTGGGTTCGAATCCCGCGTAAGGCATGGATGTTGTGAACATTAATTATGTACCTAATGCCTAATATAATACAATTCAATTCCAATAAAGATCACGTTATGAGCTGGCTAATTGCCAAAAGCTGGCAGGGCCATTAATAATAAATAATAAACAATATTAACCAACGAATTCTTGTCACTGATTGGTGAAAATTGACAGGAAAAAATAATCACTGAAAAACTGCATTTATATTAGTTAGCAGTGTTTGATATTCTTTATTTGGTAAAGTAGGACTACACATATATAGCAAAGTATTTTAAAAACAGCTGATGTCGCTCATCTTCACCTACACAACCGACTCATGGCATCATACAATAATAACGTGCCTTGTAATTCACAAGTGAACAGATAAACACAACTAGAGAAATGTTCATCCCAATCTAAATCCACACTATACGTACAAAACCTGCTCAGGTTCCCACTCGCACATGAGACAGTATCGTCGACACGATCAGCACGATTTAAAACTGGTCATTACTTATCGGTACAGGATATCCGCACAGCACAGCGCTATCTCCATGGTATCTCTCTCCAACAATGCCCCCACAAGCGTTCCACCTATACGAGACATGCGAATATTAACTACGTAAAGTGCCTAATCACATAATCTACCGCTTTATCTAAACTCGCCCCCAAATAAATAATTATAACCGTGTACGCTCAGCAGCCCCCGCACAGACCGGCTGAACGAGAGGGGATGGTCTGGAGTGCAAGGGCCGTACCTAGGAAAGATATTGTGGTAATGGTATAGTTGGTATGCAAAACATGCCACCTACGAGTTTTGACAGATTTCTACACTGCACGTTGTGTTTTCCAATATGGTGTTTAAATTTGGAAAAAGCCTTGAATAAATAAATAAATTGTAGTATCATCTGTAATTTTAAGCATCAATAATTATTTTAATGTGAATGCCACCAATTTGCTGTGACAATGTTGAAAATTAGTAAAAACTGAAAAAGCGATTTTGCACTAAACATAAAACTAGTTTGTTTACAACATGTGGAAAACTATGCCTTAAAAATTATTTTCCTAAAAAACGATTTAGCTTTATTTTCCGTTAAATTGCGTTAATATATTGCCCTTTAGCTTAGTAGGTTTTTGCAATTCTCACTAAATATTCAGTCAACTAAGCTTCACTTGCTTACGTATTTACTGCAAATTTACCAACCACGATAACTTTGTCACACAACTGCACTTGTTTTGCATACCTACCTAATGACACCTGCATCCGCTGGAAGAAGACTAAAACCAGTATTGAAATCGAGATACCCTTTACAACAATTTTGGGTCATATAAAATAAAAAATAAACAATTTTTTATTTTCCTTGCCAAGTAAGTTAAAAAACTGTTAAAAAAGAGTCCAATTCGAATCTTCATTTTTAGATTTAACATATCTAACTAGGAATAAGAAAAAAATAAAAATAGTATGCGTCATCACCAACTAATATTATTTTATTTTAACAGATGATCCAATTACAGGGTCGAAAAAACATTAGATGTAAAAAAGGACATTAAAAAACTATACCGGCAAAAAACTATAAATGAACAGCGAAAAGACCTAACATTACTACACAGCTGAGAATTTAGATTTTATCTGCTTGATTGTAGTATTGAAAATGCCAAAATCTTCGTGTAGATGCTCACAATTACGATAACATAATGTAAATTGGTGAATGCATCAAAATGGTAGTTCACGTACGCGGTAGATAAAACAGTGAACTGGAACGAGTCAATGGAGTTGATGCACGAAAACCAACTTGAACATATAAATAGCACACCTTGCATCCCCCTACGTCGCTCCATAGAGACATAATCAAAGCGAGCCAATAATGGATTCTGATCACAAGTAATCTGAGGATATTGATGGTCTGATTTAAATGCTAATATTAGGAATCGTCCAAGTAAAGTCTCTAAACTATTGATATGTATACTATAATGCGAACGGGTCATCAAAAGTAACACCCAAGTCCCTGCAAGTAGTTCTCGTCTTAGAACATGACCTTCGAAGTTAATCAAAAGTAAATTTAAGTTTTCTTAGAATAAGAGACAACATTACATTTGTCTAGGTTCATGTTGAATCCATTAACAAAGCACCTGTCCTGGATTTCCATTCAAGTTATCCTGCAGGTGTTGACAATCATCTAAGTTGTTAATATTATAAAATAATTTCATATCATCCGCATACAGAAGTGACGGAGAAATTAAGTCATTAACGATGTCATTAATAAACAAATTAAATAATAGAGGCCCTAACACTGAAGCATGAGGAACACCTGATAGATATAAATTGTTATAAGATTTTTTACCCATATATTGAACATACCGACGACAACTTAGCTACGACTGCAAAAAAACAACATTATTTACTGTGGAAACCTACGGTACACAATTTAGACAAGAGATTAATACAGTTAAAAATATAGCTTAAGTCCATGTAAATCACATCAACCAGTCCACCTTTATCAATACTTTCAGCTTTACACTGTGATACAGACTAGTTTTGCAATTATGGAACGGTTAGGCATAAACCAATGTTAATTTTTTACATATGTGTTTAACTTGTGGATAAAATATTTCGTGTAATACAAATTCAAACAGTTTAGCAAAGTTGTCTATAACTGCAATAGATCTATAATTTACAATTTCAGCTTTATCGCCTTTTCGAAAGATGGGACAAACTTGAAAAATTTTCCATTTGTCGGGAAATTTCCCTGCGTTAATAGAGATGTTAAAAATGTGGGCAAGCGGTGCAGTCAATATAAGTGCACAATCGTTTACAAAGAAAGCGGGTAGTTCATCCGGACCTGCTGTATATCTGGGTTCAAGCTTTTTGAATGCTGTAAGAACGTCTTCTTCAGTTATGGCTCCCATTATTACGCTTGTATTAGTAGTACCCTCTAGAAGAGAAGAATTAGTAGGCCGTACGTGAGCGGAGCAAAAATAGTTAGTTGGCAAACTCATTAGCAATATCCTCAGGATTATCATTTATTGGGATCAAGGTGTATAAGTTTCCTGCTATTTACAAAAGCTTTGTGGATTAGAAGTCAAATTTCTTTCAACAGATTGAAAAAAAGAATCCGGCAAAATAATGTCAGTGCCTCACATTCCATTTGTATTGTCACTTTAGACAAATACGGCCGCTCTGTTTTCGGTACGCGCGGGCTCTGTCTTCGGTACGTGCTGGTTTATAATTGTAATATTATCCAATATTATATCCATATTATTTCGCATGTGTAATCTTACAATATTCACCGTTTTCATTTGTAAGACTCTCAAGTTTTGCCATCCCCAATATAGCCTTTCCTACCGTACACCATGATTGCGCCCTGATCCGGTCCTGTAGTTCTACAAGGGCGCACAACACGGTTCGATAATCGCACCTCGCAATGCCACAGTGCGGCGGGCACTCATGCTTGACTCCCATAAAAGAGGGCTTAATTTCGGCATAATTGTTACGGTGACACCATCTGTTTCCTTTCGTACGCAGCGAGAGAGAGCGAGCGCTGGGGAAAACGCTAATGGTAACAATCAGATTAAGCTCGTATTGCCTGCATTATCGAACGCCCCTCTTCACCGACCGAGCCGTTCGCCGAGAAGATATTCGAATTGACAAATTATGATTGCATCGCACGGAGGTGGAGATTTACGGCCCGCTGGCTCGTAAAGGGTTGATAACGAAAAAATGCCCGTGTTTATTCGGGAAGCTGATAGCCAAATGATCATTTGTATAATGCTTAGAGTCGTTGAGATAGGACGCATAAGCGATAAGGACATTTTTGTAAACGGCGATGCATTCCTTGATAAACTTAAACACGTACGTAGGAATTAATATGAGGATTTTTATGCAGATTAAAACAACTATATGCGGCGGACAATGTTACACTGCCACCAGTGTTATTAATAATCAACGGTTGGCATTTTGAATAATCCGGATGTATTAAATAAGCAGCTTGAAAATTCCCTTTAACCTGTTTATCTAATAGTGATGACAGATATATTTAAATCACATACATTTCAATCGCATACAATAATCGAATTAATTTATTGTCGCAGTGATATTTGTTATATTTTGTATCTGATACGGTTAGAACAGATCTTTAAGTCGCTTTTAACGAGGTTTTTTATACATTTCCTATTTATATGCAATTATAATACATGTCGTAGATAAAATAGGCGTCCCTGTCGCGCAAACATCTGCTGCTGTGGTAGATATGCACAAATTTTTTTGTATTACTGGAATATCCACCGAAATGCTATAACACAGTAAACGGTTCGACAAAACGAAAATTATACTAACTTGTTTTAAAAGCAACTAAACCCTCGCCATATAGGTAGGAATTATTTGTATTTGTATAGGTTTATATAGTTTATGCATAAATAGAAACGTTAGTAATGCGTCTTCTCCTCCCAAATATATCAGTTATTTTATATGAGCTGAAATTCTCTCTTCAATAAACGTGGACCATGCATAGTTTTTTTATCATTTATATATTGTGAAATACAAGTATTATGATTTATGTTATTCTCGAAATTAAGTCTAAAAATTAATGCAAGTTTTCAAGCGACAACATTATCGTCAACTTCTGCACATATTGTTCAAAGCTTGAAGATCTGGTCCCAACAAAAGTTAGCGAATTCGGTAAAAGAGCAGGATCACGAAGAACAATGGTGATAATATCTATAATCGTCCTATTGTGCTCACAATGCTGAGCGATTGTAGATGAAACAGCAATAGAATTTAAAGCTCGTCAGATGCAGAAGAGTTTCAGGTAACTGGGAAAACGATTAAAAGGAAAATTATATGAAAGGCTGTGTTTGCAATTTGGGTCGGTAGATCAGGATTGGAATCCTCAGCAAATAACCGAATGGTTTTATTGGAGATTAAAGCATGACCACGCTTTGCCTCACTCTGCTTGAATGGTAACTGAATATTTGGACATAACTATTTTAACATCGCCTAAAACAATAATTGACAAAAGAAAAAGGAAAATAAAGAAATGGCTCTGAAGAAGCAAAGGGTTAGTGATTGTGTAACACCTCAGATACAGATGTGTGCACTTGCTTTGAAAATACTGATTTGAACGTAGTCGATTGCATGAAACGATAGGTAGTTTTAAATTATTGTCATCAGGAAGATAATTATAGGTACAGCATTACTGGGAGTAATATACAATAATGATTTTCTAGATAGGTACTATCTGGTATGCAAAAATTAAACAGTAGATATCTGATGAATCTATAATAGTGTTTTAGCCAGATATTTAAATGCAAGCGTTGCATAAATTTTGCAAACGACTGTACCTATAATTCAAAAATAAAAACCAATGGATTGGTTATGAGAATGAAAATAAAAAGGTCTCATGAGAAGTGAAGTAAATTCGTCTAAATATGCAATCGGCGTGGGTAAATTTTTTGCAGAAAAGGAAAGTAAAAATTGTATTCTACACCCTTTTTTAAACCAAATGTTGTTTAAGTATGTTACCTATTTGAAGATTCTTTTATTTGTCTGTTTACTAAATAAATGTAAGGTACCTATAACATYTATGTATATACATTTTCTCCATGGTTCTTGTACCTGAAAAGCAAATTTTAGAATTTCCCTTGAACTTACCATATTACTTCAGTTATTAGATTACCTAGATTCAGGCTTTCGTCATTTGAAGAGTTCTTAAAATTTCTAAAGCATAATGTTGATAGACAAAATAAGTATTACGATACACCACAAACTTAAGCAGCGCATTGAAAAGAGTAAAATTGTTGCACTATTTTTAGATCAGTATTACAGATAAGAGGCTTTTTTTCTTGAAGGCCAGAAAATGACTAGCATTCTAAGATTGCGTTCTCGAGCTAGATTAAACCTATAATTTTTATTATTAATTTAAGTAATGTGGCATCCGAGTATGTTTGTAAGATACAAGAATAATTAAGAAAGTTATATACTTATTATTTTCAAATGTAGGAAGTGTAACAATACGGTCTACCTATCTACTCGTATATTTGTATTTAGCACCTGCCTCCGCGACATAATGCCTACTATTTATATAGATATGCGTATGCTGGACTCATCTTTGGATGGCGCTAAATCAAAATAACAGCATTTGGCTACAAATATCCCACATCCGCTGCTCTATAGCTATTTCATGACCGCTTAGCTCCCGGCAAAGCGCAGCTTCACCTCGCCGCCTCCAGTTACCCAAAACTACCTTCTAAACACTCAATCTAATAAAATCTCAACCGAAGTCCAGCCCATAAAATAAATACAGGAACAGAAGATCCTGACGCCTCGCTTGCAGCCGTCGCAGACGATTGGACAGGCGCTAAAGGGACCTCCGGCCGGATTGGCGGGCCAATTGAGTAGCGGGGATGGTGGCCTGGTGGGGACTGACAACATGGCTGATTTACTGCCGGCTATCCGAATGGATGGATGGATAGTTGAGGTTAGTTTGGTTTGACTAGCTGCGTGAGCTCGTTTCCGCGTCCGCTCACCTGTCCTGCATACCTAAGCGGTTACGCGAAGGCAACCACCGAGCGGCTTCTTCCAGTGGGACTTGCTGACACCGTCTTTCTTCGTACATCCCTGTGATATAAACGTTCAGTGTCCTGATCGGTGCGATGTGCGGTTCGCYCTGAGKCGCGGAAAACTGTTTTTCCCTGTGGAGACGGCGCYCRAGGTGTTGGGTATCGGCGAGAAGGTGTCKACGGTGGCTGGCATGACCGTGCAGACGGACGAGGCCCGGGCCATGCCGCAGACCGCCGCCACGCGTTCCAGATTCATGATCACGGACATCCTGAGCGGGGGCGGCGGCGGAGGACCGGCCGACGGCATCCTGAGGAGCGGCAGGTCGCCGAGCCCTGGACCCAGAGATCTCTCGCTGCACTCCGGGCCGCTACACCCGGACTCCGACACGGACAGTTCCGGACATCCGGATAATTCTAGCATATGTTCGAGCGGTGAGTAATGAACTGTTTTAAGGTTCCGTAACGGCAAGATTTAATAATTTCGCGCCATAATAGTAAATCTTATAACGAGGAGATATCACGCACGGGTCACGAGGGAGCCACTATATCTCAAAACAAAATTTTGTTTATCTGGCATAATGCCAGGCAATTTGTCTAGGTGTAGTAACTACTCTTCAAAGACGCAACAAATGTTTAACCTTTAAGTGTTTTCCGAACACTTTCCGTAGCTTATAAGGAGAGTTGTCTGCAAGGTTTTTCGAAGACTCTTTCCACAGTTTCGTTAGGTTAACAACTCTCTTAGCGCTTTTAACCCACTCCCAGTAAGCTATGAGCTTCCCCAGTTTTTTCTAAAAAATGAAGCAAAAATGTCAATTTTTCAATACCGAATCGTTTGCGCTGTGGAGATCTATAACACTTCTACTCTGTACCGAGAAGTCTCTAGGTCACAGTGCGGTAGACCCATGAAATACCTCAATCCAAAAGGTTTGAGAAAATCTTCTCTAAAGTGGCGCCCAATATTGTTGGTCGAAGATACTCAAACATTTGGACATCTTTGAATCCAAACCTAAAGCTGTTCACATCCAAGTTGCTCATGGAAAATATACGACTGTGATATGCTTTAATCCAGTTCTTTTATCTAAAATCGTGTTACGCACAAGATCTGTGTCTTCCGTAGCGGTGCACATGTTCTATCCTTCCTTAATAAGTATTTAATGACTGACTGAAACACGATGTTTATCTGTGTGTGCTTTCAAAATGTAGCTTTTTATCAGACATGGGGTTTTATGTTTACTATAAGCTTTCCAGCCCAACTATATATTTCAGGAAGGGTTTAGAAAGATCAGGTCATCAACACAACTTCTTCCTACAAAATGTTCCGTAAAATATAGCCACAAAAAAAGGCGTATTACAAGATATTTTCGAACGTGCAATTTACCTCTCTGTATAGTTGAATATACATTGTATTATGTATAAGACATGTAATATAGGTATAGGATATATCATTAATATAAAATAATTAATTTATAACCAAAAAATGCAGGTTTAATAAGACACCTTACCAATTTCCCAGGTTTTTGCAAATGCAATCTGTTTGTGAAATCAGTGCAACCAGAAGGTAATTATGATTGTGACATAAAATAGTTTTGGATGCAACAGCTTTGCATTACAAGAACAAATCTCAATGTCGCGTGATTACTAAATTAGCTAATTTGCAATAAAATATACCAATTGCATTCAAAACTACTTGCGAAATATCAAATAAATACAGTCATCCAAGTAATCACAGCTTCCGGATTCCGACTAGATTCGAAGTGACCACTGCTTATTATCCATAACTCACCTAGAGGTAGTTTTCCGAACTGTTTTTCTTTCAATCACTTATGTCTAGAAAGTGATGTTTTGGTGTAAAATGAATGAACCCGGCTTCTCAAAAAAATACCTGATCTAGGACATTTTATCAAAAAGTCTTCATCGTTTTCCTGTGTGACAAATGCTTTCGTTCTGTCAACGCACAGCCGCAGCCGCGGCGCTGATATTGTTGGACAATAAAAAAAACCTTCAATAATTTGAGTAAGGTCCTTCTCTGACTAAAACAAATTATCTTTGCCGAACAACCCATTTATTGTTATTGAGTTACGATGTGGAGTGTGGTAGAGTTAGTAGGAGATATAATTTTTTAAAACTAATTCTGGGAGTACTACAAGGTTCTGTCATGGGCCCATTTCTATTGGTTGAAATTACCCCATCTAATAAAATACCATTTTAGAAATTGGATAAACCAATTCTAGTTTGCTGGAAATAGCTGTAATTAAGCTATAGATGGCCACGATCATGCGTCAGGAGAAAGAATACATTATATAGGTATATCGCTTCACAAAAAAACACTATTTTTAAGCATTTTTTAGATACAATTATTCCTAAATATTTGTAGCGTTGTTGTTTTGTTTTTTATAAATATGAGTATTATTAGCTTAATACAAACGTCGTCTGAATATATTTATATTCAGACAACGATATAGTATATAACTGTTAATCAAATATAAGCATAATCCAGTCCTCATAAACTTCACCCCAGACGTCTTTTAAATAGACTAAGTAGCTAAATAAACTCTTAATCACACAAACCTACTCAACCGTGAAAATCCTAATATATATTTCTTGCCAAGCCAAGTTTCTAAAAACATCGAAAGTCAGATTAACCAATACCAAACACGGGCATTTCAAATTTTTGGTTTCTCTATTACTATCGCAAATTTAATCGGCCTGGATTAGTAATTACTTATTATATTATAGGCTTCCAAAGTCTGACGCTTCCACTCCATTAATTTTGAATTAAGAAGGAATGGTGTCACCATTATTGTTGTTGCTTTACACTAAGAATATTGATTGATTTTTTCAGTTTATGGCCGTAAATGATCTTCCTTACCTATTCCTATTTTACTGCAGACTTCATTTTCTTTACTGATACCAACAACTTCTCTGGTCTAATATTAACTGCTGTTTGTTGTTAGCGTTTGTCTTCAGCTGAAGCTGTTTTTATCTTTCATTGCAGTTAACACATGATTTGAACTTTTAACTAGGTTAGATATTTCTTAAATAGTACTTTTCGTTACCATTAACATCTTGCTTTTTATTTATACCCCAATTTCTTTAGATCTCCTGCTACAGGAGATTCAGAAATCACTACATATTTCATTTAGTTACTTACTAGATTTCTGAGAGATAATATTGCACCGCTTTATTTGCTTCATATATTCAATTCACTCAAGTTAGATTTCGATAGCCTTCTATCACAACGCTTATAAATTTTTAGGCTATTGCTATATTTATTACTATTCTGACCCTTTTAATAATCACATTTCGTCATTTTATAATCAGCTGAATATTGAAAACGTTTCCGGTATCTACCCAAGTTAAAAAGAGGAAATTTGAGCAGTTTATCCATCATAATCAACAATTAGGTTGCGCAACTGAAATAATAACGAAGTAATAACGACGTGTTCCTGCTAATAGGCAACGCGCTGGAGCCAGCCAAGTGAACAAGTTACAGACGAGCATTAGAATAATTGCCCGTTATAACTTTCGTTTTTCAGACATGAATAAAAGAGTTTCTAAAACAAGCGTACATATACGCGCAGGCAAACAGCGCATTTCCTATGTTTACATAACGTTTGCATGCCAGCTCAACAAAACAACGGAAGACGGCAATAACGATAAATAGCTTTTTAATTTTTCCAGGACGCGTATGGATCGCGTATGACTGCGAAATTGCCTGTTACCGTCAACTAACGTTAAGCATTAAGGCTAAGCGTAGTGAATTAGACGTGTTAGATCTGTTGTTTCGTACTATTAAGTTTCCCGGAATAGACTTGCTTGCAAACGTTGAATGAACATCTCGACGGAAACAATCATGAATGAAAACGTTCGTGTATTACTAAAATAATAGGTAGCATTATGAATTAAAACTTTCAATGGACAACAATTTGTTCCTAAGCAATTCGCGCTATTTTTATCTCCCAATGACCCCATTACGATCCATACAATAAGTATCCATTAATCTGAAATAATTTAAATTACTAGTTTCAGCGACATCCACATTCTGTCAAATGTTGATAACTTTACAGACACTTGAGGAAAAATAACGAAACATCCCGTTAACATATCATGTCAAGTTGTTAGCATAAGCAAAACCTTCAAATTACGCTGGCAAGTAGATAAATAGTGACATTAATTTTGCAAGACCTTCACCATACATTTAACTGTATAATTTATAGATATTAAGGTTTCGGACGGCAGCAAATACGAAGGGATCTCAACTACAAGAAAATTTATATTTAGAACAATCGCGTCTTACTTACTTGTTGACTATTTTATGAAATACTTAGTTTCCTTAAATATTTTTTCCAAACAAATCATCTTTATTGAATGGCACGCATTATTGCACTTTTATACAACGTGTATAAGTGTCAAAAATAAATAGATAACTCCTACAAAGTTAAAAACTGTTGAGTAGGAAGGTGTAGAATGTTTACATGAGAGCAGACCCTCTCGAGCAATTTTTCAAGGCATGTGACAAACTGCGTTATGAAATCAACGGGAAAAACTGGAAAACCTGAAATTAGTGACGTTTTAAAGTCATTCTTGTCAAACAGGGTGCAAAGAATAACACACTGAGTGTGGCTGTGGATTTTGGTGTCTCGTAGGGAACCAAATTGGGACCTCGTTTATTCGCATTGCATGTAAATGTCCTCATGGTTCACAAAATTGAAGGGACCACTTTATCAATCAATTATGATAAAACAAAGGTACATTCGGGTGCTATAAAAATAACAAACATCCATACAAAAATGAGTTTCAGCAACAAAGCAGCATATCACACGTGCCCAAAAACCTTTGTCAAACGAATGCATCTTGTGATTTTCATTATTAAAAAACATGTTCTGCTAGTGGGCATTAGAGTTAAGAAAACCATTAACTATGCGGTGTTCCATCTCTACAAAAAAAATGCTAGCAAAACATTTATCGTATCCTCAAGTAGTAATAAACCAATTTAATACTGCATCGGCGAAGCAGTAATATTTTAGCTTCGGAAAAAGAAGCAAGTGCTGGAGGGTATCGAAGGCTTTGCTGTAATCTATTAATACTATCAGTTCAGAACTAGATCCATCTGTAGCTTCAGCAGCATGCTAACGAAAGTAGCGGAGTAAAATCGACATTTTCCAGTTTCCAGGCACTACTCTAGACAATAAGGACAAAATAGTGTAGCTAATTATTCACCGAGACAACAAAGGATGTTCTTTTATTTATAACGCAAATTATTGTATTAGGTTCTATTTCCCTTAAACTGCAATCTTTGTGTGGTGTTAAGATGTAAGTTGTTGAAGAAAAGACACTAGAGCTTTCTAGCTCACAAACACTTGAATGTAAAATTAAAATAAAATGCCAAGAAAAGGGGGGAAAACAAAGCCCCAACCTTCTTTACAGAACATGTTTACTTTTGTTTAATCTACAATATACATGATTAATGTTAAATATAAGCATAAGTTTCTTTAATGTCCAGCTTTACTGCAGCCATCTTAAACAATCTCATGGACAGTTTCATTCGCTTGTTAATTCTAAATACCGAATTAAATACTTGTACTGGTTTCAGGCTTCGTTAGTTGTGAAATAACTTGGAAATTCGCTTGCGGTTTGGTTTAATAAATAATATTTCTTTTGACTGTGATGCTCTCCGAGCGAGAACTATGAAATGCAAATCATTTCATAATTGTTTCGCGAGGATCGGGTGCGACGAATATTAAATAATCTCGATTTTACTTTGCGCAATAAATTGCATTTACACGACGCTTTTTTGGCAATTGTAAGCCGCGTGCAAATAGATTATGCCCTCTGTTATAACCCGCGTGACAAAATCTCAATATTTTAATTTTGGGGAAGGTTCCGGCACCCACTGGGTCGCTACAAAGTATGGAATCAGCAGGATATTTCAGGTATTACAATTTTTCCTTGACTGGTGATATTTTTTGTCTAGTTTGATCAATTTATAGCGAATCGGTTATCCTAAAAGTAAAACAATGATTCCGTGAAAAATGCAGTATTTTTTCAGAATTACATTACAGACGATGCTGAAAATGTTCCCCATTTACTTCCTGGCAGTAATGCAGTTTTGTCTAAACGTTTTATAATGTTCTTTGTAGCAGTTTGATACCCACAGGAAAAAATCAAGCGGCGTCAGATCAGGGGACCGCGCTGGGCATTCTATCGCCCCGCGCCTACCAATCCATCTGTCTGGAAATATCGCATTCAAATATCCACGAACGTTGACTGCAAAATGATGCGGTGCACCATCTTGCTGAAACCATATCTGTTCAGAAGGACGCGCAGCCTTTTCACGATTAAGGAATGGGTGAAAAAGTTCTGGTATATATGTGTTCGCGCAAGAGCTGTAAATACTTGACCGCAATCAAATTTCCATCGATGAAAAAAGGCCCAGTAATGTGCTCACCGATACCATACCAGACATTCGCTTTCTGAGGGTGTTGTGTGTGGACTTGTTCCATCCAATGTGGATTTGTGTCCGACTAATATCTGCAATTATGTCTATACACATTACCATCGAGGCAAAAAGTCGCTTCATCAGAAAGCATAATCCAATTTAAAATGTTTCTATCTTCATCTATCATACTCATAGCAGTTTCGCAAAATTCTATCCTACGATCGAAATCATCTTCGCTCAGTTCTTGTAATAAGCGCTTTTTGTATGGGTAAAACTCCTCTTTTTTCAAAATTTTCTGAACAGATCTTTTGCTAATATGGTGAATGAGAGCAAGCTGTTGTACGGTACACTTGGGAATCTCTTGCACATCTAAGAGGACATTCAAGCTACTTTTCCTCATTCATGGCAAGTTTGGACGCCCTGGTTTTTGACGATTTTTAACACCGCCGGTTTCGTCAAAACGTTGCTATGTTTTAATAACTGTTGATCTGGCAATTAGTTCACGATCTTCATGAATTGCATTGTAGAGTGCAACTACTTCCGAATAACTTCGCCTTCTATCTCCATAACCAATCATCATCAAAATTTCGATGCGATCATGTTTAGTTAACTAAGGCATTGCGATTGTAAATAACAAAGAGGATGAAAGTTATCACCAGTCACGAGGAAAATGGAAACACCTGGAGTTTTTGTTCTTACTTACTAGCAATAACGAATATGGTTTTTATAAGTTTTTTGCAAGACCCAAGTTTGTTATCACACTTTTCTCAACTCAGAAGCAATAAATTGTACAAGTGTGATACATTTTTGAAATCAGGAAAAAATATCCTTTTTAATGATGTGGCTTTTGACCCTCCTTCACAATTAAAAAAATGCAACTTGCGCCCATATCTCGGAAACGAGAGCGACCCTGAATAATACCGTTCAATGAGAAAGTTTATCTTAAAAATGCATTAGTAAAAATACATAATAAAATCTGGGATAATTTCTATTGCCCATCCAAACATAATCCTTGTGGTATACTTATGATCAAGTCCATAATCAACAGAATAATCCGACCTCAATTATGATTTTTAAGCAGATTTGTTATCGGCATTTAATAACTGAAATTACGTTTCCATTTCATTTCGATGCATTATGTATTTTTAATTACGCCACAGCGTGTGCGCGAACAAAATTCAGCTTCCGCGTATGTGTGTTTTAACAAAAGGAGGTCGTTTCGTTTTTGTATTAATTATATCCGTATTAAATTATATAAATCCCCGCTAATGCAACTCATTTGTAACACAAGTTGTGTGTGTGATGGGAGCAGCCGGGTCGTCTTTTGTTTTTGGTCGTTACCGAGGCTTTTTATATATCATGATTATGACTAATGACGGCCTTAATAAAGACATTGTGCCCGACCGTTATTGCACCTCGTTATTTGCTGCGCGCTCTGCTTTCCCTGATTTAATTGAAGAACAGTTTCTTACACATAATGGCCTTTTAGTCTCAAACTGAGACCGCTTCAGATCAAAACCCTACACGCAACTTCGTTTAAAACAATTCATCATCTGGAAGCTCTGGGTCGTTTGGTGACTTACTGACGACTATTTCAAAATCCACCAATGCAGGCAAAAAATTACACTACTTCCACTATTAGTGTTTACACTTTTGCTATAGGTGTGGGGGATTTATAATTTCATTTTTGTAGATCATTTTTCGTTTAGCGTGAAGCTATACTCGTTCCATGATTTTAGAACGGGAACTGGTTATCAAACATGAAAAGGTGCATCTTTGAATACCCAGTTGCCTCGAACACACCTTTCAGCATGAAATTTGCAGGCGCTAGACGCCCCAATTCATTTTTTACGCTCAAAAAGCTTCCACCTCATATCCCATTCATATCATCAATCCTTCCAGGGAAAAGCAATTACAGAAATTCCTTCCACGGCTCACCTCTTCCTGAAATTCGATTGGCCTTTATTTCGACGAGGCTATATAACACATTTACTGTCAGGACGCAGGTGGCCTGCAACCCCCAAAGTAGGGTAGCGTTAAAGGTCACTTTGGCGTGATATGACACATCCCATTATAACCTTATCAAATATTAACCCATCTAATGGTAGTCTTTTGCTCGCGTTGATCTAAATTATTGTGTTTGAGCGGAACAGCAGTAATTGAACGTTGAATAAATGATGAACGATGTGATTTCTGATGCTTATTCTTAGTATTTATGAGCAGAAGTGAATTGGTAGACGTCCGCTTCCATAAAGGATGAGTTAAGTTAGAAGTAGATATCAGAATTGTAAGTATGTACAAGCAACACCAATTTTCTAGCAAGCATTTCAGCGGATACTGAAACTCAGCGTTCACCTACTTAAAAATTTTAATTGCATTACATTAACGACAAGCTCGGAAGAAATGGAAAGTATATGTATCAAGATCTAGAACCGAAAGCTTAATCAGAAATACTTCGAACCGGTCATATGTGGTTTTATTTGAATAAAATTAAGCACTATTTATCAGGCAATGCTGTATCCAAACGTTTTCTCGCTGGATAATGTGAAAATTCGTAAATTTCACGTTAAATGATCGTAAAAATACTTTCCTTGGACGTACTGTTAATATTATGTTCTGTCACAATTTGTTTTTTCTTTCTTATATAAAGACTTTATAGAATTATATTTCAACTAACAATTCAATGTTATCCAAACATCTTGAAAAAGTGTTAGATTACATTTCTAAAATTATTGTGTTTGATTGGTTACGACACTGAGCTTTGCCGAAACTTATCGTCTTAGTTATTGCTTTTGTTACACGGTATGTCCCCGGATTAAAACTACATGAGGAAAAAGTCCTGTTTTTAATTTATGCCAAAAAAAACATTATTCTGCAAAAGTCTTAGTCTCTCCGTATTTGAGCTCCCATCCACAAATATAATATAATCGTCTTGCATCGTCTCCTGGTTCCAATCTATGATTAAATTTTCGGTTTGTATGGGTGAATTTTATTCTGTTTCAAAAGTCTTTCATTGTGGGCCTTACTAAAGGCTTAACTTTTTTCACCGTACCACAACGTTGAATATAATAACTTTTCTTCTCAAAAGTCACATTTAGTAAACGTTTACGACAGTAAACTGCCAGGGAATTGTCAAAACAAACAAAGTTCGCCTACATGATAAAAACTTTAAAGTTGTAATTAATCATTACTAAGTCCAAAATCAAGAGAAAAATAAGTTTTAATTAGACGTTTCCTGGTTTCAGAACGAAGTTACATGACAATTTATAATTGAATATATATCACATAGGAGTGATGTGGGCTTGGAGCACCATAGCAGACTTTCTGAAGCTCATGAAATGTCAGGCGATTATAGCCTACCTGGTAGATGGCGTGACATTATAAACTTATGGATGAATGTTCACTGTAGTAATGCTTTGAAGTATAATCTTACACTGCCTTCGCGCTTAATTTGGTTCTCAGTTAAAACAAAATCTTCAGTTTAAACTCCCTCTTCAATGAAATATAACTCTATATAAGTAAAAGTACTTCTGCTTCAAAATAATTAAATATGCATTCTTCGACCTAGGCAGTTTTATACCATGTACGTTTCAAAATACATAAATTCGATTTAGTTGTTTGGGAAGATTTAGAAAAAAGGTAGCCTCTCCACGACGATGAACTCGGCCCTGAAGATGCTTACCGCAGCAGTGGGCGAAACGTCAACGAAGAAGAAATTGCCACAACCACGGCCAACTAACCCGACATCATCTATCACACTAAGGCCCTGTTGCACAAAGCGTGGTTAACCAGACCCCCTGGTTAACACGCGGTCAACGGGCAGTTGTCATGGAAACGGTTCTTTTTAAAGGTTCTTCATTGGTGCTGCCTATGGCAACGGCTGGTTAACCGCGTGTTAACCAGGGGGTCTGGTTAACCACGCTTTGTGCAACAGGGCCTTAGTGTCATGATAAATTTGCGTGATCTAATCAACGTTTAGCCCAATTTATATTTCTTTTGCTGTGGTCAGTGTTTCCATATTTTCCATTTTTAGGTTTTTGAAGCAATTAGCTTATTTCAAAAATTCTCTCGACGGGAACAACACATCACATATAGAAAAAACTTATATAGATTCTTACAGAAAAGTCATCAACTTTGCTTATATCACTTCACTACATATTATAAACCAAAGTTCTCCGCCGCATTTATCTGTCTATCTGTTCGCAATAAACTCAAAAACTACTGAACGGATTTACATGCGGTTTTGACCAGTAGATAGAGTGATTCACGAGGAAGGTTTGGGTATATATAATTTTTAAAGATTTTGTGTAAATTGGTTGAAATATAACGCTACCTAATCTGTTTGAGATGTAACAAAACAATGTATGGTAAGATATTGCTCTTTTATAGATCTACCACAATGTGCTAAATGGAAAGCTATTTAGACGGCTACATTATCAATCCCTATCAACTTAAATACGTTAGTTGCCTTAAGCATTATAATATTTTACGCCATATATAATTTAAATGAATATCTTAAGAGATATCGCGAAAAATAGCGCGCGAGAACATAAATTCAACCTTCGAACCACGCCACTGTCGCTCACTGTTTTTGTATAAGCCGAGCGGTAACGCGCGCGTACTTTTTTTATAATAAACAGACATTTGGAGCGAATGGAGGTGACGACTAGAAGGTATTTGTTGTAGGCATAATATGCTCTACTACCTGTGCGATGTCGGGGTGGTTGCTAGTTTTTTAATAAATAAGTATATTAATTAAAGGAAAATATTAAAAATTTCGAGCAGTACTGTTTCCAAACCAAAAAACCCAACGAGAACACAAAATCTGCTTTATTGGATTATAGTTTCACTTGAAATAAATTTAAAAAGAAACAATATAAACTTTATTAGCAAAAGTGAGGCATATGAACCTTGAAGTTAAAAGGTGTTACGAATTTTTAACTACTAACCGGGCGAAACAAGCGGTATACGTACATATAACTGAGAATATTATAACTGCTGGGGCGACCATGAGAAAATAGCCACTTATTAATTTTCAATTTTGACAATGCGTTGTTTAACTGTTTGTAATTAGGGTTCAGGCAGTATACGAACTAGCACGTACTTGAAAGTGCACAAGGTCTCGTACAATACATTTTATTTAAAAAACTCATACACAAAGCATTCGCGCCTTGCCACCGGTCAATAATTGCAATACTAATACGAACATTATTTACGTAATTTCCTCGATTGCTGGCATGCCTTACGCATTTTTTCCAGCGCTGTCCTGCAGTTTTCATAACAGAACGCGCCCATTAAATTAATTAACACTAATCCGTTGTGTAACACAATAAAAATGATACACACTTATAATGTGATTGTACATAATAGAACAATAATGGAATGGATTTTAGGTTAATAAGTTTCCCGTTTGAAATGACTTACATGACATACGTTTCTCACTGTTCAAATTATAAGGAAGACTTTAATTGCGATTTGACCCACTACATTCCCGCGCACTTTTTAGCAGTATTTATAAAAAAACAAATTGCTGGTTTTCGTCTCAAGCAATTACCGTGAACAGTTTCATTGTTCTTTGAGTGCATTCCGGTAGTTGTGTTATAATTTTTACCTTCCGGAATTTGGTACAAAATATTCCCATCAACGATTGCGCTGCCCCGAGTATGATGAATGGGACGTSATAATACTCACCTGCTATGAATCCGAACAATGGTACGTAAACAGCACTTAACAACTATAACGAGCTTGCGTACTAAAATCATGTAACGGGTTAGTGCATGTTAACTGTAATCATAAGTACACAAGCAGGCAAATATTTAGAAAAATTAAATTAAACGACATGTGCGTACTCCTTTACAAATTAGAAGATACTCAATATTTATGATTAAGTAAGGAATACAAACCAAATGAGGTGTAAACAGAAGAACTGAAAACATAGCCCACAAAGAAAGGGAAGCAAATATAGAAAATACTTATAGAAACATAGAACGAAAGAATGAGAATAACAAGTGAATATAGAAGTTTGGGAGAAAGCGTATTTGAATTATAAGCAGGTTCGCTGCACTATAACACAAAAGGAAAAAGGGATCTCTAGAATTTATTCAGAAAGGTAAATGAAAAGTTATAAACAAAAAGAATGTTCCTCAAGGAAGCTGTACGGCAGTTTTTTATAGGGTCAAATTATCAAAATTTTTAATGTTACAAATTAATGAATTAATTAAAACTGCAGTTCAAACTCAACGTCTGCTACTAGGAATATATTTTGGAATTTAGTTAATAATACTAGACATTTAGAATTATCGACGAGCTATAACAACCATTAGTACTGAGCAAAAAAATGAAAACAGTAGCCAACCAATAAGCGTGGCGGACTGGTTACGTCATATTACGGCCACGTTTTAAACTGAACTATATTTAGCAATTTTTTAAATAGAGAAATAGAACGACTAGTAAAAGGAGAAAACATAACGATGAAATTATCAGTACAGTTAAAGAAACTCTAATAATAAATATGCAATAACTCCACTGTGACACAGCGAATTATCTTTGACAGCAAACCTTTATATTTCTGTCAATTCGATTTCCACTGTAATTTCCATCTCGTTTGTAGCAAGTGGAAGCATCTCTAGGTATATGCAACAAAAGTTTTAAATATACATTTTTCCTAGTAATAAAAGCAATAAAAGTAAGCTAATTCCAAAGGCGGCTGATGCAAATGAGAATTTAAAAAAGAAGAATATTGGCAGATGTGCCTGATTATATAATGAAAAAACTGTCTTCTACTTCTAGTGCTCTATGTACAAGAACATACAAGTGTAATTGTGTATGGTCTTAAGTATAATAATTCATTTGAACATAGGTATAGGCCGAGAAAAGGAGCTACATTGTTCGAGCATAGATACAAAGCAACTTGTTTTTCACAGGAATCCGTGCAAAACTTTGCACGGAATGAACTATACAAAGCTCTAATAAAAAGAAAACACCTACTCTGGTCAATTTATTGGGTTTCTACGACTAGTTTTGTACTCCTTAAACAGGAATACCGAATAAATCGTTCATACAAGGTTATCGCCTATATTCTGACGTGAGGAACTTGTGAACCTTAAAGTTAAGCTTTCAGTATACTCTAGCGGAACCGCTGTACATTAGGCAAAATGTACAAAGCTTCACTCACAACCTGGATATCGTCAATAACAATCAATCTCAGTAAGGACGAAATTTAATGCGTGAAATCTGGATAGATTAGCCAGAGGAAATGTTTTTTAATTATGAGCATTCCCTATACCAGAAAGCTTTTGGTTGTTGTTGCCTCCAAACCTTTAACAATCGGGCTGTAGCCCAAAAAATAATACACCCGTGTTGTATTGTAGCAGATATAGTGCAAACAGAATTCAATTTAATGCAGCAACAGGATAAAACTTGCGAGAAAGCGAACAATCTGGTCACATACAGTATTCAAGACTTTAACGTGTTTTCGCGTTCTCAAAACTAAAATGTACAAAAAGGCCGCGCGTGTTCAATACCAACCAAACTAGACAAAGGCAAAGCCATCAAATGTGCAAGAGGGCATCTAGCGCATCGGCGCAATAGCGGAATACGTCACTGGGAACGTTGACGAATCACTCAATATTTGAATTTGGCCAAAAATTTTTAAAGGTAAAAATAAGACACTAAAATATTACAAATATTTTTCCAGTCTCCATTAGGTCTAGGCAGTCTCACATGTTTTGTTATAATGATTTGTTGTCAACAGCTACAACCCCACTGTATCAATGGTAACCATTTCAAATTAAATTATTGAAGAAAATACTTGAATGATATGCAATTTTACTTACTAATACTATAAAGCGTTTAAAAGATTCATAAGGGTTGGTTTATAGTTTCTCAAAGCAATGATATTTAAAGTAGTTGATTGCGGTTCTGTTTTATCTAGTCAATGACATTTTTCTGTAATGCAATCGCCCAATTTTTCATTAATTGTCATACCTTGCAAAAAAMCGCACTAGAGAAGATCGCTGTTTATAAAGCCATTCAAATATTTAACATACATCAGATAGTACCTTTTTACTAATATCGTTATCAGATTTACGATCCTATACCTTACAAAATCGGCGATATCAGCCACTGGCGTAAAAGTAAAATAACTCAAGTTCTTAATACAGCAAAAATAACGGACGTAACTGTGTATCAACACAAGCTTTCAAGTTAAACTGTTACATTCCGATTGTCACAGTGTAAGAGACAATCGCACCATTTAAAACATAAAGTTCAGTTTCTAATAATATCACCAATTTGCTGACGTACGTTTCACGAGCACGCCACTGTTCCGCGGCATTGCTGAGAAATTCCCCGGTCCCGTAAGTCCTTTTAGATCAAGCCGGACGATTCGAGCCTTACAAAACGCTCGCTTTATTTATGTTTGATACGCCCGATATTCAAATGATTCTACCCAGCACGCGAACAAACTGTTAACTAGAGTGTTGTTCAATTCGAATGCCAGGATTTATTAAAAACGCCGCCGCCAACGCCGTCGGCCTTATCTTAATGCATCATTTACTTAATTCCAGGCGTTCTCATTCTCCCTTTTTTATACCGCGCTTCGGCCCGTTACAGGAATGGTCGCCTGCCAACAATGGTGATCTTGTTATTATGTGACGCCGCTTCATTTACATAGTTGCAACATCCAATTGGCGCATTTGTTGGAGCGGTTCAAATGATTTTCAAATGACTGGATGCGCGCCAAATTTGAATGTAGAGAACAAATGCAGTTTTGGAAATAGTGATTATGGTTATACATACCAAGACTGTCGATTGAGCCACACCTGAAATATTTGAATAAGGACTTTACCCGCATTTTTTGGCAGGTGTAAGTTCTTATTAACTTTTACAAGATCTGGACAAAGTGTAGGGCTCGGAAATATCCAATGATTCACATTTACAATCCATAGGGTACATACCGTGCAAAATGCTACAAATGAATTGTATACATGTAATGTTGCAATGCACGATATTGATTTCGCTTACGTTTTTGTATCAGTAATTGTTGCATTTTGGGAGGCAAACATACGTAGTCGGAGGATTTGTAAAGTAAAAAAAGAAGAAGAAGGGGCACTGCGCAGTAACATTTTGGTTACGATTTATATCAGCTAAGACGTGTTTCTGGTGATATGTAGGGCCATTATTCTATATTAATGTCCTGAAGATGCTCCTTATAAGAGCGGGCGAAACGTCAACCCTATTTCTACACCTTCTTAACGGGGCTATTTCTTTTAGCTTCAAAGTTGAAGATAAGCTTGTCACTTTTATGATTACCTATACTTATATAAAAATGTCCAAAAAAAGTGAGCCTAAAATAGAAAAAACTAATTTATGATGTACAGCGAATAGGCAATTCCTACAAGTATAAGTCTGAAAACAAGTCTTTGGAGGAAATGTATAGAAGGAATCGTTTTATTGGTATTTGTAGTGTCAGTTTTGACTACAGAATAGTCATGAACGCATAGCGATAATTGAAACTCTCGAATGCTTCCATGCTCTGCTTCCATTCTCATGCAATCAAATTGAACTATAGCCTACGTGAAGCACAGAACATAATTTACTTCATTTTACTTCCACATCCAACGGATGGGAAGTATTGTATCGCGAAAAAAAAATTCAAAATGGTCGTAAACGCAAAAACGAATTGAGCAAAAAATAATTTATTGTCTGTGTGTCTGTGGTATTGTTTATGGACACGATAACTTTCAAAAGACTTAATATGAACTTGAAATTTGGCAAACGTATAAATCTCAACTACCCAAAGCGACCTATTGTTTGTGGGGTAAGTGGGGTATCGGGAAGGGGGCGAAATTGGGGGGTAACTACCCTTTTTGCAAATTTTTATTTTTTATCGTTTTAGTATTTGACTAGTATTATAACTGCGAGTATTATTCGTTGTTATAAATTTTCAGTGCAGCAAACTGTTTAGAAGATATTAGCAACTTAAAGAAAATGGTTTTCCCTAAATATCTCAGAATATATTTAATATATTCAAAAAATTAAAATACCATCAGATAGGAAATAAAATTTCTCACATAAGTGTCTTAGAAAATTTATTCAAAATTTTGATATTTTCGAAATATTTCTTTTTAAATTTTGGTATTTCTGATCAAAAAGCACTCTTGTAATTTTTTTTGTTAAGTTAATAATATTCGAGTTATTTGGAAAAAAACTATTTTAAAATTTATATATTTTTGCTAATATTACGAGGACTGTTTGTCTTAGAAAAAATGAGTAGAAAGAAAAAATGCTCAAAACCTGACAACTAATCGTATGGTATAAGAAATAAAACGTAAATGTCATTTTGGCAATTGGATGTGTAAGTATTGATTCAATTTGCAGCGGTTTTTAGATTGAGACTGCATTATGACGTCAGAACGATTTGCCGCCCCAAAAAGACCAAGCTATAGTCGTTCTTATCAAACAAAATGAAATTGTCGTGTACATACTTGTAAAACATAAAGCAAATTCCTGACTGCGGCACACAGCTCAAAAGTCTGGCAACATCGCGATTGCTCTGATTTTGCTAATTACCGGATGGCGAGGCAATCGTTCTCGAAAACGCGCATTGTTTCTTGGTAGTGGGCATGCCGAATGACAAAAAGGAACTTGCAAACCTGTCTTTATTTCTTTATTACTTTTCTTGATTGCTGGATTTCATGTCTTATCGTCATGATACTTTCTGGAATACGCATTGGGTTAATTACCTGAAAAATGCCGTAAACGGGCTATTTCTAAGTTTAACGATTCAGTCATCGCGAGGTAATGGCCAGGTTGTACGAAAAAAGTAATAGAGGTAGTTTTACATCGCACTCCACTATTATGCCGCTGAAGGAATGCTCCTAACCGCTGAATGATATGTCTTTACATATACATGCGAATAAAATGTAAAAAAGTTCTTACCTTCACCAAGCGGACGCCGCTCTAACCTGTAATTAAAAAAATGTGTCAGATTGGCTATCGGAACGACTAGCAAAAGCAGCTTCTTAAATTGAATAACACAGCAAAGTTTTCATGTCTAAATTATAACGTACCGGTTTTAATTGGCCGTCTAACACTTTACCTATCACGCCACTCGATAATGCGAGCATTAAAGAATGCTTTAAGCAGATTATGACTACCGAAAGAGGTGCGTGTTTTAATCCCGTCAACTTGTGACAGCTCAAACATCGGCTTTTGTAGTACGAGAACCCGACTACCGGTTTTTTCCGAGCTGATACGTCTATTTCTGTTCCATTGTGCCCGCGGGGCGGCTATGAAATCGCCCTCTTTCGCATGTGACGACTTTTAAGTCCGCACATGTGCTCGATGTACGATAAATACAACTCAACATACAACATACAACATACAACAACATCACATCCGTGGGAGGGTTTCACCAAGAACTGTGGTGCGCAACATTTTATATGAACTGAAGCTTGAGTAAGGATTTACTAATGTATATACATATAAAATATATTTTAAAACATAATTAACTTTAGTTTAATCTCTACTATTTATAAATAAGAGAGCTTTACTATGATGTCAAAAGCCAATATTCTATTTTTATTCCTTTTTGGATGTACAACTTGTTTGAAAAAAAAAAATTCTGTTTGTATCTGGTGCACTTTTATTACTTATTTCTTTATTAATGATTGCTTATGATAAATGCATAATTAATGATAAAATTTTCACATCTATTACATATATTTTATTGTTATTAACCATGCTATGAGAAGAAAACTTGCCGCTTGTTTTCCCTCTGTCCAGAAAGGTTTTCTGAAGATGGCCCTGGAAATGGATAGGTCATACTTATAAAACAATCGGAAGTTTGTACTTTTGTTGCGTTAAAACGTGATTTCTTGTTTATACCAATAATGTTACTTACATCATTGTTGAATTAGGTAGATTTCAGACTAGGTATTTCGACTGAAACAAATAGTAATTGTTCCCCATTCAAAACCCTTAAACTAAATCAAAATTGTGCCCATCGTAACTAAATACATTAGATAAAAGAAATAAGAAATTAGTAACCAAAACGACAAAAAAAAGTAAGAATAAAGATGCCTAAATGCCTTGCAGGTATATTATTCACGCATAAAATAGCCACACTTTGTAAAATTTATGTAGCAGCAGCGGTAAAATAATTGAAAAAATCGTACAATTAATGGTGGCAGTGGATAAGCATCCGTTCAATTTGCAAACAATCCACTTCGTCCTTTAACTAATATTTAAATTATTCGCTAATTTAATTTGTATTACTTTAGCATGAATACAAAATATTCAAGCTCATACCATTAATTAAAAAATTGACATAGCTTATCAAAGGTTACAACTACATCAGTGAAATAACATATAAAATTTTGTAATAAAAATGAGCATTTTGATCTCAGAAGCAGCATCCTAGTAACCATATCTAAAAAAGGTTGTTGAGCACGCCTGTGGACCATAAGCTGTTACACAAAGAGATCAATGCTTATGAGTACAATATAGTCTCTATCGTCTTTGTTGAATTGCGGTGAAAACGAGCTATTCAGCAAAGAGTTATTTGCAGTCTAAATATACCTTTTGGAATGAAGAAACAATTAAGAATTGAGATATCTACAAGGTAATGATAGAAATCAATCTACTGTGTGAAAAGAGTTTAAACACTGCATTTCAAGAACATAAAGAATAGGGAATTTAACAGACGTAGGTCATGAAGAAAACCAAAGCAATTTATATGCTACGGGGGTATAAGCAAACTAGTCCAAACAAATCAGAGCTGGTCTAACAATGGAGTGGCAAAAATTATCCAGAAAGTGATAAAACCTAAAAATAAAACAAATGAAGAGGCCTGGAAAGCATAACGTACACCGGTAAGTACAAGACACTTTGAACATGCGGGGAAAACATTTTTGAAACAATTCAAAATATTTTACAACGCAGGGTTCCAAGGCAGCAAGCCAAAGACTACGTACTCAAATATATAAGACAAGGAAGATTATAGGAAACGCAAAAAACTTGATGACTGCATTCGTTGTTTTTGGATTAACATTGATTTCTGATTGCTATATGAAAGCTTGTATATGCCTTTTAGCAAAATAGGCATAACACAATGATCTCCATTTGAAAGTCCATATGTACTGCTATAAATTTATATCTACATTTGGAACGAAAACTTTAATAATTTATTATCAGTAATATTGTGCTGAAATAATGTCTGGACAACGAGGAAGGTGAAGGAGGATGTATTGCAAATGTAGGAAGCTGAATATTGTACAAGTAATGAAGGGGCAAATATTGTAATGGATTGTCATCATGATAAGAATCCAATAAGGCAGACTAACTAAAAATTATTAGCAAACAAGTTTGGATGGGAAAGGAAGACTCTCAGGACCGAGGGCGACGTGAATTCTGACTGCATAAAAGACCTAAAGAGAAAACCAAGGACAAAAAGGGCTAGATAAATATAGTGAAGCAAATCTTGGGTACGCTAGGTCTAGAATGGTAAAATATGACAAATTAAAGAAAAATCATTGAATTAACCCCTAATAACCAAACTACAAGAGCGTAAAATCGCACCAGTGTCAAGCTGATATGACGACATTCACAGCATTAAATGTCACTATCGGCGAAACAAACAAAAGGCTTCCGTTTCAGGCGGCGCTGAAAACAGTCGCATTGTTCAGCGCGACTTCTAATTGGCGCTTTGTGGCGGCTTAATCGAATTTACAAAATACAAGTGGGAAATTCTTTGTGCGGCGCTGCATGCAGAACACGTGTGCCGTCGAAAAAGGGCGAAATCGAATTAACCGTGGAAAGTACACGCACAACAAACGCCGGTCCGGACTGTTGCACGGCCCCAATTTCCTGGCTTTTGAGTTGAAGGCGCACGAATTATGAATAGGATTGTGTAGACGGTAATGGCTCTGTGGCAATGAAAATGTTCGAAATTCCCAGAAAGTCAAGCGCATACGCACACATATATCGGCACAATGGCCCGTGAAATCAATCCACCAACAAAAAGAGGCCTAACTCTTTTGTTGGCCACCGACGTTAATCTTTTCTATCAATACAAATTCTATTAAATTTTGTTTGAATGGCCCTTGGTGCCCTTCATTATTTTCGGGTGTAAGGCGTTTGGTGAGTTATACAAGCTTCCAGGGCACCGACACAACTAAATGACTAAATACTATTATAAGGAATTCGCATAGAAAGATACTTCATTAATTATTATCAGTACATGTCATAAAAATTGAATGAACACAAATATTTAACTATACACCAATAAGACAAGACAAGACAACAGGAAGAGTCTGATTATGCCTTATAGGCTTCATTTTAAAAGCTAACCTGCTGTAATTTAAAAAAATGCATTACTGCATCTCTGTTACAAAGTTTCTTCTAATATTAACTTATACTCAAAGTATTTTTGGTTTTTCTTAATGTGGTCTTTCTGCTCTTTGCTGATTTAAATATTATTACTAAATAAAGGCAATGAGCCATTAAAATGTTTTTTTCAGCTTCGTTTCTTCTTCTGTTAAAACACTTATTTCAATGAACCCAGAAAAATGTTTTAATATTCCTTTTCACTCTCAGTGCTATATGAAAACTGGTTTCTTTATAACTTCTGCATCAAGAAGCAAAGTCTACTGAAACGGTGGTAATTTCAGTATAGTACCAGCAACTCTAAATCATAGGTGGATTTACTCGTCTTTGCACAGGTTGAGAATTCTGTCCACATTATATATCTGTAATCACCAGCAGCTGCTCCCTTGCCCCTCTTCAAGCGGTTGCTTCGCCCTTTCCTGTTAGTTCAATTCCTTCTCGCAGTCTTACTTTTTCATTGATTTAGTTCGTCATGAAACGATCTTATAGGTCTTACTCACTTCTGTGGACTCCATTCTGTCACCCTAAGGATTCGTCTTTTAAAATACCGTGAAAGACATACATAGGTTTTAGGTTATTTGTAATAGGTTTGTTGGAATACCAATGTCTTCCATGTACTGCCAGAGTTTATGTCTTGGAATCTTCCTTAGATATTCGTAGGCCAAGTGTACTGAGCTCCACACA
This sequence comes from Rhyzopertha dominica, assembly GCA_025024175.1. Classification (NCBI taxonomy): domain Eukaryota; kingdom Metazoa; phylum Arthropoda; class Insecta; order Coleoptera; family Bostrichidae; genus Rhyzopertha; species Rhyzopertha dominica. The sequence continues at coordinate 15,641,368 of QCXZ01000137.1, forward strand.
AGATCCATCCCCAGTAAAATTAGCCTGAGCTTCGCATGTTCTAGTATTATGTTTACTCTTACACTTCTGTTTTATTTCGTTTTCCATATATTTTATAAATAGTTTACATAACTCTTATTGCTCGATGCATTTGCTCGTATATCCTTCTTTGAAGATTGTTACTAAAAAGACTCCAATCCACTCCTTTGTTGAAAATCCTGGTCAATCCTACATTATAATGTAAGTAAGAATTTAGATGGAAATGCCATCTGTCAGCATTACACTTACATGATGACAAATAGTCTGACGTCAGACTAATTTTTGTCAGTGTTTCCAAGAGACAGCTGAAAGTATTCACCCTCGTATAGTGTTATATTTGTTTTTTTTAAGTAAGCGATCGTAAGATATCTTCATTTAAAAAGCTGCAGTAAGAAATTTTCCAATGGATTTATCAATTAATAACTTATTAATTTAAATAACTAAACTTGGAAAACTATGACGCTTCCATCTCATTGAATGCTATTTTTCTTAAGGCTTACAGAAACATCTTTGAGTGTTTGAGAAACTGTTTAAACAAACAGCAATAACGCAGAGTGGAAATATGAAAGAAAATTATACAATATAGCTGAATCCACATAAGGAGATTTTTTTAGGAGTCACCCGTGTGTGAGGTATAAGGAAGACGTAATTTTCTTAACAATGAAGAAAAGGAAAATGCAGCAATTAATTAATTTTCTGCACAATCATGTAGAGTTATGAGACAAGAAGTTTCCTAACACTGCTGATTTCTATACCAGGTAAAACAAATTCGGGACAATATTTAGACAGTCCTGCGTCCAATTGTAACGTATGGTGTAGAAATCTGGGTGATGAACCCAGGAAGGCTTGAAATGTGGAAAAGTTTTTACAAAAATTTTAGGAGATAATAGGGTCAACCATAGGTTGGCAGAAAGGATATTGGAGTAAATCTAAGAGAGCGATGGATGGAGACAGTTGGAACTGGAGAAAAACAGTAATGATAGGAAAACAAAAAAGAACTGCTTTATGAGAACTACATAGTATATATTCAACCAATAATTGTGCAAGATACATTCCGAAACAGATCTGCCTAATATCCTTTCATTCGGAGATCTTGAACTTTCTACTGTGCCAAAAAACACTGAGTGTATCTTCATACATATAATCCTTCAATTGCTGATACTTAGTGATGGTTTGGAACCATTCTGATCATTTTGCAATTCCTTCAATTTTTGGTGTAAAATTCATCGTTCCTTGTCATGACATCTTCGCAAGATACTGGCAAATTTACTGCTGAATGGGATCTAAAGGTTAGAAATCACTTTAACCCACGAACTTGCTGTATCCCACACTTTTTCCTGATGACTCAGCCCATTATTCTCCACAAGCCCAGAGCTCGTTTATTTGCATAAGGAAACCATCGAGCATTACGGCCCATTAAAAACCGTTCAAAAAACAAATTCAATAATTATTGCGAATCCGACCGTCAGAAAAACCAACTCGCAAGCCGTTAAACAAGCGATGTTAGTGTTGCCGATTGTCAGTATGCATGTCTTTCCGATTTACAGAAAAAATCGTTTTCACGCCAGACGCCTCGTCGTGAAACAAAATTTTACGCAGTTGATTACACAAATTTCGGTAAATAAAGAATAACTAATCGATGACCGGGCGTGTAGGAACAACAGTTCGTTTGGTTTTGTTGGCGTTTACTCGAGTATGGCCAGCCCAAAACCGATGAATACGTGAACAAATAAGCAGGCCATGGTATGGCAACAAAAAGGCTTGAAAAGGAACCAAATAGGAGATAACAGTTACAGTTAGGAATGCGCTTTTACTGCATTTTGCCCTGTCGATGCAGCCATTCTAATTATACATCTCAATATGGATTCCAGAGCCATAAAATGACGTTACATCTAGTAAAACAATACAGTTTTATAGAATGAGCATAGTATGAACATTGCAACAATATATCTTTAAAAATACTTTAGGTTCCTTGTTAACAAGAAGAAATCCTACCACTGCAATTATTGGCCACCACGGAATGTCACCTTAATTGTTTCCTGATTTTTATCGATCTTTTCTCACGTCATTAAAACTAAGCCGACTCATATTAGCACCATAAACGTATTTATTAAGAAGATGTGTTAATTACATCCGTTAAAAGCCATGCACGGGAGATCCAGTTTTAGTACCTCATTTTTTACGACCAGTCATCCAACTCAGATAGTTTTAATATGCATGGGCGTCGACGCCGGATTATATACAGATCCCGCGAGATTCATGTTTTATTAATAAGAATAGTTCTATTTGTTTTTGTGCGAACTAACTGCCTTATTTTGTTAAATTAACCATTCTTAATTGATGATAGTTTTATGACTACATTGCATACTGAGAGATTTTATAATATAAACATCTTCAATTTAAAATAAAGAATGCATTTAAATATATGTACACGCAGTTTTAAAATTTATATTATATAATCTAATAATACAGAGAGTTTTGTTTTTATTGCATACTAAGCACATCATAGTAGTTTGCTGGTATAAAATTGAAAAAGCTTGAAGAAGGAATTGTTTGAAGAAATGTAATTTTTTATCTAATTAATCTTTAATGTTTCCATCCTATAACTGCATTTACGTCTCTCTGCATACCGTATGTGTTACAGTACACAGATTGTTTACATTCTAATCCTATAAGTCAATTGCGCAAGTGATCAAACGGAGAATGTGTGCTGCATCTGATGCAGCTCAACAGTTAACATAAGCTTTACATACAACAAGCTTTATAAGTTGACGTTCAAAATGCGTAATTAAACATACATGCGTTCTTCTTGGTATACCTACAAGTCAAATACACTTCACTACCTCATGAAAATAAACTGCAAATGTAACAAGCAGACCATTTTACCTATGATAAAATGATTTAAGAGAGTTAACATATGAGTCTTCCTCAAAGATGTGGCCAAAATTTTCGCCTCTTTTACAAACCATAAATTTCTATTATTTGCATTGCCTAACACTAAAAGTCAAATTACAGATCCATGTGTGTATTAATATGTTTGATATAATATCCTCCAGTTATTGACCAGATTTTTTGAGTAAAAGCGGCATTTGCCTTACCAGAAAGTCTCAAGGTTCCTAGTAAATTAAAATCAAGTGATAGAAAAGTACAGTACTAGTAAGCACTGTCCATGTTGATTATGTAGTCGGTACAAGTATAGGGGTTTTTGCTTGACACTGACAACGAAAAGTTGACGTTATCGAGGAGTGTCAATTTATTGCTTGCTAAGCGATAAAATCTAGTCAATAGCAACAAAGTAAACAGCGTCCTTTTTATGCAGTACATTTAACAATTGTCAAATTTTAAAAAATTTGCGCGGTTTAGTTGGTATATCTAGTTGAAAAAGGTAATGGAAATTGAAAATACTGACAGTGATACCCAAATACACCTCTATAGATTATAAATGCTTCAGGAATTGTAACTTTTACGTTTGTTGTCAGAAAAATGAAAGAAGTTATACGAAAAGCAATATAACCTATTGCGACATGTTGTATAAGTCGAAGGAAATTTGTAAATATTGAGAAAACGTACTCCTTTCTTACAAAAATTAATTATTTGTATTATATTATTATAATTATAATTAATACTATCTCACTCGTGTAACCACATGAAATGTATTTTTTGCACGTGTTAAAACAAAAACCACTAAAATGTCAATTGGCTAGAACATGATTTTTGTCAATATCTCGTAAACTTTGTTGGCAACTGAGTTTCTTCAAAACCAATACTTTGCTTCGCAAATGATGTCTTCGATGGCCCTTTAATTCGAGAGAATTTTTGACTTCGCTATAATCATACCAGAAACGGTTGGCAAGAGTACGTTTTACTTTCTTTTGTCAGAACTGGTATGCATTTCCTTTGACCCACTGCAACAATTTGCATTCATGGCGGCAAATCAACTGCATATATCTGTTCAAGCGCATACCTGATAATTTAATTAAAACGTTCCCACAATCGCGCAAAGCTCAAGGCAGCCTAACCGGAAGCGATTTCTAGATCGTAGATCTGACGGCGATAAGACGGACACATCACAAACAGGAAAACCAGATCGACCTATTATGCCTTTAATGGATTTAAACGTCAGGAGTGTCGGAGCGAGCGGAGCTTAAGAGGATTAGGGCAAAGGAAGGTTCACACTTCAAGGGTGTCGACGTTTTTAAGGGCGTCGGAATAATCCGTCCGGACGAAAAACGTCAGAGTAATTAACAGTGCTTTCATCGGGTCATTGCAAAATGAATTTATGTAAATGAACAAAAAGTTTAATGGCCCCAGAAAAACGTAAAATGTAAATCAGCTCCTTTCAAACGAACCAACAAACAAATCATTATCTAAATATAGTCAATTATTGCCATAAATATTTTCATTTGGATTTTTGTCACTGCTCATTGCTATTAGATGTTTTTACGTAATTGCCGTTATTCCTGCCGGCGTAATTACAATTTCGCAATTTTCATTTCCCATCCCATTATAGTCAAGTGCGCTAGGAGACCGGCTAAAACCGTAAACGGTCGATTTTACGACAGTAAAACTGTTTAACAGGCCATTAAGGCTGGCGGGAGCAAACATACGAGCAGTTAAAAGTAAATCAGATCGTTAGCATTCGCACGAGAAGTACTTACGTAATACAACATTTTATTGCCCCCGCGAGGAACAATAAAACTCAACAAACACGGAATGTTTAGCCCCAGCTTTATTGTAAAGCACCCAAGTCATGGTCTGGTAAACGAAGTAAGCTGTAATTTCGTCCACGGACAGCCTGTTTGATTTACCCGTATGTCCCATATCGAGGAAACGATAAAGTTTATTCTGATAAAGGGTGACCTAAAATATGCTGGCACAATAGGTTTTTTGTAAACTACATGCCTTATTTCAGCACTTACAGTTTTTTGTGTTGACAATTGTTAGAAAATTTCAACGATAGTGTGCCAAAAATATCCTTAGGCCCCCTAATGATATTTATTTATATTACCTCATGATCTTGGTGACCAATTCACATTAACTTCCTAAGGGATAACACAATCCTTAAACTTCGTTTACAACAATACCAAATAATCAATCCCCAGCTTAATACCGCACCAAATTGTGACCCGGGAAGTTCTTCAATCACAATTGGTTATTTCGATCCACAAAACTCACTTGGATACCTGTATCGCAATTTAGACAATAGTGAAATGACACAAGAAATATTACATTGACCTGGTAGGAACACCGTGATGCTTTCTACTACTCAATATAACGCACGATTGGTAGTCCAATAATTATCTTCACCGTGAATTTAAAATGTGTATTTCTGTTTTCAAGCTTTATATACATCATCGATTTTCTCAGTATATTTTGTCCTTTTGACTGCAGAAACAATAGTTAAATGCATTTTTATGACTCTGAGAGTGCATCAACTAAACCCTAAAAATGTCAAAACTCCGTCGAAAAAAATTCTTAATGATTGATTTTCTTCTTTCGTTTATAGCAACTAAAGTTATTTTTTTACAAATTCCTATTCACGCAAAAATAATATGTGTACCAATAAATGGGAAACCAAACATTCTATTTGTATATTCATATACCTAAAGTACCTACACCACTTTTAAAGGAGCCATTCAATTTTTTTTGCAATAAGTTTGTGAAGTATTGGCGTATATTAATATAGGTAGACAGCAACAGAAGATGTTTCTGTATTGCACTAAATCTGCTCGAAATGGGAGTTTATAGCAAATTATCTATTATGATAAAATACTTGCAAATAGTTGTTTACACTAAACTCTGTACCTTTAATCTTTTAAAACATTAAGCTGATATGACCGATAATTATAAAACATAAATTAAGCACCAAAAAAACACATTCTACACTTATTTTTGACCGTCCTTCTTTTCTTTTAGCAAATACTTCCAATTGGATTAGGCAGGTCTACACTACAGATTGTCATTTATTTACTTACTTAAATTTATATCCGCAAGAATAAATGTTATTTGGCAAGAAGACTACAGCATATTTCGGAAGCTTGTTAAGATTATATTTTTTATACCGATATATAGTTCATAATGTTTGGGAATGGGTGTTTTTTTATCGATTCTGATGTAATTCATATTACCGTGTTACATAGTCTTGTCATCACTTGAAGTGGCTCCAAATTTAATCCGGAGGCTCAAGATTGCTGGTCATGCAATAGGTCGTCTACATTCAAACAAACAATTGCCTTAATGAAAAGGTGTCCCTGTTGAAATATAGTTTTCCTTCAACTTACCTTCTTCCATGAAGTCAATAGTACGAGGAAAGGTTAGTATGTCTAGCATATCGTGATATATCTGACCATTGAAATTTTCCTCAAACGATCACTATAATATCCCAGCCCTCATATTAAGTATTTTAGTATCTAAATGAGGATTAACGTCATTCCAGTTATGCAGATTAGCTGGGACATTTAAGAAAAATATAGTTAAACTTTTACAGACCTCCAGTTGTCAACTAAATCGTTTAAATTTAATTCATGAGTCAAGTGAATTTTTAAAGAGTGAAGAGTCTGTGGAGAATTGTGAAGGGTGATGACATGCTGACTCCAGAAGCTTGCAATAGTTTTCGAACAGACTGCGTATTTTCCATGAGAGCAACATGATCCAAATCGACAACAGCTTGGACGGATTTATGTTTCCGACTCTGAACTGATCCAGTTTCCCTAAATTTTTTCATAAATTCCAAAACGTTTATCCGGATGCAATTCTTTAATACAGCGAGTAAAATAAACTTAAAATTTACACATGTTTCTGGATAGTAAACACCACTTTTGATCCGTAACTTTTAACGTTAAGTACTAATTAATTACAAAATTCAAACTGGCGCAACAATGCAAACAATTCATGAAGATAATTTAATTATTGCAAAGTGAACAATTCACGAAGGCAAAAGTACAGAATAAAAAGTTGAAGACAAATTAAGTTTGAGTTTTTATTGAATTAGGGATCTAGTGATTTGTTTTCGCTTTCTTAAACTAACAAAATATATGTACAAGCCGTACCTACAAAAAAGAACAATAAATAGAGAGTCATTTTTAACTTTTAGGATAAGGAAAATTTCCGTGTTTAGTGATAACTAACTAATAAAAATTGAATTTTTATATTAAAAATTGATCGCTTATTTTTTTACGCTGCTTTGAAAAAGCGTCTTGAAGGACCTTCAAAATTGGATATTATTCAACATCTATTATTTATTTAAAAATTAAGAGCGAGATCTACCAAGGGTTCGAATGTTACATGAATATTTCAGAATTTTACTCGATTTTGTTTTGCATGGAATTATTGAAAGTTTTTTTTTCTGTAACAACCGACATATAGAATACACTAAAAGATACTCTTACTAGCATCGATAAATTTTCTTTTGGTAGTGTGAAACATTGATGCTCTGATCAGACACCAATACCGTTATAAAGTATGGATAGTTTTGCTTCGATACCACATCGATATTAAGGCAATATCAATATTTGACATGTAATTTTAATATCGCATAGCCCTACTTGTAAATGCGTTTTGCAATTTTATGGTTTAGCAGTTAAATAGGCCCATTTTTAATGTAAAAATTGTGTGTAGTCGGTATGACTGAGCATCAAACCAGTGCTTTGGTAGGGAGCAGGTGTACGGAGTAGAGTGTTTGCTTGGAGGTCAAGGATCGATTCCTGGTCAAGCGAATTTTTTTTTCATAATTGCCTATTTCAAAACTATTATGTGCGAGAGGTGGTAGGTAGCAGAGCATCATTCGGAAACACGTCCAACTTTAACCTATTTTATTKCCGTTTAAAGACGATTGTGGCAGGTAATCGATTTGTAATCTCAAAAACATAACACCGAGTAGTAAGAACGGATCACAGCATTGCCATTGGGCGGATCTTTATTTCAAAATCCTCCTCACTACCGCTATTTCAGCTAAAGATTATTTCCCGCTCAAAAAGGATACATTTCAAGAGATGCTTTATCATCTCCACCTACAATACAATTAAGAATATTTTGTCTTTCAACACGACCATATGCATTTTGAAAACTTGCAGCGGTATTTCGTGGTTCGGAGTCGACGCAACGAAAATGTTTCAGATTTCGCTTTGCCTATTACGGATGCAAATTGTCATTGCCATCTAGATCACGACGACTCATCTGACATCTTCGTACTCCCAAAGCAAAAAGTCTTCAAAGATTCCGCGTGCGGCCTCCGCTATCAGTGTGCTGATCTCGGGCCGACTGTAAAAAAGTACATAATGATCAAATAGTAACACTATGGGCGACCCGTGCGACACGCGAACCACTCATAACATAATTGCCCTATTATGTGAGGGGCGGCGGCGCGGGGCCAGCGCCGCTGCCCTGCGGTGTCACGCTCGCACTGTTATACGCCGCCTCACCTCATTATCATTGAAATGCTAATCTAATACTATTAGAGTGCGGGCGATAAGCGCACACTGTGCCATGCGGGAACGAGCCGACGCMTTCGTATTAATTTGTCAGCACYCAGCGGGGATYTTTGACACTGTGATTTTTCAATGTAACGATTTGGTTTATTAGGGGTTGTAGTCGTGTGATCGCTCGATATCTTAGGAATCGTGATTTAATTTTTTTTCCCACCGTACCTGCGCTTTCCTCGAACTAATGAATTTCACTAGCGCGACGTCTTATCGTTCCAGTTAACCTAATTCATTGAACGACCTGTCACCCTTGACAGTGCGCGCTTCTCCATTCTCTCTTCTAGAAAATGAAAGTTCTTCCTTCCTGTTGCTACGGTGGACAACGGTGTTATCGGGTTGTGCAAAAATTCCCTGAAGCTGGGGATATCCTCATGTGCCATTCTCAAAGCTCATCTTGGCTTCAAAATAGGAATTTCTAATCATTTTCATCATCGCCCATAATATTTTTAGAGCCTGTGTCATTTTCGATATTTCCATAGTATTCGTTGTCTGTCATTATTTTTGGATTCATTGTCGAGCTGAAAAGCATACAGAACTTACAAATCTATTCTGGGAGTCTAATTAAATCAAGGGATGTAAGGCTTTACAATGCTAATGAAATTGTGCAGTGAATAAAGAATATCCAGTAGCTGCCATGTAGGTACCTACTTTCATTCTTTAATTATGATCTTAAAATTGCCTGCAGTGTTCTTTCTTTATAAGACTGCTCAGCTTTACATCTCAGTGGTGTCCATCAAATAAACTATTTCTTAACATTAATAAACTTGTTTCGTTTTCGCATTCTCGCAAAGTGTTTCACATCTACTATCACTATAGCCTATAGATATTGCAACGTTTTACACATTTAAGGATCTTAATATCATTCTTGACGAAAAATTTACCTCAATATCCACATTTAAAGATAGTTTTATACTACTGGGCTTCATATACTGCATGTGCGGCGGCTTTAAAGTGTCAGATACATACAGTTGATTGTTTTATTACTAATAAGATCTAAATTGGAATGTGCTTGCTTAATTGGATGACCTTTATACATTTTAACCGATAAAAAAAATCGCTCTTATCCATTTATCATTACAAAACACATATTTCCTGGACCACTTGTCTGATTTTTGGGGTTGTGGTCCGATTATGAGGTACCCAACCAGAGCAAAGTTTTCTGACGGCTAATTGCACATGAAATTGAATGCTTAAATTTCGTCGTATACCACATGACGATCTTCAGTCATTCGTTGTACAGCATCAAACATTTTCCTACAGGAGATGTTGCGGGACCGGGACCTCTACTCCTTGAGTGTCCACACAGTGAAGCAAGACCACAAATTTAGTTCTTAGAACCCAGGGTATATAGTTGTCTTTGATGGAGCTTTATCCCCAAATGCAGAAACTAAACACTTCATACATTGTTGTTGAGTCAAACCACAACGAAACTCATAGTAAATATAGTTGCATTATATCCAGACGTATTTTTTTTTGACAATTAAACAAGTTTAAAGGTATGATACTCATGTAAATACGAGAGAGGACGTAATGGCGACGTGTTCTAGAGAGTCCAACAGTCTAGTCTTTGTTGGATTTAAATAAACCTCTTTTTCCTTAAGACCAAAAGAATCAAGAAGCACATATTATTTAAAAAAAACCTTACGACTACAAACACGTGTAGAGTAAAAAAATGATTAGAAACAATGTGTACAACGAAGTTACAATGATAAAAATTTTATGAAATTATATCAACCGGTATAGATATATTTTTGAAAATTGTTCACGTTATGCTTAAGGGTGAATACCTCAGTAAACGAACGTTTCTAACATAAATCTATCAAGTGCATCTAGTCTCCAAATCGTCTTCGAGCCCACAACCGCAGCTTCACATCATCTGCAACCCAACCGTCGCGATGGGTGGAAAAGGAACAAAGATAAATCGCCGGAAAGTGGGCGTCCCGACAGCGCAAAACGTCCGATCGGTACGAGCATTTTGATAACGAGACATTAAGATAGCCGAGATAGGAGAAATTCTAACGTGGCCGGTGCCGACCGTTATCTCGGCGACACGGGTTTAATTTTAAATCGATTTGAAAGCTCTACAAGCCCGGCTGTTAGCYGGCCGAGATAGGGGGGCGCGAAGGTGTGAACGGGCGCACCGCAGGACCACCTGCGCGGTCCCCTGTTGTGGCGCGCGGGGCCCACGTGGTACACGACGTGACCCCGTCGGTAATATATGCCGGAGTGATCTCCGAACACGATCGGCTATTAAAGAGAAAAATCGGAGAGGGCCCCTAAACGCCGGGGATCTCATTAATTCGTTTTGGGCGTACTTATCTTACTATCGTAAACGTTCGCGGTCGCGGTGAATGTGTGTTAATGGTGTGTGATCTTAAAGGGAATGACGTTTTCTATTGCCGTAAAAATACCGGAAACGCCTCGATTGATTTATAAGTTAGACCAAGAAGGAAAACACAAAGGTCATTAGTTAAACAATAATTGTACTGTTAACTTCTAATTAGACAGACGATTGTTCGGTGTTTTCAGGAACTATACAAGATCCTGTCCTTACTCTGAAAGCTGTTACTAAGTATCGTTTATCTGGCGGGATGTAACTGCTCCTTGAAAGAATTGATGTATGTATGTATTCGTATAAAAAAAGTAGTCTTGATTATTCTGCATACTGCTCGTTGAAACTGTGATTTGCAGTATTAACGGTATTTGGTGTCATATACCAGGAATAGTCTAATTAAACTAATTTTAAGTCTACTACAAAAAATCTCACGTCTACTGGCAAATCCTTGGTAGAACATTTGTACAATGTTTTGCGTTGGAGCAATTTTAAGCCAGTATTGAACAATAGCTGTTACAGATATGTAGCCAATCCTGAATTTTCTATGCTACTMCAGTATTGACCATCGATATAGGTGCAATTATGGACATAGAATACTGACCAATATTACATTAAAAATTTTGAACTAATAACTGTAATAGATTTATAAACAGTATTGAACTTTCTGTACTGCCATAATACTGACCATATATTACTGTTTTAAGAAAATATAGATGCAATACTGGAAATATATTATTGGTCAATATCATTGTTACCTCACACTGAGTTATCGTTTAGCATAAATAAAGTTTGTTACAACAGGTGTAGACAAGTTTATGTTTTAATAAGGGTTGTTTCTATGGTTTTCTGCTAAGCAAAATAAAGTTAGGAGAAACGATACGTGTAGTCTCGCAGTTAGGTACTGATTAAGTGATTAGGTATTAAATAATTTAACAATTTTAACACTTTCCCCAAAGTTTTGCATAAATAATAAACAAAAACTTATACATTTTCCCACTGATTTGAGCGGATGCGCATGCGATGTTGCAAAGTCGCTCGTTTATCGTCCATATTGCCATTGGTACCATAATTACCGCAAGAGTGGGATATACGTTATCGTACCCTAAAAATACGGTAATGATTTACGTTTCAAGATAATTAAATACACATAATTAGCACTTGAACATGCATAAATGTACCTACATATACAATATATCCTACTGTTAAAACAGGCCATAATTATCTTTCTCTACTGTAAAAACTATAAAAATGTGCATTCTGTTTTCATCCCTATATTTAGCGCTAGCTAATATCCAAAGATGAATTTAAAGGTGGCATCGATATGTAGCAGTTCTGGTGTTATTATGAAATTCACTCCATAATTAGCTATATATACTGTTAAAAAGTAATAATGGATCTGTTAAACAAGTCTACGACATTATTATTATCCTGGATATATTCTTGTGAATCGGAAACATGGCAACAATCGACAGCTTAGGTGCTTAAAATGAAAATTTACCAACAAAAGTTATTCGTTCGCCAAGCACATATGCGCAAATGACTGCGTATTTCGTAGGAAAATTGAGTCATGTTGCAACAGTTCCAAAGAATTAGTTCTATTAATGGAGAAAATTTATGTAATATGATAAAAAACGTCTCCTACAAATGCACAATATTAGCCTAGGTTTTTTGTCAGATTTAGAAACTTTGGCAAAAACACTCCTGAAAGGAATAACGTACTTTTTGTACCAAAAAAGGCAAACCCGCTTCATTTCCCAAAACTTCGTCCTGTTGTGCATTACTAGTATAATATAGAACAAAAATAAGAACACAAATTTGAAGGCCTCTGGCATTAACGATTTTAGAAAGAAAGCGGTAAAAGAAGCAAAAAAATTAAGAGTACTCATGTTCAAACCTTAATAATAATAAACACGAAAGCAGAGGTTCGGAAATTTTGGCACGGTTGAGTTTAACTCGTTTTTATTTTACTTTATAGATAATGTTATAGTATAAAGCGTTTTTTTTAAAGAAGAATTAGCTTCTTTCACTTTTTTTCTGAACCACGCCATATATTGCATGTAGAAATTTAAAACTGAATAATACGATAGTCAACTACTCAGACCTAAAATGATCAATAAACTGTAAAATTGTTATTTTATCGATTATTATATGGTCAATACACAATGTCTACTTAATTCGTTTCTATCCAATAGTGTTGTTTGTTGTTTTATCTCGTTATAGCCATTATTGCTTCTAATGGACCAACGTACCTCCCACTTCATTCCCCTCCCCCAAGCAGAACACAACCGTTCACTTTACGACCCCTTAATCATCCCCGTCGGTCGTCGAACGTAGCGGAACGGTAAACGCTCATTTGAATTTGGAACGGGAGAAAAGCGGCGATAAAGGGCCATTGTGCCCGGTCTGAATTGATCTCGTGTCTATTGTTTCGGGCGTCCCGACGGCGGGCTAGGTGCGTGATGCACCGAGACGCGAGGGGGCGCCTACGTTAGCGACGCTGTGGACGACCAGACACCGGAACGGACGACCAATCGCTGCCGACGTGCCGAGATGGCGCAATGACGTTGTCTCAAAGCGTTATGCGAAAGACATCTGACCACTAAAGAACCAGATGTTGAGCTGTGCAAAACAAATGAGGATGGGTAAAACTCAAATCCGAAAAAGATTTTGCTTTATGGGTTATACCTATTGCAAGTAGCGAGTCTAGTTACAACACATTGCACTGTTTCCATCACTGATCGTTGGTTTATTATATACATTTTTCTTAAGGTTATGGCTATTATAGGGTCTTCTGGCGTTATTACCATGTCTGCGTATATATCCCGAATCCGACTCCAACGGCTAGTGTTCTACTAATCCCTTTTAGTGATAAGCTGGACCCATCCAGCACTTAATATTCTTCTGGTACAGTACAGTAAAATGACCAATGAGTAAATCTCAATTTACTTAACAATGTAAAGGCAGTTTATGTATCTTTTAATTGTGTTTTTCTTGCTGTATTTGTAAATTATTTTGGTGTATGCAGGGTTATTGCAAAAACATGTTTTGTAATGACATTATTGCGGGCAAAAAAACTTATGCTATCAGATGGTTAGGACTGCAAAGACTGGATATTGCGAGCGCCTAGAAATTTATTCCAGTGGTGAGGTATTTATTAATTTCTAATCGTAAAAAGTCTAGATAAAGTGGTTCTGACATGCAGTTTCCAAAAACTACGGGTGCTATTAGTTAGAGAGACAGAAACCAGGTAATTCTGTATATAATCGAACTTATAAGTTCGTTATTTATTTTCGGTTATCCTTCGTTATGGATTCCTGCTTAAAAGGAGTGCTGTGTGAAATTATAATTTTTCTTCTTCATATTATGCGTTATCAGTTTTAAAAAGGTAAGAAGCAGTATACAATAGTTGGTTGATGCTTAAATATATGGTAATACATTTGATAGCTCAATGTTCGGTTGCTCTCTTGAAAACTGCCTGATTTTGTCAGTGCCGAATAGTGTCAGGGTTTCAACAACAGAGTTCAAGGGTTTCTTCAGCTAAACACCCAAGTGGTATTATAAAGGGATAGAAGAACTGGCAGAAAGATGGGTTAAGAAAAAACGCATTTTATACTTTAATGCAAACCATATACAAACGTACTGCTCCTTCCATAACTCATTCCTTATTCTACACTCATAATTTTGTTGTTCTTCTTCGCAAGATTTTTTTCTCGGATAAATGTTTCCGTATAAAAAAGGTATACCAAATCACCTCCCTCATTTTCCACGCTGCCTCGCAACCCATCTTATCCAAGCCATAAATAACAAAAAAAAATCTGGAGCCAGCGAGAGATACGTCTTCCAATTACGGGGCGTGTTACGTCAGGGGATGTTTTATACGGCGGAAACGTGAGGCGCATTGGGTACACCAAACTGGCTAAGTTTGTTGAGTTAGGGCGACCTTATGTTCACTGAACTCTCCTCGGTTATTCCAGAGGGACCGGAGTTCAGAACTGTGCGAGCACCCTTTACAACCTAACTTTCCCATTCTACACCGTTGAACATTCGCTGCCTCGTTTGCTACCAGCTATTCCTCTGATGTTCTCTTATTTTTAACTCTATTCCCTKGKCTGGGCGTACAGTGGCCTTCATAAGTAATGTCGTMCGGGACGGTGGCGAAAATAACGAKGCGCCCATTTCGCTGCAACCCGATATTCAGTTGCGGACGACGTAGATGTCGCAAAAGAAGAGATACATGCTGCTCCTTTCTTTAATCCTCAAGTGGTATACTCAAACAAGTTTTAGTATTTAATGCAATATTAAAACTGTATTGGAGAGAAAGCGCGACTGTCTACTTGTCTGTAAAGAGTAGACTAAGCGGGCTTAGCAGTTATTAAAGCACAAGTTAACTCTCTAAAGTCTGGTGAAGGAAGCCCGTTTAGTTTACCCTTTACATGCAATATTAGGTACTAAAGGAAAAAAATTTTAATGTGGCCAGAAAACAATAGTTTTTTAATAAAATAATTCATATTTTCTGTTCTACCATTCCACCTCCTACAAATTTAAAATCAGGTTATGTTCATGAGATATCTGTCTTCTTTATAAAATAATACATTAACAAAATTGTAGTAAATTCATTTAGTACAGAACAGTACATGTTGCAACCATATATGTATATGATTTCTCGCATTAAAAATTATTTAGCTTACAGTGTTCATTGCTTTGATAATTTCTATTTTTTCAACAAAAACCCATTTTATTTAACTTAATCTAGGGTTTAATTACTAACAAATTATCTGCAATATTTTTTATAAGAACTATGTATTGAACTTATGTATTTGTTAATTTTACGGCAAATATTAGATATATAGACAAACTGCTATAAAATCTCACCAAATTTATTTTCAACGTAAATTAGTTTTTGTTTATAAATATAAATATACCTAACAAGAAAACATTGTCAATCAACTTAGACACTACCACTCTAGATGAAATTAATCTAGTTTACGCGCAACTTTTAAGCAAAATGTTTCCATAGATTTTGGACGTATTTTTCAGCATACGCGTATCATTCACAAAAACGCTCATCATTATTTCATTGCCTCTCTAAATAATGATAATGAGTAACTTATTTCTTTTTATAATTATGTAATATAACTTTTACTTAAGAAATAATATTATGTAAGCGTAGATAATTTTTTCCTACTTTAAACAAAAAACGTTTATAACTGAAGATAGAGAGGAAAATTTGCAATTTTGGAGTAACGTGGTTTACTGTTAGGTCGACGAATGCAGATAAATATTAATATTTATCAAACATGCAATTAAATTTACAGTTAAACAATTTTATTATGGGAGATGCAACATAAACGTTCAACGTCTCATTCAAAACAATTGTTTGAGTGTAAATCTACGTTAATATAATTCTACAAAATGGCTAGGAAAAAATTCCGATTTTTGGAGGTAAGACGGAAAAAAGAATTCTTGTCCCCGCCATTTTATAGTGTATATCTTACTTTTCCAATATTTTAAAACAAGAAGAAAAATATTGACAAATAAGAAACTTATAATGACACAATGATTTCTGCTTTTTGGATACAAAGGAAAATAATCTAAGATTTACAACCCTGTTCAGTATTATTTATGGCTTGCAAATTAGCAATTTCAAGTAAACAACCGAAAGTGCAAATGTAAGGTGTTGGCCTTTTACTTTGGTTCAGTCTCGGTATTTTTCTTTCACGGTACAGAAATTACTTGATTGTTGTTTGATTTGGACTGAATGCAGATACCTATGTTTATATTCCAGGTGGTTAGTTACTCCTTGCCCTTTGCGTCAAGTGATGTTTGGAATTTTTATGTCTCGTTTGGTGGTTTATTGTTTATAAATTCAGTTTTTTTAGTTATTCTAAGAAGTTAAATATAAAATATAGTGCTTGTTACGGACAATGATTGTTATTTGTTAAGTGTTGAAATATTGGCAGTCTAATAGTAATAGTAATGCGGAGAGAAGAAAATTAAGTAGCAGAAAAAGAAATAAGAATTGTAATGGAAACTTAAGAAATTACTGGACTTAAAAAAGGAAACACTAAAAATTTAAACCTTAAAAATATAAACATTTAAAATGAATTTTATAGGACGAAACAAATATAAATAATAATTGGGGTAACATCAGTGACGCATCAAAATTGAATCCCGGTAGAGCAGATTTTATGCAGGACAGCTCATCTAGCCATAATTTGATGGTAAATAACTACACATATTTTAGAAATGCTTAGTAATAGACAATGTTTTTGCGATTATTGAGGTAGATGTGATGGGTGAAAACAGGATTGTTGACTTTCAATATATCTTTGCTCAATTATAAGAAATTTGTGCCTATGGCAAAAACCTAGCTATTTGTTTATCGCAAACACCGCAAGAAGTTTTTTGATTGACGCCGCCATCAATATTGTTGAAGAATTTAATTTTATTGGCGGAAAACAAATTATAATTATGCTTTGAAAAATTCGTATGAAGCAAGATGTGCTGCAGCTGTAATATCTCACAGTCCCAAAATACTTCATAGTAATTCGAAATAATATGGTAGTTCTGGAAAAGTAGAGGTAAGACGACTATATCTATTAGAAAAGACAAAATCGGACAAGAAGAAATCAGTGACAAATGTATTTGCGAAGTAATTTACAAAAGAGTGATGGAAATTATTATGGTGAAAATTGTCATCGCCCGGGCATGAATGAGGGAATATATAAAGAAGTTAATGATTTTATGGACAAATTGGTGAAAACAGATAAAGAAAACACGAGAGATCAAAATGTAACGGCAAAGGCTTTGACTTAATGTTTTCTCATATCGGGCACAGACGGATCCGAATGATTTGAAATCTGTGTAACGTCAAGTCCCTGTTGGTGATTTTGATACGAAAAAAATTAGCTAATATTAATCGTGTTAGATTAGTAACAGCGATTTTCCGTTCTACATTGCCCGTGTATATAATTTAATGTGATTCTGCAAAAGTACCTCTACAATTTTTCAAATGCAAAAATGTTGGCAAACACTTATTTTGTTGTGTGTAGATCGTGCCATAGTCCTGGTTGCATTTCTTTCCTAAATTATTTGCAATCGTCGCCGGAGATACCGATAACATTTACCTGAAATGCTTGGCCGCATAAGGCTGCTGTTTGGGATTTCATGGTGGGATTATTTTTGCACTGGTGGTGGAGTGCACCCGTCGTCATAAACCCATAAATCGACCCTCATTTGCATGCGGTTACTTCGTTTGAATTTTTACTCACTTCAGGTTCGGGAGAAACTGACAGGCGAACAAAATTCTGTACATTTCAACACTGTTGATAATGAACGCTCTTAATAAGAAAACAAGAAATAAGTTGCTCGTCATTATAATTTAGAGATGTAATAAGATAAGGATTGAGTGAGATGCAAAAGCTGAATAATCAGTCTAAAGAATGGAAATGGAAAGCTGCATATACATTAGTTATTTTTCACATCTTTTTTTTTGTAGTATTAGTGTAGTAAGGTTGAATAACAATGGTTTTTGTTATAGTTATAAATAAAGATTAATTTACGTTAAAAATTAACTTGATAAATTTCCTAGCAATTATTATGTATAACTGCTATTGACTGTAAAATTAACGAATACCTAAACTATATTGCTTTTACTAAAAATATTGCAGTTATTTCGTTAGTAGTTAAAAGCTAGAATATATTTAAATTAAATAGGTTTTTGTTAAAAAATAGAAATTAGCAAAGCAATAAACATGAAAAATTAAATAATTTTAATAAAAGAAATCATAAATGTGGTTGCAACAAGCATTGCTTTTTTACAAAGGGGACAGATATCATAAAAGATGTTCTTACAAATGTAAAATTTTACGCCTTTTATTAAAAATTGTTTTTTCTCTTTTCTTTCTGATTACATTAAAAATTATATGCATGTAAGAATAAACTAAGCGGGCTTAGCAATCAATAAAGCATAAGTTGTTAAACACACTAGTCTCAAGCTTTCGGAATTTATTTCTATTCCTTCATCAGGATTTAAAGAGTTAACTTGAGCTTTAATAACTGCTAAGCACGCTTAGTCTACTCTTTACATTCAAGTAGACAGTCGCGCTTTCTCTCCAATACACTTTTAATATTGCATGAAATACTAAAACTTGTTTGAGTATACCACTTGAGGATTAAAGAAAGGAGCAGTATGTATCTCTTCTTTTGCGACATCTACGTCGTCCGCAACTGCATATCGGGTTGCAGTGAAATGGGCGCATCGTTATTTTCGCCACCGTCCCGTACGACATTACTTATGAAGGCCACTGTACATCTAATAGCTGCCCGCTTTGTCCCCGTTTAAGAATCCTTCGGACGGAAACTGCGTAAATGCAGATATTCCCTGCTGACTTCCCGGTACGTCATCGAGCAAAGTGGATGAAAATCCAATAATAGCAATATTTTACGTACATATATTTTTTAATTTATTATATGCTACTAATCCAAATACATAGTATTTCACATTTTCATATTTCGTATTTTTTTTATTTAATATCAGTGATATATATAAAAACATTTAGTAAAGCCTACCTGTGTAAAAAACACAACAAAATACATCATAAATAGATATACAAAAAAATAAATACTTAGATTAAAAGAAATACAAAGCAAAAGCTCAGGAGCTCGGAACATTAATTGATTTAAATATATCTTTCCTGAGCTTTTAATGCCATATATATATATATATATATATATATATATATCATATTTCAATAAGCTGTTGGACTAAACCAGGTGTGTTTTAATTTTTTCCGTAGTAGTAGGGGACTGTTGTTACATATTTTGACTTCGGGTACTTTTAACGTGGTAGAAATGCGGTAGTAGTCATGGTAGCAGCTCAGTGAACATGAATCGGGGTTTAATACCAAAACTCAAAAAAAAAATACTGTCTCTGGGAGTGACAAATTTCTGCACATAAATATTTAACAAATGATTTATTTAATATAAGGTTCTACTACAAATTCTAGCTTTTAATAAGACTTCAATGCTGCTGTCCTACTACAATTATTATTTAAAAGCTTTGGCATTAGAGTTTTCGACTTAATGATGAAATAATCAAGAATTTATATGAGATCGGGCAGTAGACAAGTTGCATAATGAGATGCAAAGAATGTGGTTAATAGTAACTCAGGTGCATCGAAATCTGCTCCAGCCCACAACCGTTTGACCTGAAAGTCTCAACGTATAGCTGTAAATTTCAGCGAAGGACTTGTACTCGCACCCATATAAATTTATTGAAAGATAATGCACATATCGTGTCGAACATCGTCACATAAAAGTATTATCGGGTAAAATAAGTTATTAAACCGGTACAAAATTTGTTCGGCGATCGCCGACACGACAACTCATTACACACAGGCAGTTTTATCTAAATTTACACGTGCTTTAATGGCCAGCTTTCACCATAACTTCAAGAGAACAATTTTCGATTTGCCATTTGGCCCGTTTATTTGAATGTCGATGGCGTCGATTCTATAATCTTGTAATCGAAGCGCGCGTTTATGAGATAACGACCTCGCTGGTGGTCCTTTGAGAGACTGTCGTTAGTACTTTTATTAAATGTAAAGGTTAATTTAAAACAATGTAGCAATGCGGACGACATACGCCAGAAAAACTTTCTACAAGGTGTCGACCCGACTGGTTTTACTAACATGAAATAGCTCTTTATGCTAGAATAATTCCGAAATGTCACTGAATACATTATGCACGGAGATCTTCCGTGTCATGGACAGTTTTGGTTTCCGAAGTATTTGGGAAATTTACGACTCGAGATACAAACGGKGATTTAGTAGGCGCTTAAGCCAAAACAACGGCATTTAAACGCTCACATTAGGCATTAAAAGTTAAAAGTTGTTCTGGAACGAGGGATTACAAATTCTGTAAATCTTATAGCGTTTTAAATCTAATGTGAATGTCACTTCCTGGAAAATTTATTGTGCTTTATTCAATATTTTAGTAGTAATGCTCTTAAATAAATTACGATAATCGGGATCTTCTTTTATGACTTAAAAGTAGTTGTGTCAATGAGATATAAAGGATTATTTGTGAAATTTCAAATATCTTCATATGCATTTACTGACATTTAAGACAGAAAGTATCAAGATGTGTTTAGTTCGACTGCGTTTTAATTCAAAGCGTCAGAAAAATGTATTCAAGGCACAAGGATATTAAATATGATATTAAATATGTGCTGTTTCAGTTTGGGGAACAAATGGTAGTCACCACCAGCTTAATTTGGATGAATGTGTGATAAGTAGAGAAGCTCAACGCCCAAATTATGAATTCCTGAAATGGAAACACAGCTATTGTGAACAAGGATGTTTCTTGATGAAGCAGTAGCCATCACGTCTTTTTTCTTCAATGGAATCGTGCAGATAAACAATGTTGCCTCGATCTTATTATTCATGGACTGTGAATCCATTCCATGTTATGCCTTTTTTATCCAAGGTCGTATTGATTAACTAATGTTCTATCCACAGCAACAAACCAAGAAAGTATGGAGAATCTCGGTTAATGATGATCAAATTTGTCTCTGAAGTGACATGTACTGTGCCATGAAGTCAGCAGTGTTTTTTTTTGTATGTAAATGTTTGACTGATACGAAGGTGCATCTGTATCCAGTACTAGTACCACATCTATATAAATTTCCTGTGGTGACAAACTTCTTACAGCACAATTACGGTGGAGAACAGTACTCCACAGCTTTATTATTATTATTTAGGGTAATTAATACAGAAAACATCACAGTAAATCTAATTCTGAAATGAAGAACTATAAGGTTTCTTTAAGATATCAGATATACATATATGTATATTTCAATATCGCTCATTTGAGTAAGCCAACCTCAACTGTAAAAGAGCAAATACAGTAGGTGCGAAACTTCCGTTTAGGAACTTATTTATTTATCTTACAACGTTCTTGAATTAATGTTAAGTAATTAATGTTATAGCTTTATGGTCAGGAACAACTGCAACTGTAATTAATTTTCCTTAAACATATGAAGCCCGTGCAAGTTCTTACTTTGTTTGAAACTTATATCTCCTCAAATAACGATGCTATCTAAGAGCACTGAAACTTTTGCAAAACCCTTGGCTGAAGCTAGGTGCGATAACTAAGTTAGATTTATTCAGAAAATATTTGACACTATTTCATAGTTATTCAGAAAGCAATCCCAATAAATGCTGCAGTACGCCATTTATAAAATGTTGCTGATTTAACGTGAAGGTTAATATTACATTTCTACCTTCTATCCGAAACACTTCTCTTTAGAGCTCACTTCATTAGATAAATCAGGACCATAAGGCAAGTACAGTAAGTGAACAGAAGGAGCTGCAACCCAGTATTGCCCATCAGTCATCATTTACTCAAGCTTAGGACGCTATAATTAGCATGTAAGATAGGAACCTTGATCTTACTGGTGATCTTCGTTTAGATTCAACATTAACAATGTAGTTTGTCGCTGCTACAGGTTGTTATCAGCAATATTCTTCACTCAAGTCTTTATCTTTTTATCTTTATGTAGTGTACACATATGACATTTTGTTTGATTATTCTGGTAACGCATCTTTTAACTTCTGTCTGTATAGAAACTGGCGAAAGATTTCTGATACTCTGTATTATTTAAATTTGCCCTGTTGTAGTTTTTTAGTGGTGCCTCTTAGACGTATCTACGAATATTAACATTAATTTACCAGTTTGTACAATCAACAGTGGTTTTAATGTTGTCTTTTAAAAAACTGAGATTTTTGCGTCGTCTTAGAAAACGAAATACGAGTTATCCTTATGCAAAAAGAGGTCTACCATAGGATTCCCTGATTGTACCCTAAATAAGGTAACGAACAAATAAGATATAATAAATGACCTAGTACTGTACAGAATTATTCATAACTGTGTATCTTAACTGGTTTGGTTTGATATTACTTAATCTCTTCGATGAGTGGCTTAGTACGGCTGCTTATCTAATATCATATTATTTTTCCCATCTGTTACTTTAAATCTCTTTTCGAACAAACCACATTTGCATAACGTATTGAATCAGACTGACATAATAAACTTAACCAACAAGATCACTGAGATAATGAAATTTATGAACTACATGGCAAAGAAGAAAAAATCTGTATTCCTGAAGCAATCAAATTGCATTGGATTTTGTAATGGGTATTACAATCATTGCTAAAGAGCAACTCAGAATTTAACCAACTAGATCTCCACAAGAAATAAATTTTGTAAGATATTTAAACAAAGGTATTTTAACTAAAGAGAACTGGCCAATTTGCAATGCATAATTTTATGTAGTACATGTGGTTATAAAATCTAAAGGAATACAAATACAACAACTCCACTGCTAACCTAATAATATCAATAGGCTAGAAACACATTGTTCTGTTAGAAAAGCTTTATTTAAAAATAGGGCATTCTGCATTCATTTGTCCAATCACCTAGTAAACAATTTCTCTCTTCTTATTGTCCTGACGATAATTTTTGTTGCAGGCCAGAACGGCGACGACTCTATCAACTCCTCCAAAAGCTCCAATGGTACGATAAACAAGAAGCAGAGGAAGGCGAGAACGGCATTTACAGATCTCCAGTTACAAACTCTCGAAAAGAGCTTTGAGAGGCAAAAATACCTCAGTGTACAGGATAGGATGGAACTAGCTGCGAAACTGAGCCTCACGGATACGCAAGTGAAGACGTGGTACCAAAACAGAAGGTAAGCAGTAATGAGCAAAATAAATATTATATCTTATCGGCTAATCTATTGTTTATTTCACACTGCGACCATTACATTGGTAGTACCTTTATTTTTTTACTTAAATGGTCATTTTGTTTACATTGATGAATAGTGCACAAAATCTGATCAGGATGGAAAATTGTTATCCAATCAATTACATTCCTTATAGCAGGTATCCGATTAGTTCTCAAATAAAAAAAATGTAAGTTATTAGTAGGTGTTCAAAAACACTGAAAATAAGCTGAATATGCCAGGAATCTGATCAAGCTTTTATTTATGATTTTGGTTAGTAGGTTTTAAAATTTATGTGTCGTTTTTATACAGCTTAAAACTCGACAAGTTTCTGTTAAGACAATATTTTAATCATTTTTAGTGCGTTATTGCATCTACGCTAACAATGACAATGCTACAAACGTCTCCAATGCCTTTATTTGGCTAAAAGTGTTATATTGTGGGTACGTGCAGTGCATCTTCCATTTAAAAAATTATACACAGTGTATCCTACACTTGAGTTATTGACTTAAAGGTAACCTCGTTTATTTATTGAATGAATAAAAGCAAAACTTAATACTTTTACTTTAACAAATGCTCAGAATGTTATCTCGTCAATATGTGATAATACTCTAAACCGTGTGAAACCAGTTTGAACATTTCTGATTACTTAAGGGAGAATTAGTCTGCACTAAATTTGTTTTTTTCCATTCGGAATATGACTCTTTGCAGGCCAAGAAAACAGAATAGTCAAACTAGGACCTAATTCAAAATATCTCGCTCCATTGAGATTTTCTTAAAAGCATGTTGGACTTTTTCTGGACGAATAGTGTATTCTTTCCCTATACAATGTGGTTTAATAACTTTAACCTTCCCCTACTCGAATGAAATACAACAAGCTTAGGATGCTATTAAATAAACGTCTTGCGTTTAGGATGTATAAATGACAAGGTATTAACGGCTAATTGCATCGTTTTTAGACACAATACCGGTATTACCTCACAATGCTGTTAATTTGTTTACACGTTTACAATGTTTCTAATATATGCGATCAATTACAACGCTTAATGCGATAATCATCTAAAAAGAGAAGGAATGATTATCTTTTATATTTTTTACGATTTGGAGTGAGTATCTAAAGTCTCAACCCTTAGAAGCTTTAGATAAAACTTGTGTAAGATCGTCGAAAATAACCGGCTTTTACAGGTGATATGTTTTCTTCAAAATCCAAGATAATAGGAATGGGACTTTTAATGTTTTCAGACTGAAACACCCATAACGTCAGAATCGATTGTCTGATATGAATTTTAACTAATCAAATGGGTTTTCTAACGAAACCTCTAGCCGTTTAAAATTTTGAATTGGTAGTGGACTGTGGCACCATCTTGAGAAAACTATGTCACTTGTAAAACAATGTCTTCTCTCAGCCACCTCACCCGCATTTATCTTAACCTTCTAACTTAATGCGTTTGAAAGTTAAGCTAGGGAGGGTTAAACTAATCGTTCACTATGTGCAGTAAAGTATTAGTTTCATCACAAGTATGTTTGTTTACAGAACCGCATGTTTCTATGGAAACTACACATACTTATAAGACATATGCCGCAGCATATCCTGTTGACGCGAATTACCAATTAAGATGAAGGCAATTAGATTAATTTGAAAAACAATTAGGACCGACGATCGTAATCGTAATTACATTCTCGAGAACACAGAACCTGGCCTTCCAGAATGGACATGGCACACGGGCGATAATGTAACGAATAAATACAACGATAATAAATAATGCGAACTTTATTTAACCGTGGCAGAGATTAATAGTCGGCAGTTAAAAGTTTCTTTTCACAATGTCGTCCGCACAAAGGGAACGGGTGAGCTTCCATTTCGCTCGGCGTTATTATCATCTGGCTTCCAACTTAGTCACAGCAGTTGCCATGTTCAATTATGCGTTAATCGCCGATAATTAGATCAATAAATTATACTTGCAAATGACGGCATAAATTCATTTTCCGGTTAAACTGTTTTGCCATGCAAAATTAGTATTAATGGGCGAGTACTAAATATAGTGACAGTCCAACAAAAACGAGTGTGATAATTCACTTAATGGAGTTTACTTGTGGGGGCATTTTTCGTTTTGCGGCGATAATTATTACTGCATATTTCGCTGACGTTAATTAGTCCGTAGTCCCACCTAGATTAAATAACTATGAAAGAACCTTCGCCTTTTACATGCAATCAGCCGCCTCTTGACCTACTCGAATACTGGTACCTTATTACCAGCTTCCCAGTAAATATAGGTACTAAAAGGACACCAGAACGTAAGTGAACACAACAACACTGAACATACAAGTGTTACGTAATGGAACATTAGAAACAATTCCTGAAGAGGACTAACACAGAAACAATAACACCTAGGAGTGCTTTGTCATTTATTAAAACAGGACTGGCTGCAGTGGCATTTCTAAAATCTTCTTTGATTTCTCAATACGCCTAAAGCATGAAGACATGCCACTTTTCGACAACTTAATAAATTCGACTCTATCAGACTCTAGCGTCACCCCAGAATGTTGCACAAGTAGCGTGAAATGATATATTTCAGGAGAAAACCGATCAGCTGATTAAGTTGATGATCAGATACACATATGAGTGCATACACCAGCGTGGAAGCATCCATCATTATTATTTTAGGTTCTTCCTAACTAATTATCGTCTCTTCTTTAACGGTCTACTTACATTAACCCAATATCACTAGTTTTTCAAAATATTGCGAAACTCATGTCAAAGCCAACATTTTTGACAATCTTAATTGTTTTTTTCTATTGAGAACTCCCACTGTATATATGATCCAGTATAGATCAGTGCGTGGTTTCTTCCTTGAATTGTACGTAGTGTACAATAAATAAAAATTAAAATTTTAAATAAATAATTAAAAAATGCCCCTCAAATAAATCTGGTAACTTCTTTATAACAGTAAAAAAAGATACACAACAAATTAGGATTTCGTTTCGATCTTAAAAATAATAACGTCGCTGATAATGGAATATATATAGCTCCTACAGAAAATTACACACGTTTGAAATGAGAAAAAATGAATAACCAGCAGTATTATGACAACTATACAGCTAATGCAACGAATAAAAAAACCATTTGAGTCATTATCAAAAGCAACATTTCTCTTCTAATTTATCTAACATAGCATCTAACTTAATTACTACTCTGCCTTTATCTAACTCTAATTATTCTATACCGCCCCGTGAGGATATACAGAATTAAAAATTTTCATTTAAACAGGTTTCGTTTAAGGAGGTTAGCACATTCATTAATCAAATGAGAAATAGTAAAACTACAAATGCCTATAGTTTGAGCTCAATTATACTCAAACCACTTATAAAAATAATTGTCATTCCTGGATCCAAAATTATCAACAAATCTTTCGTACAGGTTTATTTCCATACAAATTTAAAATTTCCAAAGTTGTACGAGCTTTCAAACAAGGCGACATTTGCACATGGTGCATTTGATGATATATATACCATATCAGTTTTGTTTTAGATATAACATGTCTACCACCTTCCTACTAAATGCAATTAGTGGGAACATTCTACCAGCGTTTGAACCCATACAGTTTTGTTATGTTTGTAGCTTTGACCTGTCAAACTAAATAAATTAAAACATTATATCTCTAATAGAAAAAGTATTACACTGATCACCCCATAGCTGCAGCATTGAAGACAATTTATTTCATTAGGGCGGACTGAACCTACTTGTCTTTTGCACACAAAGCTCAATTCGTGAACAATTTCCGTTTCTCATCTATATTAAAGGCTTACCATCTTTCCGCCGGTCCAAAAATTTTATTAAGTTTGCTGATGACACCACCACTTTAGATATGGTTAACGCTAAGTCAAGGAGCAATCAATCGCTCATAAACAACAGCCTAGTTATGAACAACGATAAGACAAAATATTATATTTTCTCTAAGGAAAGTGCCAACAGTTGCTGAACCCATTAAACTGCTGAGGCTAGTATTAGATCCAGAGTTATCCTGGAAAGCTCACGCACTAACTACTTAGTAAAGAAAACTTGTTAAAACGAGCCTTAACACTACGCCAACTAAAAGAAGTTGTATACCAAAATTTTAATAACAGCCCGTTATTCCACAGTTCAAAGAATTATCTCGCATGCCATATTTGTATGGGGGCCACTTTATCATATAGTGCATATACATATATATCGGGATATCGGAATGACTATAGGAATGTTTTTAGGGATCTCAGGAATTTGACAGTTTCTTCTATTTACATTCTTCGCTGTTTTGTACATGTCCACTCAAATGTGAACAACAATTCATGCAGCACTAGAAACAGCGAATTAATGACCTAACTTCCATAGACATAGCAGAACCAGGAACAGTACTGCTTATTATGGTACATATAATTTTTTAATATGCTACATAAAGATACTGGATTACTGGAAACCTTAGTAGTAGTAAATTTAAACAGTGCGTTAAAAGGTTCTTTTAGATAACGCATTCTGTTCCTTAGATGAATTTTGTGACGTGTGTAAGTTTATGTAATAAAATTTTGGAATGTCATCAACACACACTTCACACATTCTACCACATCCTCATCCCAAGAGCGAGGGCGAACGAAGCGCCAGCAATGACCCATAAGCTCAACTAGACGCGACACCGATGCAAATAATCGCTTAACTGTGAATGTTGCATCGGTTTAATTCATTTTTTAATTGCCGGAAAATGGTTTCAGGCGAACGGGAATTCCTTGAATTCCAGGAATTCCAAAAAACCGCGTTTCTTGTCGTGATCCTCGTAGCGCTCCAGCGCGCGTAAAACGCAAACTTTTTCTTTACCACCATGGATGGTAAACTGTAGCCCACAGACCACAGTTGCAACCTTGGTGAAATTTATCGTCTGATAAAATCGCATACCTGCACTTAAGTGCTGAGTATATTATATACGAACGGATTCTGTGGTCAAATGCTTATGCTGGCGCCATATAACAAAAGTTTTTGTCAAGTTGCAGGTGCAACGCCAATTAGTTAAATGATTTTTGGCAATAACCTGTAAAAACTCACTAAAAGAATTTTCTATTGCAAGCAAAACTCTACTATTTAATATAACACCTTAAAAAGTGTCCGTTTATATTATATGGCAAGAATAAAAATTAAAAAATTATCAGATGATGGCAACATTTAAAGTTCACTTCTATCTCAGTTAACCAACCGGTCACTGAACTACTAAGAATTTTTTTCAACAGTCGCTATGTTGGTGTCAATTAAGAGTAATCTCATTAACGGCATATTTGTTAAAAAATGAATTTTAACCACTTCTACAACATCAGCTCTTTGACATTGTATATGGTTTTTATTTTCATGCTTGAAGGTAATTACTGCATAAATGTACAGGGTCCGGCAGAATGAAGTATCGATTATTAAAATTAATTTATTTCATAATTATAATCAGAAATAAAGTCCAATCAAGTGGCCATGAATGCACGATAAATAAAAATTTAAGACAGTTGTCAAAACGTTTGCGCGAAATTGTCAATATAGCTGTGAATATGGAGCGATAGTCAAATAGACAACGATCTTTTGCTGAGTAAGCAAAAAATAAGTTTATTATAATCAGTCAGCGTTTATTTCGCCGTATCCTTCATCCAGCTCCATGCAGCCTCAAAATTTTGTAACACGCCTTGATTTCTGCGATGTTAGAAGATGAAGATCATTTTTTTCTTACGAGTTATGTTAATAAATAGAACATTCGTTACTGTAAATCTTCGGCAATTTCACAAAATTCGACGTCACAGCAAAAAGGTTCTTGCTTGAAAAAAATGGGTTGACAGTTCCTGTAACATCAAAACGTAATCAACAAGTATTGCATAACATTGAACAACAACTTCGTGATAAAGAAGTAAACATTCGAAAAATATAGTTCCAACAGGACGCAGCCATTTAACACACTCCTATGGAATCTGTGACATTTTTTAAAAGAAAGTTTCCTGATCATGTCATTTCTAAATTTGGAGACCTGAACTCCCCAGCACAGTCAACAGATCTCCCAGTTTCCGATTTCTTTTCTATAGGTCTACTTGAAGTCAAAAGTGTTTATTAAATAACCGTAAACTCTGGAATAACTAAAACAACACAGAAATTAATGCAATCACAATTGAAATGTGGCTTTAAGGGTGTCAGCAGTGAGGAGGGATTAAATACTTCATTTTGTCGGACCCCGTATTTATAAGAAATAGCAAAAGTCCGCTTTGGAGCTCAAAGATACTGAGCGACGAGCGATTCAGCTAGAAAGCGCCAGACTCCGTTCATTGGTATTATAAATCGTAAATGTTGATATCTAGTCAAGGCTGGCAATGCTATTCTATATCTATATACAAACCTAGTTTTGTTGAAAATGGTTAGTAGGGTGGAACATGTTATGTTACATAAATATCAGTAATACATACTCCTCCGATTTCCATGGCTTTTTCACTATTTTATGTAAAGGAGGCTTGTCTAACTACGAAAATTTACAAATCGAATGATACCAATTTATAGGCAATTATTTTTTTATCATGGCATTTTAATAAGTAAGCTCTCCTGTACTGTGTTATGGAGATAAAATGCTGAAATGATTTTATATTTGGCAAATTAGAGTAAAGTCATTTATGAAATCAAAGACCACTCTTTTAAATGATCAGAAGTTTCATATTAACATTCATGACCTAACGAATTTTGTCCATGTGTTTAGTTTTATAATTATCATTCCATTAATGCGCTTCCCATATTCAAACTAGATAGTAACTTTAAATGCCATCAGGAGTGTGTAAATGCTTCATATACCTTCAAACGGTACATTAAATTGCTTAAGTAAAGCATTAATTATTCAAGTAATTTCCTTTTAAGTTCACATCAAGTAGACAGAAATAGAAAGCTGCTTCATTTGATTATATAACTACCTAGTTAAAGACAAGTGGTTTTAGTAGATAACATCATCAGTTTTTACTGTTGTATCGCAATCTTACCAAATTCATCAAAGAAGTAATCGTTTATCTGTTATCAATCAGGTAGTTTAGCTTCGAATAAATCGATTAATGAGCAAAACATGATGCGCTGAAGAAAAATTTTAGAGCTACCCCTATGCAGTCAAAACATACAAGACTTTGCTCATACCAGACTATAAGAAAGGTAAGCTTGACTTAATTACTCCACGAATCTCATGGCACAGAGCGTTGATTTTTAAGCACACGTCATCCAAGCGCATGCAGGTGCATGACAGGCTACAAATTTCCAGTAAACGCCCGGACGATAGCATCGGGTGCTAGGATTTCGTGCCGGCACCCTGAMTAAATGCATGATTTATATAACGGAMCGGCCGACGTCCGCGCCCTCTGCGGGCAGCGGCGGCGCTTTTGCATCGCGGGCCACGCGATGCAGTGGCAATTAGGAGTCATTTCCACCGTTGGTGCTCCGCAAACTGCACATTTTCCTGTCATGTTCGGGTTCCGCACGAACACCAACGGGATGGCAGGAACTGGCGCGATCGTATCGATTCGTTCCTGCGATTTCTGCTGGGGAAACTCACGACACCGCATTGTTTACCCTAGCTAACTAGCAGGGTTATCTCGGGATCTTCGGGACGATGAAAAACACTTCGATCACGGATGAAATAGATTTCCTGCAGATTCGTTAGAAAGGCTTCCGGTGGTTTCCTAAACAAGAGCAAGCACTCTTCAAACAAAAGAAGCTCCAGCATTCAGATGTTTCAGAGTTACTCAAATAAGGAGATAAATTTCTCAAGCAGTCAGCAAATTCTTACACATCTGTTCTTAACTTCGTTGAGATACTGAAACCTGACCATACAAAAATTAATCCCTCATGATAGCAATCTTCGGCAATTTGATGGATGGAAATGTCTTATATCAATGAAATTCCTCCAAAGGTACCGGTCATTCAAGAGGAGACTGCTGAAATTGTAGTAAGTAATCCACGGTCGATTGAAGCTGTAAAATAGTTCACAAACGTCCATTCATTAGCTTCATCATACTCCACAGTGGCAAATTTCTGACAGTGTGATATGGTGGTTTTTAGTGTAGGTACGCCGTCTTATGCAAGCCGTTATAGTAGTTGAACACAGAGAAGTCCACTGCCTAAATCATCTAAAGTATCAATACTAGTTTAGGTAAAGATTAAATAGTTTTGGAGGCAGACTATATTCTTGGCGGGATAACCAAAGTAAGAAAGAAAGAAATGGAAAAGAAAATGCATATATAGGAAAGAGTACCTATACCAATAAATGAAAATGAGGTACAATATATGGTGCTATATTAATAAAAAAGACTCTCTACATCGAATGCCAGAAATGTGGACTGCGAGTAAGTCTATAGAGGACAGAGTATCCAGTAGTTAATAGTAAAGTGGATCAATTTAAATACTTTCGTGCCACGGCAGGTAGAAAAGGGCCGGGGAAAGAAATAATACAAGGAATTCAGAAAAGCAAGAAAAGTAATAAGATGTCTTAACTCGCTATAGTGGGGTAAAAACCTATCCCAAAATAGAAGGATTGTGTTATCTGGGATCGGAAATGAAGCACAGATTATAAGTCATAAAAATAAATATACGAGATGCAGTTTCAGAAAATCTAAGATCCAACACATCCGTAATAAACAAGTAAAACAACAGATGGAGGCAAAAGAAGCAGTAGTCGGTAGAATTAAAATACGCTGTTTGTGAAGGTTTGGACATTTAAATAGAATGCCAGAAGATTGATGGCCATCAAGAATATATCGCTGGCAACCTCCAAAAAAAAAAAAAAAGAAATGAGGACGACCGAGACATTCCTGAAAAGAAGACATAAGGAGAGCGATGGAATAACGAAACCTGAATGAAGACATGACCTAGGATTAGAGCCGCGTCAGTGTGTATAGGACAATCTTAAATATAATACAGCCACGTGCTTGTAGTACTGTTTTAAGTAGATGTTCTTCTCCATGGTGTTATTTTCTGTCAGTGACTCCAATGTATTAATATTGTGGTATCATAATTCACCTCCTCCAAGGTGATTGTTTATATGGAGGAATTGATATACACTACCAGTCCTGCATACGAAGTTTTATCTTATTTGAGCTATATCATATTAATGCACTACCCTACTACTTGATACTGATCTAATACGGTGGTTGAATAGTAGTAGAACTTCAGCATTGTTAAGAAAAGCTTGGAATAGTGCTATTTTCTTGACATAGTTTTTCAGAAAAAAGTCAAATATGGAACATTCCCAACCTCTGTAGAAGAGATGGCTCCAGAGATGTGAGAGAGCAAAATTGATGTCCTACAAAACCATCCACTTCTTTAAGATTTTTCTAGAAGAACTATCATCAAGAGAGCTGCTGATGAGCGCAGTTAGAGGCCTTTGAAAGTGATGAATAGCAACAATGTCAACACTAGACGGCGTTTCACACACTATCATATTGAATGTTCGGAACTTTTCCACTTTTTTAGATTAAATTCATTTGAGCAATAAATATAGGTACCCGGTAACTAATGATTTGCATTTTTCCGTTTGTGTAGCAATGTCATTTAAGTTGCAATAATCTAGAGATTAGATTTCATCAGTAGTAGAGGATATACAGCTGGGGACATGCATCATTTTTATGAGGGTATGCTTGAAAAAAAATTTATAAATTTAATTTAAAATGTCGACATAGGTCAATTTTAGCTTGAAGAGGAACCACATGATTTCTTGGTTAAAAAAGTTTAAACAGCAAGGGGATCATAATTTTAAAGCTGTTTTCGTTGTCTACGAAACCATTTTTTTTTCATATTCAAACAATCCTCCTTTCCTTGAAAATCACAAAACTGTTGAATGCTCGTTTAAATTGTATAGAAGATTTTAATTGTGGTGTAGATCGTTAAAAACTGTTATCTTATCTGAATTTTGACTAAAGGCAATAAAACTATCACATTTTCCAGTTTCTACTTGATTTCATAAATTTCTTTTTTGGGACTAGTTAGTATCCAAAGTTTATGTGTTTCAAAACCACTATTAATTCCTTTCGCAGTAATCTAGGCAGTGTTCCCAAAAACGGTTGCATAGACAATGGCGTCAGCCTCAAAACAATGTCACTTGACCCCTCTTCCTATCTAATTTCTTGAGGGGGAAGTCCTACCTGCTACAGGATTGTAGAAATAACTTTAAAAACAATATAAAATTTCGTTGTCCTTCAAGATAAAATTAACATTTTTCAGAAGTTTCGCAAGTTTAGGCAAAATAGAAGTTTTTAAGGGGTGCATAGTGTAGTTGGAACAGAACTGACATTGAACTGTGTGAACTGTGCTGGCGATTGTACCTGTGTCTACCTTGCGTAAAGTATATTTATTGTGTATCAGCGCATGACCTTATGTAAATGAAATACCGGTCACTACAAGTTTAATTTGTGGCTTTGCAGAACTTTTTGTGATATTAGAAAAACAATTTTTTTGTATTATCCAAAATGATGAGGGCATATACTTTTTCATGGGCCATGTAATACAGGCAAATATAACGAAGATTAACTCATGGGCGAACTGCCGCAGTAACGGATTAAAATAATATTCGCCTAAATCCCCCCAAATTGATATTAGCAAGTTTTTCCCATTTTTCGGGTTTCCCCGAAAACACCGCATCACTTATCGGCACACCCAGRTACAAAAACGGACTGTAATATTCCGAWTCATGTAGTATGTTACATGTACCGAAATTAAAATTCCGAAGAGTGTTTCATTTTTTGGCTGCGAGCACTCGCGCGCTCCGCTTCTACAGTTTTTTCCTTGACCGTCGTCGTGTTTACACAGTCAAGCCGCGGCGGTCAAAAACAATAAGTGCAGGTTGTGTCGTCATCATGACGACGCGTTTGGACACCGAAGGACCAGCGCAATGTTGTCATACGGAACTACCTATTTTTACGTGGAATAATCTCCCGTAATTGGGAATTAAAGTAATCATCCAGGCATATAAAAAATGTTTAGTATCTAGCACTATCGTAACACATAAAAAGAGCTTTCGATATTTTATTACACTTCATCAAGCTAATTATCCTAAACACATTGGTTGCTAAGATTTTGTAAATAAGCAATGTGAGTTTATAACCTTTTCAGTACATGAACATACCATTTACATCTCCTTCAGCATTTCTGTGATATAGGTTACCTACCGAAAGAGATTTCGTGTGGCATCATCGCATTCAAGTTGCCCGGGGTTCTATAAGAAAAGCCGTAGCGAACGTGGCCAATAGCCTATAAGCAGGCATGAGAATCATCCGTAGCCTTCTGTTTGCTTTTCTTCTGGTATAATATGGTGCGACGCCGTGGTGTGCTCCAGACCGAAACTTTTTAACACCAACCGGTTAATAGTTATAATAACTTMCTATCGTCCTGAATGTACGCGGTTTGACCAAATCTTTAATTCAACCTGGATAAATAATGCACCTGATAATAGAAGTAGTCCAAGCTTCACTATTGAATATTCATTAATCAAGTTGTTTGGAATAGTAATCTCAGATATCAATTCGGTTCGAAAATATTTATTGCAATTTTCAATTTATCTTTTATCGCATTTCAAGCTTCCTTCGAGTTCACATCCAAGATGAAAAGGAAACTATCTGGTCTGCTCTGGAATTTGCATTAAATGGTGGTTAAAGCGTACTACTTCCAGTAGTCTTACGGTCTTACGCAGCTACCAGTAGGTACAGAATAGGAACATGCAAACATTTAAGCCAACAAACTTTAGAATAAGAAAGGTACGGAAAAATAATACGTTAAATCGATAGAGATTTGTTATTTTAGAATGCTTGTGCCACCACATGACATCCAATAAAAGCTTCTCTATTTGCTCATCTCTATCTCTCCTTGTTTTCTTCAAACTCAAAGTCCTTCATTTGTAGCCTTTCGAGTTATTCTAGTCTCATCTGCTAACAAATAAGTCGGCGGGTTTTCAAAATTTCTCGTAAATGATGTCAAGTGTAAATGGACCAGTTACATGCCTTCTGCTACTACAATAGACGCTTTCCTACGGCTGTATCAGTAATTTCTGTATACGAAACATCTCCAGTTAACTTTTGTAGCTCAATGCCAATCAAAGTACAATCTCTGAGTGCATTAATTTGCAAATAACCGACTGTCCCAGTTGCATTGGATAAAATCCATTGTTTAGGAATCATCTCAATTTCTGCTAATTATTGTATATATGTCGAACATCCAACAACTGGATTTTTAAAATAACGCGAAGGGCAAGCAGATATGGCGTTAAGTGCATGTCACTTGCTTTGAACATTTTATTGTGTAAAATGGATAAAATCACGATGGGATTAGTGAAAATACGAATTATAAATCTAATTAATGGCACGCATTTTTTTATTTGACAGGTTGGTTAAGATGAAGTATCAAAAATGAGATAGATGTTAAGCATTTATCAATAAATTTCTGAAAATTAAAAAACATTCTAAATAACCACTTAGATATTATCACTACTTTTTTGCAATTTTTAAATATTTCGCACAAACCCAAAAACTACAAATAACTAAATTAAACAGTCTGTGACATATGAATTGAGGTGATATCTTTAAATTTTCGTAAGTCTTTTTTTATTATTTTACACCTACCTACCTACATTTACTGGTAATCTAGCTTATCTAATTTTAAATGAAATGTCCGGTAAAGACGTGAAACAATAGAAATGATTTCAGCATTTACTAATACGCTCAATAATTTCTGTTAAGGGTCTGTTCAGATCACGGATAATTATTTTATTGTAAATACCGCAGCCTTAATTGTAAGAAATAATTCCAGTATTGATTTCAAAATATCGAAAATGTGATATTATATCCTGCATTATAATAAAATGTGTATATATCAATGCTAGTAATGAACATGGCCTACATGTTATGATATGAAAAAGTATTGTCAGGTTTAACCAGGTTTGATCCCGGAACCTTACGAACACTGGTCAAATGTGCTAACTAACTGTATTATTCAAGGTCAAACTGACATATATACATCAAAATTTTGTTTGAACTCGTGTCAGACGTTATTCTGAGGTTCTCGTCTTTGACAATGATTACAGGCGTAATCGAAGTGTCAGACTAATAATTTTTTGTCAATGTTTGAAGACAGCAATATGTCCGAAAACATATTATCTTACATAATGGACGCTGCAAGCATTCACCCTCGTATATACATCAAAGTTTACTTTATGCAACGCTGCTGAACGTCATCTGGTTCATTTGCAGCTGAATCACTTGTCGCTCAGTATTTTTGAGCTTCAAAGCGCAGTTCGCTGCGGTGGCAAGATTATGGCAACTAGCAGCTAATTCATTCATAGTTAGTACATTTGACTAGTCTACTAAAGGTTCCGGGTTCAACTCCCGGTCTAGGCTGGCGATACTTTATCATATCGTATGCTAGCCTGTTAGCCCAATAACTATCTCTTATGTTCATTAAAGTGCTTTCAGGCGATAATTATATTTGATTATATGCACTAATACCTACTACTGGCAATAAATTTAGTCATCCGAAAATTTTATAGAAAGCCACTTTTCTAGGCATTTCACATCCACTACAACCAAACTGCCTAAAACGAGACGTGAGACTTTGTTTTAGGTTTATACTTCTTTTAAGAAGACGTTTATCTTGTCTACAGTTTTTGTTTTTTCTTTATGCACAAAAAGGACGCCTGTTTGAAGATATTTTGTTAAGCGCACATGCTATAAAAACGACTTTTAATAGGTTGTTTCTGCATTTCCTAAAGTGAAGGAAAATACAAAAAGCTGATGTGCAGAATGTTTTGAGGGATGATTACTAATTGCGCTATTGTACTGTCTCGCCCCTCTTGCCATTGGTTGAAAATGTGGAGCGAGCAGCGGCTGGTGTTCCGAGTGGTGACTTGGCATAAATTTTTATTAGTTTTAGTTTGCTTTAATGATTTTTAAAGTAAATCGAAAGGCGCAATTTACCAAAGTGGATTTTAATTTACCTAAATCAATAATAGGTCTGGCGGCGAAAAGTGCCATTTCATTGAGGCAAAGTGTCCGGCACCAAATTAAACACTTTTTAAATTAGTTGTTTTTAAAGATTCGCCGAAAAAATCGAACGTGGTCATTTAGTAAATTGGCATCTGGGGCGCCGGCGGTCAAGGGGAAGTGGGGTGCAAAGGTGCGAGTTATCTGCCCGTGGGTAAGTGCCATATTTACAAGTTATTATAAGTAGATTAGTGCGGAAAGTGACAGTCATGTAGTAATAGGGTGGGCGTCGCACAGCCTGCATATAATCTATTTTGCCGCGCCGGTCCAAAAATGAAACTATTATCTTTTAATTACGGAAAAATAATAATAGCACTTCTGTGTTTCTCCCCCAAACGGCCCACTTCAAATGAATTCCGGTAATGAAACTGAAGAGTTTTTACTCCGGCCAGATTAAAAATTGAAAACCTACTGGCACAAAGGCAATTTACTCTGTAACAGTTTTTTCGGCGATCTTGGATTTGTATTTTGATTATTCACGGTCCTAATGGATGTGGCATGAAGCCGTCTACTAAAAAAGCGTCATCTTGGCGACAAAAGAAACTTTTACACGCCTATAACGCTTCATTTAAATTTTTACTGCGCTGTCATTGACATTATACCGATCATGTGAAAGGTAAATGTCGAAATGTCTGCACGCGCCGAACACCTATAAATTTGTATAAACGGGCGCGAAAGAAATTGCCAATGTTTTATACCGGGTATTTAGCGTACCGAT
Organism: Rhyzopertha dominica; assembly: GCA_025024175.1. Classification (NCBI taxonomy): domain Eukaryota; kingdom Metazoa; phylum Arthropoda; class Insecta; order Coleoptera; family Bostrichidae; genus Rhyzopertha; species Rhyzopertha dominica. The sequence continues at coordinate 15,679,743 of QCXZ01000137.1, forward strand.
CGACTTTCTAAACACTTCTATTATGCGCTAGTGTTTGAATAAAACGGTTACTGGGAAGGAAGCAGCGCGTAATTCAAGAGGTGGTGTGAGAAAAAAAATTTTACTCCAAAGACATAAAGAGAGGAAGAAGTGACGAGTAGGGCTGAGGGATACCATTAGACAGGTATGGATATTCAATACAGTATCAATATTACTCAATAGTATCGAAGTATTGAAAATATTTATTGTATCAAAAGTATCGAAGGTGATTTACTATTTGTACTGTAAATTAATGGATAAATGATGGAATACTGCAATGATTTAGCATTGTATTGCTTCACTTGTTAATATTTTCATTATTATTAACACTGCCAATACTTTGAATGCTGCAATACCTTTGATGCTTTTCGCACTTCGTCTCAATACTTGAGTTGCTTTCGATGCTTCAGACACTTTTGAATACTTTCAATATTTGAATGATATTTGAATATCACAATAGGATGGTATCGATACCCGATAATGGCAAAGCTATCGATATTTTGAACCTTGTAAGGCTCAAAATGTGTTCTTGTATAGAAAAGCAAATTTTTATGCCAGGTATTTGGCAGCTAATAATCTCGACAGCATATTTTAGTTTTTGGATGACATAAAGACTTTAAAATTCTGAGAATGCCTTTCTCATATTTTAGGATTCTCCAGTAGTGCTCACTGTTTCAGTATAAAGGATATATACCAAGAACACCTTATAAGTTAACAAATCATTTTAATCCGTAAAATAATGTCATATGAAAATAATTATAAAAATACCAATCACTAGTGACACCTTTTGAGTACAGCTCAAACTGAGTTATAATCACTTATTGGTGATGATGACTTCGGGTTTATGCTTATAAGGAGACTAGTATGGGAATGCGGAACAATGAGTCAAAAACTAGGTCTTTCTCTTCGCGGTGTTTATAATTATGCCAAAAATATGGTTTATAATGGTGAAAAGGTACAGGAGAAAACCAAAACCTACTGATCGTGATAAAGAATATCAATAGAAAAGCATCAAAGGGTACAATCAGCTGTAACAAAATAATGTAAGATTTGAAACTTTTGGTGTGTAAAACCACCATTTGGCTACTTTAAACAAAGCTCTAAATAGTATTGGTTCATGTTTGCCCCATGTTTGTGACCTCATCATAGAAAAGCGCTTTCAAATATGCACATATAAACCATATTTGGAACGTGGTACGATTGAATATTGCTTTTTGAATAATAATTAATATAGAGATTAGTGGATGGAAGAATACCTATATGCCATTACGAATTCAAATAAACTTAATGTATATTACTTCAATGGAATATGACCAGAGAAGAGAAAAATTGCAAAAAGACACTTATGTTTTAAAAATCACCCTCTTCTATCTTGTTGCCTGGCAACACAGTAGCTTATCTGCCTATCCTGGGCTGCCATGTGCTTACAAGGGTAAGTGCTATTAACGTTTCTTACGTTTTTCGATCATTTTTTCGAACGAAAATCATCTATCCTCATGATGGCTGCAATATTTAAAAATATATACGCTGTATTTTTTTAAATTTAGTTTTGGCGGAAGATTAGTTTAGGTATGGCTAACATTCATTTCATTGGACGTCCTAATGTTCAATTTGTTTGGTGTAAAACGAGAAATGCCGACTACAATTACTGAATGAACAGATTCCGATAAAAAAATATCGTTTTTTAACAATGTGATAGTAAAAAAACGTAATGTCTTTGATTGTCCAACTCATTTACCAGATTTGAACACCATAGAAAGCCCTTTTATGATTTAAGTTAAAAGTTGCCTTTACTGCCCGCTTTTAATCAGATAATCTGATTAAAAGGATACAAGCTCGCCTTTTCCAATTAAATATTATTAATCCATCAGGAACGTTGCAGATTATATTGTTTTCTTTTTCTTAGTAAGCTAATTTGTACCGAATATAAATTATCTTTTAATAAAGTATTCTTATATTTTTCAAATGGCATTGTTTTAACTTACGAGTAAGTGCGTTTTGATGGCAATAAACATAAAAAATATTATTTAATTTTTTAGCTAGGCAGGCAGATTAGGCCATATCAGACAGAACATTTACTTTTACTTGGTGCTACTAGCTATTCCTACCAAAAATAACATTAAAAAAATAGCCGATTATTCTATATAAATAAGGCAGTCTATTTTTAAATGAAGTATGATATATCCCCATTTGCTTAATATTAATTACAGCAAGAATGATATAAACTAGTTCAGTTGTTTAAATTTTGATAGTGTTTCTCCTTTATCGGTTTGCATCACAGATCAACCATATAGCCTGAATGAAAAGTTATTCCAACTTTATTATTAAGAAAATCTTTAAAAGCCAACTAAATATCTTAATGATCCATGGGGCCTTAAGATAAAAACTGTCGAGGTAGTAGACCTTTGTTGCCTAAGCGTATACTGATAATCACTAAACAAGTTAAGAATTTTATTCTGATATTTCCCGCAACTTGGATAACATCTCCCTTTAAACAAATAGCTTCCATATATAATTAAAAACCCGAAACACATGCCTGAAACATATGCCTTCAGACTATGTTTGCCTAAACGGGACACAGTAGCTAAATCAGATACCTGTATCGACGTCATAAGTGACGGGACCAAACTGGCGGCATCGCAGCTTAAAAATTTCATTGTTTGAAACCATTTAGTCATCTAATTGCTCCGTTAAAGACGAGAAGAAGTGCTGMCGTGGCATACAKGCGCCGACAGACAATTATTACTGTCTTTGGCCTGCCCCCGGAGCGCCCCAAGTTGTATCTGGTGCGGCAAGTTCAGGAGGGTCCGAGCTTCTTGGAGAATCGCCTTGTTCGAATGCCATATCAGCTGCCTGAGCTTACTCTTTGTGGCACAAGAGACAGGTTGACCGAGTACGAAATATGAAAAATTATGCTTAAAATTAAATCTGGGAAGGGGTGGGGAGGAACATTATTATCTACTCAAATCCTCTAAGGAAAAAATACGTAGCGAAAAATAGAAGACGAAGAAAACAGGTTTAATAATATACGTGCGGATTTTACAATTCATTACCATCAGTCTTTTGTTTGATTGAGTACCTAATAGTAGCGTATCTGTCAAATAGTACATTATGATTCGCGTATCCAGTAAAAATGCGCCGAATGTAGTTTTTGAATATCAAATAATTAAAACTGTGCATTCAATATTTATTTGCAGTGCGTAATTGCATTACAACAGGTATTACGTACTATACTTTACCTACGACTATGACCACTACTGTAAATGCTTAAAAACACACCGTCTGTTATCAGTGTAAGATACCCGTACGGTAAAAAAATCGTACAGTTTTCTTACCAAGCTGTGCGATTTTTTTACCGTACGTATTAGGTATCTTACATTAATCGCAAACGGTTTGTTTTTAAGTAATTACATTAGCGGTCGTAGATAAAGATAATTAAACTCGCACGAGACGAAATTTTTTAAAGTTAAGCTATTATTCTTTTATTTATCAATTGAATCCATTATTGCTCCTATTAAGATAACCAAAATTCAAAACTTTTGTACTCTGTAAAGAATTTTTAAAATCCATAAAACATTTGACGTTTATTTCACTCCAAGAGAGAGTTCTATATTCCATATTTGAACGTAATTCGAGGGTATCAAAAGCGTTCTCTGCAGAAGTAAAAATAATCGTCGAAAAAAATGTAATCACGATTCAAAGCAAAATTATCGTGTTATAAACTCCAACCTGTCTTGCTGGATCATATTACCGAAAATTTCTGTTTACGCAATAATTAAGCAGGGAATCTGCCGACTGTGACTAATTTGACATTACGTAAATGAAAGCGGAATAAATACGACATTGTGCAAAAATGTAATGTACCAATTATGAACACAAACATGGCATTGTTGTTCATCAGCACATCAAAATTGCTAACTGGCACCGCGTACATGAGCGTTTTTATTTAATGGGGACCGGACGGCGGACTTTAAATCCGTAATGATTGCCCAAAGCACTTCCGGGCGTCCAAATTAAAATTTTAACCTGCGGACGACCGTGTAATAAACCAATGTGAATTAAGTGCAGTGCCAGTTCTCAAGGGCGCATTTGTTGCCATTATTTGGCAGATTGTGGGAAACTGACTTTGATTGGCTGATCAGTGCGAAATAAAGTAACAGTATGTGATTAGTAATCGATTTAAAAAATAAAAATTTTACTAGACGTTTAGAGTAAAAGACTGACGTAGTCGGTACAGGAAATTATGTCACCAACAAGCCTTCTTTAAATGCCAAACGTTAAAATTATGACACGATTTACCTAATAGGTATCGATAAAAAAATTATAAGTTCAATATACGCTTAAATCTAAAACATTTCAAAAAGGTATGTAAATTTTAAGTTTAAAAATGGTAGAATATGTCACACCACTTACGTGATCTTTTTAACATGAATTCATATAGAGCTAGCATTTAGTATTACATAATAAGAACGTTAATTTCCATGAAAATTACCGTTAAAAGGATGTTAATATTTCAAAGGCTATTATAAGACATTGGAAACCGTAATTGACAGAAATGATTTGTTTAACAAAAACCCTTTCAGTGATAGTTAACTAATTATTTTTACTGACAATTAAAATTAACTATAATAAAAAATTAATTTATCCACTGTTATAACGAACGCTAACTTGTTACGTATTTTAATCTTCGGTATAAGGTATAAGGCATAATAGTAGGATAATAATAAGAGTAGAATAAGTGCAGTACCTAAATATATCATGTTCGTCTCAATTGCGGTCATTTGTGCCAGTTCTGCCAGGATACCATAAGGCCAAGATTTTTATTCTGCATTGTAGGCCCGTAAAACCTGAAAGCAATCTTTTAGAACGCATACACAACTGTATTTTTCCCACAAACTTTTAAAAATATACAAATGTTATCGGTATATAGCGATATGTGGCAGAATACATGTTAATAAGCTATCGCTCTATTCAGATATAAAGATGGAATTTCCTGGTTGGTTATTTTAATCAACTTTAGCAGGTATTTTACTCACTGATGCACCAGCGTACTAAGCCTACTTTTTTGCACATTATTCTCACATAAAAGTCATTTTGGAAGTTTAGTGAAACATATAATAGACATCGAAAGAACACTGCAGCACTACCACTACAATTACTTAATCTATACTACACTAACTGTTGCCCGCAGCTTTGCTCGCGTAGAAGATTCAACTTAAAAAATATCGCTTACTTCACTCCTTCAGAGGTAGAAAATAAAAAGAAAAAACGCAAAAATGCTTACTTATTGGCACAAATAATAGTTTTTCATGCTTTTAACTTCAATAAACTAACTTCACTCTAAAGGTGTGAGTTTCAAAAACGCTTGAACTCGTGGTCTAGTGTGGTCCATTCATTCTGTTTTGATACATTACGCATTTTCCTATAAAAATGTGTTAGTGTGGTTTTTTTATTATTAAAAGGTACATTTATTAATTGCTGAAGTAAGAATACCAAATTTAACTATTAAAAATAAACTAAGCAGGAAATGTTTGTCATAAAGTTGCTCAGAATAATTTTCAAAATCATTTAAATACTATTTATTAAAGGTATTCACATTTTGTATTTAAAATGCTTTTTAGGAATCAGATAATAGATACTTTATAAAATTGCTTAATTATAGTTTTTATCTCAATAAAGACTATGTTTGCTAATTTATTCGCATATCACACATTATCCCATGTTCTAACGTGCAGCATACAGCATGTTTTGACGAGTTTGTTACAATATTTAAAGTAGTAAAATAATATTTAACATACTTTAAAGGTGTTTTAATTTCTTTTTTAATCTCTAAATACTAGCAAATGTATTTCATTCGAAGTATTTTAAATATTTACTGGAAAAAATATTGTAGTATTTAAATACTTTTAGCTCTGGTTTTTCAGTTGTGCTACCCTATGAATAAGCTCTTAAAAAAAGTCAAAATATAATTTTTTACCGAAATGTGGTTCAAGAACAGTTTTCCATATGTTGCCATATTGAAATAGACCCACTGTCAATATTTATACACTCTGAAAAGTGACTTTGTTGTCTTTAATCAGGTCTTAGTTACTACAACAAAAAATCTCATTGCATTTGGACACAACTAAAATATTTGTTAGCGTATCAATTTGTTTTAGTTGTGGACGGTCTCAGTATCCCCAACAAAATACCTGTCACGGTTACAAATACTAATCATTTCGGGTAACTTCTGCATTTTCTTATTGCTTGTATAGATGACCAGTTACCAGGAGTGATAAACTAGTCGTGGTTGCAAACTATGCTCTTACGGCAACTAGTTTTTGTTGTTTGTGGCAAAGTAGGCAAAGTGTTGTAGTAAGTAGCAATATTTTTGTACTGACTATCGTTTAATAATAATAATAATAATAATAAAAGTAATAGTAATAGTGATAATAATAATACTAATAAAATAAAATAACTTATAACTGCCTTTATCTCTTATTTTCATATATAAGGTCTAGAGCTAGGGTTTCATATCTGACCAATTTGTACTTATGTCGTCTATATACATTATGTAACAAATAATAGAAATGGCATTTACTTTATTATTATTATTACTGTTAACCTTGTGTACCTGTTAATGGGAGTACACAATAATAGCAATAACAATAATAAAGTGTGTGCTATTTTATTGTTTATTGACATATATAGACATAAGTATACAGAACGGTCCGTTACGAAACCCTAGCACCAGACCTATATACAAGAAAAAACGAAAAAAACAATAATAACAGAAGCTTTCTTCTGAAACCAAAAAGCCTGCTACGCAAACAAGAAATGAGGATTATCTCGAACAAGAACGATGTAACAATAATAAGAACGTGCTTTTTAAGGAACCTGATTTGTTATAAAACTTTTACATCAAAACATAGAATAAGCTTTTTTTATCTACTTATTAGTAGATATGGGAATACACTTATCAGAAGTCTATAAAACACAAAATTTAACTTTTATTAATCTATAAAACATACAAGTGCTCCAAATATTTAACAGTATAAAGATATTCAACAATAAAACTGTTCTTCAAAATGTAATAAAACTTAAGTGTACCTATTTATTCAAATAGCTTGCGAAACAACCTTACTTTACTGTTGAAATTCCTAACATAACATACTGAATAAGAGAAATATTCCAAATACTTAAAATTTAATAAAAATTCTTGAAAACTTTAGTGACTGTGTAAAATATACAAAATATGACAAATAATTCACAATTACTGAACTACTGATATATTATCTAAATAATCTAATAATCTAAATAATGAGTTGGTTGTAAACTTGTCGTCTGCAACTCTTCAAGCCCCTAAAATAAACAAAACTATTAAGATTTTGGACAAGGTGAGTATAATCTCTAACTTATTATTTTTTAAAGTAAAAATTTTGCAAATAGTGCCCATGTCTATTATATATAAGAACTATGGGAACAACCGGAAAAATAGCAATAGTTTTTAAACATTCCATATTAACATCAACAAACACATCAACTTTTACTTACTGATTATTATTATTCAGACTAACAAGTAACAAACCTTTTAAAAATGTTCAATAGCAGATAAGAATTTTTTAAACACCCTCTATCATCTTTAGTCTGTCTACTTCCAATATAAGAATTAGCATATCAACTAAATAAGCCTTAAGATATATTAATTAATTGTTTCAGCATATTTAGTAAAATATATTACGTAATGTACTCACCTAATTTTTCATTTAAAATGCATTCGCCCCAGTAGACTACAAAATTCCATAGGAAAGAGAAAGCCAATGATAATACATGTGATGTAGGTATAACAACATTTCTTCATGTTGTGCACAACATAGACATGACTTAGATCAACATCAATGTACGTTTAAACAAAGCTGTTACTATTTTAATTGCTTATTCTTTTGGAACATATTAGATATTTAAAATTTTCTAAATCTGAAGCTGAAGTGTAGATATTGTTGCAAATAAATGTTGTAACTATTATCATTTGCTCCTTCTTTGCTATGTAACTTTTTACATAACCTCTAGGTATTTGAAAAAGTAAGATATTGTCATTATATGAATGAAATATATTCGAATTATTTTAGTAGAAGTAAAACTGACTCCAATAGATAAAGTAAAATAAATCTCACCAACAATAATTTATGTGCGTGTGCAATACCAAGATCCCATGGTTGCCAGAATATCATATATTCCGCAATGATCGTTATCGGGAAGCAAAGCAGTCCTGCTGCAGAATATATTCCATGATTCCGTAAACTTGTCATATTCCGCCATGATCGCTATCACGAAACAGTAGAGCAGTAGATACATTCTGTAAAAATGATCAAATGTGGTTTAACAAAGCTATCTTGTGTATAACTTTTTTGTGATCTTATAGGTTAACTTAACCTAACTTAAGACATACAGCCACGCAAGTACTTTGATAGTAACAAAATAATTACCGAATAAAGTGTACTTACCGTATATATATCCAAGTGTATGGGACACCAGTATACACCGAAAGATGGAAAACGAAAACCGAAATGGCGAAATCACATGTTATCGTTTTTAACGAAAGACGTACGAGGTACGACAAAGACATTATGGTGTTGCTAACGAACAGGGCACGTTTTTTTACCGATCTTTACCGATTCGGATTATAACGTTAATCATTGAGCTGATGAGCGGGACGATTTGTTGGAATTACTAGTATGCTGCTGCCACAACAATACAGCATTTAAAGTAAAAGTGAGTAACTACAAGCATTTGATAACTGTTAGAGCAACAAAAGTTTACTACAAACAGCAATTTCTCTATGTTCATGCAAAAATTTCATGTTAACAATTAAAAATTTGTCAACACAAGTAAGTCATTTTTCAGAGTGTATTTAATTATAACATCTATAAAATAGTTTTTGTTGATAAAAGGAAGCTACCAATTCAAATAAGAAATTATTTACTTGTAATTTAATAGCTCAGGTAGACTGGTCATCAGTTTAGCCAGGGGAGATCTAAAATCTTTACTCTCAGTGTACAAATTCACCACTTTTTGGAACTCATATATTCTGGTGGTCAGTTTGGTAGCGCCGTACTTCCTTTCTAGATCTAGACCATTTCTAACAAATACAATATTTTTTAATTAAAACTTTTGGGAGACCTACAAGTGTTCACAACAATAACATAAGTTTGGGATAAGTAATATTTCTAAAATAAATTAAAAAAAAAACAAGTATGTAAAGTATTAGCAATTAGGTAAGCCAAACCCCTCCAGCAGAAGGCTTGAAAGACACTATATGTGTTTATACTTATAGTTTAGAGGTTACAGGTCGCTCTTGTTTATTTTATTCGAACAGCCTCTGGTGCCTGTCGGGGTTGGCGTGATATCGCCCCATTTGGGATCCCAGCAATGGTCAACTTAGCGTTGCTACATCGCGGTCGCAATTGAAAGTGCCCGTCGGAAGTGTTTAAGTTCGCCGGGCTTATCAGTTATAAATAATGCATGCTAAACTACCCTTAAGTGCTGGCAAATTGTTGTAAGGACCTGTGGGTCGTTATCGCCGACACCAGGGTGCTTCATTACCTATTCAGGACATCGGACACGGCGACCTTTTCGCCGCATTTCCAATTCCGAAACGTGCTAATGATTAATTTATACACGGGATGGGTCGGCTTGAAAATTAACAAACTGCCGATGCAAAATGCATTAGACGAAACTGTGTTTTGCCCAACCTTGAATATTCATCGTATTATCTGTAAAGGGATGCCGGAAATCTGATTCGTGGTCTTAAAGAAAAATACAACCCGTTTACTTTAATTATTTATGAAACCTGAAATACATGCCTGTTAATTCTCGTCCATGAGGTAAAATCAAGGGAGACATTTCATATTTTATCACTATGTCAAACGAGTTCAAGCTGATGTAAGCAATCAATTTAAAGAATTATGGATGCTTGATGTAAATAAAAGTTCAAGTGTGTCAAGAAAAATTTGCAATAATCAATTGTTAACTGATTTTCAAAAAACTCTAAATCCTCTAGGAGAGTTTCTTAAAGCAATGTATATGATTATAAATCAAGTAAGAATTTAGATGGCAATGCCATCCTGCATTACACTGACATGATGACAAAACCACTTAGCTGCGTTAATGAGTACTACTTCCTAAAGTGACCTGTAGCTTGACAAATTGGCATGCACCTGCACACTTCATTTTGACAGCAGACCCCCACGGCACTTTTTGCAAGCGGGCAAAAAACCGACATACATTAAAATGCATGTCTATGATGTGCTGTCTGCACCGCAACCAACTGCAGCTAGACCTATTTCGCTATTATTATAGCTCGTCAGTGCAGTTTAGGTCTAGTGCAGACAGCACGGCATAGAACTGATTTTGCCTATATACCAAAGGCTTGGTAGGATGTACGTAAGCCAGTTCTATGCCGTGCTGTCTACACTAGACCTAAACTGCACTGACGGGCTATAATAATAGCGAAATAGATCTATCTGTAGTTGGTTGCGGTACAGACAGCACAGTATAGACGAGCATTTTGATTATAATTTATTTTCATATTCTATAAGAAAGGGGTGTCGTTTTCTTACTGATGCAAATAATAGTATTATTGTAATTATTATTAGATAATCCATCCGAAGATACAGAAACTACATGTAATTTATTACTATTTAATATTCAGATATTTTGTGTAAATTACGTTTTAGCGGATTTGACGAATTAAACGATAAGATGAAAGAAATGCGAAGTAAATAGATTTTATCTCGACAGATTGGGCTCAAGTTCTTGCATGACGCTTGTTAACGCTTTTTAATCTAATACTATATAATGCAACCTACACATTTCCAAGGTGTTTGAGAATTCCTGAAATGTGTACCGTTTTTAAATTAGGCCAATCTGCTGTTACTGATTAAAGTTATAGACTTATTTTACCTGTACTCTTGGGTCTGTAATTACTAATTTGGTCTGCTGCACACAATATGCAGCTAATAGAACCTGACCTGATCTATACCTACCTGACGTCATTTTCATTATACCATCATATCTTACTGGACAAACTTAAAATTTATGGCTCTAGATGTTTATTTCTTTTTGAATTGGATATCAGCTTTTAGCTTCTTTTAGATATCTAAGTTTCCATTTGTAACATCTTTACATCCGCAATACCATAATGATTTAATGTAATTATTACTGATTTGCCCAGTAACGTAACTGCCCCGAATCTACCTATTCGCTGACTATTTTAACGTATTTTCCATTTTATGTAAAAACATGCCCCATTATTCACATTTTTACGTCTGTCTGATGTCTGTTACACTCATAGCTGGACAACTGCTCAACGGATCGGGCTGACTCCTTGAATAGGTCTTGGCCTAACGACGTATTTCTGTCAAAACTTCGGTGTATAATTTATTTTATATCAGGTTGGTGTAAAAGTTCATAGTTTTTGTTTTCCGATTAAATGATTAAACTCAAGCATTTTTATAAGTGAAGTACATTTCATTATGTCCTATGATCTTTCGCCACCTATTCCAGTTGCTGTATAATTCCACACTCGTTAAGGTTCTGTAGCTTTACGCTAAAACAGATCCATGTGATTTTTCCGGTCTTTCAAAATAGTAAAGTTTTATGATTTAATAGCGGAAGTAGAAAGGTGCACGTTTTGGAAAATACAATAGTGAGTGCATCAAAAGATTCTAAAGTAATGCCCTTTCTGTTGTCTAGATGTGTATGTTAGTTCGCATCAGTTCACATAATTATGAACAGCATAGCTGAAATTAATTAATAGTTTAGTTTGCAGCGTGGAATTCATAATAAACGAATCCGTCCAAACGCATCTTTCTTCAGATGTAAACTGGCTTCTACGCTATCTCCGCTCTTTGACCATTTGTGCGCAAACCATTCCTTATCGTTGCAATTCAGTAAAGTACCGCTAGTAGACATTTGGCGCATAATTTTTCTATCTCCATTTGCTCATATGGCATCATTTAATTAATTTGGCGAAATGATTAATGTCTATAACTTTAAACTAACGACAATATTTTGTAGTTAACAGTGTTAGCTGATGATTGTGCATCTTAAAGATTATTATTATGTTCGCTAAGCACTCGAAACATCTTAGGGGCATTGGAATTTTCACTTATGTATATACGTTGCAAAGCCATCTACAATCGAGAAAGGGGACTAACTGTTGCATTAACTCAATATCGAATAGTAATAATTTTGAAGCTTGCGAAGAAAATTTCTTATATTCTTAACATCGCCCCAGAGATGGTTTCAACCCATCCAGAATATTGTTGCATAATCGGGTTCATTCGGCATCTTGCATTTTGTTCACTAAAATTCTGAATGGATGAATGAATGAATGCAACGTGTAAAAATTGAAATTGTATTGAACACGGAAAGCATTTTCAGTTTGGTGGTGATACTAATTCTTAAGACCCCTTCTAACAGCCCTTCTTTCTATAAACGTCAGGTAAAATACACCCCATGACTATTTCTAACAACTTCAATAAATCTTACCACGGTTGACAAACATCTATTAATATTTCCCGAACAGGGTACTTGAACACAATTATGTTTGTGGTTACCAGGGGTAGGTGCACCGTAATAAAAGTGCACCGCCGCTCCCCCATAGCTTTTCCGTGAACCTGGGCCCTCCGCAGCACTCTAACAATGCGCTAATACGCAGTAATGGGAGTAATTTGTCGTGAGCAACGACTTACACACATGTTCCCTTGCGTATTATAATCACATTAGTGGTTGATAGTCTGTTGTTTTTGCGTTTGCATTCGTAACAGCAACGTCTGCATGGAATGCAGGCCTCGAGCGATTTTCTGGGTTTTGCGGCAATTCTTGCGCGATTACGGAATAGATGGCGCGAGGCGGACGCAATAGCTCTATTAGCGTGTTGCACTTGAAAAGCGGGAGAAAGAAGGCCGTTATTACTGAAGTAGATGTGCAACTCCGAGGCCATCCGACGACTAATGTCAGCTATGATGAAAAGATGTTAGAATTTAAGCAAATGCAACTTTGTTTCGAGCAAAGTGAAACTTCTTGAATCGACTCCACTGGCCACTGACAAAAAACGTTTTTGGCATTAGACATTACAACCAAAACGACTGGTTTTATAGAAAATTAAACAAATTTCACCTCTGACAAGACTATAAGGAAGGTAGATACTCAGATACCGCCATCTCTTCTAATGTGTGTTAAAAAGCGCATTTTTGGCGGAAAGCGCAATTCATTTTAAGTAGAAAGCAAAAAAAGACGTTAGGCCAGGACCTATCCAACAAGCCATCAAGGAGCTCGATCCGTTGAGCCGTTCATTTGAAACATTTTGAATGAGGGGTCGAAGGGGCCAGATTTGCGGGAGTTAAGTACATCTTGATCTTGATCATTGATCTGAATGTAAATTCTTCCTACGAAAATGATCAATAACCGACTCGGTACAATGATGCCGTTTTGGCAGCAGAACAGCATGTCTTTGACCAAACGAAATATCCTCAAAAATATCACTCGCTTTGGTTAAACGACTAGCATGTCTCATTTTGCATGAATCTTTTTAAAAGCAAGTTTCTCTTTGCTGCAACGCCGATTTCTTCGAAGAAATGCCCTCATTTGGCTATCAAAATTAAATTGGTTTCAGCCTTGATTAAATTAGTAGCTGATGCTGTGTGATTTGGAGGCATTTTTTTGCAAAATCTGAGCATATGAACTAGTATACGAAACAACCTAATCTCAGGTAAAATTCAATACTTGTCGACGACCATTCTGTAGCTTTACTATTTTCTATATTACCAGCAATTCGCTGCACTAAAATTGAGGAAGCAATCCACGGATTTTTTGAAGAGGCAACAACAAAGAGTTTCTAGAAGAGGCCTAAATAAAAGACGCGGATGCTGTACAAGATTTTTAATATTGCCCTGATTCCAGGATGGTATCTTAACATCAACTCACTTAAAAAAACAACCTATAACTTAGAGGCAATTTAATGTTAGTTCCAAAACAATTCGACGAAAGAAGCAAATTTGAAAAATAAAGTTCCTAGATTCTCTTTAAATGACAAAGCTTGCAGAATTCAATTTGCTAGGTTACCTGATGACTGGGCGGTTGATCAATGGAATAATGTTCGTTTCACCTGAGAATCAGTAGCTAGATGAACATAACCATGTGTACTAGACAAAGATAGTTCAATTGTGTTATAATTCCACACGTCAGTTTTGTACGAAGTAGAACATTTTGTAGTATAGTACAGAACTTGTAGAAGTGCATGAAAGGTGGGAGCACAATAACTGACAATCAAACCGTAAGCAACATGCCAGAATATGTACTATACGCTAATTTTACTGGTTATGATAGATTCTTCTTAATGCAATGACAGTGCACGACCACATGATGTTGTAAACCTTAATAAAATGGAATACAAATTTTCTACTGGCCAGCATACCGTCTAAACTTAAAATCAATAGTGCACTTATGGGATCTACTAAAAGTTCGCACTCGAGCGAAAAATTATCACTTGACGTTTGTTGACGGTAAGAGTGGCATACAAACATACAGTATTGCAAGAAAGTACAAAAATATAATATCCAGCATCTCTAAGAGAATATAAGCCGTGGTTCGCGCTCAGGAGGGCCTTACCTAATACTAAGAAGCTAATGTTTTGTAACAGCTTTCATTTTTTGTGTTAATGTTTGTAAGATCGTTGTTATTATAAAACTCTTAAATATAGATTTAGATAGCTTGATTCTACATTATTTTATCTTTGAATATGTTACTAAGAAAATTTAAAAATGTTCCTCATTTTTCTCCAAGAGCGTATTATTAATAGTCCTTATAGAGTTTTTATAGTTCTGTGTTCTGAATGCATATCTTCCATTACCATTTTCTATCCAAAATTGGGAGAATACTTTTGTGGCTAGTTCTGCACGATTGCTGCAAGCTAAAAAATTCCTCTGTGGTAACATGATCATTCCAGTAACCATTCTCATCTATGATCAGCAGTAGCCGCGGAATGCTTGAATTTTCGGTTACTTCTTGAGTGTTTACCAGCACTAAGCTCATAAGCTATTAGTGTTTTGTCACCAGCAGCACATTTGGTGATTGCATAATAGACTGTGTATGATCCCACACCGGTATTTTCCTTAAGGTCTTCTTTTTATAAAATTCAAGCAATACAGTACTAAGCCACATGGATGGTATTTTACATATAATTTTTCTTGCTTTTATTTTCTCGTTAAGAACTACTTAACATTTTTCTCTTCATATAATAACAAATGCATCTTCCAATCGTAATAAATAATTCTTAATTATCCGTTCAGTACAATGGACATTTTTGAACAATAGTCATGAGTGTTTAGCATTTGCGAAGATTATGGTTCTCTTAACAAGAAAAATCCATGGTGGCTTTATCTTTGGCACACCTGTAAGTTTGACGTGGACACATCTATAATCAGTACGTAGTGGAGGGGTGGGAAATTTCTGTACTAATTAAAATTCATTGGGCTCCGGTAATATCAGTTTCTAGGGATTTAAGTAAGAAGATTATTTTAGTTACTGTTACGTATCATAATACACTGCATAGTGCTGAGTACCATGAATTTCATATTAGAGCTTTGGGATTAATAGGTGCTCCACTTCAATAATAGAATCACGATCGTTGTGGTTGACATCGACGTACCGCATTCCCATAGCTTTAAGTGGCCGTAAGGCCACAATGCCGACTATTAAAATTTAATTTCATCAATTGAAATAACCCGTTTAACAGTGCGACAAAACTTCTGCTCCAACAAGCACCAAGAAGGGATTCGTACAAAAATCTACCGGAGCGTTTTACGGCCCTCGACGGGACCGCATCCAACAGCAGCACAATATATCTCCGTGGAAGTCGCATTTGCATTTTCTATGGCCGCTATAAAATCATTAAAGTCGCTTGATTTATGAGAGTGTATTTAGAATATAATTTATCAGGAGAGCGCAATGAAAGGGGTGAACGGTGGGGTCGACCGCAACCCCTAAGTGCCCGTTAATGATATAGCGTGCTCGGCTTCCGAATTATTATTGTGTGTGTATTTACAAGCTGTTCACGTTGCGGTTGTTCGGTAATTAAGAGGCGCTTTGCCGTTAAGGGCTGGGGGTGGTAGGTTGGCTCGCGAAGCTTTCTCCTAGAAAATCCATTAATGGATTCTTTTGTTTCAGTGTGAGCGCCAGGCAATAACGGCGTATTATATAGTGATCTGCTAATATAAGTATTGTAATAACCCGTTAATAAGAAAATGAAAATTGATTTGCCAAGTATTTTGTTCCTTACATTGTAACGGTAGATTTGAATGTTTATTGTCGGGCTGAAGATAAATCTATAAATATAAAATTTGAAGGGTAAAATACAATTACGTAAATGACGTTTATTAAATCACGAATATCAAAATCCATTTCCTTGCATAGAATGCAGAGTGGGAACAGGATACCATCATGGAGCCGGGGACAGTAGAGCGATAGCATGTTCACAATGATTTTCTTTTTATTGCAAGATCTTCAGCGTGAGTTTCTTGCGAACCAATATTAATGGAAAGACTTATTATATGCATAAAATAACACACATATTTACAAGGGGAAAACAATCTTGGAATACGATGCTCTATAACGAAAATAAACTGACCGATCCCCAGCATACTGTTAGTATTCCTCGACTACTAGTTATTTAGGCGAGTATTTGAAGATTGCATAGCCTACCTAAGATTGTGTGCAAACTAGTAAAGTTACATAGACAGTATTCTGGTATTACTGCCTTCATGGACATTAGGAGGCTTTTAGCAAAAAATTCTTTTAATGTCACTTTAGACAACAGAATGACCTGATTTAAATATTAGTTCTTTATTCAGCTTTGACTCTAGGTCAATTATTCTATTTCATGCTTAATACATTTAGCCTAAAATTCATCACTAACGTTTCCAACTTTACACTCAATCGATCATTCCTTCTCCTGCATTTTTCTTTCTGATTTGATATTCTAACTAAGCCGGCGACAAGAAAATATTTTGTTACGAGTTATTTATAAAAAAATCTTTTCTAAACCACATAAAAAGGTCCCCTCTTGTATTTTTCTGTTTATCTGGTGTATTCATTTTGCTATCTGTCAGATATTTTTCTCTGGATAATTTTCAAAACACTTCACAATCCGATTTCCTTCTTTCCTCGGTATATTTGAAACTATAGTCCATACCACACTTTTATGAGATAGCTATCATTAAAAACTTTTTTACGTGGATAGTCTTGTTGTTTTCTTGAAATAATTGTAAATGCTCAAGATCATTTTTGTATCTTCATTTCAATTTATACTTTCAACACGAATCTCAACATTCCCTTGAAGACGATACTACCTCTCAAATATCTAATGCATGCCCATCGTCACCAGTATAGTAATTCCAAAGACATCCTAAAAACAACCTCAATACTCACTTTTATAGCTTCGCCCAACAAATTAATTATAACTTCATCATAAAGGCATTTGTAAGCTTTAGTTGTAATATCATAATATCGTCTGTACAAATGAACAAAACATTGGCGTGGCTACATACAATGCCTTTTACGACTTCTAGGTTGCTTAATCTGTATATACTTTCATTTAAATTTATCATCTTTGCAGCAATAACATATATGTATCTACACATAAACCGTCGAGTACAACTCATCATCTCCATTTTAAAATCCACATTTTATTAACAACTAAAATCAAGTTGATTAAATCAGTCTTACAATGAATTAGTTTCTCGTCTTCATTGTAATTTGATTTCCTAAGTTCAATACTTCAGTTCACCGT
This sequence comes from Rhyzopertha dominica, assembly GCA_025024175.1. Classification (NCBI taxonomy): domain Eukaryota; kingdom Metazoa; phylum Arthropoda; class Insecta; order Coleoptera; family Bostrichidae; genus Rhyzopertha; species Rhyzopertha dominica. The sequence continues at coordinate 15,697,591 of QCXZ01000137.1, forward strand.
GCTGTTCAACCACCAGAATACTGATATAATATGAAATTTGGAACTATGACTCTCTAGTAAAACACATTGCTAGGTTACGGTCAACTTTCTATAAAATTCTAGTAACATTATCGTACTCGTGAGAAAAGGAAATGCTTTCCTCATTATGACGTCGTCCACTGAGTAATTTTCTGTTTCGCAGTCCTTAAGCCACATTGCGCAATTTTTAGATTTTAGGCACTTACAATTTAGATGTAGAAACGAAATCGAATATGTCAAAAATTGAATACGATAGATATGTTTTATAAACAATTTGTTAGTAGGTAATTCTATTTCGAACTTAAATTTATTATCACAAACATATTATACAAACTTAAATCTGTCTACTGCGTGAGACAAAAATGCAGATAACAGTTCGTGAAAGATCTTCAGATCTATAAAATGAAAGTAATACTGATTTAAACGTCGCAACCGCCAAATCTGTGCGAATCCTAAAAAACAGATTGATTCGTACAGGAAAACATATAATTAACGCGGCGGCCAGGCAGCCAAAAAATAGTCGTACTTAACGTAGTTGCAAATCACGGCACGAGTAAAACATAAAATAGTTCAGCGTGTCCAACGTCGCGTAAAACTAACAAGGTGAGTCGAGTTTGTTTTTTCTGCTGATTAATTATCAAGCACCGTGATTATGATTTGGAAAAATGTATCTTGTTAAGTGACGTCCGAGGACCAATGTCATGGAGGGAAAAAATCCCTAAATATGGACTGCTTACGTTTGATATTTCAACATTGTGGTAATATTACAACAGTTTTCCATGCGGCCAAAAAGTGGTATTACCAAATTGTAGCTGCCGAAGTTGTTATAAAATATTTCAGAAGCAGTATCCCTATATTTATCTGTTTAGGTCGAATTGTAGGCAGTGACATAAGGCGGATACCTTTGCATCTCTATTAAAAATATTCAAACATCAAAAACATCTGATTCTTATAAAATCTGTAATATATCTATATACAGGGTACGAGGGTGAATGCTTTCAGCGTCCATAATGTTAGATAATATGTTTTCGGAAGCTTATGTGTTAGGTATTTATTTATGTTACTCACATTTTCCAAAAAATACTTAAGCAATTTTGACTGCATGTAACAAAGATAATCTGCGCAGGTTAGTATAAGTTAGATAACAATGTTGCATGTACTATTTGCATTTTATGGTATTCAAGATAAGATAACACTGCTTTATCCAACACATCCCGAATTGGATAAACACTGATGAACATTTTTTCCCTGCGAATTAAGATATAAAATAGTTTTATATTGTATTTTAATAAGTTTTACTTTGTTTTGACAATCTATGGTATCTGGGTGGAGATTCCATCCTTTAGTGACCATCTGATTTACCACTACATTAACTAGTATCTATCGTACTATATCTTTTGTGTGCTAAATGGACGAGAATTAATAATATGGTAGTAGAAACATGTTTAGAGCGGTTTATAACATTTTGGAATGGGTAAAATATTTCCCTTGTACATATTATAGCTTCGCTACTACGATATTATTTATACTTTCAATACATCAAAACCTTTAATTTTAATTATATCACTAAACCCTATATACAATTACTAGTGATGACAAACCTATTATGAAATAGAACACGAGTACCTTCTTTATAAACTTCTGGCACAAAAACTATTTCATTTTCCATTTTGTCTTCTACCAGTAAAGCTAACTAATAAATCTTCACTTGTCGCTAACACTCCCCTTTTCTTTCCAGAACAAAGTGGAAACGGCAGACAGCAGTGGGCCTAGAACTTTTAGCGGAAGCCGGCAACTACGCCGCCTTCCAGCGGCTGTACGGTGCTCCCCCTTACGGCTGCTGGTACCCTCCTCAGTCCGGGCCGTCGGCGGCCGCTCCCAGCGCCGCGGACATCTACTACCGGCAGGCGGCAGCCGCAGCAGCCGTCACCCTTCAGAAGCCGCTGCCGTACCGCCTCTACCCGCCCAGCATGGCAACGCTGGGAATACCGGGACCCAGCGCGCACCTCGGTTCTTTGGCGGCAAGCAGCTCGCTCAGTTCCCTCTCCAGTTACTATACCGGCCAGGCGGCGACGGACGGACCGGGCCCCAGGTCGCCCAGCCCGCTCGAGACGCCGCTGGATCCCGGATCGCCGGGGACCGTGGGCCGAAGATCCCCGAGCGACGACGAGGACACCATACACGTGTAAAATACCAGTGCGCAGACCATACTTTTAATATTGTGATATCAGAGAAAGTGTATTATAGCCCAGGACTGATTAATTTATTATTTATGCTTTTGAGTGTTGTTGTGTAGACAATACGTATGTACAATGGACGGTTTTATCTGTAAATTTTGGTTCTGCCGCGGATGCGACGTTGCAACTGATTTCTTCCACGTATAGCAGGACATTGTGGATGTTTATCATTTTTGTTGGTGTATGATTGTCCGATGGACAGTCGTTGCAGTTGGCAATTTTTCTTTTTGGTCGATTAGTGCGATCCGATGTTTATTGCAATTATAGAATAAAGGACTTTAAGTTTCTATTATCAGTATTTGTTTCTATAAACCCTTACTCACCATGACTGCAAATATAGTACAGAAAAAGTGCCTGGATATTGCCTCCCGTGTGGAAGAATAATACATTTTCTGTAAGTATATTCGAAAGAACTTATATCTCGGAAACTATTAAAAGTTAGACAAATGGGACTTTCACTGATCAATTAAACTTAAAACGCAGGACGCTGTAATAAAAACTGAGATAAGACAAGTCCATAAAATCATTAAATACAGACACTTCAATCAATTATGGCACATTCAGTACGAGATAACTTGATTTTTTAAATAGAATAGTACATGTAATTTGTATTATTAAATGCAAAATACTGTATAGGATATATTTGGGTTTATCTCTAATACTTTTATTTTTTTTGTGATTCCCTATTATTTTTGCAAATCAATAATTTTCTCGTAATAAATAAAGTAGGCCTCGATAACTGTTTTACATTCATTTGTCAATACTTGCACCCAAATGATATTGTGATATAATTAGGTTATTACTTGTACAGTAATTGTTGAAGTTGTGTTCAGTATTTCATTAGGCAATTGCATAACAAAATAAGAAAAAACAAACGTATAAAAATGAAATAGTTTCAAATGCGAAATTAATTAGTAAATTTGTTTCTAATAGAGCCTAAAAATTTTACTGTAAAAGTCCATGACAAAGAAATAAGTATTATGATATCCACTTTTCTCTCCCATTTGTTCAAGACCTGGAACCGGGAACATTATTACTGGCACACAAGAAAGTGGCTAAGCAAAGGATATAGTAGTCCTCTATACAACAACAACAAGCAAAAGCAGCAAAGGAACAGGAACACGTAACAATGAAACAAAAAGCTCAAATAATATCGACTTTTAAACCGACGCTGGACATTAAAAAGCAGTTCAGATTTAATCTCTGGAGATACCCCACATTGAAAAGTTTCTAACGCATAGGTTTCAACTGTCAAGTAGTGTTAACTACACTTTGTTTTTAATAAATCCCCATTTCCAACAATAAAAGTCACAGATTGTAAGATCTGGCAAACTCGGTGGGCAGATAATTTTTTTTCGACCCAGTCCACTTACATGGGTATGCTTTGTTTAAAAAACTTTATCTTCAATTGCGTGTGCTGGACCTTTTATTATCTTTTAGCCACATTAACCGACGAGTTGCAATTTTGAAGAAAATTGAAATATGTCCTATCCGTCAGTTTCATAAAAAAAAACATGAAACCAATTAAATAATTTCCTAGATTTCGAGCCAAAACTTGGTACTTGAGTACCACTTATAGTGACTCCTAAGGGGGCTAATTCGATGTGGATTTGCCGTATCGTACCAGTGACTGTTATATCTACAATTAATCGTTTAGTTCCTTATATAATGCTGCAATATTGGGCCTACTCAAACAGAATTAATACGTCTGTTCAGCAGACTGAAAAAATATCGGAGTGTAACAAATTTACTCATTATGTCACATTAATGAGCATATGCGTAAAACTATCATAAATTTTTAAACTGGAAGGCTGTCACTTATTAACAAGACAGCTACCATTTAATACCAACAGTGCAATTTACATATTGAAAACTCGTTCGACAAGGACATAATTATCGATAAATAAGATCTAAATTAGACTAAACTATACAATTAACTTGTTTAATGCAATACCCACCAACTTTTCCGATCAAATGCATTTACTGCTAGTTATAAAAACGAACATAATGCTAGAAAAAACCAACAGAAACCGCAGCAACACGACTTAAATTAATTTACATTAGGTTTTACTCGTTGCAATATGTCTTGTTTATCATTATAAAATAATGTGGTAAACAAGCTCTTAAAATAACTGAAATAATAGGTCTAACAGATTGTAATAGTAAATGGATTATTTAATAACCAATAACTGCCCCGCCCAAAAAATTGTTATGGTAAGCACGATTTGTCTATAACGGTATTAGTGACGTATAGCAGCATTAGTAGGGCATTCAAAATAATCAAATGAAGTAACTATGCATCTAAAAATCTCTTAAAAATGAATCATAAATATCATATTACAGGCAGAATCGTATCAATAAGAATGATTCAGTTATTGCTTATTGATGTTATTCATATTGATAGAGATCACATTATAGTTGGTTGGAGTAATTCAAAGAAATATTATGAATCAGAATCATGCGTTTCTTAGATATTAACTATGAAGAGATGTCGTGGAATGTATAGTGCTAGGAAATCTAGCACATGAAACAATATGAAACCATTAAGACCGCAAATTACAGTATCAAATAGCAAGAAATGCGAGAAACGGTTATAAGAACATACAAATAGGACAGATGGAGAGCTGTGTCTCTAGTATGAACGAAAGCACACGATAGAGTAAATCATAGTGCATTTATGTAAATAACAATGTTTGATATGCATCCCAAATGCTTATATTATTAATCTTAAAAAAAGCCAATACTGTCCTTATTTATTGCACGCTACGTGATTATATAGGACTTCGGAACTTGTAGTAGACTGCTTCTAAAAAATATCGCATCACATTCCACAAAAAAATATTTTTAGATTAATGCATCGAATTGTAGGAAAAGAAAGATACATTACAGATTTAGATTAACATTTTTATCAGGTAAGTACGAGTATCATAAATCATTACAGATCCAAAACACTTCCTTTTTCATTTTTCATATTTTTCCTTTACAGTTATTAAGTGAGAAAATTGGTGTCTTAATACATTTAGTGTTCTTTACCGGGTGGTTTACATTCAAAAGCTCATTTGTGTGATTCGCTGCTGAGGTATCTTACTATCCTCTAAATGTCTAAATTATCGCTAGGTACTTGTAATACTTCCTTGGTTGCTGCTAATTTGATCCACCTGTCTATTGTATGTGTGATTTTATTTCAATATACGTTAGTGGTGATGTATTACTGATACCAGTAAACAAATGATATGTTTTAGTAAGTAAAGGAAAAGTAAGACACAGTTTTGGATTGGGATTACTAGAAAATGTTAAAAGTCCTAATGTTAGAGGCTTTTACTTTATCAAAAACTTTGTAAACTAGGCGCATATCGGCTGCTTAATATTTCGAATTATTATTTTTATATTGTATTCTGATTATTACGATTACTAATGAAATAGTAAACTGGTATACCAGAATCATAAGCGGTAAAATTTTAATAAATGACCTAAGGCGGAATGGAGCTTTTTTAACTGGTATGTCGGTCTTGGATGACATTACCTGTGGATGTACCTTTCAAGTAACGTTTAGTGGCTTATTTAGATACTATATTACATTCCTAAACAATTCAAAATAACGCATAAATAAATATTCTACGCTATACGGTAAAGGCATCAACGGTTAACAAGTCGAGTTCGGGCTTCCATGATACTATGGTCCAGGATACTGTTTTTTTGTTGGTACGCACTACAGCCCAATGAAATAGTACCTAAAAGTTTTTCGAATAGAATACTCAATGTATGTCCAATATGTACTACTAATGACTTGCAGATTCAGAAAGGTTACCTAAAGTTTTACTGCCAAGATTGGTGGAATCAAGGTACAAAAAATGAGTTAATAAAAAATGGAGGCATGAATGTAACACCTGACAAATACAAGAGCACATCTACATGAGGAATAAAAAACAAAAATGCATTTGTAAGAAAATGAAAATGGGGGGTAGTTAAAAAGCTAATCTGTTCTGAAGAAAATAAGAAGCAGATAAAAGGAATGGGGGAATCCATGCATGAGTTACTAAATTAAGCGTTAATCAGTAAAAACATTAAATGAAGGGCTGTTGGAAGTTGGATGGAAGACTTAAGAGGCAAACTGGAATTGCAATTGCAAAGTACACGAAATGAGTTCAAGTGTACGTATTTACGATTAAAGGACTGATCGCAAAAAGGGAGAAGAACAAATAAATTTTAGTTTACAAAGTTGCAAATAGTGGAGGATTCCAGAGGTAAATCTGTAAATAACGGTGATGCACTCATGGATGACATATTGATAAAAGTACAGTCAAAGTTTCATATTGGTAAAACTAGTCATATATGCATTACAAAAAAGGCCATGATGGCAGAAAAAGGACAGCAAGGAAGTGATGATGAGTTATCGACTGTTTAAGACACACACATAAAAACGAGAGAAATAAATAAGACAGCTATACTAACAGTGTGCATATCAATAAAGAGAAAGCAAGATGAGCCAATAGAAATGAATCTTTTAGACGTGTGAAAGGGATAATAGATGATAATCAAGAATAAAATATTTCCAGAAGAGTTAAATTAACGGGAGATACAACGGAATCTGAGATGGTTTGCGCAGAAACGAAATAAAGCAGATATGAGAACCAAAATAGTAAAAAAATATAAAATATATAAACTTAATGAACCCTAACATGGGACGAATCAGGGAAAGCACCAAAGGATAGAAGTAAGTTCAGAAAGATAAATGTCGATAAAGTAAAGTTTGAAGAAGTCTATCCCTTTGTACCCAACGGATAGTAAATATTTGCGTAATATAAAACTTTATTAGACTGGGCGGGGTTTATCTTGTTTATTGTTACTAAAGAACACGGCAACACGGCGTTGAATTATTAGTTGCACATGTATGACACTATGTGACCTTGGTAATGTGAATTTACATTAAAACAGCCAATGAAGCAGCTTCATTCCAATGTTAAGTAAAGTAAAAAGGTAAAAAGCCCTAGAACTATTTAAATGCTAATTAAAAAAACAGATTAAATAATTATACATATAAGTATATAAAATACTACTAAAATATTTATTAAGGTTTCCTTTGACTACACCATGGCAAAAGGACTGGCTTCAGAAAAGTTTATCAAATGCTCTAGCTAAAAGTGCTAGGAAACATACTTTGAAATATTAATGTAGAACAGCGAAGTTTTAACACAGTTCATATCCGTGACCACTTGAAATCGTCTGAAAATCATCAAGCGCACCATTCGGCTTCACGCCTATCATCAACAATAGTCACACCATTACGGCACGCCGAACAAAAATCAAAACACATTTATCTCTCGCACGGTTAATGACGAGGTTAATGCTTAAAAATCGCTTTCGTACAGCAAATTTATCGTAACTAAAGCGTCAGCATCAGCCACCGTTCGGGAGCAAACGCACTTTCTATATAATCACGGCACCATTTCATGTCGGCGTCTGTGATATCGGCGATTTGCTTAATTAGGGGCAGTGGAAGCAGGAGCTCCGGTCCACAATGGTCATTATTAGACGCGTATCTTTGTCGGACACGATCGCCTCCAMGCMACAATGGCCGCTGATCAATGCAAATTAATTTCGGGGAATTATTACAGAGCGAGAAAAAGTTCCGTTGGACAAAGGTGGCTTATGAAATCCACAATACCTCTTCACGCCTTTGTCTGCGGTAAAACGTTTGTTATTAGCATTGTTGAGAGCATCTTCAACCTGGATGGGAAATCCTGCCCGTATTTATTTAATCGGCTTTCTCACAAGCTTATGATCCAAGCTCAAAGAATACGAAGTGCCAAATTAATCGTCTGTTCGCTGTTGGTTAAATCGTAGTTATGATTGTTAAATCTACACTCGTGTTTTAGCTTTCAAGGTACAAAAGTAAGACAACCGCGAATTTGGCGATTAATGATAAAGAGGAGGTTTATGTTTTCGGTATTATTAGGTAGTTCAAAATACAATGTGTTTTAATCCTGAACTTTAAAGGCATTTTTTAAATGAAACAAAACGTTTAAAATGCATAGTAATTTATGTCTCGCCTGTATTGAGGGCTCCGGTGGTGCAATAGAACATACATGAGTACCGTTCGGGAGATTCGGGTTCGAATCCCGACCGCAGCGAATTTTTTTTCATTTGAACTTAGCTTACTTTCCCAATAAAATCTATACATTAGATCACAATACAGGCTAAATATATATTATTATATAGTTATATAATGGAGATTATGTGCACTCCGGCCGCCAAGGCTGGTCACCGTTGGGTAATGGGAAATCTCCCAACAAATGACCAGATGGTTGTCGGCTGGTATACAYGTAAAGTTACATTAAAATTCATATAATACTCGCTGGGTGTTGGCTCTAACTCGGACACTCCGGTGATGTATTGAAATATAGCTGAGTACCGTTCAGGAGATTCGGGTTCGAGTTCCGACCGCAGCCAGTTTCTTTTGCATTTGAACTTAGCCTGCTTTCCCAATAAAACATATACATTAGATTTAAAATGCATGTCTATGCTATGCTGTCTACAGTACCCATTAAGGCAGCTGTAAGTGGCTTTGTCATATTGTCAGTTCATTGCTGACAGATGGCTTGCCATCTATTTTGCTAAGAAACAAAACATTGTTAATCAAAATTAGTACCATTCGGATTGATACATATTTGCCAAGGGAAATAAGCTCAGTTATTTCGATAGGGTAAAATTCCAGAGTTGTTGAAGGGGCTTTTAGCATCGTCTTGGTTTTTAAGCGTTCATCGTGAAGAAAGATGTGCTTGAAAAGGTCACAATCGATGGACGAGAGGTCTGACTAGATGGTAGATAAGGCAAGAATTCGTAGCGCAATTTAACTCTCAGATGAAAACTGGCAGTAAAAGATATCCTATTTAAGACAGTTCACGAGAAGTGAGAAGCATTTGTCTCTTTTTCAAAATGACGCAAACCAGTGATAAAGCTGTCCAAATGAAAGCAAACGTGTTATATTTTACCGTCATACGGAGACCTAACCCAACACCAAACATTTACAAATACGCAAGGACTGGGGGAAAAACTAACTTTATATACATTGATGTACACTTTGAATGCATCCATCACACAAGAAACTATGGAAAAGTTACGTACCAGCTCAAACAACCACAGTATGTGCTGGGTTTAAAACAACTAATTTTTTTGTTATGCGTAGTGCCACCCAAAAGGCGAAAATATATAATACATTTACATGGGTCATTTTCATTAACTTCTATAAAGGCATTCATGAAAATAGCACTCGATTATTACTATAGCGCATATAGACCGAATAACAATAATTTAACCACAAAACAAATAAATTATATAATTATTTTTTGTGTAGATATTCCTTATCCTGCATGCTATTGGGCATTACGGAGGCAAGACAAGTAACGCATACAGTCCGCTCAAATGAAATTTTTAAGAAAGTCGAAAAGGTTGCTCACTAAAAGATCAAATAAGAAATTAAGAAAAAACGTCCGAATTGAAAATATTCTCAGTAAACTAAGGAATACATCGGAACTCGTTAAGATGGAAACAAAATTTTAAAGGAATGAAGGATGATAGGTTAGTGAAACAAGTAGTACACTAGACCCAGAGGAAGAAGAGATGTGGGTATGCTCAAAAGAAGGTGGAAAACATGAAGACGAAACAGGCTGCAGACCTAATCTTTAAAGTGCAGAAGAAGAAAAAGACAAATTACATTTTTAAACATTTCTAGAAAAATATGATGCTCATTATTCTTGTTATTCACACGACCATTAAAAAAGGACGTGCATTCATTGATGAGGCAAATATTCTTCGTTATATTTTCACAGTAAATGACCTCAAGCTAAGTCATGTCATCAAATACCCTATTTACTGTCCTTTTTGATATGATAAAAAGCCGTCTAATAAAAAGTTAAGAAACTGACCAATTCGGTATAAACTTTCAGGTCACAATTTCTATTTTGCCAATGCTATTTTAGGGGTCTAACTGAGGAGTGGCATTTTTTAGCAAGTGTTTTAACAAGTACTTATTTTTGTTTTTAGTCTCAAGTAAGGAAAATATTATATTGCAGCCCCAATAAATTTGCTGAAAAAAGTCCAACTGCAAATAATACTGTTTTGCAGCACTTTTTACAACTACTATACTTGTTCAATACGTAACGTAGGGTTCGAAAGTTTTGGGGAAAAAATTATTAGTTGGATTTGGTAACAAAAATGCATGTAACAAAGCAGGTTATGGAAATAAGGTTTCACGCTTCATGTGATCTAAATAAACAATGCAAAAGTTTTTGATTTCTTCTTTGCATAATGTCTTACAAATTGTCAATATTAATCGAAATCAAAACATAAGCAAATCGACAATTTATCAAAGAATGTGAAGATAGGATACTATGAATAAACTTGCCTAAAGACTAATTGATGCAGCTAAATACAAAATTGGAACGTCACAGCGAAAACTGGCTAGAAGATTTAATGTTGGATAAGCCTCGGTGTTTGGGACCCTATCAAGTAAAAATATTGTTTTCCGGAAAAGGAGGAATGCTCCAAAATACATAGAGGCTCAATTAGAGAGAATTTCGAGATGTCGAGCGTTGAGACGAATGCATTTCGTCAACAAGTTGATTGTGATGGACGACGAAAAATATTTCATTTTATCTAACAGTGAGATGAATGGAAATGATCGTTTTTACACAGACGATTACGAGAATGTCTCTAATGATGTTAAATTTATAAGCAAAAAAAGGTTGAGCACAAAATTTTGGTATGTGGTGCCATTTTTGCGTGTGGGTTCATCTCACAGTCCTATATTGATGCTGTTCGAGGCGAAGGCTTCAAGGCAGAGCGCTATATCCAAAGATATCTCTCTAAACTGCTTCAGTTTGTGAGCAGGCATGCATCATGCAGATGATGAAATATTGTTTTGACCAGATGTTGCTACGTGCGATTATGCTAGAATCACAAGGGACTGATATGAGGCCAACAACATCAACTTTGTACTAAAAAGAGAGAATCTCTCTAACCTACATCAGACTTGCACAATTGAAGAGTTCTGGGCAATATTGAGTCGGATGGGAAGCTAAAAAAAGGAGGAACAATTGCGCCGCCGTACTAGAAAAATTAAGGAACTCGACGCTGCGGTTGTTCAAAAGATGATGCAGCACGTCAGAGGAAAACGAAGCGAAAAATAACGGTCAGTTGTCGGGTATAAGCATAGTTAGGAGAGTTTCTTTAAAAACGTTATACAAATATAAATCTGTTTTTAAAAGAATTTCCAGCTTCTGAATTTTTCCCCAAAAGTTTCAATTCATACGCTACTTAGCTGTACCAGGCGTAAGATACACACACTCGACATCTAACTGCATTGCTGTACCAGAAGCGGTTATATTACAGTATCAAGCGAGGCAGCAAATATTTATGGCATTTTTTGTGGCGCTAGTTCAACAAACTGCAATCATGCATCGCGCCGACCGCAAATTGCCGTAGTTTTCAACCTAAACAGTTCGTTATTACAGATCAATTACATCCTATTTCAAAAAGAGAGAGAGAGAGAGATGGAAAGGAATTAAACCAAACCGAAACCCCAGACCGGAATTATTGTTTAACGAACCAGGTAACAGTAGACAAGCAGTAATTGGAAAACTTTTCAAGCTAACCGCAACCGGCGATGAATATAGAAAGGCTTCCATGGGCCAAACCACATCCTATCGTGCTTGAACATATGTCGACCGCTTTTAAAGATCACTGCTCGTTAGTCTCGGTGAAAAATGTCTGGGCCGGAGCGGATACCTAAGCGCACAAATTGCCTGTAAGAGTTAAATTGCCCCTGCTCTATTTGAAAAGATGACTCCAAATGCGACACTGCTGCTGTAATAGTCTTAATAGCTATAAAAGTGTTTCAGCTATGTATTGTATCAGGTACCAAGTATATAGTAGCGTATAAAGTCTATACTATAGACTATAAACTAAGGGACAGATATAGGAGAGCTTGTAAGGGATCCGGTGAAAATGTACAAATTATTAAGAATTACATTATAGATGTCACTTACTTTACCGGTAGTTTCGATGAAAAGAGCGACCCCATATTAATTGCTATGAGAGAAAAAGTCGAGTAAAATCATAAGATAGGTTGATTGTATTTTAGAGGAGAATACTTTGTGATTTTTGTCAGAACAACCCCCACCTCTAGCACTTTAAACATGGACATTTTTAATTATCTTAAAAGTTTAAAACAATATAACAATACAAACATATAAGTCTTTATTCTTTCTTATAAAGCAACATAGGAATGCAAAGGTGGTACAAACATGTCCATAAAATTAACTATTGCTCTCCGATTTAAACATATTATTAGTAACCTCTAGTAACCACTTCTCCATTTCGGGGATATCAAACAAACGATCAGACCAGAAAAAAGAAATATTAAAATTATTTGGTAACTTAATTTTTTCAATGATGTTTTCCGTTTATATTTTGTTTCATATGTGTGAGTAAGTCATTCACATTATCAATTTGGGGTATAATATATGACCTTAGCTTTGGCACCATCGTTTATTACTCTTGTGATTATTCCTGGTTAGTAATACGTTTCATATTTAATAACAATCAAATCGCTTTTTTGATAGGCAAGGTTTGCTTTTTCAGTGTTCTGAATGCAGTTCATATTGCCCACTTTGTCGTTAAATAACCCTGATGTTCCGGAAAATGGTTCGGGTGTTGTTTCATGGAAATATTCTTCATCTGAATCGTCATTTTGAAGATGCTGATCTCTTTTCCTCTTTTTTCCTTTTTTGCGTTTGCTTCATTAACTATCATTAACATTATCTTCAGCAATTATACTTCTTCCAGTGTCGACTTTTCTTTTTCGCCTAGTTTGCTGATGTTTGCTATGAAATCTCTCATTTTCCAAAAAGTTTTGTTCAAGACATTAGTTGAGCTTTCTTCATTACCCTCACTCCGAAAGGAAGCAATCCTCTCTATAAGTTTTACTCTATTGAAAGGGTAAATTCCTGCTTCAGAAAATCCACTTTTTAATTTTTTTTTCGCAAGTTTTTGATATCTTCTCGAGTAGTTTTTTTAATAGCCCTGCTTAACCAACGATTTAGAAGAATTTGTAACTTTATAATTCTCCAATATTTGTCGCAACTTTTAGTGGTCTAAAAAATAATATATCTAGGGATTGCGTAATATGTGACGTATTAGGTGGTAGACAGATAAATTTTATGTTGTGCATTTCACATAAGCACAGAACTTGTGCGTTAAATMAGATGTAAATTATCACCTATAACAACCTTACGCCCATCCATCTGTGTTAAATGCAACAATAGTGTCTTACAGAACCAATCTTCAAAAATCAAAGCATGGAACCATCCACCTTCTATTCTGTTCTTGTTCGGCCTGTTGTCTAAACAAGTATAGTATAAATTTTTCTTTGACTTGGAGACAACATAAGGTGGCAAAAGGGTACTAGCTGCATTTCCACAAAGCATTAGCAAAATTGCAATTTTACTTGTATTAATAATTATTTCATTTCGTCAAAAGTTTTTTCGTCCAGGATCATCCGGGAGGTTTGTTTCATCATAATTCCATATGTTTTATTTCTTCTATTTTTTATTTTATTTTTATTTCTAATTGTAAATGATCAAAATATGCATTTACTATTTCCACCAATACATATATCTTGTTTGTATGTCTTTACGGCCAAAGAAGTCTTATACAACTACCCGCAGGTCTCGTTTGTCCAGTGGAAATCCAAAATCGGAAAGTTTAACAATAGTGTTAACTAACAGCACTTCTTCCTCTTGGTTTAAGACAGTTGGGCTTCCTACAGATTTAGTATGTGTTCTTTTAATCTGAAGCGTCCTACGTGCGATTTTGTGAATCTTTGAAGCCTGTCGCTCAGAAATTCAATTTCCAATAGCAGTTTCCAATTGTCCAGTTGTACAATATTTATAATTTCTGCTATCTGCCGTTCGTACATGTTTCCGGGGCATACTTGAACCCTAAAATTCAATTATTAAGCAGCATTAAWTTACATACGTTAAATAAGCTAAACACCTACCAAAGCTAAAGCAATCACTCTCTATTTAACGTTTCAATTTGAGTTTATGAGCATGGGTTCAGATGGCCACACTGAAAAAAGTTGATTGTCAACAACATCAAATTTCAGTTTGTTATGGACAAATTTGTTGTAGTAAAAAATTATTTGTTGTAAATACCATACATTTGCTTCCTTGTTGTGTCGATTTACTAAAATCATATTGTTGCCTGTACCAAGATAAATTTTGTTACCGCAAATAATATATATGATAAAGCCAATAAATTAAATGAGTTACATATACAAAAAAAAATTTTGTCATTTTCTAGCCAATCACAACCATTTAAATCACGCCATTACCCTATAAGGTCATAACCGAAAATGCGGCTAAAGCCATTTATTGTTGCCAGGTTGGGCGATTCATCCCCAAAGAGAAAGAATTCGTATTTGGCAACTGAATTTTAAAGACAAAAACTATATCTCTAGATTTGATTTATTAAACGTTGTAACAATATAATGTATGTGTTCATTAAGAACTCGCTCTAAGTTGAGTTTATTTTTATTGCATTTTTGTTCGTTATGTTAATTTGATTGTATGCTACTACCATCAATGACGGTTTTAGCGTGTTCGTAAAAGCAGTAGCAATCTGCATTTGATCAGTCTGGACATTTTGCCGAGTATGGGGAATGAGGGACATACTGCTGAAGAATACTGGCAATTCTGTCGGCATCGGCAGTCCGATTTGCGCAAAGCGGCACACCTTGCCATGAGTACGGACGCGTGCAGTGCAGCTTTATGCTGCATGTTAGTAGAATAGCATTTATCAATATTCAAGAAGTGTTTTAACTGGGTGCATCAGTCGCGGAGGTCTTGGAAACGTGGGGTTTCCAGAATCCCGATCTAATTAGAGGTTTTCAATGTAAGTATAATTAATTCTCTATGTTATTTCTTATGAGTTTTTAGGGTAGTTTCAAATTGAAGCGTTTTTAATTACTTGTATGCCCTATAGTAGAGCTACAGTAATCCGGATCTAGACTGGACTCATCCGTGTTAGTAAAAAATCCAGATTGTTGGTACCCTTTGTTACTTTGTATTATTTCCTACTTCCCAGCAAGTTAATGCTTCCTACTTTGTGCTGTTCTCTGGGCGCCATTTTGCTTATTTTACCCGTTTCCAGTCCATGTTCATACAACGCTACATTTACTGATATATACGACGGCCAATGGACACGTAACCTAAAGTTTTGTGTTAATAGAAATATTTATATTTATATTTTCAGCAATACATTCTTTCAATTAATAAATGTTTCATGAATGAAGTCTTGTTTTATTATATTGTACCATGTTTGCAATGAAATTAACATGTGCGGCAGTTCAGAAATTACATGTGAACAAAGAGTGGTAAGTAGGTATTCATTTATAAAAAAAACCAGATTAAAAATTAATAAATATAGCTTATTGTACCAACATGTTGTGGATTTGCCTCCATAAATATTAGGTATCTGTACATGTAAGTAATAATGACTGTTGGAAGAACTAACAGTTCATCAGTCGCTTTAAATACGTATAACTTGCCCGTACAACAAAATAATTAGTTATTGTAACTACTACAAACACATTGTGATTAATAAATAATAAGCGATTTTAACAAATATCGTTTTTGTTGCTACTAATAACAAATTACTTCTAATAACAAATATTTTGCGCAACAAAAATAATTCGTTGTCTTTACAAAGTTTTTAGTTGAGGCTATAGCTACAAATAGAATTTGTTGATATTACTATATTTGAAGTAAACCGAACAAATCCTTTCTTTCAGTGCATAGATTCCCGTCTAATGATAAATTTAGACTCTTTTCGCATAGTATAAATTTTGAACGCATAAATTGAATTATCTTCTTGAATTATTTGTATTGCATCGTTAGTTTGAATTCTGTAATTGTTGTTTAGGAAGACTGGATTATTTAAACAATACGCCCCACCAGTATAATAATAAATTAAGGGGTAACAGTAATGAAGACAAGATATAAAATATACAATTTGTTTGCAAATAATAAGCTTTCATTTAAGCAAACAAAAACATAATAGCTTTAGCATTAGCAACAACTCGAAGCAATTGAAATACGTTAAAAGAACTACACCAAAAGCAAACGGCTTATCTATTTCATTGACGTCTCAATTAACGCTTTGTTCTAACAAAATAGTTTTAAATACAACAACGGCACATATTTTCGTTGTTAAAAAGTAGTATAGTCAGAGTTCTAGCGAGCCCTAATTATGAACAACTTTTCTTAGGACAACTGCATGTAACACGCTAAACTAAATTATCAAAGAGCAGAGATGATGCTGAATGTTACAGGACGAGAGGTCGTTAATAAAACTATAGGCTTCTCCAACAAAGCCAAGTAAAATGAATATTAATTAATGCCCATATACCATTCTTTTATTATATCTTATCGTTTTAATATGTAACTGTATCTAAGAACGAAAATTTACATATTCTATCTATTTTTAAGTATCATCGACAATAAACTTATACCATGCGTGATCTGGTCACAAAAAATAAAAAACGATTTGGTATCTACATCCCGGGTTTGTCGTGGTCAAACAGACACTTATTCAATTATGCAAATGCAGCGCAGTTAACGACTATACGATAAATTTCGGACAGTTACGTAATATTATTGAATATGTCCGCATATTAATAAGTGTTGAGTGGTGCAGGCCTGTGATAATTCACTAATTAATTTTAGCAGCAGGTGCAACCACTTTACGGACGGCTGCACGCTTGTCCCAGTCATTATTTGCCACTGCATTGTGCCCTTGTTATTCGCATTGTTGCAGAGCAATTACCCGTTCAACGGATTAGGAAATATGGAAACCGAAGCTTCCTGTGTTCACATGGCATTTCGGATCTTCGAGAAGTATCTCCGTTCTACAGCGCGTTTGCCACAACTAACTTCTAAGTGCAGGAAAAAAACCTAGGGAAACAAGAGGTAAAAAAACTTAATACCATTAGAGATATAGAGATATCTGATAGCAACAAGACAGCTGCTCCTCCTCATTTTGGAGTTAATATTTGTCTGTATCTAAATAACTTCTTCCCCGGTCGGTGTATAGAACGCCAGAATACTGTTGACTACCCTGGTAGGTCGCCTGATTTGATGCCAATGAATTTTTGCTAGATTCAGAGGTTACAAAAATCAACTACCAAATTTAAAAGAGCTGGCAGCCGAAAGCAGATACGAAATTTAAGAAGTACCGCCTAATTGGCTGCACAATTCATTGCCAACCTGCAGGAGGTCTGAAGTTTGAACATTTAGTTTAATGTGAAGATTTATTTAAGCGAGTGTGAGATTTGTCATCAAATAAACAAAGACCTGCATTGAAACCTGCCGAACCTGTTTTGATAACGTTTATTTGAAAATGAGATTTTTTAGAAAAATTTTGCCGTCAAGGCATACAAAATTAACAGCAGGTCATTTGTAGGATAAAAAGAGGCAATACAAATCCACACAAGGCTGCTTGGATACTATAAAAGAAACAAAAAGTAGTGCACGAAAAGTAAAATATTTAGCAAAAGCTTTCTTTGAGGAAATTTTGCTATAAAGTCGATTTACCCTTTCAAAGCTATGCAACCTTTCTGGATGAAACCTGGATAATTTCAGAAGAAACCGCTGGAAAGTCGTAACAAGATATATCAATAAAATTTTTATCAGAAGGATTTTCAGGAAAGCGTTTCATTGTTTTGCATGCAGAAAGTTCACAAAAACAATTATCAGTGTGCAGATTTGTTGTTCGCGTCTAAGTCTAAAATACGTACTATCATTTAGAGGTGAACAGCGAATTTTTTATGAAATGGCCACAAGAAAAATAAATACCAAATTTAGAAGAAGCTACTTTAACTATAATTGATAACGTTCCCTATTACAAGCCTTTTAAGGTAGCACAGCCATCTAGTTCATGGACGAAGCAGCCAATAAACAGTAGTTAACCAAATAATTGCAATAGATTTTACTTTACCTCACTTAAATGAGGAAAATGCACAAAAGGGAAAATAAATATGTATATTTGACGAACTTTTATGAAGTAGTGGTCACGACTGCCTTTATGGTATTGCGAAGAAGATGCAAATTAATTAATTTGTTCTATAGTAAAACATTATTATAGTCAACACTTAGGAAGATATGGATAAAATGATGTAAATGTAAAACAAATTAAAGTGAAGCGAGGCATTGTTGCCCCTTTTGTTATTTATGTTATTGTAACTGTTTTTATTGTTCGTTTTATTTATCAAATAATGTCTTGTATTTAAGAAGCGTTGTAATAGGATTCAAGTTTATCTTAACTAAACCATACCGTCCTGCTGTCAATGAATGCTAAAACTCCACAGAGACTTCGAAAGTTCCCTAAAATGAACATTAATACTTCGTTATGCTAACGTACACATAAAATGAGAAATACTATAAAAGTAAATCAAGAATTAAGTTCTTATTGATAAATTTTGTTATTAATAGAATCTTATTATAAACAGTATGCAACCATACTCTAATTTTGTATAGAAGGTAGTGTTTACACACTTATGTACTACTAATAGCAATCGTAATTCAGATACACGAGTCTAACATAGGTACCACGCTCTAGATACTTCTTTAAAGTGTGCGTTTAACTTTTTCGGTGAATTTTGTAAGTCGATTTCTAGTGCGCTAAATCACAAATTTTCGATATTTTCAGGAATACCACAACAAAACTTGTTATTTAATGAAAATAAAAATAGAAAGACTGCCAAAAATTTTTTGTTATAAGCTGTTCATATTATGGAATAAGCTAAACATTCAAATCTAACCTTCTGGTTTAAGGTGGCGGCAAAATGCGAAATAATAATCGTAAAGTATATATGCATAATTAGGTGTTACACATGCTTCTAATACAAAATTTGAACTCGTCATTTTATGTCAGGACGTAATAAAGTTCCCCCTCAATGGGTTAACCAATCATTATCGGTCTCAGGCTAAACATTTACTGATGCATATGATTCGATAACAATTCGATTTTCAGTGGCTCCATTTACGGTTCCTAACGGAAATAAATGCTAATGCGAAGATTAATATTCCCTCGTTTGCATAAACGAACTAGCTGTTGATGTAATTAATAAGTGCTAACCACATAGGTAGAGTAACTGACACCTATAGATAAGCTATTTTCGGACGACATGCGCCTATTAGCATTCGTTTAGCATATCGAACGGTTCGTAGTTTTAATCAGTGAGCAGTAATGCAGCAATTAAAAACAGGAAATTTGTTTTTGTAAGCAAGTACACTTTTTTGGAAGCCAGCAACTACAATCGTGTTTCGAGTATAATAATATGAGATAATCCCACTTCTGAATTAAGCGCAACCAACTGTATAGAGGCGCCACTGAGTGACGCCCGTTTCCCACAACGTTTACAAATTAAAAAGATTAATGTTTATAAAATCCTAATGACGTTCATAGCGAATCAGACAACCGTGAAGAAAAGCCGAACTATAATCTACGGGCGGTAGTAAATAAGCAGAATATTTTTACTCTCGAGTACTTTATCGGGTATTCACACGGTGGCTAAACATTATTTAAGAACATATTAGCCGCATTCCGGGCTTTTCATGGCACTGCTGCTGGTACGGTAATCTCCTTTCGACTAGGTTCGTTAAGGTTTGTTCCATAGGTGTCGGACAATCTAGTAGCCGGAACATAAAACGGCTGCGAGCTTACAGTGGCGTGCTCACGTCGACGTTTAAACACGACTAAATTAGAATGGATGGGGCTACCAATAAGTAATTCAAAATATCTATATTTCCAGTACTAAGCCAAATTTCCTGAAAAAAACAATCATTTTGACTAGGATCCGGCTCTCCGCGTTTTACGTCACGGTATTCTAACTACTGCAGTACCTAAAATTTAAATATAACATAAATTTAACTTACCTAGACATAATTGGTGTGAATTTAATAAATAATTGTATATACAAAAAAAATATCTGATATAGATAACCTTAGCGTTCGGAATTTAGCACTAAAATTGAGAATACGAACAAGTTACCAGTATAGTAAACAATTAAAAAATTAAGTTGAAGAATAAATACAAGAATAAACTGAAAAACATGATGGCTAGCTGTGGATCACGCATGTTTTGGAAACCTCAAAATAAGCTCTACTCTATATATAGACCTTTAATCAAGTAAAATGCTTCAGAACTGCATAAAAACCTGTAAACTAATAGAAATTTGAGGCAGTTGGTGTAAATATTATTTGTAGTAGACACTAAAAAGTGGAAAACAATTTATCTCAAATGATCATTTATCGTGCAATTTCAACAAAAACGTTTGGAGACAAAATTTAAAAATGATGTTATAACATTCTTCAACCAGCACTAGGTACTAATACTTATACAGTGCCAACTACTTGATCAAGCTATAATGAAAAAAAAATAGTGTAACTGTATTTGAGTGTTATTAGGCAATACTTTGCAAAATCGGAATTTTCAGAGAGCGACGAAGAAAAGCTCTTAACACATTAAATCAAAAGATGACAAAACTTTAACTAAATACCGAAAACATTTAAAAAAGTACGCGAAAACTATATTATTTCGACAAAACTTTTATTTATCATATAAAGAATCGTACTAATTCATTGTGTGAAGTGCACAACGACTGCTACAGCATACGAAGATTTAAATAGATTAAATAGATACATTCCTTGTCGGTGGTTAGCCACTTGATAATAAACTAACATTTGCAAGATAATTTTATGTTACAAATATACCTGTATGTAAATCATATCTTCTTGCGACCTGTTATTTTCCTTTTCCATGGGTATGAGTGCTATATGAAACGCGCTCAACTGACACAAAGTAGGGGTCTGCTGGACTTGAAATGGTTTACATGTCAAATGCTTTTTAAGGCTTGAGCAAGTTTCTCATATTTTATTTGGTGAAAGAAACATTACTACTTAGATCAGAACCCTTAATTTTCGCGTCTTAGTCCATTTTTGCACCAAATAGAAACTTGTAGGTGAAGTGCAATTTGGTTGCATGATACACTACATCGAAAGCTCAAACAGCAACTATGGAAAAAAACACAGCAAATCTGCTATAATTAATGACCTAATAACATTAAATGCGGAAATTAAAATTAATTTTTTTAATAAATTTCAGTGTGATTTAAAAGCTACGACTTGGCCAGTGACAATCTGTAGGGTTTTCGAAGAAGAACGCCGGATTTAATATGTCCGAAAACATGCTGTTTTGAGAAAATGGAAAGTATTTTTACAGGCTTACAACAGGTAAATGTTCCGAGAATGCCGAGTTTTAAATCTAATGATCGTTTCAAATGGAGAAACTTTGCCGAATATAGGACTAAGAGATGCAACAGGTGGGTAAAAATTTTGCAAGAAACATAATGTGGGCGTCAGAACTTTATTGAAAATTGAAAAAGACATAGTTGACTAAGGATGTCATACAAACGATTCGCTAGCGTTCCTACTTTTGCCGGCGAATTCCAGCTTTTAAGAATTGCCGATAGGTGGCACCCCATGTCAAGTGTATAATTTTTTAACAAGTCCAATACAATGTGACACAATTTCCTTTTTACTGGGTAAACTTTAGGTTTTATTGTCATTTCCAGTTATAAAACTACAAATACTAACCATTCAGTTTATCGTCATGAGCATAAAGCTACCATATACGGGTTATAGCAATGCTTATCGTAATATAACAATTAAGAAGCTATATACTACCGCACATTTATTTGTTTGCTTGCTCTAATTTCCGCAAATCGAATATTAAACAACAAATTTAGCAAAACTCAAACTATGATAAACTCAAAAGCACTGAAAGGTAAATGAAACTTTTGAAACAGTACTTAACTTTAAAAATTGAGCACCTAACCTTATCCGTGTTAGAACTGTTTAGAGCATATTGAAAGTTTATATTACATATTCTCAGGTCACGTCCTCCTATTGCATGATCAATAAAATATGTTTCACTCTGAATAAAATTATCTTACTGTTGTAAGTTGCCGCCATCTACCGATGGGACTTGGAACCTCTGTCAAACAGAAACATCTTTGTAGTCATGACACATGGCAAAGATAGTTATTCTTTTAAGTACTGTTATCCGTAGTTGCATTGCATTGCATCATTACCAAGGATCGCGACCACTTTTGCAAGAAATTGATATTGAACGCATGCGGTTTCAACCAACAAGAAGGCGCTAGCTCCCACCAGTCCTAAAACATAATGCTTGCAGCGGTAATCAGAACAACCCAGTGATGTGACTTGCTGGTTGGTTTTTCTTTATAGATTCTTAAAATCACGGATGCAAACAAAGAACTTGCAATAGAAATTGAATGGTTAATTAGCTATCTCGATCGGTTTGTGTGTAAAAAWAGTTTTTACTAATTACTAGTGCGGTGTAGAACAAGATTGTGGAGGGCGTAACAATAACCTGATGCGAATATGCAAAAATAAAAGAACTTTCGGGGCACGTTAACAAAAGGCGTTCCAAATGAGACACCCCACGGATTCTTATTTTATATTTTGAACCTGCAAACCTATTAATGAAAATGATCGTTTTCAGCTTTGTTTCGGCATCTCCAACAATGGGATATAAAGGTAAAACATTATTGAAATAAATTTGCCTAAGGTAAAACCATATAAATTCTTATAAATTTGATATCACATATCAATCACTTGCAGCTGATGTGCGATAGTTTGAATCGAGACCAGTTGAGGACMGCTGTGTCGCACAACTGTTTCGATCTGTTAAATCCTATCATTTTGGCTATTGTCCCAATGCAAATTTTAAGGTGCTAGTATAACTTGGTCGTACTACGATTGGGGAGAATGGAATTCTACTTAGATTTTGCATAACGTATTTCAGGGACGACCCCTTAGGTATACATAACTACCATAACAGTTTATGCATATRAAGGTATAGTGTTATATAAACACAATCACATCTGACTTTAAAAGATAAGTTGATTTATTGGAATATTTGAACACACTTATTTGTAAAATGAAGTAAATTAAAAAGGTACCTGCTAGCTGTGAGCGTCTCAACGGTATAAGTACACCTCCGATGCCCAGAAGATTTCGAATGACAAGGAATATAAGTAAAAAGCCATTGATGGCTCCCCAATGCATTTCATCATTGACCGTTGCTTTGACCATTGTGGACAGAGTGGCGGTCTGCACATCAAAGCGCAAACGTAAAATACTGAGTTCGAACCTCGGCCAGAGCTATTTTTTGTATTTCCGAATAAATAGAAATATATCATTACATCAAGAGCTCTCTATGAATTTCGTATGAACGTAATTATTACTATTTTTTAATGACTCAATTGTTCCTATGCTTACCTACACACATATCTGAGCATGTACTTACGAATTACGGTTGTTTTTTCTATACGTTTTCGAGAAATTACGTCCAATACCTACTAGTTTTATCTTTAAGCGTAGTAAAAAAGCAATAGTAAATTTTATAAATCCAGAAACTCATCCTATTAATTTGTAGATTATGTTATTTTTGACAGATTAGCACCGTTAGCTCACCTCACGAGAGTTTTAATAAATATAGTCTGTTTAATGATAAAATTTGCCTAACCTCTAGCTAAAGAAACAGCTCCTGCTCGCTGCACGCCACTGTCCGTAATTATTCGAGCCGAGTAGCTGGCTCATCTCGGATGATTTGCTGTGCCGCGGCGAGGCTTGTGCGGTTGCCATTGCAGCGTATCTTTGCTAACCAGCGCTTTCAAAAGAACACTTGAATACCGCGCAATATAAATGATAAATAGAGGCTCGACAGGCGGCTTGACATATTGCTTCCACTGTCTGTTCACTGTTGAATACACGTGTATGCGCTAACACCTCTTAATGCGGCTCCTGCAGGGGCGGACTGTGGCGATGCCGGCTCGTCTCGCCACCGAGTTGCTTTTGTGCTCCCGACATTTTCGACTCGCCGATATTACTTTCCATTTCAAAGATATAATGAGCTTATTACTGGTAAAGCATTATTTGGAGGCTGCTTTCCTGGAACTATTCGGTTACAACGTGATTATGTGGCAAAATAGAAGAGATCCGCAAGGTGGGCTAAGAGGATCGTTCCCTATATATTATACTGCTATTTTATTGCTGACTCTGCACACTGAATATCCGTTAGTTAAAAATAGGACAATGAAGCAGAAACAAAAGCAAAATATGTGCTATGTTAAATCTAACCGGTTATTAACGAATGTAAGTCAAAATGTGTTTATTGTCTGAATAAGGGAATAACGCATGATGAGCCTCCTGTTGATTTAGCCGCTGCAGACTCAAACAAAAATTTACAGCATAAGTTTAAATACCACTGCTCCACCACAAAAATGAGGACTCCACGTTGGGCGCCAAAAATTCGGTTACGTACTCTTCCACTGAAGCCACGCTCCGCAGAAAGGGGTGGCGTTGATGCAACGGGCGTAAAGCAGTTCCTGAAAGTGAAGTAAGTAACATAAGCGCGGAACTACTAAGAAGCGAAAACATTCACATCATCAGCAATTGTTAACACATTATATCCATGTAATTTTTGTGAAAAACATCTTATTAAATGGTAACTCAAAGAAACAGCTTTAAGATGAGAAAATACAGAGTAATTTTTACCAAGAATATTAATTATCTAATTAATTTCAACCAATATCTGCGCACAATTCTACTCTAAAGCGAAGCTCGTTGAAACTTCTTTCAACTTCTTCGATAGTTGATGATGCTACGCCGTCTCGTATTCAATTTTTATAATTCTTCAACATTATTAGGTAGCTTATCACAAAAACATTGTTTTAAACATCCTCACAAATAAAAATCCATAATTGTTTAATCGGGGCTCCTGACAGGACAAGATTCTTGACCATTTCTTCCAATCCACTCATCCACAAATTTAACATTTAACCAGTTAGCAACAATGCGAGTATAATTCAGGACAACCGTCCTGCTGAAAAAACATTGCACACCGATCATTAAGTTTTAAATCATCAAGTCCGCCGTTAATAAAATTTTCTCACATATATCAATATACGAGGGTCATGTCACACAAAAGCACAGCTCGCAAATGAAACGTATATTTTTAAAAATTGCAAAAAAAGTAGTTCAGTATAATCCCCTTGTATATCCAAGGCACGTTGCCATAGCTTCGGCACTAATGTAATGTCGATAAATACACCGTTTTTGTCAAGATGTTTCGGCAGTTGGAACGCATATGCAGTCGCAAGGCTTTTATCCTTCCAAATCAATAAATCGGACGTCACGAAATTCTCCTTTCCACTAAAGGAACAGAACGATATCTGGAGGACTCATGTCAGAGCTGCACGGGGGATGTGAGAAAATTTCACAGCAGTTCTTCTCGCAAACTCCTTTGACTGACAATTTCATATCTCGTATACACTTTTGGAATCATGCATTTAAACTTTCTACAAATAAGACAAATATATTTGTCTTTTGGTATTTGTCTATTACTTGTTTGTCCATGCGGTTTTTTCCATTATTGTAGCCATACTAGCAGCAAAAGTGTTGTGGGTAGCTGTATGAGGTCTCCAACTTCTGTGATTGCCTTTAACACTAGTCCAATGCTGGGGAACACTTACCCCATCAAGTTATTGTTGAACTATCCACACATGACTCCTGGCAAGCTTCTTGTAATGCACCGTTTTTGGCGCAGTATTTGAATTTTGATATACGCACATTAATCCGCTACAGTGACGCGTTCCATTGCATCAAACTACCCCGATTTGAGAATTTTTTACACATAAACTGAGTGAACTACCCGCACTCTGTATACAGCTAAGTGATGTCCTAATGGTAGCACTGTGCATGAATCATGACATGACCCTTGTACATGATAATTAACTAGGTTATAAAAAGACTATGGATCTATTGTCCCACGATAACTAACGGAACAACATACACGTTTACATGCTGTGAGACAATTATTGTGTCGTTCGCAGAAAATGTTGTCCCATTCAGAAAACATTATTCTGCAACAAAAGGTTTAGTCTCTCAATATTTGATCTCCAGTTCACAAACATATATTTATTCATTTTACATCATTACATAAATTTTGTAAACGTAGTTGTTAAAACAAAAAGCGTCCACCTATATGATTACAACAAAAATAATTTTTTATATTGTTGTTTTATCGTTGATTTTTTGTTCTTTTTGTACTATTGAGTATGATATAAATAAATTAATCATTATTAGCCCAAAATCGAGACAAAATGAACTTCTCTTCCGACTGAGCCTGAATATAGAAGTTTTGATTATAGATTTGCGGGCTTCAGAACTAACAGAAAAATTTTTCCTCTGCAGTTTTGGCATAAAATCAAAGACAAATAATGTATATAATTTTAATTTAATTTAATTCTTATGATATCCCTTTAGAAGCAAAAAGCAACATAACCTCGCAATTGTACTACTCTTACATTACAGAGTTGTTAACAGTGATAACTCCGCAGTAATAGCGTCTTCCCTAATGGGTAAGAAAAAGCGGATTAAATTGTTTCATGAGCCTAGGATAAAAAGATGAAAGTATGAATTATTTCTTGTACGTTCCAACTTGTTTTCACGTCAATGTGTGATATTGGGTTAACATAAGTAAATCAGTTGAAAGCGAAAAATATTCATAATTAAACATTCTTCAATTTTTTTGGCTTATCATAAAACCTGAGTATGCATGATATATATCTTAATAATATAATAATATACCTAACAACTTACCACCAAAACGAGTGTAGTATCATGTAATGAAACCAGTAAATTTATTAATTCAAAAATTGCACTAATTAACGGATATAGATAATCTTTTATTTCCTTAAGTTGGTACAAAATTCTCTCATACGCCGCCGGTACAAGCACGTAGTTTGTGCTGGTTATTCAATCGATATTCCCGCCTGATGAGTCTAAACAAGAATGAAACTCAGACTTATTAGAATTGGCTGTATGATCACAGATATATTTCATGGCATCAGTTATACGTAT
This sequence comes from Rhyzopertha dominica, assembly GCA_025024175.1. Classification (NCBI taxonomy): domain Eukaryota; kingdom Metazoa; phylum Arthropoda; class Insecta; order Coleoptera; family Bostrichidae; genus Rhyzopertha; species Rhyzopertha dominica. The sequence goes on from QCXZ01000137.1 coordinate 15,724,916, forward strand.
ATGTTACTTAATTACATGATCGTTACTAAGGAATATCATAAGTAAGGACTAACTCAGAAAACGATTATGAAAATAAAATGTTTAATATAAGCTATTATTGTAAGGGTAATTTACAGTGATCTACTAAAGTCTCTCCTTTATAGTTTACAAAAGCTATCTGACGGATGCCAGTAACCCTACATAACGGCCAACAGGAATTACCTCACAATGATGTTTTGCGTCACACCACATCGGAACGGTAAAACAGATGGTGACGGCAACATATTGTCAAATAATAGGTTTTTATGGCTAGCTAAACAGTCCGTGTAGAAAACAACAACAGGCAACAGTCGACATGATTTTACGGTGTAAACCGTGGATGAAAGGGAAGTTTCGAGATGGATGATGAGGAACATCGCATAAGCGCCAAAACGTATAACGAGGCTGACGGGTGTTGTCGATGAAACGGTCCCAGACGCTTTTACACCTACGATGACTGGATGAATTATATAACAATGGGAAGGCGTCCGGCTAAATACAATATAATTCGCGCCGGTAGCTGGCGGCTAACAGATAGGTGCGAGGATGTCCGTTCTTCCGCCGGAAATACCAATTAGTTGCCCCTAATTTGGGGTTTTTGTGGTTGAAAAAACGCGTCCGCATCGCTATCGGTGTGTGCAAAGTTCGTTTTAAAGCAGTTCAACAAAACAATATAACAGTATTCAGTAGGTACACAAGAGATATGATTCCGGACCGTCAAGAGTAAATTAATTTCACCATTAACGCTCTTGGACCATCAATTTCTTGTATTGATCCTAAAACTTGTAGCAATCATTCATTTACAGTCGTAAATCATTACCTTCTGGAGATAAGAAGTTTTAAATTCCATTTAATTTAATTTTAATTCAGTACACTTAGAGATAACCGAACTCATAATAGCAAGAATTAGGCACAAAACGTTCCTGTCTTCAATGAATGTAAGGGCATAGAATAACAACCTAATTTTTTCGACTTCACCCTCAATGATCATTACCATTAATCATTAATTTGTTGTCAAATTGTTAGGAATTGCTGTTTATGTTTTTTTGTTCCCCATATTATGTCGGGCGATACGAAAGGTGGATTACTAGCTAGGACACCATAAATATAACGTGCGCCCGAGCTCATTGCTGTTCTACGTTTTAGTTTACACCAGTTCTTTTTTATAATTTGTTTTAGATTTAGATTATTTAAGCAAATTTAAAGCTGTTAAATTAAGCACCTATTATTTCTCTCTAGTTGCTACACATGCTCTGTGGGAGCTTGAGTTATTTTGTTGTAAGAAAGTCAGTAGTTATAGTCCAAGCTCCCACGCATGAAATACCTACTTGGAAATGTTTAAAAATGAACAAAACCCAAAATAGTACATTAAAAAATTTGTTTCATAAACGGCAACTGTGACAGCCATCCACTWTTACAAAATCAGCCGTAGGCTTTAGACGTTGCCTTTTTACGTGACTGTATCCAAATATTTTAACTTCATAAATATCTCATGTCACCTAAGCAGTTTAATAATAAAGCAATTCGCAAGCAATTTTTTTAACTTTCATAACGAAWAACAAGTTCTAATAAAATGATTTGTTGAATAGGAATAATACAAAGGAGCTAAAGCTCCATCAGTAATTATACCAATAAACATATCTTGTCCTAAATCTTGAACTTTAGGTTTGACAAGAATACATGAAGACCTGGATGAAGAACTAGACTTTCTTCAAGTTCCAGGAGGAATACTACGAGCAGACAGAAGGTGCTCTTATGGGATCACCGCATTCCCCGCTGATAGCCAACGTTTACTTGGAAGCCTTCCGGACAGCTGCATTCGCATCGGTACGCCTTAAACCTAAGTGTTGCTTTAGATACGTGGAGGACACTTTCACTGCCTGGCCGCATGGAGGACAGACCATAAATGAGTTCCTGAACCATCTAAACAGCATCCACAGCGGCTTGCAGTTCACAATGGAGTTGAAGACCAATGACGTCCTACCCTTTCTAGAAGTGATGGTGACGAGGAAACGAGAGGGCAAGCTAGGACATCGGGTCTATAGGAAGCACACGAATCGCTACCTGCATGCAAATTCACATCATCACCCTGCCCAAAAACAAAGAGTCATCAACACGCTGATACAACGAGCGAAGCTGATCAGCGAACCAGACCATCTAAAAGATGCACCCCAACGGCTTTCCGAAATATCGTTCGGTGACTGAAGAGCTACAAACACGGAGTTTGTATAGCATTCCGTAAAGCTGTAGGAAGGTTTAAACACATCAGCACGATAATCAAGGAACACATCAAGGACACTAGGGACCGGCAATGTGACAGGTCGGCTGTGGCAGAATGGAGACTGGTCACATCATCAAATTCGAGGAGACACAAATGCTGTCAAGGGAAGCGAGATTCTGGCCGGGATTGTTCAAAAAAGCCACCGAAATCCAGAAGAATCCGCACAATTACAACCGAAACCGAGGCATCAAACTACCTGGAATCTGGAAATCGACCATTAGTAACAAAGCTCACGCTATATAAATACCAGAGCAGAGCAGAGTAGGACACTGACATGAGTGTTGAAACGTCATGACCAAATAAGCAACGTGGGAACCAGCCCGGAAGACGACATGTAATAATAAATCTTGAGGTGTTAAAGACTGAGGTTAAATAATACCTGGCAATAACACAAACCTTATTTGGAGATGGTTACTAGAAAAGCAACAAAAGCTTTATGAGGCTGCAGATGGCAAGAAGAACGCGAAGACTAACACCAAGGACGGCTTACTGGGTTTATACAAAAGTTGTGATTGCAAAAATTACAAATGCGTCCTTAGTATGGTGGTACAATTGCTTCAACCAAGGTGCAAAAGACAGACTAAGCTGCAAAGACTTGCATGCCTGGGAATGTTGCTGGATCTTCCGCACTTACACTTTGTTATAACATCAGAGGAACTGATAACAGCTGAAGTCATGAAAGAGTTATGCAGATATACCCGGATCTATACCGAAATATCCTGCAGGTTAAATGGTAGCTCAGAGTACTTATTGCTGAAGGGCTAGAAGCACATCACAACAGCATACTAGCGAGAACGAGGGGCATATAGCTTTCGGGAATGCGACAGCATTGACCTAAACAGTTTTGTAACCACTTTTCAAGTCGTAAAAAAATACAGCACATAATTAGGACAATGATATGTTGGGCCTATAGTAATAAGGACATTCGAATCATGACCGATAGTCAAGCAGCGCCTATGACCTTAGAAAGCACTCCAAGGCGATAAATGAATATATCGATACACAGGGCAATGAGAGAGCACAATCACTAGCAAAAAAGGGAGCTTAAAGAACCCTTAGTAGGACCTAAATCCCTGAGACTACCTGTGGAGGTAGAGCGTTTGTCGCAAGTAAACGTTACAGTACTGCTGCAATTAAGCTGGCCTCATCTAAGAACAGTAATTGGACTGCTTGCGGGCCATTGTTGTTTTAAGTAACAAATACCTAGAATTGGTACAGAGTACTCATGGAGAAAACACAATGTTTCTTTAGGGTATTGCTTGCTCAAATACGCACTGACTGTATCCACCATGTTTGTTTCCAAAACTGAGTAAACGTTGTGCAATATTAATGGCAGGAATGCCATTAATATTCCTGTTAATAGCTACTTATATTGCAGCCAGTGTAATTTTAAAATCCCATATTGACTTTTCCAAGGCTAGCTAGTGTTATCCAAAGTTTAACTAGCTGTAATACCTGGATCTACGTTGAGAGGTTAGAAGTTTTATTAACGTAAATTGAAGCTTTTTAATTCTCCAGCCCCAATTTCKAGCAAACATTTTATATTATAGTGAAAGTCAATTATTGCCTGAATATGTTTTTAATGAACGTACGTGATATTTTAATGGGTTAATAGGCATATATATGAAATTAAAAAGTATTGCCAGCTTAGACTGGGATTTGAACCTTGACTTTGAACACTAGTCAAACGCTCTAACCGCTGAGCTATCAAGGCCTTATTCAAAATCGAGGTCAAAGCGGCATATGTACATAAAAATTACTATGAAACGCTCTTGAACGCCATCCGGCGCATTTGCAGCTGAATCGCTCAATATTTTCGATCTTCAGAGCGTAATTCGCTGCGGTGGCCAGACTATGGCGACCAGCAGCTAATTACAACCCAAATATATTACATATAGTGATATATATTGGCTGAATTGGTTTTTAATGAACGTGCGTTCACCAGCGTTACATAGTAACTTTGATGTACATATGCCGCTTTGACCTCGATTTTGAATAGCTCAGTGGTTAGAGCATTTGACTAGTGTTCAAATGGTCGTCCTGGGTTCAAATCCCAGTCAGAGCTGGCAATACTTTTTTATTTCATATAGGTATATACCTGTTAACCCATTAAAATATAAAGTACGATCATTACAAACATTATATGTTGCACAATAATAATGATAATAAAAAAACTGAGGTCACTAGCAACCAACATTTTTTTTTAATTTTCACGTTACTTTATGCAGCTTACATTAAGCAAAATGTGCGTAGGAAATATCAGATGTAGTACTCATTATGTATAAATGCTGCAGAGCTTTTATAATTTCTTGCTGAAATAAGTTTATTTGTAACCCCCATAACTTTCGCTGCTAAATTTCATTACGAAGCGATGCTTATCGCAAGTTGCTCACGTTTAACAGGCACCTGACGTAATAGCTACTGACTGAGTAGCAAGTCGGTGCTCGCACACTACTGATTACCAAGACCATAAATAACGAAAATTACGGCCAATATAAAAGAAGCGATTGTTAAATGTAAATTAAAATTAGCGTACCTAATTAATCTAATATTTGGAAGATCATAGATTACATGCTAATTCGTTTCCACGGACCGTCCAATAGGTGTAATTAAATAAATGTTGTTTTTAAATTATGCGGAGATAAAGGAGTTGAATAACTGCTCGACTCTATTTAAATAACCGCTTATTACTTTATTCATTTACATTTGCATTTACGACTGCTTAATTGCGACTAATGTGGAAAAGATATTAATTATTATTTTTCCAAATAAATTGGTTAGTTACGCATAGGTGCATGTGCGTGGTTAGGAAATTTAAAGTTTGAAAAAAACTGCCGTCATAGTTCGCAGAACGATAGCAAACGTTCGTGTACTGTGATACGTGTAGTGCGGTGAATATTTCTTATTAGCATATCAGCATAAACTAAACTGTGGTGTATTTCCTTTAAACAATTTAATCAATTAGCTGACCCTAAAAATAATTCTGAAGAAAATCATTCACTATGCCGATTATAAATATTAGTTGATTATAGACGTGTATATAATATTATGATGTTATTTGCTGTCAATTATATTACCTCCTTATAAATAGATTTTGAAATATGAATAATTATTATATTCAGTGCAATTGTTAAAGGTGAGATTTTATCACCGGAGATACCCGAGTACGACTCCCACCCACATCAATTTTTATCATTTAAGTGGGTAGGTATAACTCAAGCAACACGTAAACCAAATTGGAAGAGAGTGAACTAAGTTTTTCAGAGGTATTTTAACACCTGCATTTCGAAAATTAGTACCCGTAATGCTATAAATGGGCAAACAATTTTTTGTAGGATATTGCCATGAGGCACACGGTATACGTTACATGATAAACAACTAATTCACACTAAATTACCTTGGTAAAATTTTCAGAGTTCCGTTTCCTATACTTAACTGATATATTAATTGCACTATTCCTCCAACTTCTGCTGAGATAAATGGGCAGAACACAAAAAGCCGCTATAAAGTGCTCTCAACGCCATTAAACAAAGGATGATAATTTAGAATGTGCTGATTCCCGCTGTTAGATTTATCGTTTCAGGAAAAGGCGGGATACAAACATAATAATATCATTGCTATTATGGTCTAGGGATAATAAAGAACAATTTTGCGCACTTGCTTTTATGGACTGTGTTGAATACAATAAGGTTAGTCATTTACACATTTATTAAAGCCATTTTTCAGTGATAATTGCGTTCGCATTGATACCATGTGCTCCCCTCCCAGGAACAAAATGAATCGTAATGAATAACGAACGAAACGAAAACTTTTTACGCATCATTGAGTTCAGATAATTCAGGTACCACAAAGTAACATTGTTTTTTAAAATTGATAGTGTTAGTCAGACGTCCAAGGGACCATTTACTTTTCTCTAAAAACGCGAGGGTTTATTGCGTAAACTCCTAATAAAATGCATCTAATTATTAAGGCAAGATAATTCGGAGATACAACACCAAACAAAGCAAAATTTTTAATCCAATTATGTACCTAATTTGTTAAGTACGCCTGAACAAACTTCTTCCTTTAATTTTTAGTTTTAAATTGCCATTTTTTGATATAAAAATTTTGTTGATGGCGGTAATTTTTTTTTAATTGCAATTCCCAAGTTTTTGATTCTTTATTCAACATTGACAAAATGTCTTTATCTTGAAAAAAGAACTAATAACCAGTTTGGAGAGCAAACAGGAAAAAATTTTAACTGTAATAAAGAATGCAAGTTGTGTAAGTTGCCACCTGTCAATAATTAACACTGTCCCCGACGTATATAAATGATCTGAGCATTTCGGTCAGCCACTTCAGAACTAATCTACGCTATTTTACCAGGAAATCGGAAATCGTTTAATTATCTTGTCCTTTAAAGTAGACCCTCGATATTTTTAGTAGTCCCACAAATATCTTGGGGAGATAAGTCAGGAGAACGTGGTGCGCGCTCCGCAGATCCTTGGAAATATTTCTGTAAAATTTTTCGGAAAAAAGTGACCTAGCGTGTAGCGCCTCGCCTTTCTGGAGCCAAATGTTCTCCACAAGCAGATCATCATTTTCGTTATTTGGAAAAATAACTGCCATTACTAATGACAGTTAAAATATAGAAAAACCTAAATATCAGGTGCCAGTTATGTTATCTTTAAAATGTGGCTTAGAAAAAGCCGATCATTTTCTTTTAACTCATGTTTTAGTTGAGCTTAATAAAGGTTATATTTTGCTGCTTTAAATAGTTTAACGAAGGATTGGGCGACGCTGTGATTTAAAACCAATTTTATCGAGTCAATATGTGACCATTTTCTTAACTTATTTCAAGCCAAAGATTTAGTTTCACATCTTGATCTGTTGGAGGTTCGCCTGATCGTAGTAAATCTTGTACAAGTTCGGTTTCCGCAAATCTTTCAACTAATTTACTGACTGCGGACCTGGTGATATGTTTATGTAGATATCCTTGAGTAAAAATTTAACATACTTCCTCAGGGGTTCCAAGTCTATCATTAAACCAATCACAATAAACACTTTCTTTGAGATTGTGAAAACGCACGATTAGTTAAGCTTCCACCCCTAATATAATCCTACAGGCTTGCGACTATACATCGAAATAATAAGTATTAATAAGAATTAACTCAAATTAAATGCCTATTTAGTCTTTGTAGAGTCGAATTTATTTTGATTGCAAAGCCACGTGATTCTTTAAAGTAATCAAGGCTGAAATCGTCAACGTGCAGTGTAACCAGACTAGGTGACAAAACTGGGCGGCTTTTTGATAAAGTAAGATTGGGCCTAGATCGAAGCCCTGCGGTACAGATATATTTGTAGAGCATATATTAGAACTGTTATACTACATACATCCTTATCGGGACGTATTGACGACAATTAATCAATATATTGTCATTGACGTAATAAAAGGCTCTGCCAAGATCGCAGAAAACTGCGACAGCCTGTTCACACTCTCCGAGAAGATGTATAATGTGAATATGAAATACCCGTGTTGTTTGGGAATAACCATACTTTTTACTAATAGGAGACTTATTTGTAGACTTAAGCCATAGGATGATAACTGCACGGATTCAAAAGATCCCACTGTTTAAACTGGGGTTTATGTGTTAAAAACACTTTTAAGTTTGGTAACACATTTTTCAAACACTTTGTATATTACCAGTGCTGGTGGAAAGTTGCAAGCAATTGATATAGCATGTATATACTTGTGATCCGCTTTTAGTGTAATACGTTATTACCAATACATTTATTTAGAAGTGAATAAATCAAAAGCATTAAACTTTTTTACGTATCTCGAGATAAGTACAGAAGTAAATACTAAGGAGTCAAGTAGGAATAAAAGACGCTTAAAAGTTTAACCGATTATTGAAAGCACATTATTCCCTCGTCATTAGAAAATTAGAATAAAGGAATCTGCAATGTGCTCTGTCCTTCATCAATATTCTTTCTAATTATGAGTCATCTCCCTAATGTTAACTTTTCTTACCGTTTGGTCTATTTCCAGTCGTAGTATTGTTTAACTAGTAATAAACAAAACCCTAAGGACAAAGTACTTTGAGGTTATTCAACGTAATCGTGATTTTCTGTATAACTATTAAAAACCCTTACTGCCAATTTCAAGGTTTAGATACCTTTATATTCAACAAAGTTACCCTTTTATAACTGTAGAATTCAGCTTTAGTCTGAACTTATACATTTAAGCTTACACCGCTTATAGTTAAAAATGTCATTTACGCATAAATGAACTCTGGTGTATTTATTGCCATCTTTATCTTGTTGACAGCTCCATTTCAGCAGTTGATATTGAATATAAATTAACTTGTTTCATTCTGCATAATCATGTAGTTAGAGTATTTATCAGTATCGCTTAAAGTCACAAACCGTCACTGCACTAAGTGACAATAATAATGAATTGGAAATTGATTTCCGATAAGCATCAAACCTGTTGCGCAATATTTACTTATTATTAACTAGTTTGCATTAAATACTCATCAGTATTAACATACTCATTTGCAAAACATTGGGATACGTGGTTCCAAGTTCCACTCTTGCATGTAAGTGGAGGTGCTTGCTTGCCATTGAGGGAGGCTTACATATAGGCCTAAACTTTTGTTAATTTTACATTACAATAAATAATGTATCCCAACTTGGAACTTTGTTATTATTGAAAAATAAACCAGGAACTGACAATTTTTTTTAATTCTTTACTTCTTTCCATACAATCGAGCAACCTATTCTCCAAAAACTTCAATCGAGTCCCAAGATTCTTGAGCTACAGGGAAAATTCGTTCTGGTGGCCAAATGAAACCAACGCCCTCACCAGGTAGTTCCACCGTATACGATAATGTAACATTAAAAATCCCATAGACATAGTCCGTACTATCTCCAGCAGTAGCATAAAGTGTAGTGGATGACACCCCAACAGTATACCGCCGACCGCTGTACGCCTCAATGGCATCAGCAGCAGCATCTCCGAGAGCCTGCAATTCATCGCCATTTGGAGCAGCACTGTAGGTGTAGCCCCACGGATACAGGAAGTAGTTTCCATAACTATGGTAGCTTAAATACAGTTTGATTCGTGAAGCGTACTTTCCAACGAAGGCAACGAAATTTTGAGTCTCTATTTCGGAGTTGGGACTTGGTCCCATGTAGATATCGGAGCATTCGTCGGAGCTAACGCCAGTAGTACCCCAATAGTAATCAAAATTCCTATTTCCATCGACGCCATAGCAGGACACACCTGGAGATCTCGTCTTTCTCCATAATCTGGTCTGAAAGAAGCAGTATATACGTAATGGTCGAATCTCATTTTCTTTTCATTTACTGTTTGCCTGGAAAACTCATAACCATCAGGGTTCAATACGGGAAGGATGTACCAGTCCACTTCATCCAAAAACTGCCTGTTAGTCGAATTTTCTACAAGTTGGTAGATTATGTAAGTGACGGTGGCTGGAGAAATCCACTCTCTAGCATGTATCCCACCATCGATTAATATCACTGGCTTCTGTGCTGTTGGATCCGAAGATATCTTAGCAAAAATCATACCATACCCTTCCAGAGAAAGCCCCGCGTCTTCAAGTGTAACAATATCAGGATATGTAGCAGCTAAATATGCCAAATATTCGTTGATCTTAAAACGAATTATTACATAGTACTCCTCTAGTGGTCTAGCCAAAACTTACCTCGTTTACACCATAATACTGATCCCATTGTATTCTTCTAGGAAAATCCTGGTTTCGCGCCTTAGCTCTAGCCTGCTGTTCTGACTCCACGTCAATTAAACTGCAAGTTAACTTCTATAGATGTTTAAAGTGTTGTGGTTGAGTAATCTACCCTTGAACATCTTCTATCATAGTACTAAACTCAATTTCGTGGCTCTGTAAGAAAGCWACAAATTCTTGATGCTTTGCTGGCGGTACCATGATGTGAACTGGTTCATCAATATGACGGAGATCAGACCAGAAATCCAGATCATCCTGAGTTTCGAGTTGTTTTATCACTTTGACTTGTTCTTCAGTTGCAGGTTGAACTTGGTATACTTTGTACCTTTTATTATAATACAAAATTTTGTGTTTGTTTATCAACAAGCATTCTGCTTACCCGTCGTAGTTGGTCTGATATGCAGAAGCTGCAGAGAGTAGCACAACAACCAGGAACCCAGGAACCTTCATGATTGCAGGCTCGTATGACCTATTGTGTAAATCGTCACGCAGCTTTATATCATCATGATAAGATTATATTAAGGCAGCTTCGTTCATCAAAGTGACCACATTTTGATAACGATAGTCTTGTATAATGCCTAATCAGTATATTTAGTAAAGGATCATTTAAGGAGTGCTATACTGTCAGCATAAGACAAAGATTATTAAAATCCTTGGATTATTTTTTGGAATATTTATCTTAATCGCACTTAAAATGCCCCCAACCAGAAACTGACTCCAAGAAAGGGTTTTATTATTTCAATGGGTGTTAAATGGGTAACTTAGATATCAAAGTCAACCAACGCATTTTATGTCTTTTTCCATTTTCTTTCATTGTGGTTGGCTCTATCCATGTTGTTGTCTTGATTTTGATGTGAATTTCAAAATTGCTCTAATGTACTGCTGTTTGCGCACCACAGGTGGCCAAATCAACGCATATTTTTAGCTAACAGCAGCATCCGATTTGGAATCTCACATACAAGCTGTTTGTTGAGCTTATTTCTAAATCCTTTAATATGAATATAGAGAAAACTAATAGACTGCGAGAGCGAAACGCACTAAACCTTAAAAAAGAATACTAATGAGCTTTGTGATGGCGGTTAAGTTTAGAGTGCATGCGTTCAAATGTTCTATTTGCAGACACTCCTCAGATTTGCCTCGGGAGATATCAAAACATTTTTTTCATTTTTTTTATTTCTAAAGTCAATGAAAAAAACCAATCTGTCATGCTAACACTTCTGAATGATCTGGGTAGAGGTAATGGTACACCGTTATTTCCTTAGGGGTAATCTAACACCCCACATAAAAAGAAGAACAGTGACAGAAGGTTTGCTTCCATGTGTTCTTCAACAAATACATTTATTTAGCAATATAGTATTTCATCTAAGCTAGTGATATTAATTGTGAAGCTGTTTTTCAAGTTTGCATCCTCCAAGCGGTTTTTTATTAACATGAATAAAAGAGCTATTCTTAAATACTTATCAAAAGAGGAGAGACGAATTTATAGATAGAAACAGAAAATTTCTAAATAAGTTGGCCTGGCCAGAAAATGTTTATTCCAATAGTCAGCACTATTTGTGAAAGCTCTTATATTTTTCTTGTAATTCTTGTTTTGTTTATTTTGCATAAAAGGGTTGTTGCTAAAAACACAACAGAAAAGTTCTAAAGACAAAATCAATTAAGCTTCAGAACCTGCCAAATCCAATTAAATTCAAAAATTCGAAAAAAAATCTGACATAATACGTTATAATAATCTAATAATCTTAAAGCTACCACTAAAGCAACAGTAAATGTTTAAACTCACTTTCTGTAGCTACCGTTTTATTTTAGCATTCCTAAAAAAACTATTGAAGTATAATAGCTGGATACGATTTTTGGTTCACGCTTACATGAAATGTCTGATATCCCTCCCAAGATCTAAAGCATATATAATCAATCAAAATTTCTTATCTATTAATTCCAGATTTAATGTTTCCTACTTATAAAGATCACTCTGTAACTAACGGCTATATTAATCACAATAATTCGCGTGGACTTCGAGGTTATCTAACCTAGGCTAATCATTATGTTTATATCTCATATCTGACTAACAGGTAATGAATTCACTCAAAATTTTTCAATTTGGCGGTTGTTTGCGAATTTTTACATATGTAGACATCCTGCATTGATCAAGACAGGGGCTACTTCTTGCCTGGAATAACTTTGTATAAAAATACGTTTCCAATCAGAAACAATTCTTCGCTTTCATAAAAAAGGTTTTATTACAAAGTCGTCCCAAAAGTAATGCTCAGGCCACTATAACGCGTTGTATGTAGCGTTGATAGTTGATCGAAACGTCATTTCGTAGATCACAGTTTTACGAATGGTATCAAACGTTTATGATTTTTGCGTGAATTAGAAATATTAGAGATTCCGTAAAATTTTTTTAGGAAAGTACGTCGGGTCGGGTTTCAGCGATCGAGCAATACGCGAATAGGTTTTCGAATTGAAACAATCCGCGGTAAGCAAGGATATTTATGCCCGTAGAAAAAAGCATGTTGAACATTTACTATAGATCGTAGCACTGTACAGAGATGGTAAGGCAGACATTTAGAAGAGCAACGATTCTCCGAGTGCAAAAAGATGTGTGCCAGCAATCAAAAGTCAAGATAAACGGCGAATAATTGCCACAGATCAATTTCCGATGATTGAGTACTAGTTGGTTCATAAAGTTATGTGGTCAAAATTCCTAAGATGGAATGTTGGCTAGCGGTGTTTTAATCTTAAACGTCCGTGTATATTGGTGCATGGAGCTTCTGAACAAATATTGCACATATTATGCACCCTGTGTATGGTCCGCCTGACTCGAGCTCAAGGAACTCCTTCTGCTGTAAGGGAGGTTATATATTGTAGGGTCCTTATACACTGTACATACACACATACATTTCTCGAGCTAGAACTAACTATGCATTACTTTTGTGACAACCCTCGCATACATTTCGTACTAATACCTATCATTAATAGTGTAAATGGTATTTTTACTTATTTTCTTTGTTTTTTTTTATCTCGCCATAGATTTTTGAATGATGTGTAAAGCAATTGTGAATATTCTTGGCGATATGGGGCAAGTTCTTTTTATTCCTCTATTTTTTTTTTGTTTCATTWGMGTTGTTAGACCAAACTACTGTATAATATTATCTTCGTGTACAGACCTGYGWTATCCTATTGATTAGTAGTGGGGTAGTTTTTTCTTTGGAGGGCTTTCTGGTGCACACTGGTGATTTATCATATGTAATTTTTCTTTTTTATTGACATAACGAATATTTTGTAGCCTGTCAAAGTGTTTCATCTACCATCAAGCATAGGATCKTCTACTGACCCAACTGATCTGTTCTTCACAAAGGCTGCTTGATATTGTGGTAGTTCTGGAATGTACTGTTCTAGTTCTGAAAACAGAAAGTGTGCATAGTATTTATACCTTAGCTACACAGTGTTAGTCTTCTCTGAGGTGCTCCATTCGTGGCAACCTGWGTTATTATTTTATGTATTTCTTGTTTTATCATTTTCTGTCCGTATTTTATTAGTTCTCTGTTGACCCTCCTAAGTTTCGCGCTTTATGGTTTTTTTATGCTGAATATGAATATGTTCTCTTTTCTTAATAAGATTTACTCTCGGTGGCTTGTTATCGTTTTCTTTTTTTATCGTTTTGTATCCTCAATGCATGTTGTTTTCTCTAGGATATTTTATCAAATGTTTGACCGTGTACTCCTGGCATATCCTATTTTTTATTCATTTTTATGCATTCCTTACCTCTAGTTTTTCTCATTTTATTTGTTGCAATCCATTATGATGGGCTGATTTCATTCTCTTAATGGCCGTTTTTCTGTTTGGCGACAGAGGAGACATTTGTCTATTTACCATTTGTTTTGCTTCTTTTTTATACCTTTTTCCGATTTTGGAAATTCTCCTTGTTTTGGAATTTGGTGTCTAGAACTTTTTCGTATGCTTCTTTTGTCTTTTCTACTATCAGTAGGCTAACGTTAATTTTTGTATTTTACCTGACATCATGAAATCTTTGGCTAAGAAGATAAATAAAAAAGTGAACTATGTAAGAAGAAAATTGCAAAATTTGACGAATATACGTTAAAGAAAACTGAAACACGTGTATCTGCACAGCTCTGTAATATACCAAGGATATTTTTTTTTTCTGAAGAAACGAGTTCCAAGAATTACTCGTATAAATGTTTCTATTCGCAACCTGTTCCAGGAAAGCTAATAAATAACTAATCCACACCGTTTTTACCTATTACTATAGTTACATGGCACTTTAGAAGTAACTTTCCGGTAAACAATCAGCCGCAAAGATACGGCTAATAGCATAATAAGGTAATTATTTCACGAAGCAAAGGTGTGAATGCCGCTTATAATGGTGTCGATCATTAGGCGTTGTGATTTGGAAAATGAATTAGCTACTCGAGGTTATTAAGATGAAATGAATTAGTGACGGGGGCGGGAACTCCGCGTCCGACTCGCTCATTAATTAATGTCACCTCCGCGGCGAGTTAATTAAGAGAGCCATCATGCCATCCCGTGGGGGCGAGCCGTTTTCACGCAACCTGTTCCGCGTTTCCACTTTTGAGGCCAGCGCACGGCAAAAACCACCCCTCCGAACAGTTTCCAGGTCAGATTTGAACATAAATCCGCGAAACTGCCTGAAGAATGTAGAGCTGGACTCAGGTTGAATGAAACAGCAGAAGTCGATGTGAAAATCCCGGCCTAAAGTGTCTGCTAGGAAATTTATTTTTTTTCCGTGGAATACTTACTCTATAACTAAAATTTGTTTAAATGATAAAAAAAGTTGTAATTTATTGTATGGTAAGTATATAATTGCATATTTGGTTAATTTACTTGGTGTGAGTGGTCGAAAATTTACAAGTCTGAATTCGTTTCAATACAAAAATACGTGTGAATAAACTATTAAAAATTTAGAACTAAATAATAATCGATCTATTCTTGTTAAATGTTATTTTCCTATCAAAAATCATTTAGCAGTTAATCAAAGTCCTTTGTTATAAAATTGTGACTTGTGTAGTCGATTTGGACTTTCCATTTAGGCACAGCGAAATACAAGACGGCATTTTTTAGACTTCAAGTAAATAATGTATGTTCAACATCCCATTTACAATAATTCTGCATCCGGTAATACTAATAAAAAGATAATGGTGGTGAATGTAAGAGGTCAAGCAAACCGAAAAGTGAAGCATGGATGATAAATAAGGTTTTACGTAAAAGTAAGTAAAGTAAAAGTAAAAAGTACAGGTAATAGAAGTTTTACATCAACATCTTAACACTTATCGTAAAGTTTACAAAACTCAGAAATACATAGAGTAAGAAAAACTGAACACACTGCGATTATAAACAAATGTAAAAGACTGAAAATGTAAAAATATTATTTTCAAAAAATTCATGTATAATCAACTGAAGATGAAATACCTCCAACTTGTGGAGAGTAATACTGTAAAGTGGATAACTATATCTGCAGTCATACAGGATGTACCTCTTCGCTAACAATTATGTTATCTACCTAACTATGAAAGCAATTCACTATCACGATATTCTTTATGTCACATTTGTTTGCAATCAATAATACTAAGACCTATTTTGTAAAATATCAAAATATCAAATATCATCTAGGATGATACTTATCAATTGGGAATGTGCCATATATAAAAAATTACCTCCACTACAAAACAATACAAAGCAATGCATACATAAATAAGTATGCTACCACTGAGGTTGAAAAATGTCCGAAAACAAGCAGTATCCAAAACGGATGGGACGCATAAAACTTCTCATTTTTGACAGTTATCGAACCTCACTTAACATCTTTTCTTGCATCAGACTTGCACCTTTTGCATTTACTCTACAATGTGTTCAGTCCCTTTTGAAACTGATAGGAATGATTAAACGTGTATTAACCCTGAAAACTTCATTGTTGCAATTGGCAAATATGATAAATTACGTCACACGACTGCGCAACCGCTAGAGGCTGTTTTACGCCGGAATTTTTCAGTTTTGAAAGTATTAGCTATTTATGTAATTACATCAAACAAATAAATGTTCAAAATACATTATATGCATTTACATATACTTGCCCTTCGCACTATATTCAGAAATTGCGAAAATACACAATTATCGCCCTAGTCACGGATTGACGTCATTCATCAACGTTGTCGGTCTACTCGTGAGCATATCTGATTAGTATTAGTATCATTATTCCAATAGTTTAATATTATTTGTAGTTTTTACATCAATTAAACAAGCATCGTGAAATTTATTTCTAAAAAAAGGCAGTTTCTCGGAAAATATCCATAAGAGAATGGTGATGGGCGGAACAGCCCGTCGTATTATTAAGTCCAATTGTGGTGCAAGCAATCCAATTGATGAACCTTTGCGTGGAAGACCTGTAGGAGCACTTACCGAAGAGATCGTCAATAAAGTTGAAGATTTGGTATATGCTGATCAAGAATTTGCTGAGTCCTGAACAAAGACTGTGTGGGCAGCAGTGTTGTTGGGAAAATGGACCCATCTGTCCCAAGATAAAGACTCTTTATAGGATACTAAACTAGGGATGAGGTGTGGATACACCACTGAGCAGTGGCGGCTCGTGACTGTATAGCAAGGTAGTGCCAAAATATGTTACAAACGATTATAAAACTAAAGATACAAATTATAATATGGCAGTTTAAAATATTCAATTTATAAAACAAGTACGTAACGCCTATAATTTTTGTGTAACACGTTTTTATCCAATACAAGTTAGGTACCACGTTAGAAACCTACATTGCATTGTCAACGCGTTCGTCAATTATGTGTCTTAAGTAACTATGTAGTTTTTATATTGCTTGATAGACAAAATCCATTAGGCGCTCTTTTCTGCTTGCAAAATTGTCAATCACTCGCTTATTAAAATCGTCAATATTATTTAGGAATTGTCTCTCAGCCGACAGCATTCCCAAGGCACTCAATGTTTGCGTTGTGTTGATAGATTCCTATGTCAAGTCAAATGTCAAAATTAAACTGATTTCTCTGACACGTTGCCCGCTCGTTAACCTCATCACCACATGTGCTGACTTCTCGACCTTTATGACTGAGTAAGTTTAAATAAAGAATGTTAAATTATACTACTCTTTTATTATATTATGTGTAGGATAACATTTTCTTATATACGATAATTTTTGAGGGGTTGGTACTATGATTAAGGTCAGGTCAGTTGGCAACGCTGATCCGTGCCAATGGACTCACTGGCACGAACTTCCACTTAAACCTACGTACTCCTCGCATCCTCTTGCTCCCCGCGGAGATCGTGGGATTCCGTGCCAATTCAGAGCTGGCAGGAACGTGAAGTTAGTTCTAATGCCGGTGCTGAGCGCATGGGGTAACCGTGTATGAGTGGGTGCGTTCCGCAGTTCCGCCGGTGTTCCCACAAATTCAACCACTTTGAGTTCCATTATAATTCAATTTTKGATTGTTAAAAAATATTTTTCTACAGTTTTGCTGGTAKTKCCATGGCACGTTGGCACTGCCACTGAGACCCTCCCAGCAATTGAATGAGTGCATAAGAGCTCTCCACCACTAAATAAGGCAAAGAAGCATTTCATTTTGTGGGATAAACCTCAGCTTGATGGGACGCGGAGATAGTACTCTTAATTATTGAGTATATGCCAAAGCAGACTATAATGATGGGCAATAATAACAAAGGCACAATTAAAAACTTGAAAGCTGCTATACGCGAAAAAGCTCCATAATAAAGCTCAGAAGTAAGAAAACTGCTCCTTCACGACGACTACAAAGTGCATAAGGCACGAATTATTCAAGCAGTAGGCAATGAATGCGGCTTTGACGCTACAACATCATGCTTTTAGTCCCGACCTACTACCTTTTCCAAAATTAAAAAAGAAAACACTTGAGATGGCATCACCTTTTATCGAATAAAGATAAAGAAAACACACTGCAGTCACAAATAGAATTTTTTTCCGAAAGCATTGTTGGTATATTGACGTTAGTAATCCTTATCTTGAAAAATGAAATTTTCTTTGTACTCTAATTCGTTTCGTTATAGCTTGGTATAACATAACGTAAAAAAACTCCCCTCGCACCACAAAAGTTGTGTAAGTTTACTTATATAATAAACTTCATCAAGGAATAGGCTAAAAATATCAATACGAATGTGCCTCTGTTATATTTGCAAACTGTAATTAACAATAAAAACTCAAATCAGCTGGTATAATTAATTGATTTTATAAAACAAGAATATAAACCGGTGTGACTTTGTAATGGTGTTTGCAGATGGTTCAAAAAATATCGGCAGCTAAAATTTGGAGACCTCATTCAGAGCGACCACCTTAAAGAAACTAGATTTAAATTATAAGAAAAAACCATGAAAAACATTTACTATAACGCAAAAGGTCTTTAATGACCGTATCATCAATATTAATATGAAACTGCAGCGTCAAAATCTTATGTATTTTCTATTTTGGAAGATAAAAGACGAGAGAATCCTCAAGTTTGCTGAAACCGGCTTCCGGGTAGGAACTCAAAAAACGATGTTTAGAGAAAGTCATAGAACATTATCGAAAATTTATCAGCAGACGAAGGAAGTGTGGCATATTAGCATTACCGTCTTGTGGTGGAGATGTCAAAAACCAACGTTCCAAGTGTCGCACATAGCCATAACTATCGCTCGATGGAGATATCGAAAATCGACATTTCGAGAAATTCATAGAACATTCTGGAAAAATCACAAGCACCAGGATGAACTGCTAAAGAACCGACGTTTTCAGAAGGTTGTTTAATAGAAAACGTAAAAACTCCCAAGTATGAAGATGCCGGAAACAGACGTACATCAGCAGACGAAAGAACATCCAGGTCTTTTAAGGATAACAAAGAAGAAACTGACCGAGCGAAGCGGGATTTCACTAGCTAATTATAAATAGTACGGAAATTATAAAACTTCAGTACAAATACGAAAAAGGTATAAGCTGAAAAGACCATTACGGTTTGCTGCAACTGATAAAAAAGTGTTGAGAAAAAGAAGACCTAGACTTGGGTGACATTCACAGTTTTTTTTTGGTAACAACATATTTCTACTAAACAGCTAACCAAAAAATTACAATTTTACATTTAACTTGAATGATCAAAACGGATACATAAGCCACGATGACCCATTATTCATATATTACGTTTACTGCAAGAAATTAAAAAAAAATCACTCTGTGTAAATTTGTAAACCAAGCGAACTAGTATTTTAGGCAGTTTACCTTGTAAAGATTATTTTTATGCAGATTTTTTTGTAAAAGTACGTAAAGATAATATAAATGATAGTACACGAATATTACTGTAATAGGTAAACACTACGAAAAATGTATGTTGAAGAAAAAGTAATTTTCATTAAAAAAAAGCTCAAAATAACTAATGTTATGTTGACTTAGGTATTTGAAGGCTGCCTTAAAAGCTTTTGAGTCCATTGTTATTTCTATAAAATAAGAAAAGCAGAATGCCGAATTGTGCACTAAAGCATACAAAGATCTACCTAATTCAAATATTTCAGTGTATTTTATTTCAATTAAATCTGAAATTAGACCAAGATCCTATCAATCGGCGACAAAAGAGCGGAGGTGATAATGAACGAAACTACACAATACACAATAGTATCCCAGCGAGAGCGAACATCTGCGTAATCGAATCGGCAGGCTCGGGTGCGCTGCCACCAAAATCAGCCAATTGGTGCGTGTGAACTACATCATTAATTCGATAGAAAAGCACCTAACCGAACGTTTTCTCAAAATTCCGGCCCGGTACCGTTGGATGGTCGCATTATTCTCTAAAATCGAATAATAACCTACAAAAGCAGCGTGGAGTGGCCAGAAATAATTGATAATTGCACCCAAATCGAAATCGGAGGGTGAATAGTGTTACCACTCGTACGACGTCTGGCAGGTGAAGACGTCGCTTTAATAAGTTCTGAATGGGCAAATTTAATGAGTAAGGTGTTCGTTCTTTTACAATACATATAACTAACTGGTTTATTATACTATATACAATTCATTTGTTAGAAAGATAAGGTGAGCTTATTTCTAGTTTAAATAAAAATTGTGCAATAAATTGTCAAAATTTATGACTAGTTAGTGGGTTCCATATAATACTTTTATACATTTCACAGAATTATAATTAATAACTGCTCTGGAGAAGGTGATAGAATCTGAAGTAGAAAACTGGCAGACATACAGCAAGAAGAAAAGAAACCTTAAAAAATACATGCATATCAAGTAAAAGGAACTATTAACTGAGTTTGTTAGAGCAGCTGAAAGACAAATACCAAAAGTACGAGATTAAAAGATGTTATTGCACAATAAAACACCAGAAAAATGATGTTTATTAAGGATCAACATAGAAAGATAGGAGGGAGGAAGCAAAATAATGCAGTCTTAGAGAAGCTATTATGAGGTATTACTGAATGAAGGCGTAGAGTGCAATAAAGAATGTAGAACAGAAGAGAAAACAGATGGACAAACCTGTTTTACCGGTTGAAGAACCAACAGAAAGAAGTAGCAGAGTGTATAAAATATGGTTATAAAAAGGCTATTGACTAGGTAGTGTTCAACTATAAAAAATATGGTTTAATTCAATTTGACAATTACATTACGCGTTACTAGACTTGGTATACAAAATTTTCGCCACTGTACTCAAAAACAAATTACAAAGTATTACGGAAAGTGTATAAGCAGAGTACCAATATGTATTTCTATTTTGGAAGAAATCTAGACTACATACTATGAATTTAACATTGAGATACATACTCCTAGAAGAAGATACAGTAAGTTTCAAGCGATGAAAGTTGATCCATTGTAAAAATAAATCAGATTCTTTGGCAGTTAAGATTGGTTTGAGACAGGAAGGTCCGCTACCAACTATATTGTTTAGTGTAATATTGCAAAAAGTCATATGCCCTAGCGGATTTAGCAAAAGATGGCTGCTACTAAATAAAAAAACACGAGTAACTGGCATATACGGATAATGTGATTTTCATTTCGATAACTATTATATAAAGGAACTACTGCAAGTTGTAGAAGTAGAAAAGCTAGACAGACTATAAACGAAGATAAGACTAATTACATGTTAATTTAAAATCGAAACAGTTTCCTACTTAACACTTAAAATAGCAATAAAAAATGGAATTAAGGAAGCTACTAACATCATTTGCCATGACGCTTTAATAACAAACCAATCGTAACATATGCTTCTGAAATGTAGATACTAAATAAAAGCTGCAAGAAACACTTGAGTTGTGAGAGGAAAGCGACAAGGAAGATTTGTGGAGACATAAGAACAGAAGATGAATGGGAAGGAAGAGGTAATACTGAATATAGAAGCAAACAGCTACTCCACCAACTTTATAAATGCACTTTTGCGGTGGCTGGAACATGGAGAAGGAATCGAGGAATGCGTGATGGCTACATATTTTGAACCAGAAGGCAAGGGCGTTCAATGAAGCTAGTGCGAAAATTTGGGCTGCAATAGACAATAGCAAAGAAATACAGAAAACCGAAATAATTCAGAAATCGATGGGCCTAAACGACCTGTAGAAAATTCTGTATATGTTAATAATAATGTTCTTCATCAGKATCATCACATTCCTAGAACTGGCCAACATATTATTTAATTTAATGCTACAAATGAAATATTTTGTTCAATAAATGAGTTAACATAACATTTTATAAATATACGCCTTAGTATTGTTTAATGAAACTACAACAAACGCAGGTAATTCCCACTTTCTCGTCGCCTAGAGTAAATTATCAATAAGTTTGAGCTGAATGATCTACTTTTTTTGTTAAAGACAGAGGAAATTCCGCACATAGTTTTTGCTTTCGAAATCGGCACGTGCATTCCTTAGTGTTGACGGTCACCCACAGAATCTTTTTTCTAATAAGTCGATCACTTTCACTAATTTCTCAATAACTGTGTCAATTAATCTACTTCAATACCACTTTTAACGGCATTGAAATACTAGCCTAACTTTCGTATCAAACGAAGAGTTAAATTGCTTACTTCAGCGAAAAATTTTAAGGCGTATCATTTTATTTTACATATTAAGTTCGCAGCTTTTTGATTATTCCATAACATATGTTGCTTATGAGAGGAAATCATTCGCAAAGGATGACAACAAAAATAGCGAAATAAAAATTTCAGATTTGGTATGTGAAGAAGCTGTAAATTTTTACGAAGTGTTAAAATTTTTTTTCAATAAAAACACTCAAGTTGGAAATGGGTTTTTAAAGAACAATAAAAAATAAATTGGTTACAAATATGTAATTTTATGCTGTAACCATAATTTTATAGCTACAGCATTTTTTTTTATTCGGAATGCTAATAGAAGTAACCTCATCATTAGTTTAAATGTTTAGTTCAAGCAAACAAATAATTATGTCATATTAAAGGAGAAATGAAGTTAGTGTATAAAAAACAAATTATCTCGTAAACAAACGGTGGTCTTTATAATAAGTAGGTATAATGTTTTGCAGTCAATAGCAGCAACAAATATATTAAGAAATAGTTAAAACGTTTTCGATGATCGATATGTGTTGCATTTTATACAAAAATGTAGGCATAAAGCACCGTACGTATGAATCAGTTGCACAGGTAAAATTACTTCATCTTCAGTCTGCTACCAATCGGGTGCGAATTATGTCAGAAACATTTAAGAACGATGTAAGCGATTGTGATAGATAGTAATCAGATTGCTCATTCCGGTATGCTAGTGGAATACGTAATAATGTACTAGTGCTGTTGTCTAAAGTCAGATTTTATAAAAAATGCTAATTAGTGCATGAAGAAGAGATATAAATTTATTTGAAATGAACACTGCAAATATACTGATAATTGATAAATACCTATATGACAAATAAGTTCTACAAATGATAGCAATATTATCACTACAGTCTACGACGCACGAAATCAATACTTCTGACTGCAAGCTAACTAAAAAAGGTATATGAAGATTTGGATACTTTAATTTAATCAACTTACATGATTTATCCGTTAAAAATAAAACTGCAGGATGTGTCTAAGCCTACTCATCATTTTGGTGATTCACGTACTTTTGAAATAAATTAATCTTAAGATTATTCCAAAGTTGTTTACTGCGGTTTTGCACTTTTCTTAACTTGTAATGCAATAAATTTTAATATTGAGCTAAATGTATCAATGCATTCTTATTAAATTAATAAATTGGATTTTATTTATTTATTTTATTTTATATGTAATTGAGGAGATTCCTATTATCCTATTAACACACACAATTCAGCTCTACTTAGGTATAATTTCAATAATTATATATCGTGTAAAAACATACATTCCTTGTTTTATACAGCTCAGTAACGAAATGCTCGTTTGTTAACGTTTCTAAAACACAGTCCACTTGAAATGTTCGCCATTTAACTGACAGCATATAGGACATCTCAATAGTGCTACCTTCAGCTATCATCTAACAAGCCTAATTAATCAGTTGCAAAACATACCGCTCCAAAAAAAGAAGCATGATTTTATTATAGCCCGAAAAAACATGTTTTTAAAGCTTACGAAATTGATTCAGCTGCCAATCGTCAATGGTTTTCCGTTATATCCTAGCGCCATTAGAGATTATCGCTATCCATTCTCTGATGTTTTCAAAGACGTTATTGAATTTCAGGGAGCACGAATGTAGACGTGTTTTCTTCAACAACTAAGGTGATTGGTCGGTACTTTCTATTTCAAGATTTTTATTACCTATTTTATAAATAAGGTTCCTCTTAATTTTGTGATTGTCGGGTAGCCAATACAAATGATCGAATAAATACGAAGTTTCCTGCTGTGTTACTTTCAGCGTCTGCTAAACGACCCTCGTAAAACAAAGAGAACATTGTACCAACATACAGCCAGGAAAAAAAGGTATACAATTTATGAATGAATCAAATAAATTAAATATTATGTTAATATGAACAAAATGTTTTATATTTAATAATCAATATTACCAAAGAGCATGGAGCATCTAGTGTGATATCAAGTGCACGCCGGTAACCATACTTACTTTGTTACGAAAATTTTGCAGCAAGGTTGTCAGTCTATCTCATTCTGTAGGCCGATTATTATTCTGAATTCTCTTAATACGGTTGATGCAGTGGAACAATCAACTTTTTCTCATGTTTTTCCCCTTTAATGTACCTATCTGCCTGGCCTCAATGATTACCCACTAATTTATCATTTATATCGCTAGTAAGTCATCCTCAATTTGTTCTTTCCACCAAATCCTTGGTATAGGGCGTTTATAAAAGAACGCGGGTCAGGTAAGCTGGGGACGGTTTTCGTCGTCGTAAACGTATGTCGCAGTGATGGTGCAACGAATTAAACTATGAACTGTCACTTGTGTAGATTGAAAGCCAACGAGGTTATGTTGTGGATGTTTGCTTGCCTCACACAATCACGGCTATCCATTTTCCCCAGAATCAATTAGTTGCAGGTAGCAGTAACGGCGTGTTATTTTCATGAATGCAATAAACAACGAGTAAATCAAACAGTCCAAACGCCAAATGTGCATCCAATTATACGAACTAATTTATACTTCGAGCGCTACGTTCATGTTAGAAAGAGAAAACCATGGCTTGTTTGATCCATTTTTCACTCAGCGCGGTTACCATACGTCTAAAATTTATTACCTTTCTCATACTTTCCCTCTTTTATATAAGCAAACTATCTTTTGAGTTTTTATGCTGGCTGGCTTCTCGCAATACATCATCCTCCAAGAAGCTTTCAAAGTCGTGATTCGTAAGTGACCCATATATTTCTTGTTCTTTCTTTGCAGTTATTAATTTTCTTAAAAGTTTTCTATGTTGCGTTTTTAAAGTTTCTTCATATTTATTTGTGATGCAATTGTTTAATTGATCTGATCATCAATTAAAAATTGTTGAAATTCCCTATACGTTTTTTTCCGTTCCTGATTTTCTCATCCTTTTTAATTCTGAAATGTTGCAAGATTTGAAAACTCCAAAAACTGAGCGCGTGTTTTGTTTTCTCCTGATAGATCCGTAAAACTCTGTCATATCCTGTATTCTGCGTTAAGCTCTAGGTAACGGCCTTTTGCAGTTTGCATGTTAAAAATTGCTGCATCTTGCTGCAATGTTCATTTTGAACTTACCCCCGTCATTCTTATTAATCTTATTCACTTGTCAGGTATTTCCATATCTTTATTAGTTGTTTGTTTAAACTGTAAAGCAGACCTGGACGACGGCAGTGAAGAGTATGAGTAATTACATATTCTGTTTGTACCATTTTTATGTATATTTTGTCAGTAGGTATGTGTCATGTTCCAACTGCTAATCGTTTCTTCCTGTACGCTTGTTGGTGTAGACTCAAATTATTTCGGTGTAGGTATTTGCTAATCGACTTTGATCTAATAAAACCAAGTACTCTTTTTAATACCACTAATAGAATTCGGCCGCTTTTTCTTCTCTATTTTAAGCTAAAATCAACTCTGTAATATCTACTTTGACAAAGAGAATCCGACCCGTTGTTTTTACTAGTGTATTACTGCTTTCGTCTGGTCATTCTCATCTTCGTTTTATTTTAGTGTTGCTCATCTTGTTCAAATTTTTTGTAAGCCCACCCACCACAATAATTGCCATCTGTTTCATCGGATTCTTCTACTGATCTGGTAACTTTATGATATTTGAGAATTCTGGTTTGTCTTTCATAATTAATATGGTTTGCCTTACTTCTATTAACTTCTAATGTTGGCGTGTTTAGTTATCCAGTCTAATTTCACACTTCTGTACAATGAAGTGACTTCCTGTGTTATTTCACCTTGTTTCCATTATTCCGTTTGTTGCCTGGATGATACTTTCCCTATTAATTTCACACCCTTTATGGAATTATTATTTTTATATCTGCTTCTACGTTTAGTATTAGTTTGTCTTCCTCTATATTAATACTCTTTACTTGGTTTCTTCCTTTCAATATTTGCTTAATTTCCCAGTGTAGTTTTCTCTTAGTTAAGCTATTATTTTTGGTCACTTTGATCTTAATCTTTAATACGGCCTGTGCCAGTATTAACATGGAGTATTATATTTGTCTACTATTTCTGAGACTACTAAAAGACCAAACTGGTCTCAATCCGTTGTCTATCATTTTCTTGTGCATGGTTTGTTTTATCTTTTTCTTGACTTCATTGATACGCTTCCATTGCTGCATTGCTTACATTCTATAGAGTAATAAGAAACTTTCTTTGGCAATTTAATTTTAACATTTGAATTATTTACTATTGTCACACTACTACTATTGTCTGAGACTATGAGGGTTTACGCAGACTTACCTGGCTGACCTTTTAGCTGTAATAGCTAGATCTGCCTGCCTACAACCAACAGTCTGAGGCTACGAGGGTTTACGCAGACTTATCTGGCTGACCTCTTAGCTTTGGTAGGAGCTGAAAGCCTTGAACCCCTTTGCTGACCGTCTTCCCATACTCTTAAATAATAGGGAATAATGGATAGGTTTAATGTTGGTTAAAAGGTTAATTTTCATTTTGTTGTAGACCACCACCATTTGTCACACTGAGTACATCGGAATCGAAAGGGCGCCTCCACCACATGTCACAACCCTCGGTCTTGGGTTGTGCGCCGTTGAGCTAGAGATCACCTGAGGAAACCTGAAACAGAGAACTAGGGGCGAAAGCAGGAGAGATACGACTTAGGTTCTAAACAAATATTTATTAACAAAGAAATCTGTAAAACAAGTAACATAAAACAGACATTGATAATTGTAGCACACAGAAATATATTAAAATGACAGTTGAATATTTTACCTGGTTACTTACATTGTGCTAGGAGGGCTAGCTCCTGCCAGAGGGACAACGTTTTACATTGTGCAGTACTCTAAGTTATTTCCCGGTTATTCACGATCGATTTATCCGCGTATTTATACTCAACTTGCTAATACGTCATAATGATTCGCTAGCATTATACTCGGTGCTAGCGGGAAGTGCAATGACACAAAAATGCTGACATGTTTAGTAAACGTTCTGTTCTAGAATGTGTAACGACCTAACTAAATGAATTTAGAATAAATTCAATATATATAACTATTGTACCGAACTTAATACACTTCCTTTTAATGTGCATCGCTGCTTTAGCTCCAATTCAATTCTGCTGTCAGTTCAGTACAATGTTGCTACCAATAATTAATATAGCGGACCGGTAAATCTAGCCAGAGTTGGCACAAACACATGCGAGTGCTAATGATCGCAATCACCGTCACTATGCAAATATTTGCTGGTCTCAAGCGAACGCGGACGCAAAGTGGCGCGTTTAATTGAAAATGGCAATGCATTTAGGCCTGTTTGCTCGTTTTCTTGCCAATTTAATTAGCTCATTACTGGAACAAGACAAGCGACTTAAGACAACCGGCCTGTTCATGGTGACAGTTGCAGTGGCGGCTCGTCATAAATTTTATGCTGAAATCCCGATATTATTTTAATTAATGTACCTGTATGATTAAATTGTCGTGTTTAATTAATATTGAATCAAACAAACAGCAAATTAGCTTTCCCTGACATCAATATTGACGTATAAAAGATATTTATCGCTTTGTCAATTTAATTTTTGTTGCAAGTTATTTCTCACGTTACTGCAAAGCAAGTTATGGAACTTTTTTATGTATATGGCAACTAACTAGGCAAGTGCTATAATGAGTATGCATTATAAATATAGACAATACAGCTACATTCTATTATTAACCAAGTAGAACGGAGAGTCAAGATAAAAACAATCATACACGAATTTATAACAGGTGGATGCGATCCAGAGTATTAAAAAGCAATGCCTCTAAATACCAAAATGTGAATAGATACTGAATTCTTACTTAAGGTAAACAAATCTATTTCTACCTCAGAGATTTGGAAAAATACCCAAGCCATTACGCTTTTACGGAGTTAGTCTAATTTGATTATTAAATGTTCTATTAAGTTAAGTAGTTAATACAAGGCGATGGTTGGTGATTATTTTATCTAAAGACGTTTAGAAAAGTATCCCTCCACTAATTATAACAATGTCAGTGGTTAGGTCATTCTACTTTTACATTCAAAATACTTGCAACATAAGTTGTCTAAGGAAGATAAAAAGATTTATTTATTAAATAATAGGGAAGAAAGAGAAACTCAAGATTTCCATTTAATTGAAAAATAATAAATTTGACCTAATTTTGGAGTATTATGATAATATAGATGGGTATAATGAAAGCTTTCAATTTGAAAGGTTAAAGGTAACGATCGCATCCAACAAATGTCCTGATAAAATAATCGTAAATTCAAAAGTAAATTTTGAAGCTACATCATTAATTAATAATCTTTTTTGAAAGTTTGGCGTACAGGTGGCAATGATAATAAACTCAAAATAATAATGATAAAAACATGACAAAGTTTATTATTTAATTACCAAATTAAAAGGAATCTGAACTTCAAAGATGTTTATTACATTTAAATATAAACCACTAGATTTATTTATAAGCGGAACACATTCGAACACCAAGTGGTCATATTTTTCGTTTTCCTTTTTTTAAGTTTAACAATTAAGAGTTCACATCTTGATATAGCTTTGCACTTTGAATAAAGTAGCTGTTGCAAGAAGACTGTCAGCGTTTTCTGAAAAATAGAGTATACATTAATCTCTCATCCATTTTAGAGTTTAATGTCTTTTTTTATCCTAGACCCTTCAAGGGTCCTTTATTGTTTATTCGGATACCTTGAATACAGTACTTCACTTACAAATCCAATATTTTAACTTTCCCTTACATTTTAAATAGTGAGACAGTGAGCATAGTAATACGTTTTTAAAGTAAGAAGAGCAAAGATTGTTACATTTAACATAGGCAAGTATGCCACAGGAAGAAACATCTCAAAAGTAATATCAACCATACAACGACTAAGTACTAAAGAATTACTCCAAATATTTTAGTTTTCTCAGAATGCTGAAGTTTATTAAATTATTAAGTTTCAAAAATAAATAATTTTTCGCTTCCAAATGTTTAAAATACAACTGACTTTGAAATCACGGGACTGATTTTAGCGAGCCTACAAAATATTTGTTGCGGTAAGAGCCTTTCCTTATTAGCACTTCAATCTTGTGTCAAGGATCTTACTCTTACATACAGAGGTATTAAGCTATTAAGCAAATTATAGAGGATAACAATGTACAGATTTCCCTGCTCATTGTGAAGTATATGAGGTGCCGCCACTGGGTATTATACAGTTACAATACCTAATAAAGCATGCGTGCAAGAGCGTAATCTCCCAACAAGACGGGATCTTTAGGTTTGCGTCCTGCAACTGTCACTTCATCCTGTATGCCAAGGATTAAGGTCGGTTTTGTTCCCTTTTTCGTTTTACGAGGTCTCGTTATCGCCATCGTTCATGTGAACCGCGTCTTAATTGCCGAAAGCATTAAAATTCATGTCAGAAATCTTGTATTAATTTTATGGTCTCGTTGATTGTACGTTTAGTGCGGATACTGAGTGTTCTGGGTCTCATTAAACGTCATAATGCAGCAGGAAAATTGTTCGGCGAAGTTCTTGGAACTGTATTTTAAAGGATTTATGTCGAAGACTACGGCATTATATAACGGAACAAGAATTTATATTAAGCGATACACGGCAATGTTTTTAAAGCAACAWTTTTCCTTTATAATGCAGTCACTACACTATTTCAATCGAAATTATGTTAAAATAATAATTTTAAGAAATATTATGTATGGAATAATCCTTTTTACTTCTTGACTATTTAAAAATACGAAAGAACCAAGTTCATTAAGATACAACGGATTATCCGTATATAGAATGTTGGCAACTACCTATAGGCCGCTGAAAAAATAAGTCATCGTTATAGGAATATTTAGGTGTTTTTTTTTAAACGGACATTTCACAAAAACAATTTTCATTAGTCACTAATTAGAACAAGATAAAATATGCATTCAATTTTTTCTACCATATAACATCTATATATCCCTTTTACATTCGTTTAATGACAAAAATTTAATTGAAAAATTTAATGTCAAAATTGTTTGTTCTGAACTTAATTTGATTAAAAGATTGTGGATTTTGGAAATAGCTTATATTAATAAAGAAACTTACAGCATTAATAAGAGGTTCATACCAGTAAATAAACGTAAAAATTTATCTAGCAGCATTGCTTTGTTTTCATGTCAGTTAATTGTCTGTCATTTATCTTTCGTTTCATCTTTTTGTCCATTTTTTTAAATAATATTCATCGGATGATTCTGAAGATATTGGAACATGCTAATATAAATTTTCACCTCATCTTAATTAAGTTTGAGATATGCTCTTAAAATGTATTCTTGCAACTTGAGTGTTTTAGTAACCTGGTGACTATTACTCCCTTAACTTTGAAATATTGAATTTCAACCTAGACAGTAAATTTACCCTTCACATCGTAATATATAAATACTTATGATCACTTTTACTTTTTGAAACCTCCTTTAATTTAACTTTATGAAAAGAAGCATACTTACTTCGTAATGACCCAGCTAGCTTTCCAAAACAATTTAATTGATAATATTTTCCCCTAAATGAAATTATTTTCAACCTAAAATGCTTATTGGCCGAATTCTTCGTATACCAATCAGTATTATTTTGTAATTCCTATGTTGGCTTACGGAAAAAAGAAACAGTCATATGGAGGTTCTCTAAACTGTGCAATTTGAACTCATATTGGTTCGATTTTTACAATAAATCTTACGGCTACATAAAAGCCGCTGCAAATTGAATCAGGGTGTGTCAAGTTGGCCCCGCCCGATCAAATTTTTACAATTACAATATAGGGATGAATTGTGCTAGTTTTGTGCTGAATTGTGCTGCTATTAAAAAGTTTTGTGCAGCAACCCTTATATGCTTAATTAAATAATCATTTGGCGGGGCCAGCTTGACGGTCAGCCCCGCTTTTTTTGGGAATATTCAAAATCTAATTACGGCAATGAATTGTGCTCGTTTTGTGCTGAAATGTGCCGGTGTCAGGGAGTTTTGTGCAGCAACCCTTATATTTAATTTTTTTAAAACAATGGCGGGCGGGGCCAGGTTGACGGTCAGCCCCGCTTTTTTTGGGAATATKCAAAATCTATTTATGGCAATGAATTGTGCTCGTTTTGTGCTGAAATGTGCCGGTGTCAGGGAGTTTTGTGCAGCAACCCTTATATTTAATTTTTTTAAAACAATGGTGGGCGGGGCCAGGTTGACGGTCAGCCCCGCTTTTTTTGGGAATATTCAAAATCTATCTATGGTAATGAATTGTGCTCGTTTTGTGCTGAAATGTGCCGGTGTCAGGGAGTTTTGTGCAGCAACCCTTATATTTAATTTTTCAAAAACAATGGCGGGCGGGGCCAGGTTGACGGTCAGCCCCGCTTTTTTTGGGAATATTCAAAATCTATTTATGGCAATGAATTGTGCTCGTTTTGTGCTGAAATGTGCCGGTGTCAGGGAGTTTTGTGCAGCAACCCTTATATTTAATTTTTTTAAAACAATGGCGGGCGGGGCCAGGTTGACGGTCAGCCCCGCTTTTTTTGGGAATATTCAAAATCTATCTATGGTAATGAATTGTGCTCGTTTTGTGCTGAAATGTGCCGGTGTCAGGGAGTTTTGTGCAGCAACCCTTATATTTAATTTTTTTAAAACAATGGCGGGCGGGGCCAGGTTGACGGTCAGCCCCGCTTTTTTTGGGAATATTCAAAATCTATTTATGGCAATGAATTGTGCTCGTTTTGTGCTGAAATGTGCTGGTGTCAGGGAGTTTTGTGCAGCAACCCTTATATTTAATTTTTTAAAAACAATAGCGGGCGGGGCCAGGTTGACGGTCAGCCCCGCTTTTTTTGGGAATATTCAAAATCTATTTATGGCAATGAATTGTGCTCGTTTTGTGCTGAAATGTGCCGGTGTCAGGAAGTTTTGTGCAGCAACCCTTATATTTAATTTTTTAAAAACAATGGCGGGCGGGGCCAGGTTGACGGTCAGCCCCGCTTGTTTTGGGAATATTCAAAATCTATTTATGGCAATGAATTGTGCTCGTTTTGTGCTGAAATGTGCCGGTGTCAGGGAGTTTTGTGCAGCAACCCTTATATTTAATTTTTTTAAAACATCAGCGGGCGGGGTCAGGTTGACGGTCAGCCCCGCTTTTTTTGGGAATATTCAAAATCTATTTATGGCAATGAATTGTGCTCGTTTTGTGCTGAMATGTGCCGGTGTCAGGGAGTTTTGTGCAGCAACCCTTATATTTAATTTTTTTAAAACAATGGCGGGCGGGGCCAGGTTGACGGTCAGCCCCGCTTTTTTTGGGAATATTCAAAATCTATTTATGGCAATGAATTGTGCTCGTTTTGTGCTGAAATGTGCCGGTGTCAGGGAGTTTTGTGCAGCAACCCTTATATTTAATTTTTTTAAAACAATGGTGGGCGGGGCCAGGTTGACGGTCAGCCCCGCTTTTTTTGGGAATATTCAAAATCTAATTACGGCAATGAATTGTGCTCGTTTTGTGCTGAAATGTGCCGGTGTCAGGGAGTTTTGTGCAGCAACCCTTATATTTAATTTTTTTAAAACAATGGCGGGCGGGGCCAGGTTGATGGTCAGCCCCGCTTTTTTTGGGAATATTCAAAATCTATTTATGGCAATGAATTGTGCTCGTTTTGTGCTGAAATGTGCCGGTGCCAGGGAGTTTTGTGCAGCAACCCTTATATTTCATTTTTTAAAAACAATGGCGGGCGGGGCCAGGTTGACGGTCAGCCCCGCTTTTTTTGGGAATATTCAAAATCTATTTATGGCAATGAATTGTGCTCGTTTTGAGCTGAAAATGTGCCGGTGCCAGGGAGTTTTGTGCAGCAACCCTTATATTTAATTTTTTTAAAACATCGGCGGGCGGGGCCAGGTTGACGGTCAGCCCCGCTTTTTTTGGGAATATTCAAAATCTATTTATGGCAATGAATTGTGCTCGTTTTGTGCTGAAATGTGCCGGTGTCAGGGAGTTTTGTGCAGCAACCCTTATATTTAATTTTTTTAAAACATCRGCGGGCGGGGTCAGGTTGACGGTCAGCCCMGCTTTTTTTGGGAATATTCAAAATCTATTTATGGCAATGAATTGTGCTCGTTTTGTGCTGAAATGTGCCGGTGTCAGGGAGTTTTGTGCAGCAACCCTTATATTTAATTTTTTTAAAACATCGGCGGGCGGGGCCAGGTTGACGGTCAGCCCCGGTTATTGGCGTAGAGGAAGAAGACCTTTCTCCTGAGGAAACAGAAGCAGTAACCGTAATAGGCTGCGAATCATGGCCCGAAGGAAATCGCTTCGTAAACTGGGGAAAACAAATTAAAGAGAATGTTCTTCGGAATATGAAAGAGGGTAACAGAGACAACTGCCAATATCTACTGGAACTCGTACCAATAATAATAGACTTCCTAAAATTATTTCCTTTATGGTCTTTTATTATGTCGACAGCGTTTCCTGGAAGTGCTAAAACTGCATCAATTTTATCTCCCACTACTTCCATCAGCTTTATCCTGTAAAGTTGTAATTTTGTAAATAGCAATCTATTAATAATAATTAAACCACATCGATTTGCAATATTTTGGACAAACAAAACAAGGCTGATCGTCATCTCGAATCCGCCCGCCAATGTTAAAAAAAAACAATTATAAGGGTTGCTGACGTCGGCACAATTTAGCACAAAACCGGTATTAGATTTTTAATATTGCAAAAAAAAAGCGGGACTCACCTTCAAGCTGGCCCCGCCTGCCGATGTTTATAAAAAAATTAAATATAAGGGCTGCTGCATAAAACTCCCTGACACCGTTACATTTCAGCACAAAACGAGCACAATTCATTGCCATAAATAGATTTTGAATATTCCCAAAAAAGCGGGGCTGACCGTCAACCTGGCCCCGCCCGCCGATGTTTTAAAAAAATTAAATATAAGGGTTGCTGCACAACTCCCTGACACCGGCACATTTCAGCACAAAACGAGCACAATTCATTGCCGTAATTAGATTTTGAATATTCCCAAAAAAAGCGGGGCTGACCGTCAACCTGSCCCCGCCCGCCATTGTTTTTAAAAAATTAAATATAAGGGTTGCTGCACAAAACTCCCTGACACCGGCACATTTCAGCACAAAACGAGCACAATTCATTGCCRTAAWTAGATTTTGAATATTCCCAAAAAAAGCGGGGCTGACCGTCAACCTGGCCCCGCCCGCCATTGTTTTTAAAAAATTAAATATAAGGGTTGCTGCACAAAACTCCCTGACACCGGCACATTTCAGCACAAAACGAGCACAATTCATTGCCATAAATAGATTTTGAATACTCCCAAAAAAAGCGGGGCTGGCCGTCAACCTGGCCCCGCCCGCCATTGTTTTTAAAAAATTAAATATAAGGGTTGCTGCACAAAACTCCCTGACACCGGTACATTTCAGCACAAAACGAGCACAATTCATTGCCGTAATTAGATTTTGAATATTCCCAAAAAAAGCGGGGCTGACCGTCAACCTGGCCCCGCCCGCCATTGTTTTTAAAAATTTAAATATAAGGGTTGCTGCACAAAACTCCCTGACACCGGCACATTTCAGCAAAAAACGAGCACAATTCATTGCCGTAATTAGATTTTGAATATTCCCAAAAAAAGCGGGGCTGACCGTCAACCTGGCCCCGCCCGCCATTGTTTTTAAAAAATTAAATATAAGGGTTGCTGCACAAAACTCCCTGACACCGGCACATTTCAGCACAAAACGAGCACAATTCATTGCCAAAAATAGATTTTGAATATTCCCAAAAAAAGCGGGGCTGACCGTCAACCTGGCCCCGCCCGCCATTGTTTTTAAAAAATCACATATAAGGGTTGCTGCACAAAACTCCCTGACACCGGCACATTTCAGCACAAAACGAGCACAATTCATTGCCGTAATTAGATTTTGAATATTCCCAAAAAAAGCGGGGCTGACCGTCAAGCTGGCCCCGCCAAATGATTATTTAATTAAGCATATAAGGGTTGCTGCACAAAACTTTTTAATAGCAGCACAATTCAGCACAAAACTAGCACAATTCATCCCTATATTGTAATTGTAAAAATTTGATCGGGCGGGGCCAACTTGACACACCCATTGAATCAATACTTCCACATCCAATTGTCAAAATGACATCTTTATTTCTTATACTATACAATTAGTAATCAGGTTATGAGCATTTTTTTTTCTCTATACACTTTTTTTTAAGACAAACAGTCCTCATGATAGCAAAAATATATAAATTTTTATTTTTTTATTTTTCCAAATAACTCGAACATTATTAACTTAACAAAAAATTACAAGAGTGCTTTCTGATCAAAAATTATTTTCTATATAATACCAAAATTAAAATAAATCGTACGAGCAGGGTTCAAAACAGGTTTTCGTGGAAATATTTCGAAAATGTCAAAATGTTGGATAAATTTTCTAAGACACTTTTTGTGAGAAATTTTATTTCCTATCTGATGGTATTTTCATTTTTTGAATATATTAAATATATTCGGAGATATTTAGGAAAACCGTTTTCTTTAAATGACGATTTTTTGCTAATATCTTCTAAACAGTTTGCTGCACCGAAAATTTATAAGAGCGAATCATACTCGCAGTTATACTACTAATAACATACTAAAACGAAAAAAATAAAATTTGCAAAAAAAGTAGTTACCCCCCAATTTCGCCCCCTTCCCGATATCCTACTTACCCCACAAACAACAGATCGCTTTGGGTAGTTTATATTTATACGTTCGCCAAATTTCAAATTCATATATTAAGTCATTCGAAAGTTATCGTGTCCACAAACAAAACCACAGACACACAGACAAGAATTTTTTTGATCAAATTTTGTTTTTTTGCGTTTTCGGCTATTTTAAAGCGAATGAGCAATAAAAAAAATGAACATTCTTTTCGCTATACGATACTTCCCATGCATTGGATGTGGAAGTAAAATAAATCTAAAATAGTCCTGGAGTATAAATAAATTTAGTTGTTTTTTTCTATGTATTTGGATATCTGTAATCTATATTATATTATATATTCCTTGTATTTTACATATTTTGTATGGGGATTGCCTTGTTGATACAAGAATATTCAATTAATTTGAGCTATACTTGCCTATAATTGAATACAATTATCTAAAAATACATTTTCCTACAAAAAGCAGTCGGGCTCGTATTAATCCCAAAATCAGTTATATCATCCGTGTAATCTCAAGTAGGATTCACGACTCTATAATGATTACATAATCTACTGAAATCTTATCTAATCTGTAGCCAGTGTGACAGTTTTTTTCTTAGTGGTTACCCCCTCGCAATCTTTGCTATGTTTTAGAACGCCGTCAGCGGCTTTAAACGTATAAGTTAAACAGCCTGCAAGGATGGAACTTAAGCAAAGCTACAAAACATCAGGCTCCAAGATGAAAGTTTAAATATAAACTGACAGCGGCCAACCCTTTAGGCGAAGTTTGATTACGCTACCTGCCACCGGTGTTACGAGACGCGCCAAACACCAGCTGAAGAGGCCTTTCGCCGAGCATGTTCTGATTAAACGGTCGCGCAAGTACGTTTAAACTTAAACTCCATCCAAAACGTTACAGCGAGCAGCTGCTCTCTACCCCGTCGCAAAACGTGTACCCCCAGGGGACAAAATTACGTTGTCAGTGGAAGTGCAATTAAGATAATTGGCGGTGATGCTTCCGTATTGTGGGCATGTTTGTTTTTGTGCATAAGAATTAATCGAGAAGTGCAGTTGCGTGCCAGCGCAATGTGTTGCGATTAACCGGCTACACGAGCAGTCGGCGAAATTCGCCCCATACAAGGAGATAATATTTATGCCAGCGTTTTTGGACATTTCAATTGCTGTAAAAAATTGTCCACATCCCGCATACTTTTTCAATAATTTTCACGTATCCAGAATTATTCGGGATTTACAATGGGATATATTATGATACAACTAACATCTAGTACTTGTGTAATTGAATATGATTGCTGCAGTTACAGGCATGTTTTATAGACATGATGTCAAATTTCTGAAGTTGGTAGATAATTAGGCTACAAAGCACCCTTCTGACATAATATGAAAAATATACGAATTCACCTGATTACTTACGAGTATATCACAAAGTATCTAGATATGGTAGCA
Source organism: Rhyzopertha dominica (assembly GCA_025024175.1). Lineage (NCBI taxonomy): Eukaryota > Metazoa > Arthropoda > Insecta > Coleoptera > Bostrichidae > Rhyzopertha > Rhyzopertha dominica. The sequence goes on from QCXZ01000137.1 coordinate 15,762,188, forward strand.
AATTCCAACATGTTCTCATGAAACAGCGCTCTACTTCAACTCATAAAACGTGTAGTTTGCCTTGCACAGTTTGTGATTGATTAGTTATTTTAGACAACCACCTACACACCGATAGGATTTATACAGGTTTTACTAAAGCCTTTGAGAACCATAGTTCGAGAGCCCATTCAGTTTTTCTACCGTGAATCTCCAGGCGATTCTAATGCTTTCCAAACAGTTCGTCATGAAAACATATGCCCCAATCGGCAACGGTGCGGGCGCAAATCCTGCCGAAACCAATTAATATTGATAACACCGATCAACACAAATTTGGCATTGTTGTGAGAGTATAAAATTTTAATAGATTAGATCATAGTTMAACAAAAAAAAATATATGGCATGAAAAAGTTTGCTTTTGTGTCCACGAGAACGTTTAAAAGATATTTAAAAAAACTGTAACCTTAATTTTTTCAATATCTTTTTTTTAATTGCTCTATTAGTTTTATTAATTTTTATTATCAAAGTAGCTTGTAAAAAGTGAAAAATAATTTAAAAGTGCACAGTGCTATTTCTTATTTTATGTTCATAAGTACTTTCTCTCAATAAATACCAAATATAGTCTCCCTTCACATTTTCATCGTATTAGTCTTCTTAACATTGTTCGAAATTCATAATATCTTAATGGAAACATTCTCCTTCCTCTTCTGAGTACGTCTTTATGTTATTTTTGAATTTATCTAAATAAGCATGCATCATATACACTTTTAAAGACATCCTACAACCCATGGACTTGATTTAATATATTTTAACCAGATGATTTTGGAAATTTTCAGCTTTGTTATTTCATAAAMGTCCAGAGACTACTGCTTTTAAAATGTTTCAACTTGCTTTTTTAGCTTWATTAAGCCAGTTTGGAAGTTATACATCAACATTTTTTTTAATTTGCGGAATAACAAAAACTTTGATAACTTGGGCAAAAAACTTTTTTAAAAATACAAAAGCTTTTGCCTTTCACCCAATTATTTCACAAATTGTTTTAACTTAACTTAATGGATAAAGGCACTGTTAACGCATTTTCCGCTTCAATAGACTCATTTTTTTTACATTTTGTTTCCCCACACATAATTCTGTTCTCATAGGCCTTGATTGTTGAAAATAATGCTTAGCATCTGCCATACTGTCTTATAAACACAGATAACATGGATATTATTATTATAACTATCGTAAAAGCAAACTTTATTCCAAATAAAGGTATTTTTTCTTCATTTTTGAATATAACAAACAGGAAAATCATAAAATGAACTTCAGGACAAAACACGAGATTTTTTTCTAGATTTGTAACAAAACACCTGACTATCGTTTATCACTCGAGTGCCATCTAGAGACACTGTGTAGATTTAAAAACCCCATTCTTATCTCGTGGGACTTTTGACTGTAATAAAATGAATTAAAATTTACATAAAAACCTGAAATGAGCATTATTATTATAACTATCACAAAAGCAAGCTTTATTCGAAATAAAAGGTATTTTCTTCTCAATTTTTGCGCATAACAAACAGGAAAATCATAAAATAAACTTTAGGATAACAAACGAATTTTTTTTTTGTAGAGCAGAGTAATCGGGCGCGTTATCGTAAAAGCGTACCTTTTTTCCAGGACACTTAAGAAAAGGGGTGCCGGGTTCTATCCTGCCGCTACCCCAGGCACAGCGGAGATAAATGGGTTGGAAAACCCAAAATCTGCTAGTTACTTTAATTAAATTATTACAGAAGAGATAAACTAAAATGACTTTCAAATATTTACAGTAACCATGACGGCGCACTATACCACATATACAAATAAGATGAGGACGACATATCCACGTGTGTTGTTTTTCAAAATTATTATTTTTTTAGGAAAACTAAATTTTGTGGTGCCATATATAGAATATAAACTTTATATCTGCTAACAGCCAGATATAACTTTAAAAAGCAATCAATTACTTTGTGCTTTTTACATTAATTTTGAATATAACTGAACCCATGACTACTCTTGACAATTCATTTTTCTTTTACACAGTCTGAAATCCTCATGGTGTGCAGTTGGATATAAACCCCTATAAAATTGTAATTAGCTAAATAAATGAATAAATATTCATAAAATCAACCAATTGGGTTATTTAATACGACTTGAATATAGGTAAGTAAACTCTTGATTGTTTCAGAGTTTCAGAGTTGGTAATAAGAAAACAATTGTTAAGGTCTAAGGAAATATGTCGCTGTTTTAAAAAATATTCTTCAAACTTTTTAGCTTCACCACTACAAACCAGAGACTGGTACAAGAAGGCGATAATTTTGAGAGGTTATTTGGTGTAGGATAGAGTAACACAAAGGAATAATACATTTAATTGCATTAATTATGCCTAAAACATTTGATACTTATAAATTAGCCCAAAAAAATAACATATTTCGAAAGTGGCAGTTAGAGAAATTGAAAATAATATAAGCGCTGGCGGCTAAAATCCTTACAAAGGACGGACTCTAAGACAAACTTGGCGGTCAATGGAGTTAGCAAGTTTGTCAACAGTAGAAGATACACCGCAACCAACTGCAGATAGATCTATTTCGCTATCATTATAGCTCATCAACACGGCATAGAACTGGTTTTGCCTATTTACCAAAGGCTTGGTACTTAATCTTTATTTTTTTTCAAAAGATCAGATGCATAATATTAAATCCATTCGAGATTTATATAAAATATTATTTTACATAAACCACCTTGCAACTTCATTATGTTAATTATTCCTAGGATTTAGCACCGTCGTACTATCGTCTGTATTAAAAGCCCAAAAAGAAAACATTTGGAATGTAAGAGATTTTCGACATGAAAGAACAGTGTTGGCCGTTGTTGGTTAATTCGAGGACTTAAACAAGAGCGTATTTTAACCGTGTGTCAGATATTTATATATCTTTGACAAAGTTTACAGACATAATCGAAACGTCAGTTTGATTTACAGCGGTATCTGACAATTCTCATTTTTCTGGGCAGTGAACATGAATGTAAGGTATTGAATTAAAATGTATGTCTATGCTATCCTGTCAAGTGGCCCTGTTATCGCCTCAGTTTGTTGCTAATAGATGGCACTGCCGTCTAAATTTTCACTTGCATATATATGGTATCGATATCCTATATCGAGTTATATACTCGAATCGAGACACAGTAGTATACAGCACTTAAAACATCTGAAAAAATAGCCAAACTGCAAGCAAGTGGAAATTTGGAATTGACAGTCCCGCGTACCACCTGTTATCACAATTATATGCAAAACTTATGGCGAGACACTGAAAATAATATTGCAGAGAAACTGCTAGAATTTGGGAACGAAAGATTCTATAACCATTGAAAGCAACGCATCATCAAACTGTGGATCCAGCACGCACATCACATAGTACATACTGAGAGAATTAAAAACATATGCTAAAAGAACGCTGGTAAATGATTACTTTGATGAAAATGTTGCTGAATGAAACCTTGAATTAACAGAAGCGAGTATGGGGTCTCATCACTAATGAATTCTAACAAACTTACTTCTACTGGTAACTATGCAATTTGTTTGCAAAAGATCAAAATACGCGCGTACATTGTTCATGCGAATAAACAGCTACATGGTTATTAGTGAAATGGATCGATACTTGCATATGGAAGATGAATCAGATGCTGGGAAGATTACGAATACTCAGGGAGGTATATAATATAATAATAAACAAATGATAATTAGAAGAAAGCTAAATGACATAAAATCAACAGCTATTTTTAAAAGACTGGTATGGCAGGCATAAAATAACCAATTTACAAAGTAAGAAATAAGTAAGTAAATAAATAAGTAAAGCAACATTATTGTTCATTAACGAGAACTAAAGTAACAGAGATGAAGCTTTAAAGAAAAAGCTGTGGAGTGACTGAATATAGATTAATCACAAACCAAATCATTAAGTAAAGAGCGGCAACACAATAGGCAGATACATTCTGAGATGAAAAACAAGCAATGGAGTAGGGGCATATGGGAGAAGATGACTAGCAAACAGAAAAAGTCTGTCTTTTCTAAAAAAGTAACAATTTTAAAACCATATATTACAGGTTGAGTGCAGATGCAGCAAGCAGCAAAAAATGCTATTTGCTGCACTGACTAGCAATTACCGTTAAAAACTACAATAAAGGCAGTTATTAGAAAACAGCAAATGTTTTGCAACGTTGGATCTCTAATAATTATTAGCTACATGCCTCCCTAGCTTTTGCAGATTGTTCTAAATGCACGTTAGTTTGCGCACGCGAAAATTACATCCCATCTAATGATCTATTAGCAATCTGTTCCTCGCAAAAACCGTCAATAGGCACGTTAAGAGAGCCGCACAATTTTACACTGTATTTTTCCACTTCCTCTGCACATAACTCCCGTATGTTCGTTTTTCGGCAATCTACATGATAATTAAATGCCAGCAATTGCAGCGACATGTGGTCAATTAACCCCCCGATAAGTGAAACAATCGCACATCTGCATGAGCGCGACGGCTACACAATGACATAATGGGCGGTGGAAAGACACGAGGATCCTTCTTGATCTTGCCGTGTGGAATACCAGCGCAAAACAACAACCGAGTTAATGAAATGGCACGGTGGACCTGGGCAAATTACCATCTTGATAACAGTAATTTAGCATCGACGACTGACTAGCTGGTTGCTCTCGATTCATTATCTCCCTCGACACCACGACGGCTGCGGATGATGACAACCAACGCGTTCTAGATTTCGCTAACTGAAGTATGAGATTCTAGAACTGAGGTTTTCCCTTAATTAAACAGTCTCAAACAAACGAAATAATATTGTTATCAGTAAAGATCAACAAAACATTACAAAAAATTCTTCAAAATAAATAAAGAGACAAAGTGAAGCGTTTTAAGAATTGAAGCAAAATGGTTTAGTTAATCGTTTGCAGTACCTACCCTGCATTCTAACAATTTAGCCTTGCATGCCAATAATTCCTTGACATCCACAATTATATGTCTGAAGTAGCGATACTTTAAAGAATGCTCATTAGGTCATCGTTATTACAACCTATTGTAAGAACAACTAGCAGAAATAAATACGGTGTTGTAGGTTTTTAATTGACTAATCAATGGAAAAACCGTGAAATTTTAAAATATTTCCTTGTGCAATAATTCCCACTTTTTAATGCACTGGATTTTTTACTTAACGGTCAATTTCCGATATGTAAACCAATCTTAATTAATACATAGGTATCAAGAATGGTAAAATTTTACCAGTTGAAGCAATTGTAAATTTGTCTAAGGTATTTACTCCTTAACGTTTGTGGTGCATATGACGTTTTTTGCACAACTAAATGTGTTCGAGCTCATTAATTTCTATTACATTAATATGCCGATACTATATTTTATTATGTTTTGCTTCAGGCTTCCGCGGGCGTTATATGTCTAAGTAGGTTTCCGGGATCTGCTCCGCATTGTGAAATGTTGGTCCTCCACTGGACCGTTGAACTGACGGCGTTTCGGCACAGTCTCACGTGCCATCTTCAGGTCTTCTCTGCTGCTGTTCTGCTCCGCGTTACAAGGCTACAACTGGCATCCGGTGCTGCTACTGGTGGTATATATACCCGTCGGGTGTCAAGAATACAAGAGATGATACACAAAGATTACCACCTACCTGGAAACCAGCCCTCAATACAAAAACAAGGACACGGACAACAACAACCAACAGCCGTCCAATAACCAGTCAAGCAGGAAGCCAACCAAGCGCGACGAAGCCTGACACCCGACGGGTATATATACCACCAGCAGCAGCACCGGATGCCAGTTGTAGCCGTGTAACGCGGAGCAGAACAGCAGCAGTAGCAGCAGAGAAGACCTGAAGATGGCACCTGAGACCGTGCCGAAACGTCGTCAGTTCAACGGTCCAGTGGAGGACCAACATTTGACAAAGCGGAGCAGATCCCGGAAACCTAGTTCGATATATTTTATTATTATATAGAGGTAATATATCTTTTGCTGTAATTTATTGGTTTATGCAATGTACTTTATTTTGATTTATGTATAAATTTATTTTTGATGCTTTTAGCTTATGCTAAATAAATGGTATTTATTATTATTATTATTATTACAAGTTTAATATACATAGATCCATAAATTAGTCAATGTGACACACTATATCACCTTCAACATCACCCAGATGTATAATTACATATTTGCATAACAAATACACACCACAGATCTTCTTAGTTTTGTTGGACGATATTCAAAGTTAAGGCCACTGGATTATAAAGTTCCGCAAATTATAATCTCGAATTTGATCCGGCAATACAAATAACAGAAAGATGCATTTCTCTATGATACAAACGACCGATGGCTTAGCAAATATTGCCGGGTTTCAAGCCGCCAAATAACAGAGATAAAACTATATCAGAAACTATATGAGAGCTATGTACGTCTGAGTCGTTGTTGGTACCTATCGAGATTCAGCGACCTTATTAGGAGCTTGGTGGGAATTAATTCCAATGTGTGTCTGAATTGGATACATGCATTGAAGATTGTACGTGTTCGGGATATCGTAGACACATTATGAAAGCGTTATTCAAGAACTGGTGCGGGAAGAAACAATCGAGTATTGATGAAAAAGCCGCATACCTTGCAAACAGGAACTAAAAGCTGCAGAAATCAAGTGGAAAGAATATTACATGTTGGAAACTACGACTTTTCTCTAAAACAATTCAATAGATATAACTAAATTTTGTGCCTGAAGACATTGACCAAAAATAAAAGCCTTCATTTTTACTGAAAAGAAAAGTTACTACTTCAAGCACTACATGAAAAATCTTTCAATAAAAACAGATTGTACAATTTAACAAGCTTTTAATCCAAAATGAGCTTGAAAGAGAGAATTTACTTTAACTGGCACAGATCTTTTAAATTTGAAAATGAGTACCTACCATCTATTTATTTGTAAATTGTATAACTTATTTTCCATATTTTGCAATAAATACTCAGCATCGGACCTATCTAAAGGAATTTCTTACAAGCATAATGGGAAAGAACAGCAATCAGCGCGGGATATAGTTATTCTAAATTACTTTGAGAATTCCAGACCCAAAAAACATTGAACACTATAAAAATTGGGTCGATTTCTATGAAATATATTGTGAGAAATATTTTCCTACGAATTCTTTTGCTTTCTAAACATTGTGTTCAATAAATAGGTAAACCGACAGGTAGCAACTGCAAGTAGTCCTTTTGAAAGCAGTGGAGATGATATTGGATTAATATTTTATACAGGAAGTGACAATATTTTGGGAAATGGTAGTATTCACAATTCTAAACAAAAAAACTGGTATCGACTTATACCCTAAAGCACTTCGTTTGCCTTAGAATTTGTAATTCAAAAACCACTTTTTCTGAAATATCTAAGTGATCTAGAAATATTCAAATTTGATATTCCGGAAATCTTCTTAGCTATAGAAGGGCCTGATTTCAGACATGGTTTCATTTTCTTACATTCACTGAGGGGTAGAAAACTTAAGGGTAGTTACCCTTTTCTTCTCAATAACTTTTAATCCCCTAGTGGTTTCACGGTTCTAATTTTTTAAATCTAGTATTATTTTTGCACAAAAAAGTTACTCTTTTTGTATGTCGATAAGATTAACTGTTTTCGAGATAAACGACATTTTATTCGAACATGCTTTAACAGAAATGGGATAATCGAATCACATCAGCAAGGCTATAACAAATGAAACAAAGGATATTACTGCCACAATTAGGTAAGATTTATTAAGATTCCAGTTTACAGTCAATCATGCCTAGTGTGCTTACACGCTGAATATGCCTATATGATATTTATGTATGGTTTTTGACAACGGAGTGCATCAGTTGCTTCTATAGAATATGGAAAGCGTTTTTCGGACCGCAGCATACACAAATACTATATATACATCTTCAGAGTGTGCAAATACACTAGACATGATTGACTGTAAACAGAAATTTGAATAAATTGTACTTAGTTGTGACAGTAATAACGTTTGTTTCATTTGTCATAGCCTTGTTGATGTGATTCAAAAAATGTTCGAATAAAATGTCGTTTACCTCGAAAAGGGTTAATCTTATCGACATACAAAAAGAGTAACTTTTTTGTGCAAGAAGAATGATAGATTTAAAAAATTAGGTCAGAACCGTGAAACTGCTAAGGGACGAAAAGTTATTGAGAAGAAAAGGGTAACTACCCTTAAGTTTTCTACCCCTCCGTGAATGTAAGAAAATGAAAATTTCAAATTTGAATATTTCTAGATTACTTATAAAATGTGGTTGTTTAATTACAACTTCTAAGGATTGTATCTCTGAAACGGAGCGCTTTAGGGTATAAGTCGATACCAGTTTTTTTATTCAAAATTATGAATACTAGCGTTTCCCAAAATATTGTCACTTCCTCCTGAAACACCCTATATAGAAACAGCAAATTATGCAAAAAAATACAGGAAAGTTTCCAGCTATTGAAAACCATTACTGCAAAGTAAAATTTTCAGAAATTTGCATTTCATTTAAAAATAATGACCAACTAAATGTTGAAAGAAAATAAATTTTTAATAGCTTTGATATAGGATTTGGTTCATTACCTACTGACGTGTGTACGACTATTTCACTTGATGATCGAGTAAAAACATATACCGATCAAATAGAGAACACAGACTGCAAACTGCCAAAAAGTTCACTCTCAAGGCAAAGGATTCTAATGATTTATTAAAGTAAAGGGACCAAGTGTTGCTTAAAACTTACAGATGTTAGTTGGAGACTCCAAAATTTCTCAAACTAATGCTTGCATACTCAGTGTAACGAAAGGCAGTACAATAGGGAATCAGGTGAAGTGGTAGCAGCAGTTTGCTACAATTGTGTTGCGCAGAAATTTCTGAAAACATTACTACAATCCGACTGGTACTCGTATATCTAAATATGGTTAGAATGAGAACGATATGGTTATAAAAATGTCACTTGCTCGCATTAATATATATTTTGTTTCCTATGGGAGGACACTCGCTTTTACCACCAGAAGGACTGTTCGCTCGTATTAAAGCTAAAAAGTCTATCAAAAGGCAGGAATATGGGTCAGTGATTAATTTGACCAGAAAAGTTATTAATTCAGAAAATTGTTAAGCAACCGGGAAATTGGTACTGTCGGCTTAGCACTGCAAAAAGATTTTACATTTAATAAAAACAATATCAATATTACTGCTAGGGGCAAGTGAACAATAGATCACATTTTGGAAGTTTGAAATCTGTATTTAAAAGGGCTGTACAGCTAATGCTATTAAATTAAAGCTTATATCCATTTGAAATATAGTTTACTTCAAGGGTTTACTCAGAAATTAATACTTGTCAAAAAGCAATTGAAGAAACATTTTGGGCTAGTTAGAAAGACGTTCCATTATGTTTTAGAACGGAAGAGAAACTTAAATTTTGCCGAAGACATTGAAATAACTTGCAATATTCAAGCGTTTTTTGTTCGATAACCGTTCGTTTTTATTGGAATTTGTTTTTATCAAAACCGATCTATTCGAAAGATTATTCCAAAACAGACCTAATCCAAAATAAAAGAAAGATTAAAATCGATGTAATTAAAAGATCTGAGATTTGTTCGTTCAACTGTCTTTCAAGTACACGTTTTTTTACCTACTGTGTCCGATTTTGGAAGTAAATAACTCGATTACTTTATAGTAAATATTCAGTCTGTTCAAAAAAATGCAGTTACCAAGCCTGACTACTTTACCTTTGGCCTACTAGTTTTATCAGCAATTTCTGTTGCTTTGTTATATAGAATAATTATTAGGCAATATTTTATAAATATTATTTATTGAAAAAAAGTCATAAAAGAGAAATTCAGAATGTTGGCCATAAGAGTGTAAGGCAATGCCATTAAAAGCGAATAGCTGTCTAATGGGTCTATACTAGATATAAATACTAGATGGTGAAGATATAGTAAATGAATGTAGCGAACTATCATGGCAGCAAAATCAGTACCACACCAATAAAACTCAATCCTTTAATTAATTACATCAATCAGCCCAAGTTAGCCATGACACGTCCTTTGTTGTCTGCCACAGACTTCTGTAGCGGTTACGCCGTCAAAAGGAAACTAATAACAGTAGCTCAGTGGCGCTGTTGAGAAACACATTCCGTCCGTATCTTATCCCGGCCGGTTCGGCATGAAGAATAGCCGTCGTTTCAGCAGCTCCTATCTGTGGAAGCGCATCATTTGCCTCGATTCGCCATCTCCGTTGACCGGTAACGGTGTAACGAGCAGGAGGAAGATGAACTACGCCAAATCACCACTGGCAGCGCACAATCGAGACAAATATTACCCGTCATAACTCATCCATCATGGTCATCCCTCAGTATCCGGAGGGCATTATCGAATAGCCTTTGATAGTCAGGGTCTTTATTGGTGTAAATGTGAGCCGTTCGGCAGGAAACTGTTTTGATGTTTTGGCAGTGTAAAACAGCGGGGGGCAAATTATTTCAGAATCAAGTCAGTTCCCCCATACAACAGAACTATTACAGTGGCATATTCATTGGAAGTATGGTTCCCATATTCGGAGATCGAATCTTCAGCTCCATAATTTATAAAACCTGTCAACACCTGGTGACGATTTGACTGCAGCTTACATCATGATAGTTTAAGTCTAACCATTCAATGTACTCTTTAATCATCATACAGAGTTCAAACTGCTTCTAGAATACTAGCTAATAATATGATTGATGTTCTTGTAACAAACCCTGCAAGATGATGGCATATACAAATGCAATTACTGCTATTTCGGCTTCTCTATCTAATGGACCTTAAAATTAAAGATTGATTTACAATGGTGAGTACTAGGTAAATACGTTAATTATATGCAAGCATAAGGAAGTCTAAAGAGAAGAGTATTTCAGAAACAGTTGGATTGACCAAAGTAGATGTTTGGTAATGGATACTTATTGCAGAATCATTGCTCAAAATTACTTATCCACAGCCAAAGCTTTTTTCAAAAATTATGAAGCAATACCTTCAGTCAAAAAATATTTAACGATCTGGCAGTTAAAACGACCTTTTAACGCCAATTTATATATCTAGGAACTTAACTATTATTCGAAATATATATACATATTTTGTTGCTACAAAACACGATTAAATATGTTTGTGTATGTTCGGTGCTACCTTGAAATAGTGCCATGCAGATTATTGCAGATTGATTAATATGCAATGTACTAGTAAAAACCGCTGCAAATTGAGTCAATACGTCCACATCTAATTGTCAAAATGACATTTACGTTTTGATTTCTTATACTATACGATTAGTAATCAGGTTTTGAGGATTTTTTCTCTCTACACATTTTTTTCTAAGACAAACAGGCCTCGTAATATTAACAAAAATATATAAATTTTAAAATCGTTTTTTTCCAAATAACTCGAAAATTATTAACTTAACAAAAATATTACACGAGTGCTTTCTGATCAGCAATTTGATTTTCTATATAATACCAAAATTTTTAAAAACTCGTACGAGCAGGGTCCAAAATAAGTTTCGTATTTCGAAAATATCAAAATTTTGAATAAATTTTCTAAGACACTTTTTGTGAAAAATTTTATTTCCTATCTGATGGTATTTTCATTTTTTGAATATATTAAATATATTCGAAGATATTTAGGAGAAACCGTTTTCTTTAAGTGACGCTTTTTTGCTATTTTCTAAACACCGAAAATTTATAAAAAAGAATAATTCTCGCAGTTATACTACTAATCACATACTAAAACGAAAAAAAATTAAAATTTGCAAAAATGGTCATTACCCCCCAATTTCGCCCCATTCCCGGTACCCTACTTACCCAACAAACAATAGGTCGCTTTGGATAGTTGAGATTAATACGTTTGCCAAATTTCAAGTTCATATATTTAAGTCTTTCGAAAGTTATCGTGTCCACAAACAAAACCACAGACACACAGACAAGAAATTTGTTTTTTGCGTTTTCAACCATTTTAAAGCGAATAAGCAAATAAAAATTTTTGAAAATTTCTTTTGGCGATACAATACTTTTCATCCGTTGGATGTGGAAGTAAAACAACGGTATGTATAAACATACTCGAGAGCAAAACTATAGCTCCATTTTGTTGTTGTGGAGGGTTTTTTCGTTCCGACATAACCAAACTCCGTTTCGGTCGTCTTTGCAGCCTATTTCAAAGTTTATTTGTGTTGGGCTGCACAAACAGCCAAAACATAAGAATGAGAAAAGGAGTTATGTTATTTCGGAACAAACAAACCCGCCACGACTAACAACAAATAAAAGAACAAAGTTCCGCAAACCAAAACAAATATATAGCTTCATACCTATGTTTTCTTATTTTATGTTACATTAACTTATTGACTCAAAAGTTGTGAAAAAACGCTCTATTAACTATAATAATAATTATAATAACAACAATTTATCGGTATAGCACCTTCCAAATTTAAATTTAAATAAAAACTGCTAAACTTTAATTTTGTTTAATCTACTTCTCCAAATTTCTAATTATAAATTACTACAAACATTTTCTGATGCTTATTTTAGTTTATTTATTGTCGTCCTGTCACAAACACCATGTGTTCTTTTCTCAAGCACCTTTGATGAACTTTTATTTTATCGTTCACAACTCCTCGACTGGCGCATCCTTTTTGTGGTTGCATTATTTAAGTAGGTAATATATTATGTACTCTTATAAAGTTGTTGGGAACTTATAGAAGCTACAGGAACTATGTATGTTTATGCTTATGCTATTCTTCCTATGAATCTGATATACACCACTTCCCTGGAGGCACCACATAGAGCTGGTCCTTCTCTGGTAAAAACCATCCGCAGCACTCATTTTCTCATGTCATAACCACCTAGAACACCTGTTAAAGCAAAATATCTAATTTTTTGTTTGTTATTAAATTTCGCGCGTAAGATGTTCGCTTACCAAATATCTAGTCGTTTTGACCATTAATAAAAACATTAGAAAAAATAACTAACAAAAAAGTGCATAGTAAATAAACAAACCGAGTGAATGTGTATCCGATTTCGCTGTGCTACATCCAATTGAGTTACCGCTTCGTCACACCTGCTTTTGGTCCCGTTCCCGCTTTTGGTCCCGTTCCCGCTTTTGGTCCCGCTCCCGCTTCTGGTGGCTTACCCGCATCCCGTGTTCGCAACACCGTACCTAAGGTAAGCGAACATACGTCTTTTTATTTTCCTTGACTCCGCAAACGAAACCAGCAGCTTTAGATCATTTACTTTCTAAATTCATAACATTTTTTGGTCCTTCGGTCCTCTTTTGATATTTTGCTTTAATCAATACAAGCTCTTCTTTTTTCTGGAATAATATAATAACTTACTTGTTTGATATTTTTTTTATTTCTTTATTGAATTGTTATTTCTTTAATTTGTCAGTTCTCGCTACCAATTATTTCTAATAACTTCCAAGCATAATGGCTACTGCTAGCTCTGTTAAAGGCAAGCAAGCTAAATTTTCAAGAATTTCTGAGATAAACCGTATCAAAGAATTATTATTTGTTGCCGAGAAGGCTAAGGATAACGCTACAGTTCATTCTGAATTTAGACAGAGATATAAAATGGTGGATGAAATTTATAAATCTTTCTTTAAGTTTCATAGTAGCGTATGCTCTTCATTAACAGGAGATTCATACGATGATTTTGAGCAGGAAGATACTATTCGATCAAATTTTGAAAATGACTACTATTTAATAAAATCGATTTATTATGATTTATTCGAAAGAGATAATGATTTCACAAAAGATGTAACTAATACTCCTCGCGCTAAACTACCGGAATTGCGTTTATTGAAATTTAATGGAGATGTAAGAACGTTCACTTCTTTCATTGAGGTATACGACGCGCTTGTGCATAACAATGCTCGTTTGTCCAACATTGAAAAATTTTCTCATTTGCATGGAGTGCTTGAAGGGCCTCCAAAGAATTTATTACAATGTTATCCTTTATCTTCCGCCAATTATATTGTTGCTTACAATGCTCTTAAAAACAGATACTCTAATAAACGTCTTTTGGCTACATTTCATTGGAATGAAATTGAAAATGCCTCTCGTCTTACGTCGGAAAATCCACCCGCTCTTAGAAAATTGATTGATTGTTTTACTGAAAATATCGCCGCTCTACAAAATTTGGGTTATCCTGTTGAACACTGGGATTTCATTTTAACGCATATGCTTTTGAAACGCTTAGATGCCACATTAGTGTCAAGATTTGAAATACAGTTTGCATCTACTGACATGCCTAGTTTTCAAATTTTGGCAGATTTTGTGTCAAAACAGTGCCTCGCTTATGAAACTATATCGCTAAATTCAAATTCTGTCTCGCCGCAGATTAAATGTTATGCTAAACCCCCAGGTAGTCAACATAGAATATCCACTGAGAATTTGCCCACTGCCATCAATACTGTTTTTGGCTATATTCTCATGGGCGAAGTGTCACATCCTGCAACGCTTCCCAATTCTGTCAATTCGTTCTTTACCCATTGCATTTCTAATAGTCTTGACGATTCGCTTCAAAGGTTCTGGTGTTTGGAAGAGGTTCCACATGAAAAATCTTTGTCACCTGAAGATAAAAAATGCGAAGAAATATATGCGAACACAACCCATCGCAATAATACAGGTCGTTATATAGTTTCTTTGCCATTCCAGGAAAATGTGAAACCTAAATTCAAAAATTCCAAACAGATAGCACTTCGACGTTTTTACTCATTAGAAAAACGACTTGCTGCAGACAATGATCTACGCATTAAATATTCTGATGTTATTCAAGATTATCTTGACAGTGGACATATGGAAGTTGCTTCGTTTCACGATGATACTGGTTATTTTCTACCGCATCACTGCATCATCAAACCAGATTCTTCTACAACACAAGTACGGATAGTATTTGACGCGTCTGCAAAAGATGATAATAATATTTCGTTAAATAGCACTTTAATGACAGGTCCTAAACTTCAAAAAGACATTTGCACTATTTTATTAAATTTTCGCTTGCATGCCATTGTCATGACTGCCGATATAAAAGGCATGTACCGTCAAATTCTACTTGATCCCACACATTATACTTATCAACGAGTTTTATGGAAATTTTCAAAAAATGGCATACAAGAATATTATTTAAAAACTGTTGCCTTTGGCTTTAGCTCTTCACCATATTTTTTAAAATTAAATTGGAATGATTACCCACCGCAATATATTACAAATCGCTGGCACATTTACAAGAAAGGTCTACCATATTTGTCGACAATTAACTTACCGCTACATATATTTACAATAATAACATATATTGTTTGTGTATATTATACTATAGTTGTTTTTAAACGCTCTACTGTTTTACTCTGTGCTAAATTAAAGGTCATCCTCCTAAAACGCTTATTCCTTCCCTACCCTATAATAGTTTGGAATTGGTTACCCTCGCTTCCTCATCGATGGAAACGGAAACATTTAGTTGCAAATCGCGTTGCTATTGCGCAGAAAAAGATTCCTACAGAAGGAAAATCGGTATTAATACAGAAAGAAAATGTGCCACAAATATCTTGGAAGTTAGCTAGAATTGTTCATTTATTTAAAGGTAGCGATGGCGTTTCCAGAGTGGCCGAAGTACGTACTCAACAAGGTACATTTGTTCGGCCTATGGTAAAACTATGTCCCTTACCAGACGCTTAGTTAGATTTTAATTCTTGTTGTTCTCTTTGTAACTGTTTGTTTTTTATTTTGCTAAATTCATATTTAGCAAAAAAGCTGGGCAGTATGTTAAAGCAAAATATCTAATTTTTTGTTTGTTATTAAATTTCGCGCGTAAGATGTTCGCTTACCAAATATCTAGTCGTTTTGACCATTAATAAAAACATTAGAAAAAATAACTAACAAAAAAGTGCATAGTAAATAAACAAACCGAGTGAATGTGTATCCGATTTCGCTGTGCTACATCCAATTGAGTTACCGCTTCGTCACACCCGCTTTTGGTCCCGTTCCCGCTTTTGGTCCCGTTCCCGCTTTTGGTCCCGCTCCCGCTTCTGGTGGCTTACCCGCATCCCGTGTTCGCAACACCGTACCTAAGGTAAGCGAACATACGTCTTTTTATTTTCCTTGACTCCGCAAACGAAACCAGCACCTTTAGATCATTTACTTTCTAAATTCATAACAACACCCGTCTGATAGACGTAGGGCCTGGGGTAGGCAGCCCACCTGAAGCAGACACCTGGTGCAAGCTTTTCTGGTAACATAGCCACTTGGACAATATAGATACCCAACTTGAACTACCTTTCCGAAGAAATCACCCGGTGCAAATTGTAATTGCGCCGTATACATCTGGAACAGGTTCTCCGTCCGCTTTTTCCGGACGACCAAAATACATTGCTCCTATTTAAAAGAAGGAAGATATAGCCTCTCTCCTTCCTAAAGTTGATTTATTCTCACCAGCTTTAGCATTTATGTATACCGCAAGCGACTTCGTTTCTTATTGTAGCACTTTTTTACTTATTATACTAATATTATAGTCTGCGAACTTATGAAAGAGCAGATCTTTAGCGTTTTCCGCCCCGTTCAACTTCTAAACTGGAAATTGCCTGTATTAAACAAACTTAACCTATAAAACAAAAAGCCAAAATCAGCCCTACTGGCTTACCCCAAAGGCTAGTGGACACTCAACTTGCTGTACTTTTAAACCACCATGCACGTTACCTTTTTAAATTGAATCTTTTAGGCGCTAAGTAGGAAATTTTCTAATTCCTAAGCCAGTGGCGTAGCGACGTTAAAAAAATTTGTGCTCGGAGGGAAAAGGGGGTCTCTAATAAATACTTTTAGAAGAGCTAAATGTAGAAAAGCGATCGACAGTTGGCCAATGTCAAAGTTACATGTTAGTCCGAATTTTGCACTAAATTGATACCTCTTCTCTAATTGTCTTCTTTTTCTAATTCAGAATCTCTCTTTTATCGCCACTTATCAAACATTGAACATGACAAACTGTGCTTGTTTTTGCACTCCTGTCCAGACAGTGCTTGCTGCAATTGCTATTGAATCTTTTCATTCAGAAAAGATCCTACAAGGAAGGTACAGTGATTCAAAATACTCGAGTAAAATGTCCAAGAACACTCTGCTACGAGACTAGATTTGTGTATCTTTTGTAATGATAAAGTTTCGAAAAACGTCGACCACTGCTGTCAAGTGGGAATGGCCGTTAGGTTGGTTTAAATCAACCTCGACCAAGAGACGTTCTTGTTGTGGTTAAGCGACGATTTCCATAATGCGAATTATTGTTGGGACAATGGTTTACATCATTTGGATTTCGGAAGCCTATAACAAAATAAGTATGAGCACATTATTAGATAAGAAAAAACCAAGTTAATCGCAACCGTTTTATAAAATTTTAAAAAACTTGTATGTGCACTGATACTTAATGAATTAGATATGGGATCCTCGACGAAGAGCACTGGTGGAAATCCCGACTCTTCTGATTTTTCTGGTGATATTTCTTTTACTTTTACTTTTACAATTGTGAACAGAAACGTGGTTGTTTCTAGTTAGTCAGCGTTTTGGAGCTGATCTGTTGCAAACACTAAAACTGATTTTACACCATAGCAATATTAAATGGAACCAATGTTCTAACTATAGACTGGAAAAAATTGTGTACCTTACCTTCACTTTTATTGTTCACAATTCTAGGTACTATGATGGAAGGTGGTAGATTCTGGTGTTACAGCTCGTCTTAACTACTGGCTCCAAAACGCTTGCCCGTTTCAGATGGCGCCAGGTTCGCTGTCACCCAGGTCGACTTGATTTTGCTGTTGTGTCAGATTGTTGGCTCTGCCAAATTGACAAATAGATTATCACAAAACAGTCAAACAACTATTAATATGAGTTGTAATTCGTAAGTTATCAGGATGGTATTCAAGAAAATGTATGCACAGCGTTTTTTACCTGACATCAGCAGTTTGTGTATTATTTGAAACTGGATCAGTTTCAATAAGGTATATGTGACACAGGTTTGTTTGAAGTGGTTAATTGCCATATACGTACAATGTACACTACCTTCAAGAAGAAAGGCACACAATAAGGCATTTGACGAGGTCTGCTTAACATATTATAATCCTCCACCTAGTTCCTATATATTGATCCTGAACGATAAAAAGCACATCTGAGTTGGTATATAAAACTACAAAGATATTGTGCAGTAATTAATGCTATTTTTTCAGCATTATTTTCTGTTGGTTACAATAAAATGTTGGTGAAGACCAAGACTACAGGGAAATAAACGACAAAAAAGTTAGACTGAACGACTGAAGCTATTGTTATAATAAGTCCACTATAATATAGCGGTGCCAGTTATAATGCGATGAGAAATTCACTTTACATAAGTATTTTCTGTGCTTATGTATATATCTACTCAGGATTCCTATAGAACTAGTAGTTTCTGAAGCAAAAATAAAATAGCAATTAAAATGTGAAACGAAACTACAAAGAATATTAATAACAGGAATCATTATTAAAGAAAAACAGGTGATAATCTATTAAATCCTGTTGATAATAAATTGGAAGACAATAGATACATTATTTTTTATAAATGTTAAACAATGTTTCAGAAGTTTGAAAATATATTTATCATGACATCTTTTGTTATTAAATGCTTATTATGTTAAATAATTGTCATACCATATAACTGAGGCTCTTTATATTTAATTTACTATTTCAAGTGCAATGAGATGATCAGCCGTCCGCGAATTTATGTTTGCAATTACTATCATTTGTGCTAACTTATAAATACTTATTGTAAAATATCGATTTATGCCAAACGTACTTATTCGAAATATCCACATTTTAAGTAAAACGGTTAATTCATATTCTTCAGTAGACAAGTCTATTTTATAAGTTTACTACCTTACCCAGACGAGTAAAACTGTGGCAAAACCAAAGTTTATGGACGAAAACCGTCAGCTTTGCTTGTTGGCGCTTGATTTTAAATTGCTGGTGTGTGGATGTGAACGTTTACAACTGTACAATTTTAATTCTATAGCGTTTGGAAGTAGAATACCTATATTAGGTATAGTAAACGAACACCATGTCACATTTATAAAACTGCAGAACTGACGAATTGGTTAAAGCTTTCGCGGCCAGGTGATGAACTATTGTCTGATTCGGGTCTGTAGGTCTGTCGTTAGTTGGAGTTGCTTCCTAACTTGTCGCTAGCACGAGTGGTAAGATTCTTCAGAGGTCCTTCCATCTCTGGTGCTGGACATAGACAGTCTACGATCAGCACGGGAGACGGAAAGACCTCTGAAGAAGCTTGTCACTCACGCTAGTGAAACATTAGGAAGCAACTCTAACCGACGACGGCTTTTACACCCGAATCAGGACAACAACTCAGATTTCACCGAGTAATATTATAAGAACCATCAGTATTTATGTAAAGTTAAATCCAGAGAATAGGATATAATATACATACATGTTGATCGTCGTTAGGCCAAATACCTATCCAATGAGTCCTATCCGTTGCGCTGTTCTCGAACTATAAGTGTGACAGACGGACAATAGCACCTTTTGGAAAATGTGCTAAAAATAATGCATTCGATGAATTAATAAATAAGTTAAAAGAAGTTGATACCAACATATTCAGAGATAGTGTGAAGAAAAAATTTATTCTTTACATGAAAAATTCCAAAAGAAATTAAAAAGAGCAAATACTCATTGTGATGGCTTGTGATTTCTTTCACATTTAAGTTTTAATGCAAATGCAGACACCACTATTAGTAAATTACTACCACATTCGATTTTGTATATCGCTATAAGTCGAACAAGACTGCGGTCTTCAATTTGCAATGTGTGGACGCTTCCCTTCTTCGTTTCTCTCTGCACAACTTTACCTGTTTAGTTAAAACCGTTCAACATGAACAACGTCCATGTCCACCTTTACGTCAGTTTTATAAAAGCACCAAAACTATATCTTAATCAATATATTAACACTAGTTTATTTTTATTGCGATTAGCGCATAAGTTCTGCTACAAAGATTACAAAATACGGTTTTAAATTAATATATAAGGGTAACATCCTCTGGCCCTGTATGTAAACTGTCAGATCTTTGTAGGCATTTTAATCTTGTCACCAGCACCTTGAGCTCTGAGACATTTGCTCAGAATATTGGACATCGGACACTTCTACAGCAGACACCACGAAGAATTAGTGCACTGCACTACAACGATATCAATCCCTTGGTCTCTGCTGGTCAAATACTTTGCAACTATACTCTATTGTGGGTCTAAATTTAATAATGATTCTTTATGAGACTCTGCAGGTTTTTGTACTCCTGTGTATACGTGAGGACAAGTACTTTCTAACCGTCAGTGACACCTTCGGAGCAAGGCAGCACACTAAAAATAAACAAATCAACGAAATATTTCTCACCTTTTGTTCATGTGCATCACTTTGTATTGATGAATTATACCTGTAACTGCAATCTGCAAGCCCATATCCCATTGTTTTAATCTGTCACCATTACCGCCTATACGGACGGTATATACAACATGGTATAGACTTGTCGTCTTAAAGGTTAAAATCTGCACATTACCATTTATGCAACACTTTTCTCATGCAAAAATTTTAATGCTAATGACAATTTCACAATTTGACCATTGCTCGCTGGTTCTGTCACGGTGCTTTGCATTTGATATTAATCAACTTGGCCTGGGTGACTACAAACCTGGCGCCAAGTGTACTCAGATTTTGGAACCGACATTTGAACTAAAGATGGCCAAAGCCGAAACACCAGAATCTACCACCTTGTATGATGTGTGCTATGGCAGTGAAATGAGCATCAATTTTGGGTAACTTTTTCTTTTACTCCTCAACTACTGTCGCTTTTTTTCGTTTTACTGCGTAATGCGATATTGACACCTTGATACTGTTATCTTAGGCTCAACTTTGTTTTACTTGAAAACAAGTAAAGCCCAATCTTCTTACACACAACTCGCATGAAACATTAAAACTGAGAGATTATGACAAAAACCAATGACAACAAATAGTGGGATATTAGATATCGAATTGCTTATGATCTATAGCAATTAAGCATTAGAGAAAAGTATTTCTAAGACGCTTGGATTACGTCCAACAGATCTTAATAATTTTAATAAAAATTGTTTCTTCGACCCAAAGTTTTGGAACCCTTTGGGTTGGGGGCCCGTGCTCCGTGGAACACTAGTAATTACGCCACTGTCCCAAGCATATTTAATGTTTTTCAGAATATCCGGTTATCGTATAGTGGTCGTCCCAACTTCCAGAATTCAGCAGCACAGCCTTTCGAACCACTACAGTTTTAAAAAATGTTAATAAAAGAATCATTCCTGATCCTTTCTCTCATGAAGTGGTTAGTTTCACAGACAACTTTGAGGATCCAGAATCTCTACTCAATAAAACAAGCTTTTCAATGCTCGATTCCAACAATTTTTATTTGCCTTGTAGTAACTAAAACCCCCAAACAAATCTTAGATGAAGTATGGTTAGCGTGGATACAAAACGTGGCGTTTCAAGGATTCATTTTACAAGCTGCCACGACCAGATTATTTAAGACTATAATACGAAGACTTACAGTTGGCGTAATCGGTGTCACTCGACGCTGACACCGGACATTCAATCTCGACCACGCCGCAAACTGTACGTTTTTCTCCCTAAGCGTATTAAATTCGCAAGGATCGAATGACAAAACTCCGATTATCCAACCAAGCAGCACGATATGGGAAATTGGTAATCAGCTGGATCTCACACCCGTTGCTCACGTCAAACGTCTATCCGCAGTAATCGACGTCCAAGAAACCTCATTTGTTTCAACTGGTTTAACGCTAAAGTAAATCAATTCGTTATCTTGGCAGGTAATTCTCGAGGAGACGTTTAATGGAATTTTATGGCCATGTAAAATGCTATATTTATATAAAATTTGCTGGCCAGTCAATTAACTTAAGCTGCAGTTGCGAACTGCAAATTGGTCGTCGTAAAAACGGTTAGAGTATCCCATTAGTGCTTCCTTCGATTGATGGCAGTTCTGCAGAAGTCGGTATAATTGCATCATGCTATCTTAATACGTGGCTTACTTTGATGACAGCTACACGAACAGTACTACGTCACAATTACACAGAAACAGAGCTGTATGAATTTTTAATCGATAAAATTTGATTACAAAAGCACTTAATCACGTGGAATATCATATAGTATAAAAATCATTTTGGCTACTACATTCGAAAGTACAACTTTATCCTACTCATCCAACGCGAGAAAGTGGCTCTTTAAACGTCTAGTAACTCGTCTGGTTGCTCGCCTCGTCTTCGCCTTTGCTCCAAACCTGTTCGATAAAGTGCCACTTCACTGTCGCGTTACATAAATAGGCACTATCATTTCCTAGAAACGAAAAAATCGAAATGAAAGTTATTCAAAATTTAACACATCAGACTTCCAGAGTCTGGTAAAACGTTCACTCTAAAAATAAAGGTTATGTACAATAGCTTTCAATTGCAGTCCAAATTGAGTTATTGGTTTTACACGTGGTCTGTATAAAATTCGTCGTTTCTGTTTATTCTCTTTGGTGAATGGGAAAAAATAAAATAAAACAACATGATGGAAATCAGATTTAAAGCACTAACAATAGTAAAATGCATGTCTATGCTGTGCTGTCTGCACCGCAACCAACTGCAGATAGATCTATTTCATTATAGCTCATTAGTGCAGTTTAGGTCTAGTGCAGACAGCACAGCATAGAACTGGTTTTGCCTATATACCAAAGCAATGGTATGATGTAAGTAAGAATTTAGATGGCACTGCCATCTGTCAGCATTACACTGACATGATGACAAAACCACCTAGCTGCCATTATGGGATCTACTTCCTGTGACCAATTTGTCATCATGTCAGTGTAATGCTGACAGATGGCATTGCCATCTAAATTCTTACTAACAAGTAAAGAAAACGCACTTTTCTTACGCGAGAAATGCGTATTCTTTCGTGTATATCGCGAAATTTACACTAATGTTAAAAATAAATTGTTTTTCCTGTTCTCAAAGTAATTTGTGTCAAGTTTGCGTAGACTTGTCGACATAGAAACAAAACATCACAATAGTAAATAAATAATTTGTGATGAAGCATTCCTGCCAACTGCGAAATGAATGAAGCAAGTGAAATTAAAGACGAAATTTTGGAATTAGTTTCAGAAGCAGTCAAATTTGCTACCTACAAAGTCTAAAGCAAAGTACGAGAAAGTCTACCAACAGTTTTCTCCCTGAAGAAATGAAAAAAATGTGCAAGGAGCAAATGAAAACATTCTAATTGCGTACTTTTGTGAAAAAGTTTGTTTCACTTAAGAAATTTATTACAAGAACTAATTTTAAATATTCTTACAGGTAAAAGCTCTTAAAGCTTCAACAATCTCTTATCAATAGACAATCTGAAGAGTTTCATTAATAATACTCTTGATAACAACTTTCTCCTTATAAAGGTTGTGACAATAATAGCATTCCATGGAGCCTGTCTAGTATAGTGTTTAAGCTCCAACTTTGTCACTAGCAGCTTCAATCAGTCTTTTCTCCCTTGTGTAGTCGACCATTTTAGGTAAATTAACACAAGCCTTAAGCTATACCAACTTCGTATTCCATTATGGTTCTATAAGTTGTTGATGGGGAAATAGCAACTATATTCATTTGGGCAACAACCCAACTAGATTATAAATTCCTTTACGAATATCTAGCTTGTTAGGCGTTTTCCTGAACTTGATCAGAAAAATTAAACTGTTAGAATTAGAACGAGTTAATTGGAACATTTCATGCCCTATAATTTTATTAAATTTTGGAATCATACGTTAACATTTAGAGTGGAAGTTTTAGCAAATCTTATTTTTTATAAAGAAATACGAACTGTCAGAAATTTTTCTGACAAAACAGATGTAAATGTTATTGCATGTCAATATGAAATCACATCATCTGAGATATTACCATAATTATTAAACGTATCATTGCTAAAACACTACTGTAGAATAGGCATTCCGACAGCAGTTTGTCACTAAAATTAGCATTAGGAGGTCTATATAATGTGCCGAATATATAATAGTCTGACTTATATATTCGGCACATTATATAGACCTCCTCATGCTAATTTTAGGGACTTTTTGAATAACTTTGAAGATTCCATTTCTGATTTCTTACCGGCATGCCACCACATTTTATGCGGAGGTGATATAAACATTAATATGTTGCAAATGGATAGTAATAACGCGCGCAGGTTTAGTAGTGCCTCTGAATGCTTTAACTTGAAACAGATTATTAATACACCAACTCGAGTTACGAATAAAACTGCATCTTTAATAAATATAATATTGATTAGTTCTGATTTGGATTATTTTGAATCTGGAACGGATGCGCCCTATAATTCGTCAGATCACTTTGTTGTGTATTGTAGACTTAAGCGCAGAGACGAAAATGAGTGCCTCCGTATCCACCGTGGAAGAAATTTAAATAAGGTTGACATGGGTTTACTTCGGACAGCTTATCAAATGACTCCGTTTGAAGATATAGTTAAGATTTCTAATATTGACAAAAAAATTCAATTTTTAATGATTTGGTAATCGGACTGTTTGATGAGGTGGCACCGGTGAAGGAAGTTGTAGTTGGAAAAAGAATTCCTCCATGGCTCACTTATGCAATTAGAAAAATGATTGCACTCAAAAATAAGGCATTTAATAAGTATAAAACTTCTAGGGATCCTGGGCACTGGGAGTACTATAAAAGTATTAAAAATGAAACTACTAATGCTATAAAAAGGGAAAAGGCGGCATACCTAAATCACTGTGTTGCTAAGTACAAAAATCAGAAACAGTTATGGAAGAAGTTGGATGACTTGGATATCTATAAAAGGAAGTCACGTATACCCTTGCCAAGTGCTTTAAATGATCCTTCGGCAATAAATAATCACTTTTTGCAGATATTTTATAATTTGCCACCTGATGATCAAATGATAAGCTTTTATAGTTCTAACAAGAAACAAAATTTTGAGTCCCTGCTACAGTTCCACTTAGTTGATGAGTCTGAAGTATTCAGGTGCTTATCTGAAATCAAATCGACTGCCTGCGGTCCTAACAACATAAATCCAGAGAGGCTTCTTATGTGCTGTCCAACTATTTTACCAGTGCTGACACGCTTAATAAACACGTGTTTATTGGAGAATATCGTTCCCAGCGCATGGAAAATTGCAAAAGTTTTGCCGTTACCAAAAAAACCGGTGGTGGCATCTTTTGATGAGCTGCGTCCAATTTCGCTTTTGCCGGTAATGTCGAAAGTCTTGGAAAAGATTCTGGTGCGACAAATAAAAGGTCACCTAGATAAATACGGTATCTTACCTCTCAAACAATCAGGATTTCGACAAAGATATAGTTGTCTTACTGCACTTCTTGATTTGATTGATGATGTCATTCGTGAGGCTGATGTTGGAAATATTAGTGCACTTGTTCTGTTGGACTTTTCCAAGGCTTTCGACAAAATTAATCATAAATTATTGTTTTCAATTCTGGAGTATGTAGGATTTTCGCAGAATTCAGTGAGTCTTATTGAATGTTATTTTGCTAACCGTAAACAATATACTGTGACGGATTTCGGTGCATCTGAGGAGGGAGTTATTACATCTGGGGTGCCTCAGGGATCTGTGCTTGGACCTATTTTATTCTGTATTTACACATGTAACTTGTTGTCTTGTGTTCAGTACGGTACTTCGTATGTATATGCTGATGACACCCAGGTCCGTTTTTCGTTTCCCTTTAGTAATATACATTTCGCAAATAGAATGATTAATGAAGATTTAAAGCAATTGCAACAAACTTCTTTGCAACATCAACTTAGTTTGAACGAT
This sequence comes from Rhyzopertha dominica, assembly GCA_025024175.1. Taxonomy (NCBI): domain Eukaryota; kingdom Metazoa; phylum Arthropoda; class Insecta; order Coleoptera; family Bostrichidae; genus Rhyzopertha; species Rhyzopertha dominica. Next base: position 15,788,128 of record QCXZ01000137.1, read on the forward strand.
TTAAAGAGCTCTGTACTGGTATTCGGTAAAAACAAAGAACTAGCAGAAGTGTTATTAAAGATTTAAGTTGGTAATAGTATTATGCAGTGCTCTAAAGTAGCGAAAAGTTTGGGTGTGGATCTAGACACGGAACTACGTTTTAGTAATTTCATTACTAAAAAATTGAATGTTGCATACATTAGCTTGAAAAAGTTATATATTTATCGCCATATCTTACCCATTAACTTAAAAATAAAGCTGACGGATGCAACGGTCTTATGTCATATGAACTATTGCGATGTCTTGTATGGCCCATGCTTAACCAGGGTAGATGTAAATCGCATTGAACGTTTGCAAAAGTCTTGTTTGAGATTTATTTACGGAATTCGAAAATTTTCTCGGATTTCACACAATTTGATTTCTGCAGGATGGTTGAACATGGCCCATAGACGTGAGTTACACGCGGCGTGCCTATACTTTTCAATTATGTTTTTCAAATGTCCACCCTACCTATGCAACAAAATCACTTTTCGTACTGATGTGCACTCTTTGAACACTAGGTTTCGTGGACTCTTGTCACCCCCTAGACACTACACTGCTTTATTCACTCGGTCTTTTACCTACAACATCTACAAAATATTTAATAGTATTCCAATTCAGATAAAAGAGTGCAAAGTTCTTAAATTTAGATCAGAGTATCGTCGTCTTTTGATGTCTCGCCAGTTCTCGTGAATCCAGCATCCTCTTATTTATCACCTTTGCATTGAACCCATTGCTTTCTTGCATTGCGTTTTCCCTGTAATTATGTCCCGTCTATAAACTGTTTATTTCTTTTCCAATAGCGCGGTCGGAGAGACCAGCACTTTGGGTATTTTGTAATTAGATTGGTTTTTTTTCTGGACTAAGATTAGAAATCAGGTTTCCTGCCTTCTTAGTCCTTTTTGTAGTAGCGCCAACTATTTGTCTTAATGTAATATATGTATAATCCATCTGAATGTAAAGTTTTATGTTGACCGCTACCACAAATAAATTTATATTATTATTATTTTATAAACGTTTCGTTTAGCAAATTCTCGCTGAAGGCCTTCATCTTCATGTAATAGGTCCGCTATATTCTGTCATAGAAATAAATTCAATGTATCCAAAACTGTCACAGTACAATAGCTAAAAACAAGAAACAAAACATAAAGTGCAGTCAAACAGCGTCTCTCCAATAACAGTTATAAATCCGAAAGCACATCTTTTCTTTATCGGTGTAGGTCGTTTTTATTAATTAATAGCCCCAAATAAGGTCAACAATTACAAACACTAGAGATAGTGAGACGACCGGTATGAAAATGAACCCGATGAAGATTTGCATTAATTTACCTAAACCGCAACATAAATTGCTGGAAAGATTACAGCTCCTGCGTGGGTTTTCGATAATCGAGTTATCCCCCAACGGCTTTTTCATATCACCGTTTTATTTGTCAGACCACACCATTTATAATAATGATACCAGAAGTTCTGCGTTCCTCTGTAATGCGATGTATTTACTGATACACACGTCAGAAAGAATAAATCTGGAATGGACGACTGTGTTTTTGTCCGGCTGCCAGATAAGGTCGTGAATGTATCTCGCTTTATAATGAGTGGTAACAGCTTCACCTGTAAAGCTATTATCGGAGTTTAAGATTACCTGAACTTTCCGAGTCTTGTATGGTCATCTCGCATATCAGTCACTAATGACGTGTGCGACTATTTACCGCAAAACAAACGGTTACTTTTACGGTGTTAATTCAAAACTGATAAAAGGGCTATTAAGATATTGTCTGGTATATGCAAAGTAAACGAATTCATCATTTGATAGCACGAGCATGGCAAAGTATAAGTAAAATCCATGTTATTTGATATACGGAATAAAACTAATGCTAGTAGATACAAATAATATGTACTTCTAATGCAGGATTATCCAGTTCCATACTCTATTATACTGAAAATGGAAAATAAAGACCATTAAAATCATAAAAACCCTTACGGATTATATATACCTAAATATGTAGAAACCAAATAAGTACATGTGTCTCGCTGACTCTCCGCCAAAAATATCACAGTCTAGGGTATTAAGAAAATCACTATAGATCTTCAAGTCTATTAAATTGATTACCAGTTAAGAATAGATGATCCATAAGATGCTTTTACCACTCGATCATAACAAAATTTTGACAGGCACTCTAAATATCATTGCATAATTTGCGATTTAATTATATCAAACAAACGGGAAGGTCTTTTTTTTAATTAGAGGTAAAGAACATTTAAAATAATTTGATAAGTATAAAAATACAGATATTGTAACAACAAATTTTTGGTTAGCTAACCATTTATTGTTGAATAAACACAGTGCCATGCTAGACAATTTAAATTCATTACATTTGTGCAGTAAATCCTCAAAATAGAACTTTTTGGAAATTTTATAAATCTATAAAATTATAATCATTTTAAATGATTTTTTTTTGTAATTTCAGTTGTCCTGTTCTAAACTATTTATTTGATCTAAATTAATATTACGTTTGTGTTGCTGGCGTGTAGGTTACTTTTGGTTTGTAGTCAAGTTTGCTTGCCGTTTTTCGACTTTGTCACACGAATTATTAAAGTTTCTTTTTGCTTTATTTTACCTTTGTTGTACTGACGATGACCACCTTATAGTCGAAAGCGCTTTACAATAAAAGAATTAAGTGGATTACACTTGAAGAATTAATATCTTAAAGAAGAATTCATAAACGATTCGTAGTTGTTGAATGATGTATGATTTATTTAATTAAACTTTGTTTGTCTGATTGCAGTTGTGTAGGATGTGTTATTTATTGTAAGTATTGCTCTTGACAAATTTGAACAGATTGCATATTCGACAAGAATAAACTAAACTAAAAAAATCTGCACAAAATATTTTTATTGATTAAAGATAATCAACACCAAATATAAATCGTATTTTTAGTAACTAAGTGCTCGTGTATTACCTTTTCTTTTGACGACAAACTTGTTCTGAACAAGCTGTAGGCGACAACGAAATGATAGTAAATAGCATCTTGACGATACAATGTCCGCAGCATAAGAAATGTGCCACGAAATTTGTGTTTTGTTTATACCTAATGTTCAATAATAGGGTGTCGGCCTTGCAATATACGAGTAAAACAAAAATTAAACATATGGAAACGTAAGCCAAGCTTTTGGTGGCGTTTGAATCTTTTTCAGGACCTAAAAATTTTAGTCTGTAAAATATACATTTTGTAAATTTTTATTTGACAGGGCTAGCTATGTAGTTTTCTCTTAAACAAAATTAATTGTGGTCTTGAAATTATGGTACGAATAATAGTATTGATATGTATTAGAATTACGCTAACCATACTAACATTATCATCAGTATCAAAAAACTCTAAAATAGCTAAATCACCATTTATTTGTTTGTTTTTCCATGGTAAACCATGAGTAACTGCTTTACCGATTGCAAATTTTTGCTAAATTTTCATGTTCATTTACTTGGACTGCTAAAATGGGGTAATCTACATAGTTCACTAAAAAGGCAACCACAAAATCAATATGCAAAAGCAAGTCGGCAGAACTTTATCTACATAACACATTGTGCCGTTATCGAGGAGATTCTTGCACTTGCTTACAACGGCTTTTTTAAAGGCGAAAATTATTATATTATTAAACTTAAAACTAAGAATTTCGAAACAGGTATCCAAGACTACACTGTTCTTGAATATTGTATTATTTCCTTTTTATAAAGTTCCAAATAAACAATGAAAATATTAATAAAATTGTTTTACATGAGACATAAGATATTATTTTTTCTTTGGAATTGAAATGATACGTTTAGAGGAAATCAAGATATAGACCTAAAGCTTGATCTCTTAGTATCTTAAGAGACTTATCTATATAAAACTCAAAAGTAATGTAACAGCCAGAAGGAAAAATGTGTTATATATTTTTGTATGAATACTGTGTTTAATTACAATGAACGAATAAAATTGCGTTGTGTTATGTTCTATTACAAAGTCACCCAGAATATGATTGTGACGATTACATATCGCAAGCAGTCTTATAGAACCCTGGATGATCCTGCACCGACAAGAACGCCTGCGTTGCCGATAGTCATTTCTTCAGACCAACTTTTCCATATTTCCATTGTCGTGTAACTGATGAAATCGTAATCTTGAAATTTTTCACCATTTCATTTAAACTTAAGTCCTCCTACTTTAATTCAGGCAAAGAAGGAAAAATAGCTGGAATTCATGCAGAAGCCAATTTTGTCACAGCAGTTATATAATACAGGGAATGGCCTTAACAACATAGTAATGGTACTTATAGGTGGGAAACTCAGGAGAGAGGCGATCACTAAAGGTCCGTTAATAACTCGAAAATTACTGCCTCTATCGTAAAAAAACTCTTTCTATACTAAATTAGTCTACTAACTGTTTATTACTTAAAGTAAATAACTATTTTGCCTTGTGCGAATTATACTGAAAACAATTCGGTGCCCATATTTTTGCCCCGTTCTCTTTTTGGTGGTGTTTACATGTGATGGTTCTACCGTAACGTAGCAGTTATCATTCCCTTCATTCGTAGCTTACAAAATTTACAATCGCAATCGCTTATATCGAAATATACGTTCAATGTCCTAATTTATCTGAAAATAACTTTTAAGAGTTTTTGGCGTTAATGTCTTGATGCAACTAGGATATTTTTGAGGATATAGGTATTTTGGTATAAAAAAGATTGGTGTAACGTTTTTGGAAGAAAATGATAATTAATTAGATTAGTGAAGGTAAGTGTGTTTTAAGTAAAGATAAGAGTAAGGCATGTCGTGTAAGTCTTCAGAATAAAATACGTCAATTTACAATTTTAGAAACAATGGAAGAAATATGCTATTGCATTGAAGGGTAATTATCAATTTTTTGTCGATGAATTGCTGGAACAGGCTACAGGGAAATCAACAAAAAAAAAACGAGGAATCGAACTATTTTCGGTACAATTAACATTTCATTTTTTAACAAAGAGACCTATTTTCTTAATTTTCATTTTTACCTTCCTTATCTTGTAAATTATTGACCCAATCAAAAAAGTGTATAGAAGTTTTATGGCAAGCAGAAGTTTTCGAGTTACTAACAAAAACTGAAAAATACCCCTCATCCACGTTTAGTATGTTGTTATGACAAAGTTGGCCTCTACATGATTATTTTTTTAATTTGATATTTTTGGGATTGACTGCCCAAATCGAAGAAGTGCTCGAATTGTAGCAAGGTCTTGGAATAGATGGAAAAGCTCATACAGCATTGTGATAGAACAGGTGATTGGCTTTGATGATCAACAGAATATAAATATTTATTACTGGATTAGAGAATCAGCATACAAGGTTGTAGTATATGTATATCTTTCAAGGATGTATGAACATGTGGGGGAGTTGCGATGCGCAGGTACAAGACAGGAGTGATAGAGAGTAAGCTGAAGGTGCATGTAGACGTGATTCGGGTGTTTAATAAATAAGGGTTTAAATTGTGATACAGTGTTTAATTTCCACGAACCCATAAGAACATTACAGTGGCGACGAGGATGGGATACAAGGTGATGCTGGTGATGGTGATAGTAGCGCTTGTATTGGCCTTTACAGATCAAACAATCAAAATTTTTGGATTATTCTTTAAACATATATTCGTTTCAATTTGAGAAAATATTAGTATAGTGTAAGTTCTCTTGCAATTGATCCTACGTCACTAAAATCCCGTATTTTATAGACCTTAAAGGTTACACTTTAGTCGTTCAATAATAATAAATGTTTAAACGACTCGTTATATTCTTAACAGCACGCAAACGCACCTAGAAGACAGACATGTGCGTTTAGCATTTCACTGCAGTTCTCCAACCGTGAGACGTTATCCGGCATGAACTAAAAGCCGATGCAATTAATCCCTCTAGCAACAAATTATTACTTGCGTATGCGGTTAGAACAACATGATGCCAGTTCTGTCTAATTGATGATCCTTCCTCGACGATTTAATCTAACTCAGTCGGCTCGGCATTGCTTTTGTCCGTTTCACATTATTATACCACCATGAAATTAACAAGTTTATAATTGCACCTAGCCTCAATTCGTGTGGCTCAACTTTGTTCTGCGATAGGCGCGAAATTACCTTTGTGTAGTTCTCGGCGATAAAGATCTGAAAGATGCGCTGGTGCAATAAGAAAAAACTCACGAATCGTGTTAAAGGGCAGGTGGCCATTAAATGCATGACTACTGGGGAAAAATTGAGCTGTTACGGGCAAAAAGTGGACATATGTTTCAATTCCGGGGCTGAGATCTCTGATAAGCATTTATAGTCTTTGCATTTCAAGTGTTGTTTAGGGAAGTGGTATATATAGAACGTCAGTATAAAAACTGCACTGAATTCAGAACAACACTTGTCGGCGTCTTACAGACTAAAAAAAGCTTACTCTTGAATAGGTCAAAGAAAACTGACCCTAGGAAAACAGTTCGAAAAACTCGACTTCGATATTATACTCTGAATATTTCAGAATTATGGCAATGCAAAACCTAAAATCTGAAATATTCCTATATAACATATTTAAGTATTCTAGCCAACGAATTTCACGTGGTATGAGCTTAGGCATTTTTGGTCGGTGTTCAAATGTGAAATGAAGCTTCATAGCCGCATACCCATAGTCGATATCTTCTTCTTTTACCTCCTGACTTTTCACCCCTGTTGGGACATATATCTTCCGAGGTGAGTTATGGTCGTAGGTTTGGATGTCGCGGTGAATATTTCAATTGCACGATTGTGGGAGAATACCACTTACTGGTACGGTGTTTCCTTGTAGCGTTATTGTTAAAACCACATTATAAAAAGTAAAAAAAAATAATAATAAATATTAATTTTGCCTAATTCTAAAAACAATTTATAGTTATAAGATAAAAATAAGGTACCATTTATCCCATTACACGAAACTGTTTTTAACACACAACATAAACTTTTATAAAACCTACAAATTTTCAAGGGGTTGTGTTTTTAATCAAATAACTAAACATTAACCAAAGAATTCAATAAATGTTTTATTATTTTCTTAGGCTGTCGCTTTCAAGTGTCCAACAGTAATCAGCTAGTATATTCTTGCCTTTATACTGTTGTAGTTGTATTATCACAGTAGGCAGAATGATGTCGATGCTCACAGAATGACAGATGTATAGTGAGTTTTTGATAAAATTCAATGTAGTGGTTCAGTAGTGAATAAATGATAAAAGTTACGATAAAGTTGGTGCATTAATTAGAACACGTAACGTTATAATACGGATATCGCTTCTCCATACTTGATATGTCTCGATGAAAGCGTTCACCGTGTTCATAACTGACTGCCCTATGTTTTCTGGGAAGAAATCCAAATAAGAATGAAGGAAGGAAATGTGGTTCCCAAAAATCTTTTGACCACATTTTTTAATATGTCCATACATGTTTTTCGTTATCGTCTTTTATTAAGTCTCTTATTTAAGGGCCCACAAATATTTCCTTTTTTGTTTTTGCTTCACCGATCTTAAGAAACTCTACTTTTATATATACAAATTCTTTGATATTTTTGTCAAGTGATTTTACAAAGTTTTTCATAAGACCAAGTTTATATGCAATGGTAGCAAAACATCATCAGATTTAATTAAAGGTGTATTTAATAAGGAATAAGGGAACTGCGCTTGGGCCATTTTTTCTTAACACAATGATTTTTCTTATCTCTAGCCCGGAAGACGACATGTAATAAATCTTGAAGTGTTAAAGACTGAGGTTAAATAATACCTGGCAATAACACAAACCTTATCTGGAGAAAGTTACTAGAAAAGCAACAAAAGCTTTATGAGCCTGCAGATGGCAAGAAGAACGCGAAGACTAAAACCAAGGACGGCTTACTGGGTTTATACAAAAGTTGTGATTGCAAAAATTACATATGCATAGTATGGTGGTACAATTGCATCAACCAAGGTGCAAAAGACAGACTAAGCTGCAAAGACTTGCATGCCAGGGAATGTTGCTGGATCTTCCGCACTTACACTTTGTTATAACATCAAAGGAACTGATAACAGCTGAAGTCATGAAAGAGTTATGCAGATATACCCGGAATCTATACCGAAATATCCTGCAGGTTAAATGGTAGCTCAGAGTACTTATTGCTGAAGGGCTAGAAGCACATCACAACAGCATACTAGCGAGAACGAGGGGCATATAGCTTTCGGGAATGCGACAGCATTGACCTAAACAGTTTTGTAACCACTTTTCAAGCTAAAGTCGTAAAAAATACAGCACATAATTAGGACAATGATATGTTGGGCCTATAGTAATAAGGACATTCGAATCATGACCGACAGTCAAGCAGCGCCTATGGCCTTAGAAAGCACTCCAAGGCGGTAAATGAATGTATCGATGCACAGGGCAATGAGAGAGCACAATCACTAGCAAAAAAGGGAGCTTAAAGAACCCTTAGTAGGGCCTAAATCCCTGAGCCTACCTGTGGAGGTAGAGCGTTTGTCACAAGTGAACGTTACAGTACTGCTGCAATTAAGCTGGCCTCATCTAAGAACAGTAATTGGACTGGTTGCGGGCCATTGTTGTTTTAAGTAACAAATACCTAGAATTGGTACAGAGTACTCATGGAGGAAACACAATGTTTCTTTATGGTATTGGTTGCTCATTACGCACTGACTGTATCCACCATGTTTGTTTCCAAAACTGAGTAAACGTTATGCAATATTAATGGCAGGAATGCCATTAATATTCCTGTTAATAGCTACTTATATTGCAGCCAGTGTAATTTTAAAATCCCATATTGACTTTTCCAAGGCTAGCTAGTGTTATCCAAAGCTTAACTAGCTGTAATACCTGGATCTACGTTGAGAGGTTAGAAGTTTTATTCACGTAAATTGAAGCTTTTTAATTCTCCAGCCCCAATTTCAAGCAAACATTTTATATTACAGTGAAAGCCAATTATTGCCTGAATATGTTTTTAATGAACGTACGTGATATTTTAATGGGTTAATAGGCATATATATGAAATTAAAAAGTATTGCCAGCTTAGACTGGGATTTGAACCTTGACTTTGAACACTAGTCAAACGCTCTAACCGCTGAGCTATCAAGGCCTTATTCAAAATCGAGGTCAAAGCGGCATATGTACATCAAAATTACTATGAAACGCTCTCCCATTCTCAGAGAAAACAGCAACTTTTTGTATAACCCAGTTATAGTCCAAATAAAATTGCAATTACTCTTAAGTCTGCCCATTATTTTCCATGAATGTTTGTCAAAATGAAGCTTTTCAAAAAGCAGTTTCATATTGTAGTAGGACTCTTTCAACTTAGCAGCATGGGCTATCAGTATATTTCCGTTGTGTACTAACACAGCCTTTAAGCTAAATTTTGATGAATCAATGAACAAACGCCAATCTGCTGAACAGTACTCTAGGTCCGGTGTACTCATTACCGAATGTATGTCGTCACAGAAAGCCAAATCCTCTTCTTGGGAGAAATAGCTTACAAACCTCTCGTTCCACTTGCAAAAATATGTTACTTTTGTGTTTTGGTGCAGCAGATTCCAGCCCTTCAATCGGGATCCTAAAAGTTTCTGGAGGTGTTTGCACAGGAATGGAAATGGTCAGGTAGTAGACGGGAAGTCTGGATGTTCTACAGGATGGTTCGATTTGTTTGTGATGCCTTTTACATCAGTCATGCAAAAGTAGCAATTTGAAATATGGTCTTTCGTTTCCTTCCATATCATCGGAGCAGCGAAGATCATATATCTAATTCCTTTTATACACCCAGTAAGAATAGTGATTGACACCCTATATGAGGTACCCAAGATTTATCTTAATGGAGCCCCGGGAAACCAAATTATTCATTATAACAACTACTTAAGATTTATGAACGGTGTGAAATTTCTTCGCTGATTCTTGAAAGTAACTTCTCCGCAAACATAACAAAAACAGTCAGGACATATTTACACAACTTTATATATACACTATTATGTTATCAGAACAAAGGACAAACGAACAACTATTAATTAACTTCTATAAACCCAAAAAAAGCAACGAAAAAACACACAATCTAATATACCGGATGACCGTAAAGTGATGGTCTATACTGAATGTTTACGGTTTAAAAGTTACAAGTATTTTTGTAGATTTTATGAAAATCACTCTCCAAACGCACTAAACCAAGTCTGCCATGAAAACTAAAGATAATTTTTGTAATTTGTTTTATGATTAGTACCACAGGGTTAGTGTGTAACATTTTTTTGGGTCCATTTCCCTTGTAACAAAACATTCGCCTAATTCTTTGCCCATTTTTGTTATTATCTACCAAATGTGCCCCATTAGTTTAAATACTTCTACGTTTTATTCCAAATGAAATAGAACTACACTTATTTCTGTATCTGTTATAGTACTTGCATTTGTCATTTTTATTCAATAAACTAAAACGCAATTGACAAAAGGCGAAACACAGAGGGCAAAAGAAAATTAAAAAATACTCGAACTAAGCAAGTCACATTATTTTACAAAAGTTTCATTTTAACTCTAATAAAAATACGTACAGAAAATTGATATTGAGTAGATGTTTAACAGGAATTCGGTAAAACTAAATGCCTAAAGATAGCATGGCATAAAAGATCAACTAGAACAATTTTAACAAGGACGTAACGGATCACTTCAGAATAACGCGCTTACAATAAATGTTCAAATGGTTGTCCACCAGTTCTAATGCACAGCCTGCATCCTCTAATGAAACTTTTTCTGAGGTTCTGTAGTGTCTCAGGATGATTTCTGATTTGGACAGTAGCAGCTTGGATCCTATCTCGTAAATGCTGCTCGTTAAGAGACCCAGTACACAAATTCTTTGTAATAACCCCATACGAAAGAGTCTAAAGGGTTGATATCCGGGGAACGTGGAGATCATGGTACAAGTCCCCCTCGTCCAATCCGTCTACCATTATATGCATTCTCTACAAACTCTAACTATTTGCGCATAGTTCGCTGGAGCTCCATTAATTGAAGCCACATTCTCTGCCTAACATTTAAAGGAACTTCCTCCAGTAAGGGTCTTAGTTCATTTTCTAAAAACTGTAGGTATCGAGCGGCATTTAGTCTTTCAGGAAGCTCATGTGGTCCGATCAGAGTTGCACCTACAATTCCTGCCCATAAATTGACAGCGAACTGGTGCTGAAAGCAACTATTACGTATTTCATGGGGATTTTCAATGGACCAGCTATGGAGATTGTGGGTATTAAATATGCTCACTTTTTTGAAATGGCATTCATCAGTCCATAATATATTGCACTTGTACGCGCTGAACTTGGAATGGATAATACAGCTGTCTCTTAAGGGATCGCTGTACAGTCAACTTTGGTACAAAAGTGTTTGCTAATATTTGACGTATACGGAGCCATTTCAACTTCATTTCGTCTTCGGTTGCGACATCAATTGCAGGTCTACCTGTACGAACTGGTGCACCAGGATTTCTGCCTTCCTGTGATCGGAAAATCGGTCTTGGTCTTGATGGCGTTGACGGTAACCATTCGCAGCACGTCGAGCATTTCCATTACCCATTCCATAAATGAAATGCATTTCTGCATACTCACGTGACGTAGGTATACGATATTTTTCTAATCAACAACGACAACAAAGAACAATAAACAGGAACAAAGCGGTGAAAAGTACAACAATAAAGTTAATTGATATTATCACAATCACATTTAAAAACAGTAGAAACTTTAACAAATCAAGGAAATGGACGCCAAAACATTCATAGCCAGCTTTTCCAAAACATACCTGTTTGGCCGAGACATTGTGTACACCTACATAATGCAACATTTTGCCCTCTTATGCAAGTACTATAACAAATGCAGAAATGAGTGTAGTCTTATTTAAATTGGCATAAAACGAAAAAATCTTCTTAACTGATGGGGCACATTTGGTTCATGCACTTTTTTATAATATAAATACGCTTAAACATAAATTGTGTTTTTCATATTGAACAAAAGTGAGCAAAAAACTAGACGTATTTTTTGTTGCAATGGAAGTGGACCCATAAAATTGTTATAGTTACACTTACAATGTCCTGTGTTACTAATTACGAAACAAAAACAAAGATTATCCTGAGATTTGATGGCAGGCTTGATTTAGTGTGTCGGGGTAGTGATTTTCAGAAAATTTATAAAAATACCCGTAACTTTTAAACCGTATACAATAATTGGAAAATGATATATGTTGTTATTTCGATTGGAAATGACCCAATCTTCCACATGCTCCTGTTTGGACCATCACTTTTGGCACACCCTGTATAGTGGTATAATTGTATCTACCATTTGTGAAGCTAAAGTTTTCTTCTTTGATTTACGCTCCCCAGAGTTTTTATCCCGAGTCATACCCCTTGCTTTCACCGCTATTAAACCCTTCTTTTTAAGGCTATTCCTCTTAAAAGTTGGGCATCAATTGTGAGAGGTACAAAAATTTCTGGTTGGCGTAGATAGGACGTAGGTAAAAATAGAATGAAACAGCCCTTGTTGAAACTATGATTGACAGGGCCCATAAACCCACCGATGAACAACACAAAAGGGATTAGTGCAGCGGTCAGTTTACAAATTTTATTCCAATAAACCGTAATGATAATCTGCTATGAGAGGCGATTTTTGTATTTAGATACGAGATCGCACAAATTAACTGCTGCACATTTAAACATATGGTAACAAATTTAATAAAAAATGAAATGTAAGTCGCCATCTCGTACTCACCAATACAATTTGTGAGATTTTCTTACATTTCTTTCATTACAAAGAACACTCGAAGAAATCAACAAAATTTGTTTTGCAACTCGTGACCAAAAGGATTCGCCGCTCTGGCTAATCGATAGGAAAAAAAGAGTGACTGCGTCAAATTTTGGAAGAATTATAAAAATGAAAGCCACGACAAATCCCGCAAATACTATACGAGATATAATGCAACTGAAATATACAGGAAATCATTTCATCCGTTACGGAACTGATAATGAGGATATTGCCATAAGGGATTTTGAAACAACTATGAATAAGTCAGCTGAACGATGTGGCCTTTTTATTTCTAATAAATATACATTTTTAGCGGCTTCACCAGATAGATTACTGGACGATGAAGGGCTAATAGAAGTATAAAAAACATTATCTTCCAGCGTGTGCTGAATTTGTTTTAAACAATTAATTATTGTTTATTGTTTCATTTTTTCATTTTTTTTCATTTTTGTTTTCTACATTGTTAATAAATGTACTTTAACAAAACTTTAAATTTGTGTTTTATTTTCCCGTTTTCATGAAAGTTTAATCAAAATTCAGTAAGCAATGAGAGTAATTAAAATTTCAATTTGATATCTGTAGTTGTGAAATTTAGAAAAATAAATTTCAATCAACTGGTTACCGATGCGTTGTCAACGAAAAAAATCTCACTGAAATTCCTCCTAACATCTGCATAATACTTATTGCATTTATGACTCGTAAAGCTTTATTAAAGACTGATGGGTTCGGATTTGGGGACTGGTGTCTATCTCGGTCGACTGGTGTGGGAGAGAGATAACTTTCTTCGTTAGCGCTCATCGAATCGTAGATATGATTTAATTTTTCTGCTATGTTTTTTAACAGAGTAAAACCAAACTTTATAAACCGAATGATGGAGGCATCCTTCCTGTTTTAATTGGATCAAATGTTTTGATTTTTAAATTTTAAATTTTTTAAACTTATTTAAATTAAAAAATATATATTTAACAACAAATTTCTTTAAATGTTATTCGCTTAATACATAATCATTTTTCCCTTCTTTCATTTAAAAAAAGAATTATCTAAAAATGTTCATAACTTTTGGAAATATTGTCTATTGAGTTTTATACTGAAAGTCCATTACACTATCCTCATCCAGTCTTGAGAATTCAACTTGAATTATTAGTCTCCCACACAAGCTTAGCTTGTCTACTACATTTAATCATTGCAACTGTATCTACCATCATAACCGTGACCTACATGCATATTATTTTATGAAACTTTCCACACCAAGTCATCAAAAATCATTGGAGAATAAAATTCACCCAAAACCACCGAAACTAGAGCCGAGTGACACATCGATGCCCTTTAACAACCCCTGTCGTGCGAAAATGGCTTGTAACCGAACCTGTTAGGAAATCCTAATATGATATCCCGATTTCGTTTCATTTTTCCATCGCCAGATGTGCCGATGCACTTATAAGACGTGCGGGGGACATCGCCGTGAATGACTGGACCCCCCTGAGCACACAAATCAGGTGTGCGTGACCGCGGTCCGGTGTAACCCCGATCATCGGATATTTAGCCGATATTATTCAGATGGGACCGCCAGCCGAGCGGATTAATTGTGACGTTAAACATACTGGCCTAAATCGCCAGCGATCGCATACCATGCCGGTTGAGCTTGTCGTAATTGGAGATGCTGAGACTACGAGCTGGGTATTTGCGCGAGATTAAACTCGGACATTTTTGAGCTTCGAGTATTTAGTCTTTTGGTTGGAAAATACGATTTAACAACGCCAGAAAAAATGTATCTAAACAAAGCACAGTCAGCTACTGGCTCTTTCTTTATTCTCTCCCAACCACCCGTATTAAGGTGGCAGATATTGTCCTAAAATTAAAGAACAAAAGGTCAGCTGGTTGGGATCAAATTCCAATATCATAATGACAAATATCACATAGACGCAATTATACACAGTGATGAAGTTACTATAAATAACATCCAATGCGATTAAGAAACTAAAACAGAAGAAATCTTTGGGACCGGATGTTATTTTTAAAGGTTGTTCTGATTTACTAATATGGCCTTTGCAACTAATATTTAATTTGATACTTAAAACTAACACATATCCTTCAAAATGGAAATTGACAAAAATATTTCCAATTCATAAAAGTGGTGACATAAACAATATTCAAAACTATAGGTCTATTGCATTTGTATGTTCCTAGTAAAATATTTAAAATGATTATTCACAATAAAATAATTTTTCACATTAAACCGCATATATCACCCAACCAGCACGGTTTTATGCCAAAGCGATCGACTACAACAAACTTAATTAACTTTACAGATAGCTTATGTACATCGTTTACTAAAAATTGTCAAGTGGATACAATTTACACAGATTTTGCAAAAGCATTCGATGCAGTGCATCATGACGTTTTACTCATTCAAATGCATTATTTTGGGTTAAGTTATTCTCTACTTACACTATGCTTCTTACTTATCTGACAGGCGTGAGTATGTCGTGTACAAGGGGTCAAATTCAAAGGTATTTGAAACAAAATCGGGCGTTCCTCGGGGGTCTAACTTGGGACCATTGTTGTTTGTGCGTATGATTAATTCCCTTCCGGAGGTTGTCAAGTACTCCCAAACTCAACTATTTCCGGATGACTTTAAAATTTGTACAGAAATTAACGCTATATCAGACTGTATCTTACTTCAGAAAGATTTGGACAGCGTAGGTTACTGGTGTCAGAATTAGGCATTCCAACGAACTGTCAAAGTGTGTTTAAAAATGGCGTCTGTACTCTGTAGGGTAAACAAATTTTTGATATAGTATGTTTACATGTATTTTGTAGTTATCGTTTAAAAGATTTTAGGTGTGTAACTGAGTTTTGTGTATACGTTATCGGCGTAGGTGATTCGGCTATTATTGTTATTCCAATTTTTGCTGAACAGATATGTCCAGTCTTTGTTTACTCTACAGACGCCATTTTAAAGACACTTTGACAGTTCGTTGGAATGCCTAATAATTGCTTGAAAATGAACATCGGTAAATGCTTTTCGATAACTTATAGTAATAAAAAAATGTAATTGAATATTTGTATAATATTAATGGCTGTAATTTAAAAACAAAAATGAGGCTAAATACTTGGGGGATATATTTGATAAAAACTTGTCATTTAGTGGCCACATTCGAGGTATTGTGGGTAAGGCATGTAGAAATTTAGGATTTATAATTAGAAATTCATATAATTTTCAAGAAATTGGCACTTTTCTGGTTTTGTATAATACGTATGTGAGAAGCTTATTGGAATTCAACTCAATCATATGGTCGCCTTATTATATGTGTTACATTAGCGAAATTGAAAAGGTGCAAGAGTTTTTAAGATTTCTGTATTATAAATTGCATCGAGAGTACCGTTTTGATATTTCTTATGCTTCACTAGTAAGTTATTCTAAAATTGTGTGAAAGGCGTAAATTAAATGACGCAATTTTCTTATTTAAAATCATAAATAATTTGTGTGATTGTATAATATTAATGTGCTGGGTGCAGTTTCTTTTGCGGTTCCGGCTTATAATAGTCGTTCGCAAAATACATTCTACATTCAGCAGCGAAGAACGCACCTGGCAGTGAACTCTCCCGTCAGAAGAATGTGTGGTTTTGTAAACAAACTTGATTTTTTTGACATCTTTTATGTTACGTTTGTGATTTTCAAGAATTCTGTTAAAAGATATTTAGGTTTGAATCAATCTGTTTAGTTAAATATTTTCGCATTTCAATTCTGTTCTTGGTGATTTATGAAAATATGTATAATGTGGGTGTGCTGTAATGTAATTTTAATTTTTTTAAAATTGTAATCTGTAATTGGGCCAGAAAGCCTATTGGTTACATAAATAAATAAAACAAAATATTCATATTTTAAATGATTCGCTAACTAAAATATTTGCAATAAATCTTTCAGTGCCGGCAAGCTTCCTAAAAAATTCGAACTAGCCATCGTAAGACCTTTATACAAGAGCGGAAAGAAACTTCAAAATACAAATTATAAACCTATTTCGCTGTTTTATCAAAAATTTTAGGAAAGTTAATGTGCGACAGGCTAAGTAATTACATCAACAACACAAATATTGTTAGTAACAGCGTGATAAGGGCACGGTTTCTGCTGCCACAAACCTACTTAATAGTACAGGGTTTCTATAAATGATTCATGCATCCAGGGCGCTTATGGAAATTCTCGATTATATCAATTTGCCTTCTCTCAGAAAAGCGAACACAACTATTCCTTTGACGCATACTTGTCATCTGTTTGAATTATCTAATATACTTATTGGGGTGACACGGTTTTGTATAAATTTTAGATTATGAAAGATGTTTTGAACCTGCCACAATGATAAAATTCACAAACTAAGTGCCAGTAGTGTTAGCTGCACTACACAAAGCTTCCACAGTACAAGGGTGTAGACTGTAGGGGTTACCACAGGTCTACTATACCAATAATTATTGTAATTTCTTAACTTTTGCAGAAAAAATAAAACCGTAAATTGTCGRAATATCTTTATAMAGCTATAAATTTCGTGACTGCAACTTTATCTGTAACCTTTAGTACTATCGCCGTGCTTGTTGTATCTTGGCAGCAGTTACAAAAAGGCGGCACAAGATCTCAGAAATCAACGCCGCCCGCGTTGCATGAATCATTTATAGAAACCCTGTATTATTAACGAACTGGAGGGTGGTCAGCGGATTGTAGTGTTTTCTGTGATCTCTCTAAGGCTGTTAACTGTGTCAATCACAGTATACTTCTTGAAAAACTTAACTATTACAGCATAAGAGGCCTGGCACTAAGCTGGTTTCACCCGAAAGTAAAGAAACGTGAGCAGGTGGTAAAAATTAGGAATACAATATATAGATAAAGCGCAAACTACTACAAATTATTCTTCTACACTTATAAAACGCGGTGTTCCACAGGGGAATATGCTGGGACCGACACTGTTTTCGCTTTATTCTAATGATATGTTTTATAGAGTGGAAGGAGGCGATTTCACACAGCGGTTGTTCGGGTAATAACAGACATCAAAATTGGGTAAATTCCAACAAACTAGTTCTGAATTATGACAAAACAAATACTTTTTTTTCATTTACCCATAAGCAACGTAAAACAATTTTCATGTAAACAGATTATGTCAGGACACTCCGCGTGGACGGCGTCAGCTTTCTCGGCATGCGTCTTGATGGAACGATTGCAGTGGTTGTTACATGTTGCTAAATTAAGCGGTAAACTCTCTTCAGCACTCTACGCACTTACAGTCTTGAAAGGTCTGGTAGATTCGCCCATGCGCGGGATGATTTATTTAGCATATTTTCATAGCTTACTGCAATACGGAATCGAAGTGTGGAGTAATAGTAAAGATATTCAAGATATTTTCAGAATTCAAAAACGTGCAATTCGTCTAATGTGTAATTTAAAATCAAAGGATTCCTACATGAACGACCATGTGACAAGTATATATATTTATAAACTAACATTACTTATTCAAAGATCTAAGGCAACCTTCGCAATTCATTCCAATTTTCACAATCATAACACAAGACACAAGAATGAAATACGTTTAACAAACTTAAACACAACATCATGTCAAAAAGGTCATTAGTAGTATCGATATAAATTACTAAACTTGATTTTTCACCTAATATTTTCATATATCCAAGGGTTGCATAATTACGGAGAATCTATATATTATCCTTATTCTCGTATCTTTGTACAACTTTATTACGCAATATGTTTTCTGTAATACGCTAAAGGAAATAAAACTAAAACAACCATAATAGATACTAAAAGTAGCTAAACAAGCAGCAGATCAACGAAAATAACGCAACTAAGAATCAAAGGTAGTACAATATAATTAGATGCGATAATCTCACACAGTTATCAGTAATTCCATTAACATTATGTCTTGCATTAATATACTATAATTTCTCACAGTAGACACAGAATTGGGTCAACATAACAAAGTAGGCGAAAGAATAATCCTCTGTATGTTAAGAATTAAAGATGCAGTTCGTGGACAAAGTTCTTACGCATGGTTGTTTATGTCCTCAGATTTTGCAAAAAAAATGGCTCAAAATTATAGAGTATAGGCTAATTATTTATTAAAGCCTGAAATCATTTTAATTTTGATAATATGACATACATTTCTTTGAAGAAACCACACTTCAAAAAAGAAATATGTTCTTCAAATTCCATTCAGCACCCTTTGATCGTTTTTATTATCTTATTAAACGGATGTAATACTATGTCGTATTAAATTCTAAAATTCTGACTGTTCAAAATCTTGCTTTAGCCTAGATACAATTTTGTTCATCGGAGGATGAAATGTCTTCGATTTCATATATTATATCAAAAAATAAACTCAGCTTTCCAACGAACGTTTCCTCCAGACCTTATAAGCCTATAAGCTGCTAGTGATAAAAGCTTAACAAATTGTATCGAACTGTAACCGACACGCGAGTTTTGTTCAAATCTGGTGATTCAAGTAAGTAAACATGCCATATAACCGGTCAGTTTCAAATGTTTGGAATCGATAATGTCCCTAAAAGCTCATGTTTTAGGTATTATCCTTCATTTTATCCCCAACACAAATTTAACAAAGTACTGTCTAATAAACAACAATTAAACAATGTTTGTTGAGTCTATAATAACGTTTTAGCCCGATGTTCATATACTAAAATTGCATTTACTTAGCAAACAACTGTACGTTTTAAATCAGCACAATCAACAGCGGCAGCAGCTTATACTTTAACGTTTAGGTACAGTGAATTACACTGAATGAATGAAACGATATCGAGAATGAGATACGAGATCCTCCTGTAGTGCACACGATTGCAGGCATCTTTAAGTCGTCCGCAGATAAAATACTAGAAATATGATTCATGCGGAGGTTAAATTGCTAAACAACAACGGTGTCTGTAATATGGAAGACGTCTTTGTTACCAAATTGAATCTGACAACCTTTTTTGAATAAGCTTGTGTTCTTAGTGCATTTTGTTTCCATAAGCTTGACCATTGTCGCTTTTTTACATGATATGAATGCCAATACTAACTATTCCTAAAATCGCTGAATACTTCCAAGCGATTGTAAAAGATAGATTGATTATAGTGTTGACAAATATTGTCGAATGTTTACTTAGAATTTTAGTTAAAAGACCATGCATAAATGTATGTTATTGGATACAATATTAGTAGATTTAGACACTAGAATTTGTAGTAATCGAAACAAATACGTAACTACTATAAAAGTTCTTTTAAATGAAAAGAACGGTGTTCTGCAAGTAACTAACAGGTGATAAACAGCAATCCTACGCACTCAGTGATGATAATTATTAGACATTCTTCTTAGCAATTTGTTCAATAATAACTGATGTACTCTAAGGCAAATGTACGTATAGTCAAAAGTGCGTGAAAGTAAAATACAACTCAAACAAATAAATAAATGTTCAAAAGGTAATAGCTTTTGTGCTGTGTGTTCTATTCTTATTCTAGACTAGAACACAACTCATTACCACCGCCTTTTAGGACAGTCCATTAGCAGTGGTCAATTCCCAAAAGTTCCCGACAATTAGCCAAGAAAGCTTTCGGTAGTGAAGCAGATAAATGGTTCAGAATTGACCACAGGTGACCCGCTTAGCCCAGGGGGCCGACGATAATTAGCGGCTCGTTTGAAATTTTACCGCAAACGAACAAACCTTAACTGTTCGGAAACCGTTGGAATGACATATGGCGCTCCATTACATGCCCTTTAACAACCACTTTGCAAAACTAACCGCATAATTTCAAAACAAGCCGTTTGCACCCTCGGTGTGGCAAGTAGTTAGTGACGGTATTCTCAGGGATGCATTCCGTATCTACCGCATCTGTTCTTGCAGATATTACAATAGAAGATGTAACTGCAAGAAAAATGTACAACTTGCTTACAAGCAATTTGAAAAAATTATGCTCGAGAAAAGAAACAAACTGTGATTTTCAGATCTATCAACAACAAAAAGCTGTAGCTATATATCTTAAGCAAGTATAGAAGATCAAATTTTGAATTAAAGTAAGACGAAATGAAGCTCTTTTCTTGTGATAATTCATTAAAAAAAAACAAATTAAGTGCTTAATTCTCTCAAAAATATAATTATAGCGCAAAAATACTCATACAATACTAGAAAGAGAAGAATCACTTACTTCAGCTGGAAAGTTTTAAAACTGATCGGCACCAAAAAATACGGTTTTAGGCACAAATTGAAATGATGATTTTTTGTGCGCTTTTAAAAAGCAAATACCACATGGCTATCTCTTTTAGTTTAAAAGTTATTGTACATTTCCCGAGGTATTGCAATTGTAATTTTTTTTACGAAATTTCAAGTCAATATTAGTGCAATTTAGACCTAACATATGGTTAATAAAGAATCTATAACTGCATAACTAATGCAGTTATGTAATAAAAAACAAGGTGTTCCGGTTGAAAAAAAAACAGAGTAATACTAAAATATTTAAATGGCCTTTATATAATATGGTTTTCTGTTTTAACGATCATGCAGTTTTGCTTGGTTCACTAGTTATTACAAAACTTATATATAGGCCTTAAACTATAAAATTCATTTTAAAAAACTCGCAAAGTCMGTTCAGCCCTGTAGTAGATTTTAGTACAAACCGTTTATAAACTAATTTTAGTTGATGCTTTTTATTCTTAARTAAMTTTTTATACTCAATGTATTTTTTGTTACTTACGGTACACTAGACATAACCACTATAGTTGAATTACCCGAAACGCTTAMAACAAACAGAGCACAATTGGTAACAATTCCAAGAATAACAATGATGGAACTTCACGGCAGATTTTCGTTGTGGGTTTTTTCTATGATCGTAAGTGCGGCCAACAGTCGTAAAAATCAATTATTTACTGGACGTTTGTATTGTAATGTACCATTTGGTTATGCATTCGTTTGATTACCGGAGACAGATTCCGAGTAATTTACTACAAAACGTGTTCCTGATTGAACGGTTTACTAGTTTAATGGTATTTGAAAAAAACCGTGGAATTCTATTATATCTGTCATGATCTTATTACAAGCTGTAAGTTATTTATTTTGCCGTTCTAATATTTAAGGTAGTCTTTTTGAGCTTATATATAACCAATGTAGTTTAAATAGCTGTAAGACATAACTTGTAATAGTGCTTAAAGCTGTTCCGCTGCAAACAGTCGACAATTTTGCTGCACAAGGTTTTAGAAGCCTTATATCGCATCTGAGATAATAGAGTTTTGTCGAGTATTGTGCTGTATTTCGATTGCTATGCCACTGTTAGTAAGAACTGAAATGAAATAATGAATAAGTCATGTACTTATCCATCACAAAAATGGAAGTGCTTCTCTCGTACATGAGGATAACAGCTTTGTATTTCTCAGTTTATACTAGTTGATGGCGTAACCTGCTCCTACCTTCCAATGTTATCCATATTTAAGTGTCTCCCTTGTAATTTAAACCATCCTGCATGATGTGGAAATTTTAAGACCATGGGGAGATTATCCGTATTCCTTTTTACTAAATTGCATCTTTTATGAGATAATAAAGACAATTTTGAATTTAAGAATTTAGGATGGCAATGCCATCTGTCAGCATTACACTGACATGATGACAAAACCACTTAGCTGCCTTAACGGGTACTACTTTCTAAAGTGGCTTTGTCATCATGTCAGTGTAATGCTGACAGATGGCATTGCCATCCTAAATTCTTACTTTCATCATACCATTGCTTTGGTATATAAGCAAAACCAGTTCTATGCCGTGTTGTCTACACTAGACCTAAACTGCATTGACGAGCTGTAATGACAGCGAAATAGTACTATCTAGAGGTGTTACGGAATAGCTTTTCTGTGTACCTAGTACGACCAGTTTCAGTTCCAGTTACATACCTATTCCAAATACCTGTTCCAGTTCCAGCTGTTCCGGTCCTGTTCATGATGATACTCCGTCGCCTCGGAAACAGGTGCGCGGAACTGGCAGTTCCAACCTATTCCAGTGTAATAGGTCCTGTTCCGACGCAACACCTTTGCGGTAAACTATATCGAGTGTCGAGAAGGCAACTTTTAGAATCGGGGCATTTTTATCAAAATAGGGAGGTTGTACAAAACATATAGTGTTATACTTTTGTCAAAAGTGGTTTCATTTTGTTTTAATTCACATTTCTGTACAATACTCATAAAATGAGCAACTATTATGATTACCTTTATACATACATATTAATAAAGTATGAATAGCTAAAAATTCTAACTGGAATATTTACCAAAAATAAACGTTGATATAGCAAAAGCCGCTCTTTGTACTTGCCACAAAATAGCAAAATACTGTCAAATAAGTAATCGTAACGTTACTGGAAATTAGAATAACTATATTGCTTTATGCGTGCATTTCTACTCTTCTGAAATTCCAATCCCTAAACGGTTTAACTGTTGATTGTCAAACCAGTAGGTATATGTTCAATAACAACAAGTATATCGCATCGATGAGAATAGCTAAGCGAAACTGGCAGGTCGTACCTGTTCCAGTGTAAAAGGTCCAGTTCCAACGCAACAGTAATAGCTCCAGTTACGCACTTATTCCAATCGAAAACGCCCGATGCGAGACTGTGGACTCGTAATAGGTACATCAGCTTGTCCAGAACAGGTACGCGGAACTGCCAGCTCGTACCTATTCCACCGTAACAGGTCCAGTTCCAACGTAACACCTCTAGTACTATCTGCAGTTGGTTAAGGTGTAGACAGCACAGCATAGACATGCATTTTAATTTTGAAATGTTTTCAGAATACTAGGGTCATGTCAAAATTCCTGCACACAAAAACACAGCTCTCAAATGAAACACATATTTCAAAAAATGCAATAACTGCTTCGGCAGTAATACAATGTCATTAAATACGCCATTTTTGTCAAAATTTTTCAGCAGTTGGAACGCATGTTTTTGCAGKGCATTTATCCTTCCAAGTCAATAAATCGGATTTTACGAATCTCCTTAGCCWCAATTGCAGCAAGAAGTGTTGCCGGTAGCAGTATGAGGTCTCCAACTTCTGTGGTTGTCTTTAACACTATTCCGACGCTCTACTCCATCAAGTTACTGTTAAACTATTCACACGCGACTCCTGGCAAGCTTCTTGTAATGAACCGTGAATTTGGTCAACTGTTTTTTCGCACAGTGTTTGAATTTTGATATACGCACAGTAATCCGCTACAGCCACGCGTTCCATTGCATCAAACTACCCCTATTGAATAATTCTTTACACATAAACTGAGTGAACTACGCCTACTCTACATATAACTAAGTGATGTCCCAATGACAGACTTTTGTAGTTTGAAAGCACTTGGTTTTTTTCACCATCGCTAGTTCAGCGCCAGCCTGATATGTGCAGGAATTATGACATGACCCTTGTACTATATTTAGTATGTGTTCTTTAATTATCGTATTCTAGAGATTACGCCGCTCAATAGTCAATAATGGTAGCGCAGTGGTTTACTTCATTGCCTTATATTATGCCAAAGGAACCCAAACGCGGAGGTGAAATTCAGCTCAAGCAACACTTTGTTTATTGGATACATTTCGGACCCCAACAAATATTAGCGGCCGCATAAAGTACGAATTAAAAAAAATCATTAGCATAAGCTGGATTTGAACTAAGCCTGCTGGGGTTCCTCTGTATCACTAGGCCACAGCAAAGTCACGAGAATACGATGAGTAAAGAATCGCGTGCAAAATTAAAGTTTTTGAAAATACTCCAAAATTAGCTTTCTAAAGAAAGAACGGTTTAGTAAAAAGAAACGCTGAGAATCACGTCCAGGTCTTAAAATTCTCTTGCATGAGAACATATTACGTATATCTGTACTAGTTTGTTGTCTCCAACATTTGTGGTATGTAAAATTAATTATTACAACACAGTTTCAATTCTTAATTTCTCACTAATCAAAGAAGATCAAGAAGAAAGCTAAATGACCTTGAAGCTAGTGTGTTATAAAAACATGGTAAAATTTTTAGACACTTTTCTGTACCTACAAATCAAAGTTAAAAAGTACGCATTATTTTTGAAACCATTGACCAAATCAACTGAACATTTTTGCGAATCACCCAACTATTGGAAAACTGCACCAGCACCAAAGAATATCGTAATTCAGTAATTCATTACTTGTAATTTAATAACTTTCGATCACTGGGTGCAATGCTCGAGCCATCGTCAAGTGAAACTTTTGGTGGTTATGTTTACAAAACATTCTTGAACATCTGTTTAGATACCATCACAAGAATACCAACTTCATGTTCCCAAAGTATTTCGATGATTAAATAAACTATTTTTAGCTTCAGCAATCTGTTTCGTTATTTAACGAATGACCGTCGTACAAAGTACGTTACTCTAATAATAAATTGTAACGGCGTAAATTTTCTAACATTCCCATTTAAAAGACCAGTTTAAACTTAAATGTAGGTACATTGTTTTAAGTAAAACGAAATTCAGTATTTTATATCGCTTTATACCTATAGAAGTACAGCTAGCTTCTTCCAAATGATACATGACGATTGCACAAGGTTAGGCCATAATCACTTCAAATGTGTTTTAGAGACTGAATCTTTTGCATAACATATGCGACTCATCAGTCTTGTGTAACAATAATTAATTACACAGTACTTAAATTATTATTTTTAAGTAAATTTAATCTAATCACTTACACCAAAATTTGATTTTTGCAATTTCTCAAAGTTACTAATTGCAAAACATACATAAAATAATTATATTATCTAATGAGCAGTTAAATGACAACTAATAATTTAATTACTCCTTGTAATTAATTACCCGAAGTAATTAAGTTGTCATAATTAAATGGATAGAGAATAATTTATTAAATATCTTGATACTCATAAACTTCTGTTACATACGATTTTGTTTGTTGGTTGTGGGTAGTGGTGCTTACCACTCATATTACTCTAGGTATAACAACGCATATCTATGCTATGCTGTCTGCACCGCAACCAACTACAGATAGGTCTATTTCGCTGTCATTACAGCTCATCAGTGTAGTGTAGGCATATCAACCTAGCGTAATAATCAACTGTGGCTTACATTTGTGGTAAAGAAATCAAAACCCAACTGAATTATACAAAAATTATTATTCACTAAACCGCAAGTAATGAACACTAATGAATTATTTTTCAAAAGCAAGTTTTCCACCTGCCGATTTCATTTTACAAGACTGTCATGGCTTATCGTTTTAACCCTGTCGGCGGTTTACAATCATGCACGAGTCACGTTGACAGTCTATAAGGTTTCGATCAGCTTCTTAAGATGGTTGCTCGTGAACTGTTATGCGTTAAATTCGATTAAAATACAAGTATTAAGTTTCTGACGCGATTGGACCTCCTACGTGGACGCACAAAGGTAAAACAGTGGTCCGGTTGAACGCGGGAGGCAATCGAACCTGCCGGTTCACCACACTATCATTCGTTAAACAATGTTGCCGGCAAGAATGATATATCATTTGAAGGGTATGGCATAAATATTTACAGTTTTGCCTTCTCTGGAAGTTAAATACCATCAAGCAGTTAGGAATTTGGCGGTGTAATTTTGAAAGTACGAGATTCTCGTAAAACGTGTTTGTTAGAAATATAATAATGCGTCAAATTGCTTCTTTAAAATTATTAGATATAGCAAATAACATTTTCATCATCAGAAACAGGAGTACTTAATGGACATCCTACACAATAATAGTAACCAAAAAATTAAACAAAATAATGGGCAAGTTGCACAATTCTCAGAAACATGCTAGCTCGAATTACTATCAGATTTGGGGCAAATGCCGAAAGAAAAAATTACATCTGTAGTATTGAAATAACAACTATTTCCCCAGTGAAGAAAACTATCTTTATACGGACTCTGTCTGAGCAATACTCTGACTTAGACCAAATAAGATAGGAGTATAAAATAAAATAAAAAGTTGAAGATGTTCAGTAAAATGGAAGCAATCATTAATGGACCTGATATTAGCAAATAATTTAAGATGTTCGTCTGCAGCTGATCATTAAAACAGATTGATTGATTTTGATCAATTGATTGATTCACCATACAGTAGGAATTTCTGCCGCTCCCGGATATACCTCCAGGCTAGCTACGTTTACGCTGGAGTGGAGGGGTGAACGCTTGTTACTAGTGGTTTCCAAGCAGCGCATGCCACGGGAAGCTTGAGATTGCAATGGAAAAATTTGCAGGCTGCATTTAACCGTTCAATGTTCTTCTTTCTCGTATGAACAGCTGTCTGGAGTTTTGTACAGATCTGAGAGCTCTATATTTTTTTTGTCTTTCACATGTGGCAATTGTGATTTCTGTTGACGCTTCTTTGAGCGATTTCGTTTGGGTTTATGATCCATTTGTTTATGTTTTTTTTAATTATTATTGGAGATTCTTTTCGGTTGTCCCGAGGTTCTGTGGCTGGGTTTTCTTCCATGTTTCCTGGTTGCTATATAGTACTATCGCGCTATCATAGTGGTTTCTTACTCCTGCATAAAATCTGTAAATAATTCAATATTGCATATACTCGGACTTATAGATCGTGGTCCACTGGAGTTTACCTTACGTTCAAACGTTTCGTTCTCATCTTCGGAGAACGTTATTAATTGTTGTAACTGTATTATAACTGTTCAATGACAACTGAGACTGGTGACGTATGCGAAATTGTAGGTAGATCTAGAATGGCTGTGTCCTCGGATACAAATCTCTTAGATGTTTCCTACGGCAACTGCGTGAAAGTTAATACCAAGAACAATTAAAAGCGATACCCTCTTCCCTTTCACTAAGATTAGGCCGGTTTTTCGTAAATCTTAATGGCCTTTATGTTTACCCTTGTATGATAATGGGTCACTGTTGAAAGCACTTCAGTCCTGTTAGGTTGAATTCTAGAGAGCATGTTTTGCGACTTTGGATTTCTCGGTTTGATCTAAGCTACAGTTTTTTGTGTTTAGCAAGACGGGTGTTAATGTTTCGTTGTGTCGTTTCGATGTAAATTTAGCTACACGAGCAAACTATCCGATAGATTCCTGGGGCTGTAACGAGCCCTCTAGGGTCTTTCACTGAACGAAGTTACTTTATCAGTTGATTTGTAGGTGGTCTTCATGTCATTCTTTTTCAAGACTCTCTCATCAATTCTATTGGTAGCCTTTTCTATATATGGTAAAAGGGCAATGCCAACATTAGGAGACGGTAGCAGCACTGTAGCAGTGGTTTTATTGGAACCCGTTACTCTCTTAATTTTTTGTTGTGTGAAAGCATTTGCTTGTAGGGCGTTAGTGGCACGATGCATAAAGATCTTCATAACTGCACTTTCTGGCTAAGATGTTGATTAGAGTTTTTATGTAGGTATCTATGGGTGTGCGTTGGTCTCCTGTAAACTAAGTGATCTAAATTACCGTTCTTCTTGCTGGTGATTAGCACAAGAAGAAAAGTCAGTTGGAAATTATTATCCTGGTCCATGGTAAACTAGATACGGGGATGTATGTACAATGTTAAGTGTATCAAAAAGCCAGCCAGGGCAGACTTTCCATGACCCCATGTTGCGAACTTCTCATCTACACAGCGAGTCCGCAAGACAATTTTATCGGGGCAGCTAAGCTTTGCTTAGGGTAAACCATTGATAATGTTCTTCGATGAGATGAGAATGAAACGTTTAGGAGTAGAAGAAACTCCAATGAACCACGACCCATGAGCCCGGATATGTACAGTATTGAATTGTTGTTGGTTAGTTGGTCGTTCTATTTGTTACTATATTATGAGTATTGGTATTTGCGTATTTTTGTCCCCCGAATGCTTAGGGTTTTAGTGTGTTACTAAAAGTTCACGATGAATGGACATAAAGGATGGTATTTCATTTCTATAGTCCGTTCCAATTAAGAGTTAGCTAAGCGTCATTAGTAATACGTGAGTACTGGGTTCCTTCCATTTGGAACGGACTGTAATAGTGTGGGCTATAGTTTTCCTATTGTTATAAACATTCCTGTTTTAATGGCTGTTTGGGGGGTAAGTGGGAGAGCAGGCTGCTGCTGTTTCACGGTTGTGCCAGACTGAACTTCGCCCTAGAACAGTAATTGTTTACTTTATAAACTTCATTATTTCTTAATTTTTCTTGCTGTTCAATAAAGGCAATTTATTATTATTATTATTATTATTATTATTGTTATTATTATTACTATTATTATTATTATTATTATTATTATTATTATTATTATTATTATTATTATTATTATTATTATTATTATTATTATTAATGTTAAAACCTGTTATAATGTCTACACTGATGTATTTCGGAGTGTGTTTTCTTTATTTTCAAGGCCTTTTCTAGCTTGGGTGGAGGCAGTTTATATCTGTTTCTACCCTTGTTCGCTTTATGACATAAGGTTTATTGTACCTGTACCAACATAACGCTGGTTTTGATTACACAGGAAATAACTGTTACTAATTACTTTTATTGGACGCTTTTGCTACTGCTATAGCTTTCGTGATTTATTTATTATATCAATAACAATAATAACGGTATCGAGCTACATCTAGGTAAATAATTGATATAGATGGAAAAAAGAAGTGATTCCACATTGGATCTCTGCAGAGCAGTAGAGGTAGGGATTGATGTAAACCCAGCATACCAAACTCTATTTCTCTACCCAACAAACGAAAGGGTGAAAATTAAAGATGAGAAGAATTAAAATTAGAACGTCTACGAAAGTTGTTTACAATATTATTTTGGCTTTATACTTTTATTTTTTATTATAAATGTAAAAATCATTAACCACAAATTGACAAAAATTAGTAAAAAGTTATGGTTTCTTTTCTTTTGCTAACATATGTAAACAAAAACTTTCTACTAGTTTGAGCTCTACCATGTATGAAGTAACGGAAGACCAAATGGTGACAAGATACAGTAACATCTGTAAAGAACTGTTATTTTAAATTCAAGAAMACCAGAAAATTGGCAACACCGCCGCAGATCAGGCTTCTAATGAGGTTGTTTTCCAAGACATTAGTACCTGCWCGCCTATCGATGATCGTCCGGCGGCTACTTATATAATCGACTTATACGTCGATGTTTATCTAACATCAAGCTGACAATTTGTTTTTGTCCCTTGTTTTTATAGCTGATGCGATTTTTAAATTAACCATCTTTGTCGTGTGGATTGGTGCGGAAAAGGAACTCGTTATGTTAAATGGTCTCGGGATATATGACGAATATGTGAAGTGAACATGAAATTGTGCTCATTTGCTTCACATCACATTTCGATTGTTAAATTAGCGATAATAAAATTACAATGGACAGTAATCTACTTACAGATTTGAAATCTATTGAAATTATCATCGACAAGATTCTTACCGAAAGTGAATTGCAACTGCTACCAATGTAAGGGATGTGACATATCTCTTTTTCTTAATAAAAATAATTACTCACTGTACCTAAAAGTTTTCTTATCTACAGGAAGAGAAACAAGAGCATCGAAAACATCAGGAGCATAATATTCATTGCGTTGTCCCTGCACTGGTTTAGCTTCTCCTATTCTACTAACGTTATCAACAAGTAACTGCTAGTCGTCAAGGGGCGAGGAACCAAATGAATTGGAAAAAATGTATTTATATTTGCCTGAGTATGTTTATATTCGTATACTACCACTGCTACCATCCACAGTTTTCTGTTCTAAAGCCAAACGGTATCTACTCTGAATCAAACAGGAAGAATTGAGCAGATCAATCTGTCACTTGCCGATACATTCCTACTTGTCAATGGTGATCTTGGATACTCTAGCACGTTCATTTTATTTTCTCAAATACATTTTTATCGGTTTTTTTACACCAAACCTTAATATTAATATTCATTATAAAAGTTTTTTAATTCACTACCAAGTAGTAAATGATATTATGCGACTAAAACATATTTTGGGAATAGCGCTCGTAAGAAAATATACTTTTTAACTTAGTTACTAGAGTAGCAGCAATTTTATAACGGCTGATCATTTAAAATTTTCATTGCTAGCTTTTATATAATTTTTTGATGTATGCCGCTTCACAAAAATATTACGTGCAGGCACTCGTCGCGTCAAAATTTTAAAAAAGTTATGAACCTTGCACTGAATTCGATACAGGCAACAGTATCTTTTTTCTCCCCTTTAGGCAGCGTATGATGGCTGCGTTCATCAACAAACATTTCGGAACCTTTTGCCCACTGAAAAGGACATTTACAGAATTTGTTTCCTACCTATGTAAATGCCATCTTACTTCTAACAAACTTTAACTTTTATTCGTTGTAATCAACTAGTATTTTAGAAAATGTAATTGGCTTGTATAGCCGCTAAACTTAAATCAAAAATAAGCCTTTAGCGGCTAAAGGCTTATTTTTGATTTAATAGTAACCTTCCTACGGTATACAAAAGTGATGAAATTTATTTAAGCATGATGGTATAGCTAAGACTTTTCTGCAATCCGTGCTGTTAAGTTTCGTCATTTAAAAGCAACGAGCTTTTCATTTCGTAAAATACAATACTACTTTGACATGCACTTGTTTAAAGTGGGATTTTGGCATTAACAGATTTATTTTATGAGTGGCAGCTGGATCGGTACCGTGTCACTGGCGTACAGCCTATGGAAGAGAAAAGAAGAAGAATGAAAACATACTTTGAAATAAAACCGTAATAAAGGATTTTACGCCAATATACTTAAATATGTAGGTGTGCTTGTATTGAGAAGGAAGTGCAACTGCGTGCAAATAAGTGTAGATAAATTTTAAAATTGGGTTCAGGGAATGTAGTTTAATAAAATTAATTTTTCCTAAGTACGATAAACCAAAGTAAAACATTATGAGGTAAAATAAATCAAAATTACAGTTTAATTCATTAATACCCTTGCAAAATGCATTATTCAGTTAGTGTGCGATTAAAAAACAGTAAATTTTAGCGGCCTTCGTATTTTTTATCTATACAAATGTTCAAAATGGATATACGTGGTACAACAAGCAAGTGAAATCGGTATTAAATGGGCTGCGACAAAAATAATTATTAAGCTCTTTCGGTTGGAGTCGTCAAATTCTATCCAAACTAGCTTGAAAGGGCGAAACTACGATCGAATGTATTTTTATATATCTATAGAGAAAGATAATTATTGCCTGAAATTTTACTTTTATACAACCGATTTGATCAGTGGACCCTAGTTTTCATTACATAAACACCCTCCCGCTAAAGGTGGAAAGGGGATGAAATTTTGTATGTAAATCTGTCATTTTTGAAGCCAGTCCCTTCAAACTTTATTTTAGATTTCCGACTACAAATAAATTCTACCATTAAGGAGATGAAAGTCCTGTCATTTTGGAAGTTAATTGAAGTTAAAAGTATGAAACGTTATTATTTGCGCCTTTGATTGGAAAATAAAAAGTATAGGTTTCGGCGTATTTTAAATTTAAATTATTTACGAAATGACTAATATGAGCTGTGGGCTTAATACAAACTTATTAAACTGTTTTGGAAATTCTGCCTCTTACGGTGGGAAAAGGGGAGGAGGTTGTAAATTCGATTTCCGTTAATTTTCAGTCTACGTGAATAAAGCCGCGGGCAACAGCTAGCATCATCATAAAATAGATAGCTTTCAATAAATAAAGATTTAAAAAAGAGTATATTCGGGGGCTCGCTAGAAAACTTTAACATAACCTTGTAGCAAGTGTCAGATCTAGGAGCAGGGGCATAGGCTATCTGCTTGACACAACCCTTGATGTGTTCGCAAATGTCACAGATTTTAGCTTGTACGCAAGTGACATACATTCAATAGAACGGTGGTCTGAACATAAATACTTATCATTTGGCAGACTCCTTAGCGAAGAAGGAAGAAATAAGAAATGAATGCCCAGTAGGATAAAACAAATAAATGTCCATAACTAACGCAGCGTTTAGTGTATAATAGGAGTATATATGATTATATTATTAATCTTGACAGTTCTTCATCTACAAGCCACTAAAATATAAATGAGGAAAAACCGTAGGTACAAAAAAAGCTCATTTGTACTCTTTTTAGATCGCGTCCGCACGTTTTCAACCAGAAACCGCAGCGTATCCAATTACATAGGTGAACTAAATGTCGCATTTACAAATCGAACAGTTACATTAAGACACGCACCGCAAGGACAATAGCTATGTAATACGCCATTATGAAGGCATATTAGCGATTTGTTACAAACCTATCTTGCCGTAATAATATATCCATGAGAACGAGTCGGTGTGGTTAAGTAAACGCCACGGTCACTAAGTTCCCGGCTTCCTCCGTAATGAGAGGTATTGATTTACTCGCTATTAACGATATAATCATAACAATTTCGTACGGTGCAGTCCGAGTGAGTAATGTGCCACTGAATGAGCTGACTCGCAAATACGTGACTAATAAGTGTATTAGGTATACGGTAGCTTTACAGCTGCTTTGTTATATTTTTTCTCCAATATTTCGGCATTTTCGCAAATATTTGCTATTATCAGTTGCGAGTTCCAATTGACTGATTTTGTTGTTGCAAATCTGTGCCCAAATTTTTTAGCACCATGATCAAAATGTATTACTTCCACATCCAACGGATGGAAAGTATTGTATCGCGAAAAAATTTTTTAAAAATTTTTATTTGCTCATTCGCTTTAAAATGGTCGAAAACGCAAAAAAAAACAAAATTTGAGCAAAAAAATCTATTGTCTGTGTGTCTGTGTACCTGTGGTTTTGTTTGTGGACATGATAACTTTCGAGACTTAATATATGAACTTGAAATTTAGCAAAAGTATAAATCTCAACTACCCAAAGCGACCTATTGTTTGTGGGGTAAGTAGGGTATCTGGGAGGTGGCAAAATTGGGAGTAACTACCCTTTTTGCAAATTTTTATTTTTTTTTCGTTTTAGAATGTGATTAGTAGTATAAGTGCGATTGTTATTTGTTCTTATAAATTTTCTGTGCAGCAAACAGTTTAGAAGATATTAGCAAAAAAGCGTCGCTCAAAGAAAACGGTTTTAAATATCGCCGAATATATTCAATATATTCAAAAAATGAAAATACCATCTGATAGGAATTAAAATTTCGCACAAAAAGTGTCTTAAAAAATTTATTCAAAATTTTGACATTTTCGAAATATTTCCAAAAAACCTATTTTGGACCCTGCTTGTACGATTTTTTTAAATTTTGGTATTATGTAGAAAATCAAATTTCTGTACAAAAAGCACTCTTGTAATTTTTTTTGTTAAGTTAATAATTTTCGAGTTATTTGGAAAAAACGATTTTAAAATTTATATATTTTTGGTAATATCACAAGGACTGTCTTAGAAAAAATGTGTAGAGAGGAATGAATGCTCAAAACATGATTACTAATCCTATACTATAAGAAATAAAAACATAAATGTCACTTTGACAATTGAATGCGGCAGTACTGATTCAATTTGCAGCGGTTTTTTATTTAAAACGAACATTTAACGCTAATATTACAAACAACTTCCGCGTTTACAATATGTACCTGCATCCAAAGGATATATAAAAGGTACATAAGGTCTTTCTATTTGCAAGTAAGGAAGTTACTTTTTGTATAATCATGTAATCTAGTTATTAAATCAGCAGTTTTTTATCTCCCGGTGTAACGGTTTGGAAAACAAACTAAAAAGTGTGACTCATATGGTTGATGGAGTTTTTCATGTAACCCCACAAGAAAAAACCCGAAGAAGTTAAATCTGGTAATCTTACCTGGCCACCACCTTTCCTTTCTATCCATCGTTCCTGCAACCATCTGTCGACTATTTCTCGCACGATGACGGAGGAATGGCGTTCAACTGGACGGTGTGGTACAACTGCATCACATGTTGCGTCTTATTGTTTAGTGTGCATACCTTCCAACAATTCATTTAAATTGTTGTTCGAAAACGTATTTTCCAAGAGTTGTCGTTCCTGATGTAACTGTACTTTATAGGAAAATCTACAACTTAAAATCTGCTGGCCAGTATGAAGATCATCAACAACAGCAGCCGATTCTAAAATTTCAGTTTCTCCACCTGCCACCGTTTCATTTTTGGTAGGAGCAGTGTATCTACTTCACGTTTCCCTGTGAAACGAATTTTTCTAATAGACATCGAAAACTATTTTATTGTGGATATAATGAGCAATTCCTGCCTTTTTCCAAAAACCAAATATTTCTTCTGAAAACAATTTGTGTTCAGAAATACGCAAAATTGTGAAACAAACAAAAACGTAAACAACAACTCTCTCTGAAACATACTGAGAAAACAGTTTTTATTTGTTGAAGATAGGTTGCTACATTTGAAAGTCGCCGCTATGCCGAAGAACAAAATGAGGCCAAAACTAACATAAACAAATTTTAATCATAAAGAAGCAGCGGGAAATTATTCGTACAAAATGACTACAAGTTGTTAAATAACTTTCATTCGTACAGCGCAGATGGGGTGGATTAAATAACCATAGAAGACTTAAACTAAGGAAACAGGCACACCTATTTTTGTTACAAACCATTCAGCGACCGATGTATCAACACAGAAGGGAAATGTAGTAGCTTAATGTACGAGAAATAAATAAAACTTGTTGCTCTACTTGAAAACCCGATCCAAGAGGGTAATGCACATCAACTACACAAAAACCCACAAACCACATACCGAATTTTCTGTTCATATATTATTGCCTAATAAAACATCTTGCGGTTTTAGCTTTACCAGGCTTACAAAAAAAGAGTAAATAGTTAATTACCTATATAGAATTAAATACTTTAAAATAATAAAATTATTAATACAGAAATCCTTAAATCCATAAAATCTTGCGACCTACCCCAGCTTAGCACGGGTAGTAGAGCACATTATACCTACAACCTACCTTCCAGTCGTCACCTCCATTCGCTCCAAAAGTCTGTTTATTACAGGAGTGCGCGCGTGTTATATAGCTTATATAGAAACAGTGGGCGACAGCAGGATGAGCGGCGCGGCGATAACTCCTAAGATATTAGTTTAAATTATATGGTATTAAAAATTGGAATGTGCATGAAACGCTTAGGGTAACTAACGTATTTAAGTTAATGAGAATTAATACTGTATCGCTCTAAATAGCTTTCCAATTACCGCATTGTACGTCACCCATTTTTTATAAGAATGGGTATAGTAAGCTATCCTTAAATGACAGATATATCCCATCTCGGGCATTTTTGTAGATCTATAAAATAGGAATATGTCACCATGCACTGTTATGTTATATCTCAAAGAGATTACCACTTACACCACCATGGTTATTATTTATTTAACTGGTTAATTTCTATATTATAAGGTTGTCTTTTCTACCGCCAAACTACGTATAAAGAAGCTATGGTACATTTAGTGCTCCGTTCCCTAAATCACGTAACACTCTATAGCCGTCACTTTTTGATGTTGAAGTCAGTAGCTGGTGCTCGGGCGTCATCCATATTTAGTTCTATTATAGCTTTGTATGCATTACAGATACTGCTAGATAACTTACAAGGAAATGGCGTATTAATGGAGATGTGGATTAACTCATAACCAATAAATGCCCTCCAGATGATGAACCAAAGCCTCCAGGTGTAAATTCCAAACGACGTAACAGATCCTCCGTGGACAGATGATGCATCAATGTATGAAGAGCGTAAACAAGAAACAACCGAAATCAGAACAAAACGGCAGGAAAAAGAAGGCCTTGGATGTTAAGCACTTGCGTGAATATAATTAAAATAATGAATCTGCTTACCTCAAACTAAGTTTGTTGCAGCCAACATTACGGAAAACAAGTAGATTCACCTTTTTTAAACCGTCAGCATTGACGTAAGAACAACAAGAACAGACTGGAAGATTTACAGATTACACCAACATTACATTTACTTTGGATCACCAAAAACGAAGACCAATGTTGGTGTTTAACGAAGCATTTAGAACTTTAGGAACAATGACTTTTGAACCACTAATTGAAAACTAATTTCAAAAATAAATTCAAATTTAAAAATAAAAAATAAAAGTTATGGGGTTCCTATTAGTCATTTGATAGAAAACCAAATAATAAAACCAAATCCACCCCATTTGAAAAAAGGCAGTTATGTATATTATTTTTAGCATTTGAAATTTAAAACATTGTATTCAGCACCTCCTGAGAGTAAACACATTGAAAAAATGAGTAATCCAGAATTAAGTAAAATTATTCTGTCTATTCTCACACTTTTTATTTTAAAAAAGCAAAGTGCTTTTGACCACTACCAAGTGGTCATCCCCAGTGCAACATTGTGAATTTACAACCAAAGTGTTTTGGTCTTCTTTAATAAAAAATGTAGAAACAGATATAACAATTTATTCTAAATTAGACAGTTCGAACCACACCTTTCTTTTCAGACCGTTGGAGATACCAAATGCTACGAAAACAGATAATAAACTCGCACATCAATTATTAACCTTATATGTTATGCATAACTAATAAGAATTGAGAGAATAGAAATGAAAGAATTTCATCAGAAGATCTAGAATGTCAGCTGAATTGGTTGACACACTTGGTAAGTACCTATGAACGAAGAAAGGCAAGTGAGGCAAATCACTAGAGGGCAAAGAATTAAAAAAAAATCAAGATTAAGACCAGGGAAGATAATAGTGGTGGTATCAACAAAGAGAGGAACCTGCTACGAGAAGCATCGAAGAACTTAACGAAGTTATAAGCTTGCATTTAAGAAAAATGTGCACACTTTTATATGATTATACACACATACGTAATTACTTCAAAAAATATTCGGTGCTAATGCTAAATTAAATCAACAACATTCTTCTCCATGGAATCTCATATGTTATGTTTCGAATTAGTAGACTAAGAACACTTTGTCTAATACCTAATTCCAATCTAATCACATTTTGCTAAGCGAGTAACATACCTTGCGCCAAGCAAAAAGAAAAGGTATCGTTTGATTAATGAAGGATATAACCTCTCACTTCCTTACGACGCTACCTCCATTATAAATCTCGTAAAAGGCAATGTTTCAGCAAGCAATTTAGCTGTAAAATAACCTGAAGGTACGTAACACAGCCATCACAACAGGTGCAGTAATTCATCCTAAAGCGCAGGTATGCGTCTTCGACGAAGAATCCGATAATAAATCCGCGTTTTGCTTCCATCGATACGTTCCCACCTAATTATACCAATATCACGATGGGAATATTTACCTTTTTGCGGGACTTCTGTAATTGCCCGTTTAATGACGCGACGTTCGACTGGCATTTTCTCACACCGGTACCAGAAGCTTATCAAGTATCGTTTATAACGTCAGCAAAAAAATCGTGTCCGTGCACTTACATGACAACCGTACAACATTAGTCGATATTTAATTGCCGGTAAACTGCAAAAAGACGGGTTTACGACATAATTGGATGTTAATCTCGGAGGAAATGAAGCTCTGATGGACTTCCCCTGGGAATAATTTTTTAGACACTATTGCACGTATTAAATATTCCAAGCACGCTACAATGTTGATGACTTAATAAACATTAAATACATTTAAACCAAAACTACTTCTTAAAAAATAATAATCAAACTACATCTAATCAATGATCAATGATAATAATGGCCTGAACGTATTTTAAATCTGCATAAGTGATATCTATTAAAAAAGTATTTGCAGCTTTAACTAGAATTTGAACCCGGGACCTTTAGATTACTAGTCAAACGTACTAACCACTTCACCAACAAAGCCCTATTCAATTTCCAGTTTAAAATAGCATATATAAGTCATAGTTTACGACACGTAAGGTTCCAAAGCTCGAAAATACTGAGCAAGTCGTAAACTTTGACATTTATATGCCACTTTGACCTGAACATTGAATAGGTCTTTGATGGTGCAGTGGTTCGCACGTTCGAGCTACATAACCATACTTTTTATCACCTAATTCATTCATTCAATAGCTTAGTGTAGCATAAACAATTTAATTAGTAGGACGATAGTTTATAATGTATGTACTGCATGTAAAGAAACTAACTTAGCAATACGTAAGCATGTGCAGTAATTCGATTGATCATATTTGTCTTACTAAAATGAGACAGTGAATGATTACCGGTATATACTTCCGGGTTAGTTTGACGTAGTCGTGGCGATTTCCTATTGGCTGACGTTTCGCCCACTGCTACTGTGAGCAACTTCAGAGGCGAGCTCAGAGACAATTACGACCACGATGAGTAATGTGGACAGTAAAAGGAAGTCAATACGATATTTTAGGTGGGAGGAGCGGTAATGGTGTTACACACGGCTACGTTTCATTATTTACTTGAGTACTTCCCATTAAAAGTGAGTTCTGTCCATATCCATATCAAATTAGATAAAAAAAAAGTCTTAAAATAAACGACTATAAAAATAATATTTGAGAGGATATTATTAATTCGTTTTGTTCTTTGCTGCTTAATATGTTCCATAACTGAAGATTGCTTTGCATTTCAACAATAAGCTCAGGTGAATTGAATTCTTTTTTGGATATCGACTTAAACTATAAATACAATAAACAAATGGACTTAAGTAATAAAGATATCTCTGTCTGATATAAAATTTCAAATATTATGATTGAAACCGCAACAACAAAGCTGCAGATAATGGGAATGTAAAGGATTGAACCAATTGATAAACTAAGTAAACATAAGGAAGTTACAGCTTGCTTAATTGAAACCGGCGTACATTTGTAACAACTGTTAAAATTTTTTATATAAAAACTTAAATGACCCAAAATTTACAGTTTTGGATGAAATCCAATATCTTGATCAAACAAT
Organism: Rhyzopertha dominica; assembly: GCA_025024175.1. NCBI lineage: Eukaryota > Metazoa > Arthropoda > Insecta > Coleoptera > Bostrichidae > Rhyzopertha > Rhyzopertha dominica. The sequence goes on from QCXZ01000137.1 coordinate 15,827,744, forward strand.
CTTAAAAAAATTTGTTAAACAAATAACAGATTTTTGAGCTGTTGAGCTATATATAATCCAAATGTTTTTCAATATGTGCTTTACTGACGTCTTTTTTTAGATAGCAACTGCAGGTTACGGTGGTGTACCATAACCTTTCTTATCAAGATTTTAAAGACGTATTAATGTGTACACAAAAAGTATGCAAACAGCACTTTAACAAGGTTAAGGAACATAACATATTTAAATTTGAGGAATTTAATACCATATACAATAAGTTCAAATCATACAACATAGTTAAAACCAACAACAACTGCACTGTGATAATCCTGTCAAAAAAAAGAGTGTCTCAGATGGTGCTGTAAATATTTTAGCGAAGGAGACGAATTTTGCTGTAACGCTACAGACAATTCCAAAAATGAAAATAATGTTATTTGTGGAATCTTGGATAAGACTGCTTCCGAAAAATCAAGCGTATAAGATTAGGATTGATGTATGCCACGCAGTTATAAGTGCACATACGCCCAAACCTAATGTGACATCTGAGGACATGAAGGCTCCTAAGGATTTCAATACAGATAAGTCCCTTACAGATACTAGAGCAGATAAAGGTTCATCCACAATAATTTTAGATTATGGGACTAAAGCTAGAGAATTATTAGATGAGGAGACACACGAAAAATTATCCCGAGATCTTACCTCAAAAATTTCCAAAATTACTAGCGATCTGTAGAATGGATAAATACGGTTATAGATAACCACTGCTTAGATAATGTGAATTCTTTCAGTTTAGGCAGTTAAAGGAAAGATTGTTACTGGAAATGGTGTATATTAATAAAGTAGGACTGACATATAGGGTTTATGTAGGATTTAGACGCATTTTGTTATTTATAACACTCAGGATATAAATCCTAATCCTGAAGATAATTTCTATGAATTCTGGTTTACAATTTTGGTAATTTTTCATGTGAGTTGTTAGTCTTCTTGTGTAGCGGGCGAAAAGCATCTATAAAAACAATGCAGCTTCTAACGCGCTGTCATAGGAAAACTATTACTTAATACAACTTTAGTCACTACTCACTAGAGCTAGGACATTCGATTCGATGCAAATGATTCAATCAATTGCTAGATTCGAATCATTCAAATCGTTCATTAATCATTAACGAGAACGCATTACCAAGCTGTCAGGTTAGACCTGCTTAGACAGCTGCTTATTGGGAGTGCAGGTTTAATATTCGTTACCAGTCGCAATTATTCAGAAGCCCGGTCTCGTAGAAAACAAGTAAACAAGTCTTACAGTCATACACTTCTCAAATTGCACAGGTTGGTTGTTCTCAATTGATTTAGGGTTGTTACTAAAGATCACCAATAGAAAGTGAAAGCAGTCGCTAGTCACAGCTTATAAAAAATGCTGTGCTCTCGTTGCGTCGTCTCGTCAATGATGAACGATGCACGAACAATGCAGACTCATTAGCTGTGAGGCGTATCAAGAGTCAAGACATGAGTCGTTCACTTTGAACGACTTGATCATGAACGACCTCGTGAACAACAGTTATAGTTATTGTTGTATTAACTTCTGAATGTTCTTGTTGGTCTCTATGAATGTTTGAAGATTTCGTATAACCTCAAAGTCGATGTAAATACCTAATGACTTGTTTATCCCATCATACTATGTAGGCCCTGAGGAAGAAATCAATTATGGTGGAAGCTTGACAAATGCATGACTCTACTTCATATTGCTCCGTAGTGAATTACGAAACATCTATTCAGTTTTAGTTCTTAACTAGACAGTCAGTTTAACAAGATTTTAAAACATTTATTGTTATAAACTGACACAAAACAACAATAGCTTTATGCCAATCTTATTTTTAATTTCTCAGAACCTCAAAAAAATTATTTAAAAAAAATCATTGTTGAAATGTAAAAAGCAAAATACACTGATCAAAACGAAGAAGTTACTTCTAAAAATGTTTATAGTTTTTCATGGGTATAGTTAATTGTTACAATTCTGGTACAAACTGTTCTCTAACAATCCAAGTACACTGTTGTTATAATTTGCTCCTATTGTTTAGAGAAAAAAAAATAAAAAATGTACGATTAAACGCTTTATCGTTTTATTAAACGCGTTAATAAAACAGCAAAATTTTACAGTTAATAACGAATATGACCCCCTCTAACTCGTAATACTTCTGCACAACGCCGGGGTTTTCAACTTTCAACTAAAATTCTCACGAAGTTAGGATGCCGCTGCTCCCATTATTCCAAGAGAATTTTTTCAAAAAAACGTTCTGGATTGGCTTTAATCGTTGCCCAAGTAGGTACCAGGCGTGCTCAATTGGATTCAGGTCCGGACTGCGAGCGGGACACACCATAAATTCAATATTATGTGTATTAAGAAAATTTTGCACTATTCGGGCGATGTGTGGGCGGGCTTTATCTTGCTGCAGTACAAATTCTGGACCCATATTATCAGCAAATGGTACCACATGTGGTTGTAAAACTTCGTCGATGTACCTACGAGCAGTCATAGACCCCTCACGAATTACCACCAATTCTGTGTGCCCATATAAAGTTATTCCACCCCAAATCATAACCGACCCTATTCCGAAAGGAACCCTCTCTTCTACAGTAGAGTCTATATAACGTTCTCCTGGGCGTCTCCAGACTCGAACTCTTTCGTCAGCGTGATTCAAACGAAATCTGGATTCGTCAGTGAAAAAMCTTTGCTCCACTACTGTAAATTCCATTGAACATGTTCTTCAGCAAACAACCGATGCCGAGGGGTTAAAGGAGGCACTCTAACTGGTCTTCTTGTCCTAAACTGACCTTCGCGAAGTCTGTTGCGTATTGTTTGGGTACTTATTCTGGTTCCTGTTCTGCGGTCTCTGGTAGCCCAAAGCCGTACTAAACGATCTTCTCGCTCGGAAGTCGCCCTTTCACGACGCAGGTAAGGTTGTCTTGATAATGTATCTAGGCCTTTTTTTAGGCATCACTGGCTACTTGTCGTCATGAGTGGCCTTCTTGAATTAAGGTGACGGCCCGAGCAATCTCAATTTCTGTTAGATACACTCTACGCCTTTGCTGTCTACCAAGCACATCAACATTCATGTTGCTTCTTTCACAATTGCAGCAAAATTAAGGAAACAAGTGAGTAAATGCATTTATCTCTTGATATCAAGTTTGCACTTTTTCGCTTTAGTAAAAAAAAAGATGTTCATTGAAGATTACAGTTTTGCTACAAACTTGCAAAGTGTCTCTTATTACTGACAAGCGATTAACTTTTGTCTTTATATTTCAAGTGGCTCCTTTTTCGTTTTGATTAGTTTATGGTGGTTACTGAATATTACTGAATAACATTTTGCATTTTAATAATAATGAAATATGTCTCTTTTTATTTTGTCTTATGTATGTACATGCCTATACCTCCCATTAGGTGTTTATAATAATTACTTACATGTAGACAGGCAGTCAAGAGCTCGTGTAACAACAGAACGCCACACAATATCCCCTGGTAACCCCGGCGCGCGTCGCTCCTGTGTCTCTAATTCCTCCTGAATTAGTGCCACTAAGTGGTTTTATCTTGGCGTCCACTGATACGGAACGGCGCGTCCCTAATGCAACTAGAAAGGCCCTTTAAGCGGCCATAATACGAACTGCGCATTCTGTATTCTTTATTGTCGTACGCCTAATTAACATAACAACTTGAATACATATATGGATTTAACTCGATAAAGGGGGTGGGTACGAGCCGAACGTACACCCCTACAATAAACACATTAATCTGTGCGACTGTATTATGTTACTAGTCGAGTGGTGAGTTAGACGGTGCGCTGGATGTAGTTCAAGGGTTGATAATATGTTCAAAAGAGTAATTAAATCTGTGATTACACATTCTAATAATTATATCAGTATAAAATTTCTTATCTCATTTTTTTCACTGACATACTGCATTTTCATGAAGGAATGGCATTTTTATATACTAAATTTCTGAATTTTCAACTCTTCTAATAGTTTTACCACAACTTATATCAATGTTTTTTGATACACTATCCCGGCAATTGCCGAAAGTTATTATTATATGTAACTACTTATTCAGAAATCTACTAACAAGGCAGAGATGTGAGCAGATAGAAGGCAGAGAAATGAGAGTAGATGCCATGTTCGGATGCTTATAAATAAATAAGCCTGTCAGCAGATTTTTAGTATTCAGAAAATAAAGTGTTTAGTTACAATTTGCTCTTAATAATTGTTACATGTTACAACTGTTTTACGAAGCAGTCATGAATATCGTTTTCTAACTGCAAGCCATCCAATTTGGAACACTTTCCAGAAATTTATCCATTTTATTTTGTGTATTATCATCTACATACAATATAACAATAAACCGCTGCAAATTGAATCAATACTTCCACTTTCAATTTGTCAAAATGACATTTACGTTTTTATTTTTTATACTATACGATTAGTAATCAGGTTTCAAGCATTTTTCTCTCTACACATTGTTTCTAAGACAAACGGTCCTCGGGATATTAGCAAAAATACATAAATTTTTAAAATCTGTTTTTTTCCAAATAACTCGAAAAGTATTACTTAACAAAAAAATTACGAGTGCTTTCCGATCCTTAATTTGCTTTCCTATATAATACCAAAATTTACAAAAACTCCTACGAACAGGGACCAAAATAAGTTTTTTGCAAATAATTCGGAAATGTCAAAATTTTGGATAAATTTTCTAACACACTTTTTGTGAGAAATTATATTTCCTATCTGATGGTATTGTCATTTTTTGAATATATTAAATATATTCGGAGATATTTAGGAAAAAACCGTTTTCTTTAAGTGACGCTTTTTTGCTAATATCTCCTAAACAATTTGATGCACCGAAAATTTATACGGACGAATAATACTCGCAGTTATACTACTAATCACATACTAAAACGAAAAAAAAATATAAAAATTTCGCCTACCTGATACCCTACTTACCCCAAAAACAATAGGTCGCTTTGGGTAGTTGAGATCTATACGTTTGCCAAATTTCAAGTTCATATATCGTTATCGTGTCCACAAACAAAACCACAGACACACAGACACACAGACACACCGACACACAGACTCACAGACACCCAGACAATAATTTTTTTGCTCAAATTTTGTTTTTCTTCCGTTTTCGACTATTTTAAAGCGAATGAGCAAATAAAAAATTTTCCAAATTTTTTTCGTGATACAATACTTCCCATCCGTTGGATGTGGAAGTAATTGAATCATTTACCATTTATATTAGCAAATCATTGACATAAATGGTGATGTATAATGGTATGCCACGTAGGTATGTTATCTATTATTATAATTTGTTGCCTCTTAGAAAAAAGACTGTATTATTTTGTGTCCGTGTTTATTGGTATTTCCTCTAACACCGTAGATACTAAGTTTTTCCCATAAAATTTCATTATTTACGGTATCCAATGGATCTAAGAAAGTGACAGTAATTAGCTTATTTTTATTAAGTTCTTTGTAAAATAATACTAACTGTGATATAGGAGTGTAGATACTGGCCGTTAGTTATAGTTTTAAAATTATAGTAGGGTATTGGTCTGTACGATAAGTAACGTCCTTTTAAAACTAATATCAAGCTCTTGGAGATTATGTGTCTCCTTCTTCAGGGCCTACATTTTATTAAATAGAATGAGGGTAAAAAAGTGAACACTACTTACAACAGATACGGAGCTATCTTATGCACATTATTAGCATTCAAGATACAATTATGTTAGTAATAAAAGGTAATTTTGACAAATATCAAAGTAAACACCGCACAGCATACCGAACATCGCTCGTCATAAAACATTATAGGCACGCGTTTTTCCACAAGAAATGGATTTCTGATTCGTGTTAATGAAATCATTTTCAAGGGCTATGCAAAGTTGCAGCGCGATAAGTGATGAGATACTACAGTAAATAATTACTACATATATTATATTCTTGCCTACCTTATAATTGTCCATACAACTTACACTTTGCTGTAAGTGGTAAAAGCTATGAAACCACACACTCCAAGACAAAAAAAGTTAATTTAGATAAAACAGCAATCGCCGAGAAGGCAATAATAACATCAAGATGTGTACTTACCTCAATTTGACGTAAATGACAGATTTGGTTAAAACATTCACCATTAGAAACGTGAACCACTGTACATGGCGTCCCACATTATATGGGCAACTTCTCGGAATCTGAAAAGTGGTTAAAAATAACACTATTTTAGATAATAACTTTTTTTAATAACGTCCACCTACTGAGATATTTTCTCTTAAACATGGAGGAAGAGAAACAGTTTTTCAATATCTCTTGGACCTGTTGATATAATCAAATTTTGGTTATTATTATTTGAAATGGAAGTCATTAAAACGATACGCACGTTTTTTAAATAAATGTTGGGGGGGGGGGGCAGGAGTGGGTCAACCCGCCAAATTTTAACCCTTGACTTTAAAATGGGTAAGTATTTTCTTTTCAAAAACATCTGTGTTTTTAATCTTTGGGCCTTGTAAACAAAAGAAAGCATTCTATTCATCCGGCTAAAATTAACTCTGCCAGAAGATTGCAGTTGAATGTTAGGGTTCACACTTTCACTGCTTAACTAATAATCATTTTGTTTTTATCAAATTGGCTGTGATAAATAATAAAAATTGACGGATCACTTCTCATATCTGTTAAAATGTTGACATTTTAAAATAAATAAGTATTTGGATGGCAATGGTATATAGGCCGTGCTGTCTGCACTAGACCTAAACTGCACTGATGAGCTATAACGATAGCGAAATAGGTCTATCTGCAGTTGGTTGCGGTGCAGACAGCACAGCATAGACATGCATTTTAATATTTTAATATAAAATTTATAATAGTTACAATAGGCGATTTTTTAAATAAGAAATTTCAATTCATGTCATTTACATGAATAATATTCCATATTATTATTATTTCAGAATGTTTGCAACAAATAATGCAAGCTATTATTAAAATATAAACGTACTAGTGACAACTAACACAGTTTTATTATTTATCTTGACCAATTAGATAAAAAGAAGTGATTTAGTTAAGCAGGGAAAATATGAACCTTAACACTCAACTGCAATGTTCCTGGAAAGGGTCAATTTCAGCCGTAGGAACAAAGAGTATTTATCTTTTTCTGCTTACAAGGTCCAAATGTTAAAAAAACATATATTTTTGAAAATAAATACTTACCCGTTTTAAAGTTAAGGTTAAAAAACAAAAACATTGCACTTAACGTCATCCACTTGAAATAATAATAACCTAAATTTGATGGAAATATATCAACCGGTCTAAGAGATATTTTTAAAGAATTGTTTCTCTCCCCCCATGTTTAAGAGTGAATATCTCAGTAAGCGAGCGTTACCTATTTCATAAAGGTTATTCTGTAGAATAGTGTTATTTTTACAACAGTTTACAGATTCAGAAAAGTTGCCCACGTAATGCGAGATACCCTTGTATATCCGTTCTGTTATTGTAACGCCACTGTACTCCTCTAGTAAAATCTCATTTTACATACTTTATTTTTCATATATTTAGTATATTGCAATTTACATTCGAAATTTTGTGGTTAATTCATCCATAAGTTATATAGGAATACTTTAATTTTACACGTTTTTATTATATCCTTGGTAGTCCAATTTTTTTCTAGGTTTTTCGGAGTTTCTTATTAACTTTATCTTTTGCATCGATGACTTGACTGTGTTATTATTCCCCTAATCAGTTACATCATCAGGGCGGATCATCAATTAGTTGAAGCGCTGTTGGCTTAATCCATCATGAAACTTACTATTTGATGAAATCATTTGATAATGACATCATATCATTGCTACTGTCGAAGCTATCGAAATATTCCGTTCAGAATGATTGATCGCGTTGCTCAGGTAATAGCTTAAATTTCATCAGTGCTTCTAGTAAATGAAATAAATGCGAAAACAAATCCTACAGCATAAGCAATCTGTCTAAAATATCCTGAGAACTGACATTTACAAAAAGCACCTCGTTAGCCTTCGTACCTAAAAAAGCATCAACGCCGGTCCCGTGAACCGTTCACACGTCACTGATTAATTCGTATTACGGACTGTTTGTGGCTATTTTACATATTATTGCGGCTAATTAATACTTATTAAAAAAACACGGCTCTTTGTCGCTATCCAATTAGTGCTCTCGGTGTCCACAGATTTGTCAAAGCAGATGCCTACACATCCCGCGCTCTTCCGCTGCGAGTCGAGAAATCTTAATCTGACCGTCCTGACTAGGCTGAACGTCACTATTAATTTTACGTTTCGGTAAACACCCCGACACTGAAATATGCGTTTAAGGCCACGAAAAAGTCGATCGCCGTCCACCGCAACGTCGATATGTAAAAATAAAATGCAAAATTCGTAGTCGTTCCCGGCTAAGCGCAGTTATTATCAGAAACGCCAGCTAAAAACGATATTGACTTCATGGTTCGCCGGTAAAAATGCCAACGCTTCAACAGATGCAATTACCGACCCGGTTACAAAAACAAATCGCTTTATTTAATAATAAAATATAATCCCGCGAGGAAGCTTATGAAGAGTGGTTTGGCGTAGGGATTGCAGCTAATGGGGATTTAATAATTTTAATTCTCCAGAACACACTGGAAAAAACTGACTGAAGAAAAAATGATGGAAAGGAAGGAAAACAAAGCACTAAATTCATATTTGTAGGTAAAGCCCGTAGAGTATTTAATATAAATAGAGCGACAGCAAAGTGAAGACAGTAAGTTCTGAAAGAAAATAGAGTATGCCAAAAAAATACAAATATTCGTTAGCGAATAAAAGGATACAAATATTCATTTCCTAATAAAACGAATACGAGTATTGGTTTATTCTTATCGAATATTATTCAGGACAGTTTTGAACGGATATTCGCTCTACTGTTTTCGAATAACCAATATATTCGACTAGTATGAAGGAATTGGTGTATTGAAAAAACGTCGATTCACAATGGCGATAACGGCAACTTACTTACATAAAAATAAATTAACGGCAACTGTTATAAGTATATTGTCATAATTGGGAATTAGCTATAACTTGTGATTAGTCAACATTATTTAGTAATAATTAATCAGAGCCATTGACTTGCAAACAATTAAACAACAAATACCAAAAATTTGTTTATTTAGGATTGGTTTTTATTCCTGTACCTATAGTTCCTCAGCATATATCAGCAACTAATAAACAATTTTTGCCAATGACCAAATCCTTAAGATGCCTTCAACACAGTCTTGTTGCAATTTGATTATATCAAAAGAGAATAAATAAAATTATTTCCACATTAGGGTTTCATTGCTGCGCTAGCTGCGAAAAATATGTTGCGTTAGCTTTAGAGATGCTTTTTTGGTTTTAGTTAGGTTCCAAACTGACCTATAACATCCCCCTTTCCATAAGATGTTGTAAAAACACCGAAAACATATATCAATCAATCCATTTATTTTTTAGKAATGTTTTACATATATCGTTGTTACAAAATACAGATAAATAAAATGGCATTCAACGAGAAAAGGAGCATGGTCAGATTCTAAGGATCATTATATACATCAGATTCTGATCTTCCTCATAATCTTACATTTATAATAAAATAAATATTCAATGAGCGTACAATTAATCGAATGTCATAAATAAATCGCTTCAATCGTAAACATGTTAAAATAAAAAATCATACTTTAAAATTAATTTCGACTGTTCCTTTAAGTAACTATAATATTTAACTTAGTATTTCGTAAGTTATTTACCTGGAGTAACTGAGTGTCGTTCGCGGAGAAGTGATGCTTACAGTATATGAAAATTCCTCAGAACGGAAAGTTACAATGTAAAAAGTAGCTGACCTAAAATGGAACTTCTGGAGCATATTTGCAGGTTCTAACAGCTTCAAGTTGTTATCAATGACTCATGGCGATTGCAAAAATAACTTTGAAGAAATTTTACTGACAAATGTGAAAATCCAGGGAAATGAAACACTGATATAATTTATAATTAATTCTGTCAGATGCTTCAGTAAAGTTCAACAATACCAAAATTGGAAGTAAGTTTTTCAGTCGCCACTATAATGTCATCGGTCGCAGCAGTTAATAAAGTGGTGGTGCAGCTATGTTGGGATCTGAAACCAGCCTAACCTGCAGGACAGTAATTTATGCTGTCCCAAGTGTGTTTTAATTTCTTTATACAAAATATTCTCCATCATCTTTGACAGAGTTGTCACAACACAGCGTTATCTTTTTAAATCGATACGTGGCCAATCAGAACAAAAATTAATTACTTGAATACTTTCAAAACAAATCTTCAATCTTGAAATTAATTTGTCCACATATACAAAACTCTAAATTTAGTGTGTTGTAAATCATATGGAATTATAACAAAACCATTAAATACATTTTCATAAATCCAAGCGTGGCCTGTGAAGAATGCGTCTTATTTGAAAGACTATAATGCGCAGCCTAAATTTCATTTTGTCGTATTATACCAACTTATGTCAGATAACTTTTGGAGATTGACTTCGTCCATTTTAGGTCAGTTTTTTGCGGGTGTAATCGAAATGACAGATCAATAATATTTATCAGTGTTTGATAGTGACAACGGAATAATTAATTGAAACGAATTATTTATTATAAAAGGATTTTAATATACTTTAAAATAAAATCCTGTTTAACCCCTATTCGCCTATTCCTATTACAAAAAAAGTAACTAAGTATATGCTACCTCTCTTTGGGACAAGTCGTACACACTTAGGTATGTCAAAGTCTTGAGTAGGTAGTGTTATACCCCTAGGGTATTCCAAATTTTTGTATTTTTCTAAATTATCGATGTAATATTAGCAGGAAGTTAGGAAATGCTTACGACAGTCGTCGGAGCGGATGGACATAGCCCGCTACCGCCAAAACGCTAAATCGTCAGATCTAGCTGTTTTTAAGTAGGTCGGTCGACGTCCGCCGATTTGACGACGTCTTCAAAAATTTCGCGTTAACAAAAAACTTCCCAACCGGAAAACCAAAGAGTCCTGGTTCATTCGCGGTCGCGCCAACATCAAAATTTTCATACAGTCGAGTTTAGCTAATTGAATTTTCTCGTGCGCGATTATTATTCATTCGTCAAAGATAAATCAAAACTACCGAGGGGCTCCCCAAGAAAGACGGAACATTTGGGTTGGTAAGTTTTTGAACAGATTAACGCCGCAAGTTTTTATCGGTTTTTTTTTTTTTTTAATAACAATATATTAATTTTCACAATTCATTCACTTTAAATTCAAACAATCGACTCCTGCTTCCGAATGTTCATTTCAGTATATTCTTTCTTTTTTGTAACAAGTCACACTTTAACGTTAATGTAAACCTCCAGTTATCTATAGACTCAATATACGTGCTGAAACTAAAGTTAGCCTTTTTAATTAGTAACAACTTAGTTCCCAAACATTAACAGCGACCCACTAATCTCCGAAGAGTACAGCGTTGGAAATCGTCCATTTTCTCAGGAATTAGGATAAGAGTTCAGGTTCCCTCACCTTACGAGGGTGGTGGCAGCGTTACCCGGCCATACCTAAGATAGGGGGTCGTAACAACTGGTGGCAGGCGATAGGGATGTTAGTTTTGGGAAAAAAAGTTGATAGAAAAGTTATAATCTTAAATCGTCTTAAATTTACAATATAGTACAGAAGTAATAATTTGAGTGAACATACGGAAGTATTATTAAATAAAACCTTGCGAGCACATATTGCTTTGTAAATAAGGTGCAATCATCTGGTGGTTTGTATACTTATAGGGAATATAAGTTTATATACAAGCGCAAAACTAAATATCAAGGGTAAGGAGACAATTTATTTCATATCGCGTTTGTTTGCGTTGTGAATTAAGTGCAATACGAAATATTTTTAAATATGCCGGGTCAAGGACAAGTAGGAGCGAACGTACCGGTCGCACAACCTCCACAAATACCGAATATGGGAATGTCGATAGGGATGATAGCGATGACGGTAGATTCGTTTAGTGGTCGCGAGTCGGTGAGTGAATATTTCGAAAAAATTGAGTTGCGGGCGCGGTTAGATAATTGGGATATGAAGACTACAGTAGATATTGTGAAATTTAGACTGTCAGGGGAAGCGTACAAATTTCTTAAAACAGATCCGACGTTAGAGGCGGCTAACATATCGTACGATGATTTTAAAAAGGCATTTATTAAGCGGTTTTCTCCAATTAGAATTCCGGGAGAGGCTCTTATTAAGCTGAGCAGATGTTACCAAAGGCATGACGAATCAGTTGCGAATTTTGTTACTAGATTAAAAGGGTTAGGAACAGAAATTTTTAAGGAAGATGGTGAAAACGCGACACCAGCTGAATTGTCCGGTTTAAAAAGAAAAAGCGAACAACTCGTATTGCACCAATTTAAATCAGGAATTAAAAAAGAATATTTACGTAATATGGGCACGTTGTTAATGAGAACAGAAAATTTGACTATCGATATGGCAGAAAACTTTGCGCGACAAGAGGAATTAAATATGGTTATGGTAAATAATAGGCAAAATTCGGGATCAGTACTAGCGATGCGATGTTTTAAGTGCGGTATGGCCAATCATATGGCAGAATTTTGTAGAAATAGAGTTAAAAATGGAGGACAAAATAGAAGTCAAAATTTTCAGCGATATCAGTATAATAGTAGACGCTCAAATCAAACGTCGAGTAGAGATTTTAGTAGAGGTAACCAAAATTACTCGGGTCCTGCACAAGGGAACTGGTCCGCGAATTATACACGGAATCGCGAATCATATGAGCGCCCTAGACCTCCTTCAGAAGAACTAAATAGTTCACAAGCTCAAGGTAGAAACTTATATCGAAATTCATCCCGAAATGAGGTTTCACGTATCGGTACAAGCAGCTATGTTCGAAATACGAGTAATAACGCGAATCATCAGCATCATACGACAACAAACAATCAAAATTCTTTAAACTAAACTTACCCTTTGATCGTTCCCCAGACCGAAGGGTGGAAACCTCCACGAAAATTCAAAATTTCGAAACAACTATTAAAAGTAAAAATATAGCGCAAATACCTAATGTAACATATACAGCGTTAAAGGAAACTCCGTGTGTTGTTTATTTATTTGCAAACGGTAGAAATCGCAGTTTTTTTCTAGATAGCGGCTCAGAAGTTTCCATTTTGGCAAGACACTGTGTTCAACAGGCAGAAATTGATAGGAGTAATGACTATATTCTGACTGGTATTACTGGGCACACTGTTTTAGCCGAAGGTACGGCATTAGTTACGCTAGGTACTGAACAACAAAATTTTGCTTGTCATAACATGGTTATTTGCGAAGATGATTTAATAAAAACCGATGGTCTTATAGGTAGAGACTTTCTAATAGAAAATAAGGCTATTATATCATTTGGAGAGGATATTTTACATATTTGGAATCAACAAATTTCAATAGTTTATTTAACGGAAGTGGAAGTTTGTTCCATTAGGGGAAAATATTTTACAGCGGGCAATTCTAGAAATCGGAATGCGCCTACTGATAGTTTTAGCAAAGTGAGTGATAGTAATTTTGATCGCGAAAACCAAAGTAAAGATATACAGGCCAGAAATCATCCTGATATATACGAAATTGTGGTTAAGGATAGTTGTACAAATAACGCCGGTTTAATTAAAGAAAGTTACGAGTTACTTAAACGTAGTTTAGATACTGACTGCAACGCCGTGTCCAGTGACTGTAAAATAACAGACAAAAATCAAATCACGGAAAGAAATAGCAGCGAGGAAATTATTTCAGAAATAAATAATGTTAATGTCAAAATAGAAGAGTTCGGGGATTTGAGCGAAACCGATGAGGAAGATGATAGGTTATATTATCGTAGTTTTAAACAAAGAGAAAACGAATTAAATTCAATTAATGAAATCAGAAGGGAAAGCAGGCCAAAATCTACTCCCAAAATAGCTTCTGAAACCAATACTAATAAATTGGCAATTAAAGTAAATGTGAGTGAAACTTGTGATGCGGTATTAGAAGATGAGATAATAATTCCTCCACGGTGTGAAATTTACTGCACCATTAAACTAACTGAAAACTTAAAGGGCGATAATCTTTTGATAGAACCTAGTGATACGGGTATAAATGGAGTGTTTGCTGCTAGAACATTATGTCAAAATTCAGAGGAATGTCCTATTCGACTCGTTAATGTTATAGATAAGGAAGTTATGGTAAAAAGTGGAACATTAATAGGATTAGCAACTTGCGTTAGTATGCCCCCAATAGTACAAGTTAATGCCGTGAAGCTATCTAAACCAGATGTTCGAAGCATTTTAGAACAGTTAAAGCTAAACCATTTAAGTAAGGAGACTGAACAGCTCGTTATATCACTAGTTACCGAGTACGCGGATATATTTAGCCTAGATAATGAAGTTTTAACCAGTACCACTAAAGTAAAGCACCAAATTGTAACCGAAAATACCGCACCAATTGCAAAGCGCCCCTACAGAGTGCCCTACCATCAAAGACCTATTCTTCAACAAGAGCTTGACAGATTACTGGATGCAAATATCATAAAACCATCTAATTCACCCTGGTCGGCACCGGTCGTCTTAATTGTAAAAGATCTACCTAATGGCGAGCGAAAAATTCGTATGTGTATCGATTATCGAGGACTTAATGCTGTAACAAAAAGGGATTATTATCCACTACCAAATTTACAAGAAAGCTTTGATTATTTTGGAAACGCTACTTTCTTTAGTTCTTTCGATGTTCGTTCAGCATACCATCAAATCGACATGGAGGAAGCTGATAAAGAAAAGACAGCATTCTCCACTTTAGGCCACCATTTTGAATTCACCAAAATGCCCTTTGGGTTGGTTAACAGCCCCAGTACTTTCCAAAGATTCATAAATGTTACTCTGTCAGGTTTGACAGGTGACATTTGTTTAGCTTACTTGGACGACATAATTGTTTTCAGTTCCAAAGATGCCGCCGATCATATTCAAAAAGTAAGAACCGTTTTCGATAGACTCCGACAGGCGAACATTAAGTTAAATCCTAGTAAGTGCCAATTTCTAAAAGACCAAATAAAATATTTAGAACATCTAATCGATAAACAGGGAATTAAACCAGATCCGGAAAAGTTTTCAGCGATTGAAAATTTTCCAATTCCGAAGAATGTACGTGAATTACGCGGATTTTTAGGGTTAGTAAGCTGGTATAGACGATTTATACCAAATTTTGCTACCACTGCTGTGCCGCTAACGAACTTAACAAAAAAAGGGGCTAAATTTGACATTACCGAGAAAGAACTTCAGGCCATTCAAACTCTTAAAAATGCTATTACTTCAAATACAGTATTAGCTCATCCAAATTTTTCGCAACCTTTCATCCTAGCCACAGATGCTAGTAGTGTAGGTATAGGAGCTATACTTAGTCAACTAGATGAGGGATTTGAGAAACCCATTGCTTTTTTCAGCAAAAAGCTTAATAAAGCCCAAAGTAATTATTCAGCAACAGAATTAGAACTATTCGGGGTTGTCGAAAGTGTGAAACACTTCCGCTGTTATCTTTATGGTAGAAAATTTACAATTATTACGGATCATAGACCTTTAAAGTGGCTGATGAACTTAAAAGATCCCAGTTCCAAACTAGCTAGATGGAATCTACAACTTTCAAATTACGATTTCGAAATAATTCACAGGCAAGGTAGAAAACACGGAAATGTGGATGCACTCAGTCGTTGTTTCACAATAGATGCTAAATTATCTACTTATAAACACTCAAAAGAGATCATTGAGTTTCTTAAAAGTAACAAAGTTACGAATTCTCGGGTAAAGGTCCAGAAAAGTACAATTTTTTCAGTAGAAGAAAACTATTCACTAGTACTGTGCGTCTCTAAAGATTTCAGCATGAGTCAAGGAATAGCTCGCGAATTTAAAAAGTTATTTGGTTGTGTTCAAGAATTAAAAGATCAAAACAAGGACGTAGGAGAGGTCGCGATACTTTCGTTACCAGTAAGGAATATATACTATTTAGTAACTAAAAGTGATTACTATGACCAACAGGCATATTTAACTCTATGGAATGCTTTTTGGGAATTAAGGAATATTTGTGTGCATGCTCAGGATCATAAAATCGCCCTGTCCAAATTTGATTTCCCGTTAGATACGTTAGACTGGGATATTATTTATACCATGATCCAGTACGTTTTTCTTGAAACTAGTATTGATATTTTAGTGTGTGATGTTGATTCAAAAATCGCTTCCATTAAACAAGTCGAACAGGAACCGCTATTCCTGCCGATTTGGGATAAAGATGCAATTATCAGGGCTCAACAAAATGATCATTTTTGCCAACAGATTAAAGTAGACTTACTTGACAACGACATTGATTATGTTATAGATAACGAAGGTTTGCTGTACAAATCTATAGAAAAGTTGTCAAAAGATGTTTTAGCAGCTCCTAAGTCGTACATTAGAAAGATTCTACATGACTTCCATAATTTACCGTATTGTGGACATCAGGGCCAATCAAAAACGTTATCTCTCATCCAGTCTAGATTTTTTTGGCCTAATATGAAAGCGGACGTTATTAAATACTGCCAAGAGTGTATTTCATGCAGCGAACGTAAAACATCTCCACATCTTAAAAGAGCACCACTTCAAAATCTTCCAGAAATTTTAAACCCATTTGAGAGAGTATCCATGGATGTTTGTGGTCCATTTGTAACTTCGTATCAGGGAAACAAGTATCTGCTTACCTTTCAGGACGCATTTACAAAGTATGTAGAAGCTTTTCCTATGCCAGATCAAAAAAGTGAAACTATTGCCAAAATTTTCGTTACCGAAATTATTTCTAGGCACGGTACGCCAAAACAATTACTTACCGATCAAGGCACAAATTTTATATCCAAACTAATGAAAGATATTTGTAAGCTCTTGCAAATTGAAAAGCTTCAGACGACTCCATTCCATCCACAATCGAATGGTATGATCGAAAGGAGTCACCGCGTTTTTAAGGACGTAATATCTCACTACGTGTCCAGAAGTCAACAGGATTGGGATAGTTGGATTCCGTATGTGTTAATGTCATATAGATTCAATATACATAGTGCCACGGGTTATACCCCCTTTTTGTTACTTTACGGAAGGGATCCAATTTTCCCATTCGATGAAATTATAAGACCTCAATCCGTTAAGTACGACTCTGATCATAATTACGTCTCTGAATTGCTTGGACGTTTAAATAACGTGTACACTACCGTTAGAGAAAATTTAAAAACTGCGCGCGACAAGCAGACATATCAATATAATAAGAAAAGTAAAGATAGGAATTTTTATTTAGGCCAACTTGTGTATCTGCATGATCCTGCTATTGGAACAGGGTTATCTAAAAAGTTAACAAAACCATGGAAAGGACCTTACCGTATTATTGAAATTAAAGGTCCGGTGACCTACCGAGTCAAAAAATTAAATAGTCACAAAGAAGTTATAGTACATGCGAATCGTTTAAAGCCTTGTTTGTACGACAACTATTCAGAAAGCGATCAGCCGACGGATGCTATTCCAAAATTAAATTTAGAAATCGTAGAAGAGTCGGAAGCAGTATCAGAACCGGTAAAGCCAGCCGATGCTGCACGGGTGATTATCCAAGGATTTGGACAAGCACCTGTCCAGCCGGTTATAGAAGAACCTCCAACTCCCTTGGGGACGGAAATTCGCGAAGGTGTTAGGGTGTCTAACAGACCACATAGACCCCCTAAACGATTTACGTTTTCAGAATTCGATTAAGTCACTTCGAAAATTCTAAATTTGTTAGTTATAAGCTAAATAGATATAAATTGCAATTATTAGTATTATAATTGTTGAATTTTCTTAATTTATAGATATAACGATACCACAAGTGCCACTAACTAACTGTCATTACACCGGGTGTGCATAAACATTAAAAGAACATGATATCTACATTGATCTACGTGACCATATTAACTTTTGTGGAAATCCAGGCCTTTATAGTGTAKGACKGCCGCGGACCGAACGTTAATGTGAGTGTAGTTTCTTTAAAAGACATTTCACCCTGCCCAGAGGCTGAACAGGACTACACCAGCGAGAGGAAAAACATACAGATTGTACAGCGTAATGAAGTAAAAACCGTACATGTACAAGCATGCCTAGTTGAAATTACACGCATTATAATGCATTGTGGAATGCATAGCCACAGTTCAGCTGTATCGGGAGGATTATCAGAGCAGATATTTGCTCTAGGAAGCCAATCTTATCGAGAAGCACACCGATACAAAACTATACGTGTGTACAATCAAATCATTGGCAATCTCATACTGAACGTCACCAGCATTGTTGGATGTGACATAACTATGCTTGTTAGTTTATGGGACACATTGGCAATGTGGGCAGTTCACCGTCATCATCGGAGACAGTCTAGGGCCCATGAGCCGACAGTCGGATATTCCGGTCCAAATGATTCCGTAGAAATTTGCATGGACGAAACTGGGCCGAACTCAGTTCCCAATAATATCCACAATCACATAACAAGTTCCAGATATTCGCTAGAAAACAGCCGAAATTCTCTATACCCCACCTTATCTCACTGGACGGAAACGTAATTACTTWTCGAAGAAAACATACTCTAAGGGGATTTTCAGGTTTCACTCACACAACGTACATGATCCCAGGTCGATCCAACTCTTCCTGCAAGCAATAGACCGGGCATGCAATTTCCTTGCATCCTTTCTTATCTCCTTACCCATTTATAAAGTATTTTTGCACCCCTATAGAGTATTAACTAGGAACTACATCAAGAAGGACCGCTGCCCCAGGAGAAGCAGCTGACCGGAGACGTAGCCACCAACAACGGGCAAACTGGGATGATTGTGATTAGTGTTAGTGTCCAGTGCGGTCGACAGAGAGTAAACGAAGTAAAGGTCTTTCTACAGTGGTCGTAAAACATTCGTAAAACATTCGCGTTAAGCATTTATTTGGAGAAATTAAATTAGGATTATACTTTTTAGAACATGTTTTGGTTGGGTGTTAAAGTTTTTTTTTGTATACAGGGATATGTTTTTATGTTAGGTATAGGGGGTAGATAAGTGGGAATATTTAGTTAAGCTATAGTTAAAACTCTGAGTGGTCCAGAGAAACACAGATTAATTCTGAATTAACTTTATACGCTTCGAAGATTGAGTAGAAGTGATAATTCAATTCTTGTTTAAATATTTTAAAAAAATGCCTTTCGGAAGTAGGACATTTTTTTCTTGTCGGCGAGTATTGTTATACCCCTAGGGTATTCCAAATTTTTGTATTTTTCTAAATTATCGATGTAATATTAGCAGGAAGTTAGGAAATGCTTACGACAGTCGTCGGAGCGGATGGACATAGCCCGCTACCGCCAAAACGCTAAATCGTCAGATCTAGCTGTTTTTAAGTAGGTCGGTCGACGTCCGCCGATTTGACGACGTCTTCAAAAATTTCGCGTTAACAAAAAACTTCCCAACCGGAAAACCAAAGAGTCCTGGTTCATTCGCGGTCGCGCCAACATCAAAATTTTCATACAGTAGAGTTTAGCTAATTGAATTTTCTCGTGCGCGATTATTATTCATTCGTCAAAGATAAATCAAAACTACCGAGGGGCTCCCCAAGAAAGACGGAACATTTGGGTTGGTAAGTTTTTGAACAGATTAACGCCGCAAGTTTTTATCGGTTTTTTTTTTTTTTTTAATAACAATATATTAATTTTCACAATTCATTCACTTTAAATTCAAACAATCGACTCCTGCTTCCGAATGTTCATTTCAGTATATTCTTTCTTTTTTGTAACAAGTCACACTTTAACGTTAATGTAAACCTCCAGTTATCTATAGACTCAATATACGTGCTGAAACTAAAGTTAGCCTTTTTAATTAGTAACAACTTAGTTCCCAAACATTAACAGCGACCCACTAATCTCCGAAGAGTACAGCGTTGGAAATCGTCCATTTTCTCAGGAATTAGGATAAGAGTTCAGGTTCCCTCACCTTACGAGGGTGGTGGCAGCGTTACCCGGCCATACCTAAGATAGGGGGTCGTAACAGTAGCTTGTTTTTGTTTTGTTGCAGTCGTTAGATATGAACGGCTACTGCTTTCCAAAAACATGCTGTTAAAATCTTTTGTAACAAATATTTTTTAATGAATTGCACCCATTTTCACCTCGAATATTGCTATATGAAAGCCCTTCTTATATATAGGTTTCACAAGGCCTACTTTTAATTTGTTCCATTGATGAATGTATTACGTGATCAGATCAGCAGTTTTCTTCAAGACCTTTACTGGAATTTCATCATCATCATCATCATTAAGTCAATACCGAATTGGACTGGTAGCTAAAAAACGCAGCTTTTCCATTACTAATAAAAGAATGTATCTCCATTTCAATTCAATATGTTATCAAACAATAATGAGTAACTGTAAAATAATGCAACGTCATTATATCAAAATCACGTATTCTGAAATTCAGGATACGTGTATATCACAAGGGCAAATATCCTAACCTCCTTTACGTAAAATCCCCGCATTAAAATCACCCATCTCACTTCATCCGTGCCCCTTTTATGCATCTAAATATCCATTTTTCATTGCTCAGGAGTGCAGAGGTGCTAAAATCCGGGGCACTGAATAACGCAAAGTATGAATACATAAAGCGGAATCCTCATCCTTTCCAGTCTACAACACTCTCTCGGAAACGCTTTCAGAATTAGAGCTAAATATTTATGGGGCGCTGCAAATCGGGAGCTTTTATATTACTTATACAGTAAAACTGAGCTATAAAAGCTCTCGAAAGCTCCTCTGAGCGGAAGCTGCGACGTATACTTTACACTCCTCGGTTCTGTGTAATAGAAGATAATGTTTATAAATATGTATGTGTAAATGTAAGGCTTAAAGTGTTCTCAGATTATTCATGGCGGTCCCCGCCGCTACCGCCCCCGCCATTAAAGCGCACCCCGCACTTTTCGCTTTGCATACGTTCTTTGAGAATAATGTACCTGCTGCACAGCGCGCCGAACGACACATTCTCAACGGGAGATAATATGAACTTGCAAATTCGTTCTGCACTTGTGTCTCAATGAAAAAACTCTCATATTAATGAATATGCGTTTCTAATTATTAAAGTTATATTGAGCTCGTAGTTGTATATAGCTAAAATTAGATATGATTGCAAGAAATTATTGATTAGGAGGACACAACTTAAAAATATAGGTATGGCGTGAAAAATTAGAAAGTGCTGAAAAAAAGTTACTCCCTTGAAATGCACTGAGAAAAAGGTTTTGCTGGGTAAACAAAAAAATAGTAACGTCAGCAAAAAGTTTTTGTAGAAATAGGGACAGCAAAACTTTTTGCCCTCACAACAAGGAAAATTTGCTACTTTATTTTAGCTACACTTGCAAATTGTCTCAACAATTACTACAAATAATCTTTGCTCCCGCAACCAATACCAACTTATACGTAAAACCAACAGAGTAACCGTTACCAAAATTATTTGCTGCAGGTAATAATACCGCTTGGCAACCACAAAGAAATATGCTTTTTAGTAGCAACCGATGAAACTAATACCCCTTTGCTACGAAGACAAAGATATTATTTGGTTGTTTACTAATCAGTAATTTATGAAGTATCTATAGACATTGAAATAATAATGTATTGAGTTTCAGATAATAATTTATTGTTATTTCAAATATCGCTGAATCATTAAACTGCAATAATAAATACTAATATGTCAAAATATCGACATCGGAATACCGAAAACTAAAAATAAACGATGTATACATTAGATCTAACTTGTTTTATTTCACGTATAAACAAGTATATTTAACAAAATAAGCGTATTTCCACTAAAGACAAACATATCAAAATGGGGTAAAAGAACAAACATTGTAACAAACTGCTTACTATGTATATTTAGTACACAAAAGATTATAACACACAGAAAAATGAACGAACTCACACTACTCAAAATCACCGTAGCTCTATAAGCTTTCAGATACTTCAAAAATTTTAGGCGAGGCCCTAATTGAGGTATTAATTTCCTCGCACTGCTTTCTGTAATATATGTAATGCTTTCCATATAATGCCCTGTTCTGTAAAAAGAAAAGTACAACATTGTAGTATTTAGCTATACATTCATTTTTTAACAGTTTACAAAAGCCAGAAAACTTCTGTAATATAGTTGCTACATCAAAATCGCTTGTATCTACCTCTTTTAGTTTAAAAATTATTGCACATTTTCGCAGGTATTGCAATCGCCTTTTTTCACAAATTTCGGAATAATTCCGGAGTGGTGCTTTTTAGAAATATCTAATAAAAACAGGGTGTTTGATTAACAAGATGGTAATAAAAAACAGTAAGTGTGCATTTCCGGTACAACCAGAAGAGGCCATCCATAAGAAGGTTTAGGTTGTATAGTAATGAAAAATCCAAAAGATCTATGCTAATGATAATATGATTGATCCTATTACAGGGACAGATAAAAAACAAAACTTATTTGAAACCGACTTGTTCTTTATTGAACATCATTTGAAACAAGACAACTGTAAAATTAGTTTTCCTAAATGGTTTGGTCTTACCTCAAGTATTGTTTAATTAACTAATCACGTTGTTAAAAAGCCCTAAATACAAGATTAGAAAAAACACTTTCATCTTTTTGAAACAAATTAACGTTCCTCTTCAGACTACCCGCATTATCATCAGCTGAGTGTTTTTATTTGTAGGTTTTGTATAACGAAACGAAGCAAAGGAATCTAGCTGGTAATATGGATGATTTTAAACTTTTGGGAGGAGTATGCATAAAACAACAACATTATACAATGAGCCTTCCTCCTGGATTATAATAAAATAAGACTATGACAACTTTTTAAAGCTGAGGACACAAATGCTTAAATTATGTTTATTTTTATTGTAGTTAAAAATCTACAAGCACTAATGTTTATATAGGAATTAGCCGAATTAAAATTATTAGATATGGAAATGGTCTACAATTAATTTTCTAACATATATACATCTAAACATCACAGTTCCCTCATACCTACATGAAACACATTTGTGGTTGCATGTGAAAAAGATTACCAGAAATGAACTAGAATGAAAAGAAAGTCTTCAAAAATTATGCATTTGAGTCAGCCTTCAAATTAGATATTAGGATAAGTAAAACAAGTATACAATCGCCACTGCTTACTAAAGGATAATCTCGTATTTGCAACATATATTTTTACAAATCCTGTCTTCCCTCTTTTTCATTTTTTATGCAATTGTTCCAACACTCTATGTTAAAAGATAACAAAAATTGATCAGATATGTGGATTACCAAGTAAATAACTATGTAATAGAAGCATGTCCAGCATTTCTTTGTTAAAAGAGCTACAGTAGATATAAATATTTCGACAAAAAGCTAGTGTTCTATTTTAAGACACAAATTCCGTTATAATCAAAATAAACTAGTTGCGTACCGTCCAAAGACACTCTGCCGGTCAACGCGATGGTTGAATTTGAACCGTGAAGCGCGAGACTAACAAAAATATCGAAATGATATTTATTTTTCCGGTTTTTGTCATTTAATAACCATCACATTGTTTTCTTTTACGTAATACGCCTAAAAACGTAAAATTAAATCCTGACAAAATCGATTCATGCTACAGCGAACTCTAATTTGACGGCTTTTTGCGTTACACACACATTAAAATATTTGCATTTTCGTGCGTTTTTGTCCAGGATAATGTGAAGTACAGCCGTCAGCGTACTGTGTCCTCACGTAAAGTGATTAAAACGGTGCTGGAGTCGATGCAGATTAAAAAGCTTGCTTGGATATTAGAATCTCTAAAAGCATTACGGATCCTATGAATATGAATATACGACTGCAAATTGTTTACGAAACGCAGGTTCAGAAGGGTGAAGTGGTTTTGTAGATGACGGTTACTTTAAATGTCGTAGCCTTAAATAACCAAGTGACATTAAGTTCTTACGACTAACTGTTAAGTCATCAGAATAAAAAACACTTAATTTACTGGAAAATAAAACGATAACTTGATAAGCATTTGTAATACTAATAATAATAGAAACAAAAAATAAGCATATATATATACTGTAAAAATAAAAGAGAAATGCGTATTTAACGCGCAAGTTTGCTACCTTTGAGCTATTCCATTTCAATAAACATTCAGTAATACAGATGTTCACTCAATAATATCCTTTTGAAGGGGTGCTACTATCCATCTAATAACCACTGATAAAATTCACTGATTTTATCGAATCGAAATTAGCATATAATTCCCTGTTTAAATCCATTGTCATCGAATTTGCTGTGCATTTTACGCCATATGTCGACCGGTGCATGTTTTAATGCGAAATCTTTCAAACATGAACCCCTCCGCACTACAAACGGCTTTTTATGCTAGGCAGATAGTAATCTAGATGCTAACAAGCCTGTCGGAAAACTTACCGACTCTCTCTAGGTTTACTCTTAAAATATGATACTTTAAACATAGTCTGAAATAAATAACAACTGGTAAGCATCAATCAAGGTTTAGCAWACCTCTTCAAGTAATGTAAATACTTGGCTCATGTKATGATGGGTAATATAATCGTTTCTTGWCCAGTCAGTATACTCAAATGCTATTTCAACTTTGAAATGGAATTAGCTCGTTGCAAAGAAACTCAAATTTTTTATATTTATATTTGGCGTTAGGTAACTTAAACCATACAAAGTTTTAAATTAAAGTTTTTAGATTAAGTACTTTTGGTCTTTTTAATAATAAAAGCTTACGGAAAATAAATACAAACTCTTCCTGTAAGTACAGACACCTACCGATTGCCAGGTCATTTGTTGAACATTTGCGAACTACAGCTTAGGTTGGTAAGGTCGATAAGTACAGAGATCTAGGTTCATTGATGGCCCAATGAACGTTTGAGTTGTAAAAACCCGGCGAACAAAGAGCCCAGTGGAGTAAAATTACTTTGAATGATTAATCTGTGATGTTCATTTAACTCAAAGTCAACTACCCCCTCTACCAAGTATGGAAGATAGACATTTTCACATCTAACTTGCAGATGTATTATAGATTCAACCATCATAGTTTTTTTGTTATTAAAAAGTCATATAGCCTAGAATATTTTATTACAGCACTTGGTCAAGGTGTTTGCTGCTAATTACTGCCAAAGACTTTGAGTAATAGAAGCATTCCTAGTTTAGACAAACTGTGACCATAAGGCATGGGGTCTGGTATTCTGGAAATAGTCCTGTTTTCAATCTATTGTACGTGAATAACCTGGTCTTTCAATTGACGCTTGTCAATATTAATAACATTATTCGATGAAACATATAAAGATCTGCCACCAAAAATGTGAATTTGGTAATGTGGGCTAGACTCTTTTTTTCGACAAATTTAATATATTGGTAGGTATGACAGTAAGGTGTAATAATACCATTACCGCGCAACATACCAACGTGTTTACCAACGTTGCAAAGTGAAAAATTGATACTGAATAGGTGCGCATATATTGAAAGAGATTATTGCTTAAAATTATAACTGCATAAATATGTATAAAAGGTACAGAGGGTAACTACCCACAGTGTTCTTTATCTGGCAGTAATCAGCCAAAGAAGTAAGAAAGAAACTGAAAAGGACATTTAAGATTTACATATTAGCCCAAGTAACAGACAATACAGAAAAAGAACTAGAAAGAAGCTGAGGTCATAGACAGTGAAGAAAACGAAGGTACTTCCGAGAACAGTATATAGATACAGCGAGAGAGGTTTGTGGAATAGAAAGGAAAAAACAAACACGTGGAAATAATATTGCCACGAATTTTAAGTCAAGTAGGTTATTTATTTAATGAACAATTATAAAATTATTTATAACTCAACACATAAGTTAGTATTATCGCACGTTAACTTATAGATTTCGCTACTACAACCGCTGATTATAATCGCATTCGTTTCCAATATTCCAATTACTATCTATATTTTCACCTCCTGTCAGACCTAGACCGTTGGTTGGGCTGTTGCCATGGTGCATGGCGACGTTGTCAGGTTGAGCGAAGCTAGAATATCTCTTTGTTGATGGTTACGTCGCCGTCGTAAGAATATAAAAGAGAAAGTTAATAAAGAATAGAAATAGAGGGAATATCTGGCAGGACAGTAGAGAAGTATATAAAATATGAAGAGCAGCCAATAAAGGTGACTATATGGTAAAGAAGACAGAAAGGACATCACGGGATTGTACAGAGAACTGTCACATAAACAAGACGATATAATGCTACAATAGTAAAAAGAAAGATCGTAGGGCACATCTATAAAAAGAAAAGTTACGAGGCACAATGAAATCCGGCCAGAAATTATTAACTACGTGGGACGAAATAAGGAAATATAGAGAAACTAGCAAAAGTATACAAGAAACACTTGATCGGAAGATTTAGAGAGCATAAAGATAGGTCAGAAATATACGATACTTCTGTTTATCATTTTTACATGTAATATAGGGAACTAACGTGGCCAATTGTGACGAAAAAAGGTATTAATAACAAGGTACCGATAGCTCTATAAAGTGTGACTAAGGTACTAGGAATAAGTAAGACTAATAAATAATTTTGAGCACTCAGATTTTGAAGTTGTACTTTTGGTTAGGGATTACATAATGAGAAACTAAAATTAGTTTACAAAAATACTGTAGAGATAAACTGGCAGAATAATTGGGTTATATAAGGTTCCGCGCTAACTAAATTTCGTTTTCTACCACAAAGTAGTACTGTCATCTATCTACTAACTAAATAGTTTCCCGCCGACTGCTTTGAAGGTTATGTACAGCTGCTGATGTGAGTTGTGGTTTTGGCGGACTAGACAACAATAATTTAACGGTAAGTGCTTAAGTGGACTCCAAGATTAAGCTTTTTCGGATTTGTTTCACTCACTTCCACTATTATCAAAACTGACACACATTTTATATGCTTTGCGTCAACTAAAATAGTTACATAGCAGAAATCAGGCCCTATGCAATAGATATCAACTGTTCAAACTACTGGTACACGAAATCATCTCACGACCAGTCAATAAACACCTGGTCATTTATTGGTGTTTTGGCATTTTTACTTTTGTCGCAGTTTAGCTCACAGTGCTGAAAACTTTAACTGTCCTTTATCCTTTTCTAGAGTTTTAGGCCTGTATAATAAACTTTACCAGTAAATGAACAGAGGCAAATTTGGAACATCCGCTCTGTTCATTCACTAGCTTCAGGTAATCAGTTAATGAACAAGGTGCATTTACATGGTATTCATGAAATTTGTGCCCGATTAGAAATTTTATTTTTATGCCATTCCATTATTTACTTATCTACAGATGGGTGATCCACAGAGTTCCAAAAGATACGAACGGTTTCGTTATACCGAGGAACAGCTCAACAACGCTGACTTTGATACGGGACAATAGTATGACACTGAATAAAGCTAATCAATTATATGGCATACCAAAAGGCACCCTACACAATAAACTAAAGAAAAAAGTACCACAAAATCGGAAAATGGGCCCTGCAACCCAAAAAGAAGACAGCATTGCACAATAGATTTTCCAAAAAGCCCGACTTGGTTTTCCATTACACTCAGACGGCATAAAGGGTGCAATCCAAAGGTTTGGAAAGCAAGTCCGAGGCCAGATCCATTTACAAATGCAAGACCAGAAGTAAATTGGTTAAAGTTAWTTTTAAAGGCACMAAAACTTAGTTTCCAAAAAATGCGGAAGTAATATCAAAGGCCAGGGCTGCGGTTTCTGAAACAAGCGTCAGGGAATGGTTTTCCTGTTTTTACGAGAAAATAATTGCCGTGAGATTCTCGAAGAGCCAGAAAGAATATTAAACTGCGGCGAAACGGGTGTGCAGACTTGCCCAAATAGCAGAAAACTACTAGGAGCGAAAGATGTAAAGAACTTTTATGAAATTTTAACAGGGCAAGAAAAAGAGAGCATCACACTTGTTTGACGGCGCTAAACAGTATCTACAATATTATTACCTTCATTGTGGCTGAGCAATTCATGTTAAACGACTGATGCTCACAAAGATTTGGAATTTAAATTATGTAAACTCAATGCCCACTCAAAAGTCAACGGAATACCAGCAAGAACTTGCAACCAAACACTTCATGCCTTAGGAGGTCGTCTGTGATTTGAGTTTCTACGAAATACAGGTAGCATCAACCTTGTGGTTCGGATGACCACCATCATACAAATCACCACTAAGAAGAAAAAGAGACATAAGAAATCAAACTAACTAAAAAATTCGACCTGATATCGCTTCCTTCGCTGCATCAAAACCTTTTGCCTTAATTTCCCGCCGAAATCGGTATCAATCGCACACAGTTCTGCACGCCAATCCATCGGGGAGCAGCGAGGGTGAAATATCTACACCATTATCTTGTATTCTGTATAAGTAAGTGCGGATGGAGTCTATATTTATTGGGTCCTTTGTGTGCTTTTATGCGGCGACCGTGCCCCCTTGCGGGGCAAATTTCGAAAACAACGCAATTGAGTAAGCGGCGTGCGGCGCTCTCCTTTGTGCCGGCGCTGCCTCGAAGCCAATAACATATTATCTCACTTTTGTGGAGGGATAAAAGCCCCGGGCGCAGAGACAGCCACTGAGATTGAATGATGCGTCTATGGGTTAAGCGGATATAGAGCTAAGAACGGTGATGATATGTATGAAACAAAATTAGGTATGAAAAAAGTTTAATAAATCAAATAACTTTTATTGTTGAAACACTTGAATAAAAATAGTATATCGTTTCATTAGGATTAAGTTATGCTGGTTATCTGGCGAGCAAATTTTAATCCGAATCTCCAAGCAAAATCACCAATTTAACTGTTAATTCGAACGAAGTTATTCAAACCACATTGGTACTTGTTCATACTCTGTATTTAATGTAAATGCGAATAGACAATAATAATTATTGTAAATATTATTGAATAAACTTTTTCAAATTATCAAGTTTTAGTCCTAGGATTAATGGTGACAACTTTAGCTCCTAAGATTAAAAGAGAAAACTTTTATTGCCAAGTATTTTTTAATAGCAAGGAAAATGTCAGCGTTAGAGACTCCGAACGGTAAAAAAATACATACTTTGGTAATAAGTAGAAGAAAGAGAAAAACAGCATTGATTGCTTGATTAAGACAGCTGGCGGTCAGAATTTCTGCCATTCCTGGATATACCATGGGTTGGAGACCTACATGCTCATTGCTAGCAGTGCGACTGCCTAGCGCATGTTAAGGCAGTATAGGGACTAGAATAGGAAGGTTATATAGGAACATTCATATTATTTTAATGTTTTCTTGGTACCGTTGACATCATTAGTCCATTTAAGAGTCGCTTCTTCCCAGACTTCTGAATTATCCTCTCCATATTTGTTTTCAATCTAAAGCACGGTCTTCCTCTTTTTCGTTGATTTCGGTTTAGTTTTCAGGTTTTCCTTAATATGTGAWCTGCCTCTCTCCTTTCTAGTATTTCATCACGTATGTCTCTATTCTTTTTACGATCGTTCTGTCATCCAAGATTTCCACTGTTGCCGTACGAGTACGGTGGTATGTATTTGGTCAAAGGATATTTTTGCCTTAGATTGTCATTTTATTGTTTCTTGAATTATTTGTCTAAGCACTGCGTTTGTTCTTCTGTCGGTTAAGACATGTACACCTACTATGCATATTGTCTACTTAGATATTTCTGTGCTTGATGTCGGTTTGGCTCGGCTGCATCGTTCTTCTTGTTGGAGGTCATTTAAGAGTGCTGAGATTCTGTCGGCATTTTCCATTGAGTTTTACATAGTTCGTAGTTCTTGAACAGTTTTTTCCAAGCTACTTCTGAGCTTCCATTTGTTTCATCTAAAGTGATTCATATTTTTTTTGCTTATTTTTCTTGTATGGTTTTTGTGTTCTATTGTATATTTCGTGAGCCAGTTTGCTTCGAGAGCAACCTATATCTAACTAGATACACGAAACTACTTCACTATAGCGATAGCAACAATAATAATAGTAACGTTTCCTTCTGTTATTTCGTCTATGTATGTTTATCCGATCGCTTGCTGGATATGATTTTTCTATGTGTGCTTTTTTATATATTCAGGGATTCTTTACGACCGTGGCCTTATTTCCATGCCTTCCTGGTCTCTAGGCAAAGTTATAGCACTCTCATAGTGATTTACTTTCTCTAATTGAAGGCTTTTTGTTCCAAGTCATTTATGAGTGTTGGAATTTTTTTGAGTTGTATTTTGGCCGTAGACCTTCAACAGTTTTTTCCAAGTTGCTTCCAAACTTCCACGTTTTGTCTGGTCTGATTTAAAATTTTCTTCCTGCCCGAATTATGTGTTATTGTTAGACAACGTTGTTCTTTAAAGTTCGCCCTCTGATAAATTTAGACCATATTTTCTTCGTTATTTGGGGACAAAATATGTAACAACAGTAAACTTTATTAATCGAAGTCCTGAAAATACACATGTAGTAGTAAAAAATTGGTGAAGTGCGGAGTGGAAAGCACATTTTAGGCTTGTCGATATTAATCCATTTCACAGTTGTAAACTGGCCATTGTAACATTTAAAACTTTGTTAATGAAAACTGATTTGTCTTAGTAGTCTATTCACATTAATAACATGTCACAACTTCTTGGTTTACAGGAATAATGAGGGGGGGATGGAATATGCTGGCAAAATTGTTTGCGACTACACCTACACGAGTTAAATTTGCACAAATAACATTTCCTATCATTGGTCACTTTCTCCTATCATACCAATGTTTCGAACAGTGGAGACACATTGGTGCGAAGTATTATTAAAAAATTATGGAACAGCAATGAAGGAGAGCAACTTCAAATGCATAACAGTAGAAAAAAGAAGAAGTGACAAGAAACGTGGGCAATGGCACTTTCTGTTGCTAACAGTAAAAGAGCCGTTTCTGTTACGCAGTAGTTCCCGGAAAAACAGCTAGGTAGCTTTGTCAGCATGTCAGTATTTACTGATAGATGGCATAGCCATCTACTTTTACACTAACGTTATAAAAAAATTTCTGTGTGTGTAACAGTTAGATAGAAGGTTTGTTATATAATCAAATTTAAAAACGTACAAGTAATATTAGGTAGACATTTTATGTATCGTACTTGTGAGGTTGTGACTACGGTAAGCCCGTTAAATTGTACTGTGATGGACTAAAAGATGTTTTCAGCCTGTCGCAATGGTAAAATTCACATACTAAGTGGCAGTGGCGTTAGCTGCACCTCACAAAGCTTCCAACAGTGCAAGGGTGTAGACTGTAGAGCTTACCACAAGCCTATTTTACCAATAATTGTTATTTCTCATCTTTGAAAGGAAAGCAGAACCGTAAACTGCTAGAAAATCTTTATAAAACCATCAATTTCGTGACTAACTTGACCTGCAACCTTCAGTAAAGTATATTGTGTTTATTGTAGCTTGGCAGCAGTTACTAAAAGGTGGCACAAAGCCCGTGTTGCATGGATCATTTATAAAAACCCTGTATTACTTAAATATCATAGTTTGATTTGATTTTAGTTATTAGTTATTACTTACGAATTGTATCTGTGCTGGATTTAAGGAGTTCTCATATTAAACACTAATAATT
This sequence comes from Rhyzopertha dominica, assembly GCA_025024175.1. NCBI lineage: Eukaryota > Metazoa > Arthropoda > Insecta > Coleoptera > Bostrichidae > Rhyzopertha > Rhyzopertha dominica. The sequence goes on from QCXZ01000137.1 coordinate 15,859,393, forward strand.
TACGTGCAATCGAACGGAACACCTTACGACACTTTATTTACTTCCTGAAGTGCATATTTTCAGGACAAGAGCTTTGTAAGTTATATTCCGAAACGAGCGGGGAAATGAGTTGGAAAGACTTACATGAAAGGCCCAAGCCCAGCATTCATAAGTTTATATTGGAATCATGCCGAGTTAACAATGTGGGTAAATCCCAGACACAAAAGATGGAACAGGTGGAATCATGCTGCGGTACAAAATAGAGCAGAGATCGAAATCGAATGCATTGTACGCAAACAAGATGATAATATTACACGATTATGTCCACCAGTACAGACAGCTATGATTTCACAGATAGACGGGTAGAACTAGTCACATTTTCGCTGTGAAATATAAAGCTGCGGCTGCATCAGTATTGCATTCACGTGCCATGAAAAAGAAACATCGCGGTGCTGCGTTGTACGTACCCTGAGAAACCCTTAACTCACGCGAACGCCACTAAAATCTTCGCCACTCTACATAAGCAGCTTTGCTAACGCCGATGTGCGTTTCAATAGCCTGCGAAGTCCCAAAAGTAAACGAAGCTTTTCAAGGATGAAACGACGACAGTGATATCCTATTTCATGTCAAATCTCTTGGAAATATTCATACATGATACACGCCGAAAGGAAAATGATGCCAAATGGCGATGTACTTAACGAGATACATGATGAAGGCGAATTTAAGATATAGCGATCATAATGGAATGTGGTACTACATGATCGTTGAATGGTAGACGAGCAGGGGCGTAACCTTGCAGTTCCTCGCAAAAATTTAAAATTACTTTAATTTCGTGTTTCTTCATTTTGTTGAAAATTATGCATTATGCTTGCTAAAGTTGAAATGCTTCTGGAACAAGTAGTAGTATTATGGGATATGGTTTTCACTAAACTCTTATTGAAATTACTTCGAAAAATTTATGTTTTTACAGATATCAATAGTATGTAATTTTATCTTCTCAAAGATACGTTACCCAACCCTTAACATACTTGAAATAAATCATCTGCCCTGGTCAATCCACTCTCACCCTACGACTAGTTTCGCGCTGTTGGGCTTCATCAGGTAGGGATAGAGAACAACTTGACCACGACAGACAGTCGCCTTAACCGTGGCGGGCGGACTGGTGCATGTGAGAATACGAGCGCAGATGCCCTCAGTGCCATCTAAGCGGAACTCTGCGAGCTAGGCGGTCTATAACTGTGATAGACACCGACCTAGTGCAGGTTCCTATTCATGGCATCGGAGGAGCTACTCCGTAAGCAAAGATGAAACAAATCATCTGCCCTGGTCAATCCACTCCCACCCTACGACTAGTTTCGCCCTGTTGCGGCTCATCAGGCCTCTGCCTCTGTAGAGAGCATATTGATCACGGCAGTTCCGTTTAGATGACATCTGCCCTCGTATTCTCACATGCATTCTTAACATACTTAAATTAAAAGTAAATCTAATAATGAAAACAAAAAGGAAAATATATAAAGACAAACAATTATTTTATTCCTAGCGTAGAAAAATATTCAAAATCCTGTCGGAGTAATGGAACTGGTTGGGTTTCGAGCAGTTTTACTCAACTGGAGTGTAAATTTTATCCTTGTTCGATGCTTAAGTTATTGTACTAATACATACCACTTTGTTTCAGCTTAAAAAGATAGCTAAGAGGGCAGTATCAGGAACGCACAAATTCAGTACGGTGATTGGTATATCTGGCGGATTTTGCTATTGTTACACCATAAAATAGTATGGGAATATAGAAGGTATGCAACTATCTCGGTCGAGGTATAGAATTTGGTAATAAATAATCTACCTAGTCTAAAATTCAGTATACAGGCAACATCATAGATTATGAAATCAGATGACTGAGTTGTTATATTCCCAATTAAAAAAAAAGAATACTGACATTTGTTAAATCGTTATAAGGTGAGCGTTTAGCGTTTTAAGGCCAGTCCTTAGCCTAGCCTACATTATTCTACAGATATATAGCCAGAAACAGCAGATTTGTTTCCTTTTTCAACCATCTGTAATGTTGACAGATGTATAGGAGTGTCATATAAAGCCGATAGGAGCCCTATGTCGCCGATAACGTACACAAATTTTCTATACTAAATGCTTTGCAGTGAGTAAATAGTAATAAACATACAATTTGCATCAGAGATTCAAGACAAGGATGGGGTTTTGCATTTTTTAGATTTAAATATTAAAATTGATTAAGCCAGTAATAAACACTTATTTAGTAAGTAATTTAGAGTAAGAATTTAGGATGGCAATGCCATCTGTCAGCATTACACTGACATGATGACAAAGCCACCTAGCTGCCAAAATTTAAGCATGCAGTTGCATGCCAATTTGTCGGGCTACAGGTCACTTCCTTTAGGAAGTAGTACCCGTTATGACAGCTAGGTGGCTTTGTCATCATGTCAGTGTAATGCTGACAGATGGCATTGCCATCCTAAATTCTTACTTGCATCATACCACTGCTTTGGTATATAAGCAAAACCAGTTCTATGCCGTCTACACTAGACCTAGACTGATGAGCTGTAATGACAGCGAAATAGATCTATCTGCAGTTGGTTGAGGTGTAGACAGCACAGCATAGACATGCATTTTAACTTATTTAGTATATTTCACAAAGCAACATATACGGGGACAGTCATAAATAGATATCCCTTGCATTCGTGGCAACACAAAATGGTTGCCTTCAGATTATTTGCAATCCCTATGAGCATAACAGACATTAATAATGAGGTACAGTTTATTAATAATACAGAAGTAACGAATTGTTATAGCATACTTATAGTGTCACGGTTGATTCAGCAGAAAACTAAAACAATCCTCACGACTAAAGTTTTCATCTCAGGTAAAAAAAAGCAACGAAAAAACATCCCTGATGGGATCGGTAAATTACAGGTGTCTAAAATCATAAAACGATGTTGCCCAACTGCCATCGAGTCATTTAAAACTATCAATAATATTCGGATGAGTATGGGTAGAAATAAAGATCCAGCGGATTTGTTGGATAGGTGTGGTGTATATGAGCTCAGCTGCCTGTGTTGGTAAAACTATTAGAAATTTTCGTAAACGTATCAAAGAACATATGTACGCATACAGAAGTGTTGATAATAATACATCCCACTGTGCTAACCACCTTAAATTAGAAAAGCATACTTTTGACATTGGTCAAAACTTTGAAGTTCTACATCAGGATAACAACAATAAAATACCTTGTTTTTGTTTGATTGTCTTCTGTTTAGTCGCTTTAGAATAGGTTGCTAGTTTCAGCTGGTTATTCTGTATTCTTACTTTTATGCAATTTGGATTGTTCAGTGACTTGTAGGACATAAGGTCGGCTATAGACCTGTCTAATTTTAGAATCACCGCAATTAACAATTGTCACTGTGACTATCATTTCTGCGCGTTGGGTGTTATTGTTTCTTTTCAAAATGTAAGTTACATTCAATCATGTAGTATCTATTGTTATTGCTATAAATATGTTGTAGATCCTGAGGATGGCGCTGTGGTTGTAACCGACGAAACGTGTCGCACAATTATAACATCTCACAATTAATAACAGTTTTATTAAGGACCCAGACTTCAATTTCAAACTAAAGAGTCACAAGATTAAATTTGCTTTCCGTTTCCGTGTGATTTAAACGACAGTTACGCGGATGTCAGCGCTACAGTTACGTCCGTCGCTGAGAATAGGGTTCTGGTAACAGAAGACTACATGCATAATGATAAATCTTGGCATGCAGCATCGGAATCCCGGTGCCCGACGAGAGGTGGTATAGCCGTTGGAGCGTGTAACGAGCTGTAACAACCAATAGGCCTAAAGCACAACCCAGCTGCACCTTGCAACCAGACCAATCGCCGTGTCGCCTCCTTAATACGCGAGGGCTTCCCGGCGAAAAACGATCAAAAACGCCTGAAAAGGAGCTGCTGTCGCAATTCCACGCGAGATAAATCGATTATTGCGCACCTGCTGGCGGACATAATGAGTGGAAAATCCTGCGGCGACGGCAGCAAGGAGAGAAAATTGCACGGGCCGGGGTAATTTGCAAAGAGCGCGGTGTAAACAGAACTGAACAATGCCGCGTAAATAAGGAATAACAACAGCAATTTCCATATAAATGGAGCGCAACTTAAAAGATGTAGGTAAAAGCAATAATCTACAGAATTCGCTTGGTGTCTACAATGCCCATACTTAGCATCTGATTCGATCCTTCAGTTATGAAAATAAAAACGCAATTGTTACAAATAATAATAATAATAATAATAATAATAATAATAAGCTAACAAGGGAAGTCATTAAAAGGACTTAATTTGGCAAAGAAAATAAGACTAATAATATTGTGGCAGAACAAGTTACTATATTTTAGGATGATTTTAAAAATGCCATAGGGAAAGCGATAAATTTTTTGTGGAAGCAGTTAATAACATCAATCCGCACGAACATTCCATCATTGCAACACATTGTTGAAGCAAACACACGTCTTACTCAAGTTTCTTACAAAGGGGATGGCGTGTTCGATACCAGAACCAGAACGTACACAAATTGAAAATTTAAACATGTACTTATTGTGTCGGATTTATATCAACAGGACGCAACAAAAACATAACAAGAACTCGGTTCGTTTGTGTTTGTGTCCCGAAACTTGAAAGAGTCCGCGGATTGTGCTGATGTTTAGTGTAAACATGGGAGAAATTGAAGCAGTTTTGATCAATGCTTCAAATACTTCTGGCACAATTCTTGCTATTAGATGGCACACAAACTTCAGATAAATATCTTCAAAAAACCCCATTCTTATGATAAAGAATTCTACAGTTATTGACCGTTTATTGTAGATATTTTTTTAATATAATAGGTTTCGGCTTTATAATAGGAATAAAACTCTTTTATCTTGTACCATGCTTTTGGAGATCTTTTTTCTCCTTCTTCTGGGTTTATAATATTTTATTAAACAACTACAAATAGAGAACAATAAACCATATCAAAAATACTTACAACAGAAATGGGATTATCCTAAGTTGAACAGCAGTTTTGAATTGGTATATAACATATGTTACCGGCAAAGTACGTTATGCAGTCATACCTAGGTTTGCCTAGGCAAGGTCCGCATTGGTGCCCTACTTTAGGCAAAGTCCGAAATTAATCTTAGATTTGCCAAGTATGTAGCAGACAAAGTCCGAAATAAGCTGATATCACGCTTGCAGGCGGTCGAAACTTGCTGTCGCTATGTGTTCACAGATCACGGTGGGACACGACGTAACAACTCAGTTCTCATTCTGTATTGTCTTGAGTTGTAATCAGGCGGCAGATGTGTCCAGTTGTGTTTAATTGTTATTGGATTTGTAACCAAGAAGACAAATGCAAATATGAGTGACGCGGTTGAAATGAAGGCAAAATTTTTTGAGAAATTAGAGAATATGCGGAAACCAATAAATTCTTTTTACATTCTATCGATAGAAAAGTACGAAGCATTAATTCAAGAAGCTGCCAAAAACAACTCTTCAATACCGACGTCTTAAACGTTACGATGTGTTACTTGTTGGGGGCATTAAAAAGTTAATTTTGCCATTGCCTGCGCAAGTCACTGAAGTAAAATACTTTGTGTTCAATGAAAAATTGTTTGAGGTGCTAGAAAATGCTCATGAGGAATGTCGTCAGTCTGGAAGTGATATTATTATTAAAGCACTAAGCAACGAACGTAACTCGAGAATGCATTACACTTTACTTAGGGCTATGTGAAACCTGTCACAAGGAGAAAAAGCATCCAAAAAAGGAATAACCGTAAAACCTTTGCTAAATGTATTGCATAAGGGTCCCTGTATAATATGCACTCTGTAAAAAGTATATCATGCAGAAATCCTAATTCTACCCAAAAAGACTTCTCCGATTCTACTTCAATATTTTTTCAGATGGTTTTTTGAAATTTTTTGCTTTCTTTGCGAATACCTATTTCTTTTTAAACAGGTGATATGATAAGCGACAGCAAGTGTATTCTACAAGGATCCACTCTGACTTTAAGGTTGTCTCTGATTATACCTTAATATGTTTCAGTTGTTTTTTTTTAATATGAAAGCTTATTTTATTTGTGATTGTTCTTTAAGGGGCAATAGATTATTAATACAAATTAGTTTATTTTTATTTTATCGCAAGCTGTGCCTCGTACTCGTACGAAATTGAAAAGTCTCTTCTCGTCTCTTGTCTCATTCGAGTCTCGCGAAAGTCTCGCTAAATTTTCATGATGTTTCCTATGTTCGTGAAATGCATATAACATCAATTTTAGCTTTTATTGTAAGAAACAAAAATAAATCATGATTATTTAATCGCCAAGAAAAACCAATATAATACCTAACATTTATCGTACATGGATAAATACCTCCTGTACACTTCAACTTCCTAATGGCAACAGCAAGCTAACACTGAAGCGAAAAGCGGCATGAAAACACATGTATACCAAACTTCTATCAGCGTTCAAAAAGTGACATGACGTCGATTTCTTTTGTTGAAAGTGCCGATACGAATTGCAGCTGCTAAATAATTTCTTTTTTTGCTGTGATTTATTGGCTTGCTTGTCGGAGACGCTATAGATGGCAACCATGATCTTGTTGTGCCGACCTGAAAATGTAAAAATATTTGCTTTATATTTTGCGATACTGCTAGAGTCTCGTACGAGATTCGAGACAAGACCTTTCGAAAGTCCCGTCTCGCCTTGCAAGGGAAATCTAAGTATCGTCTCTAGTTTCGTCTCGAAAATGAGACGAGACGAGAAGAGACACTTAAACGAAAATATCGTGGGCATCACTACTTTGATTTTTGGCAAAGGTTACATGCCGCAACAATTTTCCTTACCCATCTCTGCATTTTGGGCCAATAAAACCGTGAACGCATATAATTAAGAGTCTTGTCCTTGCCAAAATGAACTATCTCTTTATATCGCTGTTGTACCTTCGCTATGATTTGTCTACGCGGTACAAATAATTTGAATCCCAGATCTCCTTTGCAACCCCTCCTAAATAAAATACGTATTCCACTACATTATTATATTTTCAAATCCCTTTCCGTCAAAGCTCTAGCACTCTTTTAATATTCATCCAAAAAACCATTATTCTTGTCATATCTTCATCTTCCCATTGCGACTCTCTGATTAATTGCAGATTGTTCTTTAGTTTTTATACATGCCAGTTAATTTGATCAATGCGATGTTTGCATCCTGATGTCTAACTGGCTTTTCTGCTTCCTTCTACCGGTTTCCCCAATACACTTGCTTGTAAAGTCGGGGTTATTGTTTCAAATTGCTCAATACATTCAGTCTCGCTTAATAACTTCACCGTTATCATAGAAACTAGTTATTAAATTTACGCTGATGCTTTATTTCGACCGATCCTGTCAGTCCCCTAACGTAAAACTCTGAGGATTAGCCTCTATTTTTGTTTCAGTCGTCACAAACACAACCGCGACCGCTTATTTTCCAATAGAAAACTGTGTCACTGATCGCGAATTTTCCGTACATTTTTCACGAGTGCAAATGCATGGATGCATGGACACTTCCATTCTGATGGTGTAAAGGGCACAAGCATTAGCCCTGCTCTATCGCGCACCCCCTACGATGTTTTATTCATGGCTTGTCTGCCTGATTATCAACTTACTGTATGTGTTCATTCCGGCGAGGTTATTTCTTTTATTGGTTTCGCAAACGAACAAGAATTGCCCAGAAATTGTTGGAGCGTAACACCGACAGCCGGAGACCAATAAATATGTCGGGAAATGCGTTTAGGGGTGAATCCGCATTTTGCAGCTTATTTGGTGCAAAGAAGTAGCCAACGGAAGTTTATAAGTAAGTATGAGATTTCGTTACGCCAGAATTCACAATGTCGAACCCTTACCATAAAGATGCCGCCATACATGAGATGAACAAAAATATAATTTATGTAATATGTTTGGTATACTGCTAGCAGAGAACATTTTTGAGAATGCCAACTAAATGGGAAAATCGTTTCGGTTTTGAGCGAAATTTTATCCTTTTTTAACATACATTATTGCATATATATAAGGTGACCAACTTCCCAAACCAGAAAATCCGGACGCCTTCATGGTGCTATTTGTAATATAGGATAAGGAGGGATAGCCACATGACCAGGCATTAGGTTATGAAGGCTACGCAATTGCGTACTGACACCACAGAACTAAATACCTAGAACTAGAAGTTTATTGTAATAAGATACAACAAACAACAGGACCTGTCGCACATTTATCTTATCTGATGATTTCGTATAAGAAATTCATGCTACATGCAACTGATTTTTTATATTCTGTAATATTTGAAACCGTTTTGTTTCATAACACAATCGAGTGACATCTTTCGCAACATAATAAATACTTTTTTCTACATTACGACTTTTAGGCGGCTGATTTCCATTGCCAGTGTATTATATTGAAATAGAATGTGGCAACGGGCATCGCCGATCAGGTCAGTCACATTTGCTCGTATTTGACTGAAATGTTAGGCGTTTTGCATTATATTTTCTATTTTGCCGTATAATTTTGCAATGTAAGGCAAGTATGGGACGTATTACATAGTTAGTTAACAATTATGAGATGCGGCGATCGTGTTCTCTTAACTGCTGCTTTCGAAGATTTCAGCTTTTCTTCGGTATTTGGGAATAGAATATGCAGCAACAGTAAACACGGTAAATTTTCAGTATTTCGATACAGTATCTTATAAATGAAAATGTTTATTTGTAGCTTTGATACAGCTTCGTTAAGCCACATGGCAAAGTTGTTGATTTCAGTCGTTTTATTCACTTTTTGGACATACACCTACACCAGTTACTGAACCAGCCAATCTTACCATCAATCAGTACCAGATCCTTTTTTATTCCTTCTCTCAAAAGTTCTGTACAGCCACTACTATCATGTGACCATCAATTGGCAAAGCCGGCTAACGGAATAAACCAAACATCTTTCATATTCTGGTCTCATATCGTATTGTTTTAAGCGAATGACAAAGTAACAAGGCTATATAACAGTGCTGATATATTATGCCTAAGTGACAGACGCTGAAGTTTTTAATACTATAGCCGCAGGTAAAATCAGGAAACGTTAACAATTAAAGAAATTTTACTGAATATGGAGAAGACGTTTAGAAAATTAGGAAACAGATTTCTATCCCTTATCCTTGTGAAGGAAACTATTACCTAAGAAAACCAAAATCAACACCAAGAATGGTGGACTCTATGATAACGCAGCTCCCATAGGCTCAAAATAATTGGAGTTTGCGAAATAGACACTACGACTACTTGAAGCTTTGGAATACACAACGCTCATTTTGATTTAGATCATTGATTCCCAAAGTCTATATCGACCTTCAAGTGTCGACGATGACCTGCAAGAGGTCCATGGCGATGAAAAAAAGGAATTGGAGGTTTGTAAGATGTAAATGGCGGTTCACTATAGTGGATCTCATCTAAGCAGATCGTAACTGCGGTAATACTACAGTGGATGTTAAATCCATATGATGACATGTTACAAGAAAAACTGATCAGATTAAGCAGTATGAAGAATTTAAGACAGTTTAAAAACGGAACTTAAGTATTCTGGCTTCAAAACGACATATTTGTTACATATCCAGTAGTATGGAATATCCCAAAAAAAATTTTATTTTTTTTCTATCTTCATACCTAGCGATAATAAAGTTTTTAAATTGGTAAATCATTATGTGGTTTTGCCGGTACAGAGAATGATCTATTGTTTATTCCCCCACATAAATCGACGAATGAGAAAGAAAAATACCCTGGGAAGATTGAAAATGTACAATTGCACAAGTTAGCGCTTTGTTTATTGAATTTTATTTTGCTGCTTGCGTTTTCAACGTTACATTTTACACGTGCTTACGCTTTTAGCTTCCACTTTTTTCAACAGAATATGCAATTTTATTTGGCAGAAAAATTGTAGTTTTATATTGCATTATTTTTAGTGGCTGCTTTTATTATATTATAGCTTGTAACATTTGTTTAGCATTATCCATTATGCTGTTTATTCAAGTGCGACTTAATCTTTATAACAAATTTTTGACTACTGAACAATTAACTAAAAAAATATGAAAAAATGGTTATGGTTTAAAAATTACGTGAAAAACACGCAAGAAATCTAGGTTGCAGTCTTAATTTTTAAATCCCTTTGTATATGTTTTATCGACAAACCTTTTAATCCCTAACAATCTTATTTAACGTTTTTCTGAAGCCTGGTGTGAAAAAAGTATTAATTCCATAACACATAAATACTCGTATTTATGTATGTACTTAATTTTTCACTATCTGACCCAAATCTGTACTCTAACATTATTGCACAAATAATAACAGATACTATCCTTTTCACACATTTTCGAAGAATAAATAAACGATCGCTATTCACTTAATAACTTTAGGTATGAAATGGTTATTATCAGTACAGCGCGCGCTGCCAAGGGATGCAAAGATTGTGTGGAACGATTACCACTATGTTTTGTCTCTCTCTAACGCGGCAGTATACGGAATGGGCCCGTCCAACACGGCATCGTGCGGTTTCAGCATTGTTGTTAATCGCTGTAAAAAAAAAACAGATATACAAACTGCACATCACTAAGCGCAGAGATATGAGATCAAACTTAACTAAATTAATACCAAATGCTAAAAATTTATTATAATTTAGTTGCATTATGTAACAGATTTGAAATTGGTTTTTGTTTTTACACTTCACTACAGTTAGAGATTTAAATCTTTCAAAGTGGATAGCATTATACCAATTGTCAAGAACACATTCGAAGTTGACCAATTACCAAAAATTCAATATTAGCTAAGCAGGGATTACCAAAAACATACCAAGGCGACTACAAGACATAAATGTTTGGACATCTCTGAATTTAGGTAGTGCCAAACTTTCACCAAAATTTTAGTCCCTGTAATAAATTTCACATTGATTAAAATCGCCTTCATTCAGTTTTGTTACTCAATCAAATCAATACAGGTACTTTACAGTAAACTGAAATCTCATTTTCCAACGTGAGGAAAAACAATAATACAGTGAAAGCTAACAAATAAAGGAAAATAACGTTTAGTATACTATCAGATTTGTGACAATACGAATAAAAAGCATGAATTGGCGGTTGTTGCTTTTTCTAAACGCCAGAGTACTTTCAAAACGTTCTCGCTTAGGCACGCTCCGTTGGGTACCCCACTGTCGTTTTTTAACGTATACCGTATCTGTTATGATTTCCATTTAATATTTAATAACGTGTACCAGTAATGACATGCCCGCCATATAGATATTAATTGCCGGATGTGGCGATCAAGCCCCATGATTAAATTACCTAAATACATGTGTGCAGCAGAACGGTTGCCGTGTGCGGACCTTGTTACTTCGTTATGAGACGTATGATAACGTGCAGGGTACCGCAAATAAGATACTTCAGTGCAATTGAAATGTAGTCCGTTGTCGTCAGCTATGGGAACAATAGCTCGTAGAAACCCTAAATTATGAACAAGCTGCATAAAAATTGGCAAAAGGAAATATGCGGTTTTACAGGTATTAAGAATAGTATTCCTTCGCGAATTCTTCACACACAACTTACACTAATAACAGTAATCTCCTTCATTATTATTTACCAAATAATATACACGAGGATGCGTGAAGTATGAAAAGTAAAAGTTATGCACTTTTTTCTACAGCACTTTTTGATGATGCTTTAACCTTTGTCGTTGTACCATTTTGTTTGTTATTTGGTTAACTTTTGACTTAATGCATTGCTGTTAAGAGAAGACTAATTGAAGCTTTTCAGACTCTCACGGACCAGTATCTAATGAAAAACGCGCTTTTCACTGACAGTTAAGACACTAACTGCCAGTGAAAATGCCGACTACTATATGAGAACAAAAATATCTCGTTTGCCCTCAAAGAATTCACCACAGCTTGTTGAAATAGGTTGAGTTATTTTTTCAGGTAAATGTAAATAAAATTTTGAAATTTTCCAGCCCTCCATCTTGCAGAACAACAGCCTACTTGCTCGCAGTAGTTGGTGCTTCTTTGGGGCAAAAAAGGACACTGTTTCTATTAAATGAAGAAAAAGAAGCAGTACTTAAGAATACCAATAAGCAACTCAAGAAAAGCTTACAACACAAATATATCAAAATCATATACAAACTACGCGTCACAGATCAGTGACCAACCTAAGAAAACAGTTATTAATGCACATCTATAGACTATATTATACCATCTGTATATAATGGATTGCTTAAATTTCACTACAAACGGACGCAAAATCAAGCATTACCACCTCTGGTGGGTTGCGCTAGAAAGCTTTTATTAATACCTGGAATATAGCAATGCTTAACACGATACATACAACATGCAAGTTGACCGCAGGCAGCTAAGCTAAATTGCCAAAACGTTCAACCATAATGATAATTGCGAAACAACACCAACTAAACGATTATTATTATTATGTCTTTAATCTTTATTAGTTTCAGAAGTAAAATGTAAATGTAAACATAAAAATCAAACGAACTTACTTCATCTTTTAATGAAGTGTCAAAAATGACGAATTTAGTATTTTAGTTGCATTTTTTTTGTAAAACATATGCTACTAGAGTTGCACTAAAAATCAATTTAAAAGAATGAAAAGTCAAGGTATTGTACATGCCAGTAAGTCAGAATTCTACATACAACTACAGGTAATATAAGCAAACTGAGTGCCAATAACGTTAGGTGCACTACACAAAACTTCCACAATCCACAGTGCAAGGGTGTAGAATTGCCACAAGCCTACCCTACCAATAATTATTGTTATATCTTACCTTTGAAAGCAATAAAGAACCGTGAATATTTAAAAACATCAATTTCGGGACTATAACTTGATCCGCAACCTTCACTGCAGTTTATTGTGCTTATTGTAGCTTGGCAGCGGTTACAAAGAGGCGGCACAAAAAATTAAGAGTCAACGCCGCCGCGTTGCATGAGTAATTTGTAGAAACCAGGAATAACGTTGCAATGTACCTTTTAGAACTTTAAGCTACGAAACATGTTTGTAGGAAATGGGAATCATTGCAACAAATGTTCCTCTTTGTAATATTCATAATGTGTAATTTTTACAAATGAGTTATTGTTAGCATATAAACGAATACATTAAATCCAGTTACCTTCAAGACAGACATTCATTTCGACTTTATGATTGTTAAGATGTTTAAGAATCCTTGCCCGCTTCCACGTATCACTTATGGTCCGTATACATCTACTTCTGAAGTCATACGATACGAATAATTACGAATTATTATGTGTTACATATTCATATATATGCACAATTATTTTACTCTTATAATTAATTTTTTACAATACTTGTGGAGATAGTATAATTTACATAATGTAGAAATACAAAGATTAGTGTTCGATGGGATAGTCAGTAAAATAAAAGTGTTTGATTTAAGTTGTTTCTTTGAATTAGTTTATAGACGGTCAGTCAAAAGTATGAAATAACAGGTTTATTTCTGTAAATATTAACTTTACAGCAAAATGTTTTTAATAATTTTTCAATTCTTTGCCTACATTTTGTTTCTACATGTCAACGCAATCGATTTTTGGAAGTTCTTTTAGGCCATGTACATCATCATCGTAAAAACTGCATTCTTTTGTCAGTTCATATAGCTCATAGAGAAGGAGTACTTTATAGGGTTTATTCGTGTTATTCTTGTCCATAATGCAAGTTCTTCGCGCAGCAAACTCCTCTACAACAGCAATGGACAATCACAACTAGTCGTAGCCAGGTGATAGGACTATTCTCTAAAGATACCGACAACCCCTTAGAACTGGAGAAATATAGCGGGATGGGGAGAATGAACGGCAATGCAGCATATACGAGGCATGTTTTTTAAGTAAGTACCGTTTTGCGATTCCGCCGCTGCAGCGCTACGGTCGGCGTTCCGCGCATGCGCGCTGGTTACCTACATCTCTTGTCTACGCACTGAGCCACTGACGCCATTACAGTTTGATTCTTCATTGTTTACTGAGTGTTTAAGATGCCTCCGACAATCGTGAGTCCCGCCGATTGTGAAGTACGGGCTGTTATACGATTTCTTAGTGCTAAAGGCGTAAAACCGATCAATATTCATCGTGAGATCTGTGAAGTTTACGGACAAAACATTATGAGTGCTGGAATGGTAAGGAAATGGGTGAGAGCATTTAAATATGGCCCCACAAATGTGCATGATGAAAAACGGAATGGGCGTCCTTCAGTCGTTAATGAAGGTTTGGTGCAGAAAGTGAACGAAAAGGTGAGAGAAAACAGACGTTTTACAATTTCATCATTGTGCGACTGCTTTCCTCAATATTCTCGTAGTGTTTTGTATCGCATTGTGACCGAGAACTTGAATTACCGGAAATTGTGTTCACGTTGGGTTCCGAAAATGTTGACGGATTTGCACAAAACCCAACGTTTAGGCAGTGCATTGACTTTCCTTGAGCGGTACCACAATGAAGGTGAAGATTTTTTAGACCAAATTGTTACTGGTGACGAAACATGGGTGGCCTACGTCACTCCAGAATCGAAACAACAATCCATGGAATAACGACATTCATCATCACCCAAAAAAGTGAAGTTTAAGCAAACAATTTCTGCCCGGAAAATCATGTGCACAGTTTTTTGGGACAGAAAAGGAGTAGGTATTGCTAGTGGAGTTTCTGCCTCGTAATGAGACAATCAATGCAGCGTCTTATTGTAAGACATTGAACAATCTGCGTCGTGCAATCCAGAACAAAAGACGTGGCAAGTTGAGTAAGGGTATCGTTTTGCTGCATGACAATGCCCGTCCACATGTAGCTAATCGGACCAAAGATCTCATCAAATCTTTTAAATGGGAAACTCTAGATCATCCTCCATACAGCCCTGATCTGGCGCCCAGCGACTACCATTTGTTCCTGCACTTGAAGAAACACCTGGGTGGTCAGCGTCTTCAAGACGATAACGAAGTCGAAACATTTGTG
The DNA here is from genome assembly GCA_025024175.1 of Rhyzopertha dominica. Classification (NCBI taxonomy): domain Eukaryota; kingdom Metazoa; phylum Arthropoda; class Insecta; order Coleoptera; family Bostrichidae; genus Rhyzopertha; species Rhyzopertha dominica. The sequence continues at coordinate 15,874,415 of QCXZ01000137.1, forward strand.
ATACGTGGTTAACAAGTCAGGCGGCAGAATTTTATGAGGAGGGTATTCAAAAACTGGTGCCTCGTTATGACAAGTGCCTCAATATTTACGGAAATTATGTAGAAAAGTAGATTAAGGTACAGGCTTTCATGTTTTAATTCCAAAACGGTACTTATTTAAAAAACATGCCTCGTATAATATGTATTTATATTAAGTTTATATAGGGGTTGGGATTTTGAAGTCTGTGTTGCATAAAAACTTGCTTGCTGTTATACATATCCTATCTTTGATTATTTACACTTTCAATCGTCAAAATTACAGAATGCTGTATGTGGCTATAGATTATCACACTTGCTCAATTATTAAATGCTTTCTCTACACAGTGAGGACATCAAAAATTATTAACCTGGCATCATTTAAAAATCTGTATAAATGATTGAAAATAACGATAGCTAGAAAGCTCTTATAAAACGTGCCAACTAATCGTTTAGTTCGCAACAGGGTAAATATAGCAGTATATCTCCATCGTTAACAAGCTGCAATTTAGAAAATGCACCGTCTGGTAGGATTGCAGCGTGTGTCATTACAGTGAGCAGCGAGTCCGTGAAAGAACTACCAGAGTGATTGTTATAAAAAGCATGTAATCTTTTAATCCGCATATCCGTATAAATGGGTGTTCCTTTTAATTACACAGCAAACCGGTATATAGGACGGCCATTATACATTTAATTGCCGACCAGCGTGCACGACGAATTTCCATTTTAATTCGCATTTCCTCGGCTGCGTTACGCAAGGTTGAGCTTTTGTGTGAAAAGGCCGAAGTTTAGCAGAGAATCGGAGGCAATGCTGAATGAATGTAAAGGTTGCGTTATCGAGTACTTCTCGATTGCGGCCATGGATGCACATACGAGTGTCCGGTATTCGATGATAGGTTAAAAGCATACTGAAAATGTATGGTAGGATTTCCCTGAAAATTTGGTTATATAGGTTTTCTTCCATCTAAAATATCTTCAACAATTTAACGTTGCCGCTTACATCGAACACTAGCAGCATTTTTATTAACTTAAATGAGGAACGTTGTTGAAACCTTCATAACTTCGAATTTAAGGCTCGCAAAGCACTTAAATTATATGAGTAAAATCGATAAATCGACTCAGTGTTATTTAGTATTATCTTTTCAAATAAAACCAGGCTTTTAAATAGTATATCCTTATATCATCCTTAGGTATTTGAAATAAACAAAGCTTTCTCTAGAAATATTGTTGCTACTGAACTTCATTTAACAATTTTATAGTTCCATTTAACAACGCTTGTTCTTTTTGTCATTAAACTTGACTCTAAATTGATGAAAGTTTCTATGAAATCATTTTATGTGTGAACATCTGATAGTATGACCGTATTAAGTTCCTTGATTTACCAAAAAAATATAATCTAGTTTCTAAGATTTAAAACTAATTTTATTAATTTAAAATTTACTGATTTAGACAACTGTACATGTAACTATACTATATACAATCACCTGCAAATTAACGAACTAATTCTCAAAAGTTTTTCATGTATATTTCAACTGTATAAGTTGTCATAGAATCAAGTTATTCAAAGCACTGAACCACTCGCTGACTCAATTCTATTCTATCGTGCATCGGTACAGATGATGTCAGACAAGAAGTTGGGATCCTTCTGAAAATAAGTAACAAGAGTCTTACAAATACAAACCCTCTACTCATCATCATACGGCTTCAAGTCTTGAACCTTAGTAAATTGGAAACGACGAATATCATCTCTTAATTTTCTAAACAAACAACTACAAACAACTTTCTTGCACTGCGCTTTGAAGCTTTATCCTAGCTTTCTGGTTGCAACCGCGTCTCGCTGTTGCTGTCTTCTTCCGACGCTTCGTCCACATTCAACCGAGACATCTTCAGGGCTGTGCGTCGCCTCTACAAACACAGCCCTGAAGATGTCTTGAACGAGCGTGGACGAAACGTCGGCAGAAGACAGCAGCAGGGAGACGCGGTTCCAACCCGGAAGCCAAAAGACATGGACTACGACCGCGGATACCTCCGATCCAGATTAGGTATGCCGTATATATTAGTAATACACATATTTTTCTCGCCTGGAGTCACTGGGTTCCGGAAATGTTGTATTTCTCTTCAGTTTGAAGCCATAAAGTAGAAAATTAATAAAGGAAGAGTACCGGACCCGAAATATTGTGGTGTATCATGGCCACTTATTTGAAAAACAGTATTTTTTGATAAAAAAGTATTTATTTCGAAAACCTGAGCCATTTTGCGAAGCAAAATACTCGGTATAATGGTGTGTCAATTTGTCGATGAAGCTCAAATTCCTCTTTTTACTCATTCGAAATTAGGCGGGTTTAAACAACATTCTGATTGGTGCGTAAAAAAAGTAGAAAATAATTAAAAACTCAAAAACTGTTTCAGATAAGTCCTATAAGGATTTGTTAATAAAAGGTGATCAAAGTTAAGTAATAACTAGAAATTGATAATAATATACATGTCTCATTTGAAATAACAAAGGTGCTGTTGCTTTTCCGATATAAGCGTCAATGTTCAATTGCTATAAATACTTTAGATGGATACAGCAACCTGAAGTAACCGAATTTTTAAAGCAACCTACGATAATTTTTCAGTAGATAAACCTTTAACCTACCATCGACTATTGGACACAGCGTTTACTGACTGCTTATAGAAATAAGAACCGCCATCAGTAATCTTGTTAAGACTTGTTGTAAGTTTCTTCCTTTTAAGTAGGCGCAAATTACTGGCTAACTGCAGCAGCATATTTAAAAGCTTCATTAATTTGATAGTATGCCAGGAGTGAAATGAGGTGCAAATTTTCGTTAACCTTGCGAGCTTGATAGAAGTGAATAGCGGGTTTGCAAGAAACAGATTTATCCCTCGAAGATATTCTGCTATTTGAATAAAGTCTTTGTTGGGCGTGGTTCCAAGAAAGTCAAACTTAAAGAGCAAGAGGTACAGGGTGCTAAGCAACCGCTTCAGTCCTACGAGGACGAAACCAGTGATCTTCCTCAGAATCCTGAACCGGAAAAATCATGTCTTACTTTAGCTCAGGACCTTCCCCATTCCTCTTATTCAACAAGACAATGAAAGACTAAATGCAACCAGAGTGAATTTGGACTATTTGAATTTAAATTTGAACAAAACAACGTCAATCTGCTGCCGTGATCCACCAGATTTCCTGATATTTTATTCATCTGTGATAATACGTCTAGGTAGGAGATTGCTCATAATCTAAAGACTACGTGAATTAATGTAGGCAAACATGTGGTTCAAAGAACAATTTGGTAGGTAGGCAGCGAGGGGATGTTTTGACAATTATTACAGTCATCAAAATATCGCAAATCATCGCAACACCAAAAGTTAACTTTCTATTTGTTTTATGTCGCTTGACAGTTAATTTAAAATTTAGATATTAAGCAGTTACTTGGTCAACACTAAAGTAACGGAGAGTGTTATTTTGTTGAATTTCCGCCATCAACTCGCAGTAGAAAAGGAGATATACGGCTGCCGCTTTTMATACACTGTCATATTTTCTGCATTCTGCACTCGGACGAAAAAGTCCAAAATGTGCAGTGTAACTGTTTACAACACTTTTTGTCAAATTCATTTAGCCGTTACGTCAGCTGCAGAAATAAATAATGGACTGCTACAAAGTTGTAGTTCTTAGTGCTCGGTGGTTTTCTCTTAATGACCGTTTGATTCTTTTTACCGCACGTGAAGGCTGATTAAATATTTAAAGAAACTGCGCGCTTTATAAAACGATTCTGGCTTAATTCAGGCTTCGCAGGCGTACCTAAGTTAAAAGAGGGTGGAACAGGTCTAATTAAAAAAAATCATACATTTTGTTTAGTCGAGGTTTAGCTTTAGTGGTAAACTTTACGAGACCGTTAAGCAACTAAAATATTAGATAAACATATAGTTAAGTATGACTTCCGTCTGTATTGTCCTGTTTCCGAAGTACTTAATGTGCGCGCCAGCAAAGAAGGCATGTGTGCCGTCCCCAGTTAAATGATTGGTGTGCTCGCCATTATTCATGGTCACAATTTCAGGCTATCGTGGCGAATAAATTTATTACCTCCACCCACCCATGCGGTTGGCTCCGTTCAAATTGTGGACGATGTTACATTCCTAAGGTCAGACTTCTTTCCTGGCGCACAGTATATAAACATCAATTTATTTATGATACATTCCTACCTAGTGGTGCAAAACGCAGCATGTCTATCGGTGGGTAACTATAAGCTAACCAGCTTGTATATCAACGCTAGCTGTTCCTTCAACTAAGTCTTCGAGTGTACGACCATACCACTTCGCACCGCTAGATGACGTACGCCAATTTTAATTTTTAGTTACTGACTTAAGTACAGAGTGTGTGCCATTGTGTGAATAGTAAAAGTGTAAAAAAATATATTGGAGAGATGGTATAATAGTAACTGACAAACGATATTGCAGTCTCTCATTTACTTATGACTAAAAAAGATGTTGACATTTACACCCGAAAATGCTTTTAATTGTAAAAATTAATTTTTATTTTATTGTTTTCTGGATATTGAGTTTTTTTCTTATTTACTCCTTTTTAGGACGCCAACACCAGAGCATTCTTCTTAGAAAATATTTTTTTATATCCTGAATGCTTATTTGACCTAGCTTCGCGTACGTTACTGATACTGAATGCACAAGCACAAATTTATTGGTAATCATGCACCTGCAACATGCCTAATTATTATGTTAGTCAAATATTTTGCTACTTTTCCTTTTTTGTTGTTTGTGGCTGCTCTCGGCGTGGATGGGGGAGCAGGATCTTAACCTGTGCTACCTATTCATTGACAGAGCCCTGCAAAACTCACTATGTGTACAGTTTGGTGCTTTTCATACAAATTAAGGTATAAAGCTCAGAGCACAGCTTGGTTGTAAGTTCACTACGACGGTTCGCACCGAATGGAAGCACATATAGGTTTCACCACATCATTTTCATTAGAGGATATTACTAATTCGCTACTGTACATGCGTATGCAGGTTGACACATACCTACATGTGACTTTTATTTGGTTAATGTCCGCATGTACTTGCGCTTTGTCATTTGTCTTGTGTTATTCAATTCTCGACACTTTGCAAGGCAGGCTGAAAAGACGAGCTCTGAACTGGTAGGTGGTAAAAGAAAACCAAGGGTAAAAAATTCAAATTCGCAATAATTTTTGAGAAAAAACTACAATTATTCAGTTTATGTGCGATAATCGCAGATCCAAAACATAGCAAAGTGTTTTTGACCATCAAATGCATTAATGTGCTCGTTCACCTAAAGTACAAACTTAATCTAGCCACGTGTGACTTCCAACTGTTCAGCAAATAAATAATGAGGTCAAAAAGACCCGTTTAAAGGTGTTCAGAATTTTTCAAAGGACCCTGGCGCCTATTCTTAAATTGAGTCGAAAACATAGGTGGAAATGTCGCAAATAATTGTGTACATTTAATTATGTATTTTTTAAAGATATTTGTTAAAAAAGGCTCATATAATATATAGCTTTATATCACCAGCATTCTATTTTCTTTTTAGTTGGACTGTCTGAAGCAGAAAAGAGTGATTATTTTATCGGAACGGACGCAGAATACATGTTATTTTTCAGYTATTTGCATTATATTTCGCGCATATMCATCAGCCATTGAGGCGTATCGGGATCCACTCACATATTAATGGGCGCTTATGCGTTCTCCAAAAAAAACCGCTGTTTGTACAACAATATATCACTTTCGGATATTTTAAATTCATAAATGAATTGTTTGGGAACGACCCCCGCTCTCGCACTGTACACGACGAGGGCATTTCCATGAATAGAAGATTGATTTATACGTGTTTACACGTCCATTTAAAGTTTAAAGCGAGCAGTTTGGAGATTGTGCTGATCATGGTGCAACAAAGGGACCTCGGTAATGTCCCGTCTGCCATTGGCTTTCAACCGACTCGGGTGCAGCTTTTTTACAGTAAACCGTCGATAAGTGCGACAAGAGTTTCTGTTGCCCCTTTTATCCCGAGAGAGCCAGAACTATAGGTTTCTGTTGGACCGGTGAGAGCTTTACGAGCGGGATAACTTTAGTGGACGCTGGAGAATTCCTACTCCCAGATCGATGGCCTTTAAGCTTATTTTTATTAAATCAGGTATAAATGAGGTTTTATGACAAACTAGCAATTTAGTTTTTATCCGCTTCACAAAGATTTTTATAATCGTAATGTTACATACCTACGTTTAATCAGTTAAGAAATATAATAAGGTTTTAGGTTATCAGTAAAGAGAAAGTAGACAATTTATCAATAATCTATTCAATAATATTTGAATTGTTAATGATTACTCAAGATAACTATTCTTTGGTCAGCCGATAGTATAAAATCCCGACTCGCGCAATTCGTTTGAATTTGGCACTTCTTTATTATATTTATAAAAAAATCAACTGCATATTCTCAGAAAAACTACCTATTTTTTGGCGAGCCAGATGACATAAAATCCCGACTCGCACTTCATTTGGTTTGGGTACCAATTTCGTTTCGTCGCAAATAATTCCAGCATGAGCTACCGGGACACTGAATATGTAAGAAAATTGTTCTTTTTGCAGAAGTTATCGGATTTTTGTACTTAATCTTGAGCTACAATAATGGTTTTAATTATGTTGTTAGTTGTAGTAGTAGTGTAGTTGTAGCAACGAAGAGCTCTATTTACTTGTATACTGTTCATGATTATTGGTTGCTTAGCATCAGCTTGAGAGAAATATACCCCTGATGGTTTATAAACATAAGATCCCTTAACATAAAAAATATTTTTTGAGTATTACATGTTGAGTACAATCTTAATTATTTTTCTATAAAATCTCCAAAACGTGATAAAGGCTTTTAGATACCATCTCGGTCAAGTATATTTTGACAGCCTACTGAAACCCTCCCCTGGTGACAAAGCGTTGTCCGCGCAAAAATTTTGAAAGATATAAAAATTATTGGTGTCAAGTCCTGACTATCGATGGTTGGTCAAAACCTTCACACTTGAATTGTTTGAAAAGATTATCACGTTGGCACAGTGTTCCGTTATCGTGAATCAAAACATCGGTGGATGCAGGCAAAGTAATGTTTCACAATAAATTGACAATAAACCCACGAGTTTTCTCATATTAAAGAATATCAAATAATTCAACAATCGACAGATGACAAGTACACGTCAAAGCAATTATTGTCGTGTTCACATTCCTGAGAGGCGGCGAACTGATTTAATGGACGAATCATTTATAGAAACCCTGTATAATATAAACTGTGCAGTAACGGGGTATAATGAAAATATTAATTAATTAATTATAAAGTTGGCCAGTACATTAGCGACACCGTAAAAATTGTGAGCTTCGTGAAGATTTTCGAAGCTTCCACGTTTATTTGATACTTCATACAGAGCTTGTGGCAAAGTTTTGGTCTACTTGTTTTAATTTTAGCCAAAAGTTCAAGTATATTTTTATTTACCATCCATTTCATTTGCCCTCTTGTATATCAATCATCTTGATAGATTCTAAGCCTTTCTGAAGAAGTTCAATGGTTGCAAATGAATTAGTACGTATGATTTTATTGGAAAGTGAGATTCAAGTTAATCAAAATAATAAAAGAATTAATTATACTGAACATTTAAAACATTTTGAGTTACCTTTCAATTTCTTAATAAATATATCTGAAACGATTAATTGGCTACTTAATCCTTTTCAATGAGATATATGAGGATCATGTCAAAATTCGTGCACACAAAGAATGCTCGCAAAAATAAGTATATTTTTAAAAATTGCAATAAAGTCGTTCCATATAATCCCCTTGCATATCCAAAACACGTTGCCATCGCTTCAGCAGTAACATAATATCGTTAAATACGCCATTTTATCCTTCGAAGACAATAAATCGGGCTTCACGAAATTCTCCTTTCCACTGAAGGAACAGAACGAATTCTGGAGGACTTATGTTAGGGCTGCAAGAGTGATGTGGGAGAATTTCACAGCAGTTTTTCTCGCAAACTCCTTTGACTGACACTGCTTTATGCGATCAAGCGTAATCGTGCAAGAGGATTATGCCGCTGCCTTTCATATCTTGTCTACACTTTTGAAATCATGCATTTGAATTTTCTACAAAAATACATTTGTCTTTTGGTATTTGTCCAATGCTTGTTTGTCTATGCTGTGTTCGTCCATTATTATGGTCACAATAGCAGCAAAAGAGTGTTGTCGGTAGCAGTATGMGGTCTCCAACTTCTGTGGTTGTCTTTAACACTAGTCCAACGCTATGGAACGCTGACTCCGTCAAGTTTCTGTTGAATTATCCACACACGATTCCTGGTACACTTCTTATAACGCATCGTGAATTTCGGCAACCGTTTTTCAGCAGTGTTTGAATTTTGATATACGCACATTAATTCGCTACAATGACTAATTCATCATCATCAAACTACCCCAATTTGAGAATTTTTTACACATAAACTGAGTGAACTACCCGCACTCTATATATACATAGCTAAGTAATGTCCCAATGATAGACTTTTATAATTTGGCAGCACTTGTTTTTTCGCCATTGCCAACTCGATATGTGCAGGAATTATGACTTGAGCATTGCATACTCATTAATTTAACTTTGGATAATTCGATAAAAGCTGTTTTAAAGTACCAAATCGACTTTTGGCTAAATACAAAAAATAACTGAAAAAACCATTACATTTTTTTTATTAAACTGTGACAAATATCCCATCGAGCATTTATTCAAGTTTCTGTATTATTGTATTCTTTTTGTATTGATTTTTTGTAGGGCTTATTTAGTTCCAATAATTGATGATATTTTGTGATTGTTTAAATTATCATTAGAACTATAACAATTTTAACAACTAAAATTAACTGTTTTATTTACCGTTACTAATGACGACTTCTTCTGGTTTTTATCCACGATTCACTAGGAGGCTGCTCTATAGTATGCTTAGTATATCAATTTCCATAGTTTCTATAGTTTTTCCATGCAATATATTCACAAGGTTCTTTTCAACTACTGCGCGTAAATGAGCTAATTACTCCTCCTCATCCGGAGTGCGTTGCTCGAAACTACCCCTCCCCATCGTCTCGCTTCATCCCTCGCGCTCCAGGTGAACTAATCACGGAAGCTATTGAAACCCGAAAGTTAGTTGGCCGTAATTCAATTGGGCAATATCCAAGCGGGTCCCGCCACCGCCGCCGCTGTAATTAATACATAAAGGGGACAGATATTCCCGTCTTTAATAACTAGGTTCGACGGGTATCGCCTTCATTAACTCAATACCAAGTTTGTTAATTACGATTGAAGGCGCCGCTTCGCCGGCTAACCCGATTAAAATCATCCGAATACATTTCAATTTCACTCACTATTGATGGTAATGCCGCCGCGGGGGTTGGCCGGATAACGGGGTTGGCCGCTTTAAATACACACACACTCGGGTGTCATGTGCACACGGGAGGTGTGTGACAATAATGGTGCCGCAACGCCAAATAAGATTAAGGAACTGAGGCTTTGTGTAATAATCATTTACGTCGATTCGGATGCAAGGGAGGAGACCCTGCAAATAAATGACGTTACTCCGCGCTAGTGGAGATGTGGCCGAAACTAGGAACGTGTTACTTGTACTAATATTAAATGACAAAGTTGGCCCTGCTAAAATTGCAAAGCTCGAAGGCTGAAACCGACATTTCTCCGGTGGACCTAAACACCTTCACGACATTCAAAAGATAAACAGACCTAGTTCGCCGTGAGAATGATAACCTGAGCAATAGCAAGCAAACCATCCAGCGTTTTTCCTTTAGGTATAGTGAACCATTTATATAAATCTGTGTTTCTGTTACATTAAAGAAATATAGAAACTATAAATTTAATATTAATTCCTAATAACAAAACGACTAAGCTAGTAAGAGGGAAATTTTAATAGGTTTGACAAGTTCCTCAAGTTGACGACACGCGCGCCCGCTCTTAGTGTTGTGTAAGTGTTCGGGGTATACGGAAACGTTCATTTAGGTCAACAGAACGATAAGGTGCTTAAAGTTGGACTACCCCAATGTAATTGTTAAAGTTTTTAAGACACCAACAATTAGTGCTATTTTCTGCTGATAATTTTAAAACTTTACGCAGTGCAACCCGTGTTAGAAATTTTAAATTTTATGTTGTCAGTAATTAGTGCACATTTGAGCTGATAATTTTACAATTTGTGCTGATGTCCATAATTAGTGGTTAGCAGTTGAATAGGGGTTGGTTGTTCACGCTGTACAATACGTGTTGGATAATTTAAATTTAAAATTTAATTAATTTAAAATTAGTGCTTATTTGTGTTGATAATTTTAGAGTTTGTGCTGATGCACATATTAGTTATTTGAGGTTTGATAGAGGTGGTACAACTTCACGATGCCCAACTCGTGTTAGAAAATTCAAATTTTATTCTAGCAGTAATTAGTGCTTACTTGTGCTGAAAATTTTAGGATTTGTGCTGTTACACATAATCAATTGTTAGCAATTTATTAGGGGTTGGTCCGACTTCACCCTGCGTAACTCCTGTCAATAAATTAAAATTTTGTCATAAATTAGTGTTCATTTATGCTGAAAGTTTATACTGGTGGGTATAAATAATTATTGGCTGTGTAACGCTTTTTTGGATTTTTTGTCAATATGCAAGTTAAAAGAAACCATTGATTTTTTCTTAATATTATGCAGGGTTTCTATAAATGATTCATGCAACGAGGGCGGCGTTGATTTCTGAATTCTTTGTGCCGCCTTTTTGTAACCTCTGCCTGGCTACAGTATGCACGGCGATAGTAGTTGAAGGTTGCAGATCAATGTCACACCACAGGTCCGAAATGTGATCTCTGTGTAACCTTAAAGTTGATTTTTCCACAAAACACTACAGAATATGTTGAAAATACACACTCCCACGCATTTTCTTATATTAAAATATATCAAATAATCGAAAAATCGACAGATGACAAGTATACGTCACTTTCCTGAAAGGCGGCAATTTTGACCAATCTAATTTAAATTGCCAGTAGATAGTGTAAGTTGATGCTAAACATACGACACTATCAACGCAGAATTGCACCAATTGAGCACCACCTACTGAGAGCACTGGTTGTGTAGCATAAAGTTTGACCAATCCCTATTCAACCACCAATAACTAATTATAGACACCACTACAAATTCTAAAATTATCGGCATAAATGACCACTAATTACCGACAGCAACAATTTTTAATTTACCAACATGGGTTGAGCAGCGTGAAGTTGGATCACCTTTATCTAACTGCCAATAACTAATTATGTGCGTCAGCGCTAATTCTAAAATTATCGGCACACTAAACACTAATTGAGCAGTAATTATTGCCAAAATAAAATTTAAATTATCCGTCAGTGATTGTACAACGTGAAATTAGACCAACCCCTATTCAACCGCTAGTAACTAATTATAGACACTAGCTAAATTGCAAAATTATCAGCACTAATTAGCATAAATTGAGCACTAATTGTTGGTGGCTTGAAAACTTCAAAAATTACATTGGGTTGGTCCAGCTTCACGCACCTGGTCGATACATTTTAAATTGAAAAGTGTACTCTAATATAATAATAAGTCCATTAGTAGTAATTCTAAATAATTTTTGTAAAAAGGTATTATATTTAATTATGTGAAATTACGATTGTAAAATGGATGGATCAGTAAGATCAGTCTCACAAAGCGCTACCTTAAATAATTCAGTGAATTTAAGAGTAAAGCCACCAATCTCGCGAAGAATGCTCTACAGCATGACGTTTTGGAAACCTTTCGCTACACCTTAGCGAAACAATATTCATCACGGTCTTATTTTACCTGAGACACGGTCTCAATTGCAAATTGTTTTACTTAAGCAATTAAAATTAAATGTGCTGTTTTCAAGTTTATTCTTAAAGGTTAGAGTATCAGTTATATTAGACTTTTCTAAAATATTTTATAAAAAAAATCGTGATTTGTTAGTAGCCCTCTTAAAACACTTGTGAGTTAAATATTAATGCAGTGCTTTGATGGAGTTTGACTAGAGTTCCGCAAGGGTTTGTACTTGAACCACTACTATTTACTATCTATACAGCTGGTTTATCTAAGGTTATCTATCATTACCTGGTATATTTGCATTAAATAAAATTAAATGAGTTGCAGATTTAGCTGCGCCGGTGTAGTTTTCCATTTTTCTTGTTCATGTTTACGGATTTGCAATAATCGGTTGTGAAACTTGGTAGTGCTGTTACTTCGCTTCAATGTTTATGTCGAGACAGCACGGATTTTTTTAATGAACCATATACTTTTAGATGAAATAATGCCAAACACCTGTATTTTATTATATCAGTTTATATAGTGCGTAAACGAGCAATGTTGATTTAGAAGCGTGATAGTTCATCTCGTTCTTTCAAACCAATTCTGCCCCTGTCCACAGCGTTGGAACGACATTATCGCCGCCCCAAGCTCTGACTCTCGCCGCCCCAACATCGGGGTGACGTCTCTTTTTGCGCCGCCAACCGAGGTGTCGTTAATTTGTATAAAGTGCAAATTTTATCGCGATCCAATTTACTGACGGCGGCGGCGACAGCGTGGGGGAAAAGATGAAACAGTGGCGTAGAAAAAAAACAAAGAAACGCGGCGCACCCACTTGTCAAATTTTTCTATGGAAGATACATTTCGGCTATAACTTTATAACCTACGTCATTGTTGTGTTTTAGTGAAGTGATATGTTTTTTTGTAAAATATGTAGGTAAAATAAATAACAATAATTAATTTTTAGGCAAAAACAAGCAACTTCGAAATAATTATTGTTATAACATTATTATTAACTAGTATCTGCATGAGCAGCTATTACCCAAATTAATTCAGCATTTATGTGGAACAATAGTTCAGAAGGTTACTTTTAACTTAAAGCTTAAAGCTTAAACTGCAAGGATAGCAGCCTTCGATTCTCAATACTCGCTTCTTCGTTATTTAGGTATTATTTAGATAGAATTGCTTTAAAAGTGGATACTTACAAACCGCAACATTATGTTGATATTTTATACTCCAATTACAAACCACTTTTCGCCAATGAGCACAAATGAAGAATTTATACAACATAAATAAGTTTAACTGTTGGCAGCAGCAACGGCAGTGCTGTGTCTTCACGGAGTTTTTGAAGAAAGAGCAGATTACAGATGATGATTTTGATCTTAAAACTCAAGTTTTTTCTATAATTAAAAAGTGTCTAAAATTCTTATATTCAAAGCGTGTTATTCATTTCAAATGGAGAAAAAAAAAGGAGGTATGGGACTCATTATAGCTACTCGACATACTGCTTAATTTTTAAGCTGTCGTTTTCTCGTTTTATAGACTTCGATTTGCAATTGGACTGAACAAGTTCTATCGTGTTAACGTCGTTAAAAGTACAGCAGCATATTCTTCACGCCGTCTGTTATTTTGTTTTTTTCTTATATAGGTGTTATTACTTTATGTATGTAGTTGAATATTTACTTAAATTTAGACACAATAAGGAGCACCAAACTGACATTGATAACACGTATGAAAAGGTGTATGAATAGTTAAGTATGCGTTTGTATGAAAAGCATAAGATTTTTCTCTTTCTGTGTATTAATGTGAATATTCGTATACACCACCTTTACTTTACTTTTTCGAAACTCCATAAAATAAACTTGATTCGTCATTATTGTAGGCAACCCTTCCCAGTACCAACTTAATATTTTCGACGCCAATGTTTACAGATGACACTTAGGACCGTTTGAAGTCTCAACACGCCGACTACGACGCTCCAGCAGCCATTGAGTTAAGCAGGCTCTTTTAATATTTAATATTTATGCATATTTATGAACACTTTTTAGATGGGGACGTGTCATAATACGATATAAAAGCGCTGGGCTTTGCCAGAATGCTGATTGCTAACATGTCAAACTGATGCTTAGAAAACTTGAGCAAAAGAGAAAATAAGTTAGTTTCAAAAGTCAAGCATTAGAATTTTGCAAAAGTTCAAATAACGAAACATTTATTTAACAAAAACTAAAAAGTTAAAAGCACGCCCGCAACTAAAGCATTTCACAATCGCTATTTGTTTTTCTATTATCATATAGTCAAATTAGACATAAAAAGAGGGTAAACGACGAATCAAGTCAGTTACTTTTCCTTCTTTTGATATGTTGCTCGTGACGCAAAGAGAATGCTAAATCCAAGCGTTTAATCTCGGCAGACGATCACGTCATTGTCAAAAATCAAGAAAACCTCGAAATTTTCGACCTCATTCAGATATTTCCATAATAATGGAAATGGAATAAAATATATTTATCTGAATATTTTGTCTGACACTGAAGATCGAAGAGGAATGGCAAACCGCAAGTCCTTGTTTCAACAAGGCAGCGCTGTATCTGGAAGAATGTTCCCAGGTCGGTGAATAGGACGTTGGATAGCTATTGGTCAATTAATTTAAAGCCACAGAATTATTTCCTCTAGGGTCATTTGAAAAGTCAGTTGTACAAATAAAAACCATCAAAATTGCAAGAGCTTGAAGCCAAAATCAGACACGAAATTCAGGAAGTATCGCCTAACTGGTTGCAAAATTCGTTACACAAATTCTATTATAGACTATAGGCTATTGCTGAAGGTCTTCAGTTTGATGTAAAGATTTGTTAAAGTAAATAAAGTATTTATTATGAGCAACAGAACCACCATTAAATGATTGAAGACCAGTATTTACACCTGCAGGACCTGCTTTGACAACTCTTTTTATCGTTTATTTGAAAACATAATTTTTCACAAAAAATTTGGTATCAAACCATACTAAATAAACCGTTTCTCCGTTTCCTAACTCCCATAAATGTTAAAGAATTTAGTGAATGCTATCGCCGAAATTATACATCGCTCCGAGGGTGACTCTTTAAAATGGAACGTCAGGCAAAAACTAACTCCACGCTAGCACAATTAATTATTTTTCATGGTGCTTGATCACGAAGAGGCAACTAAAATAACAAATAATGCCTCCCCGCTACTTCATTGAAAAACCGATTATGAAGCAGGCGGGCCACAAAGGGAAGGAGACATACCCTTCGCTGATGATGGATTCATACACTCAGTGAGAACATAATATTTGACTTTACTATTATTTACCTACGATGACTACGCAATTTCTGACACACACTAGTTTTTAAACAGCTGTTCGCAACTTCGCACGTTGACTCGACTATTAGGTGTAAACCGTTCTGGGCAAGGGGATGAATAGAAAAAAATGTGATTGGGCGATTTTATTGTTCAAGCAATACCTACGTTTATTTTCTAGGGCAACTTACTTGGATGATTCCAAGAAATTTGGGTTCCACAAGTTTCGACCACTAACATGTAATCCGAACATGTTAAGAACATCTGGACTAATTATTAAACTATTGAGAATTTATACACAAATAAAATATCACAATATTGCCTAAGTAGGTGAGATCAACGAGGTAATTATCGCTAGAGTAATTGACTCAAAACTTATAGCATAAATATAACACATATTTTTTGCACTCTTTCAATTCTGCCTACAGCTACATTATAATGAGGATTTCAAATGATCGTGTTATACTCAACTATGGAGCGCACTACAGATGAATACAAACAAATAAGAACTCTAAAACTACTCAATTCTACCGTTTGGCGCTTCTAAAAGCCAACAGTTCTGTCAACTATTATATATTACCGATGTGATAAGAAAAGAGTAGGCAAGAGGCCATGATTACATAAAGATCTTTAACGAAATTTAGGTCCGCTCCAAATCAGAGATTTATTTCTAGAAAAGCGAGATATTTTACATTTCGAAATATTTAACTACAAATCATTTATATTTACACCAAATTGTGAAAAAGCCCAGATCATGTGGCAAATATTCATTATCGTAGATACTGTCAACGGTTCTAAATAGCTTTAGATCATCAGCAAATAATAAAAACGTTTTTGATATCGTTAATAAAAATAGAAAATAGAATTGGCCCAGTATGAGAACACTGAGGAACGCCAGATGTACACAAAAGTTGGTTATAGAAAAAGCATCATTGACTTTCACGCTTTGTTTTCGACCAGTGAGATACGACCGCAGCCTTCCCAGTAGAGAATAAAATATTCCAATGCGTTCTAATTTCCACAAGAGACGATTAATATAAACATAATCAAAGGCTTCAGCCAAGTCAGTGTATATCAACATTTGAATAATGTTTTACAAAAATAAACTAGTTCTAAAAGAAAACCGGTAAAGAAAAATAAATTGATTTTAACACCTTACATAATTGAGTTAAAAAACACTGTTTCGTTATATGGAGATCTGTGTAGATCTTACCTTGATATTAAAAAAACGATTTGCTAAAGCCAACAGAGAGTACTAGGAGGCCCTGACTAGATTACAAAAAACTGCTAACGATAATTATATACTTAATTCTGATAACAAAAATAACGCCATATGAACAATAATTAATGAAACAACCCGCTGGAAAAGCACTAATAGGCATGATTACAAAATTACAGATGAAAATAACAAACTTTTAAATCAAAGTGAAACTGCTAAAGCTTTCAATGATTTTTTTACAGAGGTGCCGTTAAAAACAACCGCCACATTTATAAAGAAATTGATTACAAATTTATTGACATAGCTTGTAAGTCAATTATTAGTAAATCCGTTTTTTTACATGGTGTCATTGAAAATGAAGTTTTAATGATAATCAACAGCTTGAGTAACTCATCTGCTACAGGAAGTGATGGAATCTCTAATGTTTTGTTAAAAAAGATATCACCAATAGTAGTAGATCCCTTAACTTATGTAATAAATTTGTCATTTTAACAAGGTGTATTTTCTAGTAGACTGAAGACAGTTAATGTTGTTCCATTGCATAGAAAAATTTAACAGTTTTTCTAACATCGAACAACTTAATATCTGTTGGATACTGCTCTTTTTCAGTTTTTAACTGAAATAGTCTCACCCTTAGATAAAAACAAAACAGAAATTGAGTTATTTGTTGATTTTGCAAAGGCATTTGATTGCGTAAATCACAAAATTTTATTGTTCAAGATGCAGAAATATGGTATTAGGGGAGTTGCCCTCTGTTGGTATCAAAGCTGTCTAGGGAACCTAGAACAGTAGGTTACTTTAGCGTCAGTATCTTCAGAAAAAAAAAAATTAGGGGTTCCACAAGGCTCAATTTAGGCCCTACATTATTCTTACTTTTCAGCAATGTTATGTTTAATTATGTCTGTAATATTAGCTGTATTATAGTGTCGTATGCTGATGATTCTAACTTTTTAATTAGGTAGGTGTAATAATTTTCAACAAGCTATTAATGTTCTAACAGAAGTCTATAGTAAGATAAATGCCTTGGTTGAATGTAATAAATTAGTTATTAATCAATAAAAAAACAAACTGTCTTGTCTTTGGCTCAGTCAAATCAAAATTTAATACTAGAGATGATTTGGTATTAAATGATTCCACGGTCCTACCCTGTGTGAATGTTGCAAGCAAACAATTGATGCCACATTACGTTAGACACAACGTGTTGAAACCATCTGCAGTAAACTGTGCAAAGCGTATTGCGCTCTTTCAATGGCTTCTAAATCTTGCAGTAAAGAAATAGTTAAATAACTTTATTTCGAAATCTACCATAATTTGTTGCGGCATGGAATATTACACTGGGGTGTTCATAAAATCTTTTTGTTGCAGAAGAGAGCCAAATTGTTGCTGAATTAAAAATGGGGGATTCTTGTAGGAAAGTATTTAAGACACTCAATATTTTACCATATATAGTGTATATGTATATTTTATGTCGACACTACTACCAGATTTGTGAATAGATCACATGACGTCTATAAAATCAAGCAAATTATCTTGTTTTTTGTCTTTCTAAGAACTCGGTACAGATATAAAGAATACACAGTTCCATTCACTTGTTTTGGGAATGGCAAAAGTGTCGTTTATAGACGGTCAGCTCCTAGATATTTCACCACTATTAAAAATGAAGTGTTATAGAGCTTTATTGTGTTTTGAATGGGTTGTAGCAACCAAAGTAGTTGGAATATTGGGCGTAGTAAGTATATCTAATTTTGACATTTGTTAATTCGCAGACTTAATAGTACACTGTGTTGTAGATAACCTCACTTTTCGCAATAGCTTACATATCAAAAGACATTTACGCAAATAATGGCTATCAAACCAGCAAACATATGATCCACTTTCTTGGTTACGATTGGAAAGAGATGCACAATTTAAAAAGAACTGATATTATCAAAGGTAAGTATAAGTCAAAGTAAGCCCCAAATAGTGCAAAGCTATTATATTACAAACATGGTTTACAATTATGAAAGGAATTCTCTATCCAGTATAAACCTTTCGATACAGCAATATAATGTTTTCCTCTTTTAGGAAAACTCATCTGGATGGTGGCATTATTGCATTTTCTATTATATTTGAGTGTTAGTATGATCCTGGTATTGGCAACAACAGTGGTACGATTTAGTTGCAATATTGTGTTACAAAACTAATACTTATTTATCTAGGGCAATTGGTGGTGCACAACACCGTGGCTGACATTCGTAATTTTAAACATCACCACAAAGACAGCAGCACTAATTACTACTATAGCAGCTGGTTTGGAGAAGATTAACTCGTCTTTTAGTATTTGTTCGATTGTTTATTTAAGTAAGTACCTTTTTATATAATTATTAGAAGTAAACGCCCCCTTTGAAATTTAATAATATACAATAATACTCCCAAACCTAATCCGACCCTTGAAAAAAAAACGAACAAGTTTGGAGAGTTCATTCTGTAGCTAAATGATGAACAGCCCTCTAATTGACGGCTTTTATAAAATAAACACAAATATAGAAATATACAGGGGTAGTCCATGAATTATTGTTCCTAAGCCTAAGACCATAAAAAGTACATAACTAATTAATTTTTCTACATAGTCCCTTTAAATGTGAAAACTTTTTCACGGGATTTTTTTACAAAAAAAAATGCTGTAGCAATATTTAATCATGCATCTTACACATTTAGAGCATTATTGTAATTTTTATATTTTTCGGTACAGTACATTTTAAACTGCGCGCTTCCGTTCTTTCTGGAAGTTGCGATAACAAATAGATTTTGCAGTTCATAAAGCTGCACTTCGTGCTAAGCTCACCAATTATAAAAGTAAGTTTTTTTAATTTTAAATTTGACAAAGCCCTGATGAACTGCAATAATAGTAACGTTACATAAATCTATCACGGCTGCTTCTGTTAAATATACTGTGCAGTGCACCATACAAGGTGGTCAAATAAGTGTTAAAAAGCGCTATTAAGGTGGCTGAATTTGAAAAGTAGCAACGTTATTCTGGTGTTTTTCTTTAAGATTTCTAGTTCTTGAGGTATTTGATAAATAAGAAATAGTAATTGTTTTAACGTATAACCCAATATGCCATGAATTAATTAAAAAAGAGGACAATAGTGTAACGTATTCCGTACTTTATGTTTTTTAGTGTTCATGACCTGGTGGTGGATTGTAGTACTGTCATCAGCTATTTCATGGATAAGAGCAACGAAGACAAACCATATCGTAGAAGTCGAAATGCGTGGTGGAAAAATATTTAATGAAAATTGTGCTGACACTGGAGATTCCACGAAAGAGAATAGATCAAATTCAATGGATTCAGCGATGGATTCGCCTGTAGCTTACGATCCTAATATTTGTTATACTAGAATTTAATATTTACGTTGTATCTCTATACCTCTCTTTCGTATTACTAATATGATGAAGGCTGATCTGATAATGGTAGAAGTATTCCGACAGTTAAATATATGTATACTCGATTTAAGTTATTTATGTACTGTTTGTACAATTTATGTGTTTTTACTAATATATAATAAAATTTGAGAAAAACGACGTAAATATTTAATGAAAAGTTTGGTTCCCTGCATGACAGATAACTTTATAAATCCATAGCGGCCGCCAAAGCTTAAGTATGAAATGCTGAATTTATTAATGCTACAATTGATAACAGAGCGGTCTAAATTTTGTAATTATTTACTCTTACATTCAAGCTTACTTATTATCAAGCTATTCACAAATATAAATAAAAATAGAAATATAGAAACAAACAGCTAGGAAGAAATAACTTACAGTTCCCAAAGAGCAAAACTTGTCAAAGTATACCTACGTTAATTACTGCTGTTAACTTTGATCATGTTTACAACAACTGGACTACGTTAATTATTTGGAAATACATCCATTTCAAAAATGGTGCTGCCCATAGTCGTAGCTAATATAATATTTTAGGGGGACTTAAGTCCCTTGAGTAGAAATAATAATAATTATTTACGATAGGTAATAAAACATTAAATATTGGAGTTGACCTTCTCAGTGKAGGCAGCTTTGGCGACTGCAGTTTTACCGTATTTCATAAAAATTTGAAGTCAATGCATATAAATGAATTGTTATATTTAAACCTTGACAAATCCTTTTAGGGGGGAAGGGGCTTTCGAAAAGTATATACGCCCATGGTGCTGCCCAAAAAACAACAAAGAAACTGTAATAGTCTTGCTACTACTCCAAAATTCTGTATCCACTAATATCGCTTCTCGATACAAATGATTGGAAGTTGTCTAAACAAAATTTTCAGATGCTTTAATAAGAATCAGAAGTTACCTTTCTTTAATGGAATGTGTAAACATTATCACTGCTTTTTGTTAGTTTATTGGATGGCCTTACTTATTTTTGATCTTATTTTTTCTCAAAGACAAAAAGTAGTGTTTTAATTTTATTAACATTTGTATTTACGACCACAACCAACGTAAATTTTAGTATATACATACATTCGTATGGATTAGGATTACACCATATAAAATACAATAATTGTTTTTATAAAAGCAGATTGGAATGGTGCATCCATTCTATAGCTTCAGGGGTAAGGTTATGAATATCATAGATTGAACCTTGAAAACTGTCTCGGGGCATTCAAAAACCATATGACCAAGTGCCGAAGAACAGCATTGCATGGGTTGCACTGGGAATTATTGATTATCTCCCATTGTCTAAGTGTTTTATTACAGAGTCCATGTCCAGTTTGTATTCGATTTAAATTGCACCACTGCCTTCTTGGTAGGCAAAATCCTGCGACTTTTGCTGTTACGTCGCAAACTATATTWCCMTTCCTTACTTCTTKTTCGCTCCACAGCATATTCCGAACTAAAGTTATTAAGATGATTAGCGGTTCTTACATGRGGGTGTCTAGATTTTAACCTCAGCGGCATGTTTATAAGTGAAGTGGCGTACATATGAATAGGTAGATTCAGGACCGGGCCCATAGGGGGGATAGGGGAGGGTTGCCTACCCCCCCCCCCCAATGCCCTGACAGTTGGTTAAAAACTGCCGCAGTTGGCTCCAAAATTGGTTGGTCAAATTTGTTAAAAAAACAATAAATAATTAAAGTTAAATCAAGAAGGTGGTATAAAAATAATGTTAGTTTCCCCACGGCATCCGCGAATATGCAATAATTCCTGGATGGCAATGACGCGTAGTAGCAGTCGTTACGCGTTAGTCGCAGCTTTCAGAACCTCGCGTCTTCTCATCAGATGACGATGATCGACAGTGATTCGGCAGGCACCAGTGTTGCCAGTCGATACACTAATACATTATTATAAAATCTAGTACATTTCTTAAAATATTTTTTTATGGATATCTAAAAAAATTAGCAACAATTTTCAACAACGAATATGACTCATAATGTATTTCAAAATGTTGCCAACGTTAATAACATGACAACATGCAAAACATCTGTTGGTAGCTCTCTTTACGGTCTAGTCTACGTTGCACCGTTTGTGGTTGCACCTTACAGAAAGTTGCATTTTACTCGAGGAGCATAATAAAGTTTTTTTATTTGTTTGTATTTATTGTGTTTGACTTCATATAAAAAACAAGCTTTAAAATGCATGTTTTTTACGATATTAGTGTCAGATAGTAGTCCACAATCTAGTACATATCACAGATATCTAGTACATTTTTTACAACTACCCTGTAGATCGAGAAAGATATGAAAAAATTGTAAAAAATATGTTGCGAACTACTATGGAAAATAATTCATTTGATTCTCTCATATGTAAGTATTAAAAGTGTACAAGATATAACAGATCAAATAGATTTTTTCCATTTGATTAGCTCTTGGGCTAAAGTTAAAATGCAGAAGACTGACTATAATAATTAATAATTGATTTATTTTGTTAGATTTAGAGATTTTTTTAACTTTATTTGTTAATTTTATATTAATGTTTATTCGTATTATTTTGACACTCACAAGCTTAGCCACACTCTGCGGCAATTAGCAATTACCAAAGCAGAAGTATGAAGTATTTTAGTTTTATTTTTAGGTAGGTGTTGTTAATACATGTACAGAGTGGGTCAGGACGAGTTCCTATTAGGCGTTTATGGGGGAGCGGCCAGAAGGGAATTATGAAATTCTGCAGTATTAGATTTCCGATTCTTGTCTTTTTAATGAAAATAAAGGCAACTTAAAATTACTTCCGATTATACCGGAAGTTTACGCCAACTTTGTTATTTTTAATAGGCTACTTTATGCGACTTCAGGAGTGCTTTGGACGAAAATTGACAGACGCTAAAGCATGTGTATATCTAGTCTGCAACATGCTGCCGTTATCTCACACTGAGATATTTTAATTAATTGTTACCATCAGTTATCAGGTAAAAATATTTGCTAGTGAAAGAATGGAATGTCTAATAATTATTTATGAAATAAAAACTGATTATTTAATTTGATAATTTACGTTGTCCTTTTGACAATTTACTTTACATATTTCCAAATGCCTATTGTATGCAAAGACGAAGGCTAATAAAGCAAGACCAAATAAAACATTTGTTTTAGTTTCAACACCACTGACAAAAACAAAACACTAACAATTTTTATTAGTTTTAACATTTTTGTATAAACAGACGAAAATTTTAATAGCGAGAAACTTAGCTGCCAATTTTATTATAAACTCTCATATCTCGAAAATTTTAATATTTAAGTACCTAATGTGTTACATAAAGCCGCACTTGAATTATTTTCATTAAAAAGATCACATTCGAAAACGATACTGCAGAATTTCATAATTCTATCCTGGCCGGTTCCCGATCGTCTAATAGAAACTTTTCGTGACACACTCTGTATGTATTCTAGAAAATAAATTTAGTTTGAGCTACTTAATACATAATATTTTCAGTATTTTTACCTTTTTCGAATGTCTGTGCGCTATTCGGTATTCTAGTGGTCTAAAGTAACTATTTCTTTTTGTTTTTGAGTTGGCTTTTTTCCACTTCCTACCCCCCCAAAGTAATAGGTTTCGGTATAGCCCTGGGTAGATTGTCGATGAGATGGCATTTGTGGTATTGAAATTTTAAAGACATTAATCGTCTTGTTTGAGGGGGTTCTATATTACTCAAAACTGGTAACCACTGAAGAGGAGTTGTTTTTATTGTCCCTGTTATTATACGGATGGTCTGATTCAATCGCACGTCTATAAGTTTTGTATGATGACTATTCAACCTCACTGGTGAACAATACTCAGCCCTTGAGTATACCAAAGCAATGGCACTGGTTCTCAGAGTTTCAGCATTTGCTCCCCAGTGCACATTAGTACCTAAGCTTCTGCATGAGGTTCACTCTTCTGTTCAATTTTGCTAATAGCTTTTCCAACGTCGAAATGTAAGGGATCGATCAAGAGTGACACCAAGGTATTTTGGATAGTAGATATTATTCACAGGTATACCATCTAAAACAATTTCAAGTCGCCTATGTGCTTCACGGTTGTTCAAATGGAAAGCAGCCACTTCTGTTTTCACAGGATTTGGTTGTAGACCCCATTTTCTAAAATATTTTGTTAATAAGCGAAGATCTTGATTGATGATATTTTCGGTATTACTGAAGTGGGTGTTCTGCTTTGCAATGTCTAAATCGTCGGCGTACATAAATTTTTGTGATGTCATATTCAGTAAATCTGATATATAAATGTTAAACATTAATCGAGAAAGTACAGATCTCTGCGGAAGACCATTTTGTAAACTATGAAATGAGCTTGTTTTTCCATTCAAGTATACTTGAAAAAGTCTGTCACTCAACATTTCATTAATAAGTCGCAGGAACAATTTGCATGGGATAAGCTGATACAATTTATTTAATAATCCATCTTTCCAAGCAGTGACTTAAGCAGAGGTTAGATCAATAAATGCTGCACCTGCTTTCAGTTTATCTTGATTCTCAATATATGTTGTAAGAGCAAGCACCTGATCACAGCAGTTTCTTCCAGGCATGAAGCCAGCTTGTTCAACAGGTATTTTATTACCAACAAAACCTAGAAGCCTTCTATATAAAATGTGTTTTAGAATCTTGTAGCATACACTTAAAAGAGATATAGGCCGATAAGATTCTTGAAGGTTGGGGTCTTKTCCTGGCTAAGCAATCGCAACGATTTTACTCTTCTTAAAAAGCTTCGGTAATCGTAACGTATTAATTATGTCATTGTAAAAGTCTACTGGCCATTTTCGAACTTTTGGACCAAAATGTTTGACGAATTCAGGATATATACTGTCTACTCCCGCTGATTTCCGACAGTGGGTTGAGTTCACAGCTGGAGATAGCTCTTCGTCCGTTAAAAGACTCATGATAGGACAAGTCTGTTGACTGTTTCTACGAATTCTTTTTAAGTGCACCTTTATTTCCATTTTGGTTGTTTTACTAACTGATGGTTTTGAAATCCTTTTTATTCTTTTAGCTAGATTTCTTGGTGAAGGATTTTTAGTATGGTCTATGAATGGCTTATATCCAGATTCTAGCTTTCGTAGTAAATTCCAGGCTGTGCGGCTAATTGCGTAAAATTGAAGTTCGAGCAGTATTTAGCGGTTTTAAGAGTTGTTTACATACATCTGGATCCCTGGTCTGTTTGTATGAATTATTTAATTGTTGACATTCCTCGTTCCAACATGGAATGTATAATTTTCTAACGCCTCTAGGAATATGTTTCTTGGCAGTACTAATTGCTAATGTAACAAACCTTTCATAATTCTTCACCTGAAGTTCTATCCATCTAATATTGTCATCCAGCTGTCTTTCAAAGTTTCGCCACTTCGCTTTGCGGAAATTCCATCTCGGTAACGGTAAGCAGTTGATGACTGGGATAGTTGTACTAACTGTAAATATTATAGGCCTATGTTGGGATCTTGGGAAATCATCAATTACTTGACTTAAGACATCAGTTTCAGAAACAAAAGTCAGGTCGGAGTTGTAATCTCTGTTCCACCTAGCAGAATGGAATGTAGCCTTCTGTTTTACATAAAAAWGAAGTTTTAGGTTGTTCGTTTCAGCCCAGTCTACAAGTTGTATACCTGCTTCATTACAGCTATTATATCCCCATAATTTATGATGAGAATTGAAGTCTCCAGTAAATAGTACAGGTCGACTAAAAGCAGGAATWACATTGTTGGGCCAATCCGTTTTGGGGGGTTGTATATGTTGACGATAATGAGGTTGTTTATTTTAATTAGTAATCGAATGTTTGTACTCGTATGTTTTTGGTATGTTTTATTATATATTGGCATTTATAAAGCTATATTATATATAGATATTAGGTGTTAACTGGAAGAGTATTCGCACGGAATGTACCAAATGAAATGCGTTCGGATATTGATTGCACCGTCTAAACCAGCAACAAAACCAACCGTGGCCATTCAGGCGCGTCGAACAAATTTGCCTGCCATTCGAACAGACTCCCGGAGCGGCCCCGGAACGGGCACAGCACACTGCGACGACGGATCTGCGTAAATGGCAGGCAGAGAGGCGAGCAATAAAAGTGCGCCTTATAAATCCCGGAGTCGCTAAAGTCCCGGAGTTTTGTAACAATTTGGTTGGCACCCGAGCGTTGCCATGTAATAAATTAACATCGAGCCGAAACCGTTTTTCTCGTATTTTCGGTGGATTTATAACTCGCCGGTCGAACATAAATCTCCGCATTTGAATAATGGCCGGCTAAAAATTGGATTTAGTCCAAATGGAAAATACGTACCCGCGTACTTTTATATGCCCTCTCGGTTCGAGAGAACTAAATAAATGTATAATAATGCGGAGGGAGTCTGCAGAACGGACAGACAATGTGGCGGTGGTCCTGCTAGCTCTTTACCGTAGATAATGGAAGCTATTAAATTATATTGCCCCCGATGTCATCAGGATGTCCCGAACACTCGTAAACAAACCCAGCCACCGACTATTTCGACTTTGCTTGATGCTACATGCGATTGTAATCTGCGTGTCAACAATGCCAGCATTCACATGTTTTATTTCACTATAAAATGTTTTCCTCGGTAAGAATATTATATTCTTTTTATCTACGTCTTCCAAATAGTAACGTAATTTTATATATCTATACATAACCGTAACATATAATTATATGGGATATATCTTTTTAATGAATACGAATTTATACTCCCTTCGAAATTTCTGTTTATTCAATTAACAATTAGCTCTGCATATAATTGATTAGGTAGTCAATAGGTATTCGAATGGTATAAAAACACTTCTGATAAATTACTCATCTACTTATTTACAAAATTAATAATTAAATTACTGCACCTCGTACATTTGACAGTAAACAGCACACTAGTAAGCTACTATTCTTACCACTGTTATTTATATTGGATGAGCTGTCATAGGTAGAACTGCCATTAATGCTAACAGAGGAACAAGCTTTAGAAAAAGTAAGAATATTTTTAAGTTTCGTTGCAACATTGTCTTATAACCTGGCGTCACAGAACCTGTCCGCATATATAAAGTGGCAGATGATCTACGACAACGATGTCTTGTGAAGTTAGTAAAAAAAAATAGGTGGCAAAGCCACCTAGCCTTAATAGGTACTATTTCCTACAGGAAGTAACCTGTAATCTGACAAGCATCTGCATAAAGCAGCCCCTCACAACACTTTTTGCTGACAGCAAACGTCCGACATACATAAAAATGCATGTCTATGATATGCTGTCTGCACCGCAACCAACTACAGATAGATATATTTCTCTCTCATTACAGCTCATCAGTGCAGTTTAAGTCTAATGTAAACGGCATGGCAAAGAACTGGTTTCACCTATATACCAAAGGTTTGGTATGATGGTAGTAGAAAAATAGATGGCAATGACATCTGTCGGCAATAAACTGACACAAAGCCACCTAGCTGGCCTAATGGGTACTACCTGTGGATTTTTCTGGATATGCTATCCCTTCAATTTCTCCAAAATCAGGTTCTACACACAAAACACTACGGATCGTTTATCCTTCTCCATTTTCAGTTAAAATCAACTCTGTAATTAACATCTAAATCAGTCGTATACCTAACTCTGTCATAGTTATCGGGTTGATTTTAGCTAATATCAGCTTTAAAAAAAATTATTTTTATTGATAACAAATTTGTTGCCCTGACAACAACTGCACTTAGGGACGGCACTAGGCAAGTGCAAACATTGCTATGAACGCGGAACGTGGCTCTGCACCCCGAATCAAAATTGTGAGTTTACCAGTATACCTACCAAAAATTAAAACATTACGCATAAAGTGGTAAATCTTCTCATTTTAACAGTTATAGACCCTTATTGCACATCTTTTTTAGTACCATACTGCATCCTCTGCATTTATTTTACGATATGAATGGTCTCAATTCCAATCTAAAATTATTAAGACTGATTATAATCTGTATTAAGCCTGAAATTAATATTTTTGCAATAGACACATACGATAAATTAATGACGTCTCACAACTAGTTATTGCATCCATTTGGCTATTTAAAGTAAGGTACGTGATATGACATTTTAGGGCTACGTTTACTTGCCTTACCCACTATTTTCAAAATGTGAAAATACTTTTACCACGACAATATTAATTTAAAAGCTTCAACCAGATGACGCTATATTGGTTTGCTACTACAACATATTGGTGGCCATCAGCATGATGACACTGATGTGGATCTATTATTCAAACACGATCGATCTACCAAATGGGACAAAATAAGAAATATTTGGTGTCAGATGGATGACGAATTTGAGAAAAACAGACCACCTCAAGAACGCAGGAACACGCCTTGTTTAATTGTATCAAATATGTGATAAAAGTTAATGTGGATAGCGCGTTACTTCCCTTACAAACGATAAGCAGTATAGCCACCATAAAAAAGATATTGTATTGGGAGATTCGTTAAGATTGTAATGACGTGAATAACGTGTTTTTGAACATAAATCTCGACGTTGAAAATGAATTGATTTATTATTACAGTCACTTAATGGGATCTAATGCCTGATTTTGTTAATCAATCCTAGTATTAAAGTACTCGTTCAATGTTTAATAAATAATAATATTTAGGTGGTTACTAATTAATTGCATCCTGGTCTAATATAAGTAAATACATCGTACGTCATCGATGTTGTAGCAGCCAAAATATACATCATTAATTTCTTTATTGCCATAATTTGTGCTTTTTCAAAACTTCACTTCTACAGATTTACAAATAGAAGTTGTATTTGTGAAAAACTGCTGTAGTCAGGCGAATATTGCTTGTATTTTTTGCCCTAATCTTTTGGAGTAGTTGTTTTTTCTAATTTGCTAAAATGTATTCTTAATAAATTTAAAACTGTTTAATTAGAAAATACTTTACCGCATGGACACAAATATTTTCCACATAATCTCTAAAAACTGTAATTCTGACATTATTATCCAAAATTGAAATTAAAAAAGAAACAGTACATGTTGTACAAAGTAAGGGTCCATGGATATGGGATTTGCGCCCTTCAAAGGGGTTTTTAATTGCTGAAGTGTAAAAACCGAGATATAAATCGTTCGTTAAATACGATAAGCTCTTGTCTGGAGTTATTATGCATTTAATCCTATTTTCTTTATTCTTACACGCAATTGTTCCCTTGTATGCATCTTAATTTATGTAATTCATGCCTTCCTCATTGAATTTTCTTATTATTTCGACAATACTGAAGTTAGAAGACTTTTTTCATTTATTATTACTTACTCGCTAAATAGGCAAAACATGAAAAAAAATCCGGGTTAAATTTGCACAGTATACCCCCGCATTCAAAAGTTTAGCAACCATTTTTTTATAAAATCGAAGATTGTTACTGCTCCATTGTTATTTTACGTTATTATCTATAATCCTTACGAAATAGAATTTTGTTATATTTTGGAGATGGAGACGTTTATTTAACATATTGTACATATCATTTGTCCTCCCGGCCCCGCGTTTCTTTTTATTCGTACTTAGCTCATAATGAGCTAGCGCCGACCCTACGAATATAAACCGGTCCAGTAAATAATACAGCAATTTCATAATTAAGAAATTGCTTCTAATCTTGGTCGGGACCCTTTTCTATTGCAAAATGTTTCTGATGCAGTTAGCTTGTGCACTTTCTTAGGCAAACATTTATTTAGCTAACTAAGAGAATATTTCAAATTAAATATGAGATCAATTTATATGTGAGTTTTGATTTTATCACCACATAATTATTTTTACTGATTATTTTCCGTTTAAAATTTACGAATGAGCGTGTTCAATGACATAATTTAGCAACGTCTATCTACAAAAATGGTTGAATTTATTGAAGGCCCTTCTAATGCACTGTATAGCACCTTATTAAAAAAAACTGAAACCAAATCCTTATTTTTCAGAGCCGAATAACAGCTCTTTCAACGGTCTTGCCCTCGCTTGTCAAGGGGCTAGAACTTTTATTTTTAACAAATGTAAGCAATTCGATTACATCTTAACTCTGGTAAAAAGGCCGAGGGTTCCGCCGGCGACGAGTTTAAAAACTCCTAACTAGTATTTTAAAAGTTAGCGATTGCCAATTTAACAAATTACGCTTTCCGTTTCGTTTTTATACTTCTTTTTGCGACCCATTCAACTGGATACATTAGTGTGCAGCCGTCGGAGTGGGGAAAAGCTTTTAGAGGCGTAATTTTTGCGAAAGCTGCATTAAGAAGTTAAAACCGAAGTGGATTTCGGTCGCCCGGCGACACTAACTGCGTGTATGATTAAGTTCTGTACAAAAACATAAGTAAATGCGCGTCTTCATCTTGCCAATAATTTGAATATTTCATTCGAAAGTTCTTATATTTAAATAAGTCTATAAAAAGTATATGTCAAGGCGTCAAAAACGGAGCATGTAAGCTACTCGTATTTATTACTTCCAGCCTTCCTGGTACAAAATTATGCTTCGTACAAACGTAAACATCAGCTTACCTGTAACAAAAGAAAATTCACGAATCACGAATAATCTTCAAATTAGAAAACAATAAGAATAGTTTCACAAATCACTCTTTATTTAATAACTAATATCATAATTCTGCCTACCAAACATTGAAGGGCTTAATTACTTAATAACATGTTTTACGTACTTCATATGCCAATTACTAATAACCCTATCTGACTAGCATTTCCACCAAAAGGAGTTTGGGTTATTACCTTCCTAATAAATTTCCTTCTCTAGCATCGTTCAAATTAGCCACAAGGGTTGTCGCTGGTATATCCCAATTGGGTATTTGCCACGTATTTATATTTTATTAAATTGCATATTAATAGGTAGCATCTAATCCACAAAACAGCTCTGACAGCTTATAAATTTGAAAAAATGGATCGTAAGGTGTATTTTTAATATTAAAATTGTGAATATTTAAAGGGACCGCCAAAACGCGAACACATTGGCCGTGACGTCAGGTGTCTTGTAAATGGCCGCTTGTTTACATCTGGGGTCAGCGCGTCACGCGTCAGCCTCAGCCCTTCAATTTATTAGATTGTTGTTTGCGTTCATTTTTTGACAAGCGAATTAAAATACGCCAAGTAAAAGTGAAATACATATGAATTATGACTTCTGACGGCATGTTCATTGTTATTGGAAGTTGTGTATAGCGACGAGCGGTTCAACGCGGCGGAGATGAGGAACGTAAAAGCAAGAAAGCAACAGCATAAGCGAACTTTTTATCAAATTAACGTAGCATTGATAATTTGATCACAGTGGGTTGTTGGAAACATACTATTTGTAAACATAAAAATGTAAGAATCAAAAATATACCCTAAATTTGACATTTATTTTAGAGGTCAGAATAAATATAAATTGCCATTTATTTTCGGGGCTCTTGCGGCTCGTTTCCGGTCTGGCTAACAGTCGAATATATGGGGAACAACGTCGTTCTTTATTATAACATTTCCCTCTATCAACTTGAAACGCATATAATTTTTCATATCCTCTTCAAGCTGTAACGAAATGAAAACTGAATGGTAAACACCTATAACCCCAAAAAGAATAATAAAACTTACAGTAAGAATTAATATGATCTTCAGAACAGAAAAACAAACTTTGCGATTTCGGCATATCACGTCTAGGGGCCTTAAACAACTTTTTCATACGTTGATAATCTCGAGGAATGGTTACAAAAATTTTGTTAGCTGTACTGTACTTTTATAACCATGTACAAAACAACACTTGTTTTGTTTTCCATACATAATAGATGCTTGTAAAACTACACAAATCACTTTTTGGTGATACCTCTTACACCGTCTTTTCAATAAACACCACACAAAAGCTTTTCCAATACAAGAATGACCATTAAACAGCAGGCTCCTCGGTAATGTTTACATGACACTTGACGTCACGAGTTGAATAACCTTGGATAGAAGCGTTTTGGCGGTGACTCCTAAGATTCGAATTTCAGACCTGAAATTCTCTACCTACAAATATTTTTTGCTTTTTTTAACATGGCGTACGATATATATGCACTTCAAAATTCATTTTACGTAATTTTTTAAAAAAGTGATAATACCCAATTCGTTGGATTACTTACCAGAAGTAATCAGAAAATAATCATATTGAAGTAACCACTTTAATTATATTCTAATTTCTCCATTTTGTTCATATTACCTCTAAATGCTTTTTGTTTATATTTCGTATCGGTTTTGGGAAGGGCAGACGTTTGGGACTTTCACGGGGGTATGGGTTACTAAATGGAAGTGAGACAGATGTATTTCAGCCTCAGCGTGTTCTTTACACAGGTTAGTATTATTTTAATTTCAATTTTTACTGAAATTTTGAATATTCAATTGAATTATATATGCAGATTTAAAACGAGCATTATTGTCAATAAATCAGCTTTATGGTTAAGAAAAGGCTTTTTTTGTTAGTCGACTAATTTTACATGTCGAATGTTGCATTTGAAGTGCACAACAACAATAATTCATGACATGCTGTTGATATGGTTTTAAAAGTTTATTTATGTCAGTTTCTTAGCTGTGTTCTCGTATTCTGTATGCAGCAACGTGATGTGTTATAAAGTATATTATGAGCTAGAACCCTTGTATTAACTAATATTTTCCTCCATGACTTGGCAAAGATCTAGAGAAATTAGAAGAAGAAGCAAAAAATATTTAAATGGCTTTGTTTGATATGGTTGATAAGGTTTGCGAAGAACTAAAAGATATTTTTGGCCTGTAGCAATAATAAAATTCACAGTTGGGTAAAGTGACAGTGGCGTTAGCTTCACTGCCGGAGTACCGGGTGCATATTTTACGGGGAAGGTTTCTAACCTAGAAATTCTAAACAGCTAAATTGTTGTGGTGTAATGCTAGTTACAAAAGAAGTGCAAACATTAAAATATGGAAAGAGACTGAGATTGACTTTGTTGGTTTGTAATTTGCGGAAAATAATGTAATTTATAAAACCAGTCTGGAATTCGGTGATTGCAACAAAACGGGGTTATGACGGACGTAGTAAGTTATGTAGCTTGTTATTACTTACCTTTGAAAAGAAAATATACCGTCAGTTGAAAACTGGGTTATCGGGGTTGGTTGTATGTAATCCGTGACGTTTCACTGGTTCGAGTGATCGGCATCCTCAGAGGTCTATCTTCTGTCACTGTGACAGATGTAGCTGTAGCTGTCGCTAACTCGGATCTTGTACGCAAGTCGCATTGATGCCGTGGTGGTGAGGTTGACAGTGTTGGCGGCTTGCTCAAGTGCCTTATCAACGGGAGTTCGTTTCTTGGTAGTTTTAGTGTTTGTAAGAGCCGGTAGCCAAGCCTCGCTTAATTTAAGAGTTTCCTCTTGCCGGTTAAAGTTGTTCTCTATGGCTTCCCGGGCTAGGCGACAATGATACAAGGCTGTCAAAACAAGTACTTGCGTTTCTACGAACAGTATTACGTGGTGTCTGGTACCGAGAGCGTGTTCAGCTACCTTCAGATATCTGAGCATGTCCTAGTCAACAATTCCTTTCACGTTCATTCAGTCTTGTCTTGACTGATCTCTGCGATAAATATATGACATCGAAACCAGGTCGTTCTTGCCTTTGGCCGATCTTAAAACTTGCTATACTCTTTGGGTGGGCTTGAAGATTGTTTTTATTAAGTGTTTTTCTAAAAGTCCACCAATCCGATCGGTCACCCGCGGTATATAAGGCAAGAAAGCTTTTCCTATTTCCAAAGGTGCTGAGTTTTTCTTTTGAGTGTTTCTAAATTTAGGATTCATGGCACTTTTGATTTCATCAACGTTATATCCATTAGCTCGGAACGTTCGCTGTAAATTATCCAGTTCCCATTTCAGAAAATCTGAAGTGCATATTTTATGGGTATGTTGTGTCAGCGTTGTTACTATACCTTTTTTGTCGAGGGTGGTGATTTGAGGTTCAGGTTCTGTCACTATGCGTGACTTTCCAGTACGCGACGTACACCAGTTGATTCCCACTTCTGATAACTAAAACGTCGAGAAAAGCCAGTTTACCATTTTTCTCAGTTTCCATAGTAGACTTGATGTTCGGATGTTGAGTGTTTAGATATGAAATTAGGAAGCGATCTAAGTTTTCCTTGCCCTGCTTCCATACGACAAAAGTGTCATCCACATACCCGTACCACACTAGTG
The DNA here is from genome assembly GCA_025024175.1 of Rhyzopertha dominica. Classification (NCBI taxonomy): domain Eukaryota; kingdom Metazoa; phylum Arthropoda; class Insecta; order Coleoptera; family Bostrichidae; genus Rhyzopertha; species Rhyzopertha dominica. The sequence continues at coordinate 15,908,420 of QCXZ01000137.1, forward strand.
GCTTATGTTCTGCCGCATCTAATGCGTTCTGCTCAAGATTCTCCAAATAGTAATTCGCAATTACTGGACTCAGTGGGCTACCCAAAATTACACCTTCGATTTGTTCAAAGAATTCGCTTTTCCTAATAAAATAGCTTCCAGTGAGGCAGTGAAAGCTTAAACCAACCGTAAGTTGTTGGAAAATCTTTATAAAACCATCAATTTCGTAGTTATAACTTTATCAACAACCTTCAATACAATATGACAGCTGACAGTATATTTTGTTTATCGTAGCTTAGTAGCAGTTACAAAAAGGCGGCACAAAGTATTAAGAAATAAACGCCGCCCGTGTTGCATGAATCATTTATAGAAACCCTGAAAATTTTACTTGTGCTAAGGAAAATCGAATTTTTCAATATGTTACCCCAGGTGCCACTCATAAATTTACCTTCATTTTATTCTACACCAATGTACTCCTCAGCCCTCTTCGAGGCTTGCATGCGAAAATGGGACACCTAAATCTGTCACTATGGTCACCACTTCTTAGAAGCTCACTAATGGAAATAATGTTCAAGCAAAATAATTTTAAAAGAATAAGAAATAGATAAGTGGCTTGTTTATCTGACTTATTCACTAATAAACGCCATAGCTTGTGTCTGAGCTTTAACGATAGCTTTAGGAAAAACAGCATACTATGCTGATCTTAGTTGTGATTTAGTTTTAACCATAATCCTTACTTCCGCAAAAAACTCTCATAACAAAACATTAAATTATTCTAAGAAAAAGCAGCCACATCATGCGTAATTCCCCTAGATTTGTAACATACATATATGTATGTAGCCAGCAGTATACGAACTTTATATATAAAGATTCGTATCCTGCTGGCTATTTCCGCCGGCGGAGTGCCCGTATTAGAAAATAAAAGCCTTTCATGTTGACCCCTTGGCGAATAAAAAGCGTCTGCCGATCCGTTTTATTGGGGCCTAAACATTTTCAGCGATTTAGGCTACACAATCGCCCAGGGGGTGGTTTCTCTGTCGTCGCTGGCTGCGCTTCGAGCGCACGCACACATTTCTCCGTTTGCGGAAACTTTTATGCACGGCCCATAAAGCCAATGAATGCTAATAGCATTATCTATACCCTACTTCCTATAATAATAAAATTTTTGCCCGACGCCCCGCCGCACACTGAATCACCATCCGCTGATGCTGACTCGTGCTCGATTCGGTCCGGTCTTTTGTCAGCTAAAGGCCGACGTGCCTTTGAATTAAATGCAAAATGTGTATTGATTAAAGTAGCAAGTCTCGTTTGAATATAAGATTTTCGGAGCTATATGATTACTTGAAAGACTCATTAAACATTGAAATTTTTGAACGAGTGGAAAGCTTCAGAGGTGTAAATTGCAGCAAACAGTTAATAGTACGTTATACACCAAGGGAGTGAGGTGCATGAAATTTTGTAGCCAAGGACCGAGCTCGAGGACTACTCTTTTTTGCATAACCCATGGAATTAAATTGAAAACAAATTTTAAATTATTTTGTAATGTTAATATGACATTTTCCTTTTCCGTAGAAGAAATAGGTTTATTCATCATCAACATCAGAACCGATAAAGAAACGTAGTCACTGCCGGGAAATAAAAAAAGACGCAGAAACCTCGATTCAACCGTCAACCTCCTCTTTGAAGCAGAAATTTGTGTGCTAATTTATAATAATAATCAGTTAAAATCGCTGTTTACTGGTAGTGATAGTAGTATTTCTTTAAATATTTACATAAATATAGAGTAAAGATGTATGTAGTGGGGCTATACGTTTTAACAAGGGAGTAAAAGTGCCACTTTACTCTCTTACACAGGGTTTCTGTAAATGATTCATGCAACGCGGCCGGCGTTGATTGCTGAATTCTATGTGCCGTCTTTCTGTAACTGCTGCCAAGCTACAATATGCACGGCGATAGCAGTGTAGGTTGCAGATCAATATCACCCCACTACCCCACAGCATCGAAATGTGAGCTTCTGCAACCTTAAAGTTAATTATCCCACAAAACACTACAGAATATATTGAAAATACAGACGTTTTCTCATATTAAAATATCAAATAATTAAAAAATATATAAATATAATATAATATAAAAAATATACTGATAATGGTAATAATGTTATTATCTTTAGATAGTCTTTCTTCACTACAAAACTTTCGGTTTCATAAACTCACTTGTTTTTTCAAGTAAATATTTTCGTATCATTTGTATTTAAATAATGCAGAATTTACAAACCCTGGAAGGTCAACAGACTTATCACGCATGAAAATCGTTAAATCTGCGTAAGAAATATTTAATTTAATAAGCATTTGTTCTGCATATAGTGGAAATTAATGATAAAATACGTATTATTACTTGTAAATTACTAGTACTTTGACATTTTACCACTTTTGTCTTGCTAAAATCGAGAAAACCCAATTTTATATGTAAACAAGTGAAACATGAACTACGATTACTGCTAATTATAGGTATAAATATATTATGTACGTGAAATTCTTCAAAATTGTCCCAAATAATAAATAAAATCTGGCTAGTGGCGTCGAGATATTTTATATGTACTCGTAAGTACTGCCTAGTATAAGTTATAGTGTTATATCTATCTAGTAATGTCTATTCGTATCGAATATATTTCTTATTCGAATACAGTAGAGCGAATATTGGTTCAAAATTGTCCCGAATAATATTCTGTACAAATAAACGAATATTCGTATTCGTTTTATTCAGAATCGAATAAACAAATATCTGTGTTCGTTTTATTCGAAAACTAATAAACGAATATATTTTATCGTTTTATCTGGAAATAAATATTAGTACTTGTTTTATTTCGAATCCAGCAAACAAGGGAATATTAAATATTTCTATTCGATTTATTCAGATATTCGGAAACGAATAAACAAGTAATCGTATTCGTTTTATTTAGAAACGAATAATAATGGATTTATTTTATTAATTATTCAGGTTTAAATGTTATTCTTTTTGAGATTTTATTCGTTTTCGAATCTAATATGCGTTTTTCTAATAAGATTAGTTTTCAAACAATTTTGATAGCAAAGAAAGGAATAGATATATGTTGCAGTTTAAAGTTTGCACAGGTATTTTGTCCGAATTTTTGAAATGCCGTTTGCTCCAGGGGATCACCACATCCTTCAAAATGCGCTGCTGGTAGGTTGGCGCGTTGATCCTGATACCGCACTCGACGAAAGCCAACGGCGTCTTCCCGTCATTGTTAGCCTGAAAGAGCAGAAAATTCTGAGTAACACCTGTCGATTTTGCAGAAATTCACGATCGTTTCGGCGATTGACGGTGGGCTCAACACTTTTCCATCAGTGAACAAAATCGACCCAAAATCTTCTTTTTGAGAAAGCGTTTTACATTTTCAAGCAGTGCGCGCTTTATTCGCTCCGTCCAAGTAATCGCCAATTCCTAGCTTGTAGCTGCGAAACTTTAGTTTATTTCGAACCACCAAACGAACCAATTCGTGATCTTGTTGGCCAGCTTTCTCATCGACTTCCCAGGATTTCGGCGTCGGAGCTTATTGAGGTTCTGAAGAGTCGTCGCAGTGACCGGTCGTCCGCTTGGAGGTCTGTCCACCATCGTATCCGTCTTCTTGTAGCGATTTATGACGTCATAGACTGTACTTCGAACAACTGGGTATTTGCCATGTATTTATATTTTATTAAGTTGCATATTAGTAGGTAGCATCTAATCCACAAAGCAGCTGTGACAGCTTATAAATTCAAAAAATGGATCATAAGGTGTATTTTTAATATTAAAAATGTGAATATTTAAAGGGACCGCCAAAACGCGAACATATTGGCCGTGACGTCAGGTGTCTTGTACATGGCCGCTTGTTTACATCTGGGGTCATCGCGTCACTCGTCAGCCTCAGCCCGTCAATTTATCAGTTTGTCGTTTGCGTTCATTTTGGGACAAGCGAATTAAAATACGCCAAGAAAAAGTGAAATACTTATGAGTTATGACTTCTGAAGGCATGTTCATTGTTATGGAATTTGTGTACAGCGACGAGCGGTTCAACGCGGCGGAGATGAAGAACGTAAAAGCAACAGCATAAGTGAACTTTTTATCAAATTAACGTAGCATTGATAATTTGATCGCAGTGGGTTGTTGAAAACATACTATTTGTAAACATAAAAATGTAAGAATAAAAAATGTACCCTAAACTTGACATTTGTTTTAGAGGTCAGAATAAATATAAATTGCCATTTATTTTCGGGGCTCTTGCGGCTCGTTTCCGGTCTGGCTAACAGTCGAATATATGGGGAACAACGTCGTTCTTTATTATAACATTTCCCTCTATCAACTTAAAACGCATATAATTTTTCATATCATCTTCAAGCTATAACAAAATGGAAACTGAATGGTAAACACTTATAACCCCAAAAAGACTAATAAAACTTACATTAAGAATTAAGATGATCTTCACAACAGAAAAACAAACTTTGCGATTTCGGCATATCACGTCTAGGGGCCTTAAACAACTTTTTCATACGTTTATAATCTCGAGGAACGGTTACAAAAATTTTGTTAACTGTACTGACTGAAGTATTTTTATAACCATGTACAAAACAACACTCGTTTTGTTTTCCATGCATAATAGATGCTTGTAAAACTACACAAATCACTTTTTGGTGCGACCTCTTACACCTTCCTTTCAATAAACACCACACAAAAGCTTTTCCAATGTAAGACTGATACTACACCATTATACAGCACGCTCATTGGTAATGTTGGCTAACCTTGGATAGAAGCGTTTTGGCGGTGACTCCTAAGATTCGAATTTCAGACCTAAAATTCTCTACCTACAAATATTTTTTTTGTTTTTTTTTACCATCGCGTACGATATATATGCACTTCAAGATTCATTTTACGTAATTTTCAAAAAAAGTGATAATACCCAATTTTAACCAGCGCAGCACGGTTTGCTTCACGACTCATAGTTTAAAACACAAAAACAATTGAACAAAAAAATCCACGAAGCTTCTACAGACTACAAAATAAGCTATACTTTAATAACACACAATGCCAAAAACGTCCCAAAATTTTTTATTTTAAAACATGTGTCCGGAAACTTTCTGGTCACCCTTAATACTGCTGTATATCTTCGAGAATGCATGAGCTACTTTACAGTACCTATGTCATATTACTTCTTAGATATAATAATTAACGGGAGAATTAAATGAGGAGCGCAGCACACAGACGCATCCTCGGACATCAGCAGTATGTAAGACAAAGATTGGCAGGATACTAGCCAACATTCACCGCGCAGACAGCACCCAGCACTAAATTAAAAGAACTAAATTGCCCCTAAATTCAGTAGCAAAGATTGTTGATTCCCCCTGCGACTTTTTCCGTAATCTGTTTTCCTTCTCGCAGATGACGCACGGCATCGGATAGTTTCAATAAAATCCGCGTCGTAGTCACATATATACCTACTTGAAAAGATAAATATGGGATCAATTTGGGACGGAGGAGCGGCGCGGTCGCTCTGCCCTGGCGAGCACACGGGGCAGAACTTATTGGAATATAAAATGTGGAAATGGGGTAAAAGGTTCCGCCTAACTTTTCCGATTTAAAATGCACGCGGACTGCCAGGCCATTTCACAAATGCCCGTCCAATTTTACCGACTATCACAGAGCGCATCGCTCCTTTGCCGCTTCCCTCTAAATTTTTARTGGAAAAGTTGGACGGCTTTCCCTCCATATCCCCCGCTCGCTTTAATGATACAATTTCGGGTGATCATCGGATGGTGATTTTTTTCATCGCTCATGCGGAACACGTAATGAGCGTTGGAGGATTCGACTTGACGTGAAAGTAAATATTTTTCAGCTGTGGCTGGCGCTGATCGATCTTTATGAACGGGGTAATGTAGATGCAAGTCGTCTGCACCATGAAATAAGTAAACAAGGTAACAAGATGCAGCATTCAGCAATGTTGTTGTCGTAAGAAAAGAAACTGAATTTTTGATAACTTCTTTTTGCATTACTAAAGGCGTAATAGCGCATAGTAAAAGCAAAACTGCATAAAATACTTTTCAAAAGTATTATAAATAAGATAAACATTATTAATGTTTCCAAGCACTACAGGCGTCATTTGTTTACAAAATATCAAATAACGTTAATACGACTCAAATTAGCCCACCTGTATAAAGAATAGTCACATTTAATATAAATATAATATAAATATAATATAAATATAGCAATGTTATCAGGGTTTGTTATATAAGCTTTAAATACCTATTGTTTTTTTACTAAAAGAAGCATTACTGATTATTATATTTTTATACAATTTTCTTCATAATTCAAATTCGTATCAAATCTACTAATTATGATAATAACAATAAATATAATAATAGTAATAATAATAAATGGTTTTACAGCTGCTATTATTTGGAGTCACATAAAAGAATATTATTAAATTAGTAGAATAATAATTAGTACATATTCGTATATAAACAGGTAGTCATTGGATCTTCCCTACTCCCATATTATATATAACAAAAGGAAAATGTAATTGTAATTAAAAACCATATTTATTACCTTGGAGTCTATATAAGAGAAAGATCGTGTAACCATCGTAGTACGGTGTTGCGGTATAGTAGCTGCATTGTTTTGTCTTATATTTAAAGAGTAAATTTTCTACCTTAAAACTATTTTTTTACTATAATTTCTGGCAATTTTTGTATTTATACGGTTACCATCTTAGTTTGAAAAAAACAAAATTTCTACATTTTTAGACAAATCGAAATCGAATTTTAAATAATATAGATTTTAAATCAAGCTTGCATTCGTCTTTGCTATGGCAACAAGCATAGCTGGACCGTAGTTTGATTAGGAGGCATTTTCTGACATATTCTTACAGAAAGTCTTCCTAATTTTGGGACATTCAGGGTACATACATACATATCAAGCGTCCAAGCGATAGTTTTCTCTTTCTAACACAAACGTAACGCGTGTCATATCCTTGGTCCGATTGATATAGGTAATCATCGTTTATGGCACTTCCAAAATAACACGCTATTATTGTTACCTGCAACTAATACAGGCCCCGTTATTCTTCAAAAACGTTTACAAATCGCGGAATATACTATGGATGAGCAAATTATGGGTGTAAATTGCAAACGAAACTCGTTTGAAAATCAACACAACTGACAGTTTGGTGATACTTCCATATGATGCACAAGCACTACGACGGACGTTCACCAGGACAAAAACCATAACCCGCTGACTTGGATCGTTTTTTTAGAACGCTCGTTAATAAGCAAACAGGATTTAATACAGAGTATTTAAGCAAAATATTGAAAACAGTAATTTTTCCTTCACCTGCACAGGTTGACGGGTTTATAAATAAAATTTTAGTATTAACCTTCGCACCATATTATTTTACATAAAAAATTAGTAAATTCTTAGCATTAATTTATTCCTGCAAATTTCGGTGATATTAATAAGAAAATCATATCTAGTGTGCCTCCTTTAGAAAGATGTAGGTCCGCTAGAAAGCAATTTACGAAAAAATTATAAAGGAACTTCTATTTTTGGACCTAGAATACATAGTAAAGATAACATTATTGCCCACATGTTCAGGAAAATCCAGCATAGCCTTACTTTGTACCCTGCAATCAGTGCAGTGCCAACGAAAATTGGCCACTCTCCATATTACATACTTTAAACGTTTGCTGGTTGTTTAAGATTAAGGTATAACATGTGAATAGCTCTGAATAAGAATAAGAGATGCGTAAATTAATCTCTGAGGCAATCATTTATTCATCGAAAAATATAGGACCAACAACCAAATCATTCAAAATACCTCCTATCAATGTGTGGCTAGAAGGTAATAGATTTTCAGTAGCGTGACAGTGGCACTTGTGAAGATTACTTAATAGAACCATTTTTGTTCTCCTGCTTTACAAAATCAAGCGCACAGATAGGTTTTTCACTTGATTCACCTTTTGAATAGAACATTGACAAAATTCTCATCACCATTCATCAGCAGAAAACAATTCTTGGTAAAGTTGAATGCGATATTAGTAAAATATTGTTTGAAAATGTACAGATTTTGGACTGTAACCTTTTCAGTTCGCGCATAAATAAGAATAAATATTCATGTAACCGGCCAATACAATTCATATTTTTTTAGTTCTAGTTCGGCTAAACTTCTCAAAAAAATCTTCAAACAGATCTTTGGAGAATGTTTTCTTTCTGGATAACATTGATCATAAGCTCGAAAAAAGATGAAGTATTTGTATTGCACTTCCCAGGATCAAAAAAACATGTGTGCTAATTCTCTTTGAATTAATGGCACAGATAAAACAATTTTGTTTGATTAATTACCAGCAATTAACTAAATAAAACTCAATAATCACTAAACACCTTTTAATTATTTATTTGACATAACAATCACTATTAAAATAACTTTTGTTTGAAAAACTTATGTTACAAGTTATAGAGACATCATTTAGAGAAATATAAAAAATGCTAATAATTTTCCAAACCATTAAAGACAGGTACTAAGATACATTAGTTGAAAGATATTAAATTGCGCGTCTAGCCATACAAAAAAACTTGGATTTCATTAAAAAATCAAAGATATTATATTAATAAAAACTCCAATATTCGAATTTTCATCGTTGCTATGCATTTTAAACAAATGTCAAAAGTAAATATAGAGTTTGCTCATGGTAAAAACAATGCTAAAGACCCGATTTTGCTATCTTGTTTAGTTATGGGTTATGGAGACATTCATTAATAGGAGTAAATAATTTTTTCTCGAACATTAAATAATGCAAATCCGGTGAAAATTAGACCCACTGCTGCGTTACAAAATTTGACATGGAACTCAGAAATTTAATTATATTGAGGGAGTTACGTTAAAATGAGTTAAGTAACTCTGAGTACATAAAATACCCTGTATATCTGAAAACAATTTGAATAGCAGAAAAATGAGGTTGAATTAAAAACTCACTTAAAATGTTTTTCAGATAAATTACAAAGCTACAAAGGAATCCATATTCAGGGCTACACCCTGGATAACGATCATGTAAAATGATATGGAACTCCCATAGACCTAGAGACAATAATATGATACAAAAAAACTAATATTTATAAACCCAAGGGCTATAAACACTTTGGATAACTATGTCTTTAACCCAATTCATAACTTTTTTATATCCCGTCCTTTGTTAGATGAGCTTCATGATCTTCTACGCTCAATAAATCCTAACGATCTTGTTTTCAAAAAGAAATTTGCGGGGGACTCCCTGATCACAACATAAAGAACTCCATAATCTGGCGTAATAGAATTACAAATTTTACAATCCACACAGTAATCCACTTTTACTAACCTCCCCCCGAAGCTACACCCCTCAAAAATTACGAAATTATTCAGGGCTTTAGCATAAAAGTCAACACGTTCCCCGGATCAACGCCGCTTTCTGTACGATGATCGAGAATGGGATTGTGAGAATTAGCGGTCCATTAGCGGTCAGGGGAGGCCGTGTTCGCGTTATTAGCCGCAAGACCGTGGCGAATCGGCTTCTGCGGAGAGAAATGGCTTCTTGTCGACCTCTTGGGGTCGTGCGATTCCAAATGATTGATTCGCTTAGGCTACTGAAGGCTAATGCTAACCCCTCACTAAAGGACGAGCGACGCTGTGGGCTCTGTGCGCTTTAGTAGTACGGCCGAGCGAATTTTCACGCCGGATAATAACCATTATGAGGATGCGAAGGCCTAATAGGAAATTGAAGTAATAAAAAATAGCAATAGTAACAATGATAATGATAACTATAATATTAACAATAATAATATAATGTAATCGCAAAAATATAGCAAAAAAAAATCACTAAGCATTTAACAGAGCAAAATATTGAACGCGAAGTACAGAAAGGATGAACAAAAGAACCAAGAGTTGCAAAGTACAAGTTATAATAGAGTGATAACAAAACAAGCACAGAGCATAAAACAGTAATACATGGATAGTTTACCAGAAAGCTTACGTATGAGGAATTACACATAGTTCTTTCAAATTCTAAAAATCTACAAAATATATCCAACCATCATACAATTCTTTGAACATACAATAAAAAACTGGAAAACAAGATTAATACAGCCTACCTAACTCAAAAATCGAAACAGATAATATACACATCAAAGAGTGGTTCATCCTAGCATTCAGCCCACTAAGCGCTCAACTGAAAGCAACGAAAATAGCATATAGGCAGATCTATTTCGCTGTTATTACTGCTCGTCAGTGTGGTTTAGGTCTAGTGCAGACAGCATGACATAAAACTGGTTTTGCCTATATACCAAAGGTTAATGTTAAAATTCATTTTACTTCATGTAGCTTTGTTGATAATTTGAATTAACCATTTTAGTTATTTGAAACAATAAGAGATTTTTGCTGTAATTGCCTTTCATCAACTGAAATTTAGAAATAAACTGCATTGCTGAACAGGTAACACGATTTTTCCTTCAAATACTAGCACATTTAAAAATTGCTTTATGAGAAATGAAGATTTGCCTAGAAGTAAAAGAAAATTCAGTGTTTAAAGAATTTGTTAAAAACGTCTTTTGTTGTTTTGAAGACATGACAGAACCAATTCTTAAACATTTCTCTCAACTTTCTAAGTTCTTTCTGGATCAACTTTCACGGAAACAACTTGGATGCGACTTCACACGCTTTCATCAGATGAGTTAGAGAAGTAGTAAGAATCCGACTAAATGTAGCCCCAAAAAAAGTACATTGTCCTCAGATCTGGGAGTCAGCTAAGCTAACACGCCCATAACGACACGTTTGGGATAGACGGATAGGTACATGGAACATAGTAAAGAATTATCAAATAACAATAAACAAATGGTCAATTTCTTCAATCACTGACCAAAAAATACCTGACCACTGGAAAACATTATTCGCTAATTTAATATTCAGAACTGAAAGGGATTTTCACCCTTTAACGAATCATAATTATGACGGTTCATGAAATTGTTGATGACGCTGAATTTGGTAGGAATGTATTTATGATGTTTTTAACAATCTATGTAAGCACTGGTATTTTTCTGACGCTATGTAACACTGCAATTTCCTTCACACTTACATGTAGGCATTCCACAATACGACCAAATACCAAAAAAAATTTTCTGTTACAATAGTGCTTCTTCTAATTATTCATTCATAATAACAGTTGCGACACTTAAAATTTCTGACGCAGTGCTAGTATTTTGTCTTTTTGATAATGAATTACATATATATTTCTTCTGCTACCTTAATCTTGTTAGAGATACTCTCTACAACATAGCCATCTGCAATAAAGTAAGATTTTCAACCGCCATGTCTCTTTAGAACAAGCACTTCAACACCGGTATTTGTAAATCATGTAGCTGACGATCTTCTGAAAGCATCACCGGTATATAATATACTCCTTGGCAGGGTTGGTAAAAAAACATGTTTTTTTAATTAAACAAAACAAACAGTTTTTTTTTAATTTAATCATGTTTAAATCGTTTTAAACATGTTTTTTTAATAATATAATAATTATAACACTTGGTAATGTTTCAGATTTTATTGAGTTTAACCTCTTACATGTTTCGGCTTATTAGGCCTTTCTCAAAGAGTTTACAAAACGAAACTGTTGCTTAAAGTTAGATGCAGATCCCACAAGCAACAGTTTCGTTTTGTAAACTCTTTGAGAAAGGCCTAATAAGCCGAAACATGTAAGAGGTTAAACTCAATAAAATCTGAAACATTACCAAGTGTTATAATTATTATATTATTAATAAAATGTTTCATCTAGCGCCGTCAAACAAGTCAATTGAAGTTATGTTTTTTTAATTTAGTTAAAAACATGTTTAAAACGTTTTAAACACTGTTTTAAACATAAACTCTCATGCAAATTTATACTAGCAGTTGTCTAAAAATTCCCTAGATGACTACGATTATCAGTTGTCATTTGTCTTTTTTGTTTACGCAACAATTTTAGTTATTATGAGTCGGTTTCTCTTTTCTATTTTAAACTAGAATCAACATTGTTCTTAAAATCTAGACCAATCACATACCCCAATTTAAGGTTACTGGGTTGATTTTAGCTAATATTAACTTTAACAAAGAATAGAAACCGACATTGCCTGTTTAAAAGTTTAAAGTTCAACAGTTACAATGGCGTAGTAGGAACGATGCAGTGTGGAATAACTGACAAAATTAAGGTGCAAAATGGTAGGATGCGAGCTCAATGCAAGAAGTGCAAAAAAGATATGGTTACACTAGTAAAAGAGTAAAAATGCTGTTATTTATTTATTCTTTGTTTATTGTTTTTTATATTCCCAAGTTCTGGTAACTATTTGGTTTTTTTTGTACTAAAGATATAATTATCTAGTAAGTGTTGAATGAACCTCTTACTTATTGTTTTGTAGTATTGGACCAGAAATACAAATTTTTCTGTTATGTTAAGTTTAAGACTTTTAAACAATGTAAACTGGTCCATTTTCCTCTAAGTGGATATAAGAGTAATGTTTACTTCTACAATAAATCTCCCCGAAGTCTATCAAATCCACTATATTTAATTAATAGGCAAGGCGCTTTCAGCTATAATTAGCCATCATCAGTCCCTCGTTGTGTAAAAAAAATACAAAAGAATTTATAAATCTGACATTGTCAAAATCGAAACAAGCAATCTTGCATGACTTCAAACAAAAAAGTAGACTGCATGCCAAAAGCACAAACATGAAATCAATGATCAAATAAAGAATTTAGAAAAGGACAACTAAAATCACAAAAATCATTCAAAATTGTAAAATTACCATTTTGTTCGCAATAAAGACAAAATTGCAGTTTTGAATCATTCGGGAGTTTATAGTTTTTCTTGTAACGATTGTAATTGTGTTTATATTGGTCAAAGCGGAAGATCTTTTTCAATTAGAGGCAATGAACACTTAAAACAATATGAAAAATATAAAAATACTGATATAGTTAATACAAATTCTTCATTAGCAAATCATTTATTGTCATTTAAACACACCACCTCTTTAAATAATTTAAATTCTTTACATGTTTGTAATAAATCCTCAAAATTAAATTTTCTAGAAATTCTTGAAATGTACAAAATTATAGATAACGGTAATTTTACAATTTTGAATGATTTTTGTAATTTTAGCTGTCCTATTCTAATTTCTTTATTTGATCATCGATTTTATGTTTGTGCTTTTGGCATGCAGACTATTTTTTTGTTTAAAGTCAAGATTGCTTATTTCGATTTTGACAATGTCAGGTTTATAAATTCTTTTGTATTCTTTTTTACACAATGAGACACTGATGATGGCTAATTATAGCTGAAAGCGCTTTGCCTATTCATTAAATATAAAAAATGTTAAAGTTAAATTAAAACTGTTGTATCAATAAAAAGTTTGAAAAAACATTTACGTATTTTCTAACTTGGTCTGGTTTTGTATTCAATTCATTTTTAATGCAAATGTGGAGTGACATTATGTAGATATGTAATTGCTAATAATCTTGTCTATCTATTTGTGGAGGATAAACGAGCTTAATAGTAATAATTAATGAATCACACACAATAGTCATCGAAAAACCCTGTTTAAAACATTAACAAAAAAAACACTGTTTAAAACGAATGTTTTAAACATTTGTTTAAAACAAAGTTTTAAACAGAAACGTTGTTTTAAACAAGTTTAAAACATTCTGTTTTAAACATTTTGTTTTAATCATGCCAACCCTGCTCCTTGGCATTTGAAAGTCCAGGAAATATTACTATTTTGCAGGGAATTGCAGAGAATGTGGCTTTGCCAACAGGTTGACCAAAACAATTGCCATTTTGATAGCGCATGACTAAGTGATGATTTTCAGTTTTCCTCAATGGCCTTATGTTTACTTAGATATTTCATAATAAATTTATTTGGCAAATGTCTTCTTCGAATGCTGTAATTGTAAACTTACGAATCGGAAACGTTTATGATAACTAAGCTTTCCATTATTTTAACGTTCTTCAACAACATACTACATAACTCATGCGATCGTCATGCCCCTGCTATTCCTGCTGTCATGACTGCCTTCATAAAAAAATTTAGTGCCATCAGCTTTTTATTAGAAATCTTCGTATAATTATCTTCTCGCGTGAACACTTAGGATTTCTTTGATAACCACCATTTCTTCTTTTCAAAAAAGCTTTAAGCTTTTAAAGTTTTAAGATATCTAAATTGGGGAGCATAACTATAGCCCCACCTTGAATTATCAGTTTTTCTTGGCCAAATGCAAATGTAACTTATAAGAACGATAAAAGAAATAAAAATAATAGGAACTGGACTATTTAAAATTAAAATTAAAAATTATTAATAATTTCCATAATCAAATGAAGTAATTACTAAAATTTTCGTAGTGCATCACTATAGCGCTACCTAAAAAGCTTTTAGGTGGCTGTAATTGACCTCCAAAAACATGTTTATATTTGGTTATTATTTATTAACTATCACTGTGTTGTAACAATTGTATTAAAGCACTTCATGGAAGGTATCTGAGTGATATGGGAAAAGGTAAAATGTTGGCTTTTTGGAAAGAAGGCTTTAGTCGCCGAAAAATTGCTCAAAGAATTAACCGGTCTCGTAAAGATGTCGCCAATTATTTCCGATTAGTTCCAAATATATAAAAGTATTCTTGTCTTCTAATTTTTTTACCTTTTGTCCTGTCCTCTATTTTCAATTTTAAAATTGGAGACCGTAACATTAATATTCTTTAAGTCAAAATAATTGCACGCAAGAGGTTTATTTATTTTTCAAATAATTTAGCTTATTCTCAATAAATAATTAATAAATTAATTTACATAACATTTAACATTCACCGACACTAAAAATTTGCAAGTTCTTAGTTTCAAGGACATATTATCTAATCTAAGCGATTACTGAAGTACTTTTTGACAGACATAAACAAATGCATATTACAGCTTGCCACTTTGGCTAAAACTATTTAATAGTAACTAGTAACAGTTGCAAAATATACTATTATTTATTAACTCACTATACTATGTAGCTTGTTTCGTTAAATAACAAGCTAGCACAACATGGTTTGATAATTTACAAGTATGTACTAGCTAAAAAATGAAAGACCAAATTTTGACTTTCGTAAGTGAAGATCTGATAGAATTTGAGAACTGGCAACAGGATAAACATGTGGTGAGAAGACATAACCACACTTTTATTTTGAGGTTAAAGCAATGTTACCGTAGAAACGTAAAACGTATTCACCTTCGTTTTATAGCTTTGAACCATTGTGTTAATAAACTTTGTGATATTTAAATATTGCAGCGAACTTAATTCATAATGATAAGTGTCATTGTGCTGTTATGATACACATTTAACCTACAAAGCTGATTCCATAAACATGAAGAAACACACAGATGTGATCAATCCAACGTTCAATTTTTCTTGGGACAAGTCGAAAAAAGACATCTCAGCGAAAGTTTTGGGAAAAAGAAAACAACCAACACCTCACAAGCCTCCTAGTACTTCGACAGTAAGTGAAACTGAGAGTAGCGTTACCAACAATTCGAAGTTAGAAATAGATAACGACGTTACCCCTTCATATGTGAAAAGAAAACAGAAGAAGATTAAACAGGTTTTGGAAAAACCAGACAAGAAGAAAAATTATTCATTATTCGATCAGAAGCCAAAACAAATGTACGTGACATCGATCAGTGGAAAATCAGTTTCAGAAAAAGTGTTCACCAAGACTGGCCACAAATTTAGTGACATTGAAGGCATTCATAAACATATACTGGCAAATTTAGAGAAAAATAATTTTCTCAAGCTAACTACAGTCCAAGAAAAAGCACTGCCCATAATATTATCAGGCAAGAATACATTAGTAAGAAAACAATCGACAATAATTCGATTATCATTTGTTTAAGCTAACAATTGCTTACAGGTTCGGTCCCAAACAGGATCCGGTAAAACACTGGCCTATGCAGTACCTATAGTCAATGCGTTGCATAGTATAGATCCTAGGATACCACGACAGGCAGGCGTACAAGCATTAATCGTAGTACCTACAAGAGAACTAGCATTACAAACCCATGAATTATTGAGTACAATTAATGTAATTTTGCCTCTTTATAGAAAAACAAATCACAATCGACTAACCTAGAAATTTTAGACATTCCAGTGGATTGTAACAGGACACCTTTGTGGCGGTGAAAATAGAAAAACAGAAAAAGATCGGCTCAGAAAAGGTGTCCATATTTTAGTTGGTACTCCTGGGAGATTATTAGATCATGTCTTACACACTGCAGCTTTCAAAGTTAATAATGTCCGGTGTTTAGTTTTGGATGAAGCAGACAGACTCTTAGATATGGGATTTAGGAAAGACATTATAAGGTTAGTTAAAATGTATCACTATGAAATTCACTTGCATGCTGTAACGGTGGTCAAGTATATGGTAATTACAATTTTCAGTCAACTTTTTTAAGATGAAAGTAGTACTGAAGGCAGATTTGAACTACCACAATTTTCACACTATGTTTAATTGTTTGTTTGCTAAATCTTTTAGCAGCTCTATAATTACAATGTTTTGCCTGTATTTGCTTTTGAGGTATTATATTATCAACTTATATTTTTCTATGAATTGTGTTCTTAATTCTCAAATGTATAATCTTGATATTGTTGTCAAAAACTTGTAAATATTAAAGCTGCATTATTCTTAGTTGGCAGTGATTAGTAAATATAACATTGCTCCTTAATTTTACTGAAATATGTACCTGAATTACATAAGTATGTATTATTTGCTCAGGCTCTATTTTAAATGTCATAAAAATCATATTTAGCTAGTGAACTGTCTTTAGAAGCATCCAAAACAAAGGGAACTAAACTTGAAAATATTTTGTTGCCTGTTTGAAAACCTGAGCTTATATGTTGCTTTACAATTCCAATTTGTATCAAAACGGAAAAATTTTCAGAATTAAAGAAGTAAATCATTCCTACACTAGTAGGGAATAGGGGGAGAAAGCCCATAGTTTTAAAGACTTTAAAGAAGCAAAAGCGAGTAATCACTGTTATAGAAATATTTCTTAAAGTGGAAATGTGGAAATATCGAAGTAATACCCAGAGTCTTATTCCACTGTTTTATTGAAAAGGAGAAAGAGAGAGAGAGAGTAGCGGTCATTAAATGATCATTCTCATGCAATCTTGTTGGTAGGAAATGTTGCCTCATCAGAAAACATTATCCAGCTACAAAAGTTTTGGTCTCTCGATATCTGATCTCCCATCCACAAACAAATATAAACATTTTGCAACATCCCTTGTTTCCAATGATTGATTAAATTTTCAAAATTCTTTGAATGTGGAACTTACTAATGCCCAGTAGGAGTGACCACCTCCTTAGTGAGTTTTTTAGTTGATCCTGCACAGATGCCAGCAGCTTCTTCTTTATTATGTTTTTTTCTCTTTAAATTTGTAACACATACAGTTATTAAACCGTTTCTGTCAGTTTTCTTGATGATAACTTTGCTTATTTATTTAATCAGTTCTCTACTCTACTCAAATGTCTACATTTTGTATACATTAACGACAGCCAACTGTCACCAGAACTGTCAATTTTGGACTGAAAGAATGATAATTAACAGCAGTGCTTTATATACAGTTTCAGCAGGAACAAATACATACTTTTATAAATAATTTGCTGCTGATTTAGTTTAATAAAATGTTATTTTAATAGGATGAACCCTCCTGCACATAATTTTTGGCATGTTAGAGAGTATGATTTCTACAAAGAAGGATTAGTACAAATAGTAGGTCCAAATGAGGTGCCCTTTCTATAGGGTAATTTAGAAATCAAGGCTTATAAATCTTTGTTTAACTAGTATTATTAGATCTCTAAAAGTTTCCAAAGCTATAGAGTGAATGGTTAAGAGATACAACAGTTTACACTTTGAGCATAAAATAGAGAGATTAATTTTATATTCAAACCAAGTATTATTTTACCTAAACAATAAAATGTCCAAAATAATGTTTCTACCCCATTGTTTTTTATCAAATTAGTTATTAACACATTGATTCACTTGTTTTAATTTTTTAACTCAGAATAGTGCAAATTTAACATTTTAGACATATACGTTTTAAAAAATTTTCGTCCATTAATTCTAGGTTTTTGAAAACAATAATTATCAACATGATATTAATTTTTGGAACGAGGTATCAAGCCAAAAAAATGATCAATCAAAGGTAGTGTAAAAAAAAGTAAAAATAGTCCAAATCTGACTTCATCACTAATTTGTATAAAAGAATTGACCAATAATAAAGATAACTACTGTGCTATCGCTCGTTTTATTTGAAATCTCTAAACCCATAGACATCTGACCACCTTATTATATGTCTAAAACAAAATAAAATGGTGTAATTAAATTAAATGTAGTTTAAAGAAAGATGTTTTGGTTAAAAAATATACAAGTATATTGCTTAACGATCAAATATATTTTTCATGCAGCTTAGTAGAAGAAATCGATAAGGCAAAAATCAATGATTCCTATAACCCCCTTGCTTTGCTAAAATCGGGTAAAGCTGATACAGATGACTGTAATATCCAACAAGATGAAGACAAAGAGGATATTCCACCACTTAAGGATACTAAAAGCAAAAAGAGACAAACCATCTTGTTATCTGCCACTCTTTCGAAAGGAGTTATCGAATTAGCTGAATTTGCCATGAAAGAGCATGTTTACATAGATGCACTGGATGATGCTACAGTCAGTGAAACTAATCTCATTATACCAGATACAGTAAAACAACAGTTTATTATAACTTATGTAAAACATAGACTATTTACTTTGGCTGCATTGATTGTATTCATGTCAAAGAAAAATTCTAAAATGTTTGTGTTCATGGCAAGCAGTCAGATGGTGGAATTCCATTATGAATTATTTAAGAAATATTTGCTTAAAATGCCCCAAAGAGGACAGACAAAAACAGGAAGTGTAGCTCTACTTGAAGATGAAGAAGACTCAGAAGATGAGGAAGAGGATGAAGTAGTGGTGGACATGCCTATATTTAAGCTGCATGGGTCCATGGATCAGAAGGAAAGAAAAGATGTTTTTAATGCTTTCAGACAAGCAAGCAAAGGTGCACTGCTGTGTACGGTGAGTTCAAGTTCTGACCTTATGTTTAGCTCATTATCTATTGTTATTATTATCTATTTTATATTTTTACTTAAAATCTTAAAAATGAATATTTTATCGAAATATTAACTACCCACTACTTCTTTGCACAATGATTGCCTTGGCCATTAACTTTTGTTTCTAGAGGGACCCATTTGAATGGTAATAGTTACACTCTCCTAATCCCCGCTCTCGCCACTACATCACATGTCTAAAAGTTCAAATGGGGGGGGGTCGAGTAACCCATCATTGAAAAGGTCTTTCATTTCTCTGTTCAACCATATCAAAATAATTTATTTGTGTTATAAATAAAACCACTCAAAACAAATAGTAACAAGTAAATTGTATTAAAAATTCAAAATCACTGTCATTGACCTCCATGCAATGGTATAGCCGATTTTCTGTTTCCCTTCGCATGTTTTCGAGAACTTTAGGGGTTATCGCTCTGCAATATTTTATTATTCGTTGTCTCAGATCTTCTAGTAGTATATCTGGTTGAGTCTCGTATACCTTAGATTTATCCATCCCATAAAAAAAATCTAAAGAAATAAGGTCAGAAGATCTGGGAGGGCATTCGATAGATCCTGTCCTGCGAATCCAGGGACGGGGAAAATGATGTGGTCACCCTGAATGCCTGCCCAAGGTGTAAGGTGTGGATCTGTGGTCACTCCAATACCAACAGTTTTGGCCTCTCTGTTCAAATAAAATGTACATACATTGAAGAAACAAGGCTAAAGATTAATAGTAAAGATTTAATTCTTTCACTAAGGATCTCACAAAACTCGAAGCGTCCATCAAAATCATCTTTAATTCTTCAAAAGAAAATATTCTTAATGTGAACATCCACTTTATTTTTAAATTGTAAAGCGCTTTCGGCTACATGCTAGCCATCGTCAGTACAAACGTTAAAATGAAACTAAAATMAAGTGGMTGTTCACATTAAGAATATTTTCTTTTGAAGAATTAATTAATAACACCMCTTAGAGAMTATGGATCAGTTTTCAATTTTTAAAATCATCTTTGTTAATTCATGGACTAATTTAATTTTGTAAGGAACAACACTTATGTAAGTTACCCCTGATTCTCAAGATACCTTAGAGAGACTGCATGTTTTCCATATTAACATGACCTAAAACTGTGACAGCTTCATTAAACATAATGGGCACTGGATCTAACACTATTATTCAATTATTTCGTATTAGACTAAAATAGATATTCTGAATTTCACTCAGAGTTTACCAGATAATTAGGTCAGAGTCAGTAAGACGAAKGAATTTAGTCTAAACTAAATTAGAGAKGTCAACAAAGGTACCAATAAATGCACACAGTCCATAGTCCTTACACAAACTTATCGCTTGTTTAGATGGCTGAATAGAAAATTGAAAGACCTTTTCAATGAAGTTGTCACTTCCTTCCCACTTGAACTTTTTGACGTCTGATGGGCTTGGTGAGGAGGGGAGACTATGAAAGGGTAGCTGTTACCATCGAAATGTTTCGTCCTAGAAGTGTTGACGTGTGTCAGGGTATTTTCTGAGAACACAACAATTACAGAATTATATTATAGTACACAAGAAAAATAAATATGTTTTAGTCTTGTCAGAAATTATACTACTTTTGAAGTTAACAAAATTCTTTAAGAAGTTAGTGATTCATTTAAGTGAATATAATCATAGAAAATCAAGCACAGTGCAACAAAAAAGGTGTTTCACCAACACAGGTATGAGAATATCGCAGTGGTTTTTTTTCTTTAAATAGTAGTGAATATCTTTAAATACCAAAAACTGCAGTAATACAGCATTTTTTAAATATTTATGTCATAACATTTAACACCTCATAATTGTATTATCTTGTTAAGTTAACAAATTTTGAACAAAACTGGAAAGTAGAGATATCTGCAGACAACTGCCGAATTATACCATTGATTTGAAAGGTAATGATTATTTTTGCTTCATGTATGAGACAATAAATTCAATTTATTATAAGTTCAAAACAAATACCTGAATATTAACATTTAATAAACTTGTATCTAAAGAAAACGATTTTGTGCACATTCAAGTGTGCAAATATAATGCAATATTGTAGAAATTTCAATAACTTTTCTTGTTTTAATGTGCAGTTAATATTTTGATGTAATATGGTCACCCCTTGAATTAGATATAGTAAGAAAGGTAAATGGAGGTACAGCATCGAATTTATGTGGTCTTTAAGGATATGGAAAGAAGTCCAATACATATCTTGCAGTTTTATTTTTCCTTCCTTTTTTAATAATTATTAGACTTTTTAAAATACACTTTATAAGCATTTTTTTACAAGCAACTCAATATTGCTAATAGTACTGTAGAATCACATTTCGGCTAGATTATTCATCTTCATTTTTGTTGCTTCGTTATAAAGCGCCATTGAATAAATGTTGAAAAAATATTGAAACTGCTTGCTAAAACCATTTTTATGGTCTCAAATATATGGCATCTGCATTAAACTCTTCAGATGGATAGTCGTAAAATAATGCGTTACGAATGTACTTTCCTTCTTTGATCTAAGCCTCTTAAAAAAGCTCTCAATAAAAACTAAAAGCTGCACTGGATTTCTTTATAGGTGCTTGAAAAGCATAAAAATATGTAATTTCTATTATATTCTTTACATATCTTGCAGTTGGAGATTGCTTAGAACTGAAACACCCTGTATAGTTAATGGGATAACTCACATGGATTAATTTGTCTGTTTGGGTTGTTAATTGATTTGTCCCAAAATGCTGACTATGTATTCAACCCATCAAAGTTGGCAGTCCGCATTATTACTTCCACATCCAACGGACGGGAAGTATTTATCGCGAAATTTTTTTTTAAAAATTGTTGTCTATGAACATATAAATCTCAACTACCTAAAGCGACCTATTGTTTTTGGGATAAGTAGGGTATAGGGAAGGGGGTGAAATTGTGGGGTAACTACTCTTTTTGCAAATTTTCCTTTTTTTCTTTTTAGTATGCGATTAATAATATAATTGCGAGTATTATTCGTCCCTATAAATTTTCTGCGCAGCAAACTGTTTACAAGATATTAGCAAAAAACCATCACGTAAAAAACCGTTTTTTCCTAAATATCTCCGAAAATACTTAATATACCTATTCAGAAAGTGAATATTGCATCAGATGGGAAATAAAATTTCTCACAAAGAGTATTTTATAATTTTGACATTTTCGAAATATTTAAAAAAAATAGATTTTGTAACCTGCTTACGCGATTTTTTTTAAATTTCGCTATTATATATAAAATCAAATTTCCGATCGAAAAGCACCCTTGCAATATTGCAATTGACGAATTGCTTAAGGCTTGCTCGACCAGGTGATGTACTATTGCCCTTTCAGGTCTAAGGGCCGTCGTCGGTTGGAATTGCTTCCTAACGTTTCACTAGCACGAGTGGCAAGCTTCTTCAGAAGTCATTTAGAAAAAAAAAGATTTTAAAATTTTTGTTAATCTCACGAGAATCGTTTGTCGTAGAAAAAAAATGAGTAGAGAGAAAAAAATGCTCAAAACCTCATTATTGGCGTATAATATAAGAATTAAAAACATAAATGCCATTTTGACAATTTGATGTGGATGTATAGATTCAATTTGCAGCGGTTTTATTACTGTTATGGCTGTAAGTTATTAATTTTCCAGTTATACTGGGTTATTATAATATGATTTCGTTACAACTGACTCTAATTTAATAACAGTTTATTCACATCTTTACATGCAGATGAGGAAGGATAATTTATATATTTCTTTAATTTTAAACGCTAGAATAACAAAAATCTGTTAAAAACGGAAAAAGTAATTCACCAAGTATACAACTCGGATAATGGTAAATGTAATAATAATCACATTTATTCCCAAATAGCTTGCGAGAGGGTATTGTTAAATAGTCAGAGCTGACTATTTGGGCTACAATAACAGAATACCGCTTCCGTAGCAATACATTTTTGACTTTTCACAAGTACCATTAAAAGTTTTACGTCAAAGGTTAAACCATATAAAAGCTATATTTAAGTAGAAAACCTACATACATATTCGAATATCGACCTATCATAATTTACCTACACTTAAAAAGCTTCCTGGATTATGAGGTTTAGGACGATAATGGTCAGTACGCTCCATGATGCCTGCCTTTCTTATGCCACCGACAAGAATTCGATCGCTTCTTTTAAAAGAAGAAAATTTTCTATTAAAGATGACCAGAGGCCTGGAAGACCCATGTGACAACCTCTAAAATTATAAATGCAGTCCACGATATGTGATTATCCGACCGACTAAAATATATAGCTGATACACTGGGCATTACGTACTATGAACGGTTTCATCGCATTATTTATGTTGGTGTGAGTATGAAATAAATTTCTGCGAAATGGATTCCAAAATGCTGAAATGCGGATTAAAACTTCACGTTCAATCCGTGCCGGATTTTTTAAGAAGATTCGCAACTTCTGAACACGATGGATAAAACCTGGAACATTTATACGACTCGGAGGCAAAACAACAGTCAGTGGAATGGAAGCACCCTGGCTCACTAAGCCAAAAAAGTTTTTGGGCCTTGCTTCAGTTTTTTTAGGGTAATTTCATTGATTATCTGGAGAAGGGGAAAGCAATAACATGAGAATAATATTCACAATTGCTGACAAAAGTGCACGAAAACATTTGGGAAAAAAGACGCGGAATGGTCGCCAAAAGCATCTTGTTCTTGCGGGATTCGCGATATGTGGTTCAGAGTGGCAGATTACCATTTATATTACCTGATTTGGCTCCATCTAACTACCGTCTATTTCTCAAACGTAAAAAGAGTTTGAGAGCGCGCAAGTTTTCTTTGAACAAAGAACTTTGGAAGGCTTAGACGCATTGCAGAAATGGCATCTATTCAGTTAAGGATTGGATAGTGCTAAGTAATAAAAAAGTTTCATTTAATAATTTTAGGCGTTTCTGTTTTAAGCTAACAACCTAGCTTATAGTTCATACGATACTGAAAATGTACGATATAAACAATATACCTTACGACAAATAACTAAAACACATAAAATGCTCAAAAGCATCTTCGTTACATACGAAATTCTTACATATTTTTTCGATTTACCCTCGGTTTAAAATCTGCATCCCTCTTTTGCCGCCAATTTCTAAATTATATAGTATTTCGGTTCATTTCACTTTTCAGAGTTAATTATCTGCTCATACGCTTACGTTGCTGTGTAAGTGATGATCACCTGCCGCCCATTCTGCAATACCTACTTGTTCACCGCCATTACTCCCACCAGTATTAAATTTTAATTAAACTTAATACGTCTGGCAGCTCAGGACGCGATTGTAAAGCTGGCCGATAATCAAAATAACTCAGCAGTCGGCATCTTATAATTTGCTAGTTGAAAATGGTTACCCAAATGATACACCTAGTAAAATTAACAGGCATTAAATCGTAACAATGATAATATCCCGTCAGTATCTGTTAAAAAAGTGCCCCTACCTGCTCATTATGTGGTAGCTATCTATTCTGCGTTAACAATGGCAGAACAGGATTGGTTTTGTATGGTTGTAAAACTGCTGATGGATGCGACGCAGGACCGGCTTTAGCTCAAAGTAACCCAGGTAGTCCCCCATCGACGTGCATCTTTTCATACGCTGACAATTTCATCAAACTTCGCTATACAACGTGCAACTTTTCATCAATCTTTTCATCAGATTATTTGTAGCTAAGTAAAATTAGCTGTGACACATAATTAATCCTTATTATAATTTAACATAATTTCGTCCTTAATTATCGGATTAGCCGACAGTTACACCTCACCGTTCTTGTTCACAGACATATTCGTTTTAAGTCACCTCTTTACCTGTTCGAAAAGATAACTTTTAGAACGGATATGCTTATTTTAAATGTAAGGAATAAAAGTTTACTCACCGCACTCTGTTTTTGAGTGATCTTTTAGCCAAAATGCATCTAAATACTGTAACTCAGTTCCTTACAATTTTAAGACTTTATCTGTATTTGCTTTTTGAATGCACTTACTCTTCTGGCTGAGTTGTAGACAAAATATGTGATTGTGTTGTCTCCATTGGTCTGTTTGTCTTGTTTATGCGCGTTGCTATATATATTTTTTCTCTGCCTCTATTTCATGTATCTCTGAACTGTCTCATGCTACACATATTTGCATATTGTTCTCACTATTGAGCGGTGTGGAAGAACGGAATGTTTTATTCCATAAGTGAAGAATTTTGAGTACTCGCCTTTTTCGGCCATGTGTGTACGTTCATATATCTCTTTTTTAAATCTCTTGCTGTTTATTTATGTATTTTTCCATTTCTCTGATATCTAGTTACTTGGAAAAGTGTGTTGTTTGACAGGGTTATCAGGTTTACTCCGATTACAATAAAAAGAGGTATCCCTCAATGCTCCATTTTAGGGCCTGTACTTTTTTATATACACTTCTAGTCTTTTCCGTTCGTTAAACTACTGCAAGTATCACTTATATGCGGACGATACGCAAATTTATTATTCGTTTTTACCTTGTGATATTAACCGCGTAAATACATTAGTTTCCATACATGCACTATAAAGCATTTTAGAAATATGGGAATTAGTTAAGTATTACCTATGACATCATAAAAAGTGTGAAGTGCTGAAAAACGCTAAACCGAATCAAGGGAAACACGAATGAGAAACAACGACTTGTTGAAGAAGCAGTTGAGAATGTCACACAATCGTATTGAAAGTTAGGACGAAAATTTAAAGTGAGTCATGAATACGTAAGGAAAATATTAAAGAAAGAGGAGGTTGTCAGAAAAAAAGAATATCCGCTCCGAAATACAATGAGAAGCAATTAAAAAATCGAGAGCTTATCGCATAAGCTACAGGAAGGGTATCTGAAGCCATCAAATAAAATATCTGTGGTGATGGACGTCGAGTCATACTTTACGTTAGATGGGACTGACATTGCCGGTAATAAAAGTTACTTCTGCAAAGTGGGAGCTGAAGTTTATTTCAAAGTAATTTTCAAAACACGTGCGAAGTTTACAAAAAAAAAGTACTGGTTTGGTTAGCGATAAGCAGTGGAAGTCGATCTGTTCCTTACTTCTCTCCTTCAGGACTAAGTATTAACCAAAATCTTTATTCAGAGAAATGCATCCGAAAGAGACTTGTAAGAAAATATCACAGCGATGTAAATTATATATTCTGGCCGGACATGGCGACGGCACATTACGCACGTAATACACTAGAAGTGTATGAAAGGTACCATGTCAAATTTATTTCTCGAGCAGCAAACGCTGCAAATATGTTCCCCCATTAACACCAATTGAACAGTTCTGGTATCAGTTAAAGCAGAAAGTTTTTGAGTGCGGCTGGGAAGCTAAAACATCTTAAGAACTGATAAATCGAATCAAAAGAAAAATTCGCCAATTGGGCATTATCATTTTTTTTTGAAAATTACGTAAAATAAATCTTGAAGTGCATATATATCGTACGCCATGTTAAAAAAACAAAAACAAATATTTGTAGGTAGAGAATTTCAGGGTTGAAATTCGAATCTTAGGAGTCACCGCCAAAACGCTTCTATCCAAGGTTATTCAACTCGTGACGTCAAGTTTCATGTAAACATTACCGAGGAGCGTGCTGTTGTATTGGAAAAGCTTTTGTGTGGTGTTTATTGAAAGGACGGTGTAACAGGTCGCACCAAAAAGTGATTTGTGTAGTTTTACAAGCATCTGTTATGCATGGAAAACAAAACAAGTGTTGTTTTGTACATGGTTAAAAAAGTACTTCAGTCAGTACAGCTAACAAAATTTTTGTAGCCGTTCCTCGAGATTATCAATGTATGAAAAAGTTGTTTAAGGCCCCCAGACGTGATATGCCGGAATCGCAAAGTTTGTTTTTCTGTTGTGAAGATCATCTTATTTCTTATTGTAAGTCTTAGGCCCGGTATTTCAGTGAGAGGTTAAACTTTGGGTTAAAGTAAACTGGTTTTATTTTTAAACCAAAAGTTAAACCCATGAGCGTGTTTCAGTTCACAAATCTAGTTTAATGAAAATCGGTTTAACAGTCGACAGTTTTAACGTAGGTTGGCGGTACTTTTGTGGTTGCGCCTGCGTCGTAATGTTCATAAGCTGATAGTATGTTTACGTATCAGTTCGTTGACCTATAAACTCGTTGTCATTTTTAATAAAATAATGTTACGGTTCTAAAATGATATTGACAGTATGGAACTTGCAGTTGACCGTTAACCCTCGTATTCATCCAGTTCGAAATTTTTGGATTAGGAACAAGTTGTACATTCGCTACCTTACCTTCATCAACAGAGAAAAGTGCCAAGACAACAACTACAATTTACAAAGGAATCATTTTCTTCTAGTTGTTCTGGGAAAAATACCGGATTGGGCTTTAAATTCTTTCGTCAGAAACACAAATGCCAATTTTTTTTGTTAACTGCGAACAACTCCTAACTCCTTGCTCTGTAATACCTACATAACTCTTAGTTTGAAATAGTTTTATCAAATCGATTTCTTTGTTTCGAAATTTTTAGTGCGAAAAGTCGTCGTTCTTCATCATTACCAAGGGTTTTTTTACGAATGATATAAAAAGTAACCCACACAACAGAAATAAATAAAAGACAAAACCGCACGCTGTCACAACAAACCGAAACGAAATGCAGTTAGTTCAACAAATGTGAAGTCCTCGTTTCGCGGAGTGCGCAGGCTTAATCCTAAAATTGGGTTTAACCCTCCTCGATGGGTTGGTTTAACTTGCCGAGGAATTTAACCCGGTTTTACTCGTAAACGAGTACTGAAATACGCTGCGCGACTGGTAAACTAGTTTATCTTGACAATTTTGGTTTAAACCTTGACTGAAATACCGGCCCTTATTATTTTTTTGGGATTATAAGTATTTACCATTCAGTTTCCATTTTGTTATAGCTTGAAGAGGACATGAAAAATTATATGCGTTTTAGGTTGATAGAGGGAAATGTTATAATAAAGAACGACGATGTTCCCCATATATTCGACTGTTAGCCAGAAACCGGAAACGAGCCGCAATAAAATAAATGTCAAGTTTAGGGTACATTTTTGATTGTTACATTTTTATGTTCACAAATAGTATGTTTCCAACGACCCACTGTGATCAAATTATAATATTACGTTAATTTGATAAAAAGTTCACTTATACTGTTGCTTTTACGTTCGTCATCTTCGCCGCGTTGAACCGTTCGTCGCTGTACACAAATTCCATAACAATGTACATGCCTTTAGCAGCCATAACTAATAAGTATTTCACTTTTTCTTGGCGTATTTTAATTCACTTGTCACAAAATAAACGCAAACAACAAACTGATAAATTGACGGGCTGAGGCTGACGCGTGACGCGCTGACCCCAGATGTAAACAAACGGCCATTTACAAGACACCTCACGTCACGGCGAACATGTTCGCGTTTTGGCGGTCCCTTTAAATATTCACATTTTTAATATTAAAAATACACCTTACGATCCATTTTTTCGAATTTATAAGCTGTCACAGCTGATTTGTTAATTAGATGCTACCTATTAATATGCAATTTAATAAAATAGAAATACATGGCAAATACCCAATTCCGAAGTACGCACTTTGAGATGTTGATGGCTCGTGTGAATACCAAAGTGCGACAAGCCTGCAGATAATGGGCCGGATTGCATACTATGGCAATAAAAAATTGTTACTTTTGGTCATTAATGTTATGTTTTCAAGTGTCAAATATAGTCAGAGCAATACTTTCAGGATTTTTAGTTGTTTTAGTATATTCTGAGTACCTACCTTTTCCAGTTTCACATTTAAAATAAATTTATTGTATATACTTATCTCTTTTTGGCAAATTTTATGTAAACTGGAATATATTTTATTATTATTTATCGTACTTATTAAAATGTGTTTCTTCCCAGAATAAATTGTTTGTTATTATTATTATCATAATTAGCAGCGATTACAAAACTATGTACGATCCGTCACTGTATACATCGTGCAGGACAATTTCAGGCCCGTCTTTAACATAATAAGACCAGACGCTTTTCACTTGGCCGGCGTTTTCGTCGATGAACCTGCGTGCCGAAGTGTGCTCCCGCGGTGATTAGAATGTCGCTCCTTGTGCTCAATGGGAACACACTTAAACACCTCCATTTGACCGGCGGGCTGGTGATACACATTTCGTTTCATAATTTAAATCGATATTGCCGGCGTTGGAATTAAATTCGGCCGTTGAATAGCTAAACGACTAAATAGGTGCGATTGTGAGAGGATGAGAGCTGCGGGGCACCCGCAAATGAACGTCATCATCGGTCGATCTAACTGCTCCAAAGGCTTTTGTGGTCACCGATTAAAAAAGTCCACCGTAATGGTACCCGTCGCTGCATGTTAACATGACCAATAAGGTTGTAACCATTTTTTTTTTGTTTAGAGTGCCACTCGATTACAAAATTTGGAATAATGGCATTCTAGGAAAGTTTTTGGTGGAATCAAGTGCAAGGTGACGATTAGGTAGCAGTGGGCACGGCTGCATTTATTTTACGGTTAATATTTTGCTATTAAGTGTATCCCTTATCATATTAGACATTTTTGTTATTTTATCGTCAAGAATTACTCACAAATGCAAACTATCCTTTCGAATATCCCCAACACTTTACTCCTCTTCTCTGCCCAAAACAATATAACCTTCCAATTATCTCTTTCATCTCCACAGTATAGAATATTTACTTACATGTATTTTTATAGATTCGATTAGAGAATTAAGTAACTTTTTCACTAAACCCGCGTTTTTTGTCCTTCGAATTTTTAAAAGAAATTGTTTTAATAACTTCAGGTGACTTGTTTGACGGCGCTAAATGAAACATTTTATTAATAATATAATAATTATAACACTTGGTAATGTTTCAGATTTTATTAAGTTTAACCTCTTACATGTTTCGGTAATGTTTCGGATTTTATTGAGTTTAACCTCTTACATGTTTCGGCTTATTAGGCCTTTCTCAAAGAGTTTTCAAAACGAAACTGTTGCTTAAAGTTAGATGCAGATCCCACGAGCCTCTATACCTACGAGCTCAAAAAACAACATACGGAAGAGGATAAAGCCAATTGTGTCAACATTTTTAAAAAAACATAATCCAAAATCAAATAATTCAGATTTAAAAACAGTAAAGAGCATAAAACAAAAATTAATTGAAAGCAATGCAGTACTATGCAAAGCGGATAAAGGCAACACAGTAACAATTTTTAATAAGTCAGAATACATACAATAAATCCAAGATATTTTGATTCCGGAACAATTCACCTTGAATAAAAAAGACCCAACAAGCACATATCAAACAAAGATTACTCAGCTACTAAAACATTGCAATACAATATTCACTGAACAAGAAAAGTATCAATTAAAGAACAAAAATCCACAAGCACCAAAACTCTATGCTTTACCGAAATTGCATAAACCAGATTTACCAATGAGACCGGTTGTGTCATACATTAATGCTCCCGCTTATAAAATTTGTAGAAAACTCAGTCATTTGATACCGGAATTAATTGATTTTAAATCATCCTTTGGAATAAAAAATTCGATAGATCTCGTCAAAAATTACAATATATTACCCTCCAATCTAATACAAAATTACTTTCCTTTGATGTAAAAGAACCTATTCACATCCATTCCAGTTGAGGAAGTCAAAAATCTTGTAATTGAACATATTAATTCAGTTAACTTAGATGAATCCCTCAGAGAAAAATTGGTCATATTATTAAATGAATGCAATAATCAAAATTACTTTTGTTTTAATAACCAATATTACACGCAAGAAGATGGCTTACTAATGGGGTCTCCATTGTCACCACTGCTAGCTGAGATATACACGAATAATTTTGAAAAAATCATATTCAAATCAAATAGTAATCTAGTCAATTGCATTCAGTTTTGGACACGCTATGTGGACGACATATTTTGTATTTGGACAGGTACAGACAGAAACCTGGATCAATTTTTGAATTGCATAAACAGTATTCATGAAAAAATACAATTTACTATAGAAAAAGAAAACAACAACAGCATAAACTTTTTAGACCTTACCATAACAAAGAATTCAGGAAAACTAAATTTTAGCATTTATAGAAAACCAACCACTACCGATACATTAATTCATGCTGAATCTAAACAGTCAGTAAGTATAAAATTGTCACCTTTTCATAGTTTAATTCACAGACTACTACAGGTTCCACTAAGTACAGCAGATTTTGAAAAGGAATCACACATTATTAAACAACTGGCAATAAGAAATGGGTACGAACCAAAAATGATTGAAAAGATGATCAGTATTAAGCAATCAAAACTAATAATGTCACAATTTTACCATTCGCAAAGCTCAACTGAAGTTAAAATATGGCAGTCAATAAATTACATAGGCAATGTTAGTGAAAAAATGTCAAGATACCTCTCCAATGACAATAGAAAGTTTATTCCATAACACGGACAACGGTAACAAAAGTGGTGTATACGAAATTAAGTGTGAAGAATGTAATATTAGTTATATAGGTTGCACAAGTCGTAGTTTTAAGGAAAGAATTAAAGAACATAAAAAATCCATATTAAGTAATAGGAACTTAACTGGCTTTTCAAAGATTGTGTAACTCTTAATCATACATTTGACGAAAAAAGACTTAAAATATTACATAACGTTCAAAACGGCATCAGGTTAGGATTATTGGAACAGCTACACATAAACAGAACACTTAATAACCCCCACAAAAATATCTGTAACGATCAAGTGGAATTCCCTAGTTTGTTTATTAACGCTGCCATAAATGTCTCCCACCCGCTCGTAGGTATAGAGGCTCGTGGGATCTGCATCTAACTTTAAGCAACAGTTTCGTTTTGTAAACTCTTTGAGAAAGGCTTAATAAGCCGAAACATGTAAGAGGTTAAACTCAATAAAATCTGAAACATTACCAAGTGTTATAATTATTATATTAGAAATTGTTTTAATAACGATTAGCACGTAGCTTAATACCCTTGCAAGCATTGTATAATAATTTCATAATTAATTATTGTAAATTAATGATTAGTGGTTTCGGTGATAAGGACAGGAGGTTTTTAATTTATCACCAATTAATTAATTAATCTACTGTTAGTACACACAGACTGTGTTCGCTCGGAGACAGCCATGTCCACGATGAATTCGGCTCTGAAATGTGACGTCTGTCATCCCATTTAAAGGCAGCAAATGTTTCATGTTGAATAATTAAGTTCATAGACAAAGGAAAGATAAATAGATTGGCATCTCTAATGGTGGGGGCAGGTTCATATAAAAGGCCTGCAGTGTCACCAGGCTAAACTACACACAAATATGCAACGTCGATAACATAGGAAACTGCTTTAAATGGTGCATCAACAACATGCAAGTCAGATTTTTTAAAATTTCTTTCTAATTTGCACCTAGTTTGTGCCATTGTTACCTTTAAGGATACTTGTCACATAACTTCAAACGGCGATGGAATAAACTACCTGAAAATTATATACGACGTCATAATAATAATTTTCATTTAAATGATGATAAACAAAAGCTGTTTGGTATTCACAAGCAATTATAATTATCATAAATGTACAATTTATAAATATATCAATAAAACAGAGGTATGGTAGATCACTTCGTTTAAGTCGTTTTTCTCCAGGTAGTCGAAATAACTCGTCAAATGCTTGTGACAAACTATATAGGCAAAACCAGTTCTATGCCGTGTTGTCTACACTAGACCTAAACTGCACTGATGAGCTGTAATGACAGCGAAATAGTACTATCTGCAGTTGGTTGAGGTGTAGACAGCACAGCATAGACATGCATTTTAATATATAGGCTATCTGTTATCCAAATTACTTCGTCGTTTTTAATGAGTCATATTTGATACATCTGAAACAAGTGTGCATTTTTAAACAGACCTTCACTGTAGATAAAAATATTTCCAAAATGTCTATATTATATAATAGTATGTGATTAATAAGGGGTGTTACCCACACAAGACTTCCCAAAAGGACCAGTTTGGTAGGCACACTACTGGCTGATATCAGCAGGTCCTAATTAATTTACTGATAATTTAGCTAATACCTACTACGACTAACATTGTGTTTTATTATAGCTTAAAATTTAACTGTAAACATTGATTTCTCTTAAAAGTAAAAAAATATTTTGCTTAAAGTTGTAAATGGCTGTGATAAGCGTATTTTCAATGACCAGTTAGATTTCCTAGAATGCATACTTGTAAATATAATAAAAGTGCAGATCGACTCACTTATAAAACTTATAAAAAATTATAACTCTTGATAAAGGAGCAGAATTAAGTGTTTCTAAAACTTCAATTACTGTTGATCCAAAATATTCCATCAGCAGGTGTATATTAGAAAATTATGTCAATCACGACACAACGAAATATTGGAACTGACATTATTATGTGAATGCTTTTTATATTAAAACGACTTTTATATATTTATTATTTTATATGCGATATTTATAATTTAGGATGTAGCTGCTCGTGGCATCGACGTACCAACTGCGGACTGCATAGTTCAGTACACCGGTCCTCAAACAGATGAAGATTACGTCCACAGAGTAGGAAGAACCGGGAGGGCTGGTAAATCTGGATCTGCTATCATATTTTTAACCCACGAGGAACAAGAATATATCAACTGGCTTCAAGAGCACAAAGTTTCGTAAGTATTGAATGATTAAATTAATACTGTAACATGAACCACTCTTACGAAAAAGTAAATTGATGTGACTTGACCACTGGATACATTTTCGTAGGTAAGTAATAATCACTGGTTCTTTCTCTTCCTTTTTGACTTTTACAACCCATTTGATGTCGTTGGTTTCTCTAAATGAATAATGAATAAAGTAAGTGTTGCATCGTCATTTAAAATTTTCGTAACGACGAATGTTCGGCTTTATGTTTATTGATAAAAAAGCACAATAAATGTTCAGTATGAATATGTTACCTTGATGCATTTTTAACATTGTCTATATAATCAACGATTACGAGTAGACAGAAACAAAAACGAATTTACTAATTGTAAAACCACTTGCTGTGTAACTTTAATTGATTTACTGTTGTTGGTTATTAGTCTCGTCAGTTGTGTGTGTTTTGTTAATCCGAAACTTTAATTTCTGTAGAACCTGAGGAATACGACAATAATGTGATGATTATGTACTTAAAACAAGGTTCGTGTTTTGAAATTCAACTGTATATTTCGATTATGTATGAAATAAAGTCTACTTTGAGCAGACATGCCATTTTTTTTGCTTCCATGAAGACGTCTTTTTGAACCGGTGCTATTTTTAAAACATATACTTTAAACACTTAATTTAATGTAATTTATGTATGTTCATTTTTATTTATTTCAACAGATACAATTTATCTGAATTTTTATTAATAAACACCACATTAAACATTAACTTTGTTTTTCTTCGGTACGAAAATATTAAATGAACTGGTGAAACGAGTGATTATTAATTCCACTACTGAAGTGAAGTGGCATAGTGAAAAAAAAACGTTAGGGTGGAGCGTACATTATTTTTAAAAGTGCCCTGGTCAATTTCGAATCTCGGTAAAATTTTAAGCAAAGGAAAACTCGGATTTTTCCAGCTCGCAAGCCATATTTCATCGGTATATCTAAACCCGATATGCCGTTAATGAAAGTAATCCGAAAAATAAATTGTGGGTGGGCTACATCTTCGGCGACACATTCGTTATTTTAACGTGGACACGTCTGATGCATTGTAGAAAATTTGTGCCGTTTTTCTTTTCAATTTAAAAATGGTAAGAGTTTTGCCTAACACCAGGTTAGGATATGTATCGCAATGCACAAACTGCTTTTATCCACTATTTACGAGTTTTTTCTTTTTTGTAATTAAAATTGTTTGCACTTCTTCGGCATGATTATTTATTTAAAATTAAAATATAAATATAAAATATGAAAAAATAAATTATATACCTGTATACATTCCAGGCATTCTTCTCCCTTGCCGAAGTACCTGCATCTAGGCTTCTACGTTATCTACCGTTGTCTGAATATTTCAATCACAGATTGAAGTTAAAACTTACAATTTTACATAATGAACCACATAACGCTAACTGGTAATTGTTACCTTAATTTATTAAACTGACATACTCGATTCTAATTTCCGCAGACTGTAGTTCTGTAAACCATCTTTGCAATTTCTGCGGGCATGTGGAACATTTTATTTTACCAGTTACGTTTACGTCGTATCTGTTTTCGATATCTCGTGGCCACTTACTTGCAAGATATAATTTATGTGATACGTGACATTGTGCCTTGCTAATTTATTACAACGATCAAGAATGCGTCTTTGATTCAGCTACAAGAAACTAAATAAACTGCTATTAAATACATAGTGTTGCACTATTGGTAACGATAGATGGCACTGGCCATTATTAATAATGTACAGAATGTACCCCAAAACGAAAGGTAAAACGTGTCTACGTTAAAATTGAAAATAACACCTTTATCTCGGAAACAAAGCGTTCTTTGGGAAAAAGATGTTTTGTCAAACCAACATTACTTTCACATGTTCTGTCGGACATTTCTGGAATAAAACCTGAAACATTCCTTCGCCGCATTATTGATGAAACCTCGTATATCAGATAGTGAAAACAGCCATCATATTTTAGAATTTATTTATTTATTTGAGATACCCAACCCAACAGACAATCTAATTACAGGGTCGGAAAAACAATAAAAAAAAGCTGCACCGGCAACAAACTATAAAGGTACAGCAAAAAAACAGAACATTAGTAGACAGCTGAGAATTTAGATTTTATTTGCTTAATTGTTGTATAGAATCTGTCAAAATCTTCGTGTAAATCCACATAATTGTGATACATAGTGTAAATTGGTGAACATATCAAACCGTTACTTCACACACTTGGTAGATAAAACCACGGAGTTGAGCAAGAAAACAAATTTTATGAACTTGAACATAAATACCACTCCTTGCATGTGCCTACGCCGCTTCATAGAAACAAAGTGAAAGCGAGCCAATAATTGATTCTGATCACAGCTAATCTGAGGATATTGATAGTCTGATTAAAATGCTAAGAAAATTAGGAACTCCTAAGTAATGTCTCTAAACTATTGATCTGTATATCATAATGCGAACTCTATACAACGCTCAAAAACTCCATTTGGTGTGACTAAAGTGTTAAACAAGGGGACCAAGTAGCTATACTGTTAAAATCATGTGAGTTGCGCATAACGAAACCTAATGTTTGGAAACCAGATTTATAAATATCTTGCAAGTGATTTCTGAATGTCAGTTGGTCATCAACAGTAATACCCACTCTGCAAGTAGTTTGTCGTCTTAGAACATGACCTATGATGTTATATTCAATCGTAAAAACAATTTTTTTTTAATAAGAGATATTACACTTTACTGTCTTCAGATGCAATCCGTTAATAAGGCACCCCTTTTGGATCCCATTTAAGTTATCTTGCAGATGTTGACAATCGTCTAAGTGTTTAATACTATAAAATGACGAACAAGTTAAGTCATTTACGATGTCTTTAATAATAAAATTAAATAATAGAGACCCCAAACTGAACCTTGAGGAACACCTAAAAGGGTTAAATAGTTATATGATTTTAACTCGTATGTTGAACATCCTGACTTCTCCCACTTATGTACGACTAAAGAAAAACAATAATTTGCTGTGGAATCCTATGGTACACAATTTAAACAAGAGAATCACATGATCAGTACAGTCAAACATCAACCTGCCAGCTTTATCAATACTTTCAACTATGTACTTTGCGACACAAACTAGATTTGTTAAGCATAAACCCATTGTGATTTTCACATATAATCTATTTAATTTAATACAAATTCAAGTAGTTTAGCAAAGTTGTCTATAACTGCAATGGGTCGATACTTTACAATTTCGGTTTTATTGATGGGGCATATTTTAGAAATTTTCCATTTGTAGGAAAATTTCCCTGAGTTAATAGAGATGTTAAAAATGTGGGCAAGCGCTGCAGCTAGTATACGTGCACAATTCTTTGTTTTAGCTTAAAGAAACGTCAAACCGATGATATACTGCGACAACTGTGCGACTTGATGGGAGAATCAGATCCAGAAATGGCTGCAACGGCATTACAAAGGAGATTCGAAAATGCTGTTGCCAAGAACAGAGATTTGTACAGAATGGCATGCTTCGGTAAGTTATATAAAGCTTAGACATGCTATGTGATGAATATGTCTCGCTGCAAATTGCTAAGAATTACTATTTTTCGAAATGAAGCGGTTCGCACTTTTATATACCGACGTTCCTCAAAATTTAGCAGCTTCATACAAAACTGCAGAGTTTACACCCTTAATGGRGCGTCGGTATACTCCGAGTACCCCATCGTCATGTCGAGGGTTGGAAAACAGTGACGGACGGTGGCCAAGAGTGGTTGACAGGCAGCCAAGTGCCTTTCTGTGTCCGCCCTCACAGCCTGCTAAATACCTGACACACCATCGGTTTAAGTGGACCAGTAGCCCTGATAAATTTACTAATCATGAGTTGAGGAAGTTGAAGTTGATAAATTCGAGCCATGCAACATTTAGTGCAACGAACTACAAATAATAAGATATTTGAACCAAGGAAGTAAGAACATTACTCCTATAAGTAAAATTTTTTTGCTTACAATTTTTGCAAAGGCACTAAGAATCATATTTTACTCTCGTCAATTCATCTTTCGTATTGCAACAACTTTCGTTTGTTTCAGCGTATTCTTCCTGGTCAAGATTCTATAATAGTTACTCAGCAGCTATGAGGCCAATGTTTAATTTCAAAAATGTCAATTTGGGTCACTACGTCACTAGTTTTGCAATAAGGGAAACACCAAGTGCAGTCGCAAAAATTGTAAGAGGGCAGGTCAAGAACGTCGAGACTCCAAGGCTCAACAAGAAGCTGGCAAATCACGAGTAAGTAAAAACTAATTTTGTTGTGAATAAGATAAATTTGCATTTATCTGCTAACGCAGCGTTAACCGGCGAATGTCAAAGAATTTATTCCGTAAAAAAAATTAGGCATTCGGGTAGATCGTCAAGGATTGTGACAACGGTTGGAGTATAAAATCCACTATTAAAAAACTTTTTCGTCAGACCTTCTTGTTTTCGAATAAAGGCGAATAAAGGTGATATTGTATCGGGTGATCAAGATTAAAAATGTGCGGGCATAGAAGTAACACAAGAAATATGAAATTAGAATTATGGTATTATTCAGAAATATTTTTCAAAAAGAACGGTTCACCCTGTTATAGAAATTAAACTTTCTGAAATAAACTTTATATGTAGCAAAACATTTTTATAAAAAATTCCATCACCGTTAAAGTGTGTGAAAAATTCTTTAGTTATTTAAACCGCTAATATTGCGAACGATCGTTCACCTACTTCTTTCACTGAAATGTAGGTAATTACTTGATTGTTTTGTGTTCACTATTTATTAGAAACAAATAGTATTTGTCCAAATGCATTTGGGATTAAGCTACATAACTTTGCAACTAGTGCAATTAAATGGGGTAGTCTAATTAAAGTAATTCTAGCAAAGGATATGTAAAGTTTTCGTATAATGAGACATCATTACACGAAAGTTCAGTTTTTTTAAGAATTTTGACGAAATTACAGAAGCTCCATAATATATTGCAGTTCACTTTTAGCACATACCATAATATCCAGAATACAAAGTAATACATAAAAATAAGAGTTATTTGCAAAAGTTCGAATAAACGCTGAAACAGGTAAATTAATATTTGACATAAAAAGGAATCAAAATAGCCACAATTGAAAAAATAGTTATTCAACATGTGCATAAATCTGAAGCTTACAAATAAAGCAAAATATGCCATCAAGATACTGGTCTGTACATTTAATGAATTTACAAAGCTTAGCATGAGCAAAAAAACTTTTACACGCCCGCTTGCATTTATCACTTGACATCGCCCAAGTCACTCATGGACACATTGTGTTCAACAATGTTGTAATTCCTCCAGTGTGTGTCTACGTATACGCCACTTATTAAATGACCCCAGGGAAAAATCTAAAGGAGTTATATCTGCCGGTCAGGATGGGTATTGTATTACTCCTCGGCGATCTATGTATTAGCTCCATTATGTGCCGATGTCCATCTCTCTTGGAATAGTTAAGTACATACGCATTGTTTTTAAACGAATGTGGTTTGGGCATGCATCATTGGTTCTTACTTTTTTTTAAGATAATCTTACGGCTGATAGTTATTTAGAATTCCGCACAGACGATTTGGTACCTGCGCTGGCTGGGATATTCCGAAAGAGCTGGACATCGGCACATAATGGTGCTAATAGATAGATCGCATTACTCATCCCGATCGCCAAATATGACTCCTTTAGATTTTTTCCTGGGGTCATTAATCCAGTGTGAATTTTCACCTGTCTAGTCCTGTCTAAGCGTCGGTCAGGATCTCCCTCTTGAAGTTTACCCTCTGCTGAATGGTGTATGTCGTTATTTCTCCATGGGTGCTCAGGGACTCCAGTACCCGATAGGTAAATTGTGGGTGCGTAACATCCACGACCAAATAGACATCAACACAGTAATGAGTAATTTGCTAGTGGTAGTGATAATGCTGATACCAACAAGGGCACTAGAACAAATCTAGCATTTTTGTACTTATCTCTTTTTTCCCTCTTATGTATCTTTCTATTCATATCATACATATTTCTGCCCTATTGCGTGTGTACCTATTGAGTTCTATTGGACGGATTCATAGATACGTTTTCATGATTATGTTAGCATGAACACCCACGGGGTTTTCTAAAACCCGGCGCTCCTGCATATAGGCTCAGCTTTTCTTCCGTTTCTAATAAAATGTTTAATTTTGTATCGTCATTTAATTTGAGATAACCAAATCTTGATAAATCCTTCACACTACCCGTTTCCTGAACTAGTGCAGCAGGTCTATTAACAGCAGTTTGTGGAATAGCAGACCTGTTTTTGTGTTCCATGTTAAACGATTGACCAACTTCCTGATGACTCCGCATTCGTTACCTGTTTCAGCGTTTTTTCGAATTTTTGCAAATAACTCTTATTTTGAATTTTATGCGTTACTTTATTGGCAATCTGTAGAACTATTACTACTGCCACTGTTACTAGTCTATTTAAATTTTTAAGAGGAACTTTCGTTTGACGATTTGAATAATAGTTTAACATTTAACTAGACCATCACGCATAGTGGAATTCTCATTTTTAATTAAAAGGATCGCTGATGAAGAGTGATATATAAATAGCTGTAATTATTAGCGGATGATTTAAAAAAAGAAAAATATTTAAATTGTCAAAAAAAATTTGCGCATAATTTGACGCCTTGTTGTATCACAAAAAATTGGACTGGAATTGAATAAGAATTTTGTTTGTTGATGTCATCAAATTCGTTCACCTAATTTGAAACTAAATATTCAAAATACGTAGGCTTCTCCATAGTAACTATAGAAAGCTACAATAGAGGGTTGTCCGCTGGCGTATATTATATTTACTGATACACTTATACTGATAGCATATGGCATGTGATATATTTATAGACACTGAACACTAGACGAGGCTGGTGAGCAAACTTGACATTTAGATAGTGAGCAAAATTGATGACAGAGAAAAGAGAAGACTGACATAAAGTACTCAGCTGCGTATCTGAATATGGCTTGACATGGTTCATATGTGCAACAAAAGGAATTTCTTATTGTTACGTTTAAATGCAGAAACGGAGTTGTATTTTAGATCAGTCTGAAGAGAATTGTCCAACTTAGCAATATTATAAGAGAAAGAGCTTCTGCAGAAGTTATGTTTATAAGATGGAATAGATACGGTATCTTTCCTATGATAATAAATAAGGAAGTGTACTGCTTAAAATCAATTTATGGAATAGATAAGCAAAGTGAAGTTTTCTTCTTTCTTCCATATCTACCAATGCTAAAAATCAGACGCAAGCATGGATTCTAAACAACCTGAACCCTCTACGATCGTCGAAATGCAAACACGGACCCCAAACAGTATCAGCAAAATTGAACACTGACCAAACCATAAGTTCACATAAATTGATTTTTTGTTATGATGTCTACTCTCTTACATTATAGATAATTCTGAGATTACTAAAGGACTTACCTATAAGAGCATTTATGTGAAGTTTAGAACGGAATTGTTATCTAGTCCAGGGTTTCTATAAATGACTCATGCAACCGGGCTGCTTATGGAAATTATCGATTAAATCAATTAGCCGCCTCGCAGGAAAGTGACGCATACTTGCCATCTATAGATTTTTGAATTATTTGATATATTTTAATGTGAAAACACGCCTGGGAGTGTGTATTTTCAAAATATTCTGTAGTGCTTGGTGGCATAATTAACTTCAAGGTTGCAGAAAGCTCACATTTTGCATATTGTAGCTTGGCAGCAGTTATTAAGAGGCGGCACATAGAATTCAAAAATCAACGCCGCCGACGTTGCATGAATCATTTATAGAAATCCTGTATAAGACATAGGTTTTTGGCTGATGAAACTGTGTCTAAAGTTTGTTCGCCTATTTAATGTTGAAGTTTTCGGATAGATTACGATACAAAGTAGAAGTAGTAAATAACATTATTTTAGATTATGATGTATTAAAAATTGAGAATGCTTGGCTGGTACATTATATGCAAGTTTACTTTTCATTTCTTGTATGCTATTTTTATCAGAGAAAAAGAGAATCTTGCATCATCTGCATAGAAGTGGCATTCTCCAAGATGCAAGAACAGATGAATAGATATTAAAAAGTAAGTGGCCAAGTACCGATCCTTGTGGCACGCCACAAGTGATTTTAGCAGGATCTGAGAGAGAGTTCCCTAGCTTTACTATACTTGCTTTCTGCCAGTTATGTAATTTTTGAACATAGTCTGAGAATCTATTTTGATTCGAACCTCTACAATTGATAAACGTTAGAAAAATCCTAAGTATTTATACAGAAAATTCATAGACAGAAGGTATCTAATTTAAAAAATGAATTAAACGTGACAAAAAACTTTGTTCGCGTGTATGCAAAGATTTAATGTTAATACCTAGCAAACCGCCATATCTTTTACTTTGTTGGTAAATTATGTGAAGTTACAGACAATTGCCGACGGATTCCACCTATACATGCCAAGCAGCTCCGTTCCATTAGTATACCCAGATGATATCCGACCGCATTTTGATTAATGTCCTGTTGATTATCGCGTTAAACCGTATAGACCGCGGATCGGTTCGTTCAGTGTTACTGACTCGCCACATGGCTCCCGCTTTGGCTGCTAAAGCGGCCCTAAGCACATAAATAACGCCAATTTATTTAGATTCCGGTGTCTTTCTCGCACGGCCGTTGTGAAACTTTCGTTAAACTCATTTTCCGTGGGTAATTTGCACGGCCAGTGTTCTAAACGGCCGCCGCGCGGATGCATTATGTCGGGTTTTTTGTAAAAAAAGGCCTCTTATTGTTATTATGGTTAACACGGCACAATGGGGGAATAAAAAGACTCGGGGTTCGTTTTTGTTTGGTGCGCGCCGCTTGTCGGCAGAAATTGCTAATATTTGTCTTTTTTCGTTAATTTAGACACAATGGACATAATAAACAAAGGAAATCGAGTAACAAATTTTATTATCGTCTGCGAACTGCTGATATTATTGCGGTCGAATCGTATTAAATTAATTTTGTAAGTGATCAGTAACGGATTTAGAGGAGGGGCTAAGGCACTCGAACCCTCTCTAAATGCGTGATAAATTTCAAATTAAATTTTATATTAATGCAACGCTATATAGGGTATTTTTTTCCTTGCTTATCCTTACTTGATCCATTAAATAGGTATATATATGAGTTTTCTTTAATCCTGTTATTGAAATTACTATTTTTTACTCAGATACAAAATATAAAAACGTCTGTTTGGTCAATTCAAACTACTAGGTCGTTACAAAGTATGGAACCAGCAGGATATTTCAGGTTCAGTTCGACTGATTTTTCAGAAATTGTGCATGGGCTTATGGGTAATTAAAATGCATTTTCTGGAATTTTTTCAACTCCGTGTCACCTTTATTTTGCGAGATATGGGAGCAACTTGCATTTTTTAACGGGAAGTGGGTCAAAACGCACATCATTGAAAAGGATATTTTTTCTGATTTCAAAAATGTATCACACTTGTACAATTTATTGCTTCTGAGTTGAGAAAAGTATGATAACAAACTTGCGTCTTGCAAAAAAACTTCGGGATAAAAACCATATTCGTTATCGCTAATTAAAAACACAAATCCAGGTGTCTCCATTCTCCTCGTGACTGGTGATAACTTTCATTCTCTTTGTTATTTGCAATCGCAATGCCTCAGTTAATTGAACATGATCGCATCGAAATTTTGATGATGATTGGTTATGGAGATAGAAGGCGAAGTTATTCGGAAGTAGGTGCATTCTACAATGCACTTCATGAAGATCATTAACCAATTGGCAGACCACCAGTTATTAAAACATTACAACGTTTTGACGAAACCGGCGGTGTTAAAAATCGTCAAAAACCAGGACGTCCAAAGGTTGCTACGAGTGAGGAAAGCAGCTTGAATGTTTATTTAGATGTGCAAGAGAATCCCTAGTGTTCCGTACAACAGTGTGCTCTCACTCACCATATTAGCAGAAGATCTGTTCAAAAAATCTTGAAAAAGGGGAAGTTTCATTCATACAAAATTCACTTATTGCAAGAACTGAGGGAGGATGATTCCGATCGAAGATATAATTTTGCGAAACTGCCATGAACATGATAGATGAAGAGAGAAACATTTTAAATTGTTTTCTGATGAAGCGACTTTTTGTCTCAATGGTAATGTGAATAGACATAATTGAAGATATTGGTCAGACACAAATCCACATTGGATGGAACAAGTCCACACACCCTCAGAAAGTGCATGTCTGGTATGGTATTATCGGTGAGCACATTATTGGGCCTATTTTTATTGATGGAAATTTGAATGCAGTTAAGTATTTACAGCTCTTGTGCGAACACATTATTCCAGAACTTTGCTTGTTCCCTATTCGCGAAAATGCTGCGCATCCTTCTGAACAGATGTAGTTTGAACAAGATGGTCCACCGCCCCATTTTGCGGTCAACGTTCGTGGATATTTAAATGCGATGGAACAGATGGATTGACAGACGAGGGGCGATAGAATGTCCAGCACGTGCCCCTGATATGACGCCGCTTGATTTTTTACCTGTGGGGGTAATGAA
This sequence comes from Rhyzopertha dominica, assembly GCA_025024175.1. NCBI lineage: Eukaryota > Metazoa > Arthropoda > Insecta > Coleoptera > Bostrichidae > Rhyzopertha > Rhyzopertha dominica. Next base: position 15,952,900 of record QCXZ01000137.1, read on the forward strand.
AAATCGTATTTATGCTGATCGGTCACATAATGCATAAGATTTAACAGAACGAATCATGGCAGAAATTCAGAACGTACCTTCAAATATGCTACAAACAACATTAGTAAACTTTTACTCCAGGCTGCAGGAGTAAATCGGGAACATTTTGAGCATCTTCTGTAATGTAAATCTGAAAAAATGCTGCATTTTTCACGGAATCAGTTTTTCTTTTTTACTTTTAGGGTACCCGATTCGCAATAAATTGATCAAACTAGACGAAAATCATCACAAGTCAAGGAAAAATGGTAATACCTGGCTTTTTTGTCCATTTTAGCGATAAAGAAAATTGTTTTCATGCTTTTCGTTTTTTGTCAGGCTCAATTATTGTATTTACGCTTTTCTCAACTTGTACAAGTGTGATAAATTTTTTAAATTAGGCAAAAATATCCTTTGCAATGATGTGCCTTTTGACCCCCATTCCCATTTTAAAGAAATGCAACTTGCGCCCATATCTCGAAAATGAGAGCTGACACGGATAATGGATTTTAATTATTAATAAGCCCATGCACAATTTCAGAAAAATCGGTCGAACAGAACCTGAATTATCCTGCTGGTTCCATTCTTTGCAGCGACCCTGTATATACAACGCAACGAACGAGCGAAAGCAGTGGGTGAAAAATTTTTCACTCACTCATTTTGTTAATAAGCTAAACAATTCGCATCAATGGACGAGAAACGCCAATCTCCCGTGTTCTTTAAGGATCAGGATATCAGCAAAAGCATTCACCAATAGTGGTGCCGATATTCGCCGGAATTGTAGATTGACATCCTTCATTTGCAGGTAGCTTACTACTAAATCTAGGCATTTTTTGATAAAATATTTATATCCACTGGTTGATCTGTGCATTTCCCTGGTCGGTAATTCAAGAAGAATCTTTCATTTTCGATATATCACTAAGCAATTAAAATCACTAGTCACATCAAAAGAACACGGTTTATAATTTTTCGTCTTAATAATGTTGACGTTATAGCTACTGTATCTTCAATATTAGCGGTTTTAAGATGTACTAACTCGTCAACGTATAGGCGACTTTAACCCTCAATATCCCAATTCAACAACAACAATCTTCATTAGCAAGTAAAACTCTTTGGAAGCTTGATTTAGAAACTTTTCCACTTTCTAGTTAAATGTCTTCGCTTTCTTAGGTTGATACCTTTCGAATTGCTTTTTAAAATCGCTAACAAGGTCTTAAATCTACAAAATTGTGTATATGATTACAACCAGTTAATTAATTACGAACTACGAATCTTACTTCTTTATATCTCTTTTAAAAAAACAATAGGAAAAGGGCGGGTATTTGTCTGTAATCGATCAATTATAAAACGACATAAAAACAATACAATGACGTAATTCAAAACGTTTCGTTAGTAATGTTTTAGGAAACGTTGCTGAAGTAGGACATTTATGGTTTTATAACCATTTCTAAAATATTAAAGAAACAAAAGTAAGTAGAAACGTTTCAAGTGAAAAATTATTGTATGCAGCGTTTCAGAAACCAAAAATATTTGATGGTATGTAAGTACGAAGAGTTTTGACCGTCTAAATCGGTATTTTGTCCAACTGTGCGGCGTTTTGCGCACAGACACACGTCTTATTACGCGTCCTTATTTAGATATCCACAGTTCTGCAATGCATGATAAATACCCTAAGACAAAGTCAGCTATAATGCACAATTTAATTGAGAAAATTACTGTGAACTAACTGCGACTATCCGCATGAAAGCATTTTAGCCGAAGTGCGTGTGATCCGACCCGAACGCTGACAATTTCCCGCAGAAAAAATAATAACTATCTGACAAGAATTCCACGATATCGTTCGGTGTCTACACGGTGTGTGCACCTTTTATGTTTTGGTATGGCCCCAATTACCTTTATTATTATTATTTTTATGGTGCTTTAACAAATCGGTAATAATGCGAAGCAAATTCGTAACTTGTCCGAGAAAAATAGACCCGGTCTCGACGGGGTCTGATGAAGTTGAGTGAATACCAGTGGCGTTACATCTGTGTACAATCTTAATTGCGCAAAAGGTAAAAGTAAAACCGATTATCATGATTCAGAATCTCGTATAATATGTACAAATAAATCTAGTTTGAAACTCAATTGTAATTGCACTCAAAAATGCTGATAGAGAGAAACGAAATTCAATTCACACATCCTAATAAGATTGTTTCTGTATGATCAGGGCTTTTAACACTTTGTAAAGGTGACATGTTGTTTTCCGGGCTTGTTCCCACGTTACTTGTTCGACCTTGACGTTTCGACATTCATGTCGGTGTCTTCCCCAGAAGTAGCTCTGAAACTGAAAACTGGAAACCGGTCATGCGTAACAACGCCCACGCATCAGTACACCGGACGAGTATAAATACCGGAGCGGACTAGGACACTTCAAGTTTCAGAGCTACTTCTGAGGAAGTGTCGAAACGTCAAGGTCAAATAAGCAACATGAAAACCAGCCCGGAAAACAACATGTCATCGACAACAGCCACGGAAACCWTCAAACCAAAATACTTTGTAAAGGTATTGCCGTTGTCTGAATATTAATATTCAGACAACGGTATGACTAAATGTGTCGTCTACAACCGCGCTGGATGCTTTCAGAACAATATTCAACTTCGTGTTGTAAGATAGTTATAGGCTATAGCTAGTAACTATTTGGTAAAAAAATAAAACCGTGTACTGTTAACTATGTCATATTATTACTTTTTAATTAATTATTTAAAATCAAGATTAATATTTCTTCCACATTCTCTATACGGAGCTAGTTACAATTTCTTATATCCTCGCACTAACGACTTTAAATACGTTTCCACACTTTTATGAACTCCTTATCTGCATTGTACATATAACAAAATATAATAAAATATGTATAATGAAATTTTTCGCTTTTCATTTCATAGCGATGTCACATGACCTCAGTTGCTACTTTACTTTTTGGGTTGGTATCGATTGTGGCGCCATCTTGGATTTTGAGAAAAACGTACCTTCGGAGTGGTTCAAAGGTTAAGATGAGGAGAGGAAATTTTAGAAAGGCACAGTATAGTTTATAGTATATACGAGGAGATACTGACAAATGGTTAACCTGGAATGTTTGTAGTATATAATATAATAGAATGAAGTTTCCATAACAATACATTTTGACCTTTCAGAAGTATCATTAAAATGTTAAACCATATAAAATCTGAATTTAAAGAAGCATGTCAACCGCAATAGGATGTTATATTTACGACGATATGGCCAATACGCTCCATGATGGCACCGTCAAGAATTGACTTGCTTCTTTTAAAAGAGGAAGTTTTCCATTCAAGCACCACAGGCCATGTAGACATATTTCTGTGTCAACCCCTGAAAATATCAATACTATGGGCATTTCATATTAACGAGTTTATCACTGTTCTTGTCCATGCGGATAAGAAAAAAATTTCTGCGAAATGGATTCCAAATTGCTTGAACAGTGATGAAAAGCTAGCGAGTGTTGAAATTTTGCGTTCAATATCTGCGCGATTAAAAAAAATACGGAGTTTTTGAGCAGCTGTCGAGATGTATGAAACCTTAGTAAAATTTTCCAACCTTGAAACAAAATAACAGTAAATGGATTGGAAGCACTCTGGCTATCCAAGACTACAAAGTTGCGTTCTTGTTTCAGTTTTTTTTATCATTTGATGTCATCGTCATTGATTGTCTAGAAAAGCGGAAAATAATAATAACAGCAAAATGTTATTCTCAATTGTAGACAAAATTACGTGAAAGTATTTGTGAAAAGGGACACGCAAGACAATGCGTCTGCACACAAGTCACACATTAATTATTAATTATTGCATTAGTGTTCGAGCGGCTAGAGCGTGCTCATATTTACCTGACTTGGGTTTATCGGACTGCTATCTATTTCCCAAATTGAAAAAGGCTGAAAGGGAGCAAGTTTTCTTCCAACAAAGAAGTTACGGAACTTGCAGAAGCTGCTTAGCAGAGAAGGAAAAACTTTTTGGAAAGACAATTAGGCCCGGTTGTAGAAAGGCGGTTAAAGTGTTATTCTATTATTATCCTATTCTCAGGGAGTACAAAGATTTCAAGTATAGGAACAGTCTAATCAGCAAATACTATATCTCAATAATGGTTTATGGGATATGGATTTTAACTGATTTACTGATCAAGAGTGTGGGAATGTTCCTAACAATACAAGAATATCTCATTAAATAAGTACTCTCCACCTGTGGAAGTTTTGGTGTTTATGTAGATACCAGATTAATGTGGGATGCAACAGTCAATTTCAGAATTCATAAAAGGGCCAGTAGGACTAGAACGCTTTTAGCAAGCATTTGGACATTTTTTTATTGTGAACCCAGTGTTGTCAAACACAAATTAAACAACAATTTATTGGGAGTGTAATCTTGCTTACTGAGGATTAATTTTAAGTAGCTTTAACATATGACATTACACACTAGGTTTAGAAAAACAATTTTTTATACTTATGGGTATTATTATATTAATATAACAAAAAGCTTGCATTACTTATGAAACAATAAGGACCTCCACTCTTATTACACCAGAGTAAAAGATCAAATTTCTCAACATTACAAGAAAATGCCTGGAACTTAAGCTATGAGTAGTCACCAAGCCATCAAATTCATACTTGAAAAGTACAATAACTAAGCTAATTTATTTTTATTTACTGTAATACAAAACTGTGTATATCATCACACAATGACGCGTTCTGTTATTACTTTAATTCAGTGAAATTAATATATGATACATAAATAAAAATGCATTCGGCTACCAGGAGCGAATTTTCTTAAAATGACATAGAACGGCTTTATCCCACGGCGCGGTGTTATAAAAACAAATAAGTTTTTTTAGTCTAATACATCATATGCACTGCAAACAAACAAAACATTAGTATTGTCCCCTTCTGCACGCCACGCGCATTTTTTTACCGTACTAGTTGGGGAAGTAACCACTTTCAGAACTGTAATAACATTTAATGCATGTGTGTTGAATGTTGTGTTGAACACTTTCAGAACTGTAATAACATTTAATGCATGTGTGTTGAATGGTGTGTTGAATGTGCGGGGTAAACACCACCAAAATATCGTAACAAGGCACATATTTTTTATGTTACGTTTCCTACGCCACTGTCCCTCGTTTAATTCGAAATACAGTTCGAAATGCCTCGCATTGTACCCAATAAGAGGTTTATTCTGGGCGCGGTTACACCTTTAATTTATGCGGAATTGACGGTGTTTATTTTGTGACAGAAGCAAACGACTTTTCCAGACACCTGTCACGCTGTCCCTAGTCAGGACGCGGGCCATCCACAGTGGCAATTTAAAAGTCTAAAGGAATATCTGTAACAGGTATTTAAATATGTCCGATTCGCGTAACACATTTCACACTTTAATAATCAGATATCGATGGCTTGTAAATTACGTCCCTGAGGAATTTAACACGGCACGCGCGGCATTCCGATTTCTGGAAAGTCCCGCGTGAACTAGATCGGGCCTACTCGAACGTAATTTACTATATGTATACATGTATATCAGTTACTCAACAGTAACCCCTTTTTCTACGTGTTGTGTAAAAATTAGAAAAACTTCCGACTTTGAAACCAACGCATATGAATTACTCCATGGAGTAGTTTTGTGATGTGGTGCTTACCAAATTCATAAAAATTTATTGTAGTAAAGAAATTAAGTAGTATGTACCTAGATGTGAAGCATGGAAAAGTTCTAGGCGAAGAAGAAAGAACTGCCACTAGTTCTTTCTTCTTCGCTCTTATTTCAAAACACGAATATCAGTTCTTGAAATTGGTGATTTTTTACATGTAATAAATAATTTCAAAACCACCGGAAGATTCGAAGCAATTCAATGCGAATTTTATCAATTACATCAAGAGATCTTCGTTCCTTGACAGCACTTATTAAAAACATCGCCGGTCTTTTACCAAGAAATTAGCTGTTTAATGGTCACTAGCGTCTCAATATACTTTCCTGCGGAACAAAACAAAAATCGGATATGGATTCTTGAAACTAAGTTTGGTATGATGTAAAAACTAACATTTCAGTAAGGATTTCAACAAGAACAGAACAAGCTGAGGTTGCTTTGAACAAAGTATCATCGAAAATGGCTGCTCATAGGACTACAGCAAATTTGAAGTCAACGTTCTGCGATTGTCGGACGAAGCTTTCCATAAAGACCTATTGAAATGTCGCGTTAAATTTCCTGCTTGTATGATGTTCGGGGACTATATACCTTTCAGAGGAATGAGAAAACTGCTTCATTCATGATAATCTAAATGTCAAAAAATATACAACACTTGTGGAACAAGAATTGCTGGCAGCTTGTCAATCGTTTCGATTTGAGAACTAAAATTTAACGTTCTAGAAAGTAAGGAAATAATTTGAAGAACATAGTATTCCAGTATTCCCAGGGCCTGCCAACAGTTCAGATTAATGCGTTACGGCACGAAATGAAGAAACCCTTACACATAACTATCAAAACAGCTTCCTAATTAAAATAAAAAATACTTGAAATATTTGGAAAGGTGAATGCACACAATGATAATTGAATCATAATCATAATCCAGTTCGAATGCCTCAAGCCGAATTTATTAGTAAGCAACATTAATTTAATATTAAACTAATTATTTTTTTGACAGTATGTACCGTAATTTATTTATATCATTTGCATGATCTATCTTTACTTTTAAACTAGGAAGCCAAAGATGCATTATAAACAGACTACATGATCCAGTTTAAATTCGTTAGAGCTCGTATTAATAGTACTAATGATGTTTACTTAGAATGGTTGTGAATAAGTGCACTTACTTTCTACAATATTTTTTGCTGCATTTTACAGGGTGTAGCTGCAATACCTGTGGAACGTTCTTCCACAGCTTTTTGACAAGAAAATTAAGCGATTTTGCCAAATCTATCTTAGTCCAAAAATCCTTTATTTAGTTATTACCTGTTTTATTGTAATCTGCAAGAATAAATTATTTTTCTTTAATAACTTACGAACGGTTTTTACGATTTGTATCAGATTTGGTATGGTAGTTTTAAGTTATAATACGCTCATTTTTTAGTTGTCAATGACGTCCGTCTGATTAAGAAGTGGAATCGTTTGATTGAGATTATTGAGAAATACTTTTGATAAATAAGTTTGACTTTCATAAAAAAATGTTTTTTCTTAACTTCTTGGAAAATGTTGATATAAATTCGCGAAGGAAATTAATGTAGTAATTTAAAAGTGTATAATCGTGAAAATCGCCTTGAATATTATTTGTTCGGGCGTGTTTCGCTTTCCAGCATCGGCTGCTGATTTAATAATATGAGATTACCAATATTTCTATAAAAAATTAACATCTGTATTGAAATATTTTGCCTTCTAAAGGTAGTAACAATTCCAGTACCTACGTCTTTATTAAGCTTAAATATAATTAACGTAACATCGTGTTCTGAGACAAAATAAGCAAGCAAAATATTATAAGTATTTACAAAATATATTACACTGTTATTTATAATATACAGATAAAAAACCAAAATACGTCACATTGCAAGTATCACTTTGTAGATTAGATATCATTGTCGTAGCGCGTTTTATTTATTTACAACTATGCCAAAAATGAAAGAATACTATGTTAAAAGAAGTTCGTATTGCGAGAACAGAAAGTTAATAAAGAAATGCTTCGTTTGAAAAACTCAACTTTACATGACACAAGTTAAAAAAAAATTGTTATTCGTCTAAACTGTTGGTATTCACTTATCTGCCAATGCAATACTAAACCATATATTTTACGTGGTACAAAAATAATGAAAATTCAGTTACATTAATATTACAAATCACCTTGGTAACGTTAGACTCAGGAAAACAGTGCAAAGTGAAAATGTCTGTTCCTTCCCCGTCACTCTCGAAGAAAATTAATTCCCAACTGTCGGCCAGTATGAGAAATGTCCAGATGTCGCAGAGAGCGTTTTTCTTCGATTCTTCAGCCAACAATGCCGGTAGTGGACACAATAAACGCGAGGGGGACGCTACCGCTGCCCTGCGCCGCCTCCACAACCGCCACTAATCACGTATAAATGTAATTAATGAAGATAATTAATCATTGCCGCGTACCGGCCCATAACTCATTCGCTGTTTTATTAGATTTATTACTTTTTACATTTTTATACTCTTATTGTGTCCGCGAGCAATTTGTGTTGGAAACAATTCATTTGTGCCGCAAATTACACCTCAACCGCGCCGATTCGTTTTTGTCTTCCGAATAATGAGCCACACTTAATAGTGCCGCTACAAAAGAAATCTTATAAAACATCTACAGATTGTTTCACTTTATGCAACAGACGTGGAAAATGAATGATGATATGATGGAACATAATGGAATTTTATTGCTTTCAGAAATCCCGAGCCGAAGGGTTCCAGGGAAAGTTACACGAAAAAACGCAAGCCGATAAGCCTGCTGACGTCAGAGTACGCGAGTGGTTTGGAGCCAGCCAAGAAAAGGAAAAAGAAGAAAGCCGAAGACGATTAATTTGTTTATGCTTGGATACTTTACAAATACAAGTATTTTAGTAAACGCCTTATTTTATTTTCTACTGCTAGAACATTGTTAATTTATTTATTGCACATTAATGCGAAAACAACGCGATAAAATGCTTTCTTTCTATTTGCATCTCGTAAATTTACTTTAAAACCCTGTATTAGCATCATAAATTAAGTGGAGAAATCAGAAACGCATCAAAAGTAGCAGACTGAATTTATATTTAATAAAAGCTTATAAATAAGTTTATTAAGAAAATTTATGCCCAAATGTTTAGAAAATTAGATATCAGCATGTTAAAAATATTCTTTGGTAAATTCATATGAATGTTGATGTGTCCAAAAAAAAACAGAATGTAAGTACTGTAGAATGCCTGATTGTGCCATTCTCTCACTCTGTCTGCACCACAGCCAGCTACAGACGGCTCCGTTTCGCTTTTATTAAAGCTTTTCAGCACCATGGGGGCTTGTTGTCAAGCTGAAGCATGCAGGTGGTTGCATTTCCCCTAGTAAATAATTTCCTTAAGGGCGGCTAGGTGGCTTTGTCGTCGTATGAGTTCGTTGCTAATAGATGGCATTGCGGTCTAATTTTCTCACTTAAATATACACTATTTTGGTGTAAAATTCTACTTTGTTATCTTAAATTTGTACTTGGGTATTCTATATTTTTCATGGAGATCAGAAACATATGTTACTTTCATTCAATGTACTTTCATTACAGACTAGGAATAAGATAACTACGCTAAAATATATACAGCGTGTCCTCGAAATACACCGACAACGTTTGACAGGTGAAAGAAAACGCAAACTTTTTTTAATAAAAATTTCCGAAAACGCTTGGTTTTTGTCTACAAGGTGTCGAACTTGAACTTAAAAAATGATTTTAGACTATTCCTGAACTATAAAAGATATCAATTTAAAATTTGGTTGGAATCATAACGACATAAGTTACCACAAAAAAGTAATCGGGGGGGGGGGGGGGGTCTAAAGCACCAGTGGCGTACGCCTGCATCCCCCCCCCCCTAATAAACTAATACGGTTTTGTAGTCTCTAATCAAGAGAGGAAAACAACTCATAGGTTATAGTTAACGAACCAAATGAGTGGCTGTATGATCGCATTAGTCGTTGTTCTTCATGGAAAAAGGTATTAGGTAGGTGTAACTGTTTACGTTCTTGGGTTTGCGAAACTTTTACGACGCCAAGAAATCATAACTGCGCTCGATTTGGAAAAGGCCGAACAAGCTTTGGTAAGATGTGTTCAAAATGTTTATTTTAATAAAGATTCAGTCTCTTCGAAGTGGCAAACTATGTTCAGCGTATATATTTATGTAAATTAAATCCATTCTTGGATAAAAACAATAGTGTACGAGTAGGTGGTCGCTTGAAGCACGCTAATTTAGAATTTGATCAGCAACACCCCTACATGCTACCTAAAAAAGAGCATTTTGTTGATTCATTAATAAATTAGGTGCATTACAATAATTTACATACTAATCCTCACTTACTTCTTTCTATTTTGAGACAGAAATATTGGATATTATCTGCGCGTAGGTAATCTTGTACGCAAACGAATAAAAATGTGCAATTTCTGTTTACAGTTTCGCCCAAATACATTAACGCTCATTATCTCCATTTGTAGAAACAGGTGTTGATTGCACGGGCCCATTGTACATAACAATAAGCAAACGTAGAGGAGTCAAAAGTAAAAAGGCATATCTCTGTCTTTTTAAAAGTTTAGCTACAAAAACAGTACATTTAGAACTTACTTCGGACTTAACTATAGTACAACTATATTTCTTAATTGTTTGAAACGTTTTCTATCCATACGAGGTCCTTGTAAAAATATTCATTCAGCTTGTGGCACAAACTTCATTGGTTCATCCCAACCTGATGATGTGTATAATATATTAAAATCGAAAAAATATGTTGAAACCCTAAGTAATGAATTTGGTACGCAAAATATCATTTGGAAATTCAGTCCCCCACATGCTCCTCACTTTGGAGGTACATGGAAAGCAATCATAAAAAGTATAAAATCCCACCTGTATAAGGTTATTGGCCAACAGATTCTTACAAAGAATTAATAACAGTCTTAGTGCTGATAGAAGCGTTTCTTAATTCTCGGTCTCTTAGTTCTCTAGTCTTACGGAACCTTAGACATTAACACCAGGCATATTTTGAACTTAAGGCCTCTGCAATCTTTGTCTTTTGAAGTAGTAACAGATAGAAAAACAACCATTTTAACGCGTAAGCAATTGCTCGGTCATATATGGTGCATTCTTACTGGAATAGGTGGAGGAATATTTACACTCCTTGCAAACACGACAAAAATTGAACACTCCCGAATGTCCAATTTATGAAGGCAAGTTGGCATTAATCAAAGAAAATAATGTACCTCCATGTCAATGGCCTCCAGGAATCATAGATGCTCTTCTTCCCGACAAAAATGGTGTAACTTGCGTTGCMACAAAGACGGGTCATCCAGTCGTATACGTATTTGCCCGTTACCGACCCAATAAAAAAATTATGTAAAGGTTTGTACTTAATTATAAATCTAATCTAACAGACTACAAATAGTAAAATGCAATACGGGTATGTCACAACCATTGCCAGTTTAGCTGGGGTGCCGCAGGGCTCGATATTGGGACCCTTATTTTTTTCTCTATATATTTCACCATTGCAAAAGGTAGTGACCCACAGTAAAATCTTATGTTATGCAGATGATACCCAGCTCTATTACTCATATCCACCGACAAACATAGTAAATGCAAATGAGTTGATTAATGAAGATCTTAAGAAAGTGGTTGAATTCTCAAAGAGATACTGTTTAACTATAAACCCAGACAAGTCCAAGGTGATGCTGTTTGGTCGTACTCAAAGCAGAAAGAGATGCCGAGAATTGATAAAGTTATATATAAATTATAAGTCCATTCCATGTGTGGAGTCGGCACGAAACCTAGCATTAGACCTTTATACTGATTTGAAATTTGAATCCCATGTCAATAATGTAATAAAATCTGGGTTCTCGAGCTTAAAACAAATATATAAAAGTAAAGACTTATTAAATTCTAACATAAGAAGAACATTATGTGAATCTCTGGTGCTGTCACATTTTAAACATTGTGGTGTTGTCTTTGGACCATTTTTAACACAATATAATATGAACAGACTTCAGCGCCTTCAAAACTCATGCTTGCGTTTTGTTTTACATTTAAAGAAGCACCAGCATATTTCAGGCCGATATTCTCAGATGAACTGGCTTTTAGTTAGGCAGAGCATGTTTCTTCAGAGTGCATGTATGTATCACAAAATTTTACTGTATAAAACACCCCAGTACCTATACCATAAAATTCGCTTTCGCACGAATGTCCACAACTTGAATATCAGACGTAAGGAATATCTAACAGTGCCACATCATCATACTGCTCTGTTCCAGAGCAGTTAGAGCTATAAAATATGTCAAATTATGAATCGTATTCCAGCAGGCATTAGAGCTTTACCTCCTATGACATTTAAAAGAAATCTTAAACGTAGCATTCTGAAGGGTGGCCTGGTAATCTGATGTACACATACTACTAAGGTTTAGATGGTCTAGCACACAAATCGTAATATGTAGTATTGTTTGTTTTTTATTCTGTACCTAAAAAATGTGGCTTTGTTTTGGGTTTCCTTATGTGTTGTGAATCAGCAGCAATGTGTTGCGGGGAAGTGATTTTGTAGATGTGGAGTGGAAGAACGGGGCTTCTAATTTGAAAGAACCGAACTTCACATCATTAGCATGTTTGTGCAGATCTGTTATGATATAATATACTTGCTACTTATACTATACAAATGTACAGCACAAATTGCTAATAAACATTATTATTATTATTATTATTAATTAGTGGTTATTCGGTTAGAGGGAAACAAAATTTAGTTTGCTAAAAGCCATGTTTTCAATTAATTTTAGACGAGACAAATAGAAAAATAAGGTTTTTTTTTGCCATTTATAAACCGGCGGAAATTTGGAGAAGCCAGTTCAAAAAAGATACTTTTTATTAGACCTTTTTATCGATGTAGACAAGGAAAGTAGGCACAACATAGCATAGCTAGTCAGTTAGTTCTAAATGCTAAATATCCATAACGTTTCGAGTTCTCGCTCGCTAATCCCTTTATCCCATTCTTTATCTCCTCATTCAATCCTGAGCAGTTTCTTTTGTTTTCTGTAACTATGGCTGTTCAATTTGGTAAGTAAATATGTAATGTTTTTCAAACAACCAGTCTAATGTTGAACATTGACAAGCCTTGCCGTTTGCCCTATACATCAATAATCTTCCTGCAAATATTTTGCTTATTATAAGTGGTACGAAATACGCACACTTCTTCAATGGCAATGCTGAAAACACTTCAACTTCGAATGGGAGATCAATTGCTTCTTTTAAAGCATGATCTCAAAAAAAATTGCTACTGACAAAGAGTTTTAGCATCTGTCTACCGGGTATCTCTACGATCAACTAACAAGTACCGTAAATCGCCGCCGTATTGTCTCCAACAAATTGGAAAGAAGTTTACTACTTACACTGTTGAAATTCATAATTTGACATTTGACTTCACAAATGTCTGTTATAAGCGCAAAAATGGCTTCCTTTTATAAACAGGACCCATGCTTTCCGTCAGTCCTGATTTTTTGGCAAAAAATAATCTAAAATCTGTCTCTGACCGATTTTTACGGTTGGAAACGCAACAATCTGACATTTTAATAACCCCACTTCACCACGTTGCTGCAGTGGCAGTCATTTGTCTCCACTTACTAGGTAGCACACTATCTATATACAGGAATACTACCAACAACTTCAACAACTATTCTTTCGTTAGGTACACCTTCATGTTTCAAAAGCTGCACTAAGCTTTCTTACAGTCTGTGCACTTGCCATTGTTGTAGTGAATTTTCACAATCAAAACTCACTATTTGAACTACCTTGATTGAACCAGCGTACGGTATGCATTTCTTTTACTCACATATATACCGCAGTGCCCGCCATCTACGCCTGGTTGGAGGAGTGACACTCTTGTTTTACTAGTAGGCTCCCAAATAGCACATGTTACGGAAACTCATGATTGGAATGGAAATGTGCAAGGTGCACCCAACCACTGAACACTTTCTTTAGATATTTTTGTTTGGCTTAGCTCGGCTGCATTAATCTTCTACAGATGAGCTGATATCTGGAGTTGTTTACATATGTAGGATTATTTTGCTAAGGTGCTCGTGTCCGCGATCCTTTGGATGGTTTCATTTAATCTCTCCAACTGTAGATGGTGTGATGGTGCACTACGGAATAGTTCTGGTGTATGTGCATTAGTTTTTTCTATTGGAGATTCTTTACGGCTGTCCTGATTTTCCATGGCTGGACTTGTTACCATATCTCTCTCGTTTTTGTGTAATGAAATCGCGCTGTCTTAGTGGTTTCTCACTCCTCATTGAAGCCCGTAGTATGGTTCGCCTCTTCAGTGCTTTCATCTTGTTGGAATGTTATTATGTCCTGTTCCACGTGAACTACTATTTTCTTGTGTAGCATTTTTGCTCTAGACCCCACGATTTATTTCCCTCTCCAGAAGCCATCTTGTTGGAAGTCGTTTAGAAGTGTCGGGATTCTGTTGGTCTTTACATTGACTTGCATTTTGTCGTAGTTCTTGAACAGCTTCTTCCAAGCTACATTTGGACCTCCATATGTTTTATCGAATGTGCATGATTTACTGATTTTCTTCTCGTATCTCTAAAATTTTTTGTCTTCTTGTTGGGTGATATTCTCCCCATATATTTAGTGAGCCACTGCGCTTTAAAGACAGTTTCATTCTCCCGTGATTTTCTATATCACAATTGTGGGATCAATTGTGTACATATATTATATGTTGTGTATATATTATCTTAATTTGAGTTGCATTGAGATCTTGTTGCCGTAAGAGAACCCTTTGACTGAAAGAACATCTAAAAAGACGAAGATTGTATTTATTGTTTGTTGGTTAGTTGGTCGTTCTACTCGTTAATACTACGGTATGATCATGGGCGTACCGAAGGGGGGGCAGCTGCCCCCCCCTGGGCCCCTGGACCTGGGTTGCCAACTCTGGGCCCTTCCAATTTCCCATACATTTAGCTGGTTAATTACGTGTGTACACCTAAAAATTGTCTTAAATTGTAAATACAGTAAAATTTATAGGTTAATAATTAATAATTTTCATCCAGAACTCATATTTGACCCTTGCAAATGACCTGACCTTAATCGATGTCATGTGCGTTTTGAAGCTGTAACTGCAACATTCTTGTTACGAATCGTTGTCTTAGGGCGGATATGGCTTTATAAGGCTATCTTGGTCAGGATGAGTCGTAACACGATTTCTGCTAAAGTTCAGCTCTTCTACCTTTTCCTATAAATATTGTTCAACTAACTACTGTTATGTGGAATCACGTCAGAATCTGTCATATATTCGGTGTTAATTCACATTACATTTTAACAATTAATACAAAGAAAACAAAAAAACTAAAAATCCATCCGAACTCATGTTTATAAAAGTCAATTTATTTAATATAAGTTTTAGGAATCCAGTAAAAGCATTAACAGCACGAATTAAAACCCGGTGTGTTGTTAAAAATGCAATTAAATATATTTTAGTTTATTTAAATGAAGCTTAATTTAGTTAAAATTTATTAAGTAGTCGGTTAATTTTTGAGAGCAATGCATTGGCGATCTAAGAAGGTTGACTTGACGAATGCTGAGGCATTTGTCATTCTGAGTTTTAATAATGTTAGTTATCTATCGAGTCTCTTTCCCTGGGGAGTAAAAATTACTACAATTGTATCTTTAGCGCCTATACATATGAACTCCCAGCTTAAATTTCTAAAGCTTCTGGTCTGAGAAGTTGAAACTGTACTAAAAGCGCATCGGTTAATGCATTAGTCTTTGATATGTGTGAATTCTGAATCAGAAATCGTGCTCTTATTAGTAGAACTGTTAAGGTGAAATTTATGTTTCTTTGGTACTTCGTATGATATCATTATACATTATGTGGATCACGGATCTTTATTCTCCCAAATAAAATTTATTAACTCATTTTATGTTAAACGCGAGAGCGATGCAACTCAATGCGCCTCACCTAACTGAGTTTATCAATAACGGAATTAGTAACAAAGGGGCTTTGTATGATCAGTGTACATAGAAAACATATAAATAATTTGGGTCTTTATTTCACAGAAGATGTTTTAAGTCACCTTGCAGAAAATCCACGAAGATTATTCATGGAATAAATACTTCATTAATTACTTAAGTAGCTATATCTTATAAACATTTATTATTTCTATTTATGTTGAGTTATACTCTACAGGACGTTCCTGCTTTGCCCCCCCCCCAGACCAAAAGCTGGGTACGCCTATGGGTATGATTATTGGTATTTACGTGTTGTTGGTCTCCTGAATTCTTTTACTAGATTCAGTCATTTATGTCGAACTTGAACGCGGCTGCTCAAAACAAAACACAATAAGTGCAAAAATGTAAAAATAAGAATATACAGATATTGTATTTCATTTTGGGAACAACCCAGCTAGATTGTAGATGCTGTGTTTGTGTATGGGTCTAAAACAGTKAATAGAAACGATAAAAGTTGCTCATAAACACAGTATATATGCAAATATGCACAAAGCTCAATTTCCCTAAAAAATGTTGGTTACTGTGTTTTTACTTGGAGCAGCCGAACGGTCAAACTATCTACATAGTGGAGAGCAAACACAACTGTGTACGGTGAGTGTAGGAAGTCTAACTGATCAGGTTAAGCAGTCGATAAAGCACAACTGTATTTTTTTGAGTGCCAAGCTTTCGAAATTGTTTTTATTCCTTCATCCGAACCTTAAATATACTGCAACCGTACAAGATATTTAAGATACAGTCAACCTACATTCATAGTGAAGTTAAAGCTAACTGATGAAAATTTAGGGTAAAACATCCTTATCACTTTAAAAGCACAGTAAAGTTAATGAAAATAGAGTAAGAAACGATAAAAGGAAATTTCGTTTGTAAAAGTGTAGTCTGCAGTTCGAAACTGGGAATTTAACTAGAGTGATTTCTAAATCAGTAAATTTAACTATTGTAAGCATGCAAATTTAATTGAGATTTTCGAAAAATATGGCGTCTGCCTAGCCGTGTCTTTTAATCCTGCGTTCGTAGTGAAACAACTTTTATTAAAGTACTAGATTAACTACTTTTCTAAGATGCTCGTATATAAAATAAGTTTTAAAAACAAATGTCTTTCTGTAAACTTTCATATATTTTTAACCCAAAGACAAAATAGAACATCGTTAAAAAGTGAAATGGCCAGAACTTTTGACATCTTGCTGAAGAAGAAAGCGAACCCCTTGGATCCTATACAGCAGCTGACTGGACCATGCAGCAGTTGGCAACGTTTAGTACTAATTAATGCAAACTCGTTCGTAAATACAGGGACGCTGGCCGTGCGGTTAATAGCATATATTATCGGTTCCGTAGGTACCAGAGTCGGGTAATCAAAGTGTCAATTACGCATACCGGCATTGAAGCGCTCGTCATAGACTGTAGTTGGTGTTTTTAATATGCAATTATGGTAAGAATAGGTGGATACACAGGACCGGCTCAAAGGAAGAAACCAACCAACGGAGAAAGAAACAGTTTACACCCGTCTGGAACTTAAACATTTAGTAGATATAAATAAGCTTCATCTGCTGGCCTTCTTATGTTTGATGGAAGATACTATCCACTATCAGTCAGTATCAAGATATCTCATTTGCATTGATACTGTTTCATATAGAATACGATTAAATATTTTAAAGAATTTATTCTTAAGAATTACAAAGTTTGTCAATCTTGGTATCTGTCCTGATACTGTTCCTACAAATGTCTACAAATCTCCCAGCTTTTAAATTTCAACAATCCGATTGAGAAGTATCTATTGCAAATATACGTCTAGAGTCGACATTCTCTTCACTCTTATAAAGTCAAATGACTCCTTTACCTTAATAGTGAAAGAAATTCCGAAATGTATCGTCAAGGACGGTGTTGATTCATTTGCTTCTCCTTTCTACAAGATTTTCAATTTAATTTTTGAAATATCCATTATTTTTACTTTTGGGAAACGTCTTACATATGACCTATCTTTAAAAACAGAACGATCAGATCAGACGTTACCAATTACCGTCCAGTAATACTATTGTGCTGTTTTCCAAAGGTCTTTAAGATCTATCCTTTACAAACCTTTACAACCAATTCGTCTATGATGAGCATGATTTTTTCTTGAATGATTCACTCATTTCACAGCTAAGGCCTTGGATAGTTTCTCGCAGATCGATTTATTTATTTATGACAAGAAAGACCGAACTCTACTTATCATCAACATATACATTAAGCCTAGGAGGACTACAGAATAGCGTCTGCCAATCTTCGCCGAAAGGAGTTTACATTTGGCGCCTCCGCCGTCCCAGCCTCCAAACCTTTCTACGTGGAGAACTCTTTGTTGGGCAAGAAGAATTGGCTGGTCCGCGAATGGTACATCTGGTGTCCCAACTTCAGCCTGTGTCCCCTGAGCCTTTCGTTGTTTTGCAGCACAAACAAATGGGAGGTGTCAACTGATAGTATTCCCTTCTGCATTACTTCTCTTAGTTACATCTTACCTAAAGTTTGTTCCCTACCCTTCTTTGTTGAAACCCCTGGAGCTCCTCGTGGATCAACTTTAGGTCATTTGTTTGTATATTGCGTTACTATTTTTGAGTGTCAAAAACTCATGTAATTTTACAGAATGATCTGAACGCTTTATCTCAATGGTGCTCATTAAACTATTTCTTAACATTAACAAAACCCTGTTAATCTCTCATTTTCGCAAACATCTTTTGTCACAACCGCGTTGACAATGTGACATTACAACTTGTGACTCATTTTCAGGATCTTGGTGCCATTTTTGTTGAGAAATTTAACCTGAATATCCATATATCGGAAACAGAGATGTTTATTTCTTACGTACTACTCTTCATATAGAGAAACTGACTTGACTTTAAAAATGTTGAATCCTTACATTTATTGTATATTACTGGCTAATAACAACTAAACTGAAGTACGCTTGCTTAATTTGGTGTCTTTTCTACAACATTCATGCCGGCTTAATCGAAACTGTTCCACTATATTGTACGAAAAACCTTGAACACATTTCTCACAACCTTTAGAAGACTGAATTATCTAAGGTATTGCTACGTATCAGTTGAGCAGAACTGCACATGTGGTGTTAATAGGACACTGCAATCTATTAGGTAGTGTTCCTGTAAACAGATACATGATGGAAAATATCGATGGTCCAGTATATTCGAGAAACGGCAGCGAGATGTACCTTCTGGAAAACGTTTGGAGTTTTTGACGAGGGATATAAATAGCCCGACGAAAAGAGAGCGAGGAAGTTCCAAAAGCAGTGAAGCGAGTGAATCCGAGCCAAAGCTTAACGAAACAAGTGTTTCAGTGTTTCAAGTGCTAGTGTGTGCAGTCTAGTGTTCTGAATAGTATATTCTAGTAGTAGTGTTAGTATTAGAAGTACATTTTATTTCTCTTTCCAACACATGCATTTCAGAGTAAAATCAAAAATAACTTTAAATTAATTAACTTTAAATCTGTTTTCTGTCCCAAGGTAAGTTGATGACATAGGCCGATATTATTATTTAGCCTTTTCTATATTATAAAGTTTACATGTCTACATATTAAATAAATGTATTGTTTGCAGCCACAGCGGAGTGAACTGATTGATAAACACTTTTTTATAACATGTCCACCAAAGACAGTGGTGCCAGGCCCCAGCGTCTGCAGGAGTAGGTCAAATACCCTTTAACTTGAGAAATATGTGAAAAGTTCCACATTGAATTTAAAAGCACTAGAAATACTGCTAACTAGGTAAATGTCGTAAAGTAACAACAAAAATGCATTCAGTCTCAATATCATTGTATTATCATCGCTGTATTTTCTGCTACTTAAGTTCCATTCAGAATTATATGCAAGGTAACAGATCAGAGCCACGCATGTATTCATTACGTCACTCTACGGTTAACACCATGCTCACCGTTTCTTTCCTACTGAAATATCCGTGCTACTTTACGCTATTTTTAATAATATGGTAAATCTGTAAGATCATGTTTTATTTTATAACGGATGTAGCGTTTTTTACGACTATTGTATGTAATTCATTAATTATTACTATAAGGCTCTTTTACTCTCCACAAATAGATAAGCAGGATTATTAGTAATTACATATCTATATAATGTCACCTTACATTTGCATAAAAATGAATTGAATTCAAAACCAGGCCCAGTTTTTTATCGATACAACAGTTAAAGAAATTAATAATAAACTTAACATTTTGTAGCTATAAATTACAAACATTAAAAAAAAACAAATAAAAATCTTTACCTAATCATAACATAAAAATTTGTATTTCTGGTCCAACACAACAAAACAATAAATAAGACGCTCATTCAACACTTACTAGATAATTGTATGTTTAGCATAATAGAACAAACAGTTATCAGAACTTGTGAATATAAAAAAACAATAAACAGGAAATAAAATATTTTTACTAGTACAGGCATATCTTTTTTGCACTTCATGCATCGAGCTCGCATTGTGTTATTTTGCACCTTAATTTTGTCGAAGTAATTCCACACTGCATTATTCCTCCTACTGGTTATTGTAATTACTGAACTTTAAACATACAAGGTCGGTTCCTATTCTCTTTGTTAAAGTTAATATTAGCTAAAATCAACCCAGTAACCAGTGTGTGATTGGCCTGGATTTTAAGAACGTAGTTGATTTTCGCTTAAAATAGAAAAGGAAACCAGCTCATAATAACTAAAATTGTCGAATACAAATGACAAATGACAACAGGCAATCGTAGTCACCTAGGGATTTTTAGACAACTGCTACGCTTTGCGTCATCTACTCGTATTTATTTACACTAATACACATTGTAATTTGCATGAGTGTGCATGTTTAAAACGTTTTAAACATGTTTTCAACTAAGTAAGAAAAAACATGTTTAAAACAATCTAAACATGATTAAATTAAAAAAAAAACCTGTTGTTGTGTTTAATTAAAAAAAAACATGATTTTGCCAACCCTGGAATTAAGGCTAAGGACTCGGTCAGAGACAACGAAGGAAGTGTCCTAGAATAAATAATACTAGAACATGGTATATTTTTTTCTGAATTGCTACTCTAGAATAAAAAAAAATGAACATCAACTTTAAGCTATCCTCAGGCCGGCACTGGGTTAGGTTATGGGAGAGCCCACAATGAACACAGGTAGTTGCATGGGCTGAGCGCTAATGAAACGTACTGCCCTAATTGGAGTTCCCTGCGGTCACGGCGAGTCTCCAACGGGATGCACCCCGTGGTTCACGATATCGGAACCATTCAAGGCGGTGGCGATGCGCGATTGTTCCGATCTGGTGGCGTGGATGCCCGCTGCGACATACGCGTTATTTCGGCGATTGCTTTCCGTTTGTGAAGGTGATCGAAGAACGCTTAGCTGCCCACCATATGGGATAGCTGAGGTTCGGACGATGACGTCAGAAGATCGACATAGCTATAATAAGAACAGCGAAAGAGTTTAAAGCAGCCGCATTGGGCATTATTTACGTGGCTAAAGAGCATAACGTAACCACCTATCATTTCTGAATATTCTTTTGGATCACAGAACCAATGGTCAGGGGTCGGCACCGCATGCGGCACTTCGAGTTCTCCTCAAAAATAAAAACTAAAGCTGTCAAGAGAAATTGACCCCGTAATAGGAAATCAAATCTGGAAAAAAAAATGTAACCAGACATTATTCTTTTGCAAGAAATCATCCCGTGGGTGACGCAAGAAAGAAAGCTCTTGAAGAACTTCAGAAAAACTTCTAGTTCTATAGCGCATAACTGAACATAATCCACGAGCAGTGTAAATATGGCTATCTTCAAAATTTCGCTTGAAATAGCTAAAAGAAGAAAACCATGACTATATTAAGGAGTGTTTTACAAGAGCACCTAAATACACTGACCGGCATATAAAAACGCAACACCTGAATAACCAGTTTCACACCGCAATATCTTTTGAAGGTCTTACTCGTTTTGAATGAGGTTTTTTTTAATTCAAAAGGTCTACTCTTTGACAACATTTCTATACTAGCCCTTCCCATTTTGGCCCTCCCAAACTTTAACAGGGGTGAGCTAGGCTAATGCGTACTTTCTTCCACTACTTTAAAACTTTTTGTGAAGTGCACCAACAAAGAAAATTAATATTAAAGAAGAGCTTGTAGTCTCGTCTTTTCTGAGCACTCCTGATTGTAGAACGAGTGTCTATTATTTTTCACGATCAAGTTACAAGCTCTAAAAGACAACGCAGCTGTTTTGGCATCACCATCAGAAATTAAAGCAAGCAATGGAAAATGACAAAAACAATTCTGTGATGATCTGCGAATGGCGCTTGTAGAAGAGTGGAACCAGATTCCCCAAAATTAAATACAGAATGTGATAAGAAGTATTCCTCGGTGGATAAGGGATTCAATTCGATCGAGGAAATACCCGTAATTAATTTACTTGTTATTGTTGCGTTAATGATTCTGATTTTGATTTTTACCTCGGTACAATAAATTGTTGGCATCACTTCGTCTAATATTTTATTACACTTTGCTCATGACAGTTTAATTTGATTGCTTCGATTTCCATGGCTTGCTTTAATTCCTGATGGTGATGCCAAAACAGCTACCTTTTGTCTTACAGAGCTTGCAACTTGGGTGTGAAAAACAATAGACACTCGCACTAAAATCAGAGTGCTTGGAAAAGACGAGACTACAAGCTCTTTTTTAAATATTTTTTTGGTGGTGCAAAGCATTTTACGTCACCGCCATACCAGCCATCATCAAACGGCGCCGCAGAAAACTCGGTGAAAACGGTGAAACAGTGCATTTTATTATTTTTCAAAATTAATGTGTTCTAAGCATATAACTCCACAGTTACTTAATACATTTTTGATCACTTATCGTAATACAACGAGCATTGCACCACGGGGGTGTTTCCTGTAGGTAGGCCTTTGAGAACTAGACTTGATTTGTTGCATCCTTCATCATTAAATCATAATGAAAGTAAACTTATTACTGATGTAAGACAAAGGATACAACAATCTCACAGAAAGCAAACTTTACATTACAGAGCAAGGAAGTTGGTATATTTTGATATTGGTGAATCAGTCTTAACTAGAGATTGTCGTTTTGTGAAGCCTACTTGGGATATAGCATAGATAAATTAATTTATCTATGGTTATAGGAATAGTTGTAGACAAAATTGGTAAAACTGTATATTATGTAAAACCTAGGGACACAAGCTTCAAATGACGACGTCATGCAAACCAGTGGCTGAAACATACAAATTGACAAATTGATATTGTAGACTTGCCATTACAATCTAG
The DNA here is from genome assembly GCA_025024175.1 of Rhyzopertha dominica. Taxonomy (NCBI): domain Eukaryota; kingdom Metazoa; phylum Arthropoda; class Insecta; order Coleoptera; family Bostrichidae; genus Rhyzopertha; species Rhyzopertha dominica. The sequence goes on from QCXZ01000137.1 coordinate 15,975,945, forward strand.
TATTAATAATAACAGTGAATGTAAACTAAATGCAAAAATCATATTTAGTAGTAATCATTATACATATTTCAACAACTGGAAAACAGCTAAGGTGTGCCCCGTATTTAAGTGTGGTTCTAGAGAAGATGTTTTTAATTACCGTCCTATACCAATAATCCCTAACTTTACTAAGCTCTTTGAGAGCATAGTAGCCAAATATGTTTGTAGTCATATAAAACAATCATTGTCCATTTGTCAGCACGCCTTTCTGGGCGGTAGATCATGTGCAATTTTGTGCAACACCTGTCGGGTTCTTTGGATCTTCGACAATAGGTAGATGTAATTTATACAGATCTATCCAAAGCCTTTGACAAAGTAAATCATGAAATTCCGCTTGGAAAGCTGAGCTGGATGGGATTGTGTGAAGACTTGCTTTCTTTGTTCGGATCTTTTCTTGCTGACCAAAAACAATACGTTTGCTATCAGGGTTGTAAATCGTTTATATTTAACTGTAGTTCTAATGTTTGCCAGGGTTCCATTTTGGGGCCTTGTTATTTTCGTTAACGACCTGGACTCTGCGTTGGATGAAAGCTGTGATATTTATATGTAAGCGAATGATGTAAAAATTGTTAAGACAGTTTATGATGTGAGCGATTATTGTGAGAGAGACTATTATTATTATTATTATTATTATTATTATTATTATTATTATTATTATTATTATTATTATTATTATTATTATTATTATTATTATTATTATTATTATTATTATTATTATTATTATTATTATTATTATTATTATTATTATTATTATTATTATTATTATTATTATTATTATTATTATTATTATTATTATTATTATTATTATTATTATTATTATTATTATTATTATTGTTATTATTATCATTATTATTATTATTTTCATCATCATTATTATTATTATTAACTGCCAACAGCATCAGTATTAGAAAACTCACTCAAAGGTATCTTTTGTGTTTTACAATGCTTTTCAGCTTTTTTTAATGATTTTCAGAAGGTGCGTTATTTAACATTTGTGAACTTTATAATTTGGACGTGATATTTGAAATAACTTCCAATCTAATCCCTAAAACCAAAAATCGATTACGTTTATTCTTTTTTTTCTAAAAGAACGTTTCACATACCATATTACTACCTTTGACAATTTACTTTCTATATTCAAATCTACCATTCACATTAACTAATATTATAAAGAATAGCAAATTTGATTACCATCCGCTCTATAAAATTTGAATTCAAGACGAAATGTTTTAGCGGGGATCACCGCATTAAATCCTTATGGCCCTAGTTATCTATTGCCTTCTGCTCAGGTTTTTAGGTAATTGTGCTTTTAGTATTCGCGGTTTACCACTAGGCGCCACCACCTGACGGAATTAATTGTCATTGATTTTTTTAATGTTTGCAACTATTTAATCACAATAAGCGTATGCTATTCTTTTAACATGCACTATCTGTAATTATTATAAATTATTATTTTTCAAAGCCTGTACAATAAGGTTTAATTTCGGACAACAAGCGTTGTAATAAAAAATATTTTTTACACTCAGTATTGACTTTTTTCAAGATTTTCTGAACCACTCAGAATTAACAAATAAAATAAAGTGTACATAAAAGAATGCAATTTACATATATAACATTAACATGGGCGTACCGAAGGAGGGGCAAGGGGGGGCAGCTGCCACCCCCCACCCCCCCGGACCTGGGTTGCCAACTCTGGGCTCTTCGAATTTCCCATACATTTAGCTGGTTAATTATGTGTGTACACCTAAAAATTGTCTTATTTACAAAATTGTAAATACAGTAAGATTTATAGGCAAGTGTATTTCACAGTTTTCATCCAGAACTCATATTTGACCCTTGCAAATGACCTTCTCTAATAAGTCGTTGTCAAATGGTTTCCAAACTTAAGCGATGCCATGTGCGTTTTGAAGATGTAACTGCAACATTCTTGTTGTTACGAATCGTTGTCTTAGGGCGGATTTAGCTTTAAAAGACTATCTTGGTCAGGATGAGTCATAACACGATTTCTGCTTAGTTCAGCTCTTCTACCTTTTCCTATAAAGATTGTTCAACTAACTACTGTTATATGGAATCACATCAGAGTCTGTCATATATTAGGTGATAACTCTAACTTTCGTACAAAATTTCTAAATTCACATTACATTTTAACAATTAATACAAAAAAAAACTAAAAATCCATCCGAACTCACGTTTATTAAAGCCAATTTATTTAATATAAGTTTTAGGAATCCAGTAAAAGCATTATCAGCACGAATTAAAACCCGGTGTGTTGTTAAAAATGCAATTCAATATATTTCACTTTATTTAAATGAAGCTTAGTTTGGTTAAAATATTAAGTATTCGGTTAATTTTTGAGAGCAATACACTGGCGATCTAAGAGTGTTGGCTTGACGCATAATGCCGAGCCATTTATCATTCTGAGTCCATCGATCTTTCTCTGGGGAGTAAAAATTACTACAATTGATTCTTTAGCATGAACTCCCAACTTAAATCTCTAAAGCTTTTGGTGTGAGAAGTTGAAACTGTACTAAGAGCGCATCGGTTAATGCATTAGTCTTTGATATGTGTTAATTCTGAATCAGAAGTCGTGCTCCTATTATTAGAACTTTTAGGGTGAAATTTATGTTCCTTTGGTACTTCGTATGATATCATTATACATTGTGTGGATAACGAATCTTTATTCTACCAAATAAAATGTATCAACTCATGTTTTTGTTAAACTGAATGCGCCTGACCTAACTGAGTTCATCAATAACGGAATTAGTAATAAAGGGGTTTTGTATGATTAGTGTACATAGAAAACATATAAATAATTTGGGTCTTTATTTCACAGAAGATGTCTTAAGTCACCTTGCAGGAAATCCACGAAGATTATTCACGGAATATATACTTCATTAATTACTTAAGTACCTATATAACAACCCCCCCCCCGTACACCAAAAGCTGGGTACGCCCATGAACATAAAACTGGAATGCTAAGTCTTTTGAATCATACTAAAAAGCATGCTAAGATTTTTATAACTTCATATAAGCTAGGGTACCTATGTAGCATAAAACCAACAATCAATTCAAGGCCAGGGGAATTAGCACGATTTAAATTTTCTGCCATTACTCACATTACCACCCCTTCCTCGAAGTTTTCTAATGACTGAATGGCGTGCTGGCTGGCGTATCGAAATTCCCATCTGCAACGCAGATTTGTAAATACCCGGGATTTAATACGTGTAAAACCGATCTGACGTTTCTCGATCAAATCATTAAGGCCGCGGCAGGTGTGTCTCCCTTGCGTTTTCGATGGTGGGCCCCCAAACTTTAATTACTGAAACACGAGGTGGGACAACTGAACAATGGTCACTCAAACGGCTTTTGATAGCTCGGTGTCATTAAAACATAATTTAATAAATGAAAGGCAGGCATACATGAAATGTGCTTCCATTTATTCAAATCGAAAAGCAGGTTGCCATGAATTAAAAGGTAATTAATAGTCTTAATTATAGAAACTAAAAAAGCCGGGTCTGCATAACGGAGATGGTGGAATAATTTGTTCCATACACAAATGACAGTGATGGATATTGTCCATTCGGGAGCATTTAAATTTAGAAGGATATGATTGGAAACAATTTTTTGGTTTAGCCTAGCATAAAATAAACGTGGCACTGATAAACTAAATAGGTATTTCCTAAAAGCTCATTATCTATTCTTTATGCTTTGTTCTTTAATGAACAATATATATTCAATGAGTTTATAAAATATAAAACACGGTATTATATTTAAAATGCATGTCTATGCTGTACTGTCTGCACCGCAACCAACTGCAGATAGATCTATTTCGCGATCATTATAGCTCATCAGTGCAGTTTAGGTCTAGTGCAGACAGCACGGCATAGAACTGGTTTTGCCTATATACCAAAGGCTTGGTATGATGTAAGTAAGAATTTAGATGCCAATGCCATCTGTCAGCATTACACTGATATGATGACAAAGCCACCTAGCTGCCATTATGGGAACTACTTCCTGAAGGAAATGACCTGTAGCCTGACAAATTGGCATGCACCTGCATACTTCAATTTGGCAGCAGGCCCCCACGGCACTTTTTGCAAGTGGACAAGAACCGACATACATTAAAATGCATGTCTATGCTGTGCTGTCTGCACCGCAACCAACTGCAGATAGACCTATTTCGATATCATTATAGCTCATCAGTGCAGTTTAGGTCTGAACTGAAACAATACCTTATAGCTGGTTGCTGTGGCATTTCCAAAAGCGCATTTGCTTTGTCAGCCTATTTCGAAGAAGACGTCAACTTAGCAAGTTTTATAAAGAGCGAATAGTGGGTTTGTAAAAGGCCTGAGATATTGGATGTTTTAGTCCGAGCGCTAACGACAGTTTTCGGTACCTAACTTTGCTAATTTATTTTTGACACTTTTGCTAGCTTGTAAACGGTACATTGCCCCGTCAAACGAGTATAAGTAATCTTTTTTGACATTGTCTGACGTCAATAAATAACGATCTCCTGAAAGTTCATCGAAGACAAGATCAGGTGTTTTTAATTGTTTATTGCATGTTGTCAACGCTTCTGGCAGCAAAAGGTCTCAAAGTATGGTATTTCAGTGGTCTTATCAAATTAATTAAATTGAGGGATTCGATAAACTTTTATCGGCATTATTTTGCTGTCTAAAGCTTCCTGACTATTGCTATAGTAATGTTGTAACGAACAGGGGGTTCCAGAAAGACCGAACACGAAAAGCGATTGTCCTGTCCGATTCTCGTTTGTTCTTTACTGATTTACTTACTTTTCACCAATAAACATGTGCACCTTAGTTTATTTATCAAATTATTATAACTAGGTATTCTTATTCTTATGTATGTCAGCCAGTTTACAATGTGGCCGCAAAGTAAGGAAGGAATTGAATAATAATTATTAAGAAATCCTCCAACATTATTTTTTATTATTTTTTATCGCTCATTTTTATAAGAAAATTGATACGAGGAGGCGGCGGCGTCCCCAAAGCGCTCGATAAATATCAACTTTTTATTTTTAATAGACACCACTTATTTTTTTTTCAATTTTTTGATTCCAAGCTTTTTTATGTAACATATTATATTCCTAAAAATAAGTTTTAAAGCTACAGGTGTTTTAAAAATTTAAATCACCAATACCATATTCTCGAGAAACGGTTCATTGATTTCATCAAAGCAAGCCATGAGCCAAGACACATCATATTATACTGTTACATCATAAGTAGGCTGGGGCGTGATTTATTTTTACGCAGTTTCAATAATTTCTAATCGTTTTTGAAACAGTGTTCAAATTGTAAGATTATTCAAATTATTAAGATACGACTTACTGGTACGCTTATGATAGTTATGGATGATTAGTTATGGGGACAGAACCCGAATGCAACAAGAAATACTTTTGCAATCTATTAAATCAAAAATCAAAATTAAATCAAAATGTACGAGATGTTCCAMAGAGTTGTAGCCATATCTGGAATTAGAAGTTTTACTAAATACATGTGAGAGTTGACAGTGACAATCGATACTTTGTTTTTCGCAGTCAATGCATGTATTTGAAAGCTTTTTATATACATGATACTTAACACAACTGAACTGCATACCTGTAACTACTGCGTATTACAAGTATTAAGATAACTCCATCCAAGATGGCTTCCGAAGGGCAAACAGAATGCATAAGAAACTGCATTGTTTACATGCCAGTGTCAGTTTTGCCTTAATATGGCTTATTTTTCATCCATTCGGTATATCTAATAACAATATATAATAAGTGACTACACACTAATTGATGATTTTAAAAGTTCTATGCACAGCAGCGTAGAACAAGAATTAAATATTGCGAAGACGGCAGCGTTTAAAATGTTACCAGTAAATATGTCCTTACACAATGCAAGCCCACCAAGAATTTAGACACGTTTACAATCTATGTGCCTTGGGGACCATAATTTAGTGTAAAATATTTTTTCGGACGAGTCTGTCTTCTACTTAAATGGAGATATAAACACTCAAAGCTACTGTTGCTGGTCTGKCGTAAAYCCCCACCGGTTGAGAGATGGCCTTACTCAATACAAAAGGATGGACTACTATCGTAAKTAACAACGTTATAGGATAAATCTTTTTAMARGGTAGTTAAATATTACATATTCAAGTTGGAGCATATTTTTTCATTYTTGGGTCTCCCKGTATAATCYATTTTCTTCTAAGAAATACGCAGCAAAACAAAAAAGTACATGTTTTTTTTTCAGTTTCTTACTTTACAATCACACTGTACACAATTTTGCAGTTTGTTCCGCATTTGGGCGGTATAATGAAGTCAATTTTACTAACAGACTGTTTACTTAACGCAAATGCACTACTTGTATAAATAACTACTACGGTCGAGCAAAGTATTATCTTAACAAAATTAATCCTGAACACCAAAACATGTATACCGTACAGCAAAGTTCCTCCGATATATAGACACATTTATATCCACGACTCCCATTAAAACGTTACGACTCGTTCAGCGATGTTTTTTTAGCATTCCTTAACCGCCTTAAGTTCTCCACTTTTCACGGCTCCCGACAAAAACTACTAATTAAGACATCAGTAACAAGCGACGGCTTATACAAATTGTGGGCAATAACTCTCGGCGCGAACAAATCTTTTGGGCGTCAGTTAAACGTTATTAGCTTCTCCAGCTCGTTTGCGAACATCTTTTTGGGGMGCTACGTCTTCATATTAACATGTGGTGCTTGCTAGAAATGTGTCGGAATTATAAATGTGGAGGCAGTACTCAATCAGCCCGCTGCAAATTGAGTCCAACAGCTTCATCCTGATGCGAATTGTTAGGGAGGCTGTAGATTTCAACTTAGAAAAGGAGTTCGTGGTACAGGTTTAAATGTTTTTTTTTCTGTAAAACTTAGTTTCAAATGGACGGTCACTATCATTTTATTTAAAAAATGAAAATAACTAATCATGTATCAATTATTTTAGTTTTGGAGGACAACTTGCCATTAAGGACGCCGGAGCCGAAGCGACGAAGAAGCTAAGGAGGGTATGTTTACTTCCAGCCAAAGTAGCACAAAACAATTTTCAAAATGATTTAAATATCTATTTGAATACTTTTCATTAAACGAATTTTCTAATATCAGGCGCGTGCTAGCACCCGACTGAGGGCCCTGGCACTGGAAGATGATAAGAGCCCTCACGCGAAAGGATCAAATTCCCTTAAATAAAGAACTGGCCATATAACAGCCCTTGCCGAATCAATAATTATTAATACGAGTAATTAGTGTAAGTAAAAGAAAGTTTCTTTAAAGTGATGAAGGAATTGAAAACTGCGAAAGTATCCAATAAACAACAGATTAAAACTTGAGGAAGGAAAATGCTAATAGAAGAACAAGATGTAGCACAAATATGGGAAGAATATTTTCTGGAATCATACAATCAGGCATAAGGGATTGATAATAAAGACGATGTAACAGAAGAAGAAGAAAAAGGAGGAACAATACGAGACATAACTATGAATGAAATAAAGGAAGCTGTCAAAAAAATAAATTACAAAAATCTACAGGACATGATGGAATTGCACCTGAAATGATCAAATGCTCAGAGGACGAAGGGTGGAATATACTACGAATGGTATATGAAAAGATATGACGGACAGGAAAAGTACCGAATGAGAACTAGGGGTAGTGGTACCCATATACAAAAAAGGAGACAAAAGAAACTGCTTCGACTTCAGAGGCATCTGTTGAGACATACGAGAGCGTCAGGCTCATAAAAATCATTGAACCGCAACTGGAAATATTTTTAGAACAGCATACCAAGAACACATATTCACCATTAAACAAATTATTGAAAAAAGCGCTATAAACAAAGTACTCCTGGTATTCATAAATCTAGAGAAGGCATTTGACCGAATCCCGAAAGATGTAGTATGGAAGAGCCTAAAAAGGCGAGGAGTGCACACTAGACTAAGATTATTGATTGCCAGCATGAAGAAGAGAAGACAAAACATAAAAAAGCTTAAAAACATATGGTATAGAAGTTGAGAGAACAGACGTATTTAAATATCTTGGAGTAGTCATCGAGACAGAAATAGGAACTAAGATCGTAAAACAGCAAAACTGCTAAGTTTTCTCAACAATAATTTCCTATAGAAAAGAGAGGTTTCAAGAAAAACTAAAATGATAATATGTAAATAATAATAATAACACTAAAATGTTGTTCGGATCCGAAAGCGAGGTACTAACAAGAGAAAAAAGACAGAGAGTACAAGCGGCATAAATGAGATACCTTCGTACAGTAAAAGGTGTCACAAGAATAAATAGAATCCGAAATGAGATAGTAGTTGGCATACAGGCATACAAAAGCAGAATAACAATTCGGGTGGTTTGGATATTTGGTACGCATGATCTACGAGAGGCCGGTCAAACAGGTATGGGGCGCCAGAGCTCTGTAAAGGAGAAGAAGAGGAAGAAGAAGAGAAACTTTGGAACACAATGGTCAGCAAGCTCTTGAAAAGAAACGGAAAGACATCCACAGGGGCAAGAGACCTAGCCGGAAACAGGAAAAAGTGGCGGGCTAGAGGAGGGAGACCTTACATCCTTATACCCCTAGAGGTAGAAATAATTATATTTATACACTGCTCAAAAAAATTAGGGAACACGATTTTGATAATCTGTAATTGCTTTTCTAACTAGCACTTCAGTGTTTTATACTGRTTTATTATTCTTTAGAGTTCTAGTTTCAAGTATCAATTAAAGCTTTGCTGATTATTCAACATATTTGTCATGTATATGTCAAAATGTAAAAGAGGTCATAAAAACAAAGTGTCCTGAAACCACTTAACACATTGGAATTAAAACAATCAAGAAGGTAGATGTAAATATCACTTTTCGATTAACTACGTGCCTGCATGAGTAAAATAAGTCTTTCTAAATAACACTCAAGTAGCAAAAGCCGTTGCATTGCTTGAGGGTGGACGTTCTATGCGTTATGTAACAACTGCACTCCCAACTAGTCCATTAGTTATTTGCAGACCTTGCCATAGGTGTCAAGCAACTGGTAGCTATACCGAAAGAGCTGGGACAAAGCAGAAAACAATCGTTCGGGATGATAGGTATATTGTTACATCTTCTCTTCGCTGGCGCACTGCTACTGCCTGTGAGCTACAAAACCTTCCTCGAAATGTCTATGGCGTGAAAATGTCTTATCAGACGGTCAGAAGTACACTGAAAGAAGCTAACTTAGCACCCCGCAGACCTGTCAGCTCCTTGTTTAACCAGAAACTATTTATCATTTGCTTGTGAACATGAGCAACGACAACTTCAACGATGGAGGATTGCGCTCTTTACTGATGAGTCGCGATTTTGTTTTCTCTTCCTCTTTGCGGTGGTCGTGTTAGAGTATACAGACCTCCCGGTGAGCGTTACAGAAATGTCACTGTACAAGAAGTTCATAGATTCGGAGGTGGCTCGGTGATGGTTTGGAGTGGCATAAGTATAGACGGCCGCACAGACTTAATATTAAATTTATATAGATATCATACTGCAAGTTTGTGTTTTGCCAATCGCGAACAGTTTCGGCAATAGATTTATTCTGCAGCGGGACATTTGTAAAATACACACGGCAAATGTTACAAGAAACTTTCCTGACGAAAATTGAATCCAGGGGATGGAGTGGCTTGCCCTGAGTCCAGCCCTAAATTCCATTGAGTATGCCTGGGATATGCTTGATAGGCGAATTAGAAAACATCCTTTTGCACTGCAGACTCTGCAAAAACATCCCACTGGATGAAATAAGCAACCTTGTTTGAAGCATGCCGCGACGGTGCCAGGCTGTAAAAGGTGCTCATGCAGGACATACACGATACTAGGAATTTATGTATCCAATATTAGCAATAGAGGTGATACATGAATTTTTAGTAGGGATCAACACATGCAGTTTTTGGTGCCTTTTTCGAGTTTTCGACCTTAATCATGTTTAGCTATTCATTAAGATTTAATTCAGTGTTACATGTTATTAAATAATGCTTAGACAATAATAAGTAATAATAATACATGCAGTCTGCTAATCAGAGAGTAAATGGCAAGCTGTCAGAGAAGTGTTCCTCTAATATTTTATGTATCAATATTAAATATACCTAATAAATATAATTTAACATAACATAGTTATAATTCATTGTAGATAAGCATAATGTCAGTTATAGTTTCAGAGCAGACTGAACTACTAATTTTAATCTAAAAACACATTATTGTCGTCAGGATTATTCCTACATTTTTCGTTTTCGTAAATATTTTCAAAAATTTTTTTTACAACTAAGGTCAAATGTTATCAACTCTTGCTTCACTTTATCATTATTAAGAATTGCCATGCACTCAGTTTTCCTGAATAATGGATAAGCTTGAAGTGTTCCAACTAATGATACCCAGCCAGGTAACCCAATTTAACTAACCCCTCTCAGGTTTATATGTTAAGCCACATGAATCTCTTGATCATGTCGGAAAGATTGCATAACGCTTTTGAAAATCGATTATACTATTTACATCTATCTAGTCTCATGATATTCTAAGGCAAAGTCATCTCCAAAGGAATACTTGATAAAATTTAGGTCAGATGACTTTGCTTGGCAGTACCAGGCTCAAGAAGTGCGCCATCATGATGTAGCCACATTCGTTGTCTTAAATGTGGTGGAACTTCTTTCGATGGTGGTGGAAGTTCATTTTTTACAAAACATATAAATAACCAGTTAACGACTGCTCGTTCAACTAATATGTTCGAATAATTATGTTCATCAATTCTTCCACAACAGACAAACACCGACAATCGATTTTGGGAATGACTTCATTGTTTCTTATAGAAACTTGCCTATTTATCTTGAAAAAGAAACATATCACAAAAAAAGACTTCTAGAATAGAATAGAATAGAATAGAAGGACCTGTTCAGTTTACAGTCGTGTAACGCTCGTCTGTGACTCTCCCATCCACAGGGTCGTCTTCGCACTTTTCATTAGCAACAGAACAATTTTTAATTCGGATCCGTTCGTAGAAAAACAATAAGGCCGTTCGCGTATACGGTGTTTTGTGAGTCGACATTAATTAATGAGCGGAGTGGAGAGCGGTGAGTGGCCATTGTGGCCTGATGGGGGCCTAATAGTCCGCGGCTCCCGACTCCGCACGGCCTCCGCCCCCCGCAGGAACAAAGCAAAGTAGCCGCACCGCCACTCCAAACATCATTAGTTACCCATTGTMTAAGCTAATCTAAAAGGTACMGCAGACCTCAGCACCGGGACCGGGRCGAAAGATGTGGGCGGAAATTGCATATACGAAAAAATGGAATGGGKAAAACGAAAGTGCAATTCCGTACGAATGTGCTGCGATGGAAGAGTTTATTACAAGCAAACAAGTTTATCACAAGCATAAAAACCWAAAGGACTATTTTTTTAAGTTTTAAGATTCAATAAATAAGGTTTATTAATTAAGCAAAGCGAGCAACAAATACAGCTGGATTCACGAATCAAGCCCACTACGTCATAATTGAGAACTTGCACGCTGTTGTCACTGCTGCTGGTGATATTGTCGGCAATAATATCACAAGAGAATGAATTGAAAATAATTTGACAGAAATTCGACAACACGTTGCCCTGGAAACAGACACGAGAGCCCATAGGGCTGGAGTGCCTGTTGCCGACGGGGGAACGCGTTGGAGAATTGCTGGAGAATTACTTTCAGATTTACCTAACTCTCATTTTTAACGTAACAAGGAGATACACTGTTTTAATATTATAACTTTGCTCACCTTAGTGTTTATACATACATTTTCATTGATATTCGTTTCGATTTAATCGAGTGAAGACGCATGAAGTCTTGTTCCACTCATTTTTAGTAAAATTTGAACTATAATAATTGTAATATAATAATTATAACACTTGGTAATGTTTCAGATTTTATTGAGTTTAACCTCTTACATGTTTCGGCTTATTAGGCCTTTCTCAAAGAGTTTACAAAACGAAACTGTTGCTTAAAGTTAGATGCAGATCCCACGAGCCTCTATACCTACGAGCGGGTGACATTTATGGCAGCGTTGATAAACAAACTAGGGAATTCCACTTGTTCGTTACAGATATTTTTGTGGGAGTTTTTAAGTGTTCTGTTTATGTGTAGCTGTTCCAATAATCCTAACCTGATGCCGTTTTGAACGTTATGTAATATTTTAAATCTTTTTTCGTCAAATGTATGATTGAGAGTTACACAATGTTTTGAAAAGCCAGTTAAGTTCCTATTATTTAATATGGATTTTTTATGTTCTTTAATTCTTTCCTTAAAACTACGACCTGTGCAACCTATATAACTAATGTTACATTCTTCACAATTAATTTCGTATACACCACTTTTGTTACCGTTGTCCGTCTTATCTTTATTGTTTACTAACAATGCTCCTAAGTTGCTTCTATTCACAGGAATAAACTTTTTATTGTGATTGGAGAGGTATCTTGACATTTTTTCACTAACATTGCCTATGTAATTTATTGACTGCCATATTTTAACTTCAGTTGAGCTTTGCGAATGGTAAAATTGTGACATTATTAGTTTTGATTGCTTAATACTGATCATCTTTTCAATCATTTTTGGTTCGTACCCATTTCTTATTGCCAGTTGTTTAATAATGTGTGATTCCTTTTCAAAATCTGCTGTACTTAGTGGAACCTGTAGTAGTCTGTGAATTAAACTATGAAAAGGTGAATTGTGAATTGTGAAGAATGTAACATTAGTTATATAGGTTGCACAGGTCGTAGTTTTAAGGAAAGAATTAAAGAACATAAAAAATCCATATTAAATAATAGGAACTTAACTGGCTTTTCAAAACATTGTGTAACTCTCAATCATACATTTGACGAAAAAAGATTTAAAATATTACATAACGTTCAAAACGGCATCAGGTTAGGATTATTGGAACAGCTACACATAAACAGAACACTTAAAAAAACCCCACAAAAATATCTGTAACGATCAAGTGGAGTTCCCTAATTTGTTTATCAACGCTGCCATAAATATCACCCGCTCGTAGGTATAGAGGCTCGTGGGATCTGCATCTAACTTTAAGCAACAGTTTCGTTTTGCAAACTCTTTGAGAAAGGCCTAATAAGCCGAAACATGTAAGAGGTTAAACTCAATAAAATCTGAAACATTACCAAGTGTTATAATTATTATATTATTAATAAAATGTTTCATTTAGCGCCGTCAAACAAGTCAATTCAAGTTATAATAATTGTGCTTTGATTCGTTCAAAATGACATAATTGACCGAAATTTAATTTTTTGATTGGTTTTTAGAAACGTCAGAAAATAATCGTTAAATGCCATTCGCATGTCATTCGTCACTGTCATTTAAGATACGGTTTTTGCTAGGTTCCTGATAAGAGAAATGTTGTACTATATAACGCATAAACTTTGTCGAGCACTCTTTGAGAGAATGCAACCAATAACAGCTCCTTAAAAAAAGGCGTGTGATTGGTTTCAGTTTTAAATAGTATTGATTTTAACTCAAAAAATAGAAGAGAAACCGGGCTTATGTCTTTAAACAATGTATGAGTCTACAAGGAGAGATAGACCTTTACACGGTATGTTTTGCATTTAAATAAGTACAACGTATGTAGTATATAAGGTCACAGAATCTTGATAGGTACCGACTACGCTTACGACATATATAATTTCTGATAGATCCATCTCTCTTGTTGGCGGATTTAACAACTAAGACAGCGATGGTTGCTAGAGGTTTAAATCCGGTAATGCCTACAGCTACCAAACCTCTCGCTCGTACCATGAGAAAAGTATCATTCTGTCTTTTGTATTTCCGAATCTAACCTGCGACTAGAGTTGGCGGTTACCTTAATCTTATCATTTCTATTAGATTTGTCACCTCTGAGTGCATGCGTATTTATTGTAATTCTTTATTTTACCCGCTGTCTGTTCAAACTAGTATTCGCGTTATTTATAATACACTCTACTAAGTTATTATTTTTCAATCAATCTTTTTCAAGACCTGCGATTTCATTATGTCTGGAGGGAGGTAAAACTTAGCTCAAGAAATGGTACTGAAACTACTTCAGTATTTTGAAATGGACAAGAAGAATGAAGATCCAATATTACCACCTACTGCTGTTTATGAAGTACCTAGTTTTTTTTAAATCATGATAAAAAGTAGAGGGTGGCATATGCTTTTGGTATCCGCGGAGATACAATCACACTCATAAAGCTGCCTGAGACGAAATCATAAATTTTTAAAAGCCCTGGAAGTCACAGTTTCGTAGAAAACCCAAAACCACAGTTCTTGATGAAGAATCTATTAAGAAGGAAATTCGGAACACTTTCTATAACATATGTATATGTCGACCGTACGTTATTTAAATTTTTGTTATAATCACTGAATTGAGAACTAGAGGTTAAAAAACTTATTGACATTTCTGGCTGAAAAATGTAATATTGCTGCCTTTGCTTTTTAATAAAGTATATTAAAAGTTTTAAATCACTCTTTCAAAGCGATGTTATTTTTTATGAAATCTAGATATTTTCATACTGACCGCTAAAAGATCATGGAAGATGTGTCCAGAAGCCAGAAAGATTTGAAGGAAAAGGTAGGCGCAGGAAGTTCGCAAGGGTTTGTGTAGGATTTAGATTTAATGTTCGCCTCCAAGTCTAAAAAATAAACTGGTACCACCGTGAGACAATAAGCGAATTGTTCTTGAAATGTACGCAAAAAAAATTAACATCCGTCCTGAGTTATAATGGATAACGGTCGGTATCACAGTGCTGTTCACGAAAATATCCACTCAGTTCATGCACAAAAGCAGCCATTATTATTGCGATGTACTGATTTAGACGCTACCACATTTAAATCGGAACTACTAAATAAAGTAAAAGTTCACAAATGTGAAAATAAGTATGTGATTGACGGGCTTTTACTAAGTAGTGGTCAAGAAGTTTTAGGTCTGAATCCGTTTCATTGTAAAATGACTGGACACAGTTCAGGATTCCACATTATGCCAAGGTTTAAATGGTTGATGGTTACTCTAAATCCAAAATGAGTAGATTAAAACTTATCTTCCAGTTGTTCACATTGGAAATCAAGAAATTGTTCAACAGGGAAAGGTTTAGCGCTTCAGATGTTGTTTCTTTGGATAGATGACTTAGATAGGTCCGTTCATCTCATTAAAAATAATAGTTTACTACATTTTTCAATAAATACACATTAGTAGGTATATGACTCATACTATGTGCTATGAAATAATTGATTAGATCCTTTGACACACTTAATTATGGTGATGTTAAAAAGCTTTAGATATTCACCAAGGCTTATTCCCTCCTCAATAGGTGTAGGCGCGCTTTATAGTATCCCCCGCCGAATTAAACTAATTAATGATTATTACCGACAACAAAGCCCCTAATTCACACGAATACAGCTTATAATAGTCCTCCCCGAAACGGGCCTTTGTGGAATTCCACCCGCGCCGAAAGCCTAGGAAATTTTTTAAACGCCCGCGTTCATTAAGGTTTCTTAGAGGCGCGGTTTTGTGTAAGTCTAAAATATTAATTTGTTGCTTTTTATGAGAACCACAATTAATAATGTGGGCCCGGCCGGTTAATGCCTTTTGTTGTCGTTGATGGGTGAATCGATTCGCAACCGTAGGCTATTTCTGGTGATTACTTGTAGATCTAGAAACGACGCGATTCTTTGCAGATACTTTGCGGTCTAAGACCAAAGACTGTAATATAAGAAAGTTTGGTGGCAAATTTTTTGAATCGTACGGCATTATTGATGTAAAAAGGTAAGCCCAATAAAGCTATGTTCAGAAGTGGTGACGACGCTGCGTTTACTTTTCTTCTACATGTTGCTTAAATAACGAAAAAGAAATTAAAAAAATGTGTAATCAAACTTAGTTTGTGCCGTGTTGCTTCACCCTGAAGAACTTGCTGACTACTGGCATTCCCAGGAGTACCACGCAAAGGTGAAACTATACACGTAAACTGTACTCAAAATATAATGTATGGTGCATGTTTAACATTTTGAGAATGTATATTAATTACAGAGACAATTCTGTGACTACGTCAGTAATACGATTAGCACTTAATGGTAAAGTTCGTTTCAAAAGATTATGGAGAGAATATGGAACTTCTAATACGCCACTTTATATTTTCGTATAGGTTGTTTTATTCTCATTAATACAGGCTAAAACGTGTTTTTGTATTCATGTTTTTGTTTTAAAAACCGTTGTTCTTCATAGATCTTGGAGGTTCTACCCCCTCCCCCCATGCGCACGCTACTAACTATTTCATGCAATATTCATGTAAACCTAATTCCTACTATTATATTTGTCCTTTTTTGTGCATAGGAATTTTCCCTTCATCGTGGCTCTTTTTGTTAGTGTTTCAGTATTACGGATTCTTAAATTTTGCAGCGTTTATAATGTTTAGTTATTTATCCTGACTGACCAATTTCCAACTTTATAGAAAACATTTTTTCATCATTGTGTAGTAGGCTTTCGAAAATTTTACTTCCATTAGGCTTTTCAGGGATTACTTCATCCAATATCGCTTCCGAGGGGTTCTTTTCTTGAAGGTGATGTTGAATTTAAAACAATATTTTCCTCAAGGAGCTCTGGAGTAGAAAGTCTGGATTGGCGATGCGATAGACGATTGTCACCACCTTGACCTGTATGCGACTTACCTTTTTTGTGCACTGTATAGCACTATCACTATCACCACTGAAGCATTTACTGTCGAGCAGTAGGTCACGTAGGTCTCACCCCGGACCTGAACTGAGAGCAACGGGAGATCTATGCAATGTCGCCCACGTCAAAACAATCTGTGGGCAGCTGTTTCGGCTTATAAAGCCTCCGCAGCACAGCTATAGTCCCAACGCAGACAATACGGAATAGATCTGGCTTCCTTTATATACGCCAAGGTAGGCGATGTGTATGCGAAAATTAGAATGTGGTTAACACTATACCATGTAGTGGCCAGATCTAGGCCGTGTTGTCTGCATTGGGACTATAGCTGAGGAGGCTTTATAAGCCGAAACAGCTGTCCACAGATTCTTTTGACGCAGGCGACATGGTATAGACGTAATTTTGTTATTATTATGCTTGAGAACTGCACTTTTTGCAGAAATAGTCGTGAGGGACCTCTGTTGGTTTTTAGACGCCCACAGCAAAGTGGGCTACCGTTCAGATTACGTCTCCACAGAGACAAGTGGATGATACCGTATTGCAACTAGATGACATGGTGTTATCCACATTGTAATTCTCGCAGAAATAATAAGGTTATTACAAAACCAATTTTTCCATTATTCGACTTTAAGGGTTAATATTTAGGAAGGAGTGCGTCGTTTGAACATAAATTTATATAAAAATATATAATTAGTTTCACATGTTGTATAATATGTATACACCCACGGGACGTTGCATACATTCAAGGAAACCCCTGTATAAATAGGTAATTAAATGTGATAGCCAGGAAGAACGACATTTTGATGAATTACTGGAAAACGTTTAATCAATTTTGGTTCAGATGTCTTCGAACATTTTCATTTTATAATCAATGATATCATATTTCCTAAAACAATATCTTTAACTACTACGAATTAATAAGTTGTAAGGTGAGCTGAAACAAAAACAAACTGTAATGTGAGTAAAGTTCTCTGGTCCCGTTCGTCTACGAACCGATTAGTGATTAGTAAACTTATTAAACAGCTAGATATTGGAGAAATCAATGTGTGGGCAGTACGACTAAGGCGAGAATGGTATCGAGATTGCTACAACTCTATCTGCCATCCATAATATCGATAATTGATACGCTATTATGGTTTGCAGATGGGGTATGTGGTAATTGCGCACATCTAGAGTTTCACTAAAGCAATTTGTGTTATGTGTGTGGGCGTGCTGAAGATTGCTTTTTGTATAAGGAGGCTGCCGGCTTCTTAAACAGGTGCGTGTAAAAACATTTAACATATATCTTGCATTATTGAAGAATCACCTCTATTTCTATAGGTATTTTATAAGTAGAGGATAAATTTCTTCTTTATTATTACACATTTAACAAAATTTTGATCATATTTGACCTATCTATTTCGTGTGTTAACAAAACTATGCACGCTGTTTGTATACAAGTTAAATAAAAACAATATTTTTCAATACATAAATACTCTATACAAGTATACTTTTTAGTCGTTCAAACGGTTGCAGTCTATTAAAGCCTAACAGTGATCTAAACCACTTTATTTCTGATTAAAACAGTTAATAAAAACTGTGCTTTCTTTGCTTATATTGGTTAAAGCAAAAACCATTAGGCCCTATACACAGAACAAAAATGATGAAACATTTGCTCAGTATCAAATTAACAAATATTACGTTTGTCAGTCATCTTTAATGGGATTTGTAAATGGGTGACTTACAATACCAAACCAGAATTAAATGTAATATAATCTCCTCGCATACAACTGAGTAGAATACGAAATACTAGGCGAAAAACGAAATACGAAAGGCTAGGAAAGAGAAATGACGCAAAAAGGGAGCTGCCTTATAGTATGTTTTTGTAAGTTTGTTTGTTTCAGTTGAACAAATATAATTTAGTTTTCAAATGCCACAAAGATGTCAGGAACTTGAAGAAAGTAGAATTCACTTTCATAGCTCTTACATTTTTGAAGACACTTGCCTTTAACTTCTTCCTCATAGTATCAAAACTTTCAAAAGTTTGCATCTCCTAAATATTTGAACACAAGCGACGAAAGCAGGTTGTTATGCGCGACCTTATTCGTCATCTTATTTCGTGTTCCTCTCTTCATTTGTTCATGTCTTGCTTTATTTCATTTCTAGAACACATAGAAAAATGTAATCTCAGCTCCTGGGCATATTCTTAACTATTTTTTTTTATGTTATGTTGACGAAAATAAGATAAGCCTGTTTTTCTCTGGTACTGAAACAGTCGAGGTAGAAGTAATGGTTTTGATCCAGTATAGACAAATTTATATTGACAGCAGAAAGGATGGATCTGACGTAGATGAACTGGTGTGCTGGAAGTGGAATCTTTTCTGGACTGCTCGTTCTTATTTACCAATTAAGACTGGGATCCTAGAGGAAGAGAAAAGATCCATCCAAGATAACGATAGAAAGAGAACGATATTTTTTATAAAGCACTACCACTCAATAATTACTGCTTTGATACGTTTGAATATGGTTTTCTGAAAACTCGTGATCGACATCTACCAGAAGCTACTTTTTAGGTGTAAACTAAGTGATGCAATAACTAAAATTCGTAAAAGTGTAGGCCAAGAGAAATCTCAAAAGTATGTCTCGCAATGGGGTATAAGACACTTTTCTGGAAAAATATGTTTTGTGAAGCTAAAGGTATGCTAATGCTAATTCCAAAATATTTCTTTCGTCTGTGGAGTTTTAATGCCCTAAAAAAATTATTGTAAATTGGCGGGAGACAACGCCCCTTTTTAAACGCGGCCAGTACATACGTCATCGTGACGTATGTACTGGTCGAACGTTTGACAACAGAGAAAGGCAATCAGCTGACGGACATGCCCGTAACCAATGACAAATGACAGCATGACAGTGAAAGACGAAAGTGCACGTGTTTGTGTTTGGTTATGTATAGTATTCGCAGATTTTGCTATTTGTTATTTGATGTTGTGATCAATACGCGATAAGCTGCTCGAATCAGTCTTTATGCTTCCTGATGATATTTTGCCTACAAACTGAGAATGGTATTAATACACCCAGTTTTCGACAACTTTAAAGTACCCATTAGTTTAGGTTATGTTTACATAAACATATGATCATGTAAATAAACTTGGCAAGGACATACAATGATGCCAAGTGTGCAACAGACTGAATACGATTGGCTGGAAAGAAGCGCGAATTCGGCAAGTCATTGAAACCAGGACGAACGGACCCTTCAGATTTGTAATTGTTATAAACTATTCGTATGTAATTTTTTTAAATAACTGATGGTTGTATTAGGATAGTAGAGCAAAATAGAAACATTGTAAGTGATTGTCTTGTTCAGTTTCAATAGTTGTCTTATACCCCATTGGCAATTACGAGTATTTTAACACAAAATATTAAGTATATTGTTTTGAAATACCATAGGGTATAGTTGAATTATCCATCTTTCAGAGAAGCATCCACTCATCTCTAAATACGCAGTAATTTTTATGCGATGCCTTTTTTAATAGTTAGTTTTCTTTGTCTCTCAAATATATTTGTTCTCTCTCTCCAGGATCCCAGCCTTAAGAGCGATACGAAGACCGCGCGTTGCCGTGAATTCGCGTTTCAAGACGCTGAGCGTCCCCACCAATATACAACAGTAGGGGTGTAATGAAGTCAGGGGAATACTTCTCGCCGTAAAATCATAGCGCTGCACCGGCCAGTTTTGGCATGTGGACGAATATCTGTGGCGCGTCTACAGGATCAGTATTATAGTGGTTTTCATTTTTTTTGCTGATGCCTAGCCATATTTCGGACTGTTGTGCTTCACGCTCCACTACTAAAATGCCTAATTTTAACACTAATTAATTTACTTTTTAATATTAAAATTAATTTTCTCAAACTGSATGATCATTAAATTAGTCATTACTGCGAAATCTCTAGGGCTTACGATACAGAAATTTGTAATACATCAAATCGAAGTTTATGAATACTGATATTTTCTAAATATATATTGTCAAACATACAATGTTAAATATTTCAGCGCAGTATGCAACTTTATTTTTAAACGCACATTTTCTGTAGCATATTCCGATGCACGACTTAAAATGTTCCATTTTTATTGGAAGGTTGCTAACCTATTGTCAAAGATTCGCTTACATAAAATTGCGTATTTCATTTATTACCAATAGTAATGAAGTTACTTACCGGAGGGTGGCTGTTTTTTTGTGTAACATTTGCATTTCTATTTCTACCTACAAGGTACTCGCCAGCGGTAATCAGTGTTTGAACCCTTCGAGTGCGTAGGTAGTTTTTGAAATTAACCAACAAAAATTATTAAATCTTTAACAAAATGCGACCGTTGTTATCAAAACATTAATTTCCCAAATCCACATATAAAAATAGTAATTTAACCGATGTAAAAACTCGGAAATGATTTTAATAAGGCCTTCGAATGAACTATATTTGTCCCGTTCTGGTTTCTTCTGTAGTATTTCTGATAAGACAATGTAATATGCATTGTTACATACATATTACATGTTATTTAGGGCAATGCGGTAATAGTGAAGTAAAACATACAAACCTAATTAGCTTTAAACTAAAAGGATTGCCCATGATTCTTATTAAATCGCATTTTGGTTTGAAATGAATCAATATTTGAAAAATAGTAAATGGTAAAATATACCCAACTTTGGAGCTTCATATCATTGCAAGATAAGTATGTATAACAAGACGTGTTATAGTGTTAATTCATTTTAATGTTTTGGTGCGACCAGTTTCGATATCTATATATAATAATGAGACAAGCTTCAGAAATAGGATGTATTCGACTTTTTGGTTTAATAAATTAAAGTAAACTCTTTTCTCAATGCCAAGCTTTCGTCTTTATTTAAGACATCATCAGAGCTTCTACAATAAATTTACAATAGAGTAAACATATAATAACAATAATAAGTTTTACGTAAATCTTATTGAAAGTGAGATTAATTTTAAGGAGTTTTATGTTGTTAATTATTGTCCCAATATATATCTTCTTCCTGTGTTTCAGTAGTTTGTATTAAGAATAAACAGATGAATTAATCGCAGAACATTAAAGTACAGCTTAAAATTGTACGTTTAAATTCAACAGAACAAAAAAAAGTTATCAGAACTTTCAAATCTGAACAGATTTTGAATAATTAACTGTATATAAAATACTAGAAAATGTTGCTGTCATTTTTGACGCCGACATATTGACACTGTCTATATTTCTGTCTTTTCAGTTGAGTTGTGTTGAATTTAAACGTAGATACAATTTTAAGCTGTATTTTAATGTTTTACGATTAATCATCTATGTCTTGTTAATACGAACTACTGAAACACAGAAAGAAGAAGAAATTACATGGTACCTATATTGGGAAAATCATTCACAACATAAAACTCACTTAAAATTAATCTTACTTTTGCTAAGATTTACGTAAAACCTATTATTGTTATTATATGCTTACTCCAATGCAAATTTATAGTAGAAGCCCTGATGACGTCTTAAACAAAGACTAAAGCTTGGCACTGAAAAAAGGGTTTACTTAATTTATTTAACCAAAAGGTCGAATACCCCCTATTTCTGAAGCTTGAACAATCAACAAGTTGCGATCGTTATTTTTAATCAAAGTTATGATGAGACCTCTTCCTCAAATCACATCTTTAATAAAGCATAATATAAATAATAACTAAGCCATTAAACACAAAAAGTTATTAATGGAACTTAATTATTTCTGCAAGTAACTTAAATTTTGACCATATAACTATTAGATATTCTTATCGCAGTATTGAGCCTGTTCGTCAAACTCTCAAAAAAGCCTCATCAAGATCGTGTTTTTATCTTTAAAATTTCTAGTAAGTTTAATACCTACTTTTGCTGGATATGTAAAATTTCAGTATCAGTATTATTTCAAAATTATGTCTTGTATCCCAAGACGTTTCGATATAACTCGAATAATTTTGTAGCAATCTTCATAACTTGAGATGTTCTCTTACTCTCATTGTAACATTTCTGAATAAAATCCCTATAGACTCTTCCAATTGTTGCATTTTAATTCGTATATTCCACATCTTTCCAGCTTCCAGACTTTGTTATCAAAGAGAATTTTCTCTACCACTAAAATATCCATACTATTACGCACTGCAACCAATGCAATATACCTCAGCTATTTTGTCTAATAATTTAAATAAACTCATATAACTACCTTAACATAAAACTAAATGTAATCAAGAATTATTATTACATGTAATAGAACAAATTGGTAATTTATTAAATAATACTACGTAATAAATGTATATAAAAATTAATTTACAGTCAAATAAAAAATTCTTTTGCATTTCCTATGTAACAAAAATAAATAACATTAGGCAAAATTCTTTTAATTTATAAAGATAATATAGTTCAGATGCCAGACAAAAAATGAATATTCAAATTAAGATGCAAATACTGTAACTTTGGAAACATGCAGAAATTTAAAACGAGAATAATTGGAGATCTCAGGTCTTGGCGAATGGCACAAAGTTAATCATTATCTGTGAAATATCTTTTAGATACGCAGAACACAATTTTTAATTTAATATCACTGTTAAAATTTTCTATCTTCAGGCAATCATTAAACTTATTGGAAATATCTCAATAAGACAACTTTAAACACACACACTACTAATCTTTTACCTAAGTTATTAATTAATGACATTTTCGAAACGTGTCCAACATATTGCTAAAAAGAAAGTTAATGACAGGAATAATTATTTTTAAGTTGTATTAATGGTTATATTATGTGTGTGTAGGTATATATTTTGTTAAATTATAACAAGTGGCTTGCGGATGAGGTCTCATTAGACTTCAAAACCGATCCCATTATAACAGTAAAACATTCATATTGTAGAGATTATAACCTAAATAAATATAATACTTGAGAACTTTGTTGAACACAGTATAGAGGTACATGTGGAAGAACGCCACATTTTAGCTCAAATAGTTCAAAAACTGACTTAGTAAACTGTCAGTACAAAATGCAGCTGAAAGTGCAGAACATAACAATAGCAAGGCCAAACATTTTTAGGAATTAACATTTAGAGCTTTTGGGAATAAATACGCTTTAGCGACTTATTGGTTCAAGAATATTATATTACCGGTATTCATTTCACTATTGCGACTTATAGGCAGTTGCACGATCATAAATAAGTGTCTGCATTATAATTTAATATGTTGGATTTGTATTATACTTATATCGCTATCGTCTATATATTATAGAATTCCTTGTACAAACTTCGTAAGCTATTTTTTTGTTTGTGACTTTTCCTTCATTTTTTCGTGTGTGATTCTTGCCGTACATTTGTTTTCGCTTTTACCCATATTGACTTTACAGTTGGCTAGATTTGTAATATCGCGCCAAAACAAGTAACCAAATCATGAAGTGATTCGTTCACGCTCGGACATTTCCGATTCCCGTCGCTCATCGACAACACCGGCCTGGCAGCTGCCAGAAGAAAATAGTGGGGATAGCGACGGGCCGCTGAACACCAAAAATATCGGCATGTAGACCATTACTGGGTTTAACATAACTAAATTGTTCTTTTTTCAATCCCGTCCAGATTTGAAACATACTTAATGGAAACATTGAACTACAGTTTGGCTTGATTAAATTTTCATTAACTGTTGTTGAAAGCGATTTATGCAGCTATCAAATGTGGATATAATTAGCCAATTTCTATAATTTTTTAACGATCAGCTGTAACATTTATCAGAAATGTAATCAAGCCAAACTGTAGAACGTTCTTTCATCTTTCGACTAAGTCCTCGCTTGTCGAAATCGATGCAAAACCGAGCCCTGTACAGTAAATCCCGTAAAGCTCTAAATTTCGGTACTTCGTATCCCTCTTAATATGATGGCGCCACAGGAAAAATCGCTGCATTGCGGAAGGGGGTAATTAAAGAGAACATGTATTTGTGATTTTACTCAATATAGTTTTTTTAGGGACCTGTTTACAAGTTCGTCGTGTTTAAACTTTAAGAGCATAAATACTGATGACGATAGTTTTAGTACAAGGTCGAGTCTTTTTTTCTAGAGTGAAAATGAAAATGATTCTCTAAAGCTAATTAGCAAACGTTACCAAATATTTTCATCTTTTCATCACATTTGAAAACTATAAACGGCGGAAATTTTTTACCTGTTGTAAATACAAACTCAATGCAATGAAAAGAGTAGAGGAAATAGGTAAGCATTTCATCAAATAATACAGTTAACACGAAAAAATGATGGGTGCAATTGGAAATGTGGTTTATCCTCGTTGTAGGCTTTATTTACCTCAACCCAATACAGGGTGTCCTAAAAGGCTTTTACCTACCACATGTTCCTTAGGCCAAAATGAACCGATTTAAGTAAACTTATCTTAGTTCAAGAATTGATACTGAGAAAGATACAGGATGTTAAAGGTTGCTACGATTGTTCCTTTTCGAGATTTTAGCATTTTAGTAACGCATTATGCAACTCAAGTATTTCTACGTTTCATGCAGGCTTTTGTTACAAAATAATCAAACGCTAATAATACAACAATTAACGTTTTCAGCTTCCATAGCTTTGTCTAAATAAAACTACTGTCAAATTTAAGACAACTAAGCTTTTGTTGAGGTTCAAAAGCTTTTTTACTTCTTTTAATAAATGAGAAAATGTTTTTTTATTTTACCAAGGAAATTTGCCGTATTGAAGAATATCCGGAAGGGAGTACAAGACAAGTCAGTAGAGGAATAGGCGTATCAAAAAATGTCGTTAATCGAGTAGTGAAAGAACAGTTTCTGCATTCATACCATAAAATACCAGTTGAAGACCTTTTACCTTATGATCCTGAAATGCGTCTGCGTTTTTGTCGGTTAATTGATTGGCTTAGAAAAGGAGTTTTAAACTAACAACAAAATTTTGTTTAATAAAGCGTCTTTCGCAAGAAGAGGGGTAACTAATTTCCACAACGAACATGTTTATGCAACCGAAAATGAAGTTTATAGACGATGGTTCTCCCACTCATTTTTCATTAAATGTTAGAAACCATTTAAACCAGCAATATCCAAATAAATAAATGGATTGGTAGAGGTCATGACGCCCCTGTAAATTGCCCGCCACGTTCACCAGACCCAAATCCAATTATTCAAAATTTAAAAAAAAAACATGGAATAATGAAATCTTATCAGTAAAGATCTTTTGTTATGAATAAGTTATGTTAACGTTTAATTTTTCGTAATCAAAACTTGCTTAAAACATTGCATGCTTTTAAAATACTTGAGTTGCATTACATTACAAAAATGTTAATATCTCGAAAAAAACAATCGCAACGACTTTTACAAGGTACCTATGTAGCTTTTATGGAAAAATGTGAGATAAACAGATATGTCAGTTCAAAAAATAAATACAGGTAGGCACAAAAAAGTTATGACGCTTTAAGTCCATGTAAAGTCCTGTAGGTGGCGCCACATGCAAGTAGCAGTCAATACATCAACATATTTGAACTCCTTGACCTAAAAAACTCCCGAATACAAAATTTTCTTTAAATACTTCAACGCCTGCAAAGTTATTGAAGAATGTCAAAAACAAAATTTGAACTTTAACATCTGTATCTTTTGTAGTATTTTTAGGGACACCCTGTAAAGTGGGATGAGTGGAACAGAGACATTTTCGATTTTTATTAACATTCTTTCTAATAATTCAATTGCAGCTTTAATAAAAGTACTGTCAGATAGCAAAGCAAACTACCCAAGCAGCGGAAACACCACGATGAATCATGTAGCATAACTCAGCCTATGACGATTACCGACTGAAAATATAATGTAATCACCTGAAATTTTAACTACCGCCGAATTCATTACTACCGGTGCGGCGGTTTCGTTAGGACTGTTTTGCAGTATTTGACAGTAAGATGCTCTTTTGAAAAATTTTTATTTTTCTGCGGCATTTAATGACGTCTGTATTTTAAAAATGTCGGTTGAAAAGTGAATTAAAAACAGACATTATATATGAATAAGGGTGTAAATAATATTATTTCTAATTCTTCTTTACACACTTGTTCACATAAAATAGCTGTATTCATTCACTTTTTAACCAACATTTTAAAATACATCTTAACCGATGTATTAATGCATGTTTAAACGCTATCGAAAATAAACGGGGTTTAATTCTACAAATTGCTTCCAAAAACAATTTTCACATTTATTTAATAGAAAAATTATACCTTAAATATTTGACAAGATTTTGTTCAATTATTTTGATAAAAATGCTTTCCTCTTGAATTGGCTGGTCAAGTGTCAGTTAGTCTATCTAAATTATTTTCTTCTCGTGGATTTTTCTACAGTAGTCCGTAATAAAGGCCAAATTTTAGTTTTATATCATTCGGGCGTTTATAGTTTTTCATGCAATGATTGCAATTCAGTTTATGTTGGACGTAGAGGTAGATCTTTTATAATTAGAGGTCAGGAACATCTAAAACAACTTCAACAGAACAAAAATGCAGATATTGTAACAACAAATTCTTCGTTAACTAACAATTTATTGTTAAATAAACATACTGCCTCGCTAGACAATTTAAATTCATTACACTTGTGATCATGAATAAATTATTAGTGCAGAAAATTTTAATGTTATAAATGTTTTATATATTATATATATTAGCATATGTGATATTTTCTTGGGATTTGCAGCCATAAGATGAAATGAAAAAGTATTGGCCTTGACCGAGATTTCAACTCGGGCCTTTTGAATACCAGTCAAACGCTCTACCACTGAGCTATCAGGGCCCTATTCAATACTTTTTCATTTCATCTTATGCCTGCAAATCCCAAGAAAATATCACATATGCTCATTTAATGAATTCAGGTGATAATTAATTATCTTTCATAATATTATATATAATTATATATTTAATCTCAATTAATATTACGTTTGTGTTTCTGGCATGTAGATTACTTTTTATTTAAGGTCAAGTTTGCTTATTTCTATTTTTTGATAAAGCAAAAMTAATTATAAARGTTCGCTTTTTTATTCTTCTGGTACTGACGATGGCTATTAGCCAAAAGCGCTTTACTATTTAATTAATTAAGCGAATTTAAATTAGAGTATAAGTGTTAAAGAAGACACATTCACATTAGTGCTATACATTTTCGTAAAGGAAATGATGATGAAATTATTATTGATTGAATTCATGTCGGTACAAGGAAGATCTTTTTTATTCTGTTATATAGGTAGTGAGTAGTAAATAGGATAAAAATTTGTGGAGCGCAACTACCCCTGCGTCCATGAAGTAAACAGGTGCCTACAATGTTTCATGCAATAGACTTGCCTGAGAGTATTCGATCTCAGCTGTCCTTCCGCTTGAATTAATACGAGAAAAAGGGTTAACACTCGGACGAACGTTATTTATTATCGCAACTCCTGACGCCCATGAGAGCTAATGGGTTTCGAGTTATGATAGAGTGACAAGCGGCTTGATTGATGAACCACCAAAATAATTACATTCATTTTATTAACTATTAATGCCTAATCCCCTGGATAATGCTGCCGGCTGCTGAACTGAGAAGCATTATGATGCTATATATAAAGGTAAACTTAAAGTGTGGCGATATTAAATACTCTACCTACTTGTTGCAAATTACAAACTTTATAAAGATCGAGATTGGCCCAGAAGTTTTGCAACGGTTTAAAAACCCTTATTTTCCGTGAAAATCAGCTCGTTTTTCAAATATGAAGTTTTCACGTTATCAGACACTCTCTTTGATAGGTTTATTCAGTGTCAAAAGAATTCCCACTGAACAGCAATCAGCCTTCGTTGAACCGGAAAAAAATTTAAATTAAGTTGTCTTTGCCTTTTAAATCACATTCATGAAAGGAACTGTTGGAAATATCGATCTGAAGTTACTTCGAAGTTAGTGTTTCAATTACAGAAGGTGTTACATTTTACCCTATACGAAAACTAAATAACGTTAGTATGTCTATCAGCATTACGACACAAACAAAGATCTTGGTGTTATATTGGATGCACGCCTATCATATACAACTAATTTTGATGATATGGTTATATGTGCTAATAACTTCATTGTTTGCTAACCAGTTTTAAATGCTTTGCTTTAGTTGGGAGGAGGTAGCAATTATGCATTTAGAGAACCAACACTATTCCATATGCCCTTTCATAGTACTATGGGATGAACTCTATAAATTGTAGAACTCTTACTCTAGCAATGTCTTTAAAAACTAATTGCGTAATTTCCTTAATAAAGGTGTTATTATTATCAGTGTTACGGGAAAAAGGCAGCAATATCATATAATGGGGAACTGTCAGCAAAAGAACAACAAAAAGCAAAGATGGTTTTCTGGTTTTTTTTCTGTGAATGGTCTAGAATTATTCATTTAAGATCCAGAATATCTCAAAAGGATTATTTTAACGACTTCTGATATCCAATATTGTTACGGTCCATGAAGCATGTGGTTGCTAAACAAACTTTCCATATGCGTGTGAATTCCAGTCATTACTTCCTTGCGAGAAAGATATTGGATAATAAATAGCGAGAGAAAGAAAAGCGTAAGCTGTTATAAACAAACAATGTAATGTTTGTAGAATATATTATATATTTATACTACACGAAGCGGTTAGAAATACTACCTAATGCAACAGTATCTGAAACTAATGAGCATATGTCACTAGATTTTCATACTTGAAAACCTGCCAAAAATCATGAATTGGCTTATTTACTTGAGGTGTTTATTAAGATCTAACAACATTTCCTATGAACGCAGGATTTATACAAGTTCTTCAAAGATTTATTACTAGATGCGGTAGACCGAGATCGATACTTAGTTATAATGGTATCAACTTTGTTGGTTGTCATATCGTGACATTTTACACCTCGAGCATCTCCTTGGTGGAGTGGATTCTGGGAAAGGCTCATAGATGTTTTGAAACGGCTTTTTCGCAAGATGCAAGGCAGTGCCTGTTTACAGAAGAACTCAAGACAATTAGGTATGACTGCGAAACAGTCATACAGGTAAAACTCCTAAAGCTTTAATCCATATGTACGTCTGATGATCCTTCAGATCTCGTTCCGGTTATTCGCAATATGTTTTTACCAGAAATAGTAGGGAGAAAGGTTTCTAACTATGTTTAGTTGATTATACAAGAACATTATAAGAGTAGACTGGTCTCCAAAACAAGTTTAATTGAAGTAATCCCTGATCGAGATTGTGAAACTCATATAGTCCATCTCCTAGGTTCAAATTGACCCTTAGAACCATTATAACGGAGATCTGCCTGTACTCGCGAAAAAAATATGTGACGATAAGTAGAGGCCGATTAATTAAAACTCCGCTACAATATAAGTGATTATTCTATCAAATAACCCGATTTTTGTGATAATTCCAGTTGGAACACTGTTATTCTCAGTTTGAAGGATGTTGTGAAGTTTTAATAGCTTGATTAAAATATTAACAAAAAGTTTTTGAAGATTTTGTCAATCAATATAGAAGCAAGTAGTCGTTTATAATCATTTGAAAGAAAAATTTGTATGAATCAATGTTTGAAAAAATGTTTTAAATATAAAATTTTGCATTCTATTATTTGAAGAAACAGTGTTTGTTAAAAACGTATAGATTTTTATTGCACTGGAAATATTTTCACGGGTTATTACTACTCAGTGAATTATAATTTATGTTTAAATAATGACTGCCGTGCTCATAACGTTAGGTACAAATGTATTACAAAAACTTAGAGAAGATGTATGGCAGCAGGTCAATAATCGCAGGTAATATCCCTAGTGTATCGAATTACTTCGGAAAAAATTCAACTAGCGCGAATGTTATTTGTTAAACAAATGGTTTAGAAATGAGTTTTTTCGAATTTTTCCACAAAAAAAAATTAGATGTACGTGAGATATTTGGTAAGATTATTTCCCGAGTTAGATAAAAATAACAAACAAACCTTGTCAAACCTGGACAATATTTATGTGATTTTTTCCGGCAAAACTCCTGACAGCTAATGTCAAAATAATTTCCCACTTGAAAAGTAAATATAACCAACGAATTCTGTCACTGATTGGTCAAAATTGATAGGAATTAAATAATCYACATTATACATCTCCTGTTAGGCAGTTTTTAGGCAGAATTTTTCCAGACTGACAGATTAGATTTAGAGGTGCTATCCAAGAACAGCACAGGTCTCATCCAGTTTTATCCCATTTACACAATATTACCTACGTAAGTAGGTACCTATAAAATATACGTGACACCATTTTAATAAGAGTAAAATTTATGCAACACAGCCCAAAATGATCATAGGTACGTGGGTAGGTACTGAGATAAATTTTAAACTATATGTAAGGTAGAGTATTTTTTATTATATGGAATTTGCTGGTGCCCATTTCATACAGTTTTCTTGCGCACTATTAGTGAAAATTAAAAAATTACTACACCCTTGGAAATATTTAATTTAAAAGACTTAGTTTTTTTCTGAAACAATTATACCTCCACATTAGGAACAAAGCTACTTAAATGATCTTGATGAATTTAAGTTGCCCCCTTGAAATAAGCAAAAATCAACATGTCCAATCTCTACGAAAGTTTTATGGAAAAAAAATAAGAAGCGAAAATATATTATTTAGCAGCAGTTTGGTAATTTTTATTATGAAATTTACAACTCCCGTGCCATCTAACGGTTGTCAGGTAAACCAACTGCTAAGCTGGTAAATACGGAACCTAGTCACAGCAAGAAAAAGGCGGATGCAGACGAAATTTGGACTGACGTGTTTGACATGACGTGTAACTAACCTAAAATCCTTAACATTACCTAGTTCTATGAAAATTAGAAAGTAAATGTTTTGTTATTAATTTATTGTTTTAAAAAGTGTAAATTTATCAGCAACATGGTGCTCATGACAATGATAGCACGAGTTGCTGACGGTCTTCCGTTGGCAGCTACAATGCAGGAAGATGAACAGGTATGCCAAAATATTAATGCTCTACTAGTTTAATTTATAATGCTATTACTCTCAGGCTGGTCGAAGTATATTAGACTACCAGAATCAAGCTAAAATGTTATTCCGAAAGTTAGGACCACAGTCACCACAAAGATGCACTATAGAAACAGGACCCTATTTATTCCAGTAATTAAATCTTGGAAAACTTCCATTCCACAATATAACAATGTGTTCTTTCAGTTACCTAATAGAGTATGATGTCTGTTATTTAGTGCTGTGTGAGAAGAATTATTCCAAGCGGTTGGCATATTCATATTTAGAAGATATTGCACAAGAATTTCACAGACAATATGGAAAAAGAGTGAACACTGTTACCAGACCTTATACATTCATAGAGTTCGATAATTATATTCAGAAAGCAAAAAAAGTATTTACAGACTCTAGAGCAAGGAGAAACCTTTCGGCCATCAATAACCAGTTGCAAGATGTGCAACGAATAATGGTTCAAAATATTGATGATGTCTTGCAGCGAGGGACTGTGTTATCAGGTACAAATATATGTCATTGCACCGATTTCATTATAATATGAAAAGAAATTTGGAAAAGGGTAATTTAACACTTTTTAACTGTCTTCAATGTGATAGTGGCTAGTGCATCAATATGATAATATTTTACTATTTTCTTCCTGCACAGTCTGACCATGCTTTATGAAATTATAGATACATTCAAGAGAAACTCGTATGCTGTGATAATTCTTCTTTTAATATATTACGTTTTTTTTTATTTTAGTAACTTTACCCTTCATATATTAATCATGTTTATTCATATGAATACTTTTAATTACACAAAACACAATGGCTATTGTGAGTGAGTAAATTCTTAAATATTTCTGAATATGGAAATAATGAAGTCACAATATTGACTATGTAGGTGTATTTTATGGTATGGTTTTGCTCAATAGCTTTGAATCACTTACAAAAATCACGAGACATATTTTTAAATAAGAAATCGTGTGATGTAAACTACAAAATCTGTCTAGCAGTGTATTTAAACTACTGCAGTGATTGACTGTGCAAGAAAACAACTTGAAGTACAAACTAGTTAGCCATTACCAGAGCTGGGAAAGTTACTTTTGAAATGTAACTAAGTTATTTTGCATAGTTACTTAATAGAAAGTAACTTTAGTTACTTAAGTAACTAGATACTTATCTACGAATGGAACTTAGTTACAAGTTATAAGTAAAAAGTAACTTAAAAAATAGTTCTTTTTACAGTTATTTTCGGAGGGAGTAAAATAAAAGGAAGGTAATACTTAATAAATATAAGGTTTTAAGGTCGAGTATATAATTAGAACACGATTTAACGTTCCAGAAGTTCCAATTTCGATAGGTAGATGGGCACTTACAAAAAAACTGATTGATTTGTATGTAACTATAATTAAAAAGTAAGTTAAAACTTAAAATAAACTCCATATGCATACAAATACAACAACGTATAAATAAATATAAAATTCTAACAACTTGAATAAAAATCGAAAAACAGAATAGGTACTTATGTTGGGTGCGTATCAAGGGCTTGGAATCTTATGCGCATGAGTCTGAGAAGATCTCTTTTTTCAAATGTCATTTTAAAATATGTCATTTTTACAGTCGACCATATGAGTAGTGATCGTAAATTGTGTTTACAAGAAGGACCACTACTTATATGGCTAACTGTAAAAATGACAAATTTTAAAAATGACATTTGAAAAAAGCGATCTTCTCAGACTCCAAGTGCATAAGATTCCAAGCGCATGATACGCACCCCTTATGTTTGAGTTCCCTATAACAAAAAACAAATTTAAATAAACATTATTGATGTCCTAATCAAAAATGAAAACAATATTCTTTGGTCTTGGTCCGTCATTTCTATGTTAAGTAGGACAATGTTGACTATATTGCACCAGCTCCTAAATTGGACTAGTCCATCCATTCATTGCACCGTTAGCCTTCAGCAACACCAATCTTTCAAAATTGACATCAGCCAATGCGTGTCTTCTAGGTGCGTTCAAAAATGTTGCAAATGAAAAGAGCCGTTCTACCGGTGCCGAAGAAGGCAGGGGTGTATTAAATTTTTTAAAAACGTTTAATACATGCGGAAATTTTTTCAACATTTCCAATTCTCTAGAAGGGTCTTGCAAAAACTGCAAAATTTCTAATTCGATACGACTTCGTTTATTTGCAGGAGTAATGTTCTCATGTACATTCTCATCGTCAAATTCAAAGAAACTTTTTGTTGTATTAGATGTTGATGTTTTGGTGTGAGTTTGTGTTACTTCTTCTTCTACTTCCTTTGTCAGCTTTAAAGCTTCGTCTGCTACTTCTTGTTGAATTTCTTCTTTGGTGATGCATATATTTTTATCAAGCAGACTCATCCATCGAAACTTAAACGAAGGGTGACAAACTGCAGCTATTACTGCATCCCTAGAATTGTTTATTGCATTGGCATTCAAATTTGGGGTAAAAAAATTTGCAAATCGTCTCTTAAGTCCTTCAGTGCAGGCGACTAGTATTTCAGTCATATATTTAAAATTTTTGTTTTTCAAATTTTCGAATTTTCTATTGAGATTTAGTATACTAGGTAAAATGTAACCATAATGACAATTTTTCTCGCCTTGCAATAAATCCAAAGTCTGACTGAGGGGTTTCAAAACTAGACAATATTCTTCAATATAAAGCAAATCCGCATCCTTTAACATTTCAGATCGAGAAACACCTAAATTTTCATACAGAGTAGGTAATTGTGCTCTAAATCTTAGTATCTGAGTCAAGGAATCGTACAAGGAGTTCCACCTTGTTACTCCAGGATAGCTTAAATCATATCCAAGTGTAGATTTGATTATTTCAGCCGACTTGGGCCTCCCTGCTTTATTCCATAATACTGTACACTTATGCATTATAGATGTATGTCGTGATCTTAAGGAATGATTCTTGTTCACGGCATTCATTATATCACTTGTCGCAATTAAATTGAGAGTATGGCTTCCACATCTCAAATGTTTTGGTAGTTGAACTAATTTGACATTAGCATCATCTCCACCTTCTTCCAAAAATGTTGCATCATTTTGTTGAATTAAAGACACGCCCAGTTCCTCATCATCGTCCTCGTCCATTTCATCTGAATTTTCAAGATCCCGGGTAGAATGATCGCACAGTGTGCTTAAAATGATATCATTTTGTAACTTTACTCCATACTCTTTGAAAGCCTTTACAAAATTGGCCCCATTATCGGTTGTGGTAGCAATTATTTTTGTATAATCCAAATCAAGTTCACTGTGAATTTCATCAAGGAGTTCTGATATTTTGTCATACGTATGACATCCTTTAAATCTCCTGCAAGCTAGTGCTGCTGAGTGACGCTGGAGATCAGGGTCTAACCAATGGCACGTAACCCCGAGAAAACTTCGTTTTTTTGACGACCATATATCGGCTGTAGCACAAACATACTCTACTGAACTTATTTTCTCTCGTAGTGTGCTCAGCATACTTTTGTTCAAGCCGGCTATTTTGGTCATAAGCGTACCCCTAGACATGACTTTATACGGCATATCGGAAAATATTTGCTTAAAATATTGAGAATCTATGATTGATAATGCTGACATAGTTCCTGTTACGAATTTTACTATTCTATCATCAAAATCACTTTGTGTAATAGTTTTCCCTTTCCAGCTAGAACGAATATCAGTTTGTTTTTTACTAAAAGATGATACGTTGGACTTAGATGCGGGATTAGAAATTAAAGAGCTGCTTTTCTGTTGCTTTCTTAAATTTTTATGCAGAAGATATTCTTTGTATGCGGTCTCATGTTTTGTTCTTAGGTGTTTTAAAAAGTTTGCTGAAGACGTCACGGAACCTCGTATTTTATGCTCTTTTGGAATACATATTTGGCATAATGCTTGAATGTTCTTATCGTTCTGAGATATAATTTTATAGAATTTGCCATCAAAAAGGGCTCCTCTTTCTTGGTTTTTGCAACTAGAACTAGAACTAACACTAGTGTTACTTCTACTGTCCGCGTCGTCATCTTCGAAATTCAGCGTGGAAGTAGAACAAGAACTCCTTGTCGATGTATCTCCGTCTCCAGCTCTTGCGAAATCATGTTGACTTCTAGTTTTTGATACGGTTGGAAAATAGTCACGGATAATTGTAGTTGTTTTGGTCTTTTTCGGCTCGGGAATATATTCGGGATCGGCATCCCCATCGGTAGCATATGGGTCTTCTGGAGTATTCGCCTCTGGCTCTAGATCCATATTCTAATACCAATTCCTGAAAGCTGAAAATGGAGTAACAAAAATTGATACCGTTGAAATTGATAATGTTAAAATATGTACTCTACTGGTATGTAATCAATATTGTTATGTGAGCGATTGTGATACCCATAATTCACGAAGATGTATAGTCATAATCACGAACCCTAGGCGAGTTGAAGCATTATTACGTCTCTTTGAACAATGTTAGACTTTTTGTCATCTTTTCAACTTTAACCAATTGGTTTTAACCAATTATTTTGCAAATAAAGTTGATAAAAAATGTAAAATAGTCGTTAGTTTATAGATCTGTGATTGAAATAGTAAATTACATTTAGTATTTGTTTTTTGAAGTGCGGGAATAATTATTTATAACAACTAACTTTAAGACAAATTGCGGTGTTGCCATTTGTATAGAATTGAGATAACATTTATAATAATTTAAACAGAAATAATCGAAAAATCGATTAATCAATTATTTTTGCCCAGCTCTACACTACACAACATCCTAAAAGTAGTGGCTTTCAAAAGATAAAGCCTAGTCTTAAAAGATAGCATTAAATAAACTTTCCTACATAATACGTATTACAACTTAAAAATTGAAATGAATGAAAATAAATACTTTTTTGAAACGACACAAGTTTTCATCCCAGATTTGAAGCTTCCAGAAAAAATAATATATGACTTGTATTTTCTTGGAAGCAAAATTATAAATCGAATCGAAATYACTAAATCAATGATTCCTGGATGCAACGTGGATGACGGCAGTACATTTGTCACCTATCTTAATGTCTAATAACGTGACCACTTCCATCATCAGTTTTAATTTCATAATTTGCAAACACTGACAAAGCTAACAATGCTAAGATAGTTGTTGTTCTGTGCCAAGAATATTAAATAACATTAGATGTTCTGTATTCTCTAGACTCGACGGTCAAATAAGAGGCGGTATTTAACCGTCCGACGGTCGATTTACACAGGTTAAACATCCGTCCGACGGTCGGGTAGACACTCCCTTAAAATTTTATATATAATATAGCGTAAGTAAAGAAACTTACCTCTATCCTCCATAAAGAGTCACAGCCACAGCTGACCAGAGCCACACCAGACAGTTTGCGACTCAAGATGCAACAACTTGTTTGTTCATGTCTACGCACGGAGCGCACGCGTATTAGAGAAAAAAGTAACTAAGTTACTGAAAAGTAACTTAGTTACCGAAAAGTAACTTAGTTACCGAAAAGTAACTTAGTTACTAAAATGTAAYTTAGTTACTGAAAGGTAACTTAATTACGTTACAACAACAAAAAAGTTACAGTTACAGTTACATTTTTAATAAGTAACTACGTTATTAGTTCCTTTTTGACCCAAATTAAAAGTAACTAAGTTACTGTAACTAAGTTACCAAGTGTAACTTAGTTACTAAAAAGTATCTTAGTTACAAGTTCTTTCCCAGCTCTGGCCATTACTTTTCATATTAATATTTCAAATTTGCTTTAAGATTTTCAACACAACTGCTTTAAAGTAGCAAATGCATTGTAAACATCTTAAATAATATTAGTGGTTATTTTAATGATTATTTGTTTTTTAGAATTGGACACAAAAACGCAAAACCTGTCAATGTTGTCACAGAAATACAAGAAGGATGCCACATATTTGAATACAAAATCGATGTATGTTAAAGCAGCTGCTGGTTTTATTGTTGTGTTTGTTTTTGTACTGTACTTCTGGGTTCTATAGTAAAAATATGTGACATAATATTTAAATAACCCGTAATTTACTTATACATAGTTCGTTGTGATTCATCCCCGTATTTTTTTATTAAAGGTATATGCATTGAAATCATTCTATTTGTTTACATATAGATTAAGGGATAAAAGGCAAATAAAAATATTTATTCAACATAAAATTGTTTTATTTGCAAAAGATATAAAAATTTCATAAACATAAATATAACTCTTTAAACCAAGTTCTTAACAACTAAAAAAGTCATTCATCTGACAGTTCTTCATCTGAATATTCTGAAATAAATAGCAAATTCTTAAGGGATTTGTACAAACCTTCATCTTTTTCTGCACTTTTGATTATGTTATCGACAATTGTTTTTCCTGATTTAATCGTGTCTTTTTCATCTTCTGCATCTGAATCTATGACATCATATGAATCTGCGTGTTCTTTTAATAATACATACAGTGTAGGATATTCAATAATAACCTTATTTCTAAAGTTAGTTTTCAGATTTTCAACAGTATCTAGTTCAAAAAATTTCCTACCGGGCTTTTCTTCTGCTTTCATGAAAACTCTTATACCACCTAAATCACACGACTGATAAAATTGCAACTTCTCTTGCAGTACTGAATCCTCCTGCTTCACCAAGTATTTGTTCAAAACTGAAGACAGCTTTTCCATTTCAGACACTTTTTCCTCCTTTATCTTCAGGTTCCCAGCATTGGGAAAAATCCATTCTATATCCCACAGGATCCGTTTGGAGGCAAAATTAAATTGTGTATAGTTACACCTCCGTTTTTCAAATGACTGTGGCAAAAACTTAAGCGTAGTTTTGCGATCCTCAGCTTCACATTTCAATTTATGCAAGTGCTAAAAAACTGTCATTTATAAAGGCTCTTGCTGATTTTTACAGTGATTACTTACATAAGGAAGTTCCTTGTTTGTCTTAAAAAATTTCTTGGCAAAAGTTTTTCTAGACTGAATGTTTCTTGTAATTTCCTCCAATAACCTATAATCACTAGCTAAATCCATGTTAGAGAATTTATTTAGTGCGATGAACTTGGTTCTGTCCCGAACACCATCACACTCAAGTTCAAGCTTGTGGATTTTGCTACATCGTAATCCACATGTTTTGACTTCACACTTGGGACAAGTATACTTTGCATTGTGAAATCCACATACCTCACATTTCCCCAATCTAGCAAATAAAACATGTAAAAGAAACATTTACGGTACCTACAAATTATGAAATAACTTACCTGGATCTTTCTGCTGAAACTTCTGGATCTAAATTCTCTTCTTTTACACGTGTCGAGCAGTTTCCTACCATTTCCATTTTTTGCAATTTAAATCGAAAACGCACGTGCTGCAGAAACAAAACAGCTGACAGGATGACAGCTTGAGCACAGTAAAAATACCACAGCGTTGCCAAGTTTTAAACAGATCTATAACTAGCATAACACGGTTTTCTAGGAATTTGCTGTATGTTAGGAAGACGTAGAACCATAGAAGGATGACAAGGGCCACGAATAGTGTTATTTTTTAAATTCCTATTTTTATCTCAAAATTCTGAGATTAAGCTCGGAACTCCGAAACTAACCTCAGAATTCCGAGAAAATAAAAATATAGGTTCTTAACCCTTCTACGCCTTTGTAGTATATTCAGAAACAAAATCACATTTAAGTGGGTACTAGAAAATATAGGTATACGGAAGATGCAAATTAAATGGTTTTATTTTTGTAGGTATAAACTAATAAAGTGAATTCGGTCCATCATTATTTTTTCATTTTCTCAACAATTGTCTGGTTTCCGTGGTTGTGGTATCACATGAAACTCCGTAAACTACTTACAAATTTTGTGTTGAAGTAGGTACAAACTTGTGTTATTGACAAAATGAGTCATTCCGTTTTATCTATATAAAATTACAATGCACGCTACGGCATGTTTCTTACTGCTCTAAGTACTTTTGCTTTAATTTTAATATACCTAAAATTAACGTATAAATCAATACAACTTTGGTTACTGGACCATTTATGCCGTATTGTACTACTCACATATGCCCAAAAACCGTATAGTTGGCAACAGGGAATATGATTGCTGTCAATTATCAGTGCAAGATGGCAGTCAATAAGGCGGTAATTTTAAACGAAATGAGTCAACTTTATTGCAATACTACAAATTATAAAAACAATTCAAATTACACATGAACATAAATAGTATCGCGTTTCATGTTAGCTGTCTTTACGCGACCCACATTAAAAATATAATACCCATTTTTTTGTATTTGAGAACCCTTTGTTTTCATCATCTTTACATGAGGTTCATTGCCTGCGAGCACACAAGAACGAAATGAACTGTGAAACTGTGACTGTGATGACTAATTTTGTTTGACCCGGCTTGAGGGTTACTGCATCCGGTCAGTATCCAATTGAAGATGGTTTGTTTGAAATGAATGATAGTGCACATTACAAAGTATTAATCATAGGTACACTTCACTCATTTCGAACATAAAATATCTACCTACTACTGATACGGATAATAATCAACGGTAAGTACAAAAACTTTGCAAATTAAAAAAAATGCGTATGTAATTCAGGCAAGGTCGTCGTCTTCGAGAGTGAAGGTAGGTGTTTATTACGGTACAGGCAGTTCGGAACGCTAAACAATACATAAACCAGACGCATTTTTTTGAGACTATCGTCCAGCACGTCATATAGTGGTAGTGTTGTGCAACTTTTATAAATAGTTTCGTAAACATTCACTCTCGAACTAATTATAATCGATGAAATCATGGCAGGTACATCGTCGAGATAAAATTTGTTATAGGTATTGTTTGGCTATGTAATCTAGTGGAGTGTGTTATTGCTTTTTTAGGTGTAAACAAGACTGAACAAGATGTTAAAGCCAACGGTACAGAGTAAAATACTAAAGACACTGCCAGATGATAGACCTATCACTAGCATACAAGTAAGTTTAGCTTGGATAATTATAAATAAAATAGTGATATCCTTGTTTATTAGATTGTAGAGTCCATTGATAGATGTCCACGTGGATTTATTCCTGTTAGTAGAACTTATGATCAGGATCAGGACGCCGACCTGTGGAAAGAGACTGCATCATTTTTTAAGCGAAGTTCAACCCGTTACTTGTGCCTGTCTAAAACTGAAGGTAAGTTATGTGATAGTCCGTTGCTGAACTATATTACAATGTTAATAATTATTTCCAGGACTGCCAGATTTTGTAGTACAAGAAATAATAGTACTAAACGAGAAAGCGATACCTCCAGAAGGATATAGTGCTTTGAACAGAACAGCGGATAGTGAACAAAAAGCTTGGAGAAAGAAACAAGTGTGTTATCGTTTAGTCAATAGAAAAAATACCAAACACGCCGTCACTGATATAATTGTATGTAGTAGGCTTAAAAGGGCACCAGAAGGATTTACACTTGCCGGGTAAGTCATTGTTCTATATTACGTCACACAGTAAAGGAAGTTTATTGTTAAAAAAACTATTGATAATAACTGATAACTGCTTGCTGTTTATGATGGTCTGATTCATGTTTTATGTGGCTTAAGATAATGTTAAGTAATGCAATTTTTTGCTGAAAGGGAATTTTATTAAAATTTTTGCATTTGTAAATATAAATCAACAGCCAGTGTATTGAAGAAATCAAATTAATTTTCGGCCTACACTCTTGATTCTGTGTGGTTGCTTCATTCTTTTACAATCATTTTTTCTGTAAATTAGAGAAAATAATAGTATAAAAATAAGTAGCAGTTATATGAGGTTTAAATAAAGTTCACAAAAATTCAAGTTTTATCATATTTTTTTCTCCAATTATGGTAAAACTTATGAGCCCTAGTGATAGTAATAGTCGGATCAACATAAGTTAGTGGTGAAATGTTTGAATTACTCTGCATAAAAGTCTGAAAAAATATGACAAAAGACAGATGGTTTTAGGGTATTGCATAATTAATTAATATAAAATCATTTCATCCAACATTGAACTTACTTTGCTCATTTTTTTGGGCAGTCAGTAATTTACGGTAAGATAAACTATAAAATCTGTTTTTATGTAGATGTTGCTGCCCCTACCTGTTATGTTGATACATTTTTCATGGGTACAAAACCATATTTTTAGTGAAAAAATTGGAGTTTTCAACATACAATATAACCTACTGTAGTTGACACAAGAAATTTTAATTTTAATTTACCTTACTGGCCCCAAAAACTAATAATAGTGTTATTCGTATAAAAAATTGAATGTGAATGTCATGTGATAACCTAGATGCCGAATTTCACTGACAATATAATGGTTTTATTTATTTTGTACAAAAAATTGCTAGGGGGCTACCTGTCTTCTTGTTAAATAATTCTCAATTGACCAACAGAAGGACAATTGCTTTGACTGTCTGAATAAATATACACCACTATGAATTTAGAAAACAAAATAAATGAATATTATATTCATTTCCTTGCACAGTATTCACTTGATTCGCGGAAACTGGATGAAGGGAAAAATTAACGCAAATAATACTGTATTAAGTGTTTATATTTTAACGGTGTCTGACAAGACATGTCAGCTATTTTTTCTGATGTTTTGCAATATTAAAAAGTATTTTCCAAACAAAAGCAGTGATGCAACTTGGTTTTCTGTGTAGCTTATAAGTGTAAAAGTTGGAGTGAAAAAATAAGTTTCAACAGGAAATAGCAAAATTCAATTCCCGTCATGCATCCAGTGCAGAAGGTCGCTGTTCCTTATTTGTGATAGTTATGCCTTGAAACACTTTGGCTTTTTACATGTGTTGCCCATCTTATGTCCTTGTCTAAGATTACATCAGTTTGTTAGGGCTGAAGTTTCAATAAAGACTTTGTGACAGTTATGTCACAGCTCTTTATTATCTAAATGAAAAGCCCAAATTATTAGTCTGGATGAAAAGGGATCAGGAAAAAACAGAAATTTTATGTAACAGTTTGGTATAATTTAACTCTGTATCAACAACTTCAAATTATTTGTATAGATATTCGTCTCAGTGATGGAAGATAGAAACTCTATAGGTAACGTTTTTATATTCAGGCAGTGGTAACCATGAAACTAAATGGGCTGCTTAATTTATTTTGTAAGAATTGCAAATATTTAGTGTATTACTCTTGCACTTAATATTGTTTCTTTTACGGTGGACAAAAAGCCGCATATTTCCAATTTCTAAATCAATAAACACCAGATCCTTAAAAGTAGTATATGAAATAGCTCATATTTTAAAAATTAAGTTTGAATTAATAAGCKATCAAAAATATTACACAAAGTAAAGGGGCATATTTTAATTAGCAACTGATAGTATGAGATCCAGTATTAGAAATATACACCCTCATTTGTTATTTGATGATAACAAAGATTATATTATGTTAGTTAATATATACATTGATAAATTGCAAACGGGTTGCCCACCAAAATTATGTGGCGATGCTGTTAAATAATATAAATTGCAATTAACTTTTTTCAATCAATTTCCCTGATTTGTTATTCATAAAAATTGAGCACTAGCTGAGAAAATATAGTTTAAAGAATTGGAAAAAATATAGATTGTCTAGTTTCTCATTAGCACAACTATGGAGCTGCCATGTATAAACAAATAAGCAAGTAACAACGAAATTGGAGCATTCTTATTGGTGTTGCCATGGTTTGATTCAAGGTTTACACCGCGATCAAATTGATCCACGTTTGTGCAACCGGGCCTTAATGTATTTCACTATATCATTTATATATAGTATACACAAATTAATATATTAATATTTTCTGGTGTGTTGTTTTTGAATTTAGCTTCGGTTACCTATGTTATCAATTAAACCACTTCATGACTGATTACATCTTTGCATATTCTCTGTGTCTATAAAAAAATTGTTATGTTGGCTTTTAGGTCACCCGACTCAATTGGGTAGGAAATACAAAAACATGGCAGTTTTTAATTCCATGCAATAATATTTTTTGTTTTGAGCTATAAAATTTTATGATCCTAATAACTAATAATTATTATTAAGCATTATTATGCGGCGTTTGTAGCATGAGAAATAATATTTTATACATTATATGTAGTTTGTTTATAATTTTTTTATAGGTACGAATATTTTGTAGCAGTTGATGAATAAAGTATATAATTATGCTGTGTTTTTAGATGAAAGGAAATTTGGTTTCGGTCAGACACTATCAAAAACKTTTGATTTCTTTAGTGTGTAGCCRTCCGTCAATTTCAAGATTTCGATACATGTACTAGTTCCATTTAGACTTCACCATTTGTTTCAGCGAAATTAATGGTGTAACTATCTGCTACAAAATGGGAAACGCTCAGGACTCGGGAGAGCTTAGTGGCCATAATGGCACCAGCTCACCCCCGGAGAGACCACCTCGTCCCTCACAAGCATATCCCGGCTCACCAATGTATCCATCTTTGCAAGACGGCGACCATGATTATGAAATACTTCGGCCAGGTCACACCCCATCCA
The DNA here is from genome assembly GCA_025024175.1 of Rhyzopertha dominica. Taxonomy (NCBI): domain Eukaryota; kingdom Metazoa; phylum Arthropoda; class Insecta; order Coleoptera; family Bostrichidae; genus Rhyzopertha; species Rhyzopertha dominica. The sequence goes on from QCXZ01000137.1 coordinate 16,020,174, forward strand.
GACCAGCTCCGCCAACGCCACGTCCACCCCCCGTTGCTCATCAAAACTCCGTTCACACGCTATCTAACAGTAACTTTCATTCACTAGATGGAGTGCCATTCGTAGTCAACCCGAAGTTCTTTGCTTCTGCTGCAGGAGACAAGGTAAGAGAGCATCTATGAATTTAATTTACGATTTATATAATCTAAATAATATTCCCACTGGCTCTGGTGTTCTAATTTTTTTTTATATCATGGGAAAAGACCTAATAGTATACATATACGTGGGTAAAACACTTTCTTCCTGCTTTAACTTGGTTAACTGTTGTTATTGCTTGAACTTTCACCATATACAGGATATTCATAACGTACATATTAAAAACTAAAATAAAATATTTTGGAGTCGCTCAAGTTTTTGCATTATATTATCAGCTGCACTTCCCTAACACGTGGTCAAATACCTTAAGTGACAACAAAATAGTTTTATAAAATCAGTTGTGTTTTATTATTTATCAGTGTAGTACATCTTTTTATTGTGCTTATCATCGGTGATATATTTGGCACTATGTTTTCTATATGTGAATTCCATGTGAGATCATTTTTTTTATTGTTATACCTAAATATTTATAGCTTTCACCTCTTTTAATTTTACCTTATTTAATCTCATGTGTATATTATAGTTCCTTTTATTTTTTTTATAATTTTCATGTAAACAGTCTTATTTGTATTTATAGTTAATTTATTAAGGTATACCCATTTAAAGTATATGTCTAAGTCACAGTTAATTTCACACTCTATTTGCATCATATCCATCCCTGACAAAACTAAAACTGTATAATCATCAAACATGAAGTACTTTGATTTCAAGTTGACAAATTTCAAACTATGTACATAAATATTGTAGAGGGCCCAATACTGTATCCTGTGCAACTCCTAATCTTGATTCAACCGTACCACTTTTTTACCATTTAGCACTGTATAATGTTGTCTGTTCTGTGAATATGTCCTGATCAAACTACCACACACACCCCTGAGACCCATTTCGAGAAGTTTATTGACAGCTGTATGTCCACGTATCGAAAGCCTTCTGGAGGTCGACAAAAACTACGACCACATACTGATTTTTATTGAACTAGGCCTGTAGTTGTTCATTATCATCCTTTTTGCCTTTTTATATACCGGAATGATTTAGTTCCCCATGAAATATGCCACTTTCCAATACAGCATTTGTCATTTCTACAAGCTTTTCTCCTATGATGTTAAATAATTTAATCCTGTCTTGTTTGGTAATTCCATCTGTACCAGGAAAGCTTCTTCTTAGATTAGTACTATATTCTTAATTTATTCAAGGCCAACTTGTCTGCTTGCTCTTCACAGAAAACGGTGTTGTGAGTTTAAATTTTTTAGATAATTTTGTGCCCACACTTGAAAAGTGCTTGTTAAATTCTATTTGTTCATTTTTTTCCAGTGTTTGTCCATTCATTTTTCATTGTACATATTGTCTTTTTATTTATATGAGTATAATAATGCCGTTTTTCTCCAAATTCCTTAATTTTTTAAATACGATAGCGGGTTTCGAGGCTATTAATGCAGCTTCATCATCGGACCATCGGCTACAAAAGAAGCATAAATCTATGTACATTGAAATTTAACAATCAATTTAGCTTACAATAAACCATTGTCATTCTGTCTATATTAATTTAATATCATTGCCACCTGAATGCTAACCTTTTTCTGAAAAATACTGTTAATCAGAGATGTATCTTCAAAATTTACTTGAGAATTTAGTGTTATTTCATCAAGACATTTAAGGGGTCTTATTATTTCTAAAAAGTATCTAAAGATGGTTTGCAAACAGAGAATAATTTTGTGCCAATCGCCAAGATTCTTTTATTCTTCTTTTAAAATTTCTAAAAGTTCTGCCTATATATACACACAGTTACAGTCATTGTTTAGTAATTTGTACACCCCACATTTATCCATCATTGGTACTATATCTTTATTATTAAATAGAGCTTTTGCCAATGTTAAGGTAGGTTTAAAAGTAATTAATATATATTCTTTATTTAAAATATTTTGAATTTTGTTGCTAATGTTACCGATGTAAGAAATTGAAAAATATTTTTTATTAATTGCGAAACATTAATATTAAAATGATAATTTATAAAATAAAATTAAAGTTTGTGACGACACAGTTGACCTCTGACTTTCTGAGGTACAGATATGGGTTCTCATCAGCCCATTCGTGTAGATTATGAATGTTCAAATTTGTATTTATGGAAAATGTTTCATCCAAAAATAACAGTCCTTGGAAAATTTTAATGACGATTAATAAGGTAGGAACTACTGAGGAAGTGTTTTACGACCTTGTTTGAACAAATAATTTTTTTATTAACAATATTATTGAAACATTTTTGTTAATGTGCCAAACTTTAACCAAGCGAAGTAGAATGTAATTTTCCCGATAGTCCTAGGTTTAGCTGTCAAGTTTCTGTTAAAATATACATTGAAGCATAAACTTTCTGAAGCTGTGTTTGTGTGAATGATGTTTATTTCCTGCGGTTGATATTAAAACACTGAAACATTTGTGTTTATACACTTTTGAAAATAACAATACTTTATTGGAAAAACCAAGAACAATTATTTGGGTGCGTCTGCACGCCGGGAGATGTACAAATACAATTTTTATCCGCTTCGTCAACACAACCGCTGATTGGCTGCCGCGGCACGCCGGTCCTGACATCTCTCGTCTCCGTGCCGAACGAGTCACCTAGTTCAAACACACCACACAGAGAGGGCGCCACTTATCCGAATCAATTTTAAATTCTTAACATACCCCCCGGCGTTGAAAGGCACTTTCAAAATAAAACACAAGAAATACAAATGAACATAAGTACATACATAAGTATATAAGTAATACATAGAAGTCAAATAAACAAAGGCTTAGGTAAGTTTAAGTTTAGAACAAGTTAACGTTAATATGGTTACATCACTCACTCGACCGGAAGAGGACATATTTTCGAAAACGCCCGTTTAACTTCACCTTTAGCTGTGTTGATAGTGGCTACCCTGGCCACTCCGTCCGCTCCAGGATGAAGTTTGACGATTCGACCAAGCAACCATCTCTGAGGAGGTAAGTTGTCTTCACGCAGAACGACTAGTGCGCCGGTCCTCAACTGACCCTGCGATGTTCTCCATTTTGTGCGCAATTGCAATTCTGCAATGTACTCCTTGTACCAACGTTTCCAGATGTTTTGTTGCAACTGCTGCATACGTTGGTATCTACTTAGACGTTTCTCCTCCAGATGTGTGACGTCAGGATCAGGCAGAGATGTTAATCGTTTACCAACCAAGAAGTGTGCTGGTGTGAGTGCCTCAAGATCGGATGGATCATTGGAGATAGGAGTGAGAGGGCGAGAATTCAGGATTGCTTCAATCTGTGCAAGTACAGTGCAACATTCTTCGAAAGTTAGATTCGCATTATACATAACACGCTTTAAATGGTGTTTGCAAGACTTGATTCCCGCTTCCCATAGGCCACCCATATGAGGGGAATATGCCGGAATAAAATGCCACATAACGCCTTCTAGAGAGATGGAAGTAGCCAAAGCATGTTCGTTAGACATGAGAAATTTGCCTAGTTCAGATAGTTCAGACTTGGCTCCAACAAATGTTTTCCCATTATCAGAGTACATATGAAGAGGTTTTCCTCTTCGTGCTACAAATCTATGGAAGGCAGCTATAAAACATTCGGTTGTAAGATCTGATACCAGTTCGATGTGGATAGCCTTAGTGGCAAAGCAAATAAATAATGAAATATAGCAACTTGTAGTACTACCTCCCCTCCCTCTTTTGGTTTTTACAGCAATCGGACCTGCGTAGTCAACACCGGTAGTATAAAAGGGACTCACGTATTCTGTTCTTGCTGCAGGCAAGTTACCCATTATAGGTATAGGATTTGTAGGTTTTGACTTAAAACAACGGACACACTTATGAACAACAAATTTGACAAGATTTCTCGCTCTGATGGGCCAGAAATTTTCACGAATAGATGATAACAATAACTGTGGACCAGCATGCATCAATCGTTCATGTTCGTGTTGTACAAGAAGAAGTGTGAGCTGATGACGGGCTGGCAATATTATTGGATGCTTCTTGTTATATGGAAAAACTGATGAATGCAGACGTCCACCTACCCTAAGTAAACCGTCATCACCTATAAAAGGGGATAAGCGCTCCAATTCTCCCTTACGGATAACCATTCCTTCGGAATCATTAGTTAGTAGGTTGATGTTAAAACATTCACGTTGGGAAAGTTTTACCAATAGCTTGAGGGCTTCATGTTGTTCATCGACGGTTAAAATACCACAGCGTTTTGCACTGGGATGTCTGCAATTGAATATAAAACGTATAACATAAGAGCACGTTCTTTTCAGCTTAATAAAACTTGAAAAACAATGAAATGGAAACAATTGTCGTTGTTCGGCAACCTTAAAAGATTGGACATTTTTCTTCAGTTCAGAGGCTTCTGAATGAGTTTGGAAGTTGGATGTTGGCCATTCATGCTCAGGGCGACAGAGCCAAGGCGGACCATTCCACCACAAATTGGAGCTCATCAACATGCTAGGAAGGGTACCGTGAGAAAGAAGGTCAGCTGGGTTGTCTTTGGTACTTACATGAGCCCAGCTGTCTAGGTTTGTCAAGGATTGGATCTGGGATACGCGATTGCTCACAAATGTTTGCAAATTCCGAGGAGGTATTCGAATCCAACTCAATACAATAGCGGAATCGGACCACAACTTGACGTCATCAATCTTGATTGATATTGAGCTAAGAACCTTGTGTAATAATCGTGCAAGTGTTAATGCAGCACACAGCTCAAGTCGAGGTATCGTTATGGTTTTGAGAGGAGCAACACGTGATTTAGAACACAGAAAATTTACATGGATAGCATTATTGGCATCAATAGATCGCAAATAAATACATGCACCGTACGCTTCTGAAGAAGCATCTGCGAAACCATGTATTTCGATTCGAACAGAGTGCTTACATATAGTTCGTCGAGAAATTTGCAAGTCGTTGAGCAGCAACAATTGCTCACGGAATTTCACCCATCTGGTTGTCATGTCAATAGGAAGACTTTCGTCCCAGGAAATTTTCAAACTCCACAACTGTTGCAGGATAATTTTTACCAAAGTGACGCATGGGCCTAATAATCCCAGTGGGTCGTATACTTGAGAAATTTCAGAAAGTATTTTACGTTTCGTTATAGTGCCTGAGGGATTTTGTTTTATTGAAAACATCAAAGAATCTGTTTGACAAGACCAATATAAACCTAAAATTTTGGTTTCATGTTGGTTTCCAAAATGTACTGACTTTGTCGATTTGTTATTAATGTCGAAGTGCCGCAGTACTTCAGAATCATTGGACACCCATTTATCCAATTCAAATTGTGCTGATTTAAGGATTGAAAACACAGTCTCGCCTAGTTCAATCGCTTCTTGCACGGTTTCTGTTCCAGTCAACATGTCGTCAACATAAAAATCGTGCGCAATGACATGCGAGGCCTTTGGGTATTTGGAACAATTTTCGATACTAAGTTGTATCAAACAACGTATAGCAAGATATGGAGCAGAAGCCGTCCCATAGGTCACTGTATTGAGTTCGTATGTTTCAATTTGAGATGAGCACTCTTCTCGCCAAAGGATTTTCTGTAATGATCTTTGCTCCTTATTGATGAGGACCTGTCTGTACATTTTTATTATGTCAGCCCCAATTACTATACCATGTTGTCGGAATCTCAAAAGTATGGACAGCAAATCATCTTGCAAGGTAGGCCCTACAAGCTGAAGGTCGTTCAATGAAACCCCAGAATCTGTAGTGGACGAGCCATTAAAGACAACACGCAGTTTGGATTTATTTTGCACACCATGATGCGGCAAATAATATGATATTTGGTTATCACTATTATCAGAAATCTTTGTCATGTGACCCAATGTTTTGTACTCATTCATAAAGGTGACATATTTTTCTTTCAAGGAAGGATTTCTTTGAAGTCGGTTTTCCAAAGAATGGAATTGTTTTAACGCATTTTGCTTTGAATCTCCAAGTTTCGATACTGTTTCCTTAAAGGGGATAGTTACAACAAATCTACCAGATGTGTCACGCGTGAATGTATTGACAAATATGTCTTCGCATTGACGTTCTTCTGGGGATAAGTCACGAGATGATGATATCTCTTCTAACTCCCAAAATTTGGTTATTTGCGAGTGTAGGTCTGAACAAGTACTGAGATTACACTGGATTTTGGTGGAAGGAGGAATTTGGTTGCAAGGACCTGCAACTATCCAGCCGAATTTGGTTTTCTGCAGGATAGGAAGACAATTACCCAGATGTATCTGTCCAACGCAGAGCAGTTCCCAAAAGACACCTGCCCCTAAGAGTATATCTACAGTATTAGGCTTATGGAATTGAGGATCAGCAAGCTTCAAATGCTTGGGTATATTCAATTTAGAAGGGTCGATTTGTTTGCTCGGAATATGCTCACTGATGCTTGGCATCACGAAACAATTGACTGTTGTTTGGAAAGCACAACTTCTAGATTTTATTTGAATGGAGCACCTTGAGCTTAAATTACTTGGAATCTGATTTATTCCAACTACAATTAGAGATTCCTTTGTAGTAGGAAGACCCAATTTGTTGCAACACTCTGATGAAATAAAATTGGACTGACTGCCAGAGTCAAGAAAAACTCGACAAGAGTAATATTTGCCATTTACACCCAACACCTGTACAACCGCAGTAGATAGTATGACTTCACCAAAGCTTGATGAAACTGCACAAGAAGATAAGACAACAGACTTTGATTCGCTGCCACGGCTGTCATCGCCTTTCAATGAAATGTTAGGTTTTGCCCGTTCGAAGTGAAGCAAGGTGTGATGTCTACCCTGACATTTGCGACAAAGGGAAGACGAACAATTTTTGCTGAAGTGTTTGCCATTTAGGCAATTAATGCACAATTGAAGTTTCCGTACTTCTTCAATTCTGTTGTTGATTGGAATTTTTAGGAATTGTTCACAATTGCGTAAATGATGTTCGCCATTACACAAAGCACAAGTAGAAGCATTATTATTGGTGGCAGCAAATGACTTTGACATTTTGTTTGATTTTACAGGTGGGATGTCTGTAGATTTAGCGGTATTATTCAATTCAATTGTTTCAAGGAGATCAGCTCTTTTTTTTAAGAAAGCCTTAAATTCAACTAAAGTTGGTAGGTCACCTTTCAATTTAAATTCTTCCCAGAGTCTAGAAGAGGTCTTATCAAGTTTGTTTGCCATAATGTATATGACAAGGATGTCCCAACCCGTAGTATCTAGTTTCAAGTTGTTTAAGGAACGAATATGTTTCAAAATCGCGTCTAACATCTGTCGAAGATCTTTAGATGACTCTCGCGCAATTGATGGAAATTCAAACAATGATTTTAGATGATTATGGACCAACAATTTTTGATTGTTGTATCTATTGCACACTAACTCCCATGCGATGTTGTAATTAGCAGCAGAAAATTCCAGAGATTTTATTATTTCTGCGGCTGAGGCATCTAAAGAGGAACGTAAATAATGGAATTTCTGGATTGGCCCTATTTGATTGTTATCGCTTATTAACGATTGAAAGGTATCGCGAAATTCCAACCAATGAGAATAGTTGCCATCAAATTTCGGCAATTCTATTTGTGGTAACTTAACCGATTTTTGTTGCGCCAAATCTGAACTGGTATTTGCAGAACTACAATTATTTGCAAGAGACATATTCAGCTGTTGAACTGGATTTTGCAATAATTGGCGGCCTTTGGCTAATGCTTGATAATATGAATTTTCAAAACATTCTCTTTGTGTCATTTGTTCATCGAGATTATCATGCAATAGTTCTATCTGGTTCTGAACATCGTCAAATTCAATTATTAATTTTGTGTGTTTATCTAATCTTAACTGAAGTTCTGTCATTAAGGAAATGGAAATGTCAGAACTTGTTTCCACATCATTTAAAGCGTCTTCATGATCTTTTAAATAGTTGGCAAACAATGTTGCCCTTTGCTTTAGAGAAGCGCGTTTTTTTATTAATAATTTTAATTCTTCTGCCATTGCACACAAAGGAAACAAGGAACAAGAAACAATTCAAACAGGAATGGGCACTTACTTGCACGTGGATACGTTGGTTTCAGTTCGATCGTTTTTCCGGACAACTTTATGTGACCACACAAAACTCGACTTGCCGATATCGATACGATATCGATCCGGCTCGAAGGACCATAATATGTTTATACACTTTTGAAAATAACAATACTTTATTGGAAAAACCAAGAACAATTATTTGGGTGCGTCTGCACGCCGGGAGATGTACAAATACAATTTTTATCCGCTTCGTCAACACAACCGCTGATTGGCTGCCGCGGCACGCCGGTCCTGACATCTCTCGTCTCCGTGCCGAACGAGTCACCTAGTTCAAACACACCACACAGAGAGGGCGCCACTTATCCGAATCAATTTTAAATTCTTAACAATTTGTTTTCAATGCATAGGAGGTCGCACAATAGAATTCCTGGAAACGTCTCCCACATTATAAAGCAGTTTATACTTTACAACTCTTATGAATAACAAAATTAAATTATTAGCTGTGAAACTCTAACTTCAGTTATACATAGGCTAAAAAATATTAAGACTGAATATTGTGTTAAGGTTAAACTTTGTAGTATTTAAATGGCATAAAACATTTAAAAAAGAAGAGTTTTATTGATTAGAAAAACTCAACATTTTGTTTATAACTTTATAAAAGATATAATAAGATGTTAAAATGTAATTCCATTTGCCACTGAATTGCTAATTACATGGGCCAGTAGTGCTTATATCAAAATGTTAAGTGGAATTTGGCAAATGATATTGTAAAAGTATGTAAATGACAGAAGTACAAACATACAATTTTGCTCATATATTTTTTTAAACATCAAATTATATTAATCTTTTTTGCAGTTTCAGTTTCCGGTTATTAAGGCAAGACCCATGCAACAACTCCTGAAGGATTATGATTATAGCTTTGTTGTAGAAAGACAGACTTAACTACTTGCATGTTTGACTGATCTTATGAGGTTTTATTTGTCTATTTTATCATCCTTCTACTATTATTTTTCTGCGATTAGTTCTAAATGTTTTTTGTATATTATGGCATTAGCGTTTCGATTGCGTATTGAATATGGTAGAAAATAACCGAATTGTATGTGATATAAATTATGAAATTAATAGGTAATCATAAATATATGCAGTCACAGGCAAAATGTACCACACCATTTTAATAATTATTAGTAAGTGCACTGTGAGGTTTTTTATTCAGATCGAGTGTACAGTTTGACTCTGACTGCAATCATTTAGAAGATATCATAGTGCCAATATGTTATTAAAGCCATTATATTAGTTTAAGGCCCTTGTACCTATCCCTTTTTAAATAAAATTATAGATAGCACATATAGTGTATATTTCATACAGTAAGAATGAATAGAATTAGAAGGTACAAGACATGGAAAAAAACACTCTTGCCGTTAAGCCAGACTCAGACGACTGGTATATTTGCCAAATGCGCCAGGCAATGGACAAGCAGCAAAGGACACACACGATGTGTACAATATTCTTTGTAAAATACGCCAGCAACTTGGCGAAATAAACAGAAGGCAGTTGACCAATACGGATAGCACACGATCTAAAAACATTGTTGCTTGTGCAGCTTTGTTTTGATGAGTGGATATTATTTAAAATTAAAAAAGAAGAAAAAGATTAATAAATAAATAAAATTAGCCAAAATAACACCTTATTCGTTGCAAATTAAAATGCGGACTGAATAGTAGCGCAGAAAGATTACAAATATATGTACGGCTCGTGTGAACGTCACCGCAAGTGTAGACAAGTTCTTACTTGTCAAATGCGCCAATAATTGTAATCCCGTTGACTTGTGCCATTTTTACTGACAGACGATGGAAAACTGACCAGTGACAAATAATTGTACAAGTAACCCTCTCACACGGCATGGCAAGTATACGCAAGTGACTAATATTGAGCAAATATACCTGTCGTCTAAGTCCGGCTTTAGAATAAAGCAACTTGACTGGCTGTTATGACAGCCATTTTCACATGACATGGAAGTAAATTATAACTAGAGTATGATGGCCAGCTATGGGGTGTCGTTTGGGATACGAAAAGAATGATTAAAATAAATATTTTTAAGTACAAAATAAWAAAAATTGTATGRAACTTGTATGTAATTTCGGAGTAATTTCGGAAGAAATKACAWAAAATAAATTTTCAAAGCTTGCTTTTTATAAAAWCAGAATATAATGAAAGGTTCCTGACAAATGAAGGTGCTATTGCTTTCTTCTTTAAAAGATATATTTGACAATATTGCTATAAATATATCAACTGTCATCTTCAGATCAGATGAAAAACTGAAGAGAAAAAAGCAAAATCAACTGTAAGACAAATAAGGGTAAGTAAAGTCTCACAGTCACCGTTGACACTACATATGCACCTGTCACGCAGCCTCCCGTCCTACAGTATCTCCGCAGAGAAGATATCCATAAAAAAGAACATTTTTTTTTAACTTTAGTTGGGGGAAAATGCTTGACCTGCTGATATTTTAAATATTGAATGTGACAAGAGACGACTAAAAAGAGTAATATATTTATTAGTATGTTTTTACTATACATATCTGCACGTTTGTGCAGAAAACTCATATAGCTTATAGTTTGTAATATTTTCTTTTTACCTTCATTTTTAAGTAGGTAGTGTAGGTAATTATCTATTCATCTGCACAAGTACTTCATGTGCATACAACTCAGTGAGTATGTCATTCTGAAGGAAATCTATTGAAAATTGCTTTACAGAAATAAAATTTTCATGGTTTGTTTTTAATTTCTGTGTAGGTTTTTGCTGAACACCAGTACTTTCTGTTGTGCTCGTTAAGCGCAACAAAATATGTAGGGGCATAATATGTAATGATGTTGCAAAACAGTACTGTATATTATTGTAAGCCTTTCGATGTAAACTGAAATGTTCATGTAAAGTAATTTGTAAAATATGGTAAGTATGTGTAAAGGGATCTTTTTTTTCTAGATACCATATAAGTTTTATAAAGATGACAAAATATTAATCTTCGCTTAAAAAATCAGCATCTTTCATACACTCAGTATGATATGTCAACAAGTATAGGTGCAAATAACAAATTTATATAGATTGTAAGAAAATAGAGTACTAATTGTGCAAGTGCAAGTTCTGTAATCTGCTGCTGGGAATGAAGGATGATGGTATTCAGTGAAATTCCATGCCTTGTCATCCTTGAGTGCTACGAAATTGAGGTTATGTTGGGAGGAGAATGCTGATGTTTTTTGTGAGGATTGTTTACACTATATTAAATGCCTCTTTTGATGTGTAAAGTTGCCCAATTAAAAGGTGAAGTAAAAGACTTGAAATTGAAGTCGAGCTACTCAAATCTGGATCTGGCAGTCAGCATCATGTTGAAGTTTTGGAGGAAGTCAATGATAAGATTCTGAGAATGGACAACTTTTTGGTGTACAACGTGCCAGATCAATTTTTTTTGGGGTATCTTAGTTCGATTAGAAGAGGTTAGGGCCAATTTGGACCCAGGTATATTAAATAATTTGGTTGAAATTTAGATGGGGCTATAGTCCAGTCCAATTAAAAATATTATTTTATTAAAATACAGGAACTGTTAATAAATGACTGAATAGTCTACTTCTTATTATTTTCGTTTCTTTGATCCCTCTTGTTAATTACATTAATTTACGTTTGCATTTGACAAAGAAAAACTTAAAATTCTTCCTGTTTGTGAAATAAATTAACAAAAAAAATAGATATATACAAAACACATCATTTGCAAAGGGCACTGTATATATTAGAAAATTGTTACACACAAATGTAACTGGAAAGAAATGTACAAAACACGTTTTTAACTGAAATTAAAGGTATAGTTACATGTCAAAATAATACTTATCGGTAATTGTCATTAAAAGCCGCCCAAACCAGACTTCTGTTGACTCTCTGTCCAAGCCTTTGCAATTGTTCTCTTCATTTCATCATCTCCTTGTTCATACCTGAAATGCATGTTTTACAAACTTCATAAATACTGAACACAATAGACATCTGATTTCAAAATGGAGTAAATATACAGGCTGTTTAAACAATAACGTTATAAATTATAGTGCATGTTCCTGACATGAAATTATGACGAAAAGATATGAAATCACAGCCAATAATCTAGCACGGAAATGATTAGATTATCCAAAATACAGTCCACTTAAATTGTTTGTTGTAGTTCTGATCTTGTTTATAATTAACCCATTTTTCACACTCTTAATTACCAAATCAATTTACTTACATTAAAATGCATGTCTATGCTGTGCTGTCTGCACCGCAACCAACTGCAGATAGATCTATTTCGCTATCATTATAGCTCATCAGTGCAGTTTAGGTCTAGTGCAGACAGCACGGCATAGAACTGGTTTTGCCTATATACCAAAGCTAGGTAGGTGGCTTTGTCATCATGTCAATGTAATGCTGACAGATGGCATTGCCATCTGAATTCTTAATTTACTTACATGTTTTTCATGATGGACATTAGGCCTTCTGAAGGGTCAGATGATTTATCCAGGTTAGGCAATTTCTTTGCATCACTGGCTCGTTTTTCCAATTCCGTCACATGAGACCAAGAGACCTGCTCAATTTTTGCTGCACTTATTATAACGGTATCTAAAAAAAAAGTAATTTTTTTCATGAGGTTAATTCTTGGCGGATACAAAACCTAATATGATTAGGAGCTGGAATTTTATGAATGACTCGTATAAACCAGTCAAGTTAACATCAACAAGAAGGATCGAAAACTTCAGGAGGTGCATGTGCTACAATATTTGATGCAACCCATCCTGATGGGGGTCTTTCTGTAAGTTAGGCAGATTTAGGTCAATATTTCGATGGGGGGTCTTCCTAACTTTAATCTATGTTTGTGATAATAATTGTTAAGAGAAGATATCGTAACAGGACAATCTTCAGACAGCCATACCCCATTAAAAGCGATAAACTCCAAGTGCTAAAATGCTCCCCATAGACTGGTGTAGGTCCCAGGGCAGTAACAAGCACAGGGAAGTGTAAGACTGATGAATATGTGTGAAATGGACTTATGATGTCTCTCTTGAACCCTCAGACCGTCAGTTGGGTCCCACACTAGTCAACCAGTCGAAAAATTAACACAATTTTATGAGGCATCGTTTGTTTCATTAATATTTCTTACAAATATATGCATAATTGTCATTAATAATATAAATATATAAAAGTATAAACTATTTGATTAAATATATAAATTATATTTTGAAAATATGTATATATTTTTTCTGTATAAATATATAAATTTCAATTGCAGAAATATATAATTGTAATAATTATTTTATATTTAAAAATAATATATATTTTTAAAAATATTTATATTTAAATTCACTTGATTTTAAATATATGTATTTTTCGTTCCTTTGATATCTGCTAGGAGCGTGGATGAACCCCATATTAGCGATMCGACAACACCGAATTGCCAGCTAATTGCGCATTGCAATGTCTGTTGGCATCTATAATATTGACATTAATCATTAATTTTATTTCTTGCAATACTCTCACAAATCTTACAATAGAGACACATTATAGAACGATTATMGTTAGCTTCCAAAAGATGTTGTAATTGAGACTGCTGATACCACACATGACTTAATAATAAAAATAACATGTTCTGCAATTCTTGTAGGTTTGTGTTTATCAGTAAAGCATATACATAATACTAGGCAGTGGATCTGTAATTTTAAAGCCCGTTCTAGAAACATTCTTATGTCTGCGGCTTTCTTCAAAATCCTGAATTAGAGTACTAAAATAGTAAACTATGCCCATTTCGCCTTCGTTTAAAATTTAGAAAACTAGTGTTTTGTGTCCATACAAACAAGTTTATAAAAGCCCGCACTATGCGCAATCAGCTGGCAATTCGGTGTTGTCGGATTGCTATATATATTTATATATATATATTATATATATATTTATATATATGCTATATATTTATATATTTATAGAGAAACAATATTGTACTTAAAGATTTTATATTATTAATGACAATAATGTTTATATTTGTAAAAAATATCAATGACACAAACGGCGTCTTATACACTTCCTTAATAATGCCATAAAAAAATACTGTCAACAAGTACATGCCACGCAGGAGACCCACAAGGATTTGAAATCAACTCCTACACAGATTATAGCTTTTCTTGTATAATAAACAGCTCCAAGTATAAATCCTTTTTATTTTAAGTATTTGATAAAGCGCTTTCAGCAAATATAAATCCCTCATCAGTACAATTTACATAAAATTCAAATAAGTTTTATAAGAAAATCTGAAGTCAAAATGAAAGCAAGTAGACTTGACCTCAAACATAAAGTAGCCTACATGTTTGTTCATTTATAATTTTGTATATTTACATGATTTCTAAATATTTAGTTTTGAAGATTACAAAGTTGTAATGAATTTAAATTGTTTAAGGTAACATATTGTTTGTGTAATAATAAGTTGTAAGCAAACAACGAATTTGTTGTAACAGTATCAGTATTTTTATATTTTTCAAATTGTTTAAAATGTTCAGTACCTCTAATTAAAAAGAATCTTCCTGTTGGTCCTATATAAACAGAACTGCAATCTTTACATGAAAAACTATATTTTCCTGAATGATTCAATACTGAAATTTTGTCTTTATTGTGTACAAAGAGAGAAAACACTGCCTACCGTAGAAAAAGTAATATTTAATCTTAACAAGGAAAATAATTTGGACAAATTTACTGAAACTGGGCGAGCAAACCTGAGAGGGTACCAATTTTAAGTTTCCTTACTGAATGATACAAGAAAATTTAAATTTTATCAAAAATGTAAAGTACAATGTTTGTATTAAATTATGTACTTGGAAAATTATGTTATTGAAAGCAATTTGGAGAATTGCACCAAGTTTTTTCATAAGCATTTAATGAAACAGGAATTTTAAAAAGTATGAAAATGAAATGAAAATCGATTAATTTGTGTGTATAAGGGTGAAAAGAAAAATAAGAAATTTTGTCTGTGCATGTTGATTCCTTAAAAATTTCAGGTAAGGAGAAGGTTTTGTGTAAAATTCATAAATCTAAAAAGGAAATTTTAATATTAACTTCTGTTTAATAAAGACAAAATTCCAGTTTTGGATCATTTTATATCGGACAAATCATAAGATCCTTTTTAATTAGAGGAATTGAACACATTAAACAATTTGAAAAATATAAAAATACTGATATTGTTACAACAAATTTGTAGTTTGCTAACCATTTATTATTACACAAACACACTGCTACCTTAAATAATTTAAATTCATTACAACTTTGTAATCTTAAAAACTAGGTTATTTAGAAATTTTGGAAACATTTGTTTGTGCTGCTGACATGTAGGCTACTTTTTGTTTGAGATCAAGTATGCTTGCTTTCATTTTAATGTCAGATTTTCTTGTAAAATTTATTTGAATTATATATATCAAATGGTACTGATGATGGATTTGTATTAGCCGAAAGGGCTTTACCAGATAGGTACTTAAAATAAATCATAAATCATTAATATCCACTTAGAGAGATGGATCAGTTTTCTATTCCTACACAGATTGCTGAGCTCTATGGAATCAACAGAACTCCTATTGTGTCTGAATAAATTGGGGGGGGGGAGTACTATAGGACACAAATGGCCACAATACAGGAAACACCTCTAAGGTAACTAATAAACGCTAATAACTTTGATTATTTGCAGCTTTCTGTATTTAAATGTAATAAATAGTTCTCTGTTATTATAAATCCACAAAAAATTAAATTCAAACATCTAATATGTAAAAGAACAGCTGCAAGCAGTTTGCTAACTTTTTAAGAAAAACTTTAGATTACAAATGTGTATTGTGTAGCATCTACACATAGACCCACAATATGATGAAAAAAATGTATTTCTACTTACCAGACTTGACTTTCCAAGAACTTTGATCAGGATTTATGGGTTTCAGCAAATTATTGATTGTAAATATGTAGTCTTTGTCATCCAGATCCTTTACTGTCAATTCTAATGATTTGTTAGTGAATTTGCAGTAGATATTTTCTTCAGGCAATGTATGTACCTTCTGAAGTGTCACATAAAACTTAACATATTTTGATGTTTGATCCCAAGCTAAAAAAGCAATTTTTACTTTGTGCTTAGATCTGTGATAACGCACCTACCATAATTGTTTAGTTTAATCTGGTAATGCCTGTTTGCAGAGGCAACGACTGGTGTAGCTGCTTGTGATGCCTCAGAGTTACGCAGCTCTTCTTCTATTTTGATAATCTCTGACACTAATCTTCTGGCTTCAATACTCAAAACATCCTTCGCTCGCTGCCTAGTAGCTACTGTTTGTAAACGTTCCAATTCGGCAACATCCAACTTTAACTGATAAAAGAGAGGAAATTAAGTTAAAACCAATTTATAAACGAAAACCTTACCTCTGCCAATTTCTCCGCCATTTCAACACTCTATAGTCTTAGAAATACCCCAACAACGTTTAGTAATTCAAAGGTAACAAAATTCAAGTAATGTCCTCCTTGGCACGCTCTTCTAGAAATTTTCGGAAGATAGGTACCAAACATAACCTAGCACGCGCAAAGACAACTGACAACCCTGAGCCTGTCAAAAAAATGATCATCAATGCGTCGTTGCCATTTTGCATAAACTAGAATGCCGTGAGCGCCTACGAAGCGATGAGGCGGCACCATAACGAGAAATCTTAAATACAATTTTTCTGTTTTCGGACTTTGTATACCATTCATGAACTTGTACGTTTTACCCTTCGAAAAGAGCTTATAGCTTCTGTTTGTATATTATATAAGTAATGTTTAGTAATGATTATTTTTTATATTAAATCAACTAAAAATCACAGCACTGAAGAACGCGAAAATGGACAACAAAATTTAGGGTCATTTTGCGCCTCAGGCGCGAGATCTTAACCCACTGATTCTGCTTTATTAGGGGCAGTATTTCTTATAATCTTGCATCATACCATAGATTAATAATTAATCTATGACCATTCTGATACACCACCGATTTCTGTAAAATACACTGCACGGCTCTGGACGTATAAACTTGATTCAATTTTCAACTAAAATGTCATGCGGGTTTGTCGCATGCTCTCATGTTAATTACCTATGACTCTGGTTCATTGCTTTCTAATTCGCTAAATTATTAAGTATAGGGTAAATAGTAAGCAATATCAAAGAGTAGGGATTTAATAAGAGGCAATGCTTCTATGGGTGTGTTTGATCTTTTGCATGTAGTTCGAACGACCTTGAAAGTTTAAATAGGGCCCTTCAGAATTTTTTGTTTTAATTTTAACAGTTTATATTAAAGAAAATATGCCTACATACCCATCGCTGCACACAAAACCACAAAACTTTGAGTAACATTTACGTAAATCAAGTAGATACAAAGTTTGTTTTAAAGAGAGAGGGTAGAAAACGATACCCAGTGATGAGGCTAGAACGTGAAGTAGGTTCAGCCAAAACTTGCAATTTTCAACGAAATCAGATAGAACTCACCCTTGCCGTTCCATTTAATAAGCTGGGAGGCAGCTTTTGTATGTATTAATGCCTTAAGGCTGGGATCCTGGAGAGAGAGAAAGATATTATATTTGAGCTAACGATAAAAAGAGTACAACCTATTTTCACAAAACAGCACCACCTAAAAACTATTGAATATTTACGGATAAATGAATGCTTATCTGAAAGATAAAAGGTTTAGCTAGAGCCTAATATGTGTTGAGATTTCATAAATATATGTCCAGATTTCAAACAAAATGTCAGGTAGGTATTGCGTTTTAAATTACTTCTGGCAACCTTACTTATCTTTAAAGGTGTTAAATTATTCCTTTAGTTGAATGGCTTATTATTTGGTTTATTGCTATCGTGCTATTTTGTTTACAAAATTGTGCTGAGATACACATCCTTCTTCCAGCTATGCGTTATAAAAATAAAACTGTGTTTAAGATTTTAATCCTGTTGCCTATAATAATTATTATTACTTAGCATAGTTTCCATTAAAAAAAAAGATTGATCTATATCTCAAAACGTGTTTGCAATATCGAAAACCAATTGCATCATTTGATTCTAAGTAAAAAAGTCTATAAGAAACCATATTTAAAAAAAATAAATATAAAAATCCCGGTCACTACAGAGCCCTTCAAAAATTCAAAATTTTTCAATTTTCGACTATAACTCAAAAACTACAAAAGATTATCAAAATCTGTTTTACCCTGCTAATTTATCTTGAAAAAGTAGAACAGGGTCCCGAAAATCTCATCCTTCTAGCTTTCTAATGACCGAGATTGCCTATAAAAACGTCGAAAACGGGACACCCAGTACAATTAGACAGTCTCACTGTAACAGCATGCGTCAATGGAAGAAAAGTGCAAACAACCGTGGATACTGGGGCTATAGTTTCCATAATGAAGGCAAACATTGTACCAGCAACCAGCAACGGAGAAGGTCCTTCTACGAACGGTGACAGGGGAAACTTCTGCAGCACTTGGGTAAGTTGAAGTGGAAGTAGAACTAGGACAGTTTTGGATGCACCTTAGAGTGTTGGTGGCTGAAATTGACAATGACTTTATTATAGGTATGGATTTCATAGGGAAGTACGGACTTGCATACCATTCAGAACAGCGGATCCTGAAATTTAACAATGAGAGCTTCGTGTAATCAACTCCACGAGACGAAGTGAGACAGCTGAGACTGTTTGCTTGTGAAACCATCAGGATTAAAGGAAGCAGCGAACAACTAATGAACACCACCATCGAGAGTCAGCTACATTAAATTGATCGAATTGGCTGAAGATTCCAATAAACACTTGTTAGTTGCAAGAACACTTGTTAAGACACCGAAGACAGTGCCGGTGAGAGAAGCGAGTATTGTTTCTATAGGGGTAACGTTAAGGAAAGGGGATCTCTTGGCGTCGTGCTCTCCAGTGATTAAGATGAACGTGATGAAGCTCAGGAAGAACCGCCCAAGTAGTCAGGAGCACTGGCCCAGTTTAACTTCGATTTGAAACATCTTAATAAGGAGGAAGCAAACAAACCGTTAGGAAGAATAGACTTAGTTCACTACAGGATCGACACCAGAGATGCACAATCTATTCGACAGGCACCCAGAAGGCTAGCTTTAGCAAAACAAGAACAAGTGGAGAAAATATTGAAAGACATGAAAGAACAAAGCATAATTGAAGAATCTAATAGTCCGTGGTCCTCACAGGTAGTGCTACTCACCAAAAAGGATGGATCACTTCGATTATGTGTTGATTATCGCAAGCTAAATGATGTCACATATAATCTCTACTAAAGAGGAGGGCATGTAATCTTCATCAAAAATTGATCATATTCACAAGATTATTACTTTTAAGTGTCGGCAAGAATTATGTTTATGATTTATTTAGGTGATATATCGTTACATGGTATTTCACGTTAGATTGGTCCATTTTCATATTTAGCAATAAAGGTCAGATTTATAAGGATTTTAGCAATTTTTCAGTTCAAAAAAAAAAACGTATGCTCTAACCAGTATTAGAAAGCTTGTTGTATTCTGCAAACTCCATTTTCTGAATAAATGTGAAATATCAGATTCGTATTTACCTATTTATAATATAATATTCATGTTTTTGCGCCTGCTAAATTTGAATTGTATTTGTTTACTCGGCATCATGTCTCTCAGGCAAACATTGTTCCATTTCAACAGCATCATCCTGTGGTGCTTTGCTCCAAACCCAGGGAATACAGTATCCCAGGTCGTTTCATTTTCAAAKTCCATGATGKTACCTGGATTCCATCTACCATACCATTTGACTAGTTGCAGGTCTTTCAGAAATTGTGGCATTTAACTGTCTTATCAGTTTTTGCTACAATGTTTGCTAAACATAGCAACTATACATCGGATACCTTGCAGTACCTATGCATCTTTGTCATGCAAAAAATAATTTGTGGTTTGTATTAAAGGGCTACAATGTCAAATGAAAATAAGGCAGCAGATATTCCCTATCTAGTAAGCAACTCTGGGTCTAAAGTATGTTAAAAGTTAGGACCCCAAATAAGCCAAAGTCAAGAACTTGCAATTGTACGTTTGTTGTCAGGAGTGTGCCAACTTCTCAAATAAAAGCTTTGGATCATAGCTACAATATATATTCATTTTTAGATATGTTACCTATAGTTTATCCAGCCCAACAAAGCAGTTACATCATAAACAGTGCATTTTAGCTGCCACAATAAAATAAACAAATGCATAATTAAGCTCTATGGTAAACTGTAAGGTTAGCACTAGCAACCAGTACCACAAAGTCACAACCACATTAGTTGAATGTGGTCGGTATTTCAAAATTTGATATTCACATTTCAAAATGACAATGAAATGTCAACTTGACATTTGTGTTTTGATATTTCACATGCAAAAGCGGTGTGGCAACTGTGAGTTCCTTCATTTAATGCCGTAACTGCTCTGTTTGGCTGGACAAACTATATATTTAAATTTTCAAATTAATACTCAGCTGGTTAATGTGTAACAATCTCCAATATTTATTCTGCTCATAATTTATTAAAATAGCATGTAAAAAACATTTATACAGAAAAATTAATTTTATGAGAAAAATTGTAACAATTAAAAACAAACCTAATAATATTAAAAATGCAACAGGAACTAAAAATGTTAAAAATTCATTTTTGGCTCTAAAGGGCGAGACAAAAGTGCACTTTTAGTATGATCATAGATGCAGATAAAAGAAATTATTTTTTTATTTATTTTCAACAATCCAGTAATGTGTTTTGACATCCTTTAAAGGCAAGCGTTTTTTCGGATCCAGTACAAGTAACTGCAATAAATGTAAAACAATAAGTTTACAGTATTATCTAGTGTTACACAGGGTTTCTATAAATGATTCATGCAACACGGGAGGCACTGACTTTTGAATTCTTTATGCCGCCTTTTTAAAACTGCTGCCAAACTACAATATGCACGGCGATCACCGAACATCAATGAGCATGAGAGTACTGACGGTTGCAGATCAATTTAGAGTCACGAAATTGGTGGCTTTATAAATATTTTCCAACAATTTACGGTTCTATTTTTTTCAAAGGTAAGAAATAACAATAATTATCGGTATAATAGTAAGCTTGTGGTCACCTCTACAGTCTACACCCTTGCACTGTGGAAGCTTTGTGTAGTGCAGCTAACGTTACTACCACTTAGTTTGTGAATTTTACCATTGTGGCAGGCTAAAAACATCTTTCAGTCCATCATTGTACAATTATTTAACAGGCTTACTGTAGCTACGACCACAACCTCACAAATGCGATACATAACCTAAAAGTTATATGAAACCATGTCACCCCACAGCTCCGAAATGTGAGCTTTATGCAACCTTAAGGTTGATTATCCCAAAAACACTGTAGAATATGTTGAAAATACAAACTCCCATGTGTTTACACATATTAAAATATATCAAATAATTCAACAATCGACAGATGGCAAGTATATGTCAAGCAATAGTTGTATTCACTTTCCTGAGAGGCGGCAAACTGATTTGATCAATAATTTCCATAAGCACCCTGGATGCATGAATCATTTATAGAAACCCTGTACTTACCTTAGAAATAAGATCAACTGCACCATCTGGCATGTACTGGGGATAATTTATTTTTACTGCTTGAATCTTTGCATAAGTTTCATCTGAGGTGGCACTCTCGAAAGGAGGATGACCCACTAAAAATTCGTAGCACAAGACGCCTATGACAAACAATCAAATTAGGATCTGTTTCGACTTCACTGTATCATTATGATTTACCTATACACCACTGGTCCACATGTTCACTATATTCCTTGTTTCGAGTCATTTCTGGTGGCAAATAATCAAGTGTTCCACACATAGTCCTACGGCGCAACGAAGGTGCATGAACGGACCAGCCAAAATCTCCCACCTTTATGTCATCGTTATCAGTGAGTAACAGATTTTCTGGCTTTATATCGCGATGTATTACTTTATTCTCATGGCAGTATAACAGAGCATCGGCAACTTGATACGTATACTTTGCAGCTCTAAAAAACAAGTAAAATGAATTATTGCAAAACAAGGATCTAATCTAATCAAATAAAAAACAAAAGAGACTTAGCTTTCATTAGTTGAATTAGATCCAGTTTTATTTCACTATATGGGAGATCATCTAGACCAAATAGTCCAAATAACAGATCTCGCTACTACTACTTTAACTCAGTACACAGATAGAAGACATGCATGGGTAACACAGAGACTTTTGAAAGCTTAAAGAACAAAGCAGGACCTGTTTAGGAAATCAAGCCAAGCACCAGGCTCAACAGATCTGCGAGATAAATGTAAAAAATATCGAAACATCTTAACGGAATTAATCAGAAGGGCCAAGCAACAATTCATACAGGAAAAAATCAAGGATGCGAAAAACTCAAGTGGAGTATGGAAAGCCATTAAGCAATTAAATGGAGACCATAATAGATTCAGACAGGTAACTGAAATTACAAAGGAGGATGGTACCTCGGCTAAAGACCTTCAAGAAATAACTAATCTAATGAACAATTATTTCTGCAATGTGGATGAATCTCTTGCACACAAAATCAAAGCACCTTCCAACTATAAGGAAAGCAAGCGATCAGTTATGCAAGAATCGATATTTTTATACCCAACAAACAAAGAAGAAGTGCTCCGATCCATGAATAAATTGCGAAAGAATTCTCCACCAGGACTCGATGGAATAACAACAGCAAATCTCAAACTCATTTCACAAATCATTGCAGAAGCAGATGTAATAGTCACAAATAAAATTCTTGTAAGTGGACTTTTTCCAAAGGCTCTAAAGGTGGCGGTGATTGTTCCAATATACAAGGGCGAGGGAGACGAGACTAGACCCGAGTACTATATACCAATATCGCTTGTATCTAACATGGCTAAAGTGAGTGATTGAAAAAATTATCAAAACTAGATTAGTCATGTTTTTAGAAAAACACAAGGTGCTATCTGAATCTCAGTTTGGATTCAGAGCCGGAAAATCAACACAGGATGCCATGACTCAAATAATAATAAAATAATAAAATTCAGCTTGCTCTGGACTGCAACAAAGTGGCTTTGGGTGTCTTTATTAATCTTGCGAAAGTATTTAACACTGTGAACCATCGAGTTTTGTTGGATGTGTGTGGTATACGCGGTAATGCCCATGACTTGTTCACATCTTACCTAAGTGAACGGGAGCAATGTGTCCGATTGAACGGCCTAACTAGTGAACTGAAAAGCATAAAATGTGGTGTGCCGCAGGGGACTGTTCTTGGCCCAATACTTTTCATCATCTATCTAAATGGATAGTTTAATGTAACCACCGCAGGGAAGGTGATAACATACGCAGACGACACGGCACTGGTGTTCAGGGCAGCGGATTGGAACGTGATGATGGAAACAGTAGAAAGGGACTTGGCTAGTTTCAGGACGTGGTTTAACTATAGACTATTATCTTTTAATGTAACTAAAACTAAATTTATCACTTTTACACGCTATAATGATACACAGCCCATTTTTAACACATTAAAAATAAACCTCCCAAATGAAACAACAGAAATTGGAAGAGTAACTTATACAAAGTGCTTAGGAATCTATCTTGACAAAAATCTAAAATGGGATGTCCAACTAAAAGGCTTGGTGACAAAGATGAGGAGTCTATTATTTAGATTTAAACAACTCAAAAATATCCTAAATATTCCACAGTTAAAGATAATTTACTATGCTTAGGTTGAATGAGTGCTGCAATATGGTATAGTCGGTTGGGGTACTGTTTCCAGCTGCTATATCAGGGCAGCGGAGGTTCTTCAGAACCGTATCTTAAAAGTCATATATGACAAAGATTTTTACTATCCAAMCCACTTGCTCTATAAAGAAATTGGCATCTTTTCTATAAAAGAACTCTATCTGAGAAGCCTACTGCTGTTCCAGTATMAAAATTTACATTTGTTTACACAAGTAGAGCATCCCCACTGTACAAGACAGATGGCAAATAAGCGTTACATGGTGTTTAATGCTCGAAAGTGTATTGGTCAGAAATCAGTGTTTTACTGCGCTCCACGCTTGTATAATGTACTTAGTGTTCATATCAGAGTATGTAAATCCTCACGAGTATTTCTAAAACATGTAAAAAAGTTTGTAAAAGAGAATGTGACTTTTCTATTAAGTTTGCTATAAGGTATGTTTTTTTTTCTATGATATATTGACAATTAATTTGCAGTTTAGGTAATTATTTATTTATTTTTTTCTTTCAACTCTTTTGAAAATGTTTATTTCTATTTCGCGCTTACAAGCTTAAGCTTATGTGTGCCACTGTTATTATCATTGTTTATTGTGCATAATATTGTTTCAATAAACCTTATTATTATTATGTAACTGACAATATTATTATGTCAAAGCATGCACTGAAATAAAGAACTGATATAGCATTAATAAAAATTATTTTTAAGATATGTAGTACTACACTATTTATTGCGACTATAAAATTGTGCAGTATGTAGGCCAAATACACATACACATAAGTGTGTCGAAGCTTTAAGGAATTTCTGTCTAAGGCTTTATGTGATTGAAGGCTAATTAGGTGACATAATTTTTAAACAAATTAATCACCAGTGAACAGTCTAAAAGTTAATATAACTAACAGTTAATTATTAGTCATGGCCTCCTGGTGGTATGATTACACCACAGTACAAGTATAGATATAATTAATCTGTTCCACATTGGTAACTTGAAAAAAATTTTACTAAACATATAATTTATTTCTGCTAATTAATTAATAAATTATTTGCTAAAGGAAAAGGTAGTACAATTATCCAGAACTAAGAACCTTTCTGTTGTTGTTAGTTTATATGCAGGTAAAAATAAAGGTTATTACCAGTTTCTTTAGTTCAAACCCTGTTTTTATTCCAAACGAAATAACTTTTTTCCAGTTTTCCATTCAGTCCCGGGCCAGGCCATGTTTGTTTTAGTTTATAATTTACGACTCCAGAAATCATGGCAACCCCTATTGGATTCATTGTGAACCTATTTAACAAGTAACAGCAATCATTATAAAAGATGATGATTTTTTGAAATTGTCATGTCTCCTATCCTTTCTGTGCACCAATTGTGAAAATGAGAAAAATATTGCTAAAATTTCTCTTTATAATGCATTTTAGAAAGGTATTGATGGTTGTGAAATATGTGATTCCGTCGATTTTATAACAGAATTATACATGCACTAGATTAGAATAAACAATATTATTTTTTGCCCAGATACAAAAAATGTACTTGTTCAGGGCTGGAATAAATGCAAACTCCTAGTAAGAATTATAACAATAAAGGAACGTTACTAAAACAAATGAGATTTTATTTGAAAATTAGCTGGCCAACAGACATTATCCTGTCCAAATCTCAATAAATTCGTTTGTGATCGTTTTTTGAATTCATGAAAAGCTATTAGAAATATGCATTAACGATTGTGACCGTAGATATTCTGCTGGAAATCTGCGATTTTGTTCCAAAATTTAAGTCACAACTTAATTAAGTCAAAATTTTATGGCAACCAAATAGTAGGGAAGTCCAAGAGGGTATTTTTCGGGCATACTTGCATACGTCACTAACATACAGTGGGAAAACCTTGAACCTTGTTCAGTACTTTCCACGATATCTGAGCCCTTCATAAAAAGTTGTGTAGTAGTCGGTCAGAATTGTAAAAAACAAGTAGATAGTTGGAAATACTCAGACGTGTCAGATTTAGGATATAGTTGGTAGATTATATACTCGAAAGAGTTAGGTTTAAAAATCTGATAATTTGAGCGTTACATATAAATGGGCCACAAACGTGGAAAAAATGCCACATTGTCATTCTCGAGCGTGGTCAATTTTCTTTTTATTTTGAAGGAAATAATTCATGGATGGTGAGGAAAATATAATCTGACATATTCCATGTGCCCATGCGGAAGAAACCGTCAACAAAGTGCCACACAAACGCTTATATACTGGGTGTCTTATTAGTGCCTGGATGGAAGATTATGGTTTAACTGTGACAGTTAAAAAAGTGTCTCAAATAAAAATTTCTACAAATCAAATTGTGCATCATTTAAAATTATTCTCCACATTGGAGTACTGCCGGTTATATTGGAATCTGACATCAACTTCCATTGTTTTAAATGAAACTTTAAGATGATTTTATTAACACGGGGGCTTTTGGAATAATTTGATATATTTTTTTTTAAATGACGTTTGCAAACTTTTTAAAAATTGCATGTAGCACAAGAACTAAGCCACATACTAACCTGCAGTTTTCTCTGTCATATTTGACACAAAATCATCTATATCTATGTAAATAATTTTAATTACATTATTTTCTGTGTACTTACAAGGAAAGAAAAGGAACTGTTAGAAGAGTTTAAAAACGCAATCATAGAGGTATTAGCAATGACTGAAACTAAAAAGAAGGGAATAATTGAGATAGAGAAAGACTTTTATCTTGTGTACAGTGGAGTAAGCACAGAAAAAAGAGCAGCAGGAATAGGATGTGTTGTGGGAAAAGAAATATATGATTCTATCACATGCTGGACATCAATTTCTGAAAGAATATTAGTTATTGAAATAACATGTAACGTCAAAGGTATCATAACTATAGTTATTATTTACGGACCAAACGAAGATGCAAAAGCAGAAACAAAAAATGAGTTTTGGAATGAACTGGTGAAATTAACAGCAGAGTTGGGTTGCCAAGTAAAGAATAAAAAAAAGTAATAGGAAAATTCGGGGAAAATGTATAAATTATAATGCCTAATTGATTTATGTATCCAAAATAATTTTATTGTTGCAAACACATTCTACTTACACCAGGAAATACATAAATATACAAGAGTATAGCCAACCAGACATGAAAAGGCGATAACAGATTATATGTTAGTAGAGAGTCAAAATAAGAAAGAAGTACAAGATGTTAGAGTAAGAAGAGGGCCAGAGATATACAGTGACCATTTTATGGTCATGTGTAAATTAAAAAGGAGGAAGGAATCAAATAAAGGATGCAACAAAACCAAAATATTACAAAACAAAAGGCAGGGCGTTATTAAATCTTACAGATTAAAAGAGAATAATATAGCAAAAAATTTTGAAGAACACATAAATAAAAATATTTTAAACAGCAAGGTTTTAAACCTAGTACAAAGTATAGAGGAAATGTGGGAACACTTTAAGAAAATCATAATAGCTGCAGCGAAAGAAACTTGTGGTACATATAAAAAAGATAACAGTAGGAAACAAACATCATGGTGGAGTAAAGAAATTCAAAAACAAGTTAAAATGAAAAAGTAAAGTGGAAAGAATATTTAACTAAAAAAAACACAAGAAAGCTATGAACAGTACAAGATAGAAAGAAAGAAGGTTAAAAAAATGGTACAAGAAGTAAAGAAAATGGAGTGGGAAGAATTTGGCAATCAGATAGAATCAAATTTTAAAGAAAACCAAAAGTTGTTTTATTAAACAATCAAAACCATGAAAGATGATAAACAGGCAAAATATAATATAATTAAAGACAAAAACAAAAAAAAACATACTACAAGAAGAGAAGGCCATTATGAACAGATGGAAGGAACATTTCGAAGAGCTGCTAAATCCGAAAATAGGATGAGAGAAGGAAAGAGAGCAGACTGACATTTCATGTATAGATAACAGAAATGCAGACGGAAAAACAAGAGACGAAGTGGATAAAGCTATAAACAATTTAAAAAATGGGAAAGCACCAGGGCATGATATGATTACAGCTGAGATGCTAAAATGTATGGGTAATAGAGGAAGGGATATGTTAACGGATTATAAAAAAGATGTGGACAGAATGCAAAATACCAACAGATTGGCAAAAAGGTGTAATTTTGCCGTTACACAAGAAAGGTGACAAGAAAAATTGCCAAAATTGTGTGTTGGCCACAAGACTACAGGATAGCCTGAAACAATAACTTCTGGAACCTGAAAACGGCTTTAGAAAGGGCAGAAGCTTACAGGATCATGTTTTCACCATTAAGCAAATAATAAACAAACTACAGGTTCAGGGAAAATCAGCATGCATGGCCGTCATAGACTTGGAAAAAGCATTTGATCGAGCACCACGAACAAAAATATGGAAAAGTGGCAATAAGGAGCGTTTATAAAAAAAACACCAGTTATGTCAGAAAATAACGCTAATTCTGCAGAATTTGAAATCAGAGGTCTAAAACAAGGTGTATTAAGTCCATTGCTGTTTAATGTATTGATGGATGATGTTATGAGAGAAATAAGAGGAAAAGTAAAAAAACTACAAATAGGATACAGACATCTTAAAATTGTAAAGATTAGTGAATGTGCTTTTGCAGACGACATAGTTATATTTGCTAAAAATGAATTGGACATGCAATATAATCTACAAATATGGAATATTACACTAAGGAAATACAATATGAGATCGAACTGCGTAGTCGAATTCAAGCAATGGAAATTAAATTTCTAAGAAAAATAAAAGGAATCACAAGAAGGGACAGAGTCCGCAATGAAGATGTATGGAAGGAATTGAAATTGCAATCTCTAATGGAAGAAATAGAAAAGAAGGAGCTTGGATGGTGTGGGCAAATAAATAGAATGAATAGTGACAGACAAGTAAAAAGTGTGTGGGAGGCAAAGGACATACAGAGGAAAAGCAGAGGAAGATCGAAAGACACCTGGAACAACGTAATCGTAAAAGCACTGGAGCAGAAAAATGTTACATTGCACGAGGCGAAAAAGTTATGTGTGGATAAAAAGAAGTGGCAAAAATTCATGGAAGAATAGAAGAAGACATAGAAGAACACCCTACACCACAATGGTAGAAGGGATCCGAATATATATATAAATATTATTATACACAGTGAAAGTTAATTACTGCCTGAAATGAGTTTTTATGAACATGTATATTTTTTTAATGGGTTTACAGGCATATGAAGAAATGAAAAAGTATTGCCAGCCTTGACCGAGATTTGAACTCGGGCCTTTTGAACACTAGTCAAACGCCTTGGTAGCTCAGTGGGTAGAGCGTTTGACTAGTGTTCAAAAGGCCCGAGTTCAAATCTCGGTCTAGGCTGGTAATACTTTTTCATTTCTTCATATGCCTGTAAACCCATTAAAAAAATATCATACATATATATAAATATAAAATTAATGGAGATACTCGCCGGCGAAATTCTATATACATTATAACTTAATAATTGGGTATTCCGGCAGGTTCGGGCTTCAATTTGATAGCGAAGCTAGAGGTGCTATTTGTTTATATTTCGAGTCTAGTGTGACTCTTCATCAGAAACAACTACAAAGTAACAAACCAGTATTATACAAAAACATAATAACTACATTATTGTAAAACTTACAGCACAAAGCCAAACTAAGATAAAGCAAATCCTGAAACGCAATGTTCTTCTATAGCAAACAAGTGGGAATTAACCAATAACAACTTCATAAACAACACTAGAAAGAAATACAAACCAAAAATCTGAATAAACGTTAGATAATTTTGTTATAGTCCAATTGAAACAAATATTTATATATATTACTTAAATTGTCTATATCTGACTTTTTATTAATAGTATTATCTCGCTCATATGTACAACACGTCTCAATAAAAAGCCTTTTTTTATAGTTTTTTTCAATAGTTAATACTTTAGGATTTATAAAATCAAAATTATGACCAAAGTCAACTGCGTGTTGAGCAAGAGCACATCTTTGGGGTCTAAGCTTTGTGTCACTCTTGTGTAAAGTTATCCTTTGCTTCAGGGATTGTTTTGATTGACCAATGTATACTTGTTGGCAATCAAGGCAGTTTATAAAATAGATGTACTTGATCTTCACAATACAGTTTATCTTATAAACTGCCTTGATTGCCAACAAGTATACATTGGTCAATCAAAACAATCCCTGAAGCAAAGGATAACTTTACACAAGAGTGACACAAAGCTTAGACCCCAAAGATGTGCTCTTGCTCAACACACAGTTGACTTTGGTCATAATTTTGATTTTATAAATCCTAAAGTATTAACTATTGAAAAAAACTATAAAAAAAGGCTTTTTATTGAGACGTGTTGTACATATGAGCGAGATAATACTATTAATAAAAAGTCAGATATAGACAATTTAAGTAATATATATAAATATTTGTTTCAATTGGACTATAACAAAATTATCTAACGTTTATTCAGATTTTTGGTTTGTATTTCTTTCTAGTGTTGTTTATGAAGTTGTTATTGGTTAATTCCCACTTGTTTGCTATAGAAGAACATTGCGTTTCAGGATTTGCTTTATCTTAGTTTGGCTTTGTGCTGTAAGTTTTACAATAATGTAGTTATTATGTTTTTGTATAATACTGGTTTGTTACTTTGTAGTTGTTTCTGATGAAGAGTCACACTAGTCTCGAAATATAAACAAATAGCACCTCTAGCTTCGCTATCTAATTGAAGCCCGAACCTGCCGGAATACCCAATTATTAAGTTATAATTTATATATAAATATATATATTTTCTGTGTATTTGTCACATTCAATCATGAAAAAAATTTTTTCAACTGCTAGAATAACTGTCGGATCATGGATCAGGATGGTCAGGATATCAAGCTGAACCGTCTATAAAAATCTAATGCGCTCGAGTCTTGCAGTTTCTTTCTCAGTTTTAAAGAGCCGCCATGAGTTTGTATCACATCCTGACCCTCAGTTTTTGGACAGGGAGCTTCGTTTAGAATTTAGATCCACTTAACATCTGACATGCTCGAGCATGTGTTTTTTAACACTTTCATAGTCACCTTCACTATGCAGATCGGCAGGTTAACATACGTTCATCATCTGAGATACGTAGGGTATATGTACAGGGTGTCCCATTTTCGTTGTAATTGTAGGTTATCTCGGTAACTATTAATGCTAGAGGGTTGTGGTTTCGACATTACTGTATTACTTTTTTGTTCTGAGTTCAGCTATACCGTCGCCATTTTTGTATCATCTTTTGTTTTAAAGCCATAGCCAACTTTTGGAAAATGTATCATTTCTCCAGCTCTCAATTTCTCGCTTGGGTATGTAGACACAAAAAAAAAGTAGACATTTTTTATAGATATTATTATTTTGAATCCAGTGGTGTACCCTGTAATTTTTTGGGAGGCCACAATTTTGAAATATAACACAAACCTGCTTTTTTTTTAATGGAAACCATAGTTGGCTTTGCTATGGTTGAAAAGGCCTATTTTTTCTGATTAAAAAATGTATACATTGATAGATTTATTTATACTAATTTTGGAGTTATTCAATTTTTTTTTTAAATCATTTAATCATATTTTACGCATACATCCAGGAGGTTATGGAATAAGAAAACATACGATATAACTTATATTATTAAGTAAAAATTTTAATCCTTTAAAAATAATATATGCATATTTGAATACATACATAAAGACTCCTAAGAGCGCTCATGCATTTTTTATCGATAATCTAGGAGGCCATGTAACTAATGAAAATGATTGTTTATTTGGAGATAAGTACCTATGCATTGTTTATCATCAAATATTTACATCCATATAAAATTGAAATAATACCAAAATTAGTAAAGATAAACCTAACAATGTATACATTTTCTTAATCAAAAAAATAGTTCTTTTCAACCGTAGCAAAGTCAACTATGGCTTCCATTTAAAAAAATGCAAGTTTGTGTTATATCTCAAAAATGTGACCCCCTAAAAAAATTCTGAGTATGCCACTGGATTCAGAATAAAAATATCTGTAAAAAATGTTTCTACAGTTTTTTTGTGTCTACATAGCCAATCGAGATATTGAGAACTGAAGAAATGTTACATTTTTCAAAAGTTGGCTATGGCTTTAAAAGAAAAGATGATACAAAAATGGCGATGGTACAGCTCAACTCACAACAAAAAAGTAATACAGTAATGTCGAAACCGCAACGCTCTAGCATTAATAGTTACCGAGATACCCTACAATTACAACGAAAATGGGACACCCTGTACTATCAAATCTAATGCCCTCAAGTATTGTCTTGACTGTTTTATCTTACAAGTTTCAATGTCTGTACACCTTATACCCACCAGTGAAAGGATATATACATCATTTAACTTTTTTTCTATGTATCTAATCATCTAAATCCAGTGGGTTTCCATGAAGCTAGAGTACACTGCGATTTTGCTATATGTTTTTCCCATCTAAAATGATTTTATTTTCTACTATTTAACTTGAAATCACAAGGTGTTTTATTTACATTTTCATTGCAATAACCACATTTTATAGGTAAATCAACAAATTTGAAATAAACCAACAAAGTTCATTCGCTTCATGAAATGATTGGGATAAACTTAGAACAAAATCCACATTTGAACGGAACCAATTTTTCGTCACTGTGACTGAACTGAACTGAACTCACCGTATTTGGTTCGTTCAATGATGAGGTTTTGTTAAAATCCATTAAACTTTATTCACTTTATGAAATTAAACTGCATTCACCTTTTTAAATTAACTCCACATCAATTAAAACAGGATAAAAAACAGAATGTGTTGTCCGAATCCAATATTGCCAAAGTAGGCAGTGCAAATGGATCAGAGGTCATATGATGCTTGTGCACTTAGTGCAATCTATTTTGAACGAAACGGAATAACATTTGTTGGACATTATCACGAATCAACATAACAGTAAAACCAAATGTAATTTTATTTCAATTTAGGCTGGCATATGTTTTCCACTTATTTTGATAGAAAGTATCTAATTTTGATTATTTATGATTTTTCCCGGGAGCATAAAGAACAAAACATCAAAAGAATTAACAAAATATTTCATTCTTATCGACAGTTATTTCAAGAGAACACAAAAATTTACAGTTTTCTGACTTTCTGTAAACCCTGGATTTTCTTTTACATTTAACAATTTTTGGGCAATTTTTCTTTGTGTAAAAACCTTATTTATTTTTTACCATTTAAAAAATGTGGTAAATCCGTCCAATCGTTCTGAAGTAATGCTCTTACCAATGAACTTGTTTTTAGAATTTACCTGTGCTGATCAAACCGTCCATTTGGGCTGTTCTTGAGATGATTGTATAATTCACCTTTGGCTGCATATTCTAAGACTAAATAAACACGATGGTCATCATGAAACCAGGTCAGCAACTGAAGGATGTGTGGGTGCCTGTAAACCATTTACATATAACATTATTATCGTGCATGAAATAGGTAACTGTCTATGTCTTACTTTAAATGAGTTTGTATTTCAATTTCGCGAAGAATTTGAATCTCAACACGGGCCTTGCTGATTTCATGTTTCAGCAGTGTTTTTATAGCCACTGGATATCCAGTTTTTTGTTCTCTTGCAAGAAAAACCCTTCCGAATTTGCCCCGTCCAAGTCGATGACCCAACTCAAAGTCATCCATAGACCAATGATAACTGCAAACGATATTAGATATACAGCGCAAGTAAACGGATTGCTAAATTAATTACCTTGGATTGTTGTAGGCTTCGTGCATCAGCATTTTCGTAAGCATGGGTATAGCTTGCTTTTTTTTCTCTGGTGATGCAGAAACAGGTTCGAGAATGGATTTTGCTAGCTCAACGGCTTTGTCCTTTTTATCACCCATGTTTTTAATCTCAGAAATAGCAGTTCCCGTAATTACTACACACTTTTGTCTAATTGTTTAAAACACTAGTATTACAACGGACAAACTACAGCATATTCCTGAGGTGATGTGAAATCAAAAGTGAACCACAGTTCCTGGGATTTAAATTTTGATGTTAACGGCTTACTGATATCTGCGCATGTCCATGTCCTAATTCCAGATGACAGTGGAGGGTTGCACGGGGTAATAAAATCTACAAGAGAACAATTTGACCTACCTATTTTTCCATGCTTGACAAGAATTGAACAATCAGATCAAACGAGTTTTGATATATCCTCTACCTCTACGTCCAGTTATACTTAAAAGTAGTTTGCGCCCTGGCCCCTGGCTATCCTAAGTACCAAGCCAGTAGTTAAACGTGAAATTCAAGTTCATCTTATCTACTGCGTTCTCTTTTTCAGCAGCAGAGTTGCCAGGTTAGGTGGTTTATTGCCAAACAGGCTACAAAACTCATATTTCAGGACTAACAACTTCAGTCTTAAGATTAATCTGAGTTATTATACTACTACTGGTAGTACAAATATCACTTATGTTCTCGTATAAAACCTTGTTAACGCATTTACAATTATTAATAGATGCCGTTACCCCATGCGTTTTGTATGATTTTTGTGTTAAATAATGAAATGCGAGCAACAAATACACATGCGCGACAGCGCCAACTTTAAAGATACGGTGGAAACATCTTAGATAAGAGAGTAAGTTTTAGTTGTAGTTGGTTGTACATAACCGTAAATTCTTGACTTGTCAAACCGTAAACCTGACGTATATGTGTAAAGGGATATTTTTTAAAATTTATAAAGTACTTTTCCATCAGTGACAAACACTATCAAGTTGATTATCTAGTACCTAGTTTAAATGAGTGTTATGATGTATCAAAGCCGAGTCCATGAGCCTATTTAAATGTTTTGCGATACACCTATAGTAGTTTGTGAGATGAAAGTTGAAACCACGTCACGATTTCGCGAATCAAGAAGCGACAACTAATTTTACTGCTGTCCCGTTCGTGCTTTCGTTGCTTATATGGAGTGGCATTTAAGACGTACGTCTCGTGCGGATTAGACGTGCGTGTCCATTTCTCTCTCTTTCTAATATTAGCAGTCATGATGTAGATGCTGCGCGGACGTATGTCGTCAAATAATGTCATCACTGACATTTTATCAGTGGCGTTGTATTATTTGTATTTTAGTAATTGCCACGTGGTTTGTTTTGTGTTCTTGCAAACATTTTATATAACCTTTAGTGAGTACAGTTCATAATAAAAGAAAAGAAAAGCCCATCAAGCGAGAGCTGGTGTTCATAGATGAAACTTGGGTATTTCAAAATGGTGAAGCATATAACTGCCGCACGGGCCGAGGCACGAATTCGTGAGTGGTTGCCATTTCAGTGCTACTGATCCGATCTATGCACAGGTAAGACAACGCGTTAATTATAGGCTTATGGAATGTTATTCATAGGCAAAGCAGTATTATGATGAACACATTGGCGAAGAGGGCAATGCTGAAGCACATGTGTTGGCCATGTGGGCACCTGCACTGGAGGAATGCACCCCCAAATGCTGGTGTTTATTTGTCCGGCACCTTAAGCAACTGATTAACTCTTTGTAGCAACGGGTGCGAATAATTGATCCAGAGCTTGCCCCTTACATATGCGCCACCAGCAACACACATTATTATGTATAATTTGTAGCCCGCTAAACAGCACGCCACTGAAAAAATGTGACAGCGGCTTTCAATAGATTTGAACCATACACTTTAGATTTATGACGTGAGGCTCAACTTTCATCTCACAGACTATACCTACGTTGTTTATATATTTCTATGAACTAAATAATAATCAGGTATCAGGTGGTAAATATTACTTTATGGGCTGTTTGCAAAAAGGCAGATTAACCTTAATCTAGTTTTAATTTGACCATTGCCATGAAAGACACCATTTAAGAGTGTTTGAAATACAGGTTATCATTACAACTGTTGATTTAACACTGGATTAAAATTAACGAGCCTACATAAATTTTATCATTAATTCATATACATGAACAAAACTTTTAAAAACAATGCAGTTGTTTCGAAAGCTTAAGATGAGTTTTGTATAGGTATATATGTTACAAGAAGACTTTTTTGTTTGTTATATTTTTTTAATATTGAGTAAGAAAAAGGAAATGAATAATCGTGTAATTAAAATACTTTATTTTTTTAATACATGTTTATTAAATAAAATAAATGCCATTTTTAAACAACATACCTATACCTATGTGTATATTAGAAAACCACAAGCTAGCAAGCAGAAAACACATAACAATTGTATATCCATCACCAAAGCACAAAATATGATATATTAAATTAACAATTTATTTAGATGACCAAAACAAAATAAAGTATTAACATAAAAGAACCAAACTATAATACCTATACCAAAATAAAATATAAAATAAACAAAAACCCACTGATACAATTAAGGATAAGTACAACAACAAATCAGAAATAACTAAATCCTTAAGCGTCCCTACACCACAAATGCAATTCTTAACCTTCCCGGCCCATCACCATATTCAGATGTTGCTATAAAACCAGTCAAAATTAATATCACTACTTACTTTTTACTTGTTATGTTATTTTAATACTAATAACTTTAATTTTACTTTTTATTTGAATAATACACCTGTTTATCAATCTTTCGTTTTTTGCTAGTTACTTCAATATTCCCCTGGTCGACTTCATTGTTAAGCTTCAGGAAGAAGTACAGTAACTTTATAATTTTCGTTTATTTAAAGTTTTTGTTCTTCGTGTTATTCCGACATGGACTAAAAATTATATATAAAAGTACACTGATTATTATTGTGATAGCAAAAATGCAAAATGTTGCATGAACTGGGTTAATTCATTAATGTATACAGGATTTATGTCCTCCATACTTCGTACTTCACCTACAACAG
The DNA here is from genome assembly GCA_025024175.1 of Rhyzopertha dominica. Lineage (NCBI taxonomy): Eukaryota > Metazoa > Arthropoda > Insecta > Coleoptera > Bostrichidae > Rhyzopertha > Rhyzopertha dominica. The sequence continues at coordinate 16,056,952 of QCXZ01000137.1, forward strand.
ACTCGCTTCTCTTCTCAAACAAAGCAACAGCATGTATATGTTTGCACGTTTGTTTTTACAGTGTATTCTGGACATTGACACTCATACTTATGTATACATATTTTATATTTGTAACAATATAATGATTTACGGTTTTCATCGCAAAATTTATTATATGAAACAATATAAACTTTATTACTTACAGAAAATGATTGTACTTCAAATTTACCAAATTGCGTTGTCTTCACCTTGTTCATCATGTCACATTCTGCCTTTTTGTGAGCTTCATTATTAACCTTGTGTTGATAATTGTTTGCATTTGGTCTCTCAGTGTTTATAATTTTCTTCCACATCTTCTCATCTACCAGTTCATCTAATAAAGCAAGTAATTTTTCAACTCTATGAAGAAGGTTTGTAGATATTATTACACATATTTATAACAGTTAAAGAATAACTTACCGAATATTATATTTTCCGTTCATTTTGTTATATTTTAACATCTTATTCAGGCTTACAAGGGCCATATTTATATTAATGCCTGCATTTGTTCTATAACAGTGAGCCCACATATCATAATTCTTTTCATACTCTGAAAGTAACGACTGAAAATAAAATAGTAATGTATACTTTACTAAACAAATTGAAAAGGCCATTTACTGTTGCAAATAGTTTAAAAATTCACTTTCATCCTCTTCCACAAGACGTTTAATATAAGTTTTCATCAGCTCAGCAAACTTGGTTCCTTTAACATCCTTCTCATTTCATTTTGAATCTCTTGAAGACATCCATTAAAAGGTACAATTGGGCAAATCAGCAATATTAGAAACGATGCATTCACTTTAATACGGCATCCTCTTATGCTTTCTGGAAACAGCTGCTTCATTATAGCAGATGGGAAGCGAAGACGACCATTAAAGACCAGAATTGGTCAAACTAACAATATTAGAGACAATGCATTCGCTTTAATACGGCATCCTTTTATGCATTCAGGAAACAGTTGTTTCATTATGTTTCAGCATAGTCAAACTAACACTATAAGAGATTATCTGTTTCATTCATTACGGCATTCTTATTATACTTGCTGGTTACAGGCGCTCTCATTACAGCAATCGTATGCTAGGACCACCGTCAAACTATGCATTTGGTCAAACTAACACCATAAAGGATTATCTGTTCCACTTAATATGGCATTCTTGTTATTATACTTGCTGGTTACAGGCGCCCTCATTACAGCTTATCGTATGCTAGGACCACCTTCTAATTCCGAATTTGGTCAAACTAACACTATAAGAGATTATCTGTTTCATTCATTACGGCATTCTAATTATACTTGATGGTTACAGGCGGCGTCATTATAGCTTATTGTGTTCTAGGACCTCCGTCAAACTATGCATTTGGTCAAACTAACACCATAAAAGATTATCTGTTCCACCTAATACGGCATCCTTGTTATTATACTTGCTGGTTACAGGCGCCCTCATTACAGCTTATTGTATGCTAGGACCACCGTCAAACTATGCATTTGGTCAAACTGACACCATAAAAGATTATCAGTTCCACTTAATGCGGTATTCTTGTTATTATACTTGATKGTTACAGGCACCCTCATTACAGCTTATCGTATGCTAGGACCACCTTCTAATTCCGAATTTGGTCAAACTAACACTATAAAAGATTATCTGTTCCATTCAATACGGCATTCTCATTATACTTGATGGTTACAGGCGCCGTCGTAACAGCTAATCTTATGCTAGGACCACCATCTAACTATGCATTTGGTCAAACTAACAAAATAAAAGATTCTCTGTTCCACTTAATATGGCATTCTTGTTATTATACTCGCTTGTTACAGCCGCCCTCATTACAGAATATCGTATGCTAGGACCACCTTCTATATAACTCCGAATTAGGTCAAACTTACACTATAAAAGATTATCTGTTCCACTTAACAAGGCATTCTAGTTATTATACTTGCTGGTTACAGGCGCCTTCATTACAAMTTATCGTATGCTAGGACCACCTCCTAATTCCGAAATTGGGCAAACCAACACTATAAAAGAGATTACCTGTTCCATCCAATACGGCACTCTAATTATACTTGCTGGTTACAGGCGCCCTCATTACAGCTTATTGTATGCTAGGACCACCATCTAACTCCGAATTTGGTCAAACTAAATAAAGCTATAAGAGATTGTCACTTCCATTCAATAAGGCATTCTAATTATACTTGATGGGGTACAGACGCTGTCATTACAGCTTAACGTATACTAGGACCACCTTCTAACTCCGTATTTAGTCAAACTAAACATATAAAAGATTGTCTGTTCCACTTAATACGGCATTCTATTATACTTGAAGGGCACAGGCGCCGTCATTTCTGCTTAACGTATGCTAGGACATTCTTTAGCTAGGACCACCGTATAACTGCAGTMTTTGGTCAAACTAAAACTATAAMGGATATCTATTCCACTWAATAAGGCATTCTAATTATACTTGATGGGCACAGGCGTCGTCATTATATGCCATATTAAGTGGAACAGATAATTATTTATAGTTTTAGTTTGACCAAATACGGAGTTAGACGGTAACCCTAGCATAAAAAATAAGCCGTAAAGACGGCGCCAGTGCCCATCAAATATAAATGCCGTATTAAGTGGAACAGTCAATCTTTTATAGTTTTAGTTTGATCAAATACTGGAGTTGTAGGGTAGTCCTAGCATACATTAAGCTGTAATGACGGCGCCTGTACCCCCATCAAGTATAATTAGAATGCCTTATCAATTGGAACAGTTAATCTCTTATAACGTTAGTTTGACCAAATACGGAGTTAGACGGTGGTCCTAGCATACCTTAAGCTGTAATGACGGCGCCTGTACCCCCATCTAGTATAATTAGAATGCCTTATCAATTGGAACAGTTAATCTCTTATAACGTTAGTTTGACCAAATACGGAGTTAGACGGTGGTCCTAGCATACCTTAAGCTGTAATGACGGCGCCTGTACCCCCATCTAGTATAATTAGAATGCCTTATTAAGTGGAACCGATAAGCTTTTATAGTTTTAGTTCGACTAAATACTAGAGTTATAGTGTGGTCCTGGCATACGTTAAGCTGTAATGACGGCGCCTGTACCTCCATCAAGTATAATTAGAATGCCTTGTAAAGGGGAACTGATAATATCGTATAGTGKTAGTTTGACCAAATAGGGAGTTAGACGGTGGTCCTAGCATACGTTAAGCTGTAATGACGGCGGCTGTACCCCCATCAAGGATAATTAGAATGCCTTATTAAGTGGAACAGATAATCTTTTATAGTTTTATACACTGCAGGGTGCAGGCTACAGACACCACTGAGCAAGGCTTATAGGGCAATGTGTTATTCTATGTACTAAGTAGTGGGTAAGGAATCATCTTTTTTAACATATTCCTAGATGGCGTGGAAATGACGAAGGTGATCGAAAATTCTTAAAACTCGAAACCAGAAGCACCCCCCTATGAATAGTTATCAAGATCAAGCGGACAAAGCGATCTAAAGTGTTATCTAAAATTCTAGAATTCAACGTTTATCGATACTGGTATGTAAATAAAGGAAGTTAAGTCATAAATACACATTTGTCGAGTTCGTACACATAACAGCAATTATGATTGATGCAGAATTTAGTATTTTTATTTAGATACTAGGTAATCATTGATAGTCAAATAAAATAGCATTGGAATTGTTTTGCTTTACAGTAGGTATCTACTTCAGTAACCAATCTGAAACTTGCAGCAAAACGATAGATAACACTGCAAGCAGGAATGCGATGTGTCCATAAAATGGTACATGCGGTGCTCCTGACATTACATAAGGCTCAGCGTTTCGTTTAAAAGCGTGTCCCTCACTTGGAACAGCTATGATTCGTACAGGAGCACCTGTCCCTCCAACCAGCTTCATAGGCATCACAAACAGGGTGAATCCTCTTTCTGAAACAAGTAACTATTTAATCAAGATGCCTTGTTCGCAGCATGAGCAGTTTCTTGCCTGGCAGACTGGCAGGTATATTTACGTTTTCTAACACATAAATTTGTTTTTCAGCTAGTATTCTATGAGCATCGAACGTATTGCTCTGTCCAGGATCAACACTTGCCGTGTCTAAACCAACACCAATAATTCTTTTAGAATTAGCAATCCAGACGGCTGCTTGTGGCGACAGTCCTGGGAATGCTAGATGACCTTCGTTGTCCTGGCCTAAATATTTGGTTACGTTTGGGTAATACTGGGACCAACCAAAACGGATGAGTAGGACGCAATTCTCTGGGAACGTGCCATACTTGGCCTGCCATTGTGTCAAATGAGAGGGAAGCAGAAGAGTAGATGAACCATTCTTCTTCACTTCTTTTGTTAGGTCAACTGTTATTCCTGGATTATATAAAAAACTAGAAATTTATTCGCAAATATAGGTAATACATTAAATACGTGCATAGCACTGGGGTTCATTTTTACAGAGTAAATTAACATTTTATTTTTTATTATGCCATTTACAAGCAGCAGCAATGTGACGCCACCAGTGCCATCTCTAGAACAGAGCTATAGGCATGCAATTATTATGTTAATAGGCCACTGTAATGGATTAGGTAGTGATCCTAGCAACAAACAGATGGTGGAGACGAAAATGTCGATTTTCCAGTATATTCGATCTATGGACGTCCACGAAGTTTAGACAACAGCGAGTTGTATCTTTTAGAAACATCTGGATAAGGCCACTAATTGATAAATGATAATATTTAGTATTTMGTGACCTTACTACCTTTTACCTTACATATGGAGGAGTTTAACTTTACAATTGCTCATCTGGATMGTAGCGTTATAATTAGTAGCATTTCGAACTAGTGCTGTGTTTAGATTTAGTGTATTTTGTTACAAGTGTGTTTAAATGAACAAAGTTTATTTTAAAACATCTACAGTTTTCGAGCCCGTGCACGTAGCATTACTATAGGTACCATGACCGTGATGATTTTCAAATATTCTCTTGTGAGAACGATGGAAGGTTGTGTTGCACAAAGCGTGATTAACAAGACCCCCTTTCTTTTAAGCGTTCTTCATTGATGCCAGGAGGTCTGGTTATACACGCTGTACAACTGGGTCTTATACCGATAGTTTATTTTTAGATACATGTGTCTAAAAATGTCACCACAACCGCTCCTCTATAAATAGAAACACCCATATTAACAGAGTTTAAAATTCATAATCATCTCCTCTGTACATTACACGAGATTAAGGACCTATGCTAGGTGCAATTCGAAACTACTGTTTGACAAGCAAATACTTAACGTTGCAAAAAAAAGGCAAACTAACACCGAACTCTATAAAATATGAAACATCAGAGAACGGGCATGTGGCATATTCCCTTTAGAAAAATTGTTATTTGTATTTCTTCGTAGGCATGCGCAGCAGAATGTCAAAATGTCATAACAAGCAACGAAGCGAACAATTGATGCTACCGTTAAGTGTAAAAATGTAAACAATGCAACTTAACCTAGAAAAAAACAGCTTGATAACTTAACACATGGCATCGCAAATGACATTGACTGTTCTCCGATAATGGATAGCGCAAGCGCCTTAAGAAACTGCGCAGATTTCAATTGGCAACAGATTTGAAAGGCTTCTGATGTTTCATATTTTATAGAGTTCGGTGCAAACTAACGCTTAGGCTTCATTTGTTTTAAATTTAAAAATTCGTTCATGACTATGAAATTTATGTTAATACTTATAATAAGTTTTTGAGGTATAGATATGGACTCCAAATTTCATCTTAACTTAAATGATAGTTATACTTTAATTCGCTCAATTCTTGCCTTGAGAGATTCAAGACTGTAGCAATATTATTATTATTATTATTATTACTTTAATTAAATATTTGGTATCCAACGTGTATAGCTATTACATTTTCCCAGCCTACTATCTCTACAAATTATTATTTACACTTGCCAGTTGCCACTGATGTTTTTGCTTCTCAGTCCATGGACGTCAGATTGTGCTGAAATTATTCTTTATGAATTCATACCTAATTACTTAAGTTATAGCCATAAATAGTGCACTTCATACCTTTAATCTTCTCATTCTTCTTTATTTTTTGCATCGTTATCTTTTCTTATACATGTGCTTCTATGTGTTCTATGTTCTTTTTAACATTTTTTCTTAAGTATGTATTTAAATTTAATTTCTACATTTTGTATTACTCAAAGAATTAAATATTATGTTGCACTATTTGTGAATACATACGTTGGGGTCGTCCCATTTTGTATTTTCTAATTTCAAATAAGTAATTAAAAAAATAAAATATATACAAAGACGACGAATAACTCTAAAATACCACAACTGAATTTTAAATAATACTCATACTTATTAGTAGGTATATATACAATCTGTTGACACACAAATCTAAACTGAAGTATTGGATTTTGTATTCCAAACTGCAAAACCAACCATGTCCATCATCTAATTCAATAAAAGCAGCATACTAATATGCTACAAGAAAGTGCAGGTGGTATAAAGCCACAGTAGGTATGTATGATGTATGTTTGTGCAAGGTGTAAAGTCTACTTCGAGATAGATTACTTCTAGGTTTACCAAAAATTACATTTATTATTTATTTTTTATTGGAGCTATTTTAGTTATAAACAATAAAAAAATATTTTTAGTTTGTATATAATATAATGCTGGGCCATAATGGATGAGGTCAGCATGAAAAATGAATAAACTTCTCATATATACTGAATTTCATTAAAAATATACCTGTAGCAATAAGATGAGTTAAAGGAACTTGTTCTACCGTCCATCCATCTTTGTAGAAATGATATGGAGCATCAAAATGTGTACCTCCATGCTCACCAGCACAGAATTCATTCATGGCATACCTAAAAACTTCACTAAAGGCATTGTTTTCACCATATACTTGGTAAACTACCAATGGCCATTAATAACAACTTCTGCAATCTTTTTCGTATAAGAAAATGGCCTCACACCTTTCCAATAAACAGTGTCATTATCGAAGTTCCATGACAAATCTAATAGTTCTTGCAGTTCCCCATTATTTTGAACAACACTCAGAATTAGAAACACACACAGCAGTATGAAGTTCTTCATGGCTTGAAGGCTTTCAAATGAATGACTCAATGCTTGTAAAGTGATAGTTTATCTTCAGTTAGAGTTCAGTAAATAATAATATATTTTGAAATGCATGATTAGGATGTTATCAGCAATAATTATGCTGTTCCTTTTATACTTAGTTTCGTATATACTTGGTTATGGCAGTGCTTTCATGCTGACACTTCAGGAAGTACACTGTCTTGATAATCTTGTGTGAAAGTGATTATTAGAACAAGCTTTACAAGTTTACAAAAATTCGTTTTCAACAAATTTGGTAAAAACCTTTTGAATAGCTTGATTTACTAAAAACAAAAATTCTAGCATTCATATAGCACACCTAAATTTGGTGCATATAGGCTAAATACGAGTATAATAAAAGGTCCCTTCATGTGTTGAGGAATATAACAGTTGATAACAGAGCTGTGTGGTATGGACCAAAATAGGTAAAGGTAATATATGTTTGTTTCTTTGATAGATGAGGGAAGATTTAACGATTTAAGTATTATAAATCCTCATGTTGAATTAATCGTATCAAGCTCTTTCTCGAAAATTGTAGTTTTATGTAGTAGGTATCAGACCATATACCATTTTTCTTTGAAAAATGATTTTAACATAACTATATACATACTTCTTTTTTGTTAAATGTCCTGTATAATATATATAGGTATGTATTAATATATGCATATGCCAATCAAGATTGTATTCCAACATTCTAGGAAGCTGATAGAATTTATTAAAATAACTGCTGTTTGCTGTATTAACTTTGATTAGGTATGGCTTAATCTTCAAGTTAAAAAAAATGCAGGCAAATAATTAAAAAAATGTTAGATTTCTTATCTATAGTGGCAGACACTAATAAAACTCAACACACATTAGTACACTTACCTACTAGCCTCTACTACAATAAGGCACTTACTATGGGATTTTTTAAGAGACATAAAGGTAACATATTTGTATTTATTAATCAGGTATAATAAGAAGTAATTTTAGCTGTAGTAGAGAATTTAAACCGCAAGTTATCAGTATCAAAAAGTATATTAGTTTTTCCTTTTTGCGTTATCCAGGCAAATTTGCTAAAATAACAAGACTGTTTAAGAATAATGGTTTAAAAAAACGATATTTGAAAGGTTTTGTTAAGTCTTATAGGCCCCGTTGCACAAAGCGTGGTCAACCAGACACCCTGGTTAACACGCGGTCAACGAGCAGTTGTCATGGAAACGGTTCTTTTTAAGCGTTCTTCATTGGTGCTGCCTATGACAACGGCTGGTTAACCGCGTGTTAACCAGGGGGTCTGGTTAACCACGCTTTGTGCAACGGGGCCATAGTGCCGTAGTGCAGGCTGGTTCATCCTGAATGGCGCTACGTGTTCCCTTTTGAAAGTGTGGGCATGGAGGGTAAGGGGGGGTTACGCATGTTTCCACGGTCAGATGGCGCTAATCAGCATATAATTTTATTGCACTCAAGTGGTAATTTGATGGTAGGGAACGACAATATCAACTGAAATCCCACAACTGACACCGGTGACAGTTGCTCCATTGTCCATTGCGTATACGTCCGCGATTGCGTGTTGCGCTTGCGTCCTCTCCATTTTCGTGTTTTTGTTTGTGATGGTTATTGTTATGTTTTGAACTTTTATGTTTTTATAGACGTTTGTGATGGTGGAATCAATTTTAGTTTAATAGTCACCTGCAGTAACAGGTAAGTAGAATTGAGAAAAACATTATTATAGGTACTTATAAAAATTATTTTAGGCTGTTTCTACCTGCCCTTTTTTTGTATAATACCTAGTTAGGCGTGGACATTTTCAGTTCAAGCGGTAAATGTAAGTACCAATTAATAAATAGCAAACTAATTATTTGATTAATGCCAGATTATAATGGAGTCGGACAAAGGCCAGTGACAGGTTGTAAGGTGAAGCAAAAGCCGATATTCAGGTTTCCAAACCCAAGAAGAGGGGACATGTGCAGCAAGTGGAAACAAGCAATAAACAATCCTAGCTTTAAGGATTTATCTCATGAACATCTTTACAGAATTGGGTATTTAACAATTATAACGAATAAATCCTAATGTGCTGATGTGTAGTAGCAAATTATCAAAATGGTAAATAATTACTGTAACCCATAACTTGTAACTTACTAACTTACATCGCAGGCTGTTGTACTTGATTTACTGGTCTTATAATGTAAATTACTTCTTCATTAATTAATTTAAAAAGTGTATTTAAAGACGATGCAATTGGTGTAGGTTATTAGTATGTTCTTTGATTTCTAATTACATTTCTGGTTGCTGGATAAGAAGATAGTTTAAATATTGGAGTTGTAAAACCATAAAAACAAATTATTATTATTACATATCTAAACTCTTCAGTTTTGTTTTTAAAAAGTCACTTTCAGTTATATGAATATTATTCAAATGCTCTTACACTCATATTTTTTAGAATGTTTTGTCAATGTTAACATTAGTTACTTCAGCTTACTGTATTGTTACCGTTTCTGTTAAGTATTTAACTACAAGTGGTTCGATACGTAGTTAATTTACTTTTCATGTATTTAAATACTCATTTAAATTTTTCTGTAGTATTAATGATTCAATTTCAGTAGTTACATTTTTCTTAATATTTACCTACAATATTTAAATACATTTTAAAAACTTTGAACAACACTGGTTATAAAGGTGAACCACTATAACTGACACTGTTTGTCATTTGTATTGTTCTAAGTTATCGGTACTATTGTTTAGAGTGTACTTTTTATTGTAAATCTACTTTTGAATGATAAGCCATACTTTTGTTTAAGGCAATATCAAAAATTAATAGGACAGTTTTTAATTTAGCTCTTTATTTGTTCATATATTTTTGATATTGTCTGCATTGCTTGTTACAAATGAACTATGTTCACAACACAAATTTCCAATCAATATTTATTCACTAGTTTATAGTTAATGCGAAAACTGTATTAATATACTTTAACTTTTAATTGTTCTTTCATTTATAATTATATTTGTTAGGTTGTTCGCACCTTTCCAAGTGAAATTTCATTGTATTCAATGTATACATTGTATTCAATGAAATTTTATTTGGAAAAGTTCGAATGATCTAGCAAAAACCACCTTTAATACCGAAAATAATGATCCTAGATATTCAAATTTGGCGCTAATTTACGCATGTTTCGACGCACAGATGGCGCGACCACGAAAATGATGTTGGGACAGGACAGAAGCATTGGCCTTTTCTTTCTATTAAAGTGTTATTTTATGCCGTAGTGCCTTAGTTTAACCACCAATCATAGAAAAAGTTAGATAGAAGTGAAACTATCGTTGTCTTCATCCGTTCAAAGTTGGTGGCGCCATCTCGTGGTCGCCATATGAACTAACTGCGAACCCGCGCGATTTGAATGCTCCCCCAAATCCTTTGATTTTTATATTATTTTCCGTATTCTTTGTAAATATTCACAACAATAGTTCCTAACATGATTAMTGTTAGAAACTACTGTTTGTGAATATTTACAAAGAACATACTTATGTACAGGGTATGAGAATGAAAGACAAATTGTACTATAACAAATAATTTATCAAATAAAATAACAACATAATAACAACCATAGACATGTTTTAGAACCAATATTCACTACAATCTAAGAAAAACTACTCATATGCAATAAAAACTGTTACACCAGTTGCTGCATTAGCAACAGTGTCTATTTACATACAGAATAATATCAAAGTTTGTGCAAAACACTTTGGTTATATATCATACAATTTACACCAACAATATAATAATTAATCAGATTACTTCTGAATGACTCTAAAATCATATAACAGGTATCCTGAATTTTTAAGACAGAATGCACAATCTCACTACCTGCAAAATGTGTACATCACATTTCCACAAAGTAATTTACAATTACACAACAATAAGTTTGCAGTGGTGGGTAAGATTTTTAACACTTACATAACATAACATATTAATTATTGATAATAACTAAGGCTCTATTTCTCAGTTTGAGTTTAAGTCAAACACAAATCTAAAGTGGATTTGAACTTTGCTATGTACTTATGAATGTATACAATTTCCACAAGGAATGTCATAAACTAAAAGGGTTCCTTTACATTAGCCATAATATTTTCAGTGACCATCATGTTATATAATATTATGAGACGGATATAAAAAAAATAGTAACATATAACTTAAGACGGACTTAGCGGCAGCAACTAATTTAAAAATAAGGCTTCACAAAAATGTATATGTTCTATAAAGTTTACAATTTAATGCATTATCCATAACATTAATTAAAGTAATAAACAAATATTTTTTCAGAAGACATTATTTATACAAAGACTGATAAAAAAATTATTAATCTGCCATCTACTCCTGCGTACTTTGTCAAAGAAACTCTAAAAAGTGTCTGTTATGAGTTTAAACAAATTTTCAAAATAAATAAACAAATAACCAAGGAAGAGATGATATAAACAACGTGACAACCTGATAAGATCTAAGCAGATCAAAATAATCTATACTCAAACGGCACACATTTCAAACCATTCGGTTTCTGTTTGTGCACTAAACAAGCTAGATGTCACTGCAGCAAATTAATTTAATTATTAAAATGCATTAATGTCAAAAAGATTTCTCTACGAAGATATAGAAAGCTGTCTTAGAAATATAACCATATAGGCACAAGGTTGTTATTTCAGATTATCTAAATTTAGTTGGAAGTAAATGAAATGTTTTATTTTTTTAGAGGACCTACTTAATTATAGTGGCAAAGCATAAAAGTAGTGTTAATTTGCATGTTATGTATATAAACTTCAACAATTACAAATAAAAAAAATAAGTATTTATGGCAAGTCCGTAACAGCTAATATAACGTTTATTTATTACATGAATTTCCGTCGCAATGGATCTTGATTATCGACTTCACTCCCGAATACAATTATGAGATACGCATAAGTATGATATCTTACGAAAGCTGGGTTTTTATTTATTGCTTCAGAAAGCTTCGAAATGAAACTGCACTGACTTCGTCTGGTGGCTAACACCCTCTACTTTCTTTTAGTCCTACCTTTCCAAGCAATGCGGGATATTTAGATCCTGTAACAAAAAGAAAAACATAAATAAAAGTACTTCTGTTGTTACAGAACATCTCACGTTTTGTTGGAGAGTCCCCTCTTGAACAAATCACCCTTTTCCAAAAGATCAACGCTAATGCCTCCTCTCTGTATTTGTCTTCTCGGGCTGCTTGATTCCAAATCAATAGACGTTTTTACTCCTTCTATAAATAAGCTTGTATAGAAACAATATTATCTTTCTTACAATTCATATTACCAGAAAATAAAGAAGAGCGACTTGAACTTATTCAATTATTCACAATGGTTCTCCAATGAAGACATCCGTCTAACTGTTTTTTCGATTGAGGAAACGAAATATGGGCTTTTGTTTCGACATCCTGGCACTGAACAAACACCGCAATGTGTACTCATTTTCTGATAATCTACTGAAATCAATCACATTTAGGTTACGATTAATTACTCACAGATTTGCTTACGTCTAATAGAGATCGGCATTTTACAATCCAAATATCACCTCTAATTCACTGGTTGCTGCCAATAACTATAATTAAACACTTAAGATTGAAACTTAGCACTAAAAATTGTCCAAAAACCCTTGATACTGAGTAAACAAGCACAAATTCAAATCATCTAACCGTTAATATGCAGTCAAGCGTCAGTTCTTTGCTGTCACTGCGTTGTCAAGGTAGTCATTTCTATCGATAATATCAGTAACTGCATAATGAAAACCAGTTGGACTAGCGACACCTACCGACCGCCATATGAACAAAATCAGCAAAATTTAAACCTGGCGCCATAAAGTTTGGACCGAAAACGCCGACCCAGTTTCCCAGCCCTGCCACCAATTAACTAGCAGTTCAGGTTCAAGCAACAAGCAGCAAGATGATGAGGAAGTCACAAATACTGGATTTTCACGGTTGCCATCTGTCAACAGTGCGTAGTGCCAGTTGACATTGACACTTGTGATGTGCTGATGTGACAGATTCCTTTTGTAGTGACTACCCATGTACCCATAAAAAAAAGAAAATAACTATAAAAAAACAAGCAGTCGTCTTAAAAATTAAAATATGTCTGCACCAAGATCGTTGCCTCAGAGCAAAGAAGCATTACTGAAATCATACAGAACAAGATTAAAAGACGACGTGAAAAGCATGTTAGAAAATTTCGAAGGTAAAACTTCAATACCTAACCCCAATCTTCAACTGATTTGAATGAAGTTTATTTTTGTTACAGAAATCGTAAAGCTAGCAAAAGGGGAACATGATAGTCAGTTGTCTCGTATGACGCAATGTGAGCAAGACACATTTGAAATGCATGTGCGTGCTGCTAATATAGTACGTGCCGGGGAGTCTTTAATGAAATTAGTATCAGATATCAAGCAGTACCTAATTCTGAATGATTTTCCTTCTGTCAATGAAGCAATAACTCAAAATTCTAAACTGTTTAGGTGAGAACGTTGTTTTTACAATATTTTAGTCGCTATGGAGAATACGTAACTCCCTTTAATATTTGTTTATTTATTATACATCATACGTTTCTATGTACCTTTGCTAGCAATGTCTATCACTTCCTTTCTGGTAATTATGCAGTATACCGCACCTATGCAATGCTATGCGGCACGCAAGAAACTACCTTAACGCGTCACAAATTGCGTGGTAAGAAAAACAATCCTGAAATCTGCTTGAAAACACATTCGCGTAGGAAGACCAGATATAAAAGAACATGTGACATCGCATTGCATACAGAAGAACACTGCATTTTGTAAAGCAGTTTTGAGTATAAATACTTTTTTTTTCAAAAACTAGACAAGATTAAGAAACTACAGATTCGTGTTCAGGGGACCGTGCCATAGCTGTAAGAAAAATTTTGTATAATTTGGCAAAGCTCCGGTACTCTGCATAATTACCTAAATTTTTCTAAAAACGCTCTTAGCCATAACCGAAAATTACTAAGATATGATGTAAAATATGATGCCTATCTAAAATCATTTCCAAAAATTAGCTGAAAATTCATGAGTTGCGTGTTCTCAATAATTAACAGAGTTTTATATAATTTCTGTTTTGCAGGACTAAACAAGCAGAGTGTGATCAGAAACTTATGTCTTTAAGAGATGATGTTGCAGCAGATTTGTATGATTTAGAAGAGGAATATTATAATAGTATAAATAAATAATATTAATGCATCACAGATCTCTTAAATTCATTGTTTAACATTCGATTTGGTGAAATTTAATTTCGCTTAGAGCAGACCAACAAATACATGTGGTACACAGCTTCTTAATTGTTATAATACGATAAGCGTTGTTATTATACGGTAATTTTATACTTATGACGATAAACTGAATGGTTGGTATTTATAATTTTATAACTTAAAATGAAAATAAAACTTAATGTTTAACAAGTAAAAACGAAATTGTGTCAAATTGTGCATAACTTTTGCAAAAATTAAACACAACATAGGGCGCCACCTATCGGTAATACGTTAAAGCTTGAATTCGCCTGCAAAAACAGGGAAGCTTCCGAATCGTTTGTTCGGCAGCCTGAGTGGATATTCTTAATCTACACATAATGATGTACAGTAACACACATGAGCCATATTATGTTAACTGTTAACAGTAGCTTTGTTAGCTCAGAATAACCCAACTTAAAGCAAATTGTAAAATTGTATCCTTATTAAGTCCGCCCTTTAAAGTTATTTTTTTATATCTTTTTATTCCAGCCCTCTTGTATTTTAAACTATTTTATTCCAATTTGGTACAGTGGCATACCTAATTTGTCCAGCTAAGACAGAATATTTATAATTTGAATCAATCGCAGAGGATGCTCACGACGCTTCTTTATTACTTTGTTTTTGCAATATCGTTTTGTAGTATAGATCAACTTTTGTAGATTTTGTGGAACTGGGTTCTAAAATGATGAGTTATTTGTTTGTTTAGCTATGTTTCGGCCCTTCTTGTTGGGCCAGATGAACAGTTAAGACAAAGCAAATAAAAACAACACGCTTTGGAACCTAGTCCCACGATATCTACAAAACCATACACTATAATTTGGTGTGCAGCAAATAATCGTTTATGATACCAGAAACAAGTTTTCAATAACAAGTAATAACAAAACAAATTAATTGAAAAACAGTGTTAGTCAAAAATATGGAATAAGAGGGTTATTTCTGTAAATATGAACGTGACAGGAAAATGTTAACTGTTGTGTATTCATGAGGAGAAACAATTTTATGTAACTGTACTTCCCAAGTTTATCACATAATAATAATAATAACAATGATCTTTATTTCCAATGGACCATAGATGGACATTTTAATAGTTACATATTAAAGAAAAGAAATTTGCAGCAATTAGATGGCATTTCTTGAATTTCGTGTCTGATCCAAGAGAAAAAAATCCTATAGACTTAAATCAGGCGACCTAGCAACAACTTTCCAAAATTCTATCCACCGACCAGGGAAGACATTATCCAGATACAGCAAGCGAACATTAACTCCTAAATTGACTGAGATACAATAGATACAATATTATCACACAGTAAGTTCAAGTAAACAACTGATATGACATTTTAGAAACAAATTAGAATATTGTTCATTGGTCTGGAGCCCCCATTATGACAATCATGTAAATGCCCTGGAAAGAGTTCAACGAAGGTTTTTGAAATATTTGTATTTTGTTAAATATCACGCTTATCCTGTACAAAACTACCCACAATGTGTTTTACTTGCAACCTTTTCTCAATCTGCGTTAGCCGATAGAAGATGCTACTCTTCTGTTTTGTTTTTGTATAAGTTAGTTGATGGCACTTTTGTATCTCAACCATTGTTACAGATGCTAAAATTTCAGATCCCGCGACCAGCTAGTAGATACACTACTCTGTTTAGCTATGAAGTCACTAGTACCATGCACCACTTTAATTCTCCACTATATACTGCTGTGAGAAACTATAATAAGTACAACCAAACCCTTGACCTGTTTTGTGGTAGCAGCTTAACATTTAAGAAAATTTCTAAAAGTGTAATAACTGGTATTCCATAGTGTTTATTCCTTGAATTCCACTCTGACTTTATGTACTTTTTTTTTCATTATTGTCTTTGTTATACATAAATTCATTCATTTTTTGTATTCTTTGAATTATAGAATTTAATTCAATTTGTGCATACATGAACATTTTTGCTGACTGTTTCTGTTTTTTGTATTTATCCTGTAATTGGACTTAGTTGTCTGCTGGATAATAAAGTATTATTATTATTATTATTATTATTTTCATTTATGAAGTATACATAATTTCTGAGGATACTGTGTATGCTGTTCCATACTAGCGACAGTTATATCTGTTTAGTAATCCATAAAGGCAAAAAGTGGCTTTGACAAAATAAAATGTTTGCAAAATTTAGATTATTACTGGCTATGTCGATTATCATCACACAAAACTGCATTTTTCTGTCATGATCATCTTCATGAGGATGTAATTTGTAGTGTTTGTGAATGCTCTTTTTTAATACTATCACTACCGACAATTTACTATTATTGTGTAAAGCAAGTTGGGTGGTTGACATAGATGAGTTATCCACAATACTGTGGATTGGACACTAGGATCAGAGCATGTCTCTATTATTTAATTCTAGTTTTTCCTCTTCGATGGACCTAGTTTTGTCCAAAATGTCGTCCTTTAAGATGATAGGTGAGTTTTCCAGAATGTCCGAGATGAGGGTGAACAATTCTCCGTTTAGTTCATTTTCTGGAACATCATATGAGATGGGTGGGTAATTCATACCAAATGCCAGCCCTTTGGTGGGAACAAAGGACCACTCTGTCCGTTAGTTCTCTAACCTAATGGCTTCTCCTTTTCCCATGCATAATACACATGGTTATTTATTGGTACTGGCAAAAGTACAGTTAGATGTGTGGTATTAAAAAATAGTCTTAAGGCAGTTTTTCTATTGCAATTTCAAGAGATCCACAAATTCTACAATAATGGGAAGAGAGGGGTCACTTTGGTGTCTTTTGAGAACCCGGGGTGGTTCATTTGGGGGGGGAAGGTTTCGAATAATATACTGGGTCTTCAGATACATAAATGATATTGAAAATGCTAGAATAAAGAAATTCTGCTCAAAACCTTATAATTTGAAAAATTGGTCAAAATTTAGAAAGGTTTATCTCCGAAAAAAAAGAACCAAAACTGAAAAAGGGTAAAAAATTTGGAGGTTTTCTGTATTTTTGACAATGACGCGGTTATCTAATAATAATATTTAATATCAAATTGCATCCCATAATAAACCCTCTTTTTAGCAATATCGCATTTGTTTGTGGTATCTACCCAAATTGGTTACCTACTTAAAATTGATAATCTTGGCAATGATCTATTCTTGCCTGCTGTTAGTGCCAAGGATTTACATATGGCTTGAGGTGGTAGTTTTAATATTATTCCTATTACTCATTGCAAGTATGCTAGTGATTGTACTAATAGGGCCATCAATATAAAAATGTGAGATGCTTGATTATGATGAGCCCATTTATCATAGTAAATAAATTTTGAAAATGCCAGCCGATGTTGGCAATACAGCTATTTTAATTTATTTCGCTGAAGAAGTCGAGTTCAGTGCCAGTCGAAACCAACTAAATGTTAAACATATTTCTGTTGGAACAAATAAAATGAGCATCCAGGTAGAATGTAAACTGCTCATTACCATTGTCATTTCTTCATTTTGCACACAGAACAAATATTTCCTATGCAAAATTCAATTGCTTCTTTTTTCCCAATTGTTGAGTTTCGAGATTTATTGACATTTAAATCATACATTTATGAAGACAAGGCCCATAATTTACATGCATTAAAGCAAGCAATCCATGAGCATGATGGAAAAGTGGCTGGCAATTTTTATTAATGTTTTCAATAATGGATGATGAACTCAGACATCTCATACCAGATATGATTTTTCTTTCTCAGAAATACCATATTGTAACATTCTGCATCATAAATTATAGTCGTCAATTCTTTGTTTTGTATAACTAAAATCAACTATCATTATTAGGTCCTGAAGAGGAATCTGTACTACCCCTTAAAACATTATTTCTCTCATTGCAAGAAAAGTGACGGCACTGGCGCTATACACTTAAATTAGAAATTTTCGATCATGCAGCCCGAGCCTCTCCGTATGAATCAAACGCAGTGAAATTTACTGGGACTGTATGGCACTAACAACTGGCAGTTAGCGGGAGTGGTAGGAGAACACATTTGCCAGAATTCCATGTATTATTATCATTATTTGATGTCACCCAAATAATAATTCATAAACATCGCAAAATTTTGCCAACAGCTAGATAAAGAATGAAACTGCATGGATTACTGAATAAAAATTAAAAACGTCTTCGTAAAAAGCATG
The DNA here is from genome assembly GCA_025024175.1 of Rhyzopertha dominica. Classification (NCBI taxonomy): domain Eukaryota; kingdom Metazoa; phylum Arthropoda; class Insecta; order Coleoptera; family Bostrichidae; genus Rhyzopertha; species Rhyzopertha dominica. Next base: position 16,075,509 of record QCXZ01000137.1, read on the forward strand.
TAAACTTGAGCGTTTTCTTAATATTATTCGTTTTTAAATAGATTTATAATTAAAATAAAGCTGTCATTTAAAAATTGGTTCAGTGACTCCACAGTTTAAACCTTTGTCTTTACAATGAGACAAAGATATAAACAAAATATTGAAAAATAAGGCCTGTACGATTAATTTAGCAGAGCTTGTTTTCGAACCCCAGACCAGCGTCCAGACCCCTCTGAATGACAAGTATGTGTGTTAGAAAGGTTGTTTATTAAATAGTTATACACCAATGATCTGATTATGAAAGCACATCTGTTTGGTTATTCTGTCAAAATGTAGCTGGTGCTTATGATTAAGATCACGTTTTCTTATTATACGGCCATCTGMTGTAGTTACAATGCGTGCTTTGCATCTACACTTGTAGTAATCTACACAAATCCAAAATATTTTGTCTGCTTTTTGTTGATTTGCATAGAACTTACATCCACCATTCACAAGACAGTTCTTGCCTCTTCGGGTTTTAATAAATGTTGCTCTTTCACCTAAAAGGAAGAAATATATTAGATAGAAGTATTGTGTTAAAAAGTAATAATTGATAACACATATATGCATTAAAACAATTGTTTATTTTTTATGCCCTTGAATGGCAAGTAGAAGGTAGGGCATGTAAATAGTATTCACCTAACGTAATTTTTAGTTTATTTTACATAAGGTTCTGATTTGCATATAACCTTGTTAGTGTTAAATTTACTTTATAAAATGCTCAATTACAATTAATATCTTCAATTGACTTGTTTGAAGGCGTTAATGAAACATTTTTTCAATAATATAATAATTATAACACTTGGTAATGTTTCATTTTTTATTGAGTTTAAGCTCTTACATATTTCGGCATATTAGGCTTTTCTCCTTGATTATAATAAACTCAATGCTTTTCTCAAAGAGTTTACAAACAAAACTGTTGCTTAAAGTTAATTACTTAAAAGAGAAGCACGTCTTAAATATAAATTTCATAAAAGTATTTATGTACAGTTTTAAATACATTAGTAATGTATTTACAATTATTTAACTACATCATTTATGGGAAAATAATAAAAGTTGTAGATTTTCACAAAAAAATATAGCTGCTTGMTTGATGTATTATGACATCAAATGTTTCACATTTTCGCGTTTCATGGCCCTCAGCAATTGTAGTGTTGTTTTAAGCATTTGTTGTCCAGGAGTTTGTTAGCATCAGGCAGCAAGCAAAATTGTGGCAAAATTCATTACTAACCTGTACCAACGAATTTTCAAAATTAGTTGCAACAATATAATATACTTGCTAAAAGCAAAGCCATAAGAACATCCAATCAATAAGCACATGGTTTTCTGATAAGAATTAATTATAATAAGAATGAAACGCAAAATATTATAGGTAAATTTTGTCATAAATAAATGAAGAAAATAAAGTACGATATGTAAATGTCAATTTAGCATAATACATGATTCATGACTTTCTGAATAAATGGAAATTATCAAAGAAGCAAAGTAAATAATACTAAGTTAAATGAAACAAACAGAAATTACAAATATTGTTAAATGTCTATATTTTCAAATGATATATGCATGGAAATACGAAACACTCAATCTGGATACAAAACGTCTAACAATTGATATCTGAAGTATCAAACAATAAGTGAATAAAGACAGGTAGGTAGTTTTTTGGTTTGTGATTAAAAAATTATAATTTTGATAGTGGATTTAATAACAAATAAGGTTTAAAAAACAAGTGTAGATTAGGGTTTCCTAAGTGGAGCATAGGTCACTAAGTTATAAAAATTCTCAAAGTAATTAGTAAAAAAGGCGGAATTGTAAAACTGGAAAATACATAATAGTGCTAACTACTACTGCCAATAAATAAGGGCGTTCACCAATAAATAGGAAAAAACGTTAATCTTTTTATTTGCAGTAAATTATAATAAAATATTGCAGTAATAGTAAGCTATATAAAATTATACAAATACAAGAAAAACAAAAAATAACACTCGTCAGAAGTCATTAAGAAAAAATTATTTTTAAATAATCAATAAACCTGTGTATCAGGACATATGGCAACTCTAATGTATGTACATACATTCAATTCAATTGGTAGTGATGGACAGTGTAATTAAATAGAATTCAAAAGATGAAGAACCAACCTGTTTGTATTCCAGAACTCCCACACATCAACTATGATCAATTAAAGATATATAAGGTGAGTAATATATACTTTGCTAGAAACTGTGTCATGATAGGTCTTACCTTTAAAGAAACTGAAAATCGAATATCCCACCAGAGCTTCACAAAACGTTCACTTCCATAATAGCATAAGTCAAGTATATATAATAATGTAAAAACGATGCAATAAATTATATTGGAAGTTTTAACATCAGTAAAACTACTTGGACATGGTGTTTTCAAGAAAAAGCTCCGTCTTTAATATAAACTGTCATCTTTTGCTTACAAGTATAAATTCTGTTACAATAGGTCTTATAATTTTCGCAAGTCTGATCTTCATTTTTGTACAATTTAATTGCTTATAGAGACTGGCATTATCTCAGTGCTTATAATGACATAAATCATCTCTGTGCCAACTTTTACATGGAACTCTATAAGCTGTTTGATATCTGTGTTCCTCGGCCATCATGTATCGGCGTTAGAAAACGCCCACCTTGGTTTACACAAGAAATTATAAAACACCTAAAATTGAAGAACACAACAGATAAAAACTGAAATTAAACAGTCCTGTCAGAGAAACTCCCAATATAAGCAGTGAAACTATTTATGATGGGGTGATTCTTGACTTTCCTGACTCCTGAGTCTATTATACTTAATGGTTTTACTGATTTTTTTAGTCATCCTGCATTATTGTGTTTCTCCTTTTGTGTTTTGATAGTTATTATAATGCAATAGCAACTATTTACTTGTTGACTATTTTGATGAAGCTGATGTTTTGTCTGTTCCAAAGAATATTAAGCCGAAAAAGACCACAGGACCTGATGGGAGCCAAGCTTTTCTATTACATGACTGTTCCCTGCACTGTCATATCCTCTAACTTTAATTTTCAATTATTGTTTTAGGACTTCGTACTTTCCTAATATAAGGAAACTTTTAGAAGTATGCCCAGTTTATAAGAAAGGAGATAAGCATAACGTTGCGAATTTTCGACTGACATCTATCACATGTAATTTTAACAAATTCTTCTTTTTGACAGAATTTACTGCCATGTAAGCACTAATATATGCTTTGAATAACATGATTTTGTTCTATGTTTTCAATTGTAACCAATGCAATTAATATCACATAATTTTTTTCAGAGTATATTAATAAAGGGACACAAACAGATGTAATATATATCGACTTTTCCAAAGCACTTGACAGAATTAACCATGGTTGCTTTTGAAAAAACTTGTAAAAGTTGACTTCCCGGTTCCGTTGGTAACGCTTTTGCAATCTTATTTGCTTAACAGAGAGCAATTTATGTATAATGGATTTATGTCGAGGAAGTTTTATGCCACTTCCGGGGTACCTCAGGGAAGCAATTTGGGACTGTCAGTGTTTATTCTCTTTGTCAATGACATAACTGAGGCTGTTGATGTCCCCTGCCTATTGTATGCTGATGACATGAAATTTTTTTATGAGATTAATAATAGTAGTCTATTCAGTCCCACGGAAAAAAGAATTTTAGGACACATTGTTGGATACAGATATACATATGATGATCAAGATCAAACACAACAGTATAGATATACAAAGCAAAATTAATTTTAAAATAACAATTTACGACAAGCGGAGATGAAGGCAGCCTTGTTATCAAATATGTCAAGGAAATTTTGATTCATATTATAACTACGACATMTACTAAGCAATGGGAATGGATAGKGCTGTAACATGCTTGTAGTGCTAATGAAARAGGTGCGTGAGTTATGTGATCCTCCATTAGTACATTAAACTTAACAMATTTCAAGAGCTCTGGACAATAAACAGTTCCATGTATTACGTCATACAAAAATAATAAGCCCGAAAATTGATGTCTTCTTACATACGCACCATGAACCTGTTCAAGCCTTCAGCGCTGCTGAAATTAGCAGTATTATGCACAAAAAAACCTATCTAAAGTTTGACCAGAAATACAGTACTGGATATCAATATTTGACAACATTTACGAGAATGTCACTACTTTCCATTTTTCAATATTTATACCAATTTGATTCCATAAACACCATGATTCTGAGGAATTTAAGCAACTTTGTAAAACTAGACAATCATTATTGTTGCTAACTGGATTTAATATCCTCGTGTCATCAGCATATGTGTAAACGGTACAGTGTGGACTTATACATTTAGTACTGTCATTAACATACATAATGAACAATAAATGCCCTAAATTGGACCCTTGACAAATCCCACAGTTAACAGGGAAGGTGAACAATTTCGTATTCTTTCATTCCACAAATTGTGTACAATTAGATAACGGAATTTAAAATATTTATCGGCTTATTATTTACGCCAAATTTTGCTAGTTTGTGCAGCAGCATTTTATGATTTACCTTGTCAAATGCTTTTGTTAAATCTGTATAATATAACATCTTCTTGAACGTTTTCATCTAAAAATGTTGAAATCTTCTGGGGAAAGCCGTATAAGTTAGTACAATTGACCTGTTTTTGACAAAGCCATGTTGATTATTAACAATAATTGTTGGTGCAATATAGTTATAAATTTCTGCTGCTACAATGCTCTCAAATATTTTAGCAAAATTAACTTCGATTGCAACTGGTCTGTAGTTAGTAATGTTGTCTTTGGGACCTGACTTGTAGACATGAGATATTTTTGTAATTTTCCAAGCATTGGGATAAACACGTTTTTTTAAGATTAGGTTGTACAAATGCACTAGCGGATCAGCCAAACGTGTTATACAGTCTCTAATAAAGAATTCCGGGATAGTATCCATGCCCATTACAAAATTACTTTTTAGTTTTTTCACTGCTGTTATAACATCTGATGAATTTATGACAAAGTTGTGGACTACATTTACACTTTGGAAATCAGTCTCATTAAGGATGTTGGCATTAAACAAGGGGTTGAAAACATCAACTGCATATCCATCAGCACCACTTCCATAATCCTGGACTACATCTGCACTATTAAAGACACTGCTGAAATGTTTAGCAAAATCATTCACAATGGCTTGCGTGCTGACCAGTTGTTTGTTGTTGTACTTCTTTGTAGTAAAGATGCAGCTATTTTTCTTCTTCAGTTTCATATAGGATCATATTTGCTTTGGGTCCTACGTAATCTTACTTTCCACTGTTAATATAAATTCTTTGTGGTCACTTATGACGTCATTTCTATTCTTTACACTCAAAGTTTAGCTAAATCTTTGTAACATTGCATCTTATGGTTCTTGAATATTTTGCATTAGTCGCAGAGCTTTATATTAGCAATAGTTTTTCTCTTTATCCAAGGTGCATAATTAGACGAGCAAGTTTTTTTCTTTGATATATGGCAGTCAAATAAAGCTAATATTTCTTCTTTAAGTAGAGAAGCCCCTGTTATGGGGTTATCAATGTCAAAGAAGTTCATCCAGTCTTTTGCTGCTAAGTCAGTATATATGTTCAGATAACCTCCTCTTTTGCTAAAAAAAATCATCAGTCTGCTGCATCAATATAGTAACTTCAATTAATAAGGTTGGACAAAAAGTATCTTCCTCCACTGAAGGAACTGATGATTACAATCGTTTGCATGCAAGTTTGGTTGCTTTACATTGTTGGTGTCAGAGCAGCAAACTTACACTTAATATTAGTAAATGCAGTTCAGTGACATTTAATAATAATAATAATAATAATTGTATGGTATTGTCTCCGTTGTATTTGATTCATGTAAACATCTTCGAATCCATTCAAAGACGATTTTTAAATTTTGTTTCTTTTAAACTGGACGGAACCTATCTTCCTATTGGTTCTGAACAGACACTCGTTTATAAGCCTAAGTAATCATCATGAGTAGCTTTCGATTGCACTTTTATTTAAGAAAATTAATAGCAAAATTGATGATGCTAAGCACCTAGCACCTCCTTGACATACTCTTGTATGCTCGTATTTTTTTTTAAAGCTGAATTAGTTTACTCGTGTTTTTTATCTTTTTGACTTTAGCTAAGTTACTTTCTTGTACATTTTTGCTGCTGTCTCTGCATGAAGCTTTCGTTTATATATGTTTTGATGTTTAAATAGCTTTTTGTACAATTTGTTGTGTGGCCTTTTCCTACCCTGTAATTAATTTGTACTGTTGGGTAGTGTAAATTTAAATAAATAAAGTAAATATATAAATCTGGTGACCACACCATATTACACATTTGTTATAGTGAGCTAGAAAGATTTTCCAGCATGCATGTTTTCATATTATGCACATTTTCTGATTTTATTTATAAACAACACAGTGGATCTTTAATCATTTTATTATATTAAAAACACATTGCTATCACAAATGTCAACATACTGTCAACAGTATGTTTTACATGTACTACATCTGCTATATACCGTCCGCACAGCTTAGGTTTAAATGCAGTCTGTGTAAAACAGCACAGGTTTTTTAGATATCCCAAAAGACATCAGTTTGAATACATGTCATTGCCATACAGATTCACTTTAATAGTTCAATTCTTTTTACAGTACTTTTGCCGCCGCCTTTGCAAATTAAACGTCTCATAACTCAAGATGACCATATCATTTTCTAGTATAGGAGTATGAGTGTGAACTCCATTCAAGATCAATGTTTGATCCCTTCCTATAATGCAGCGTGCTTTACAATAACCTGAGTCGTAGAGATGACATTTCCAGTAAGTGACATTGTTGGCACTTCTGTGTTTCACATACTTGTAGTCCTTGATCAAAATCTGTGGTAACTGCCGAGGTCCTCGAATGTATGTAACAAGCTCTGAAAAAGTATCACTCGGTTACAGAGTTTTTTAAGTAAAGTGCACACTTACTTTTAACATATTTGTGTTTTCAAAAAACAACATTTCATTGATGGATGAGAATTGGAAGATTTTTCAGTTTAATTTATTCCCAATTGAAAGTGCATTGAGCTAGCTTACTATATGCACAAATCTAATTAATTAAATTTGTGTAAGATTACTTGATTTGGGCAAGTTTCTCTTCTCTATTTTGAGTTAAAATCAAATCGCCAATTAAAAGCTAAACCAATCACATCCCTTACTTTAGGATGTTGTCATGGTTATCGGGTTAATTTTAGCTAACAGCAACATTAACAAAGAGAAGAGAAACCGACCGTCTATATTTAGCATACAACACTTTCACTTATATTTTTCCTTCTTATGGTAAATGCATCATTTCAACATTAAACTAATACTTTTGTGACAGTAAGTTCTATTATTAAAGCGATAACAATAACATTTACATTGTCAGTTTTAATTTAATAATATCACCCTTTTATATAAAACTGTATATACAGCTTCATATACAGTGTGTCAAGAAAAAATGGTCGCCCTCTATAATTTCTAAATTCTTTCTTCTGAAATAATAAAATAGATATAGATTCATATTTCAGTTAGTCTTTGTTTCCGTAGTAGTGTTACCAACTACACACAGCAAGTATTTTTAAATTATGAAAATCCATTTCAAAGTGTTAAAAAGGTGTCGTCAATTGTCTGAATGAATAGAAGCACAGTGAACAATCAATTCTTTAGATGACAAAAAAAGTTTAGGTTAAGCAAAACTTTAATTATGCATTTAACTGAAACTAAATCAAGTGTAGAAACAACGATAACTAGAGCAACTTAAGGACAATAACTTAAGCAATCATCACTACTGCAAATGTTCAAAATATTGTCTATTATGTACTTGACACAGAGACCCTTCTCAACGTTGCTTCTACAACATTAGTTATAGTAACTATTACCCCAAACAAAAAAAAATATAACAGTGTCAAGTCTGGTGACCTCGGTAGGTAACCGACTTCATCACTTGTACCAATCATTTAGATAATTTGCTACAATTATGTGATGGAGCGCCATCCTGCTGAAAGTATGTGTCTTATGACATTGGGCCGCAATCTTTTTAAAAATTTATATTTTTATTTGTAAAAATCCTAAAACGCACTGGGCATTTAAAGCCCTATCAGATATTAATTGTTCAACAGTGTGGGTACTAACAATACTCAGCATAAATAATTATGCAGCCTTAACAAACGGACACCTTCAATAGCTCCAGCATTTTGTTATTTTCATTAAAAAGTCTTCAGTTAGTAAACTTTTACTCATCTGCGATATTTAAAAAGTTAATTTTAATAACACAGTTCTCTAACGTAATCGTTTTGGAATAAGTGTTGGATTAATTTAGATGTCATTTATAACTAAGCTTCTTGGGTAATTCCTTGTCTTCTCTTTATTCACTAACATGTTATGCTCTATTTCTCCAAGTGGAGATTAGTAGAAGTATATGCCAGTTCAGTCTTTTCATTGGCAAGATCTAATTGCCCATTGTTAAATGGAACCCTTCAGAACTGTTAATCAATTTTAATTAAAAAAAAATTCTAGCTTTTTCCATAAAATTCTTGATAAAGATAGCAAATGGCAGTCGTCTTTTTAGAGTAATCTCCAAAAACAAGAAAAAAATTAGCTTTTTCGTTTTTCATATAATGTGCGGCCGTGGCTTATTCTTTTTTTTAACGAACATAAACAATAAAGCTCTTCAAAATGCATTATCAATTGTTTATTTAGCCCAAATATTCTTTTGTTTTATCGAAACTAGTGATGGGTTATTGTGTTATTTATTAAATCCAATGAAATGCAGTGTTCTATTAAAAAAATAACTTAGTAGCCACTATCAAAGGAACAAAGAATGTCATGAAGGAGTGTTGGAAACTGAAGTATGAGTTTTTATACCATCATCCCGTGACTATCACTGAAACAAGTCTTTTAGGCATTTTTCATTGGTGCTACCCGCTGCAACCGAAGGGGTCTAGCCCTATACCTCTTATTAGTAATTACTTTAGACAATAGCAATTCTGCTGTTTTTTTAATTAAACTGAAAGTCAAGTAAAACATGAACATGTATTTAAACCACACAAATATACAGCAAAGTACAAAAATATATATTTTATATCCGACTAGGTTACGTAACGATATTCACATAACACTTGCTGAATTTTTCACAGGCTTCTTTTGAATAAACTGGTTCATGGTTGTGCTGCAAGGGACCAAGTTGTAAATTGCGTCCGTAAGTTGAAACCCTGGCTTTGCACACCTTTTTGACATGAAGCAGACATCTCCATCTTGTTTTTCCAGATACTTTCTTTTCAAACAAAAACGAGTAGCCTTCGTACACTAACACTGGACGACTCTTACCGGCGTAAAAGTAAACCACACCTACACATATACATGCAATCAGTACACTGTTAAATTCAAATTACCAATTTTCTTAAATAAAAGGTTATATGGGCATCTCATAGGAATTAATTAACAAAGTGATGTGCAATAAAGCGAATCAGTTTCTCTGGTACTATTATGTACATATCAAGGACATAAATTTTCTCATGTATAGAAGTTTGGATAATGATGAACACTACTAATTGTGATTTAGTCATTATATCTACGATTAGAGAACATCAAACTACTAACTGAAAATCTTTCTTGATATATGTTTTTGATGTTATAAGTATTTATTTGTAGTTATAAGAAAAAATAAAAGATGTGGCAAAAGAACCTCCCAATTTTCTGTAAGTCCTTGTGAGCTTATGAAGAACAAGGAGATCACAGAAAGGCAGGTTAAGCTCGACAGGTACAGTAGATTGGGAAGTTTGTCTTAGCCAAAATTGTGTTGATCAAAGAGCTAACACCCTAAAAACCTACTTTACACAAAACTGTTCCATCATCAGTGCAACAAGCATTGCGTTCAGAGTCAAGGTATCATGCCCAGCGTGATCTCTGGATTTAAGTCCCAGAATTTTAAAATACACTTATGATAGTGTATTCAATAATGGAAATCACCTATGGATTGTCTATTTAAAACAATGTAAATTTAAATATCCAATGTTTCCTAGTAGAAATAAAATAAATCTTTTTAATTAAAATGGTATTTTTTTAATAAGCTTTAAAATTAGGAATGTTATTTTGCAGCACCCTGTATTTAATATTTTCTATGTACTCACTTGAACACTAAATTTCGAAGTTCTGTTCAACTGGTCCTCCACTTGAATTTATTATAGACAAGCACCGTTTGTAAAAAAATCTTTTTCTTAAAAAAAATGCTAACAATCTTGTTTACTGTTTGTGATTGGCTAAATTATTCATAAAGGACAAAAGCAGTGCTAGACAAACCGGTAACCAACTTTCACAATAATCTGCAATTTATATGGCTGTGTATTTGTGTTCCTTTCTGTAATTTATGTTGTCAACTGTAAGCAATTGCTGTATCATCTGCAATTTAATCATTTTACAGTTTGACGATTCCACGGTCAGAATTCAGAAGACTTGCTAATTCACTTTTAAATAAGTAACTTATATTAAACACCAACCAAAAGTAGCATGTGTAGCATATGACATTTTTGACTTTACTGAAGATGCCACATAATGGKTTTGCAAAATTCCTTCTAGCATGTGTTAAATGTTTGTGACGTTATCTTTGAACACGATTTAAAATGGCTAAATCGTAAAAGCTGTGTGGAAAAAAAAAACATCTCTAAGTACCATAGCTGTAGATTAAAAGAATTGTACACATATATATTTTTATTAATTTGTAGGTACTACGCTGTAACAATATTAGTTTGCAGAGTGTTTCTATTTTGCACTTACGGATGTTGCAAAGAACAAAAATGCTTATTACCTTCCTCTTCAGCATAATTTGAACAAAATGTCCCATTTTCAATTTCCTCATAGGGTATTCCACTTACATTTGGTCCTATTGAGATAGGGTTTTCGCAAATGCAAACACTTTTTGGGGTATAATCAGGAGAAATAAAAAGATACTGTAATTTTTTGTATTTTCTGGGTTATAGTCCAAAAACAGAATCTGCTTATTGTCGTTGCCGTCTATAGCAACTACGAGTTTGATTTTATCAAAATCATTATGGTAAACCTGTAAATTTTCGTAATAGAATACAATGGCATGCTCCAATTTTCAAAGAAAGTGTTTATTTCTGGTATACTGATTAAAGTTTCCTTTTATTAGAGGGCTATAAAAAAATTGAAAAGAGCTATATTGTGGGTTTAATAAGTAAATATTAAATATTTCCAAATGCCAAAAGGTAAATGAATTTGTACGAAGTTAAAACAAATGGTAGTGAATACCTTTTTGAAGGCAGCTTTCTAATACAGATTATCCAAAATAATTTCATGTTCCTATGAAAGAGGGCATGTAGAAAAATGCCGAAATCAGAAAAACCTACAAAAACTACATTACAGATGGATAGATGAAGAATCAAGAGTTACTCAAGGAAATCTACAGATGACAGGACCAAGGATAATTGCTGAAATTCATAAACTGACAATTGGTGTAAGGACTGTTCGATGAAGATTAGTTGAAGTGAAATTCTACACTAGACATCAAGCTAAGAAACCGTTCGTTTCGAAAGAAACTGTCATGCCAGGCTCAAATTTGCTCATCAAAAAAAAATTATATAAATTTGGTTGTACATTTAAAACAAAACAAAACCAACAGAACAAGCTTTTTTTGAAATGGTTGCTACACTTTTGTCTGATAGTGTAATAGATATTTAAAACACACTAAAAAGCTGTTTGCAATTTATAGTGCATAATATGTTGTATGGGGTAATAGTTTTTCACTTACCAGATAGTTATTTTGAAAAGAAAACCACTCACTTTGATGATCGATTTGTTTATTTTTTCTGTTTCTCCAAGCAATATTATATTTGTCAACTGGTTTCCTTTAAGTCATAAATCATATCATTAATTGACAAGCTCCAGCGAGCCCAAAACATTTTTAAAACACTGAGTAAGTATTATTTTGTCCACTCTTGTTTGACACTCAAGATTTAGGTATGCAAGGTTTGTTTTATGACTTACAGGAAATCAGAATATTCTCTATAGCAGATCACAGCATGATGTTTTGTAATGAAATATACTGCTGCAACATTCTTACTTATTACTCCTAAGATAAATGTAGCAAAGTATGCATGTTTTGAAGGAAAAAATACTCTAATATTTGATTAGATCAAGGCCAAAAACATTGGTGAACATTTCTTTTAAAAATCACCTCTGAACATATTTTTTGAAAGCAAAATCATACCTGTTATAAATTTCAGTTTTAGACTATAACTAAAACACTAGAAAAAAATTAAAATCTCAACTTCTCTGAATTATATATGCTCAAAAAAATGTTTAATATTTACCAAAACCCCATTTTGATAGAACAAACCATAAGTGCGCTACCTTATAACACTCCCTATACAGCCAGGAATATATATTTCTATATAGGGAATAAGTCATTAAATTTTTCGGGACAAAAAATGTTTTAGTAATTAAAAAACTTTATTTTAAAATATGAATGACAACATCAAATTACCTATAATGATAAAATATGAACAATGTCTAAGTTCTAGCTATGAACATAAAACACAGCACAAAATTGTGAATTATGAGGACTTAATTAGCTTCTTATACAGTACTTTGCCTTTTGCTTCTTGAGAGCTGATGTATTTATTTGGAGGCTTATGGCTGTGGGTGCCCTGCCTGCGTTTAATTTTACCGTTCTTGACATAACACTTAGCGGCGCAGCTTTTGTTAAAGGCACAACCCCACAAATTCTCGTTGTTAAGTACCTCACGGAATCCATAAATGTGTTGATTCAAAACCAAATACTTCGTGTTGTCGGCAATAATGAACTTATAGGGTCCTGAAAAGAAACTGTATATTTATAAACGCTAAATAATTGGACAGTATTCTTACTTCGTCTACAGTTGTATTCTTATGTGTAGTAGAATGAAGCAAAACCACCAGTAAGTTAAAATCACACAAAAACATTTAGTTAAGCTGGAGGGCCCGCTTAGTACACTTTTAATAATATTATGAACAATAAAATGGCTTCTGGAATTCCAGAAAACATAACAAAATAAAAATAATGACTTATAGAGTTGTGACATATAAAATTGGTACTACAAATAAATACATACTTAGGGAATAGTCATTACGTCTTCCTTATACCCTTTATTGTAAAAGCCTATTCTGCATCAAGAAGAATAGTGAATTGCATACTATTTATGTGAGATAAACTCATTCGATGCATAAATTTTGATCTACTTTTCTATATCTAGTAAGATAAGGGTTTACTGATCCCATATACCTATAAAACCTGTTCAGAACATTATCCAGCGCATGCTTGGGAGGCCTCTGGTACAAGTTTAATGAGATAAGAATGATTACATGCTTTTCATGTACTTGTGCATGTTTTAAACACTGGTATTGAACTTTTGATAAAGACATAATCTATAATTATCATTAAAAAATTAAATATGAATTCCTTACACATAAAACACAATAAGTTTCTATAATATGCTGCCCCCTAAAATATCTACATTCAGTATTATAATTGAAAAGGAACCTTGATGTTCTACACAATTTTGCAAAATACATTTGGTGATGTTTTAGTTATTGTAGTGGTAACTTGAATCTGGCAATTTCTTGTTATTTTGGCCACTGTCAGATAACTGATCAGCAACTGAATGTCACGTCACAATTGCATTCTTCAGTTTTCATTTCTCACAAAGTTTGAGGCTTGTAGGATTCAGGATGTGTCAGTATATTGCTCACTGACAAAGATATGTGTTATATTGTATAAATTGTGAAAGTTTGCAAAAAAGCTGTTGTTTTAGGAATAATTTTTTAATAGTAATTATATTTATTAAAACAGTTAATTTTTCTTTGAAAAGTGGATAAGAGCGATAAAGAAATGTTTTTGATGCAATATCATTTAAAACATGGATTTGTAACAAATAGTTGAGAGCTGTTTGGGATAAAAAATGCAAAATACGAAAAGGAAATGCTTACACTGAATCATTATTGCAAAGAACCACTACAAAAGTATTAATTTGACAACCTTTTTATTATTTGAAGTTTACAAAAGACTTTGAAAGTGAGCAACTGAGCAAATCATTCGAATAAATGCAATACTTTTAAAGCTATGTCTAAAAAACTCTATACATATTATGGCTTGAAAAACCGACAAGAATTTAGATATTTCAATTGGATATTATTGTTTTTACTCACACATTTGTGTCTGTTTATCTCATTTTTTATTTATTTTTCATTCTGCTCGTTTATTTAACATTTATGTTTCTTGTTCATATTTTTGTTGTGCTTTTAATGTTTTTAATTTTGTAATTATTATTCATATGTAACGATCTTGTATTAATCATCTCCAGATAGTATTCTATAACAAACATTGATGCAAATCAGAGATGATATGGTTCTCTAGTTATTTATTTAATGTTAGGCAGATTTCACTATGTAAGGATGAATCCGGGTATTTCTCTGTTGTTGCTCTTTTCACTTAGGCAGGGACCTCTAAATTTGTTATAATAAATTCTTTTGTGTTTCAGTGTGTCAAAATTCCCAATCTGGTTTTCCACAACAGTGCCACAACCTACCTTACAGATAGCCATGCTGAGTATAATTTGGCAACACTGCTGTCCTCTGACAAAAAACCAGACGATCATACACAAGCTTTAAGCTTTACTTGTAACCCTTGTATGGCATTGAAATAGATCGWATAATGGTAAATAATGTTACAGTGATCCTGTTAAGTGCAAGTAATGCTCTTGTCAGGAAAATTGTGAAATACCAAAGCTTATCTAAACAGATGTTATGCAACTCGAAGCAGTTTGCACACTGTCCCCAGTCCCTAGTCCCTTCGAACAGACTGGCATTGGCGAGTGACCATTGTATTGGCTAGAAGTGCACCGCAGATCACAGCTTATTCAAATGCCAGCTTTGCAACTGGAAGGAAAATTAAGGTTGCCTCACAGGAGACAAACACCTAACTGCAGTGGTCGGAGCAGGACGGCAGATGATTGCAAGCAAAAATAGACCTTACCTGTATTCGTCTGCATCCTATTCCGACCACTAAAGTTGCCAATGGCAGTCTAATGGGAAGAGACCGGGGGAATGCGAAATTTCGTATATGCAAACTCCTGCCAGTTGCATAGCTTGTATCTGAATAAGCTCCAGTAATTCACAACGATTTTCTGTAGTATAACATTATTTTCACTTAATAGGATTACTATGATATTACTTACTGTTAACATTATCTATTTCAATGCTCTACAAGCGTCTCGGGTAAACATTTTGAATGATATTCTGCTTTTTTATCAGAGAAAATAATGGTTTGTCAGCCCTTCAACAGTGTTGCCAAACAATCGCAATGAGAAGGTAGGTAAATTCATCACATCATACGGTCTTAACTAATAGCTAACTAGACCATCACGCCTATTTGAAGTAAATCAAAACTGACATGTGTAATAATAATAATATTACATCATATTATATTTTCACTATATTTTTTATTGTATTATTCTTTTTGTGAAGTGTGCACATACACATTTTAATTTAGAACTGACCGCAAAAAATATATTGAACAAAAAGCTTCAAATAAACAGTCTTTTATCTGTTCTGTTGTACATGCTTAATTAATAAAGAAGCTTTATCACTATTTTTTAATGAAAAATATACAATATTTTTATTATTGTGGGTACTCTTCCTGTATTTATTCACATGAAAGACTGATTACAGCAAACGTTTATTAATGCTCAATAATTATCAATTATTACAAGACATGATACTGAACGTCTCTTCACATAGCAACATTATGAACTTCCGGCTTGATGGTCGGAGTTTCCTTGACTTTTATGGGATGCATTACACCTCGGCGCCACCTGTTCATCTTGTGCCGAATAATTTCATATGGTGTTTCTCGTGCCGCCAGTGGATACCTACAACAACAAAATAAGCAAATATGTTTTTGGAAATCAATGAAACAACCATACATTTCGCTCAATGTTGTGTAGATTTCTCTCGGAGCCAACCATGGATTTTTCACTGTTACCTCCTTCAGTTCACGCAGAAACACTATCTTTTGTTCAGCAGCATAATCAGGTGGATGATTGTGAGGTTTATTAACCTTTATGTCTTGGATGGTACCATCACCTGGTATTACAGCTCTTGCATGGCAGCCAAGGCGTTTGTATTCCAGACAGCGCAGATAACTGTAATTAATTTTAAAAAATCAATGCAACTGGTAAAAATCAATTACTACAGAAACTCACGTCATGGGTGGGTCTCCCTTCATTATGTTAACATGAAAAACGAATCCATCTACTATATACCGTGGCATGTCCATCTTTCTGGTTCTAACCCGTTTAAAAGTATCTGCATTAAAAAAATTCAGTTGTAATTGTTATAATGTAATTTTAGTGTTTTATAATATAATCTATTCGGTAACAAATTCTTTCAAACCATAGCAATGACTATGACCAGGTTTTCCACCACACTTTCCACCATAATGGAAATATAAAATATTATAAAAACAAAAACACGATAACGATGTTCCTAAGGTACATAGCAAAACTCATTTGGCTTTAAATTGTAGGTTGCATAGTTTTGGGTGTTAGCGATTCACGATGTTCATTTCAATTTGGATTCAAGTAATAGTCATTTCGGAAACAGATATTTTCAGTGAAATATCTTCTTACCTTCCTAACGATGAAGATCAACTTATGAAACACAAAACACTTTATATGTATGCTTCTCACAACTTTTTTATCATTAATTAGTTTATCAATTTAGAGAATTAATGAATCAGCAACTTCAGTATATTGTAACATTTACTCCACATAATCATAGTTATTTAGCAAACACAGGTTAATTAAAATAGACAAATACATTTTCATTAAGCTTATTATGGTAAAAAAATTATATTTGGGAAAAACAGGATTGATATTTTCTTGCATCTCTTTAGGATGATCTACAGAGTTTGTGATTTAGAAAATGAAAACCTTTAAATATAATCCTAGCATGAAAGAGCATATGATTCGATTCATGGAACCAGAATGGAGGTTGCATATGGCCGACTACTGTTTCCGCTTTGGCAGTGGTGTAGGGCAGTATGTTTAAGACCATACCCTAAATTAATGAAGAATTATCAAGTCAATCACAGTACAACAGTGAAATACAAAATTAATTATCTAGATGGGTACATTATTTTGTGTTTTAGCGTAAACTACACCTATGCATATCATGCGATTTGTTGCTTGGTAACATAACAAATTTAATATTAAATTTGAATTTGAATTTTTATTTATTGGTGTGAAGAAACAACCACAAGAGATGCAAATAAACTTTGAATATATATCCTCATTTGTATGTGCTTAAAGATGTGTGATGCTCCTTTCTGTCAGTTCTATATTCGGATAAACACTTTTACAGTATTATAGCGACCAGTAGATTAACAACTGAAGGTCAGCAAATGTAATTAGGTGTTATTTATACTTCTGTAAGTTTTTACCAATAAAATGACGAAGTTATTATTGCAAGAAACAGAAACTATACAAAATATTCCTTCCAAGCAAGGATTCTCTATAGGTGCTTGTCGCCAGATTAAAACGGAATACATCCCTCCTCTGCCTTTGAAACGGAAATCTAGCAGTATCAGGTATTTGCTTTCTGTTGCCATTTTAACTTCACTTTAAACAACACCCACGACCAGTACAATCATTCAAAAGTCAGCTCTAAAAGAGAAACTAGTAATTCCCCAAGTATATTACTAAACAAACATGTTCACCAAGGTGCAGTGTTCATGTTATTCAGTGGTCTACAGCAACGATGTTCACACCAGCGGAAGTGCACTGTATATGACAAATTTTTTTAAAACAGACATGTGTATGGAACGGAAGTATGAAAGCTAACAAACAAAATGAGTTTACTTGTAAAGAACAATGTATCGTCGACTTCAGTTTACCATTACAGCACTACCTTTTTACTTTTTCAGTTTAATGGCAAAAAACAGTTTCTGTAGAAGCTACAATCTTTTGGTAACTTTCAATATCCTGCACATTTAAACAAGGTATTTGCAAAGTATGTTTATGTTAATCTTTTATCACATCTTAATATTAAAAATGTGCAATCCAAAATAATAGGATGAAAGGCCGATTTGGACCAGGGTCCGAAAAAGTGAACAAAAAGCATTCTGGTCATCACCAAACTGCCGAAGTCCAAAAGATCGTTTTTTGATCATTTTGAACAAGTCAAAATGGGTATTGTACGTTTTGCAATAGCTATCATTCTCGTAGTAACCAAAATGAGTTCAAACAATAAAAAATATAAGAAAACTGAAAAACTTATTTGTGAATGTAAGCGTATGTGAAACAAAGAAATTAACAATAAACACCTTTAATTATTTTTACAAGAACAGTTGTGCCTTTTTTGCTCAACATATACACTTACTGTCAATGCAGTACCTTTTGAAGTTAATAGAGATGAAACCCTATTTCGATCCAGACGTCATTGCGGATGCAGTTCGAAGAGATATAAATGAAGGAACTGATGAATATGGAGGAAGAAATTGTTTTGCCGTCTTCACAGAAGATTTTACTGCCTTTACCTTATAAAATATTTTTTTTGAAACGTTCTGTTTAAAAAATGTTGCTGTGATCGTTGCTTTCAGCTACAAGCGTTTCTAGTTTCTACATAACACACTCCTTAACATCTACAGCAGCTCCGATTCCTAACTTTGCTATTTACTATTCATTCACCAAATTACACATTAATAGTTAACAGTTTCACTTTCTGGCAATTGTGAAATGTTCAGAATGCATTTTGACCTACAAAAAATGATCAAAAAGCGATATTTTGGACTTAAGTCGCTTTTTTCGGCCATTTCCCATAATCGATCATCGATCCTAAATCTAAAAGTACTAAAAAAAACTACCATTAGCTATTAATGTGTTTTATTGAACTAAATATTTAAATCTATTATAGTGAGACAAACATAAAACCCCACAATAAAGTATTGTATGTTATATATTACAAAAAAATTGGAAATACAACATTATTAATTTTAATTTCAAACTATAACACTCTGCATTTTCGATAATTTAGCACGAAATCCTGCTCGCCATCTGTGCATTATTTTATAGGTATACTTATATGGGTACTCTTTTACAACACTTGGAAACCTAAAACGAACTTGTGTAACACAGATCTCTAAATGGATCGGTTATATCATACCGCAAGGCGACTGTTTCATACACATTTTTCAGTGAAGCGTGCTGCATAAGGACAGTCACTGAAAGTTTTAGCTCTCTCAAAAACTCATCTCTGGCCTCTGCATTAGGATCAGGAGGATGGTTATGTTCTCTCGTCACCTTCAACTGACTGATGTCTGCGCCAATGGGCAGTATAGCTCTGGCTTTGCACACAGTTCTATGCACTTCAGCACATTGCAAGTATCTGCAGATTTAATACATCAGTCGATCAAAAAATGGACTGCTGCTAGAATATTACCTTACGGATGCCGTAGCCACATCATTGTAGTAGCAAAATCCATTATGCACGAATGTGTTGCCTCGATGCAATCTCGGCCTTGTAACAAACGCACTTGGATCTGACAAAAAAAAAAGAAGGGAAGTGTCTGAATGTCATCAAGTGGTAACTCCAACATAATCAAATTTATTATTTCTAATTTCAACAATATGTGGATTCGATGAAAAACTTCCGGTCCCTTAAAGAAAATAATCAAAATTGAGGGTATTATAATTTTATTGCTCTACATGATCTCCCTGAAGTTCAATGCATTTCTTCAAGCAATGCTTCAGTGCCTTTATGTCATTCGTATAGGAGAATTCAGCAAACTATCCATAATAAGAATTAGTGCAACAATCACCGCTTGCCAGCTAAGAGCTTTTTCAGATTTAGAAAGCCAGAAGAAGCTAAACGACTGATTTTGTCCAGCAACACAGTCAGCCCTGTCGTTTTTCGGGAAGTACTACTTGCAGCTTTTCAATAAGGTGAAATATGGTTCTCCCCTTCAAAAGAGGAATACCTTTTTGATCCCAAAAACTTTACTGGATGATGGAAGAGTGCTGGACGCAGAAAATCCATATCACTCATCCGAAACATGTTGAAATAGTGATGCGAAATATCAGCACAGTTCAGTTTTTTCTCATGTGTAAGAATTCACTTAGGATATAATGGCACATTCTAAGATATCCTTCCTGTCTCAACAATTTCAAACAACTTTAACTTCCAATCACCTAACACAATACAGCATATTTATATATAGGGATCATGCTACATCTTCTGTGCTTCTTTCACTACACTTGAAGTCCACAACCCACGATTATTAGGTTAAGAATGAAGGAGAGATCAATTGCCCAATATGAAATCTAACTCAGTTTTGATTTTGGTTGACGCTAAACAATTGATATGCAAATATTTTATGATCACTCACACTTTTCTCCTTGTTTGCCAAATTATTAAACACTTCACTACACATACAATCAAAATTAAACAAATGACACACTTGATGAAAACATTAAATTTGAGAATCTTCGTCAGACCAAAAATTTTTCATCCCATCGTGTTATGTAGAAAACTGGTATTACTGAAATATAAATAATGCAGTAACATTTTTCTTCAGAAAAAATATATTATGATTATGTACTAATTGATGTATGCACTGCTTTGTGTAGTTTTGTAGCGGAGGTGACTTTTTGTATATAGCAAATTGTCAATTGTATAATTCCTTCAATTCCTGACACCAGCACAGTTTTGAGAAATGAACTAAAATTGTTACTTTAGTTTCTACCTATGAAATTTCTTTAATGAATTAAAAAAATATTTGCGAATATGGCACACAAACTACAGCCAATTGTATTTCCTTTATAAAATAAATAGAAACTATTGTTAAATGTCAATTTTTGTATCTGCGTTATTATTAAAATAAAAGGTGTTTTTGTACGTTTATTAATTTCTTGCTATGTTTAGAATCGCTGTTAATAAGATAAAAACTAAAATCGAAGCGAATGCGTATGCGTGCGATGAATTGTTTTGGCGAGAAATATCAGCGTCGCGAGGAGATGCAAAAGTAGGCAATGAGTATGGATGTGTCATTTTTGACAGAGAGAAATGTTCTTGATTTTGGCTCAGTGAGAGCGAGGTCTTTGGCCATGATGTGCCTCAGGCAGTGAGAGTAAGGTCTTTGGCCATGATGTGCCTCAGGCAGTGAGAGTAAGGTCTTTGGCCATGATGTGCCTCAGGCAGTTTTAAACCCCTAGCGCAGAGTGCCCGGTTAACAGCCGTGGTTCCTTCGAGTGGGTGACTTGCATTCCGGGGGGTAATGCGGGCTACTCGAATGACATAGTTCTGGTGGAGAGGGTAGCCTTATTAGGTGCCCCCGATCCGGGCTATTGGAATGCGACCCTATAGGCCTTAGGGTGAGCGTTCGGGGAAGCCTCTACTATTTCAGGTTGACACTAGCTAGTTGTTGAAGAGAGAAAACTAACAAGGTATTCATAACCACCATTGATAAAGATGTAATCTCAGGGATGAAGCCATAGACAGGGCAAGGATGAGGCCCTGGGGTGAAAACCCCTCTGTGAATCTTAACTGTATCTGTTTGAGTTTAACGGATGAGTAACTTATGTTTTGTTTTTGCATCTCCCGCGCGTAAGTGAAACCGCCTTGACTGTCCACCGGAGTGACCGCATTGTTATGACCCACGGATGAAGGCGGCGATAATGTAAGTTTTTCTTGATTATTCCCGCATCAGTTTTTCTATGTTTTTCACTATGTCATTTTGGGATGACAATGGGCTCGTTCCACACAACCAAAAAACTTAAAATAAGTAATTTTTTGTCAAAGTACTTTGTGTTTGGAGTTTGATGAGCTATTTGATTAACTATCAAAGTTGCTGAATAATTAATAATAAATGTTTAAAGTTTATATGACATCATAAATCTGTGATCATATAAACTACCTTACAGCTTTGTCACATGTAACCCTTAATAGGCAGCATTAATACCTTTTTAATTATTTTGAACTTCTACATCTACATTTACTTATTAGTGTAAAAGAAAAATATTAGTATTTTAATAATACATTAGAATGAAAACATAATAATATATTAACAGAAAAGTTCCTAATTTTAACGTTTAAAACATCACAATTATTTGTCAGCACATGTTGGCAACATTGCTCGTCCCTGCAGTAGTTTCAATTAAGAGCAAGCCAGTAAGGCAACCGCCTGCACAGGTGTTTATTATTTACCAACTTCAAATTTTCATTTTGTTGTTTTACATTGTTCTTTAACTGTTTTCTTGTGTTTTGCCTCCAGTTTCTTACGATGTCATCAAGAAGTGCAGTTAGTGAAGGTTTTTGCTTGAAGGCACAAGAGAAAACTTTACATGAGATATACAAATGAACTACGAATTGCTAATTCACATATGAACTTTATATATGATTTTTTTTTGCACTCACTCTTATGAGAAATGAGAGATAATCTATCGAAAGTTTGTTAACCAATTGATGCATACAGAGACTTATTTATTACGTCACAAGAACAAATTCAAAATCATTTTAATTTTTTGTGCAATTTACGAATCGAAATGAAAAAACAACGTGTTGTATTTGTAGTTCTTGACAGGCTCTTTCAGATAATGCAATAAAAAAAATCATGAAAACAGCCCATTGTGTTGGTGGGACGCATTTTAAAATTAAAGAGTTCTATTACTACACAAAGCAGCATCAGCCTCCAAAACCACGCCAAATGTAACTCAAAAAAGTGGTTTGCAATATTGTACAAAATAGTTGGTGTCATATAAATAATTATATTTATAAAATGTTCCTTATAAAATTAATTATAAATGATGTCCTATGCTTAATGATGATCAACTCTAACATATAGAATAAGAGGTATCACATTCCAACTAGGGAATCCACTCTGCAAATCCCAGATTCCGCTGAAATTTCGTGGGATCAACAGGATTAAGCGTGCAGGATCCACAGGATTCAATGCCAATGAATTGATTCTTTGAAACAAGAATTGTAGTTTGTCAAAGATTGTAAAACACGATGCAGCAGCCTTGCAGCAATGATTTCAAGATTCAACCTCGTCAAACAGTGCATTAAATGCTAAATAAAGTTATTAATATTATTATTTAAAGCTCTCGTAGATCTTAGAATGGCATCATCTTCATATTCTTTTACTGAGGACGAATATAATACTTTGACGGATATTGAAAGAGCTTTAGAACAAGTGAAATTGGTAGTGAACTTGTATGCGATAAATATTAATTATTTAAAAACTTTTTATTAGCATATTTAAATTGTTTAATAGGTTGAGTACAGAAAGCGTTAATTTATTGTTTGCTATCCCGCTATCTTGTGGATCCGCAGGATAGATGACATTTATCCAGCAGGTTTATGGGATACAGTAAAGCGTAACAATTTTTAAAGTTTAAAAGTTACACTACTTTAATGTAGCACACATGACAATTATAAAAGAAAAAAATTCTACTAGATTGATTATGCAACAATTTCCTATGTGTCATGTATCATATTCCGTAAACCAAACCATGTGTTGAATGTGCCACCCAACACCCAACTTTCACCAGTGATTTCAGTCTAATTATAAATATACTTTTTATTGCCTCAATTAAAATCAAGCTAACATATTACGTTCATGTTTTATTTTCTATCACTCACCTGACATTTTACAGTCAAGGAATTTTTTTTAATTTCATTTAATCATATACATAACGCAAGCTTTGAAAAATTAAAGACTGCCAACTTAAAACGGCACTTGATGATTATCGCAGATCACATCACTATACTAAGCACACACTTAACTTAGACTCCCTCCGTATTTTTACTACTATTATCAATAAGTGGTTTGTTAACTTCATTTCTCCACCTTCGCATAGAATGCACCACTTTTGTATATGGACAAGCAGCAGCCCCCTCTGGATTCCTAGAATCCAGTTTATTTAAAAATAGCCAATTAAAATGTATATTTAAGTACAATTCTTTCACCATATCATATAGAAATCGCATCGTGTACATGGGATAATTTCTCACACAGTTCTTTAGTTCCCTTACAAAATCATGACGTTCTTTGACATGTCGTATGGGAGGGTGATTGTGTCCTTTAGTGACAGTCAGCTCATCTCTAGTACCACCCACAGGTATCATTGCTCTCGCTCGGCATGCTAACCTCTTATATTCAGAACATACCAAATACCTTAAAAATGACAGTGGTGTATATTATTTGTTGCTAGATAATTCTTAAGCATTGAAATTTGCTTACCTAGTATTTGATTTGCCCTTTATAGTGTTGGTATGGTATATAAAACCATTCACAATAATTCCTGTGGTACGAGATTTTTTTGGAAGTACCACTTCCTCAATATCT
Source organism: Rhyzopertha dominica (assembly GCA_025024175.1). Taxonomy (NCBI): domain Eukaryota; kingdom Metazoa; phylum Arthropoda; class Insecta; order Coleoptera; family Bostrichidae; genus Rhyzopertha; species Rhyzopertha dominica. The sequence goes on from QCXZ01000137.1 coordinate 16,099,938, forward strand.
ATCAAACAAAAAAATATCTCCAGCGTTTTATCCATGAACTTCGACATTTACGTCATGGTAGGACAACAGGTGATAAAAACGAGTAAGCCCTTACCTGTATATAAACAGCTTGTGGTTATTATTTATACACGAACACTAATCACTTTGCACTGCACACAATGTCACAAAATATGTTAAGATATGTCTGGATTATTATTGTTATACCTACTATGGCGTAAAATATCAGGTTTCATTCATTGTTTTTTGAGTTAAAGGCTACTATACAAATGGTTCTCTCACTGGCTTGTCAGAGGTATGTGCAAAATCAAACAATTTAGAAAAGTTACGATGTAATAAAAGCTATATATTTTAGCATAAATAAACGTTAAAAAAATAAAGTCAGAAATACAGGAAAGCAAGAAAACACAATCATTTAAAATGTGTGCATTTAAATAAAGTTGAAGTTATTTTTCAATAAATGCAGTTAGCTCACTTCTTACAGTATGGTATCATCAGTAATAGTTACAGACAACAGATATAGTTGTCTGTGTAGAAAATGAAGAAAAAACAATAAAATTAAGACAAATTTCAACTAGGCACCAGTTATGTTAGGTAATTTCTGGCTTTGTTTCTTATAAAAACAAACTTTATTTTAATACGTTATAGTTCTATCATATGAAGGTTTTCATATACGTAAAGGGCATTTTAAGAAAGAAGAATAAAATTATAGTGCGCTTTGAACACAGGGTGCACAAGAGAGTGGTACTAGAATATTCATGTTCATGTGTGACTGGAGGAATAGCTGCAAGTGAAAAGGCCAAATTATTGTAATAAGTAGGTGTTGGGAAATATTAAACTATTTGACAAACACCTGTATTTTGTAAAGGCCGTTTGAGAAATTCTAGGAAAAAACAGCAGCAGTATCTAGGAATTTTCAATACTACCTGTCTGACCTCTTTGGTAGTATGTTGTAGGTCACATTGTAACTCCCAATGATTGAATATTGGAGAAAAAGTAGAAACAAACTGAATATTGGGCTACTTAAAATACATCAGTTAAAACTAATTATACAATGACTTAAGTGAGTTCTTTTATTGCATACTATACTAATTGCTCAAAATAAAACTCTTAATAGAGCTAGAGCTTCAAAAAAGTAAAAAATTGGTTGTAATACTATTTTCCTAGTTAATGTTAATAATTATTGTAAATCAGGGTCATTTAGTCCAAAACAGCACCCAAACTATAGTAACATTTGGTAATCCATCAATTCCCAAGTGAAATGTCAATCTAGTACCTTTAATTGTCCAAGATTACCAAAATACGAAAAGTGGCAAGCTTACCATCAATTGATCAAACACAATAGTCAATAATGTATCACTAATAGTTATTAGTGCCAACAACACCACACAGTGTCATGCTTTGCAGACTGTCCAATTGTACTGTGACATGAATTTTTTATTATTGTTACGAGTTGACAACTACAAATTTCTTCGAGTATTTCACGCACATGTACAATAATAATACTGCCAATTAATAATCTGTAAGTCTGAAAAATTTCCTGATAAAAGAACTGCTAACTCTTTCTGTATAGTTTCCAAGGAACAAATAAAATGAGAGCTACAAACCTACTATGTGAACCTTTTGTCTGTTATGCTTCAGTTTCACTTTTGTGCAATATAGTTTGATTATTTTAATATAGGGCAAAGTCACCATCTACCTCCTACAATCTTACTGAAAAATTTTAACAATAGAGATAGCTACTTATTTTGAGGCTGAATTAGGTTGTACCTATTAATTATTACAAAATATGAACTGCAAAGGTTACTTAGGGTCTTTTTAGTGTTGCATGAAGAGCATAGAGTACATGTGATGAAATGATATAGAATCAATATAAAGAAGAACTGGCAATGAGACACTAAAAGCCTTAACGTGACCAAAACAAGATAAACTATTGTTTAAATTAAAAACCCCAAAAACAAGGCAAAATAAACAGATTAATAATTTACATTTTAATGGGCAGGCACAACTCTAATTGCACATACCACTGACATCAATGAAAAGACTATTTTCAGAAGCATACCTTGTCCTTCTCCCACAGCGTCTCCACTTGTTCCAGCTTGCGGTTCTTCCTCACTCCCTTCCATCACGCTGTAATCGTCAGCATCGTCAGCCTGAGAATCCTCTAAGGGGTCATCACCAAAAGTATCGTCCTGGCCACCCTGAACATTTGCCCCACTCTCATATGGCTCCATTTTAAACTGGACCGTTTCCTCTGTTGATTTCGAATCGACTTTGGATGGAGTTTTGGTTTCTACAGAAGTGACTGACGACACTTTAGCTCTCTTGGAGGCTGGACCGAAGGGCCTTTTTATACGAGGTGATTTTGTATCTTCTGCCTCCCGACTGGTCCTTTTAGCCTGTGGAGATGGGGCCGTTTGCTGTTTGGTTTCTTCATGATTGTTCTCAGTAATATCTTCTGATGACTGATGAAACAGAAAATATATTTTTTTTAATTTCCACCATCTAATGTGATATAGATTTTATATGTACAGGGTTGCTGCCACCAGCGATCGCTGTGTCCAGTTTGACTGTTATGACAGATTAAATGATTACAAAAAAAGGTTGTGCCAAATTGGTCAAACCGCTGATTAACATTTACTAGTTTATGTCAAGAGGTTAAAAGCCTTTCAGTTTATGTTAACAGCCAACTTATACAATCTCACATTAAAAACCTAAGAAGTGATACTTTTTATACCCACATAGACTTGTGATAACAAAGTGCAGATAAAACAATTCTTAGGTTTTAAATAACACTGTCGATAATGGTCACTGTATGCTGTTCTATATTCACTACGAATCTAAGGCGTTTGGAAAAAACAGTTTTCATGGAAAAGAAAAAACCATTTAATGATTTAAGCTATTAACTAGTCTTGTGGTTGATCTAATATCTTGAACATACCTAATTGTTAACCAATTACATGTGTATTTATTAAAAGTACCAGCCTTAATAATTTGTTTCAAAATTTGAATTTTCATTCATTATTTTTTAACAGGATTCATATTAGGCTAATTTTTAACAGGTTATATCTTAACCAATTTATTACTGGTTAATTTTTAACCAGTTATTACAAGATCACTTCTTACGGTTGTTTGAAAAGTACAATGAAACCCCGGAACTAACGTTCTTTTTTAACAAAAAATCCAAGCTCTATAAAAAAAGTTTATTGCAATTTGCAACAGTATAGCCAAAATTAAGCCTGTACTTGTAGTATAAAGTAGAAAATTAATGTAAACATCTATTAAATGTACTTATATATACCTATTTACACACTATGTTCATGACCGGATTAAGCTATGTGAAATCTTGAAATCCTTAATAAATTACAGTTAAAAAACTTTCAAAACTAAACTTTAGCGAGATCATACAATAAACAACGACCAAAATTACCCAACGTCTAACCTGACGATAAGCTGTCAAATGGCAGAACTTATTCATCTACCCGATTCAGGAACAGTTGCAATTTTCTAAAACAGGTTCTTATATTCCTATCTCCGAATTTTGATGTAAAAATTTGTACTATAAAAATAATATGCTTGCATTTAAGCAAGTGCACAATGTTAATGTTCGTGGGTGGATTCTCTCTATCTTCTCATACTCATGAAAAGTTTAAAGGATGTTTTGAGTATGTTGCCCGCATATTTACAATAAACACTGCCCTAATGTTTTAAATAGAGGCTTAAAACCTTTTTGTTGCAATAATAATGCATACATGTCTGTGTACTGCATTTTTTGGTTTAAGTGGAAGACCAGATATACTGAACTCACACCTTTTGTGCCTAATTTTGTTTATAATTAAGGTATATGTAATTTTTGTCTTTTAGTAATAGTTTTTAACACATGTGTTTTTTTTTTGGGGGGGGGGGCACAATGAAGGTATTATTATTATTAAATATTTGGCATCAGTCGTCTGATTCCAGCTTTACCGAAACTGTAAATATCACCATAACCGTAATAAAAACTAGAGGATTCGCAAGTTACTTTCTTTTACATATAGTAGGTTCTGTGTTAGGTTTTTTATCATTCGCATCAATAAGTCATATACATTATTTTAAAACACATTGATACCTAGTTGACCTGTATTTGCGTTGAATTACACTAACCAAAACCTGCCTATATCTATAGTTAGACCTGACCTAAAAATTATGTGAAAATCAAATGTTTTACATCATATCCAAGCATTTTTATGATGCGAAAAAAAGCAACTTCATATACTGCATAGTGTCGAATTTCGAGATCCATTTGTTTAAATTTTATTCACACGTTACTTATCCTACTGCTGGCGTTCATCTTATTTTTTACATCGCCGCCTGCAGGAAATTTGAAGTCCAATCTCTGAAGATTAGTTAGATCAAAATTGGGGAATTATGTGTTCTCAACACTGATCTCTAAAAATAACTGGATGTCGCTTACCTACCAAAATGCAATTGTGACAAATTGAAGCCCCTTTAGCGCTTCTAGCTGCTGGTCATTGTACTAAAATTTTAACAAAAGCTCGCATCTGCGGTAAATATGACGTTGATGATTGATGATTAAAATCGTGAACCTAACCTAAAAAATACGACATTTTCTTTGAAAGCTCCGTTAAATTTATAGTATCATGACCAGCATGGTGACACACGAGTTCCTACTTGTCACAGTTTTGAAGGACTTATGCAACATCCAGTTTTTTTTTTAGAGATCAGTGGTTCTCAATAATTACCAGTAAGATCAGACTTGTTTTGAGGCAACCGATAATTATTGTGAATATTTTCTTCGTGTCTTACATAGCATCTCATACGCTTCTCCCAGACATAGTTCGATTGTCCCAACTGATGTGCACATAAAGTGAGGGAATGGACAAAAAATGGCATATTTACAATAATGACCAGTAACCAAAGTGCAAATTACTTTGGCATCGTTTACTTACATTTCCATCTCCCGTCAGGCCCTTAATTTGCAGTGCTTCTGCAGTTTTTATAAAGGTGCTCAAGTTCTCCTGATTAACTTGTACTTCTCCCTGATACATGAACTGCAACAGGTCGGTCAGAGCTGAATAGCTTACATCCTTCATGAATACGATTGGATGTTTGCAGGGATTTGATTTGAAGAGATTCCTGAAGTACGGACTACAAACAGAGAGCACCATTTTGTGAGCCTTCAGGTATTTTCCCTCTACTGCAAGAGTAACATCCACTAAATCCTCAGTTTCTAATAATGAATGCATCCCCGAACTCATGTTTTTGTGGAAGTTGTCCCAACAAAGGGAAAACTGCTCGGAAGCCATCGTGCTGTTAGTGTACTAAAAGTGAAAATTTATTACACAATCATCAATACAAAACCGCGAACAGTTTGAAAGTAGTTTGAAAGACCAATACATAGGTACATCGGTGTTTGGAATATGGCGTCTGATCTACTCTGTAATATATTGCTCCCTACTTACTGTTAAGCGTTTAAAATTTCACTTACACCAGCAGCAGTGTCTATATTACTACGCGATATACTCAAACAATAACAAATACTTTAATGAAATAGTAATCTCGGCAAGATTATTGTTGCGGCGTTCAAACTACTTTACACTAGAGAAACCACGCTACCGCCATTACAAAAATATCACCAACAAAAGGTTGACTGATCCAATGTTGCCAATTCTACCGCTACCGCCCAGGAACCATTTTGTATAACTTAGATCTCAGATGAGTTCATAGGCAAAATAATTACTAACACATTTTGTACCGCACAAGAAAAAAAGGTTTTTCACATTTTAATTCTTGTTATAGTGTGTTTTATAAAATATATTACCAAAACTTGGGATTAGATATCACAAATGTAATTGAGCAACAGCTCAGCTTACAAAATGGATATCAAATCATGTATTAATTTGCTTAATCTCCTGAAAGAAGTAAAACACATATATCTTTTCAGTTATATTCTAGCTAACGACCATAGAAAAAGAACAACCTATTTTTTACAAAACAGCACCATCTGAAAACTACTGAATATTGAGAGGTAAAGAATGCTTATCTGAAAGATAACAAAATTAGCTAGAGCCTAATAAGGTAAATATACTTAATATGTTGCTAAAATAATTGCTAATTGTGAGGTCTACCTTTTTTTTATTTTTAGTCTACACCTTTACAAATTTAGTTATTGCACCACTTAGTTTGCATATAAAAAATAGCTTACGTAAAAATGTCGATCACAAGCTTTCGATTAAGACCATTTTCAAAAGTATCGGTGCAGTAATTATGGAGTGAGTAAAATAATTGTGGTTCTATGTAATATCGTTATCCCGAATGGACCTTTCCATTCTCTCCACAATCCAATCCTAAACATCAGACCTTTTGGTTTTTATGCCGCCTCCTTTTTTCAACATAACAGGATCAGATGATAGTCCTTATAGGTATACTCCTTAAGATATTTCTTTTTTTAGATCTGATGCCTGTGTCTTTAACACAGACATCGTATCCTTTATCTAGACTGCTAGATACAATAGCGGCAACGTATGTCATAATATAAATTTATCAAAAATTAAATTAGCGTTTTATTTTATTCATTATAAATCAAAATGCGTCCTACACAGTTGGCAACACTGGAGTGTAGTTAAAATTATTTGAAAATAAATAGTCCAGTTTCCAGTAGATGAATTGTAGTTTGTAGTAGAGTAGTAGGTATTACTGCACATTTAAAAACAAACTCGATATCAAATTCTCTCTTAATGAAGGTTTTTTTTTACTAATGTAACTTGTAGGTATTCTACAAACTTCAAACTTTGAAATGAACACGAACAGTAAACTTTATTATTTTTACACTCTTGCCAAGGCTAATAAAGAATTTGTGGGCGTTAACCGTTATGTTGATTAAGGCCTGTTTTCATTAATTACTAAATCGGTTTTGCCCAAACACAAAAATTTTAAAATCGAGTTCAGTCCACAAAAGAAACGCAAAACAATTTATTTTTGAAATGTTTTCATAGCCAAATCCTCTATATTGCATCATAAACTTAAGTAGGCTTTGCTAAAGGAAATTAAATAGAGCGTTTTGATTTGAAGCAATCAACAAATTTTATTGACCACAATTTGATGGCTTGAGAACTCACGCATGCGCAAACTGTCGTAAACAAAGATGGCGCACCTTTGTTTTTTGCTTAACATCTTTGCGATTTTCCCGCTAAACTTGGGAACATTTTGTACGTGGATAATGGCGACGGTATGGATAAATTGGAAAAATTTGTACGTTTGGGAAAAGCTGGAGAAGGAACATACGGAGTGGTATACAAAGCCAAACACAAGGTTACGGGAAAAATCGTTGCCATCAAGAAAATTAAATTAGAAAAGTAAGTAAATGACGATTTAGCATGCCGTTTCACATTTATTAACCAGGACTGCTGAATGATTGATATCTTTTAACAGCATCTTCTGATCATCATACTAATTTGCATCTTCATTAACTCATCGATGCTAGGTGATGACGATAGGCTGAATTTTGTGGAATTACGTTACTTTGGAGTCGTAGCACCACATGATTCAGCTTACCGTTCACTTAATACTCGGCTAACAGTGGTATGTATGATAATTTTGTAGTTTTTATTCAATGGCTTTGTGCAAATAAAGCTAGGTATCATTTTGCTTAATTTAGTTATTGTTAATCTATATTATACATTGTACTAATGTGAACTATCTTATAATCGTCACACTTAGCTAACAAAATTCTCAGGCTAACGCACTTCAGTAAAATGTATTGGTAAAAGATGATTTTTAATTCTTTTAATTAGGTACTTAGCTAATTTATTGCGTTGAAAATATCATGAAGAATTTTTTACATTCTATTACAAAAAATAAGTGAAAGCTATGAAACTAATTACAAACTAGATGCATGACTGCATTCATTTTTTTTAATTCAGTGGGTCACTTAATTTATGCCTTTATAGAAATAAATGAGAAGTTTTATGATAGTAATAATTATTTTGTTTGTTAAGGTCTTTGAACAGAGGTGACTCGGAAGGAGTACCTTCTACAGCATTGCGTGAAATAAGTCTTCTAAAAGGCTTACACCACTCTGCCATTGTCGAATTGTTAGATGTGATATACACTGAAGAAAGACTGTACCTTGTATTTGAATATTTGGACATAGACTTGAAAAAGTATCTCGATAAATGCAAGAGGAAATTGGAATCAGATCTAATAAAAGTACTTCATTAAAGTTAGTTTTTGGTGTAGTGCATTTAATAAAAGCTTTTTTTTTAGAGCTACATGAAGCAGCTGCTCGAGGGTATTGCATATCTTCACTTGCATCAGATCTTGCACAGGGACCTAAAACCCCAAAATCTGCTATTAGATAAGGAAGGACACATTAAGTTGGCTGATTTTGGATTATCTAGGTCATTTTCTTTACCAATGAGAATTTATACCCATGAAGTGGTTACGTTATGGTATAGAGCACCGGAATTGTTGCTTGGTGCTAAAATGTATTGCACAGGGGTTGATATTTGGAGTTTGGGATGTATAATGGCTGAAATGGTATGGTGTTTAATTATTTTAAATGTGTTGAATACATACGATAATTGTTCTATTTTTTGCTTTCATTTCAGTGTACTAGAAGGGCATTATTTCCAGGGGATTCAGAAATTGATCAGATCTATAGAATATTTCGTTTCCTTGGTACACCAACAGACAATTTGTGGGAAGGAGTAAGCAGACTTCCCGATTATAAAGCAAACTTTCCAAAGTGGGAACCTCAAAACATAAAAGAATGTATTCCTGTAACAAATGAAGAAGAAAACTTTTTAAAGGTACAAAGTGGTACATTTTTTGACAATAATTCAGTTTTTTCTTGTTTTAGTTGCTTTTAGTGTATGATCCAATGAAAAGAAAATCTGCCAGACATCTTTTACAGAATAGTTATTTTAATGGGACAAAACTCACTCCTCCTGATTTGGATTGTTTTAAAAAGGATGATGATTAAGAATTGTTTGCATGCTAATAAATTTTTTTATTCTATTAGTATTTTATTTTTTTTAGCCTGCATGACCACTTTTATGAGCACGTCCCAAGTGTTCAAACTGTTAAAAAAAATATTTACTTGGTAAGCTATAAAAGGTATTGCAATTTAAGCTTATGTTGTTTTGTATTTGCTTCACTCTCCAAAAAATTGTGGAAAAAACACTAATTTGTCAAATAACACTATAAAGGTTATATCCAATAATTAGAATAAAAACCATATTTATTCACAAATTGAAGTAGCAATGTTGTCATTTAATATAGATTGGTGAAATAATGACATAGCTATTTATTAGTTCGTTATTATAGCTTATGTTTTTGAGCAGTAATACTGCGTTATTTTTTGTCCTTAATTTTTAATAGTATTAGAAGTAATATTTAGCCTTCAAATTGGTCAAAAATATAAATTTTAACTTTAAAAAACTTGAAGTTTGTAATTTATAACTGGTAACTCAGTGATGTAACCTATAAAAAAATTATTTTGCTTTCACATTATAGGAGAACAGTATTAACGTTATAGTTTTCATGTGCCATATTAGTGATATTAATTGCATAACTTACAAATAAACCATTTATTTTGCATTAAAGTAACTCGGTTTCATTTTTTTTAACCTTGTATAAATTGAAATAGATTGTGTAATACCATTGAAAGTATCACAGCAAATTTAAATATATGACTAAATAAATTTGTACCATTCTATATCAACAAAATATTAAAAAAAAATATTAATTTAAAAGGCTTTTAAAAAAATCACTTAAATTTATTTATAGGTATTATAAAAACTCCTGGCCCAAAAAAAGTTATTAAATGGGAAGAATAAAGAAGTAGACACAACATATCAAAGTTTCATGATCAGCTCTTAAAAACTCATGTGGGGCTTCATAAATTACAGAAAAAAATGTTTCCATAAGTAACTCGATAGAAATGTGGAAGGAACAAATGTTAGAAGAAATTGTGAAGATTAAAAAGAAAATCAATATAAATAAGCATATATGTTCTATCATTTCATTGGTTATATTTTGGATATTACTAGAACCACATTCAAGTTAAGGGAATAAGCATTAAATTAAGTAAAAGAGATGTATGAGTTCTGGATTATTACCATTCATTATAAAACTGCAAATAAGAATGACTTCTTTCCAGTAGTTGTATTTTTAGACTAGATAATGTACAATAAAAGCAATAATAGTGTCTGGATTTTATAAATAAACAACTCTGAAATTTATAACCTTTTAGGTACTTTACTGAACAGTTGGTTGAGGTGTAGACAGCACAGCATAGACATGCATTTTAATGTATTTAACCAATTTTTATGGATGGTATCTTTCTCTTTTTTTATTCTAAATTTGAACTAGTTAATTCTAATTTATGGAATAAATTAGGGATATTGAAACCAGGAAAGCTGGTATTTCTACATAAATGAAAAATCAGTATGAATTCTATATGGAAAGTTTATTTTACAAAAATATTTTTGCCCAAATTTATTATTGTACCATAGATTTTAATTTATATAGATCTTAATTTATCTATGATTGTAGTACTTGTAAATAGTCATTTAAATCAATGAATAATTTAAAAAGAAATCACCTATTTAAATAAGCCCACTCAGCTTTTGTTTATTCAGAAAACATGTGTTTATCTATAAACAAAAATATACCTGGTGAATTTTTTTATGGAGACAGTACCTATATTGTTTTATGAACATTATTTCTTTATCCTAACGATACTTTTGAGTATAATATAAATTAATAATGATACCAAAAATAAAAAAATAGTTTTTTAAATAATTAGAATTAACCACAACTATATTATTGCAAATAAACTGCATTATATTATATTGCTTATTGTTTCATTCTGGCAATAATATAAAATATTTTAATTTCATTAACACTTTCATATAAGCAGGATTTAAAGAACTTTAGTTTATTATCTACAGCTTTGTACCATTGTAATTTGATTATTGTTAAGAAAATGAAAGATTTTCATTTATCTTATCCGCCTGTGTTTAGACTCATCTTTTCAGACTAAAAATGTTAAATGAAAATTCAATGCATAAAATAGTGAAACAGGACCAGTAAATAACTACAAAAACCTCATTTTTGCGAATAATAGTAATCAATATTAACAGACAATGTCCAGTACAAAATGAACCTATATTAAAAATGTATAGTGGGATATCACATTATTTTGTTTCACAACTTAGTCCTACAGGAGGTCAATGTAATTACAAACAGATTTAAATTTTAATACATATGGTTTATCTATTGGGGTTAAAAAACAGTTAGTTTTGTATGCATTAATATAAGATGCAAACCTTAAGGGCACAAGGAAATTAATATATGATATTGTTTCTGATGATTTAACACATCCTTTAACCAATATGTACGAAAGTGTGCTACTTGACAATTCTCGTATTTTAAGACAATTTAAGTGTTTAGTTTATAGGCAAAAAACTGAAGGAATATATGTTGTCTTTTCTAACTTATACAGTGGTGACCAAACAAATAATAGTATTCTAAATTGCAGCATACATAAAACATATAAACAATCTGATACAAAAAACATTATTAAAAGTTTTCAAGTTCGTATTACTGAAGTGCATCCCCTTAAAAGCTTTATAAAAAATGATTAGTTAATTAGCTAGCCACATAACTTCGATTGACCACATGCATCCTGAGCTCTTAATTTTACTAACAAAATTATGTGTGATGCACAAAGATTATAGAAAAATCAATATAGGTGGCATAAGCTTGATGTTCTCAATCAATGCTGAAGATACATCAAGATTTACGTTTGTTGACTTTCCTATAATACTACCATGTTGTTTAGCTAATCCAACTGGATAAAATTTATTTGAAAGATTATAATTAGAGCTTGTGTATATGTGATACTTTAGATATTGGGTTTTAGTTCCTGACATAACTTACATAATTGATATAACTGTCACCACTTTTATATGAAGACACAAAAAATTTTCCTTCCTCATTGTTTGAAACTGACTAGAATGAAAATCTACATGACAAAAGTTAGAGGTAGATATAATCTACAGATAAATTCCATTAGGACTACTGCTCTTGCTACAATAGACATTCAAGTCCATCCAAACAGTCACATTTCATTTACTAAATTAACAATTTTAGTATAATTATAAAATCAATAACAGGTATATCAGCAATATTACCGACACAATAGTGACAAAGCTTTTGGCGAAATAAATAGGAATAATGATGGGAACACCAGAAGTGTTATTATCAAAGCTCATACAATTTGATATGATACCAGAATATTTGGAAATATTAACAGAATTCCAAAAATTCTTGTTACAAGTAGTAATTTTCTTAAATCTTGGCAATAATGATCAGGTACTATTACCGAGATCTGAAAGTTCTGTTTTACACTGCAACAAAATGATAGGATTTAGACACACCCAAACATCAAGTAATATTTCTGCTAGTGGAAAAGTTGAGTTGTCCAAAGTAATCAGCCAGTCTTAATAGTTTAAATTGTAATTGTAAGCCCCACAAAACATTAGCCTGCCATATGAATGTTGGGCTAGATCATTTTCAACAGCATCACGATTAGCTTTGTATATACTCACTGATGAGTTTGGTGGGATATAAACAGTACTGATTATATACCTTATACAGTCAGCAGTTTTCCTCATTTTTGTCATCAGTATTAAATAAAAGCAATGATCTCAAGTGTTACATAATGAAAAATAAAATAATAAAAACAGTTTTATTCACAATTTGATAAAATCTTATTCTCAAACAACATTATGTCAACTAGTATTTGATGGTTCTTGAAGATTTAAATAAATATATTTTCTTAAATCCTTCACAAGCACTTTCAGAAGTTTGTATAACTCTATAACAGTTAACCCAAATTCACACATATGCTGCAACTCTTCCTCTTCAGCTTGTTTTATGAACCTTTTCTTTTGTTTCATCAGCTTTCGAATAACACAATACCGCATAGGAATAGAAAGATTCTCACTATTTTCAAGCGTGAGAATTTTTTCTTTCTCCTCACGACTTAAAATTCTAGGATTCTCATCTGACGGTTCAATTATACCTTGACGCACACAGCGATTTACATCTGCTGCACCTTCCAATGTATCTTTATCATAATCAAGAACAATAACAGGAAAAAGTTGTGTACCACAAAGTAGTTTGTTCCTTAAATAATGATAGTAGTAGTTTAACTTCAAACTTGAAGGAATTTCCAGATCCTCTTTTGTTACTACACGTTTCAAATTTTCACGGCTCATCATCTCAAGAATATCAAGTTTTGAAAGTATTTTTTCACATGTTTCTATGGGCCTACGTTCAGATGGAGTGATTTTCAAAAACTCTGAAAACTTCTGAGAAATTTCATTGTTCTGTTGATCCTTTTCCTCCAATTTCTGTGTGGAGGTGCTAGCTTTTGTAAATTCTTCAACTAGTGCTGTAGGCAGAACTTCAATGGGTGTGATTTGACTACTTTCCTGTGTTTCCATTTTATCATCCACATCATCTCGATCAGGAACAGTTTCAATATTTAATGTGCCTAAAGTAACAAAACTAATGCAAGTATCTAATACATAATTACAGTGAATGTTACATACGTTTTTCCAACTTCTGTAACAATGTCTCGTAATCCTCTTTGAACTTAAGGTCACGTAATTCTTTTGGATCTATAGGCAATTCCGCTTCTTCAGGAATTTTTGCCCATCGTAGGTTAAGAGTTTTAAATTGCTTAGTTAAATATCGCAGACGAAATTCGGGTGTTTTTTCAAAAATATTCGTTGAAGGTTCAGAATTTGGATCCTCCTCGAAAAACACATTTGTACCAATAGCATCTTGGTATGTACCTGTAATTATTGCTGTTTGAATCAGGCTAACTTTTATGTTATTAATAGCTGCTCCTACCTGTAAAAACGCATTGGCCAATTTGTATAACTGGATGCTTTTGATCCAAACCAACAGCTTTGAAAAATATATCTTCCTCTGTGAAGAAATCTTGAGACAAACGGCCATCAAAGTCGAGGTACAAATACATTTCTTCTTCTTCTTCATAATCACTCATGATTAATAGTTTATTACCAACGAACCATGTACCGGAAAATCGTTCGTTTTGTTGCTGGAACCTGGAACTACAAGTTACAACAAATAAGTTAGGTTAAGTTTTGTTTTGATTGTCAATTTAAAAGGAATACAGCCACCTTGAAAAATTGACATAATATTTAAGTCAATTTTTTTAAGTCATAAGTCCTTCCCAACGTTTGTGTTATGTACAAATATGCGATTAAATTGTAATTTCTGCAAATAAAGATAAATATTTTTATACTGTGATATATAAAACACAATTTATTAACCTTTATAACGTTATGAATTCATGGGAGTAGTATCATTTTATACCGTTAAGTTACAGACTGCTAAATTCATATGATTCAGGTTGTCACTGTCAAGCATATTAACTTTTCCCGCCTTTTCAAGTCCATTAAGTGGTTGTTGCATTCTACATTGTCGTTGTTAAGATTTGCTTAAATAAGTACTTTTGGTTAATTTATTTACGAAAAAGAATTCAAGGAATCCATTCAAAATGTCCGACAGGGTAAGTTTTTTTATATTATATGGCGTGTATCAGTTTAAGTAAACAATAATTAATTTTAGAATGAGGAATCATCACCTGCGGAATCAACTCCTAATCCACGGTCTGCTATGACATCTCCTGTACAACCTTTTGAACCTTTTGAAGATGAAAGTGTTTTACTGGGCGATTCCCAGGCTGACATGCCAGAGGAAGAAGATGGAGAGGAGCTTTTTGGAGATAACATGGAAAAGTAAGTGTGACGAAATATGATCTAGATATCCATATATTTTTTTGATTTAGGATGTACAAGATTGTATTTTGTTTTGTAAATTTTAGTTATAAACGGTATATACATTTCACTCATTTATTAAATTTCAACTGCTTGATACTAACTTGTTATTTTAAAGTGACTATCGACCAATGCCAGCCCTAGATCACTATGATGCAGGCAATCTAGATGATGAAGATTATGAACCCATGTCACAAACAGAACGTATGGCTGCGGAAGAAGAATTGAGACGTAGGGATCGTGAATTGGGTATAATCAGAAGAGATGATCGTGAATTGTTCTACGATATGAGTGATGAAGAAGAAGATCCAAGGAAAAGAAGAGCAGTAGCAGAAAAAGCAGCAGCTGGTGAAACAGAAGATGTTGACATGATTGAATCCATTGAGAATCTAGAAGACACAAAGGGGTACTCAATAAAAGAATGGGTTAGCATGATTGGTCCGAGAACAGAAATTGCAAATCGTTTCAAAAACTTTTTACGCACCTATGTCAATTCGAAAGGGCAGTATGTCTATAAAGAGCGTATCAGACGAATGTGTGAAAACAATCAGTCAAGTTTTGTGGTTGAATTTCCTACTTTGGCTATTAAAGCTGAAGTTTTGGCCTATTTCTTGCCAGATGCTCCTCAACAAGTGCTTGAAATTTTCGATGAAGTTGCTAAGGAGATAGTCCTTTCCATGTATCCCAGTTATGAGAGGGTCACCAGTGAGATCCATGTTAGAATTTCAGATATTCCGTTGATTGAAGAACTTCGATCATTTCGGTAAGAAAAAATATTATATTGTACTTAGGTACAACATTCATGATTGCTTTTTTATTCTGTTCTATTGTAAATCCTGCTTTATCTTACTGAAAACTGAATGTTTTCAAATTAATTTAGTTGGGTCAATTTTTTTAATTTCTTTTAGGAAGCTTCATGTTAATCAGCTTGTCAGGACTATGGGTGTCGTAACTGCAACAACTGGTGTTCTGCCACAACTTTCTGTGGTCAAATATGACTGTAATAAATGTGGGTTCATTTTGGGACCTTTTGTACAGTCTCAACATACAGAACTACAGCCTGGTGTTTGTCCAGAGTGTCAGAGTTCAGGACCATTCATGGTAAGAATATAATTATCTGTGTTAAAGCTAAATATTAGTTGCTTTCCTAAAATGTTTGCTTGCTTAAAATCGTAGTTATTTTGGACATAAGAAAAGCAGAGAATGATAAGAAAAAGTGGAATAAAAAACAAAAACATGTTTTGTGTGCCTCAAGATACACCTGCCCCCCTTTACCACTCCAGTTTCCCTGTCTGTTTTATCCCATTTGCTGTTCCCGATAGTCACACCCTGTTTGCTGTACCACATCCCAAGGTAAGCAAACATGTATTTTTTCCCCATTTTATAGTTTTTCAAACAAATTACCACCTTTATTTATTTTGCAAAATTCGTAACAATTCACTTAATCTAAAGCACCTGACTTCTTTTTTCACATATTTAAATTTAATAGATGGACAAAAGTACATTTTTAAGTAAGCAAAGAGGTGCTGGAATTTATTATTCTTAACTTTCATTGTAAACTAAGGGTAAGATCAAATTTGTTGCGATATTGCTTTTTAGTGAAAATCCTGTTTTGCTAAGGGATGTAGTAGAATGTTAGTGTAGTTAGTTTTTATCAAAAATTTTTATTGCTTGCAATTCTTTATTATCCAAAATTCAAAAGCTGAAATAAGTTACAAAATTACAGATTCCATATGAACAGGTGAAAACATCTGTTGTTACTACAGATGCCCCAAATTGAGAAAGTTGGTATTTGCATTTTATAACGGATGTCCATAAAAACACTGGTCACGCAAGTGGTAGTTTTCTCATTTTAACACGAACGTAGTACCTGCTGTGTAAATTAGTTCGTATAATTTGGTGAACATTTGCCATTTATCACGAATGTAATCGTCATTTATTGCACTGTCAAAATAAGACACTATTACTGTTACCTCAGACTAATAGGGGCACCGTTAATCCTTCAAAAACGTTTACTAATCACAAAATACTCTATGGATATAAGTGTAATTTGACAGATTAGTTTGTTGTACTAGCACTGCAACGTACGTTCACAACGATTAAAACCATCACCCGCTTACTTAGCCTGTTTTTTTTATGAATTGTAGTTTTAACAGATACAGAATTGCAGCTAGTTTGCAATTAACAATTTAATATTATGTTCGGGTTTGAAAATAAGGATTGCTGACCATACTTCCTTTATTTACATACCAGAAGCTGATATACACTGAATTTTCAGCACTACTAATTAAATTTACTACTATTCAAATATTATGTGCACTACAATCAAATACTAAAAATGGATTGCCTTTGTCGGCTTGTACTTTATTTCACAATTTTCAAATTCAGATTTAATGTCTCCAGAAGTTTCCATCATCTCTCCAGACCTTGACCTCACCAGATCTTTCTCAAAAAGTCTGACATTCCGACGTCATCTATCCTTTAATGCATGCCTGTAGTGCTGACATAATATATGGCACTGATGGCAGTCACACCTTCTACTTTTTAACATTAACATTCATTATTAATACATTTATTCATGTGTTTAAACCAATCATTTTCCAATCATTCCAGAGCAGAAAACGCTTTCTTTTAAGTACAATTTTTTATAACTGGAAACAATCCAAAATCACAGGGCGCCAGATCAGGACTCTACAGACGATGATCCACCATTGTAAATCCAGAATTGTGCTAAAATGTCTGGGTAACCTTCGCATGGTGTGCCGGTGCCTGGTTGTGATGGAAGTGTTGAGTTGTGAACCAGGACGCAGTTCTTTGCTTTTTTGCTAAGCATTTTCGGTAAACAAATATTGATATACCAGAAAGGTGAAACTGCCCTGATATTGTAGCAGACGATTGATTATTCATTTATTAGATTGAAAGTTCTTCAGTATTTCTGGACACCATCTGGCGTGATGTTCCTTTTTTCAGGTTCAGATTGTGAAGCATACACAATGAACAAAACTTTCTAATTTAAATGCTCATGTAAAATTCATAAACTGCAGGTTCTCCAATCTTCAAAATCTGCTCTATCTGTCAATACGTGATACGGTGATCCACTATCAATAGTTTCTCCATCTGGCTATATTTAGCTGAATGACTTCCGCAGGAGGTCCAGAACCACTGATTTCTAAATAACTGGATGTCGTTAGATACCAAAATGAATGTAAATTAATTGTGACAGATTTAAGCCACCTTAGCGCTTCTAGCCGCTGGTCATTGTACTAAAATTTTGAAAAAGGTTCGCTTCTGCGGTAAATATGACGTTAACGTTGAGGTGTAGACAGCACAGCATAGACATGCATTTTAATTACACGCCTTTCTCAGTAACTAGCAAAGCACGTGGTGTTTGTTTTTGTTATTGGATGGCATATTCGGCACCCGCGACGATTATATAACTTAAGTATGATGCATTGCGAATTTTGTAAAAAAAAGATCTACAACATCGAAACACCTTTCATTCCACTTGTAAGTGTTTCTCATCTTTTTAGTAGTTGTGTGCAGTCAATGCAACTCATCATTATCTGTCTGTAGATTTCCAAAAGATGATCGTTGTAATGTTTGGATGAGAAACATGTGCCGTACAAACTGGACGTTAAGTTTACTCATAACCATATTATATATTAGGCATTTCAGTATTACGTCACAGTCCCTTTAAAAATGGAGGCTGTTGGCACACAAAGCCATTGTTTACATGGAGTTCTTACGGGAGACAAACTTTAAGATTTTTTTAATGTATGTTCGGGGCTGAAATTAGTAGCGTATTGCATATATTTAGGTTTGTCATGATTAGCTAGATATACCTGTGTAATTTTAACGCAATATTCGGCGTAATAAACGAGAAAAAGTTTGTTGAAGGTGACGTTGAACTTCCTGTTGGCAGGTTGACACACTCCCTGTCTACGTATTTACATCGAAAATGTTTTGTGTTTTGTCAGTTGGCAGAAATAAAAACAAGATGGTTGCTGTATGCTGTTATTTGTTGTGATTGTTGTTTTGATTCGTACTGCACAAAACACACTGAACAAATTATTATATCATGGTTACATATAATACGCCGTATCTACTAATATAAACAACAGTTTCAGTGTAATGGATCTAGTTTAATATAGACTACATGATGATTACGTGTTTTATACTCGCCTCAAAGTAAAACAACTGTCTTTATTCGCATTCTTTTTCACTAATGACAGCGTATATTGCACTAAAATTATATACATATATCCAACTAACCATGACGAATCTAAATATAGGAATTAGCTTAAAATTTCGTGTCACAAAATACTGAAATAAATTTGTAAAAGTTTTCTCCCATAAGAACTCAATGTAAACACTAGCTTTGTGTGCCAACAGCCACCATTTTTAAAGGGACATCCAGTTATTTAGAGATCAGTGTCCAGAACGTTGCTTAAAATTTCCTCTCGTAAATTCTCTGTACCACTGAAATACTCTTGTTGGATGAGGGCACCCTTCCTTCAACACAACCTTCATCTTATCGAGATTCATTTGTGGATCTTCCTTTTTCAAAGTTGTACCCAATTATTATGCCAATTTCGTCTCATGCCCAGGATGCAATTTCATTAACTTTGAAATGAGGTACTGGCGAAAGCTAACTATCACAGGTATGTGAGGTCTTGGTATTTATCATTTACTTTAGCAAACTATGACAAGCAGACATTTACCAATTCAGTTGCTTCCAAAATGGCATATTACAAAACTTCCATAGCACATACTACCAATATAAACTACTAATTGTGTTATAACATAAAATATTTGCAGAACTCTGTCTGAAGCATGGTTTTGTATCATGATTTTTAGATAAACATGGAACAAACAGTATACCGAAACTACCAGAAAATAACCCTCCAAGAATCTCCAGGTCGCATCCCGGCAGGTAGGGTGCCTCGCTCCAAGGACTGCATACTTTTGGCAGATCTCTGTGATCGCTGTAAGCCAGGTGATGAGGTTGACATCACGGGCATCTACACAAACAATTACGACGGCAGCTTGAACACCGAGCAAGGTTTTCCCGTATTTGCAACCGTCATACTGGCAAATCACATAATTGTGAAGGACTGCAAACAGATCGTGCAGTCTCTGACAGACGATGACATTAACTCCATCGTGAAATTGAGCAAGGATCATCGCATTGCGGATCGAATAATTGCATCGATTGCGCCATCAATTTATGGCCACGATTACATAAAAAGAGGTCTGGCGCTGGCCTTATTTGGGGGAGAGGCAAAAAATCCAGGTTGGTTGCTATTTGTGTATAGGGAGTTTTGAAATTTGCATGGTACAAATTACAGAGGAAGCAATATATATTCAGGAGCAAAATAATCAACTCGTCAAACCTGCTCAAGCTTTGAGAGAATGTGTATCTACTCCAATAGCACTCCAGGTAGTTTTTTGAAGCTCAATAGTAAAGATACCTTTTGTATGTCTCATGTCTTTTTTTTACATTTTGTTTCGACTAAAACAGGAGACAAATGTGTGTGCAGCTAGTGAGTCGATTGTTTTACTCTCATTTGTATAAACATGGATCCATAGATGCATCATTCCGATATTCAGGATTATGTTTGTGTTTTCTTTTTGTATTTGGTTCCTTTTCTTTAATAAAAAAAAAACTTGTATTTTCAACTACGTTTCAATATTACATGTKTATAAAATTATATATTTTATACTTTCAGGATTGTTGCAAGCCCTTTCTTTAATGTTACTGACAATTAGATTTTTAAAAATACAATTTTTCGATATTTTAGCAAAGCACTCTACCCACCTTAAATTAATAACTTACAGTATACATTATTTTAATTAAAATAGTCATATAGTAACTAATTTAATTAAAGTATTAAACAGAAATATGAATACATTAAAATTTAGAATCTGTGATTACATCAATAATGTTGCCATAAATTAATGACTATTGATTATTGATTTGTTAAGGGTTGTTGCTATTTTTGTTTTGTTTTATCATCTATGGAACTTTCTTATGTCAACACAAGATGAATAGACGTCATCACCTACAAAATTTACTTTTGCATTTTTTCTTGCATTTGGGGAAGCACCAGCACACCTTAGGCCAATTCTTAGGGATGAACTGACTGTTGATTAGTCAGAGCATATTTCTTCACAGTGCGTGTACGTTATACAAAATTTTACTGTACAGATCACCCCCAAACCTGAACCACAAAGTTCGCCTTTGTACATATGTCCACAACTGCAATATTAGGTGCAAGCAATATCAACTGWTCATCATCATACCGCTCTTTTTCAGAGCAATTTCAGCTACATGGGGTAGTTAAAAAATTTAGGAATAGCAATGAACAATTTTTTTTACAGATATCAATGGCTATATTGTTTTAAAGATATTTAGCTTTCTATATTTAGATGTGAGATCTAAATGCATTAGCTGCTTCTTTAGAACTGGAAAAGCGGTAGCCACACATTCAATTTTTGATTAAGTGTAGGAAAAGTAAAAAAGTCACTTGGAACCAAGTGGATGATTTAGTAATTTGATACAAGCAATATGGGATGTAGCATGATTTCATATTAAGGGTTGTTTTTTCGCTGCTCATCAATGATTTCTGGCAAGCAAATTAATAATAATTATTAATAAAGGAATCATGGCAACATGACCCAATTTGATTATGAATCATGCAATCATTTATTTGGAAGTGCTCACCCAAATTTGCGGTATGTTTAGAATCATTGTCCTGTTCGAATATGTATCTTTCTGGTCACTTTCTCTTAAATTGTCTCTCAAAATATTCAGTTAAATATGCTGATCCATGTTACCATAAACTATATTTTCAATCAATCCTGGTTAGCTTCTGAAATTAACGGCTTCTTCTAACCTGCCCTGTGTATACATTTATTTCTCAGCTTATGTGAGCAAACATTTTTCGAAAATAGTTCCTAACCTACCTCTTTTAATTTTGGTGCACTTGTAAAATTTGTGTAACAATACTAACCTCTTCACGAACAGCCAGTTCCCTGGGACGACCGGAGGGTGGTTGAATTTTATAGGATGCCGTTAATATACAATTTCCCATTTTTTGAACTCCAAATGAAATTATTTTTTTTCTTGTTCATTTTCAAAGCTGTTTTGAAAACCCACTACAAAATTACCAGCAAAAAATAGCAGAACAAAAAGCATGGCCAAGAAATAGTCGTTTGTTTTTAGTTTTAGTGAGCAACAGATAGCTGATAAAGTACAGCTTATTAAAAAGTGTTTTTTAAATGCAGTTCTTGAGTACATGGAGACTTTTTAAAAATCAATTTTGTTTGCATTTTAATAACTGTGTTATAACATTTAAACAAAATATCGCATAGTTGCTATAATGCTAATTTATTACTATTTAGAATATCTTATCTGTTCATACATAGTGTGGTTTTACTTACTATTAAATGCATAGAAGTATTTCTATATTTCTAAATTTCTATATTTTTCTAAAGTAAATTCATGTGTTCTAATCAGCAAGATACTTAAGTGTAAGTGAATTTTTTATGACTTCAGAATTAAGGATTTATACTTTTTTTTGTAATGAGGTTCATTACAATACTTTATGCTGTAGTATGTTGTGTTGAACCTCATTTACAGGTCATAAACAGATAGATAAAATATATATTGCTGTTCTGAACATAACTATCACCGATCAACATTACAGCAAGTGTTTTTAAACCTGTTTGCATGCTGTAATTACCTGCTCGCTATTCCAATTACCTATTATAATCATTTTAGGGCAAAAGCACAAAGTTCGTGGAGATATAAATGTGCTCATCTGTGGAGATCCTGGTACAGCAAAGTCCCAGTTTTTGAAATATGTTGAGAAAATTGCTCCCAGGTCCGTTTTTACAACAGGTCAGGGAGCCAGTGCTGTAGGTTTGACAGCATACGTTAGAAAGAATCCCCAAACCAGAGAATGGACCCTAGAAGCTGGTGCACTTGTACTGGCTGATCAGGGTGTTTGTTTAATTGATGAGTTCGATAAGGTAAGAAATAGTTTCGTTTAATAACAGTATCAGTCAAATAATTGTTACCTACTTACTGATGTTTAACGGGCTACTTGCATGAGTTTTATTAAATAATACTAATATACATATGTATAAATCAGTCCAATTTTAGTGATATTTATTAAGTATATTTCACAGAAAAAAGTTTGTTGACCGTGGTGCCTGAAGCCTTTAATTGTTATAAATAACGGAAAACGGATTTGTTTGTAAAGTAGATACAATTACTGTCACAACTTTTTTTGCAATGTAATTTGGTGTTCTCACTGAGATACCATTCTAATATTTTGTACAATAACAATTAAATAAATAATATTCTTACTAGCATAAACGATTAGGTAGTGCTTCATAAATTTTCAGCACATATAGCAAGTTTACAAAATCAATGTAACGTTTATAAGGTTATTATGTATAATTTTACATTATGTACTTTTTTTTACTGAGCTAAAAAAAAAGCTACGGCGATGTTGCAATGGGATGTGTACATTGTACACCTGAAAAGTGTTAATAGCAAATGCATTGTTATATGTCACATATGCCCAGAATATAAGCTAAAGCATTGTCAGTAAACAGTATAGACAGATATAAACATTCTTTATAGAAGTAGCCCAGGTTGTAGTTTCAATTTAAGAAGATAAAAACTCCATATTACATAACTAAAGCTTGGCAGGGTATCCCAAACATTGTGGTACTTTCAATCATACATCTAGTGGAAATAAATTTTAAATTTTGTGTGTAATACAAACGAATCTGAAACAACCAAGTGGAATGTCACCCGTTCTTAGGTACAGAGAGTCAATGTGAACCAAATCTAATAGTAAGAAATAGTTTCTTCTATTAAAGTCCTAATAAGCCGAACATGCAAAAGGTTAAACTTGTTATATTATTGGTAGTAATTGTTTTTTTTTAAACCATTAAAATGATCTTCACAAACAACATCACTATTGTTTTGTTAAATTAATTCAGATTGTGCATATACAGGGTCCGCCACCTAAAACTCCCCAGGCTCATATTTTCTTTATTTTTTTAGGTACAACCTTAAGTTATATGTCAAATTGTAGGTCTTTTTAAACTCTTTAAAAATAGAATATTGGGTGTTCAAATTTTCTTTTGCAGATTATCATATTTTGAATATAAAGTTAATTTTTGTAAATATTTTTTAACCTTACCCCGTATAATAAATATTGCTTTATAGTTGGATGCCGGCTTTTATTTTTTTTTTATCTTCAATTTGTGTCTTTACCATGTATGCGTAATTTTTACTCCTTCTTAGTGAAAAACAACAACAACTAGTCGCCGCCATTTTTGTTATAGGGTTGTTCAGAATTTTTTAAGTGTTATTTTAGTAGCTTATTACAGTACAAATTATGCCTACATACCCATAGCTGCACACAAAACCCCAAACTTTGGAGTAACTTTTAAATAAATAAAGTACAAAGTTCGTTCTACAGAGAGAGAGGCTAGAAAACGAAATCCTGTAGAACGAACTTTGTACTTTATTTATTTAAAAGTTATTCCAAATTTTGGGGTTTTGTGTGCAGCGATGGGTATGTAGGCATAATTTGTACCGTAATAAGCTACTAAAATAGCACTTAAAAAATTCTGAACAACCCTATTAACAAAAATGGAGGCAAATAATTTTTCTTGTTTTTCACTAAGAAGGAGTAAAAATTATGCATACATGGTAAAGACACAAATTGAAGAAAATAAAAGGCGGCATCCAACTATAAAGCAATACTCATTATACAGGGTAAGGTAAAAAAATATTTACAAAAATTAATTTTATTTGCAAAATATAATTTACAAAAAAAAATTTTTGGACACCTAATATTCAATTTTTAAAGAGTTTAAAAAGGCCTACAATTTCATATATAGCTTAAGGTTGTACCTAAAAAAATAGCGAAAATACGAGCCTGGGGAGTTTTAGGTGGCGGACCCTGTATACCTACACAGATAAATGTCTTTTCTATGGTAGCAATGATAGTACTTTTACATTTAGGGACAATGCTCCAGCAGTACACTATGTTTACAAACTGAATTAACACGTTCAACAACCAAATGCAGGAAGCACATAAATATGTTGCAATACAATTAGGGCCAGTTGCATAAATGCGGATCAAAGTTAATCCGGGTTTAATTTGAGGTCGTTGCCTAGCAACGTCATGAATTTGGTGTTCTGATTGGTGTTGCTATAGTGAAGACCGCAGATTAACATTGATCTCCGTTTGTGCAACTGGGCCTTAGTATGCCGCAATTGGCCCTTTAACTAGTATGTTTTGTTTACATATTTCTGACGTCACAGTGATTCAGCTTGGTTTACAGCAAAATAAATCATATATTAATGATGATAAAACCAAAACATTTGGTACAGGCTGTTATATGACCATGATGATTATAATATTAAGCGAATAATAAAATTTGTACAAGGAGCCCATTACTGCACCATAACAAAAGAAACTTTGAATTATTTGAGTTAGATACTTCATCTGTAGTGTTATTTTCTATTTGCTGTCTATTGTTTCTGTTTACAAGCTGACAAATTAATTACTGCCGTAAGATTATGGTTATAATGTACTGGAATTTCTATATCTTTATTGCATATAACCTTGGCAAACTATTGATTTGATCGATACATCAGTACTATTGATGAAAAAGCATTTACATGTTATTAAAGAGTAAAAATAAAAATTTTCTGTTCAGTTCTGCTATTTATTAAGTTTACAGTGCCTAGTTTTAGGTTCAGATTGTAAAATTTGCAAGCATGAACTGTAGTAAAACTAATTTGACTGAAAATTTTGAAAAAATAACCTTTAAACTCGACTATCTATAAAAAAAGTGTCCATTTTAGATGACAGATCAGGACCGCACCTCGATTCACGAAGCCATGGAGCAACAATCAATTTCAGTCTCGAAAGCAGGCATTGTTACCAGTTTACAAGCTCGTTGTTCTGTCATAGCGGCAGCTAACCCAATAGGAGGTCGATATGATGCCAGTTTGACATTTGCCGAGAATGTCAAACTATCTGACCCCATTTTGTCACGTTTTGACGTTCTTTGCGTGGTGAGAGATGAAGTTGATCCCGTTCAAGACCAACATTTAGCTAGGTTCGTAGTGAATTCGCACATTCGTCACCACCCATCCAAGACAAAGAAATTACTCGATGAAGATTTCGATAAAGAGGATTTCACGATACCGCAAGACACACTAAAGAAATACATTGTTTATGCACGAGAGAATGTACACCCGAAGCTACAAAACATGGATCAGGATAAAGTGGCTAACATTTATAGTCAGCTGAGGCAGGAGTCTTTGGTATGTACCAATGATTAAGTTTTTGCATGTTAAACGATGGCTTTAATCATTTTCTTCAAAACTGGCTTAACAAATAACTGCCTGAATTTAGCACTTGGTAGTAGCATTCAACGGTAACTCCATTTTGAAAGGCTGCTTATTGGGAGTGGAGAAAGCACCACTCACAACAGTGTGGCCAACAACCATATTAACAGTTTGTCTACATCCCCAAAAAATAGGAGACCTTGACTTTTGGTGTTGCCCTCATATAAATGAAGCGAACACTGTGTTTGCTTGTTGAATTTGCTAAATATAGAGTTGTAGAGAAAAGAAGCTAATGTCATTTTGGCAATCCAGAATCCAGATCATAAATAGTGTGTTCAGAATTGTTATAAACCAGTTCATACTGATTTTAAGCTAGTTTTTTAGAAAGCATTTTAAAACTGGAAAACCATAGCAGCTGAACCAGGTTTGGATCAATTATACAACTCGATTAGATCAGTTTTAAACCCTTTTTTTCTTTGAAGCTGAACAGTTTTAAAATTGGTGTTTTACAATTTAAAATTAAAATTGAGCCAATTTGAGATAATGATACTATTTGATTTTCCGAAACTAGATATATGTTGAAGTACTAAGCCGGTTTGAAAACCGTAGAAGAAATTAGCTAAAGTGATTAATCCTAGATGACTCTGTATCAAGTAAAGTAGGATCTCCTTAAACTAAACAAATCAGTGATATAAAAGGATATAATAAGCAATTTCACAAACCCTTGTTTGTGTGGACTATATAGATTACACAAATTCGAGATCTGCCATTGGGATGTCAAAAACAGAACCATAAACTGGAAACCAGACTGTAATTTAAACCAGAAAATGAACCATTAACTAAAAAAGAAATTGAACTAGAAACTCTACCGAAAACTGAACTCTGGTTAACTAGTTTGTGGAACAGTCTTACTAGGAGCATTGTTAAAATAAGACAACAATTCATGAAATCAACAAATAAAACCCACAAAATAAGGTTACTTTTATGTTCCCTTGTATATAAGATGATTACAAATTAATTTCTGCCAATACCAAACAGTGCCATATGCAACATGGACTACTTTACCTCTGTCCGCTGGTTTCTAGCTACACCATTGTAAAGTAAAGTATGGTCTTCCTACAACAATCCAGGCGTGACTACCATATTTTTCAACATAAAAAATGAGACATTTTAATAATATTTTTGGTGCCGCATCTTTAACCAAAAACATTCGGTGGAGGTAGTATATGACTGATGTAATGTTTGTAAAGACAAGGACACAATTTATGGATAAATTTTTAAGCATACTGTACTGTAATAACAAAATGTCGATATTGGTTTTTAATTTTAAATCTTATTTTGGTTTTTCAATAATTTCCTAACTTGAATTGACTATGTACTATAAACATTGCAATGTTGCCTTTAATATACATAGATAAAATTATGCATTTGGATTTTTAGGCTACAGGAAGCTTACCGATAACAGTGAGACACATCGAAAGCATGATTCGAATGGCTGAAGCTTATGCAAGGATGCACCTTCGTGAATATGTGCAAGAAGACGACGTCAACATGGCAGTAAGGATGATGCTTGAAAGCTTTGTTGAGACACAAAAATACAGCGTAATGAAATCCATGAAGCAAGTCTTCCAACGGTACTTAGTGTACAAAAAAGATCACAGTGAGCTTCTTTTTTACATCCTACGACAATTGGTGCAAGATCAACTTACATTTTTGCGAGGAACAGGTGGTTCGGAGACTTTAACTATAGAAATAGACGAGAAGGACTTGCTGGATAAGGTATGGGGATTTACTTGTGGTTATCAAATTATATTAATGTGAAAATATTTTAGGCGAAACAAATCGATGTACACGATCTGAAACCTTTTTACAAGGGTAAAATATTCGAAAACAATAATTTTCTATATGATGCTCAAAGGAAAGTTATAATTCACACAGTGCCAGAGGCTATTACTGCAGAAGATTAAAACATTAAACTTATCAGCATTTTATACTCCATGTTCTTATGTATTTTTTTACCTATAGCATATGTAATAGTGGTCTATTTTATTCATAATTTTATGTTCAGCCGTAAGTACAACAATAAATATTTTGATAATAAATTGTGTTTTGCTAAATATTATTAAAGTGTACTGTATAAGAAGATTGTTTTTATGTTACAGGTCATTATGCATTTTCGTTCCTTACAATTTTTGTTCTCAATTTCTTTCAGTATCGATATAACAAATAATGGATACTGAGCAAAAGTATTGTTCTTATTGGTGAGCAGGATCAAAATAATTTGACAAAGGTAAATTATAATGAACTGAATATGAAAAAATTATCTAAACATAAACCACATCAAAATCTTACATACATATAAAATTATCACAATTTATGAATTTGATTAAATTTATTAAAGTGCTGAAACTCTAAGGTTAATCGTGTTGTGACAGTTATATAAAAAAGACACCTAAATAATCTTTGATAACAGGATATATTTTAAGAGAAGCTTCGGTTATGAAACCTTTGTCTAAATGGAAAACTGTTGAGAGAGGCGTTCCTCAAGGTACAATTTTTGGCGCTCTACTCTTTCTACTCTACATTAATGATGTATTATATTCCCTTACACATGTCACAAATTATATGCAGATAACACTTTTATTTTAATAAAAACATCATGTAAAACAGAATTAGAAAAATAAATCACGAAGTGTTTAAAAGCAGCAGAGGAGTGGTTTACCCCTAACCATAAGTGTAAAAAAAGAACCAACTACTTGAGTTTAGCCTAAGCCGTTCATAACAGGCTGGCAGACGGCGAATGTGACATCACAAGACCGGTCCCATTTTCTGTTGTGGCTCCATGCAGCACTACTTCGCTCTGCTTAAAATACTATTCACGAATAATTCAAGCTTATCTTCACTAAGCGAGGCAATTCCCTATATAGCATGTCTAGCATTTCCTTAAGAAGAAGCATTTGGACGATTGTTTAAGCAGTTCTTTAATAAATAAAAGTAACATTGCTTAACGGTCGAAGAAAAATATGACTTCACTTGTCTGTTTTTGTATGACGAAAAATGGCGGGGATAGAAATTTGTATTCGATTTTTTGTAGAGGACAAAACTATCAACATTAATTATCAGTAAATAAACCCTAAGCTTGAATCTAGTTATCACGCAAAACGTTTAAATATGGGGCTGGTGATTGTACAAAATCCTTGACAATAATAATTGTGCAAATGCGAAATTGTAAATAATTTGTAGTTATCTATAAATTAGACTATTTTAAAGAACGTGTAATTCATTAATTTACCAATCCAAAATTAGAATCCTGTTTGTGTACTTTGTACGTAAAACAAATTAAACATCATAGAGGTTGCTTCAAAGTAACCTGTTTTACCGGGAGGGATGTATAAATCAGTAAATAAAATAAATAGGCATCGTGATTCGACTCAACATAAGGACCAAAACTAAATACGGACATCTTATTTTAAATTATATTAATGCTGCTAATGCTAAAATAAAGAAATTTGAACACTCTGCAAACGAGGCATTTTGGCATGTACATTTTAGTTACCTTTTTATAATTCACATGATTTATATTGACGTAAAGCTAGTGGTTGCTCAATGTTCCACACTTTATGAAAAAATATAAGAAAACTAAACACTTGATAGATTAGCGACCTTTTTTATCTTTTGATGCCTACGAACATGTCCTAAATGTCATTTTTAATAATAAGGCAGGAAAACATCATCACGATGACGTTTTCATTTATTGTGATACAGACTATAAAGCAAATAGATGTTGCAGTAAGCAACCTTTAAGTATAGAACAGTGCTCAATGAGCGGTCTTTAGCAGTTTCCTACTATTCTCTAGTAATAAGTGCACATGGCTACTAAAAGAGTATATAGGAGTTCTGTGCGAAGCGGATCGATTTTGTGAAGTAGGCGTCGAGAGAGATAGAGCTACATGCCGACCTGTTATTATGAACGGCCTAGGTTTAGCTGTATGTACTATGAGATTTCTCAACCTAATTTTTGACTCGAACTTATCATGAAAACCTTAGACCTATTACACTGCACTGACAGCGTACTATACTTACGTTCATTCTAAAATAAGATATGGAATCATCTCTGAAAATTCTTTGGAAGCACCAAGGATTTTCGAAGTGCGTCTTGCTTGTGAATAATTTTACACATATGCCTGGGATTGAACGAATGGACGACTATGGTATACTTACCGTTCTTGCAATCTACGTTTATGAATCACTGTGCTTTGGTTGAATAATTATACAGAAAATATGTCAAGAGTAACTAAACCATAGTTATAACACTCGGGGGCAATGGCGTAGGCAAGGGGGGGGACCGAGGGGTAATTGCCCCCACAGGAACTAAATTAATTTGATAATGGAATAGCAGCTTTTTACATTTAACAGTACAAATTTGTTGCGAACTATTGGTTTGCTGTATAATAAACATTTTAGCAAATTAAACATTAAAATTTAAGTCCCACCTCTTCTGTTTTTCTCTTGTTTATACTTAACATTTTTCTTGTGTATGGAGCTTTGCCCCCCCCTCCAAGACACTTTTCTGGCTACGCCACTGCTCGGGGGTACATGAACCTTCATATTCCATCTGCAAAGGCAGCTACTTTTCACTGAAAAGTTTAGGTGCAGTTAATTAAAATATCAAGTCAGGTCTTCAGGCATAGCCCAAAAAGCCATCTGCTCGATATTGTTCTATATGATACCAAAGAATTACATTTCTAAGATTAATATTTCTTTTTAAGTTAATATTGTCATATATGCTAATATAATATGTTTGTGTATGGTATTAATGAATAAATATTATACTTGATAAAAACAGTTAACAAGTATACCATATTTTTGAATGTTGTCAGTGGGGAGGGGAGGTACTTAACACATTTTTGCTGTTTTACATTTACGACCATAACGGTAAAACACTCCAAAATCAGGAATAAAAACCACCAAAACATATTGCATGCATCAAAACATTTTTGTAATTTTTTATGCCAACTAATAGTAAACAATGATTTTTTTCACTACAATTTCTTATCAAGCAAGATGATTATAAATATTTTATGAAGTAATAGTGTTTTATTTTATATTCACTTAATATACGAGTATTTTGCTTAAAAGTTAAAATTAAGCAATGTAATAATTCTATTTCGTAAAGTGAGATATGGATTAAGAATAATCAGAATAGAGCAGAAATACTTTAAGAAGTTCAAGATGTTATAAACTGCATAAGATATGGATTTCTATTTTCAGTCTTCTTAATGCCTGGTTTGTTTGGGTTATGATCATAGGTTATATTTGAATTTTCTGTTCAATGGGTGAGAAATTTTGTTTTCTATCTCTGTTTGACTCATACATTATACACCCCTTAACAGATCTAGATAATATGACATATTGTAGTAAACTATAAAATTTTTTATTAAAGGTGGCATAATTTTCTTATGTAATTTCGTCAAAGCCTTACTTTTTTCATTACGATTTGAAATTATATAAATAATTCTTTAAACCGTTCTGGAAACTGTACTAATAAATACATCAGTATTTAGAAACACCCCGAGGATTAGGAAGAGGGCTATAAATTATTTGGATTATTTTTAATAATGCAAACTTAAAAACTTATCTTGCTTGGAACTTCGACAATTTTATATGGAAGAAAGAGATACAGATTATAATCATTAAAATGTCTCTACAAGATGGAGACTGTCCTTGTTAGTCATAAAGTTATACTATATCACATTAGGACAAGCTGATAGATTCCTCAGGTAAGCATGACCGTTTTATGATTTGATTACTTTGAGCTGTATTTTGCTGTTTAAATGAATTGTAGTATATCAATCGCACTGTTATTAGGAAGACGAACTATTCCATACTCTTCTGCGAATTATTTCAGAAAGTTAATGTTTAGTGCTATTTGTTCATTCCTTAATTTTTGTATATATTCAAAGATACTATTTAAAAAGTAATCAATTGTTTTATTTTTATTACCACACTCACTTCAAAAACATTTTAAATATTAATACATAAAATATAAAAATAATGTAACAATTTAAATACTTTGGAGTGATCATTCAGACTCTGAATTTGAAGAATCTGAGGAACTGCCCTCATCATCAGATGAACTGCTTTCGCTGCTGCCTTCCGAATCCGAACTGCTACCAGAATTACTGCTTGATTTTGAATTAGAACTAGAGTCGGAGTCACTTGAACTACTTTCAGAGTTACTAGAACTACCATTACCTTCCTTGTCTTTACATTGCTTGTTTGTACTAGCAGCGTTGCTCGTGTTTTTTTCAGATCTATGTAAAATTATATCTCACTAAATGAATCACAAAAAGAACAGAGATCATTACTTACGTCGATTTATTCTCGATGAGTTTTAACCGTTTTTTTAATTGCTGTGTTCTTGATGATCGATGTAAATATTTCCTTTTGCCTTTGCATTCATATGACCAATGTCCAAATTCAAGGCACTTTTGGCACCTAACACCTTGTGGAGGATACGTGGGCTCCTTTCTGAAAAAACATTAAGATATGCACTTCGTAATTATGTGAAAAAAATGCAGAACTTACTTTTTCCCTAAATGTGTTTTACTGGTACCACCGACAGTCATTTCATGCATTAATATGTATTCATATATTTTGCTATGAGAAAATTGAATCGACGCCAAGCGTCAATGAACTTTCGTACATATAGGTTTATAGGTTATGTTTACTATTTTCTTACTGTTGCCAACACAAAGATAATCGTTGCAAAGAGGTAATCAGAACAACACTTGACATCCTTGAATTAATTTATTTTTCAAGGCATTTACACTTTGTGTGGAAGAGGGACACGAAATAATTTATTTTGCAATTATTGATCTATTTTATCGTATTGCAATTTCTCGATAGCACGATAAATACTCCTTATAAGATGTATCTTTAAAATTCTTTTATTTGTTGGCATCCCTGCTCGCTCCCTCATAACTCTAAGCGGTGTTGCCAATGGAACTTTTTGCGTTTCTCAAGAGATTGAATTCATACCTTGAATTTAACACAATTTTTCTCCATTTTGTTTTTTTTCAAATACAAGCTCAGGAAATTTAGAAGGAATTTATCAGGATTTATAGTACATAATATTATTTTGTATTTATTTATAAAAATAAATAGCAAAATTTGCTGGTAATAAATACATTTAAAATGTAATAGATACTGAAGATTTAATAGAACTAGAATTGTAATTTATTTAGTTCATATTTTTTGTTGTTAGRCTCATCTTTTTTTTTTATTAAAAAATAAGAAAACCCAATACCTATAAACATTTTTATGAAATATACTGATATAAAATTTAAAAGATATACCTATGTAAAAGATAACAACTTGCGACTGCTACTTAGATACTTCCCTTCAGTTTAAAAGATAATATATAAATCCTCCACTATGAATGCTTTCAACATTAGTTTCAAGTTAAAATGAGCGAGGTGTAAATGTATAACTATCTGTAAATCTAAATTTAAAATAAAATATTTTCACAACAACTAACAGTGCTCTGGCGTAATGTCCTGGAATATTAAAAAAATTCAAAATGTAACTACTACACTGTAAACTTAAGGTTTTATAGTAATTATTTTCTTGCTACAGTGTCTTAAGCTCTTGTGGCGATGTCATAAATTCAAAAAATCATCCTTCAAAGGTTTTGAAAAGATGGAATAACTGTTTTCAGATACATTTTGACAGCAACTGCTATGCTTCTAGATTTAGCTGATTTTAGCATGAAATAGGTAAAAATTTTGAGAAAACCGCTTATAACTTTAATACTTTAAAAAGCTGTTACTACTACAATATAGAATATTTGAAATAGGGGAAACATTTGATTTCAAAGTTGATGGATAGAATGAAGATATTGAAAGACTGTTGTATTTTAATAAACAATATATTGCAAGAAATACACTTACTCGCCAACGTGACATCAATCATAAATCAGCTCTACATTTAAAAGTCGAATGCAATAACTGAACTCTAGTAGTTACATATTGTTATTAAAATTACTTTGACTTTTTGGGTTTCAAAGTGAAAAATGCTATTATAAGCCCTACGCTGGCGTATGTTGCTAAAGCTACCTAAAATTGCAAAAAAATAATCAAATTATGTAACACCTTAACCCTGAAAACATACATTTGCTCGACCTCTCATAGTTTGCCCATTGAATATTTTGCTGAGTCCTGTGAGTTTGCTCTCATCTACTGGAGTATCTGCACCAGCCATCTTCTATAAACACAGTAAAGACAATAAATAATATTATCCTTCAAAATGATTACAACACTTACGTTTTCTTTACGTTTCGTGAAGCAGGAACGAAATTATCGATCTCGATTGAGGTTAGGAACATACGTTTAGATTAAAATAAATCGCAAGATTTCGGTAGTATTCGCTACATATTACGAATCGAACACTTTCTGTAGAGACTCGCGCAGGACAAAATTATTTTTATATGAACCACAAAAGAACCGCGAAATTTAACTGGTAACTTGCATCTCTTCTATGACTTGCATTACGATGGTGGTTTGACTTCCTTTCGTTTGGTTAGTTTTCTGTACACTATGAATCCAAACATGAGTGCAAAAGTTGCTAATGCAACCTAATAAAAGGTGGTTAAACATATGTACATAACATATATTATATTATCTTACATTTGCCCTGCCTCGTATGGTGCTACTATTGAAATATCTTGACAGGCCTTTCAATGATGGATCATCATATTTTTGATCACCAGCCATTGCAGTCTGCTTTCAGTTTGTTTCAATTGTTTTTATAATTTTTGGTATCTGTGATTCATAATGATTGTTTATTATTCTGTTGGAATGATTGCTTTTGCATCCATAGGCATCATACGCCACAAAAGTTTTTTGAATCCTTCTCACTGAAAGGAGAAGAGTTTGTTTTTTCAATTGTCGCACACAGCATCCAGTACGAGGATTTACTATGAGCACTGCAGGAATTCCAACCAACATCCTTAAACACTGTGATAATATATTAGCCGAACCATTGCATTTTAAAACAATCTCCGTTCACACTTCTATATCAAAAAAAACAAGCAGAGTGACATAACTAAAACGAAGGCTTTATAATATAATTAAGTTAATTTTTGAAACTAGAATGTCATATGAAATTAATTTTTCTGCTACATAGACAATTAATTTCAACAAAGCAGCATTGACTCATGCTCAACAAATCAACATTTTAATAAGTTTTTAGCAATCGAGGTCAAGCAGATGTATTTATACAGATTTCCAAAACGCCTTCGATCAAATTGATCATAATAATAAACATTATGTCTACCAAATTTGATGACCGCCTTTATTTGATTCTAAATCCACAGTTTCTAGAGTAATCTATGAAATCATCAAGTGCAACAACTACCACCCTTGATTTAAAATTATAATTCATATTCACAAGAACTTCAAAGCTTGAGAAAAATTCATACAAACTGGTCGAGAATATTATCATCAATTTATTACAAGAGAGAAACAAATATTTTGACTTTTATCAAAAATATTTAACACGGTAATTATGTAATTAATTTTAACTTATTCTAGAGCACCATCAAGGAAACACAGTTGTGGAATGCTGGTAATTGCGCTGTTAACATCTTGGCGATTCATAGTTTTACGTTTTGCAGCAAGTGTTTTTTTAGCAACCTGCTCACTGAAGTAGGCCAAAAACAGCTCCTATAAAAAAAGTTAGACACATAACAACATTCAAATGTAGCAACCAAAATGAGGCTGCTTACAGTTGCTTTTGTAACTAAAACTACACTGTCGTTACTGAATATATCACAACCGTCTGGATCAATTTTCATCATATGTTTTACTCTACTCAAGGGCAGCACAAAAAATTTTTGCTTCTCCGGTGAAGCATCATGTTTAAGCTTTGGGGCAGCTTCTTCATCTTGTGATATGGTTTGATGTTCTTCTTCTGGCAGTTGTAACTGCATTGTCTCAATTTCAACCTCGGTATTGTCTGTACTCATTTTAGCTGTATTGTAATTAAACTGTTTATTACTAGTTTTGAGAATTTGCTCGATGAATCTCTTTATACTTAGCTGTCTATCTACTCCTAACTGTAGTAACGAGTAGACATTAGCATACAAATTTGCCGCCCCTGATAGTTTATAACCTAAAATAAACGAGCCGTGCAAATTAGCTACTAAATTAGGGTTTACATTACATATGGTCTACTACTACGGTTCCATTAATGGCCTTATTGACAAATCTATTCAAAAGTATTTTATGCAAGATCTTTTCGTAGTCATAAAACTTTTTTTTAAACTAGAATGAATCATACTTCTTTAAGACATCGAACTGTACCTCTAAATAACCTACATTTTTTGTGTGGGTCAAATTCCAAAATGTTTTTTTATTTTCTACACATTGTATTCAATTTCTTAAAGTAAATCGAAAATGTAAGTATTCTGTAATTTTGAAAGTAATTCTTTCACTTTAAGTGGTAGAAACTGTTGAGTTAGTCTTTCTGTTAAACATGATTTAATATTTTCTAAAGTGTCTGTTATTTCCAGTACAAAATTGTCTTGTCTTTCAAGTTGGAGTATGTTAGTTTGAAAAATACTCATTAAAGAGTGCAGAAAAAAATAAATATATTTCATTAAGGTCATCTTCAAAAAAATTCAAAATTATCTTTGGGGGCTGCTCTTGGAAAACAAAATAGTCTCTATGCTACAGCAACTATAGAATTCTGTTAATCTTGTTTATATGTGATACGACAAGTCTATGTAATTGACATCTACAAAGTCACAGAAGTCCTTTATCTCTTCCGTTCTTACCATATATATGGAAAAAAATAAAAAAGTTTTAGAGCTATAGGCTCTACATCAAATTTCAAGCTGCCTGTGCCATGTTGAATGCAGTTGTGTAGAATACCTACAATATTAATGTTTTTTCCTTTTCTGTATCCTACTCCTTCAAAATTGGTGTTTGCGTTGTCCCCAGAAAATGCTATTAATTTCGAGGAGAATCTATAGGTATCTAAAGTACTTTTAATGGAGTTTCTGATGCTTTGTTGCGAGAGCTTTAGAACTCTAAAAGTTTCACCTGTATTCCGAAACCTCCTATCTTTCACTCTTGATACTGTATAACTGTATATGTGGTTGCTAATATCAGGAGCAATTCTCAAAACTAAATACGAACGCATACTGAGGTCAGCCGATGACGATTTTCTAACGGGCTTATTATGGTATTTATGTGATTTTACTTATTAATGTTTCATATCATCAAAATTCCGGACATTGTTAATATTGTTGCATTTCCGCCCGGACTCCGGATTTATCTACATGTCCGGAACTTTCTTGATGTCTGCTCAAGCTATACCAGCTGGTAAGTGGTGGCAGCGAGATCTATCTTTAAAGCAATTAAGGAATTTATGATATCCAATGATCAGAGGTATAACAACAGCACATCTTTCTGAAAATTTCTGTTTATATCAACTTTTACTAATTTTCAGTCAGAAAGAAAAGTAGACAGATACAGTACGACGCTGTGCTAGTGATGTAAAACTAATTTTAACCAGGACTCCTGTCAACCACAAGAAAATAATGAAGACCACTACAATGCATATTTCTTTATTAAGTGACTAGAGAACKATAATTAAACCACAAGCTTAACAATAAAACGCCAAAACAAAATATGAAGTTCGTGATTTCATTATATTCGACTGATGAAAGCAGGCTCGATAAAATATACAGTAAAAAGTGTTAAAATTACAAATTGACATGAGTTCAAACTATCATTAAGCATTTTAGGAATGTATATAAAATGTAAATTACTCAGTCATAAAAAATAATCTATAAAAGGCAAGTGCAAGAAGCTCTTGAAATTTGATCTATTAGCTATTATAACATCAACAATTTCCCAAAAGATGTGTTTATTACATCCAATAACGATTAGTCCAGGAAGAGTAGTGTGTTAACTAAACAGAAAACTGTTCGCTCCAAATCGACAACCTCATCAACGGACGACTGGACGGAGGAATTATTTCTCAGTGACTTGCAATGCTGTCCATCTCTGGATCGCTGTCCGCATCGGAACTCGAACTTACTGCGAGATCACCTGCCATGGCTACCCTTGCATATTCGTCCGTATCGATAGATTTGCAGAAGTGTATGGCATATTTCAGCTTTTCTTGCAGTACATGCTAGACATTAAACAAGAATTATTATATTATTGCTGTCGATATACCGCGTGATTCAGTTTGGTATTCGCACCCCTGCAACTCATAGCAAGAGTTAATGTGATGACATAATGAAATAATATTTTTACCATCATCCATTAAAATGGCGACAGTTAACTTTTTTTTTAATGGAATGATGTAAATTTTTTGCTGATTCTTATAGAACGTTTTTTTCAACATTCAGAGGAGTAAAAGTAGTATAAACTTTTATTAGAACTTTGAAAAAAAAATTAAAAATAAGTTTGAATTTTTTTTGTGAAAAACTGTATGAAGTTGGCCATGCAATGCAAGTGACTAAATTTTGCTTTTGACTGTGTAAAAGTCAATGATAATTAACAAAGTCCACAAAAACGGATAAAAACATATTTTCCTGGTGATTTAGAACATCAACATAATTTTTTATGGCCATCAACTATACTATTCGAACATTTGGTCGAATCAAATGAAATTATGATTATTTGTACAAATTGTAAATAGTTATTTGTTATATATCAGTAATATTTTATTTTTTATTTCCTTTGTTCAAAATATTACAGTAAAACAATACACTTTCCAAATTAACGTAAAATTATTGTCATTTTAAATTATACATTGCAGTTTTGTTGTACTATGTCATTACTTATTTCTTCGTTTGACTAAAATATTATACTAGAACAACACTTTTTTGTATATTGTTGTCAATCTAGCTAACCCTGATGAAGTTAAAACCAAAATTTATACTTCATACAACTTTTTATAAAAAAATTCTAACTTATTTTTACATCTTGTTTTATTCCTCAAAATTTTTCTGTTTCTGTGTGTACTTTTTACACCAATGAATGTAAATAACAATGTTCTATAGGAAGCGTGCACGCGCCCGCGTTCAGGGACCTCTGGTGGATTGAACAGACAAATGTGGGGTATAAATACAAATTAAATCGTATGTAAAGTGACACGGCAAAAACGGGTGTTTATGCGAAATGAACGAAATAATAATCAAATATGGTTTTGGAGGTATTAAAGTAACTACTTATAATAATAAACTGAATAGTTTAAGGCACAGCGTTTGTGAAATACAGGTATGTCGAAATTATCACATTGAATAGCTTGCAAACAAACTGGTTTTTGTTTGTACTTTGTTACACACTATTTATCATTTTCAAGAAACCTTTCTTAATCGACGAATTATTCGATAAATGGTGTGAAACAAAGCACAAGCAAAAACCAGCTT
This sequence comes from Rhyzopertha dominica, assembly GCA_025024175.1. Taxonomy (NCBI): domain Eukaryota; kingdom Metazoa; phylum Arthropoda; class Insecta; order Coleoptera; family Bostrichidae; genus Rhyzopertha; species Rhyzopertha dominica. The sequence goes on from QCXZ01000137.1 coordinate 16,139,656, forward strand.
GTTTACAAGCTACTTAATATAGTGACTACTAATAGTTATTACAAATTTAGTCTTCCATCTTCATTTTATGGCAATCATTGTTAGTCAAGCAACTGCAAATATGGTACAAAACGACTTAACATGTGAGAACTAAACCATCCTGAAAACATACTGTTATTCATGCTACATAATATGTTTTGGTATTAGACGTAGGGGTTGGAATCTATTACGAAATTCCAAGAAGGTAAAGCCATTGTATGAAATAGGATTTTTCAACGATGATAAGAAACAGGCAGAGAATGGAAGAACTTAAATACGGTAAGCGAAAGTGACGTTTTTCGTTTAAACTGTAGCCAACAGTCGAACACATCACGCTACAATTTGTTCTTCTGGGCAACCATCTCTCGCGGGTCAAGTGCTCAAGTCGTTTTGTACTAGGTATACCTATATACTGCAGAACACGTAACACAATGTTGTTTTCGTTCAGCTTCCCAAACCTTTCCACGATATCGATAAAAGCGTACGTTTTTGTTGCCACACGAGTTCTCAGTATTATTACAGTCCACCACACAGCAATTTCTTTGAGATTTAGGCATTTTTCAACGTATTACACACTTCCTTTACAATATTAAAGCAAAAGTAAACCAACGAAATTCGTTGTTGTCATGCTGCCTATACCCCAATCTTGCATTATTTCACCACCGGTGGCGCTACTCGTCAAAGTGCATGCTCCCCATAAGAATCATCAAAAAAATATGTACTATACTATTTGAAGAAAAAAGTAGACTATCGCCATTTCAACAGATGACGGCAAAAAAAATATTTTATCACGACATCATATGCAACTTTTGTCACGATTTTCCAAAATATGAGGTTTGCTATACTTTTAACAAAAAATAAGAATGTTATAGGGGTGCGAATGCCAAACTGAATCACACGGTATAATAGGAAAAGAATTATTGTACAAATGAGAACTAAGCTTTTATATGAGTTTACAAAGACAGAACTGTATCCACTACAAGTTTAATGTACTTAAATTCCTGGTACAGGGTGAGCAATTACAAAAGGTGACTGGCCTTATCTCATATACCAGTAGCTCTAGAGCTTTGAGGTAAAAAATTACTTAACTAAAGTGGCCAAGTGAAGTTGCTGGAAATGATTTTCAAGTTCATAGAATTGGGTATTTCAGTGAAGTAAAAATTACGGAATTCGATATAGTTTCATTACTAATTATTCTAACATATGCAAATAATTCCCTATGTTGGTTAGTATAAAAAATGTATTTAAATACGTGAATATTCAAGTCAAAGTTAAACCGGTTAAACTATTTTAAAACGCCTTCCAAAGGATGTGACGAACTAACAGAAAAAGGAAATACGCAACTTGGCAACAGTGCTACTTTGTATTCTTTTGTGGCTGTCAAATCACGGTCGGATGTCGGGCATCAGAAAAGCTGATTGTAAACGTTATCATCTTGTGCCGGTGTTGGATTTGTTGTGTTTGTGTTTGGTGATGCTTAATTAATGCAAGAACAACGAACGATAAACAAAAGAAATCAAACACAACACATAAACGCTTTTACAGATGATTCAGCTCAGCTGTACGCGATGTTGCTACCTACTCCGATTGTTGTTTATCCCTCTCTTTTAACACGGTACAACCATATTGTTCACTTATGACGTTACAACTGAATTCTTTAATTTTTATTAGTTAATATCTCAAGTTATAGGCAATATTGAAAGAAATAAAAAAAACCAGTCACTCTTATTTCAATTGAATCGTTCGGAATGCAAAATAAAAAAAGACGCTGAAATAGCCAATTACTCCTAGAGGGCACTACATTATCTCAGTTTCACGAAAATCATATTTGTAGTACTTTTGCTGTAACTAATATGATAAGGTTTTCTGAATTAAACTCTATAATTTTTGTACCAAACAATATTTTGGTAATTTCAAATAAAAGGATAGGGAGCGGGTGAATGTTGTAATAGGAAATCACTAATATCTCTGGCTTGTTTTAACCGATTTAAGAGGGCACAGTATTATTTACAACAGTTTTTATCCTTCTATAAAATGCAATGTTAAATGTTAGCAAGCAGTTTGTGCACTGACTGCAAAAGAGCTTGACCTAAATATTGAATTTTTTTCAGAATATTAAATACAACATCAGACTTTTTACTTAATAAGCCAAAGTACATACATGCATTTAATATACCACTTGATTTAGACACATCATTTATAGAATCCACTAACGTAAATATTTCAAAATATAAAAAAATTCTGTTTAAAGTAAAGGCAATGCTATGGCGCTTACCTTGCACGAGTAACGTGGCATTTTCAATAAGAAGAAGCAAGTGTAGCTCTCGGGCAGGAAGAGATCAGGGGGGTTGTACTTGTCCAGCACTTGTATCACAAAATCGCGTCCACGAAAATCTGCTATGGTTCTTGGCAGTCGAGTTCTTCCCCACACAAATCGCAAAAAGAGCGAACGTTCTTGGTTGGAAAATTCCTCCATCACTTCCCAAAACCACTGAATTAGTGGTGCATTACTATCTACACCTGCGGTGAACGGCAGAGAATGATACACTAATTGGTACATGTGCAATTGATTTACCTTTATATGTTGCCACTGATTTTAATAATGATAATGGAATATCTGGTGAGCCGCAAACCATGGTTTCCAGTTCATAACCACTGAAGAGGGACAAAAGCGGCACAGGAATAACTTTTGACATGCCATCACGTACAGCTTTCACTTGTTCATCGAATTCATGCAATCTGTAATTGTTTTTGATGCTAATTGGTGGACATTTCACAATACATCTAAGCAACAAAAGGTAGTAGCCCATATTATTTAACGAATATATCAACATTGCTCTACTGATCTTACTCAAGTAGTAAACGAAACAATTTCTAATTGCGAAACTTTGAATGGTTTCTGAAAAATGCAGCATTACAAAAATTGATTGATAACTTTAGGTATAATGAAATGTCTTTCATACACCAGCTTAAGAATATAATATTTAATTTTTTAGCAGTACACCTAGAACTATATAAAAAGTCTCAATAGATGCAGAAGTAGGAAATCGTGAGTTAGCTAACTTTTTCAAATTTTACCCAGCGAAGTTCAAGAAACATTTTAAACAACAAACATCTTTTTTTTGTATGGGATACAATTTGACAGAAAATTTTAAAAAATCACATAAGGCTGACATATTATATAGAATTTTGAAATTAGCTAAAATCAATAATTTAAATGACAATATTGTAAATAATTAAAACACATTCATAGTTATTGATATTTGTTTTATATAAAATTTAATATCACTTTTTCACTATTCATAAATTTATTGTATCTTCTAGAGAGCACCACCTGTAACCAATTCAAATCAATAAAACTTTTTTGTATCTCCTTGTATACGAGTTTTAGCTGAAAAAATGTAAACTTTTTACATAAAAAAATACTTATACATTTATTTGTTAAAAACTTTGGATTGTTTAGTAATTTATATTATTGGAATCATTAAGGTTTACCTGAAATTTAAAGCCAGTCTGACATACTCCAGCCGATTCTCATGCGTTATCCTCTTGTACTGGGTGCTGAGTGGCACATCAGTTCCGCACGTAGATGGAGTAGAAAACGGCATTTCTAAGGTTTGAAACAATCGCTCATCGGGTGCCATATCGCGTATACACAGCAGTCCAGGAACATAGTCCCTATCTAGTTCTGTCAGGTCACCAGGGGTTAGTTCCATGCCTGCTAACTGCTTCCACACAGGTTCGGCTAAGTTTAGGCTCAAAGGGGAACCAGTTCGAATAGCGATACCCATCAAAACACCTGAAAAATGAAACTGGTGCTTAAAGTTTAGCTTTGGCAAATTATTTATTATTATTGCTCCATGCTATGGGTAAACACTTAAAAGGATAATGATGCCATCTGGCAACTTGCAAGTGCAAGACTGTTACATTTTTTGGTCCTTTTTTATCTTATGAGAGTAAAACATACGGAATAGGTTTAGTTCTGTTTCACATGTTTCATTTACTTTTTAAGTGTTTTTCAACTTATCATAGTCTGAGTTTTGCTAAATTCGTTGATTAATATTCGATTTGGCAAAATTTAAGGTTGCTTACAGCAGAAAAACAAATTAATGTGCAGTAGCATATAGCTGTATTATGATAAGTATATTTGTTATATAGTAATTTCATACTTATGACGATAAACTGAATGGTTGGTATTTGTAGTTTCATAAGTTGAAATGAAAATAAAACCTAATGTTTACCCAGCAAAAAGGAAATTGTGTAACATTGTGCATAACTTATTTAAAAATTATACACTTAACATGGGGTCCACTATCGGCAGTTCGCAAAAACTTGAATTTACCGGCAAAAACAGGAGACGCTAGCGAATCGCTTGTGGAGTTATTTGTACTCAACACTAATTAAAATGACAAGAGGCAACTTGTCATTAATAATTTTTTGAAAATTAACCTTATGTCACTGATATCTATCTTTTCAGATATAAATGTTTCAATAATTTTGGCAATGACATAAATGAAAAAAAAAACAATGTTCATATCTTAATAAAATTTGGCGAATACCAAGTTAATCGTACTTCATACATACAAATTATTCAAAAATTAATGTCTTCTCCACTTAATTAAATATTAATTGGCAGAGCACTTTTGACCTTAAATGGCCACATCAGTGCCTTATACAATTATTATGAAAAAATACAAACTATGGGGAAAAAGAAATTAATTTTGACAGAAGTCAAAAAAATGAAAACAAGTATCTAGTCTTTAAAGTTATCAGTATAGGTTGCGAAGTTGCAGGAAGTCACCAACATTATGATTGAATATTGAACAAATTATTTAAAATGGATGAGTCAAAATTTTGAATCCTAGCCTAGCCTACCTCATACCAGCTTTCGCTGTTTGGTAGGCCTTCAATTTTGTGTTCTTATGTTGAAATTTGATTTCAACAAATGATAAGTAGTTTTTTCTTTCTTTCTATCTAAATCAATTAAAGTTTACCAACCAAATAAAACAGGAGTGTTTCTGGAAATATTCCTAAGGAAAGCTACTCAAAAGAAAAAAAATGAGGAAATGTTTGCAATATTCTTGATTGGGAACATTTCCTTTCTTTCCAAGCATATCTCTAATTGAAACTAACTTAAAATGTGCTCTAACCATAAAAAACGATTTCCTTAAAATAACTCGGTGTCAGAAAGAAATACGTTACCTAAAAATCTGAACATGTTGAGGTGCAAGCAACTTTTTGCTGTTGGATTGAGGACGAAGCAATCCCTGTTGGTTCCGGCTTCATCTCTCCCATTGGGCGTTGGTATCAGGAGTGGAAGGGAGCCGTTCTGTAACTCATCACACATTTCGGCTATGCTTTCGTTGTAACCACCACCACAGTCATCAACACTTTCACCAACAAACTTGACCTTCCAGACACGATGAGGAAGTGACAAGGTCTCGGAAGTTAACAGGGGAAGCTTGCTGACCATTTGTCCGAACACAGATTTCATTCCATCTATCCCAGCCAGGCCACCTTTAGACCTTTTTACCTGAATTCGGTTGAGTTCTATCACAGGACCGTGCTGTTTGTCCCTAACCATTGTAGCTTGTATGACCTTAAAAATACAGTTGATTTTTCATTTTTGTTTACGATTAACCACAGTCCTTGTTTTCAATATAAAAATTATTTTAATACAACAAACTTTTCACTATTTTACGATAGTTTCCTTATTGCAATGGCGTATCGTGATAGTGATGTAGTTATGAAAAGATGATTCCATTAACTACAAATACATGTAAATAAGGGGCTCAAACATTTTTATTGGAAATGCACAGCAAAAAAAATATTTAAGAGCTTAAAGGGGTGGTTTCTCAAAATTACAAAGGCCTAGTAAATGAAATATAGTTAATTATTAATGCAAACCGTATAAAAAAAAAAGAGTTTTCGAAACGTTTTCTTAACAGAAGATTATATTAAAAAACAAGTTTTTACATATTTTGTATAAGCTAGCTGAACTATATCAAGCAAATTTTCAATTTTTGTGCAAATAAGACATATCAGTTTTAATTTAAAACTCCATGCATTTCAAAAACTATAGCATTTTATTACACATACATAGTATATTTTTGTCCTTAAACAAGTATTTTTTCGTGTCTCATGAAATGCAATATTTTTCGATCAGCATTTAATAAATGTGTGTGCCTGATTTCATAGTTTATTTAATAGCTGTTTATGCAATTATTAATGCAGTATTACTAAAAAAATTTTTTTTTTTCGTTTGAAGAACGTTGTGCACATTATTTTAMGCAGATTTTACATTTTTCAAGATTAAAACCATTCCTTATTAATTTTTGTTTTCAAAAAGCAGTGAGCAAGTAACATTTCTTGAAAGATTACAAAATTTAACAAACTATGATGTGGAAGAGGAAGTAGAAAAAGACTGGATTTTACATGATGTTATGGATGGCTGCTAATATGTGTGAATAATAATGCCAAAGATATTACTATAAAATCTTACAAAGAACCACAATTTTGTCCTTTCAAACCTCCCCTCTCTCCAAATTGGTATGTGGCACATTATCTGTTTTCAAGAATCAATTTTTACCAACAATATAACATAATTACCTTTCTAAATGTGGCTTCCTTGATGGAATATATGAGGATGTTACGCAATTCATGCAAAGAGCTCTCTCCAGTTATGGGAAACATGGCGATGCAAGGGCAGATCAGTTCAGAAAAGTGCTGCAGCAGTACCAGTCTTCTATGTAGTACCCACATTGGTATGTCTCGTAGCAGGTCGTACTCTAATGGTGCCAAATTTGGCAACCTAGTGCACACATTTGAATTGCTAGTGGACCAGGCCAACGTGTGCGCAGAACCGCAAGCTACGTTTGTTATCTTCTTACCCTGAAGTATAGCGTATTTTTAGGATGTTAAATAAAAGTTTGAATTAGAAGAGAAACAAAAAAAACTGCTGCAAATCGAATCAATACTTCCACATGAAATTGTCAAAATGACATTTACACTTTTATTTCTTATATTATATTATATTATACAATCAATAATGAGGTTTTGAGCATTTTTTCTCTCTATATTGATAAATTTTTAAAATCGGTTTATTCTAAATAACTAAAAGAATATTAACTTAACAAAAAAATTGCGAGTGCTTTTCAATCAGAAATTTGATTTTCTACATAATAACATAATTTTAAAAAATCCTGTGGACAGGGTCCAAAATCCAGTTTTTTGGAAATATTCAAAAATGACAAAATTTTGTAAAAAGTTTTTAAAACTGTTTTTTTGAGAAATTTTATTTCCTAGCTGATGGTACTTTCACTTTTTAATACATTAAGTAATTTCGCAGATATTTAGGAAAAACTGTTTTTTAAGTGACTTTTTTTTGCTAATATCTTCTAAACAGTTTGCTGCACTGAAAAGTAGTAGGGACGAATAATAATCGCAATTATACTACTAATCACATACTAAAAATGAAAACTTAAAAATTAAAAAAACAGCAGTTACCCAACTATTTCACCCCCTTCCCTATACCCTACTTACCCCAAAAATAATAGGTTACTTTGGGTAGTTGAAATTTATATGAATGCCAAATTTCACATGTTAAGTCTTTAGAAAGTTATCGTGTCCACACAGACCGACAGACACACAGACAAGAAATTTTTTGCTCATACTTTGTCTGTGGATGTTTTCAAGCATTTTAAAGCGATTAAGCAAMTAAAAATTTTTGAATTTTTTTTTTCGCATTACAAAACTCCATCTGTTGGATGTGGAAGTAATTAAACTTATGAAGTGCAAGCTACATATTTTTTCGGTTTACATCCACCCTAACTCGCAAAGAAAGAAAGAAACGTGGGGGATTGGCCCCCGCCCCACCAAAACATTTATTAAAAATATGTGTGCATCATTTTAACGACTTTCACTTCAAAAAATAATAGCCAAAATTTGATGAAGTTATATAAAGTGGTCTAAAAGATATTTTTGAAAAACTGTTTCTCCCCCGCCATGTTTAAGAGTCAATATCTGAGTAAGTGGGCGTTATTTAAAAAAAAGCTATACTGTAAAATAATGTTATTTTTGCACCAATTTTCCGAATCCGAGAGTTACCCACATAATGCAGGACACCCTGCATATTATTAATAATAAGAAAAATCCTATATAAGCTAATCAGTTAGTTAAATTAATACCACATATCTATGCAAAAGTAAGTTATATTACAGTTTTTTTTGATTGACTGGAGCTATTATTAATGTAACTGACGTCCCATTTTATAAAAACTGGGTAAACGAAAATAGCTAAACAAATTGATGGAAAACATAGACACTTATGTTTTATGCTACCTTTTGTCATGATAGATACATCCTTTAGAATACACTTTATTTGTAAAAAAAATTAAGTGAGGGGGTATTTTCTAATTACCAGTGCAGCAGCAGATTAATTTTATTAAGAGCCTTAGTGTAATTCCTTTGAAGTTAATGTAGCAAAACATATTTAGCTCTAACTTCCTGAACACAGAATTTTTTTGATTTTTGAAAAAACTTCCTCATTTTTTCATACCTGCAGAGCTGAAACCAAACGTGGTCTCTGAATTGCATTTGTTGTTCCATCTCCCAGTTGTCCTTCGTCGTTATCACCCCAAGTGTAAACTTCACCGTCTTCAGAACAAGCCACACAGTGCAATGATCCAGTCGCAATACTTATAATTTTTTTTCCCCTGCAAAGCAGAGACTTTCCTTGGCCTCCGAACATGGTCTCCATTACCGTGGCCTAATCTGTGGTAATCACCTTTCCCCCTTGAAAGATTGGTATCATTTTAAGTAAAATAAAAATTTGCCACTCATGAAATAAGTTACACAATGTAACTATCAGTTGCAAAAAAATCTGTATCACTATAATACAAAGATAAAATGTAATGCTTAATGATTTACAATTTTTTATCTATACATCTGGATTATCAAGAAAGAGGTGGCTTACCAGGTATAAACAGCACCAGATCTCGTTAATGCAACTGAAAACTGAGATCCACATTCTACTTTAATAACGCCCAGGCCAGCCAAGCTTTCTATTTTCATTGGTACTTTACATCCATCGGAACCACCACGACCTTTGCAAAGAAACACTGGAGTTAATTTTGATTAAACAAAAAACAGTTCATTTGGAGAAAATGTCATAAATGTTAAATAAAAAATGGATCCTATAAGTACACCACTAATAGCATGAAGTTCATTTCGATACTAGTTTTTTTTAATGTAGGAAAAAATGAACTAATCACTCTACCTACTTTTTGGGACACACTGTGTATTAAAGTGTGTAATTTAAATTTAAAAGTGTCTAAAATTAAGCACTTGAAACCAGTATCACACATATAATACTGTACATACCTAATTTTCCATAGTCTCCATCTCCCCAAGACCAAACATTGTCATCATCTGTTATGCATAAAGTCTGTGCATCCCCCGAACCACAAGCTACATCAATTACCCTGTACCCTAGTAAGGCTTCCACCTAAAAATAAATCGCCTTAAAACCTGATTCCTGCTTAACTCACAAAAAAACTAACAAGTTTAGGTTTAAGCTGGTCTTCACTGTCTCCATGACCCAATCGTCCATATCTTCCTTTTCCCCAAGTGAACAACTGACCAGAGCTTGTAATGGCCGCGGAATGAGCCCCACCACAAGCTACATCTATGATTTCGTAACCTTGCAATGCTTCTATTAATTTTGGTTTTTCATAAGAGCTAGAGATTTAAAAATAACTTATGTTATTTATTTTATATCCAAATGAGAATTTGTGGATGTGTCACAAATAAATTACCTTCGATTTCCATGACCTAATTTGCCATCATCTCCTTCTCCCCAAGAGTAAACATCATTTTCAGCAGAAAGAGCAAGGCAATGCTTTCCGCCTGAATTAACAGCCACTTTCTTAATAAAAACATGCTGAATAGACTCCAGTAAGGTGGGTACTAAGGCTGAATCAGTTCCTCCTATTCCTAATCGTCCTCCAGCACCATACCCTATACAAAAAGTTACATCAGAGCGGAAAAAGAATTGTTAAAAATAATACTATCTTTTAAAGCAATTAGCAAGACTTGTACTTTGACCAAAAAGTCACATTTACAAAACATTTTATTACCTGTAGCATACACTTTTCCATCTGCAGTAACAGCAATAAGCGTCTGTTCTCCCCCAAGTAACTGTACAGGTCTAAGACTCGATAAAGCTTCACATGGTGTGGGTACTTTCACTTTTGCACCCTCGATTCCACCCAACTGTCCTCTATGATTGTGACCCCAACCATAAATTGTTCCAGTGCCACCCCAGGATAAAGTCCAGTCTTCAGGTCTCCTAAAATTTTACTTTTATCTTGCACTCTGTTAGTTTATGGCAAATCTGCATATAAAGAGTATTTCAAGAGCATAAAAAAATCAATGAGTAAACAAGTTTATAAAAAAAATAGTTTAAATTTTTTAAATGAAATCATCTTAAAATTGTTATGAATTTGTAAAATTTAGTATATATTTAAATTAGGAAGTATTTCCTTATTTGGAGAGTGCCTGAGTACACATCTAGGTGGGTTTGACATCTCATTTTCTTAACAGTAACTATAAGCACATACGGTGGTCAATTTTTCTATTGGGCATGCCATGTTTCCTCCTTTGGTTGTAAAGAAGCATATGTCAATCTTTGTAGGACCGTCGTCGGCGAATGAAAAAAAGATAGAGACTCGCAGTTTTCACTGTTGCATTCCAGATACTCTGATGCATCTGGTCGTGCGATATTGGGTCGCTTTGGGATTCCAGTTAGTCTGAATCGATGTATTAGCGTCAATTAAAAATAAAAATTAATATTTTCATGCTAAAAGTTGCAAGGTCGGATCTCTTGGGCATTTTGCGTAGCTTACCCACAGTTGTGTATAAAAAGTGAGATTTCGACTTGACAAATTTTTCAAGTCTGGTATAACGCTCCAGCACTACAGATCCAAGGCGAATTATTATTTTTTAATTATTTTCTTTGTTATTTGAGGTATCAGAATGAAATTTGGTATGTAGGTGTATTTTGTTATATCTTCTGGTGCAAAATTTTCCTCTAATGTTTTGGAAAATATAGGTACCAGAAAACAGGTAAGAGTTTCCAAATTTAAATACTGTTACTGTATTGTTGAATATCAATAGTTTTTGATGAAGTACTTTTAATCTTTAGTGGAAATTTACAGAAATTATCAGGAAATGTTAGGGAGGGCCAAATTCACATGTATGTGGAAAAATGGTGAAAAATTTTCATTTTCCTGACCATTTCCGAAAATTTCCTTTATAGATTAAAATTATCAAACTATTGACATTCAAAACGGCATTTAAATCAAATTTCAAATATTTAATTTGTAAAGTTTTTCTGGTATATTTTCCAAAGCACTAGAGGAAWATCGGATAATTTTCCACCAAAAGATATATCATAACAAACTACACCTACATAGTAAGTTTCATTCCAATGGCTCAACTAAGAATATAATTGAAAAAAAAAAACAACAATCCACAATGGATTTTTACCGAAGCATTATACCTGGCTTGGAAATGTTATCAACTCGAAATCTCGATTTTCATATACTATCGTGGGTAAGCTACCCAAAATGCTCGAGATATCTGGCCTCTCAACTTTTGGTACAAAAATATAAATTTTGATTTTTAACTGGCGTTAGAAAATGGATCCGGAATAATAGGACTCCCGGAATTCTGTAGCGATCGAGTTTAGTATGACCAGATACGCCAGGGTATCTGGAACATGACACTGAAAACCGCAACCCAACTTGGAGGGAACATGGCAATGTTTTTTTTGTCAACTTTAATTGCATAACTGGATTTTATAAAACAATCCACAACCAAACCACTTATAGTTTTGAAGCTATTCAGTTTTAAATGATTTATCTTCTTTTGAAGCTGATTTGAATGAATTGCAGAAGCTTAACTTTGCATCCAATTTGCAAAAATTTATACTTTAAATATAATTAATTACTACAAACAGCCATATACAGGATGAGGAAGTAGTCAGTTTACACTCGAAAAACAGATAGAAATGCGCAACCTTCGTCTGGCGAGAGTCAGTTAGCAGAATCGAATGCCCTGCATGGTCGCCAGACTTAACGCTATGTGACTTCGCCTTGTGGGGAGTACTTAAAGAGAAAGGGTTGGTTTTTCTTTGTTGTTTTAATCTAAAATCAACCCTGTTTTTAACATCTAAACCAATCACATACCTCAATTTATGGTGTCATGGTTACTAGGTAAATTTTAGTTAACATCAACTTTAACAAAGAGAAGAGAAACCGGCCCATTGTGTTTGCCACCCTAATACGGGATATACAGAACTTATAATATCTAACTCTGTATTATGTATGTATGTATTTATCAAAATTGAACTTTTCTACATAATAAAATTTTTGTGAAATGTTAGTTATTAAGAAATGATTGTTATAGCTGTAGTAGAATTCGCTTGACACAAATTTAATATTTGGCGTATATGTATTTCATACCCTAATATAAAAATATACCATTCTTAAAAAGATTGCTATACTCATTAAAAACTTAGGAAATTTTTTATAAGATAGATATGCACTAGCCGAATCGAATTTAGAAAAAAAAAACAAGTCTGAAATCAGCACCAAAATAGATAACTACACTCGTGTATAAATTTTTTTGCAATACCTGTTCAGCCATATCAGCAACTGTTCATCATGTTCCCTTTTGAATACGTCGTGCCTTTCGTGCTCCCAAATTCCCTCTGCATTGCTTTGGTCACCCAGCTTTTTACGAACTTCTGTGCAAAAGTTCTGAGGCAATTCAGTTCGCTGAATCAGAGCTTTGGCTACTCTAGCTGCATGACAGTATCGTTTGAACCAAGACCACTTGTGGTTGTCACTGAGACCAACAACTTTGTCCAACTCTAGGTCACATGCCAAAGCTATTAATACCTAAATGAAAAATTAATATATTGCAAAACGTGTATAGTATATGAAGTTTTATTTACTGGAGTTTACCCAATTAATGATAACCAACCTTAAAGAAATCAGAATGCATCAAATGTAATCCAGATCGAACCGATATATCTTCATATTCATACTGCCTCACTAGAGCTTGAGGCAGTTCTTGCACCAGATTACCTAAAGCACTTTCAGATGCTTTCAAATTTTGTAGATGTAGCAAGCAGGATTCTTGTGAACTATCAACCACCAACAATCGATGCAACTGCTGAAGTGACCACATTCTTTGACTTGCAGCTAGTAAAGAAAAAATATGTTGCAACAAATTCCATGAGGAACAGAGGTTAAATTTATTTTTGCAATAAACACAAAACTTACACAGAAAACTCAGTTGCGAACAGGCAGCCAAGGCAGCAGCCAGTCTTGACATCAAAGTTTTATCAGCCGCTTTGTACAGTCGGGGATTCAGCAAACACATTATCATGTCCATTGAAGGTTGACTTAGGACGGCACGATCAGAGCCCAGTTCTCTGGGATTCTGGTTTGACATTACAGGATAAACTGTGAATCTCCAACCCCAGCCGTTTACAGAGCTATCGCTTGTAAAACTCCATCGAAGTTCATCTCCTACAAACAAAAATTAACGTCAATCCAATTCTATTCATTTAATCATTTAAACTATTCAAACTGTGCACCAACATAAAAATGTGTAAGTACTTTTATATAATGAAGAAGTAAGTATATCAGAGTGTTGTTTATTTGGTAAAATGCTCACTTTTTTAGGAAGTATCATTTTTTTTAACTTGGTCCGTAATTGTGATTAAAATTATGGGAATTATTTATGAATATGCAATACATGAACTGTACTGTTTTTCTTCCACAGAAATATCTTTCGGTATCTTAGTATCTTCTGATTCAAAACTGTGACTACGAGGTGTGTTCCAAAAATCATTAACTCCTTCCACATCAAATTTGTGTCATACCACAGTCAATTTTTGCTGTCATATAAAAAAATTATGTAGAAAGGATAAGTAAAAATAATTTCATAACATCAGAAAAATACCTAAAATTGTAACACCATGTCAGCAAGTAAGCAGAGTAAATCTATTACTACTGCATGGAAGAGTTTTTTGATTGAAACTGTAACTGTAACTGGTAATAACATAAAAAATGCACGTTTATGTAATGTGTCTATATGTTTCAAGTACAGATAACTCCATTAAGGATACCCAGCAAACGATTCAGTACCGTCAGTGTGTTTGCCAGGGAATAAATGCAAATTCTCACGGATAGCCGATAGGGGGCGACCAATGTTAAATGTATGATTTTTTAATAAGTTAAGCACAACATGACACAATTTTCTTTTTACTGAGTAAATGTTGCATATTATTATCATTTCAAGTAAAAACACTATAAATACTAACCATTCAGTTTATTGTTGTAAGTGTAAAATGACTGTATAATAAGAACATACATCGTAATATAACAATTAAGAAGCTTATGTATTACTACATTAATTTGTCAATATATTTCGTCAAATCGAATGTAATGTTAGGAATTTAGGAGAACTCAAACTACTTGAAAGATAATGCCTATTGCATGATCATTTTAATGTGTTTAATTCTGAATAAGGTGATAAAAAAAGAGGAAACAATCACATGTGAAACTAGTATTTATATTGTTTTATTTCACCTTTGTTGTTTTTTTTTAATCATATAAAGAATATTGCAGCATTTTGATTCCAAGAATATAATTTTTTTTTTAGTACTTGAGCAATCATTGTTGTGAAAGATATGTTAAGCATCCGAATGACTCATTAGTGCATGTAGTTTGGTTGCGTGTAAGTCATAAAGATAATTTAAGTCAGAATCCAACTGAAGAAGATAGTTATGTTGCCTTACAAATTTCAAATAATTTAGAGAAAATTTTACAAAGTAAAAACTATGACTATGTACCTGGTATTCTCAGTTCTGCAGACCAGTCACTCCATTCTCTGCCGGACCTTGTAGCTATCACCTTGCCAGTACCATCCGTTATCTGCAATGGATCATGTCTCCTTTCTGTAGAACATCTGCGGTCAAATTCAACACGCAATGCATCTGCACCTGGAAGCTTTACGTGGCCTACGAAATATATAAAAAGGACAAATGAAATTATTTTAAATGCAAAATTGGTTCAACTGTTACATTAACAGCTGATACTTGCTTTAAATTGAGAATACAATTTTAAATTTTCATCAAAATAAATTAAACCTTACATACTGAGATGTAATACCAATTTTCATTTAACTTAAATTACAGATTATCATCAAAAAACCTGGATTATTCTAAATAAATGGTACAAAAAGAGCAACTAATAAAAAGTGAAACACTAGGGTCATGTCTGTTGGAGGCTAATCAAATAGGTCCGCCATGAAATGAAAAAAAAAATGTAAATATTACCCAACTTTGGAGTAAGTATAAAAGTTACAATAACTGAAATAGTATGTCTATTATTCAAAATTCCTTTATTTATTCGCAAACCATCTTTTAGATACAGGGCACAGTTTTGAAATTAATAATAAWGTKGACATTTTACATATTCAACAAAAGGGCCACTTATTAAATTCAATATAAATTTTGGAAACAATTACAMCATACAAATGCCCTGATGAAATTTCGAACCAACATCATTAATAAACAGTCTTTTGTGAAAGTTTAGCGTTCAGGTAGAAATGAAAAAAATGTCAATGTAAAAATGATAAAGTGACATAATTATTGTAAGTTCCATTAATTTGTGTTTTTTCGTATGTATATATGCTTTAAACCTTGAAATCTGTAACCGAATAAGTAAAGGAATTTGGAGTAAAAGAATTAAATGAGTTGAAGTTAATGAAATATAAATGTCAATTACACTCTTGTATATAACAAATATAAGTATATTTCCAGAGTCTGTCTCATTATCATTACATACCTACGATTCACAACCTCTATCAATGTTGTCACGTAAACTGACAAGAGTTAAAAATGAAAATATAAAAAGCATATTAAAAAATAAATTTAAAGCTATGAAATTAATCATTTTCACAAAACGTGCTGTCTAATAACATTATCATTTATCAATTTGGCATTTCAATTACACCAATAATGTTGGTCAATGACGCAACTTCCAAAAAGTACATAACACTGATAATTTTAACCAGTTTTTAAATAGGTACAGCATATTTTCCAAAAAAGTATATGTTATAACTAATGAAAGCAATCACCCTTGTAATTTTAATACTAGTTAAGACAGTCTTGTAACTTACCCCTCAAAGTAACATCATCAATATATGGATGACTAGACTCTTGCACAACAGGATGAGGTGTTAAAGATGTTGAATGTGTATTACTGGCTGTGTCTTCCAATTCTGTCACACATAATTCCACCAACATTGCACCTATAGTTGAATTGGAACTTCCCATATCTGCATAATTAACACTGTCATTACAAAAACAGCAATATCATCTGACTAATCATTATACCTATGAGTACCGAAGATAGAATTTCTTTCGCAGAATCATTTTCAATTCTCTCTGCTACGGCAAGCTTAAGCAAATCGACTATAAGGCGAGCATCGCTCTCTGTGAGAAGGGAAGTAAAATCATCCAAACCGGCAACTCCGGCATCCCCTATGACTTCTGCATTTGAAGTGAGTGTTGCCGCAATCACGGACATGGCACTGGTTGACATTTTTGAATGCTTTGATGACAGACTGGCGGAACAGCTACTGGCAGTCAGGGACTGAAGCATCGCTAAGGGATTCTCTTCACTTTCCGGTGTTGTGTGATGGCTCTAAATATAGTGAGGTAACATAATAGTTTACTGTTATGCTTTTAAATATATTTATTTTTAATTAAGCTAGTAGGTCCTACAGATTATGAGCTCCCATCTGATCTAACCAGAACTTCATCTATTATTTGTGATGTATTTTTATGACGTATCTATTCACATGTTATTATTCATTATTTTTCGATTTCTAATGTATCATGTTGTATCCTTTAAGCCATCATTTCTCAAACTTTTTGATGTCCGACCCCCTAAATAGCGAAAAAATTATGAAATGCACTTTGCGACCCCCTCACTATAATATTAGGTTGCTATTGCCCGGTAAACTAATATCTATTAAATTTTGTTAAACTCCAGTGAAATTTAAAAAATATTTCATTTTATTTTCAATAAACGGATGATTTGTCTACTGGTCTCACTTTTTGACAGTACACGTTGAGAAACGCTGCTTTAAGGAACTTTTGGGTCTGCAGGATGAAATATAGATTATCGGTATTATTATTATTACTCATAAATAAATTTAAGTTCGTTTTTCATACAAAATTGTTATAAAAAATTACATTATGTTTATCCCTAATTATCCAAATTTGTATGGAATATGGAAAGAACTCGATGTTCAGACCAAATTATAGTTTAAAAAAAATTAAAATGTTACTGGGTATGTTTGAGTAATTTACAATCCTTTGTATTATTTAGTAAGTATTATAAACAAAAATATAAAAAAAGTGCCGTAAAGTTTGCATGTTACTATCATTATAATGAACCGTCCAGGGGCACAACACATTACCATTTTCTGATGCAACATGTAAATTGTAATGTTCCACTCACACACTTATTATAGGTTAAGCTTTTCAACAATACATTGTAACTAAATGTAATTTCGATTTGTAACACTTACTCAGTAAAGTGAAACTACTCAAACATACACAGTAACACTATATATTTTTGATACTACAAAATTGCACCAAACACTGAGCTCCCTTACACATGGTATGAAGAAAACTTAGTTTGTTTGGTTCCAGGACTTTGATGTACCACAGCCAAATAGCCATCTACATCACACTAATACAGCGTATTTGAAGGCAGTTTTGTTAAATTGATTATCAATCATTGGCACGACCCTTCTACAACTGAGTATTTTAAAAACAAATCTGTTATAGTGAACAACAGGAACATATGTTACTAGTTCACAAGTCAATATAATCTATCCCGTTTCTGACATTCATTCATGCATTTATGAAGCAGCCATTTTGCTGGTTTAGTATGACCGACCAACTCAAATTTGTTTAAGAAATTTAGGTTAAGCATTTATTTCCAACTATATATAGGATCGCTACTTCATATATGGCCGTTTTGAGCAGCTAGAGCACCAGGTGAGGACTTAACATTCACAAAAAACTTATGTTGTATGTAATTAACTTAGTCTTGGTCTACTAAATGTATACTATAAAAAAAAGATAACCCCTAACACTTTAATCCATTTTTTTTTTTAATATCACGGCAACTTCTCATATTTTAATCATATAAGAGTATGCGTCTTAACAAAGATTAGCAGTTCTAAAACACACAATTACTGCTTTTGTTAGGTGAACCTTCAAACTTACATTTAGAGCAACAACTTCTGCCAAAGATGCTGGGGCTTCTCCACCTCCAGTGGCTATATCACCATCTTTCGAGCGAAAACCATCACTCCCTCCTTCTGGTGGTGACTCTGGACTGCACTGTTAGGGACAAGAATGGACACACTGATATCGATTTTATCATTGAAAATAATCCAATAACCAGTTTACCATAGCAATTAGACTACAGTATAATTAATTTTTGAGTCTAAATTCGAATAATTAGCAGAGGGATGAAAATAAGTGGAATCAACACTGTCCCTGGCTATTTGTTAATAAAATAAAACATAAAAAAGCATAAAAAATCGCATTCTGCATTGATTTATAAATACTTAAGAAACGATTACAGATAGAAAGAAAATGCAGAGGATTAAAAATGTAGGGCAAAAAGTTTTCTATAAAAAATCGCTGGTGTCATTTTTCCATTTGCAACTAGTCATGCTCCAAATGTCTAACGTTTGTTTTGGAAAAAAATGTGCTTTTTCAAAAACGCCAAAAAGTACTTTCAGCTGCAAACTGGAAATTTATTGATATAAATTAAAATTAAAAACTCCAAATATTCCCAGTGATGTAAAAGGCTCTAACAAAATATTGTGATAGAAAAATCTTTCTTTGTAAGAAATTTAATTTTTCGTTTTTAATTAAAATTAAATGCACTGTAACTTTTAAATATTAATCCACATTCTCGACAAGTTAACAGTCGTTCTCAAGTGCAATAATAATTTTCCTACAAAGAGAACTGGAAATAACGCCAATTAAACAAACTTTAGAAAAAAATAAACTAAAGTGCTTTTTGGGCACCTGGTTCGAATGAATGAGGAAAGGCCAGCACAACCAGTATAGGAGGCAAAAGGAAAAGAAGAGGAACACCGTAGAAGATATGCATTGAAGGCACTGAAGAAGAGAAACCTCACTTGGGACGAAGCTAGAAGGATAACAAAGGACAGGATAATAGTACACCAAAAAGACAGTAAAGAGAGATTGCAAACCTTTTCACCTAATGGGTAAAAAAAGGCAATGGGGTTGTAGACCATATTTTTTTTATTGCAGAATATGAATCTACATAAAAAAATAATAGACCCCTGTGTATTCATTTATTTTCCAAAGCGCTTAGATAAATGTAAAAAAAATGGTAAAGTTTAAATATTTGAATGTGTGACGTAGGTTGACCCTGCCACTTGTGATTGGCAGCAGCTGTGTGTTGTTGCCAGAGCACAATAATTTTCAGCGTTCCAGTTGCCTATGCGTGTTTTTCGCTGTCAACTGCTGACGAACAGACGACGAGCGTCATTCATAACCTCTCAGTAATGCTCGTATTGTTTGCTTTTGTTTATCGATCACGATTATTTTAAATCGTTCAAAACGCGAACGAAATGGCTGCTGAAAAGAAATGTTTTGTGCCAACATGCACAAATACTAGAATTGTTGCTCTAGAGAAGAAATTTTTAATTGTACCCGAAAAAAAATCAAGACGAAAATTGTGGCGTGATGCACTAACAGCAAGTTGCTTGTATTAAGAAACTAGAGGCAAAAATATAAATCCTCCTCGCAAAACCAAGCCAAACGCAAATGTAAACAAACAGATCATCTGTCTATCTGTACAGTGTTGCCAGGTTGCCACTGGGGCTGATAGAAATTCCGCTAGATTGGAGTATCGAATCCGCTAAAATTTTAAAGACAGGGTAATCTGTTGATATACAAGTGGATTTATTATTTATTTTACATAAATAATTATTATTTTTCTACATATTATGCTATAACGTTAAAAATTTCGTTGTCGAGCTCATCGTGTTTCTTCCAGAAATATGTTTCGTTGCTTTTTACTTGGTTTAAGATAATAATATCTGCGTTATTTGACAATCTGAGCTGCAACGTGAAACACACAAGCACTAGTGAGACGTTGGTAAAATTTTGGATTTGTAGGTAAAAAAGCAGGAAATATAATATTTCCCAGGCAAGGAATACAGTAATCATCGAGTCACCTAGCATAAATCAATCGATTGTAGATACTTCATATCTAAGTTTCCCATATTTATATGCTAAAGTGAAACAGTTAATATTAATTAAAGAGTTTCTTATTCCGTTATAATATTCGCTAATTGCTAAAACGTATATTTTTCCGTTGGGCGAGAATTTTATCCGCTAAGTTGGCAACACTGACCAGATGTTTCTTTTATGAGTCAAACGTGAAATCACGGTAGGTTTACCGTGGCAAAATGCGATCCCACCACACTCCCCACTCTAGCCGGGTCAATCGACGTTGCTAGCAATATTTGAATTTGGCGGAAAACTTTAGAGGGCGAAAATAAGACAATATAACATTAGAAATATTTTTTTGTTGCTAGTATTTCACTTCATTGGGTCTAGGAAAACCTCCAAATATGTTGCAACAACGATTTGTGATCGAGGGCTACAACCCCATTGATTATATATAATTTTCGTAGCGCATAAAATATTTAATACATACCTAATATAAAAAATGACAACAAAATAAATTAAAGTTGAACGATGTGCCATTTAACATCTCTATGCATAACTAATAATAACAACCACAGTGACACTCATGCTTACTCCAAGAACTAAACACAATGAGTAATATTAGTAATTTCTATCTGAGTAGGATTACCCTCAAGGAAGGAAATTATATAACAATTAAAACAAATTTGTTTAGTCATCATTTTTTAAGATGAGAACTTTATTACTTGTTTAATATTCTTACCTTCGAACTACCTCCATTATTGCCAACATTGGTATGACTGCTCAGTGCCTTCACTATGGCTTGCCTCAGTAGTTGCACATGCATGGCATTTAAGATATGCTGTAGCGCTTGCTGTTTTGCAGTGTTGCTTTCCAAAGACATAACGATGCTGCTCAGACTGGGACAATTTTTCGACTGCTTCAAACTTGTAGTAGTTTTTTCACCATCATAAAGGCCCAGCAACGAAGAGCCTAAAGGATCTCTGGCAACAGAAAATATGACAGGTTCATGTTTAGATACAGTTTGAGTATCCTGCAGGTTCCAGGCAATGGAGTGTGAGCTGCCACAAGCAACTCGGTTGATGAAAACGTCTTCTAATCCGTGTACTATAGCTGGTTTGCGGTTCACTATTGTCGTGCCGTTGCCTTGTTGGCCATGGTCATTATCACCCCATGCATATACCTGAGGAATTGTAATAGGTTTTTAAAAAGGATCTGTACATAATATGGCATTGGCATTTTAGAAACATGCTAACATACTCTAAAGTGGAGTATTTATATAACAAACAACAGGTCTAAAAGAACAGCCATCTTTATGTATTTTAGGTATTTTAGTTGGCTTCACTTAGATTATTTATTGTGTGATTATTTGAAAGCACTAGCTCCTGATTATTCTGAGAATGAATAGAGAATGAAAGGCTACAAGAATTTGGTATCAAAAACAGTCAAAATTTTTGTACCTAGCAACAAAGATACCCAAATGTAAAGCAAACATCAAAGGATGAAATATACAAAACATTTCAAAGTCTGAGGTTTATCCATGTTAAAAAGAGAATATCAGTTTAATGAATTTTATGAAAGCAACTACTAAAACAGCAAAAATTATAGATTTTGACCAGTTAAGCAGTTCAGGAAAACCTTCACATGAATTTAAAAAACTAAAAAGTTATACTGACCTGTCCACTATCTGTCACAGCTAGACAGTGTAATGCACCAACAGCAACATGAACAATTTTCTTGTCACGTAAAGCGTCTATGGTTGTTGGCCGGCGAACATGCTGATCTGATCCGTGTCCCAATCGGAAATAATCTCCTTTACCCCATGTCCATACCTAAATAAATAGTAACACATATTACAATAAATCAACAATTAATACATATGATGAAGTGTAAGGAATTTGGTGAATGTAGAGTAGAAGGTGCTTGTGCACTTCCAGTATACACTATTCACCTCTCTCTCTCTCTCTCTCTTTCTCTCAGTCAGTTGTTATCCATTTATTCCACTATTATTTAAATTTTAAACTCACTATCAATATAAATTTAAAAACCTTTCAAAATAATGAAGATGACATACTCACCTCTCCACTTTTTGTAAGAGCAAGAGAAAATTGGGCTCCACATTCAATCTGGATAACCTCCAAAGAATTCAGCCGTTCGATATTATGCGGTATATCACATCCTTCAGAGCCTCCTCGTCCTAGTTTTCCAAAATCACCATCGCCCCAAGAAAACACTAATCCTTCATCAGATAGCGCTAATGTTTGTGCATCCCTGCTTCCACAAGCTACCTGCACTATTCGGTGTCCTAACAGAGCTTTTACCTGGAAATTTGCTATTTTCACCACATAGGAAAACAATTTGCATTATGCAATATAATATCAAATCCATTTATTAAAATGTCATTGTCACTGTATCTATTAAACAAGGTTTACATAATAAATTGAATAGGTCTTTCATTCTTTTAAACTCCTGCAGGATTATCTATCTTGCCTCAGTTTATTTATTAATGAAATAAAATATGCTAGTCCTACAACCAAATTCAGGAGAAATGTTCCTTTAGATAGCTTATAAAATTCTAATTTAGAATCGTGAAATATTTAACAGAATAGAAAATTAATGCAAACAATGTAATAAGTCAGTTTGCATTGGCTTTATGAACTACAAAGTATTGAAGTAGGTAAGTCGAGGAAACGCTGAGGGAAAAAAATCTGGTGAAATACAATTACTTCAAATGATTAATCTCTGTCTTATTCATTTTAGGTCAAAGTTAACTACTTCCTCTACCAAGTAAGATAGATATTGTCCACACTAAACTTAAGGGTGTAGCAAAGATAGCCAACTGCAATTTTTTTTAATTAAAAAAAAGCTTGTACTGTCTGTTCTCGAAAATTTGATTGCTTAATTTCAGGATAAAATTATATAATGTATGTGCTACATATTTTCTAAAAAAAAATCAGCAATGAATATAAATCAAGAATAAAATGCATGGACGATTTAAGAGCTTTTGTGATTATTAAGTGTCATAACTTTTCAACATAGTGTGTGTCTAATATCTCTTCCTCCAGCTGACTTTCTAATGCATTAAGTCTGAAGGTTCAGACAAAATTTGTGTAAGATCACTGAAAAATGATGTTTTGATGGCGAATTTTTTTTTAAATTGAAAGTGGTGTCACTACCAACTTAAATTTTATTTAGTAACTTTATTGGTGGTAAATATTTCTTAGGGTATACAGCATAATGATATAGTTCAAGTAATAATCTTCATAATCCGACCGTTTTCAGACTAGGTTCAGTCTTTTCTTCAGGGCTCACTTATGGTTAAGAATACTATAAAAGTGACACATGTTAATTCTATTCTTAAAATTTGCAAACAAGATCATGTATAGAAGTCCCAATACAACTGAATTGACACTGTTACATTTATTAATAGTTTTTAAAATATCTGGCTAAAGAGAAGCAATCATACAACTTTTAAATCTGAGTAAGAAATCAAAGACTTTATGAATGCTCAATGCAGCCAAATTGACAGTGTAGTCATTAAACAATTTCGAGAGTGACAATAATGAGGATTACAGAAGGATAAAAAAATCATTGACCAGACTTGGCACACTCAAAAGGTACTTCGGAAAGAAAGATACCAAAAATCCTCAAGAACAATCTTTCACCACGAAGCAAACAAAGAATAAGAAGCTCACCAGAGGAAGATCTCAGAAGATGCTAAATAGATTGGTACATATTTATTATAAGAAAAATCGCACACGCTGTCTGGTTTTTGTCCAAAAAGGTGTGAAGTTAATGAACAAGACTACCATTTGCAGATTATTAAGTAATAATTCTTCTTTGAAGGCAAAGAAGAGTACCTACCAACAAGACTTAAGACCAATTTTACATACTTAATTTCTGTTCAAGAAGGGGCTCTTTTCATATGGTTGCCACCCAGAAGAATGTTCACTTTAGAGGACTGCGTCAAGAATGACATAATTTTCCCTGGGTCATCATCAACACAGTTGTGGACTACTTTCTAAAGAGACTGAAAATGTGCACCGATGCCAAAAAACGGCATTTTGAGCAAAATTGACTGATCTATTTCCTATTTAGGCAATTGTTAAAATCTTGTGAAAATTTATATGTTTGAAAACAGTACTTTCCGGTGACCTTGCAATTAATGCATTTGAAGCATATGAGTAGCTACTTACCAATTTTGGTTTCAGCTGTGTTACACTATCACCATGTCCAAGCCTGCCATATTCACCCAGACCCCAAGTGTACAGTTCTCCACTGCTAGTTATAGCAGCTGAATGAGAACTGCCACAAGCAATGTCTCTGATTCTTTTGTTGCGTAATGTATCTATCATCTTGGGCTTGTCCAAATTTAATCGATTACCATGTCCTAGTTTACCATCTTCCCCTTCACCCCAAGAGAATACCTAAAAAGGGAGAAAAGAAGTAAATGTGCTGATGTTGAGAGTTTTTACACATAGAAATAAAATAACTCAAAAGCAATATATTAATTCGAAAAGTTGAGTTGTTTAAATTAATTTCAGATACATACTTTTCCGTCTAATGTCAACGCCATGGCATGTTTCCCTCCGGAGTGCACCGCAACCTTCTTAATAACATACTGACTTAGAAAAGGTATTGGTTTGGGTGATGACACATTATTATTATGTCCAAGACCTAAACGTCCGTTGGTTCCTTCGCCACAGGCATATAGCTGCAAAACAAAATCATCAAAATATATAACATCAATCATTTCTTTTCTTCATACCTTTCCATTTTGTGAAACAATAAACAAAGATTTCGAACCACCAGCAATATGTACTGGTTTTAAATGACTTAAAGACTCAGAATAAACAGGCAATTTGACCTTAGATCCTTTCATCCCACCTAATTGGTCCTTGTCGTTTAGACCCCACACAAAGACTCTGCAGTCATTGGGTGAACAGTAATTGCTATCTGGGTCATCCTCAGCTAGCAAAAGAAATACCGTACAGATACAAAGCTTCAAACAGGTTTTCGGGATTTACCTGTGGCGTTGTTTTGGCTAAGATCCCAGTCATTAGCTAAGAAAGAAGCTGAAGTTTTGAGTTCCCCATAGGATGGTTTCTTTGTGCCAATTATTGATAATCCATGTATTTTACAGTCTATACCACCATTGCGGCATTTTACAATTGCTATTTCAATTAACGGAAAATACTGCAACAAGGTAATTTAAGATTAGAGGTTGAAATCTTTCTCCAAATCATGAGCACAAAAACATTTGCCAAGATAATATTTGGGAAGTTTCAAAATTGTTTACCATAATCTTAAGGTTTTCCTCTCCACGATGCAATTATAATACTATTTATTTGTAATTGATTTTTCTAAGCAAATGTACAGAAAATGCTTTGACACCGAGGACATAAAATGTATAGCTTGATGAAAACATAATAAAATTATTTAAGGATATTCACAGATTGAATAATAAACTAAAAAGTTATTGAATAATTTAGTTCATTTCCCTTTCTGACTCCCCTTATACCCTCTATTTAAAACTTTCTTGGAGAAGCAAATAGCAATTTACTTCTATAATTTAAAAAGCTAGAGCTAAAAAATATATTGGTACTTGACAATTAGTTTTGATGTTTGAAATCAGAAATACATATAATATTTGTGAATTAATACAATAAATTGCTAAAAATGGAAGAAAATTAGTTATTGTGAGAGTCGTCCGTATTCCTGAAGTGGAAGAATCAAGCTTACCTGTTCAACATTGGATAGCAGTGTAACAGAAGTATCTGTGTTTCGCACATTGACAACATTTAGCTCCATAAGCGTTGCTACAGATGTTCCACCACTAACGACAACAACAGAGGGCATGTAGCTGTTATCAGCTGGATCTACACCCATTTTTAAACGTCTGATCAGCACATCTGGGTACATTTCAAGTCTGATCCAATGCTGAGATAAAACAAAATTATGCATATCAGCTTGATAATTGTTCAAATGTGCTACCTTTCCTTGTGCACCACAGCTTTGCCAAGTACCGTTTGGAGGGTCAAATTTTACGCTATGCTCTCTGGAGGATACAGTGACATTTCTTACACATCTACTCCAGTCACCAGTTATAAGACCTTCGGAAGTTAAGCTGTCTTGTCTGTAATATTTGCCTGGTTTGCCAGCAAATACTTCGGCTGCTCCTATAACAAAACCAACCATTTTCTAATATTTTCTTTTTCAACGTTTTGACAAGGCAAGTAGGCACACTCTGTTCTTAAAAATTACATACAAAATTAAATACAGTAGAGAAGACTTTGATATTTGCATAATTTATTTTATACCAAAACTCCACTTGGATCAGTTCACTGTTTTAAATATATTGTGTCCCATTTTCGTTCTAATTGTAGGGTATCTTGGTAACTATTAATGCTAGAGCATTGCGGTTTTGACATTACATTATTGATATAATGTACCTTTTCTTCAGCTCTAAATATCTTGCTTAGGTATGTAGATACAAAAAAAAAACTAGAAATTTTTGGCGTACTAAGAAATTCTTCTGGGGGTTATATTTTTGAGATATAACACAAACTTGCATTTTTTAAAATGGAAACCATAGTTGGCTTTGGTATGGTTGAAAAGAGGGTAGTCCGATGCTCCCCGGAAAAACTACATTGTTAGGTTTATTTTTAATAATTTTGGAATTATTCAAATCTATTTTAGTAATTTAATCAGATTTGACATTTACATCCAGGAGGCTATGGAATAAGAAAACACACATATAATTCATATTATTAAGTAAAAATTTTAATCCATTAAAAATAATATGTGCATATTTGAATACATACATGAGACTCCTAAGAGCACTCATGCAGTTTTTTATCAGTAATCTAGGAGGTTATGTAACTAATGAAAATGATTGTTTATTGGGAGAAAAGTATCTAGCATTGTTTATCGTCTATTAATTACATCCATTTTGCTGAAAAACGTAAAATCTTATTAATTATTACAAAAATTGGAATAATAAAATTAGTAAAAATAAACCTTATACATTTTCTTACTCAGAATAAATAAGTCTTTTCAACCATAGCAAAACCAACTATGGTTTCCATTAAAAAAAATGCAAGAGTGTTTTATATCTCTAAAATGTGACCCCCTAAACCAATTCTGAATAAGCCATAGAATACAAATATCTATAAAAATATACGTAGTCAATCGAGATATTGAGAACTGAAGAATGTTACATTTTTCAAAAGTTGACTACAGCTTTAAAACAAAAGACGATACAAAAAGTAATGTCAAAACTGTAACGCTCTAGTATTAATAGTTACAGAGATTTCTTACATTTACAATGAAAATGGGACATCCTATAGCTATATATGGGTGAAAGCAGCATTTAATAAATATTTGAATTTTTTTAGAGCAATGCTTTAAACCTATCCAAAATTCCCTAAGGGCATCTTCTATTTGGAAAGTGTATGCCATACATTCTGGAAGATAGCAATGTACTTTAATTACATTGTCCAAGAATAAAGTCCATGTCAATCAGCTCATCATTTGTAGAATAAATTTTAAAAAAATCATTAAGGAACACACAAAACACAACCAAACTTGCTGCAAGAATGACAGTCAAATGTTACTGCAGGAATATAAGTCACAGTTTTTTGCAAAATTCTCTAAAACCATTAGCAGGATTAGCAACATCATAGCAAAGTTTAATTCTGCATCTGGCCATGTAAAAATATTGGTATTACATATTCTATTAAAAAAAAACAAGTTATCTACGTCTGAATTTGTCTAGATTGCAATCTGTATATGATAACAATCATCTAAGAGCAAATGTTAAAACTTAGTAGTGGTAAAATAGGTCTTTCATTCCACAATCTTATTCTATCTTTTTTAGTTTATAAGATATTCCAGAATTTCTTAAACACTACAAGTGTGTGAGTTTTCATAAAATGACATATGAAGCCAAAACAGCCTAAGGGCGACCACAGAATTTGCTAATAAAGTGACATTTCTAATATAACCAGATGTTCACCATATTTGAAAATAATACTTTTAAAATGAACAAGTTTGGTGAAGAACATGTTCTTTATTTTGAACATTGTAAAAATAATTAGATACATAGCCATTCCCAAAAAGAACTGCATCATTCTGTTTGGTAAATTTTAATGTGTATTGTAAGTAAAATGTTGTATGGCAAAGCATTTACTAACAGATACTGAAACGTTTTGTAGTAACCCTCAAGAAAGTGAGAAATAAAGTCCACATAAAGCTTGGTTTTGAATGCATGGAGTACTGTAATTCGAACCATCCATTTCGAAGTACCCATTAAATAATCTAAATGAAGTTACTTTTCTAACAATAAACCAATACATCAAACTTATCTTAAATTTTATAACAATCAATAAAAGGATACTGAGTCTTTTAATTTTTACCGTCATTTAAATGTTTTATAACTTACCAGTTTCGACAATACGGCTGAAATAATGTCGGTGATTCTTCTTGGTGTAGAAACAGTTTTCACAGTAGTCGTAGTTTTCACAAGTCTTGCACTTGAACCGCACACCTTTGATTGGACTGATGTTACATCCACTGCAGGTTGTACCTTCATGGCTGCATGGCACCAATTCCATTTCTGAGATGAGGCCAGTCCAGTTCAGTTGTTTTGGAAAATCGACAGTAAGATCATGGCCATTTGGAGCAATAGCTAAAGTGAGTTGTGCAAAATTTTATGTTACGTATAAATAAAACAGAAAATATACCTGTTACAACTCCTACACTGTCATGTGTCACATATCCCCATTTGTATCTTGGTGTAGAAACAGTAGGTTTCACACGAACTTTGTCACCAACTTTAATAGTAGTTGGTGACGGGAGTGATGGCGGGAAACCCAAAAGTTCAACATGTATAAAACGCACCCAATAAGTACTAACTCTGTTTTGCCAGTTAACCTAGGGATTAATTAGTCAAGCAGATCAGAGAAATATATAAAAACAACTAATTCACCTGTAAATTTAGATCATGAAGCCCCTCTCTATCAATCTTAATAACTTTTCCAATATCTCCTACATGGATTTCTTCGTAACTTCTGCAGCATCGTACTAGCATACCCACTTCAACATTATCTCGCACATACATAGCATACTCATCGTTAGATAGAAAATCGCATCGCTGGCTGTAAGTTACAGCGTTTGGTGACAATTCCTCAGCCTGAAATAGAATTTTTCCTCTTATAATTTCCAGCTAATGTGATATGCTGTTAACTTACACATTCGTCATAAAAGGAACGTGGAACAATGTCGTTGTGTTCAGAGATCGACTCCAAGTCAGAGTCATATTCGGAACTAAGTGTTTCTGAATCTGACGTGATAAAATCAGGATGTTCTAATAGCCATGCCACAATTGTTTCTGGTGTCACCAATGTGTCAGGTATTATGCCTTCAACAAAGACAGATGTTACTCAACTATGTTGTTGTAAAAAAAACTTCAATACTTTATCATATTATATTAGACTATGATGTATTCCTTATGGAAAAATAGTATCATGTATTACAGCTGTCTATAAGCAATGGAACACAGAAAGTACTAATGGGCAGACAAACCAGTACAGGGTGGGGTTGATTTTGATGTTCCCCAGGGCACAGTACATGGTCCTCCATTATAAAAAATTAACACGTTCCAAATACCAAATACAAAATTGAGAAACAAGGACAGCCAATTTTCATGAACCAACATCCACCCATTTCTGAGTGCCTGAAAGACAGAATGCTGGATCTTTGCTGCGAAGTAATGAAATTTTCATTAATTATGCTATTTCTTATTCATGTCTAATGTTGCGAAAACCCCTTTCACAATATTTGCTCATATGCAGCAATCTTTGGTATTAATTCAAAATTAAATGTTTCCCTAGTTACAAAAAAAAAAACCCACTCTCGATCTCTCAACGTCAAGCGTAAACCCAGAGAGATGTCCCTTGCAGTTGATTACCAGTTCTAAAATCTCCCAAGCATTTGCCCTCTTGAGATACATTTTGGGCTGGAAAACGAGTACCCCTTTGCAAAGATCACATTCCAGTGACGTTTTTGGTAATGTGCCAGCCGAATCTATAATAACATCGACTAGCTGTCAAACTGACAGCGACCCCCGGTGCATACCATTCACCACCCTCAACCCATAGCATACCCCTGACGCTTCACCACCGGAACGCAGTGAGTAGCCGAGACGTTTCTTGGGTACTGACGTCGGATATTTGGTAAGCGAGCCTGCCCCCATTTACCTTAAAACCAGAGTGTCGTGGTCAAAACTATTTCTAACTCGAAAGCAGTGAGCATAAACTCATATTCCCCCGTTTTGACAAGTGCGCATTAGATTCGTTCGCGCATTAGTACTCTAGTAAATAAATAGTTAGTATTATTAGAATTAAGCCCAGTTCTGTCACGTTGAAACTGTTCTTGATAATAAATTTAAGTTTATGGAGGCGTACGTTTTTTTGTGTTAGTAATGTAGTTTCTTACAGTACCCCTCCCCTTCTTTATGGTAGGTAATAAAAAATAAGAAAACAGTTGCCTATCCATCTATTGTATATTGCAATATTCTATATTATATTTTATAAAATTATTATTTTTTAAGAGTGTACATAATGTCAGATAATATGTTTTCGGAAGGATCGCTGTCACTATAAAACACTGAAAAAAAATTATTAATCTGACGTTTCGATTACACCTATAATCTTGGTCAGACAAGAACCGCAAAATATCGTCCGATACGAGTTCAAACAAAATTTTGTTTCTGGATAAATGTTCTGCGGCCTTATTTTGTTTTACGGTAAATCGTCCGTTTTTGATAAACCAATATAAAATATAGATTGGTAGAACTTTGTTAACTATGGTCAGTTCTTTTAAGAGTTTAGGTTTGACTTTCGATGAACGGTTTAGGTTCAGGAATCAAGTTGCGTCACAGGTAGACAAACGTTTTGTATCTTTAAGAATGTTATATAAAATTGAATAGAATAGAATAGTTTTAGTTGCAAATATCTACAACAGATTAATGTTTTAACAATTTTTTAGTATGCATATTCTCAATAAGTTACAACAAATTTCTTTGTCTATATACATGTAGGTAAGTATGCTAAATACTCCGATAAATAAATACAAATAAAATAACACATCTCCGTCACTGAAAGAGTTTAAAACTCTTGTGCGTGACAGAAAAGCAAAGTAACAATATGCTCATTTGTGTAATTTATACATGTGTGTAGGAAAACATCATAATATGTAGTCTCTAGTATAGCACCCGAAAACGGAGTCGGTCCTCACTAGCCAACCACATTTTAATTCTTGATATCTCGAAGCTTGAAGCTTTCGTATATTAAATTTTAAGTTAAGGAAAAAAATTGCTGAAACTTACGTTCTGTCCTTACTATCCTACTGCTTAACAGTGTATTTTCCATGTGTTGATTCAGTAACAAAATATAAGATACAAACAATTCAAAATTCTTGCTGTAGATTTGTTTTTGGTTTGTGTAAATTTGATCATGTTACTGAGAAAATTCGAGAACTGCAGCGGATCAAATCAATGAATTGTTTCTTTATCATTTGTCATGTTTTGTTCATCGAGTGATTGCAAGCGGTACGCCTCTTTATCTTTATTCTAAATTAGAGTTTAGATCTGATACTCATGAGTTGAACTTGCGGCACATAAATAAATTTAGTTTACCAAAATTTAGAACAGTCCTGTCTTCACTTTCCTCTCTTTTAATTCTATGTCTGCTTATAATTTATTACCTGATACATTCAAAACTTTGGAAATTACTTCTTTTAAGATAAAGGTCAAGAATTATTTCTTTGAAAGTGTTTGAATTGTAATTATGTATTCTATACTTTCTAATCTAGCCACGTATATAGTTTCTGAAATACATTAATTTTTTTGTCACTTTTTTTCATTAATGATGTTAATACTAATAACTTATAAATAGGTTGAGTTATATATTGTGTAATCTTTAATTATTGTATTCTTTTTTTGGGTTAAGTTAAATAGCTTTTAGCTAAAATTCGCCAAATAAAGACGTTATTATTATATTATGGAAGTGAGATGTGAGTATTAAAGAGAAGAACAAAAGAAATTGTTGGCAAGAAAGATGGATTATATAGAAATGAAGCTTTAAGGTGCTTTATTTTATTTACATAAAATGTTTCACCAAACAGCATGAATTGAATTACTTAATGTTATTACATTTGAATATCTCCAGGTGGCCAAAATATTTCATGGAGACCTTCAGATAAAATAAAAGAGGTAGACTTCGTAAGTCGTGAATGTAAGACATTGAAATAGCTATGAATGAAGTCAGTATAGAAGATGATATGGTGTATGATCGGAAGCATTGAGAAGGAGAAGAAGGCTGCAGCTACCGATTGCCTAATTGCATATAATTTTCAATATTATATGTAATTTTACACAAATTTATATACTGATGTATAAATATCTACACACTATTAAACACTTGTTAACTTTTACTGAATTATGTTTCATTGACTGGTGAAAACTATAAGGACATGTTATTCATTATTTTTTTTTGCTTCACAAAGTAAACACTTACCCAATGTTTTAATAGCATTCTCCACACTCTTCTTAGTGAATCCCATTTCCATTATAGTACCTACGATGGGGTTAATTGGCAATTCCTGCTTGCTTTCATCAGACTTTCTCTTTTTATTAGATTTCTCACTAATCACCGATTTCATTGAACATTCACTTGTGGGTGTAGGCTGTTCACTCACAATCACCTCTACCGGCCTTACCACTAAATTATCGTTATTATTGATTTTGGTGGTACTGGGTTTCTCAAAATCTCCTTCGGCCGCCAAAAACTGACTAAGGTTGAGAGCAGCCAGTTGCATTTCTTCTAGGGTAAAACCTGGCTTCAAAGGACTTGGCTGTGTTGCTTTCACCAATACCTTTTGAATTAATAAAGTAGGCTGTTGATTTAATTCCTCTTCCATGGATTGTTGGTCTTGTGACTGGTCCATTGCATTAATTTGGTACTTCAGCACCTTTCGTAACCGATACTGATCGGTGTGGAGGGCTCGGGTAGCATTTAGAGCACTCAGCATGTTCTGTTGGCTGCGGAGGATGAAGGGATTCACCTGCCCTGGAAATAAAGATGAGTGAAAATGAATAACAAAGTAGTTGAGTTAAACAATGAATTTAGTATGCTCAATTTTTGGACTGCAATTTTAAGGTCAGAAGGTAATTCGACCATGAACCCAGTAGTGTGCACAGGTATAGACTGCAAAAGTTAAACTGGTGATAAAGTAGCTTCATATGAGTCAAGAAAACACTATAAATTACTTCCACTGTTAGAAGTGAAAAAAGACAAAAAACTTTGCAAATAAGTATGAATGCTGCTATCTGATTAATACAGTATTAAGACAAAATAAGATGACTTCCTTAGTACCATTTTCATTGGTATAAGAATTCATAAAAAAATTATGTAATGTAATGTATGATCTTCAGATTGAATATTATAGTTCATATTATGCTATTCAGTTCAGTATCAGATTAGGAAATCTTTCAAGTCCACAACTGCGACCTTTATTTAGTTAGTTTTAATCTCAGTTACTATTTACACCATTCTCATATTAAATGAAGACAATTTTGTTTGTCCTTGTAATGATGTCATTTTCAAATGGCATTTTTAAACTACATTCAGTTTTAAGCCATTTTTGTTAGTATGCTTAGAAACGCCAAATTATTGACTATAAAATGGTATTTGATACCCTGTAAACAAAAATAATTTTGTTTTATTGTGTCAAGTAAAATCTGGTATAAACTGGTCCGTTGCATTAACTTTTAATTAATTAATTAGGAAATGTAAGTAATTTTCTATTTGTATGCTCATCCGAATTGAAGGCTGTTCCGTTTAAGAATATATATTGCTTCGAGTTGTGTTAGAATAGTCTTAATGGTATGAGGCAACAAAACTTTTTTATGTATTATTTAAAATTTTTCTACTGTTTACAGTTTTTAACCCTATTGTAGAGAAAAAGCAAAATTTTATTTTTGATTTCAAGGTTTGAAAGTGTGTTTGGCTGCAGATTTTTGGGATACTTGCTTTGCATGCTTTTTCTGAATGTGCTTATATATTATGTATTTTTGTTTCTTGTATTGAAATAACATTAAGAAAGAGCAGAGAGAATATGAATTAACAAAAAAAAATATCTTAAGGCCACATTTAAAACAACTCAAGGATATATAAACAGATTTTTTTTTGGATTTGTGCTTATGAGCATCAATAGTTATGTAGTTTAATAATACAGATTATAAAAAAGTTTGCAAGAGCAAAGAAGGTATACCGCTGTCCACGGACTTTAAAATTTAACTTTAAAGTTTAAAGTTACTTCATCTAAGACATACTTTCACTACCATTGTAGAATACCCGTGAGTACAACGAAGAGGAAATAACAGGACTGATTTAAGTTGGCATCAATGCACAATGTTGTCAAATACTTTTTGTTCATAACAAGTACATAGTTTTAAGGTTGACAACTGACAATCAACACAAGGTTTTTGTACTGTGTATGTATTGGAAAAAGTTTTTGATGAATGTACAACATGACACAATTAAACTACATACCTGTAACTATACTATAAGATACTATGTTTTTTGTATATAAATGTTTGTAATTACAATTAATTATTTGCAAAACTTGCCAATAAATAGTATGTTGGTTAGCTATAACAGTATTTCTGGTACTATAGATTTTTTTCCTTCTTTTTCTAAATTGAAAGTTTTAGCTAAGCGTGAATTAATGTGTTGATGAAACCATGTGAAATGTTAAACTGTGACTTATTTTGTCATATTTTACTGTATAATGTCAATTTACCATTTATACTTCAACTCAGTGGTCAGTACCACTACTTTGTTATTTATAAACAAGGAATGCCGGTAATAAATTAATAATAATAAATATACAAGTATTGCATGAAATATTGCAAGCTGGTCCATATTCTCAAAGGGAATATTTAATTATGTAACTTTTCAAACATTAAACTCCACAACTTTATCCACTTTATTAACAAACGAAAGCTGAAGGCGCTTTACCAATTCGTTTCTTAATAAAATGCATAAAGCTGGACTTAGCAGAGTTTAATCTTCGAAAAGTTACTTAAGTATTACATGTCAACATAAATTTTGAGGCTAAATTAGTATGGATGGTACACCAGGCAACAATGAAGACAAGTGAGTTCACATTAATTGATGTCGTAACTTTAGAGGTCTAAGAACAGCGGTATAGAATACATTTAATGTAAAAATCTAGCATACCTAGAACCTTCTACATACTGATACAAAATGGATATAAAAATCTGCTTCTGCACCAAAAAACTTAAGTGTTCAAATTCTGAGTTTAAATCTACCTTTGCTCACAAACGCTGAAAAAAAAAATATAATGAAAAAGGAGCGGCAATCAAGTAAGAAATGTTGTACTCAGTTATCTGCTTGAACTCAGAGGTTACATATTAAGCTATGTATCATCTCACTACACACTCTGCCCTCATGTTAGATAAAACACAAATTAATAAGCATATGTTAATCTAATGATAATTTCGTTACAGGAACTATTCCCAACCAACAAGTTTATTACCTTACAACACTCACCATGTGTAGGTCTTTTCTCATGGTTGCTGAAAGCGCTAGTCTGCTTATTCAACAGCAAAGTGGCCCAAATCTTAACAAGATTCACATTCATTGGCATCCGATCCAAAGCAAACGAAGGATTAGGCAACAATTTCAAATTGCTCGGCTGCACTTTCTTCACCTCACCACTGTCGTGCAGTTGCACACACAATTTGCCCTTCTGAGTCACTCTAACCACTGTACCCTGGTTACTGTCAACCTCAGCCACAGCACCTACCCTTGGACGTACATCCCAAGCTCCAATGACGTTTAAACTCGCAATCACCATATAATGTTGATTGTCAGTTGTTGCTCCTTCATTCACCATCGACATAAGGCAATTATCACTTAAGAAGAAAGCAGCAAGGTTCAATTTCTGCATCAGTATTGAATTAAGAACTTGGTTCCAACCGACGATTCCATGTAATGTTCTAAGGAGGTTGATTATTTCTTGTGCTAGTGTGCTGCTGTGTGACTGGGTTAGTAGAACGAGAGATTTTGATTCAGTTAGGGGTTTGTTGCCAGTGTCACACGAACAAGTTACGCTTATACGTCCGAGGATATTCAGCAGTTTCTCGAGAAGTTGAGGTATTTCTGGGTTATCCATGTCCCAACATTGAAGGACAGCTTGTAAGAGGCGTACTGACAGGATCTGCAATTAAATGCATGTAATGTAAAAAAGTTGTTGTATTTTCTCCAGAATAACAGTTTGATTGTGAGACACAAACTACTCTTTACTTTCTCAGACTAAATTCTGATACTATTTTTAAAATGAAAACAAAAATTAGTACAAATGTGTCGAACAAATACAGATATACAGGGTGTACTGCATTATGAAGGCAACATCTCGTAATCTGAAAAAATAACACTAATTTACAGTATAACTTTTTTTTTTGAAATAACACGTGCCTACTGAGATATTTACTCTTAAACATGGGAGAAGAGAAACAGTTTTTCAAAAATATGTCTTAGACCGGTTAATATAATTTTATTTTATTTTTCTCAAACATATATGTTCTTTTAATCTTTGGGCCTTGTAAACAAAGAAAGGTACTCTGTTCATGCGGCTAAAATTGTGGTTGAATGTTAGGGTTCACACTTTCACTGCTTATCTAATAATATCATTTTGTTTTTACCAAATTGGCTGCGATAAATAGTAAAAAATGTGATTGATCACTTTTCATATCAGTAACAATTTTAACATTTTAAAATAAAATTTATAATTGTTACAATAGGCGATTTTCAAAATAAGATGTCTGAATTATAGGAAATCATTAAATGCATGTTAGCGTACTCATTTATATGAGTATTCCATTATTATTATTTCAGAAGTTTCGCAATAAATGAAGTAAGGTATTATCAAAGTGTTAATGTAACAGTGCCAACTAACACAGTTTTATTATTTATCATGGCCAATTTGATAAAAACAAATGATTTCGTGAAGCAATGAAAATGTGAACCTTAACATTCTACTGCAATTTTCTCAGAAAGGGTCAATCTTAGCCGCATGAACAAAGAGTTGTTTATAAGGCCTAAGATTAAAAAAACAGATGTTTTTAAAAAACATACTTATCCGTTTTAAAGTTAGGGGTTAAAATGTGGGGGGGTGCCCCCTCCCCCTCCCCAAAACATTTATTAAAAAATGTGCGCATCATTTAACGGCTTCCACTTCAAATAATAATAACCAGAATTTTATGCAATCATATCAACTGGTCTAAGAGATATTTTTGAAAAACTGTTTCTCTTCCCTCATGTTTAAGAGTGAATATCTCAGTAGGCAGGCAATAGTTCAAAAAATGTTATACTGTAAAACAGTGTTATTTTTACACCAGTTTTCAGACTCTGTATACTTTTGACATCAAAATAATATAAGGTGCTTTTGTGAATGAAAGTAATCCTAGTAATGTGAATGTACGTGGGAGGTAGTAATTTTTGATAAAAGTACCACAGGCATACTTGCCAAATGTGAAAATTGTTTAGGTAAATAAGGGGTAAGCAAGCTGAAGTCAAATGCGAACATTTCGGAATTCTTTAAAACCGCCCTTGGAGGTAATAAGGACAAGAAAAAAAAGTTTATTTTCAATTCATTAAATGACTTAAACTTGAATAATTATCAATTTCTAAAGTTTATATGACAATTAAATGAATTATACACTTTCCACATTTCAATATAATGCGTTAAAGAGGTTCAAATGAAAATTGGGAATTTGATAACTTTGTTTAACAGGCGTGATTTCATAAGATTTTGGAGGCTCCCACATAAATCAAGGATGTCTGGCTACCTACCTTAAGCTTCTCTCAGAATGAATAAAATGTGTTTAAAAAGGTATTTCCTTTTTAAAATGTAATTATCATAAATGAAAATAATAACTAAAATATTTGACTAAATTATTTTATAATTTATATAAAAGAGGTATTATTAAAAGAGTAGGTATTTGATTTATTTATAAACACCACATTATTAAATTGTAATAAATATAATATTTAACAAATATTTAAGTTTAAAAACCATATTATGAACTCAGATTCATGATTGACCTTGCACTATGACAGTTATTGCAGTTATTCTCAAAAACAGTTGACTGTATAAAAAATTGCTCAAGACAAAATTTATAGAAAATTTAATGCTTTAAAACTTTTTTAATAGATACAAAGCATAGGAAAAACTGATTTTTGCTACCTTTAACTTTACTTTTTACCTTAAGACATGCATATAATATATTTTTGTGACTTTTGAGCCAACATTAAGAATGTCAAAATAAAGCTTTATACAAGTTTATAGCTTCTTATCTTTCATACCGATAATGACCCCCGAGAAGCCTGTATTTACCTGCGATAAAATAACCAAAAAACCTATTAAAAATATTTTCAAAACCAGTCGTTAACAAAAATTTGAAACAAATATATAAAAATTTGGTATAATAAAAGATTCCAGTTATTTACTTCAGCATATTCATAGGTTGTTGAATCTTAGAGAAAAAATTAAACACGTTTTTATGTATTTTTAATGATCTATCTGACATTTTGATACCTTAAAAGTTGACTTGTAAGTTGCACTGGAATGATTCGATGTCAAGATTGAGAGGGAAAAAGCATATCACGGCTAGGAAGGTGCATCAAAAATTGTAGAGGGCTTGAGGAGTTTGTAACTGAAAATAAAAATTCTCAGTACAAGTTTGCCCCACAAAGACTACAGATAGAAGTTAACAGAAAGTACAGAGGCAAAGATAATACATTATATTAAAAGGGAATAGGGAATGTCTGAAGAATGATGGCATTAAAAAAAAACAAGAACAAGAAGCTACTTAATTTGGATAAACATATTCTTGTTAAAATCTAAGAAAATCTTTCTACTACACTACAAGCAAATTTCAAAAAGACAATGGGCCTGTTGCCCACTTTTTTTTTATTGCAGAATATGAATCTTCATGAAAAAAATTTTTTTTTATTTTTCGCAAAGCGCTTAGTTAATGCTTAAAAAAAGATTGTTTATGTTTAAAGTTTGAATCTCTGATGTCACCGTTCT
Organism: Rhyzopertha dominica; assembly: GCA_025024175.1. NCBI lineage: Eukaryota > Metazoa > Arthropoda > Insecta > Coleoptera > Bostrichidae > Rhyzopertha > Rhyzopertha dominica. The sequence continues at coordinate 16,179,229 of QCXZ01000137.1, forward strand.
CTGGCGCGCTTAGTGTGGTGTAACTGTGTGATGTTGCCACGCCATTTTCTGATCCTAGCATTCTTGTCGGCCGAGATGAGCTTTCTGAAACCGAAGTCGCAGCAGCGTTGCCATTTTATTCTAAGCTCGCAACTGTAATTATGAATTATAAAAACCTGCACGCGAATGGATGTGTTAAACGCGATTCGTTGTTAGTCGTTTTCATTGTAAATATTAAAACATAAAATATATTAAATTAAAATATTAATTTGTAGCGGATATATCGCAAACAGAATTCATTTTATGGCAGCCGCAGGATAAGTCCATATTTCAAGTGATATTAAAATGGAACAACTATTTATTAAGTAGGCAAACTCGTTTAAACCTGAGTTAGAGCGTGTATAGCTGCCATTACATTATTTTATTTAAGTCGCAATCTTTAAATAGCAAAATCGGCTAATTTGAGTAAAATCCAACGATCTGGCCACACGAGTTTCCTTTCATGTAAATTTCGTCAATCATGTGTAAGTCAGTTTTTGGTAAATTGTCCGAAGATCCCTTAACATAATCTTGCTCAATAATTGCACAGTCTATGTTTGAACACAACGTACCAAGTAAATAAAAACAAAACTTTAACGCGTCCTCCGTTCTCAAACCAAAACGTAAACAAAGGTACAAAGGCACAGAACCACAGAACATCCACGTGTTCAACAGCGACAAAGGTGTCAAGCATGCAACAGGGCATCTGGCGCATCGGCGCAATAACAGAGTGCGTCTCCAGGAACGGTGACGTATCACGAAATATTTGAATTTCGCGGAAAACCTTTAAAGGTAAAAATAAGACACTACAACATTACAAATATTTTTTCTATTGCCAGCTTCTAACTCCATTAGGTCCAGGCAAAGCCGCCCATGTGTTATAATAACGATTTACTGTCAAGGGCAACAACTCCATTAAAGTGCGGAATGCACTTACAGAAGTATTATAAAGAAGTTGTTTTCAAACCTGCAAAGACAAAACTAAACCTACCAATGAATGATCTGAATGAAAGGCAGTTTCCAACAGTTATCGAAATAATTCATGTTTATGCCTGAAACTTTAAGCGATTTCCATTTGTACTAGCGGTTATAACCAGCGGTTACAAATTTCTGACAGCGGTTGATAAATTTCTGACAGCAGTTACTTGTCTCCCTTTAAACCGTGACGTCATTTGATTTACAAATGGAAAGCATCGATTACAATAAAAAGTAAAGAAAAAGTGAGGTTATCCAACGGATAGGAAGTATTGTATAGCGAAAACAAGTTTCAAAAATTTTTATTTGTTCAATCGTTTTAAAATGCAGGTCTAGGTATATTACATTTACCACGGTACACTTATTGGTCATAATACGTTCTTGCGTACAAGACAGATGCAATGGGAAGAAATTGCTTTCTCATTCTAATATGTATATTCCGTCCCGGAGTCGTGTTCTCTCGCATTTCTACCGAAAAACGTTGTATTTGTTTGCAAGGATATTTTACAAGACAGTTGCAATAGATCGCTTTCTCGTTCTCAGTTGTCGCACAGCTCAGCTTGGAAACTTGGAATCCACTTATATGCTATACAGAAAATAGAGATGTGTTAAATACGTACTAGTCAGTAGTCATTTAGTTTGTGTGTTTTGTAATCAAAAACTGCTTCACCATCGTCACAGCATAGGGAAACCAGCAGGCGCACTCCGCCCAAAATCGTAAATGCGCTCGAAGCTGTCAGTGTCAGATTTTTCAAATTATTATTGGAGTAGAATGATCAAGAAATGCGATAGAGAAATAAAAAAAGGATAGATACACTAACCACTGGTTGGAACCGATCTCCGAGGCCGGTTACAGAATTTAAGTAACCTGGTTAGTCCGATGACGTCATGGTTTGAACAAGGGCTAAATGGAAAATGAGCGGTTACTCCAGCGGTTGAACCCAAAGGCGAACCGCTACAAATGGAAATCGCTTTTTGAAAGATACCAACAAAGTTGTATTTCAAATAATGACATCTTATTTGACATATGCCTAAAGTAGAAACATTTTACAATTAATATGTATCACTTTTAATCCAAAATGTCACAAAATGAACCTGCCTGTGTTTGCAGGCTATTGTTTTAATATGTATACGTTATTTGCATTACTTAATAGTTAAACTTAAAAATTAGTTAACAGGATATCCTACAACTACAGTACTTGGTATTGACCAATTCACATGATTTAAAATTTTTTAGTACTAAATTTTTTATCACCTCATAAATTTCTGGTCACTCACCTGTTTTGGTAAGTTAACTTCGTTCTCCCCGACATTACTAGTGGCAGACATGAAACTCATTAACATATCAATCCATGGTTTCGTACTGAACGCCCTGCAAAGTTGTTGGGATTGTGCAATGCTTCTAACTAATGTCAGGCTGCACCAATCCTGCGTTTCAGAAGCTAAAGTTGTACAGAACAATCGACTCAAATTATGGACTGTAGTTGGATGTAAAGCATTCTTGGAAAGTCCAGCACTGACTGCTACATCATGAAGGAAGTTTATGCTTGCATCTCTCAGAAGCTTGATTAGCTCATTGTCTTTTGCCATCTGAGAACCTAGCAAAACAAATTCTTTGAGTAAGTTTGAGGTATTTATTGCATCTCAAGAAGTAAAATTAAAGAAATGGTCAGCCTTTACCTTGTTCACTTGTTTCTTCAGTGTCAGTATCAGATGTTACTGGAGAGGGAGGAGATGCTAATGTCAGGTCATATTTTCCTTCTTTTCCCATTCGATAGCTATTTGTTGTACCGTTTGCCCATTCAACACGAATCCATCCATCGTCTCCTAATTCACTAATAACACGCCCTTCACTAGGAGGTGGTCCATCCTAAAGAAAATCGTTACGTTTTTTAAACATAAGCGTATGGAGTTTTGCAGCTTTACCTCCATAAATGTGGATAAGAAGCAGAAAACTATAATTCCATTTGTTTCAACAATCGTTTTTTGTGATAATATACAATGAGAATTTTTTTCTTGTATATTACTTTTGAACAAATTATGTTCACATTACGTATATTTAGGGAATATAATAAGAATTGTGGTCAAATGGACAATGATGTACACAGTTCCTACCCAAAAGCTATCCTTGTTAGGGAATTAAGACATTAAATGTGAATAATTTTTTTCTGTTCTTAACAATAAAATGATACCAATAAAATGATACCAATATTGGTTTCTAGGCGTAACACACATTGCTTGATATTTTTACAGAAAATACTAAATGGTTCAGTAAATAGTCATATATTACTAAAAGAAATATTTATAATTTGTCCTAGATGTAGCTCTCGCTCTCAAAATACATTTTATTATTGTACACCTAGCACTTACCATCACCTTAACTCTCCTCTGTTGTATAGTTTTCGTCTGTACAATGAGATTAATTTAAGATTCGATATTTTCTACAGCAATTTCAGCGGAAATAGTGTTAAGAAGTGTTAAGAAGAAGTTATCTGTAGTGTTATCTTTTTTTTTGTATTAGAACATTGATTTCCATCTTCTTTTTGTAGAATTGTCCACTATGGACCTTTGGGTCCGTTGGAATAAAGATTTATTTATTTATTTATTTATTTAAAAAAAAAACAGTGTATGAAAATATTTCATGAATATTCTGGCTCGTGATAGTTTTTTTCCTGATAATACAGCAAACACTACATATTGTTCTTGTTAAACAAGCCCAGCCAAGTTTAATCCACACTATTTATTAACAGGTAAAGTGCTTTCGGCTAATAAGCCACCGTCAGCACCAAATTACACGAGAGGAAAATATTATGACTTCAGTTATATCACAAGAGAGAATAAATTGAAAATAATTCGACAGAACTTCGAGAACTGTTGCCTGGCAATAGCCACGAGTGGCATAGGCTCAAGTGGGTACTGCCAAATGGCAATAATTCGAGAATAAAAGTTCTGGAGAATTATTTTTGCTAATTTATTCTCACTCTTGTGTGGTATTCAATAGATTATTTTTTGACGTAACAAGCAGAAACACTGTTTCAATATTATTCATCAAGTGAAGACTTATTAAATCCTGCTCCATTAATTTTTAGTAGTAGACGTCAAGCCAACAAAATTTGTTGGCATTGAAAACCTACCTTAAATTATTCCAGTGAGAATTTGCTCTTGTGAAAATTCCCACTATAATAGTGTTTTGATTTGTTGAAAATGACATAATTGACAGAAATTGAATTTTTTGATTGGCTTTTAGAAAAGTCAAAAAATAATCAAAATAATAAAATGAATCTAAAAATTTAAACAAGCAATCTTTTTGGTTTTGTAATATTAACCATACATATTTCATAAATGAAATTTTCATTTTCGAATAGCAGTTTCTCTGGTAATGCTGAAATGTGTTATTTTCCTGAACACGTGATTGTTCAATAAAGTATTTTTAAAAACGTAAAATTAAAAAAAGTATGTGCAGGGTGGTTACAAAAAGGTATCATTTAATTTTACTTACACTACTTTATTTCAAAAGTAATAGAGTAAAAATAGAAAAAAGATAATGTTAGATACATTTTATTATATCCTTTTAAGGTATGGAGGTAAAGTTTGGACTAAAGTATGCACAGAACAATGTTTCTCAAGCTTTCTTTGCTTGACAGAGAAAATGGTGCAAATTAACTTGTAGGAAACCAAGACTCACTACTGAGGGTGCAAAATTATTTACCAATTATATTTCGACTCAAGCAAAGTTATAAAAGTTTTTAACTAGGTCTTTCGATTCCTCATTAAAAACATTACTGATGTATCGGTGTAAAATTTTCAGTAACCAATGCGGTGGTAAACATTATGTTACAAATGCAATCCTGTAAATTTTGCCACAAGAACTCAAAGAAAACAATCCTACCTGATCACCCCACTTCCAGTCAGCACCTCTGACAACTCTGGTTCCCAATTTCATTAATGCTGCCAATTCTGGGCCTGTCAAAGTACTGGTTTTAGGTTTAAGATTCTCAACGACATCAGCATAAAGCACATAAAACTCGGAAGACTTCCTATATATGGTCTGATCACATCCCGTCTGCTTCAAAAGACCCAGTACCGAACTTATAACACCACTGTTCACCAGTGGGCTCAGTTCGACGGCTGTGTAATAATTCGAGGCTAAAATCCCCAAAATTGCCAAGAGCATTCGAGCCCTTGGTACGTCTCTTAGGAGAGTATAAGTGCCAATGTTCTGGTTGCCCTTCGGATTGGAAGGTTTCATCTTCATGTTACGATTCGGCAAATCCTTTAATATGTAGCTGCGCAGGGTGCTCACACACCATTCAGTGACATTAAGTTGTGATAAAAGGATTTCTGTTTTGAGGTATGGTGTGACCAGCTGTATGTTGTCCAAACAATGGGATACAGCCTCATTAGTTTTTGTGGGGTTAACGAGAGCCAGAAAGCCATTTAGGAAGGAATATTTAACTGAGTTCAGAAGGTAATGTTCATCCAACAGGTGTTTTATCATGTTGAGGCCTTCTTTGCGAATTTTACTTCTTTTTATCTGAAAACAATGATGTGTATTAAAATTTTTTGCATTTGTTAGACAAATTTAATGATACAGTAAAAATATGCTGAAGAAAAATTCAATATTTTCCTACTTCTTTAATCAAGTGGTACTGTATCGATACACTTACATAGGTATTGGAACATTTTGGTATCGATACAAAAGTATCAGGAGTAAATGCATCGACATCCAAGAGTATCACTATGTATCGTCCAACATTATTAGGAATTTTTGTGTTTGTAGTTTTAAATACACTACTATCTTTAAAAAAAGGAAACAAAAGAACATTGAGAGGTAAGAATTTTGAAAATAACAAATGCAAATAATCAGAATTGTATGTACACAGGCAATGGGCTTTGATGCAGCCTGCTTCATTTAATGATGTCAAAAGAAAAAATATTTGTTAGGTTCTTCCATTTTTATTGTTGTAAATAAACAAAAGAATTCTGGTTTATATTTGTTATACTTTCATATAAAATTTATCATGGAGACATTTTACACATATTTAACGATAGCTAAATGCATTATAATTTATTGTAAATGAATAACTTTCTTTGCAAATTTAATTAAGTAGTTAAAGAGCTTGTAAGACCATTATAAATATTACCTAATTTCAACAGAACTGATAAAGTCGCTTACAGAATTAAAATATAATAGCCATATTTAAACTATACAGATAGGTACGCTGGAGTAATTTGATGCTTACCAAATACAAATACTTACAAATCAAATTTGTAAGCCATATAAAATATTTTGGTACATAAACCTTCTAACTACCTTTTGTATCAAAAATTACCACAAACTGATGTGTTATTAATGGTATAAATGTAGTTATCCTTAATGATCATACTTTATATCAAGCAAATATAATATTTTTGTCAAATGATACTTCTTAAACAAACTGTGTAACAAATAATACTAGTTTACTTACCTGAGAATACATAGCTTTTCTCAGCATTTCAACATCACAAGAATTATCCTGTGTGACAAACTCCAAAATTGCATTCATCAAACTAAGATTCTCACTACTCAATCTCTTCATCTGCTTTTCCGTCAACTTGTACAAAACATTACWCAAAGTAGCCTGATCTTCAAGCTTTTTCGTTTTTTCTTCTTCTGACTGTTCTTGGTGTATCTCGTTCTGTAGCTTTTCAGCATTCCACTTTTCCTCCAGTTCACTCTTAAGATCCATACAGTTCTTCGGAGTGCCACAATGCTTTGACGAATTGCATGTGAAACTGTCCGTCAAATTTCTGGCCTCTGCAACACCATTTTTAATTATATTGTTCACGTCATCTGCATCACTTTTGCTGTCATGCAATTTAGTGTCTGAAGAGCATCTCTTAATTGCCGCTTTGGCCAAGTCCTCATTAGATTTGTTCCTTTCAATGCTTTGTGATTGTATAGTAGCATTCACGATGTCTTCAGGCTTTTGAATGTCTGAGGTATGACTCCCACACTTCAATTCCTTTATGACTTTTTTAACTAAAGCCTTTACTCGAGGCTCTTTGTATAGAACATTCATTTTTTTAAAGGCCTCCGTCTCAGGACTTATAGCAGGTTTGACTTCATATAGCAAAAAGCGACATTTCTCAAGAACTGGTATGCATATTTCTTTGTAGCTGCGGTTCAATTCCTGACGTGACTTAATTAAATTCCACTTGGTCATATGGACGAGTTTTATCATCTCTGTTATTGATCTAGGTAGTTTGATGCTGGGTTGGACCAGATCTACAAGTAGTATAAGATTAATTTACATGTAAACAGCATTCTCTATAAATTGAAATCGAATGCATAAAGGCATATATCTTAAATGTAATAGAAGATTAATTAAATTGTCTCCTACATATATTTAGTAAAAATAAAGTTTTTGTTAAAAAAAAACATAAATACAAAAAAATACTTTGGAATATTAAATAATAAATAAATTAAAATTGCATTTAACATAAATTCAGCTGTGTATATTCACTATTAAATATGGATTCCTATGCATGAAACGCTATGTTTCTGAGTAAAGGGTATACTAATAGAATAGCTGTATTACTCCATTTTTAATGTATAGTACTATGGACTGCTCTTTTACAACAAATAAATATTATCATACCATTACATCAAGGAAAATATATAAGGGACTGTCAAAAATGTAGTGACATTCATAGATGATTACACTTTATTTTATAAGGCAGGAGTTATGAAAAGTTAACAGTTTTTATGGGAGAAAAAAATTATTCAAGAAAGCCGATATGATACAGTCTGCACTATCTAGTACAAACATACTGAACTGAAMACCTGTGATGAGATTTTAACATATTTTTACTTTACACAGAATGTTGGTCACATACTATATGTGGAATACAAATATAGTATAATTTTCCTAGATTTTAGTATGATTTGTTAGCAGATTGAAGCACAAATCTAAAAATGCTTCGATAGGTATTTGGTTACAGTACATGAAAAATTGTTCTCTTTGCATATCCGCAGAAGTCATTATTTTACTTTTAATTTTTCCCCTTGGGTATGCGAACACCAGAATGCAATTTACCCCTTCAATTTAATAAGTAATGTCTTTAAGTACTTATACGAGTAAAAAGAAAAATGTTTTAACCTTAAGATGTACAAGCCATAACACCAGTGGAAAAAGTAAAATTACCTTTACCTAAACAATAGTGTTAAAACAATTAACTGAATACAATATTTCTTACTGCGAATGTTCAGCATTCCTCCATCCTCAACTTTTTGGTGGAAATATAGGCCACCTGTTTCGCCTGCTTTAAGCGATCTCATTATATAAGTTTACAAAAGCAATGTAAAAGTGCAAAATTTTTTGTAATGGAAATCTTTAGTATCAAACTTCTTTATTTATGAACATTTTTAACTAAATATGGAATTCCTAGGTAGTTTTATTGTACAGAAGAAAAACACATTTTCTTAAAAAAAAAGTTCGTTCTTTGTATATGTAAGACAATTAATAAATATTTTTTTTGTTTTTCTCATTTTTTTTGATACAGAATTTTCGTTTCACTCTGTAATCCTTACTGATAGTTTTATACAACAACACCACTGAATATTGCCTGGTAGTTATAATACATTGTAAGTATCGTAAAACAATAAAAAGGATTTTCTGCGAAAATTTATATTACAAAAATAGTTTCACTTTGCCTATTTTCACTATCATATACATAGAAAAAAGGTTATTGCATGTCTGTGTAAGCTTTTTTATATTTTAATGTAAAGAATACTCACCCGACATTATGCCACAGAATTAGGAAACTTTTTGTATTTCAGAAAATAAAAAATACGAAATAGCCAGATATCTACATAGCAACATTTGAAGATACTAATTGAGATAATACTATGGTTTAAGTACTGTACTATCCATAGAATGAAAAAATGAAAAAATATTAGAAGAGAACTACTGACAAAAATCTAATTTTTCAAAAAATAATGCTTATGATGGATATATTTAAGATGTAACACCTTTATATCTTAATAAAAAAGAACACTATCGTAGCTGGTTACTAACTACTTACATGCATCTAAAAGTGGTATCATCACGTAGCCAAGTCCTAAATGTTTCAAAAGAACGGCAAACAGAACTCTACCGATCTCCTCTACGGGATGTTCAAATGAAAAATCGACACGTGTCAAAAAGTTGTTCTGCTTGCAGTGCTGCTCTACTACAGCCAAAAACGCAATAACATAAGAGTCCTGGCAAAGAAATGATTAATGAACACCTTTCATACAAAAGCAGGTTATCGACAGGCTTACCGACAAACGACTTTCAGCCAAGGCATTTATGAACAAGTTTATTCGGTCGGTAGGTAATTGACATGTTTTTACTGTTTTTTGTGGAATGTTAACTTTGGGTTCAGTCGGGGTGTTACCAGCGGTTGAGTTTGTACTGCGAGCTTCACCTTTTTCCTCTTCATAGGGATTTGGGGGCTGAACAATCTGTAATAAAAAGCATTTGAAATGACTGGTTTTTAAATTATTTCAGATTTGACACTATATAGTTTTTTTTTATGATGGACAAATAGGGTCAATTGTGTGCTTAACTATGTTCATGAAAGTTCAGCTAGTTTGAAACAATTTTTTCTTGTAATAGCTACATTCTTTTAATAAGTTTCCTTTTCTTAGTATACTTGCAACTTGAAAGTGTTCTTTATTTAATATAGCAATGCACTGTGTTCTTCACTTTCGAATAGAAGTTAAAAAAATGATTTTGGATTCGTAATATAAATAAAATACGGAAATTGCTCTAAAAATTTCATATTTCATTTGAAGATTTATTTTGTACAAGATGATGCAACATTTTATGCATATTCCTAAATCCTGTGAGACAATTACTGTCTGTATACACTTGGCCGTAGATAAGATATACATGTTAAAGCAATAAATTGCGACCACAAAAGGGTTTATTTTGTGGCATTTTAGGGAAGGTAGGTCAGTGTTAATTTTGTTTCAATGTTATATTTATGAAGTAGTATCTCTCACAGTTGGATGTTCATGTTTGAAAAAATGATTGAAAAAAAATTTGCATGTAACTTCCTTTTAAACTGTACTTACCTGTAGACCACCAAAAAGAAATGGAGCATTCAACCAAATTTTTGATGCAATCTCTGCCACCTGCAAGGGTAGACTGTTTCTCATGCGATGGGCGTGAAGCCCAAATAAATAAGCCAGATGTCGTTCAGTATCAAGTAGTGTGGAACAAACATAAACATAATCTGTAGGAAATTGCGGCAGTTCTACTTCAGGTTGGCAATAATAGCCGACAATGCATGTATCCATCATCTGCAGAGATGACAAGCTGTGAGGAACGCTGTTGAAAATATGACTAGCATCCTTTCCTGCATACTTTTGCAACGATTCCAATAAGGACGTATTTTCACACCTGAAATGTGTTTGTGAAGCATCAAATTTAATTTCAATTACTATCATAATTTTTTAGGAATTATTCGTAAATCAATGTCTTCTCCACTTTATTTTAAATATTAATTGGCATTGTCAGTGCCTTATACAATTATTATGAAAAAATACAAACTATGGGGAAAGAGAAATTAATTTTGCTAGAAGTAAAAAAACAGCTATCTAGACTTTCAAGTTATCAGTGTAAGTTGCACAGTTTCAGGAAGTCACCAACATTATGATTGAATATCGAACAAATTATTTAAAATGGCTGAGATTTTGAATTTCATTTAAAATTTAATACTTTAATCATTTAAAATTTTGTAAATCTCTAAAATTTCTAGAAAGTTTAATTTTGGTGATTTGTTGCAAAACCGTAAAATTTTTACATTATCCAAACTGGTAGATTATTTATTAAGCAATAAATGGTTTGCCAAGAAGGAATTTGTTATAACTACATCAGTGTTCTTATGATTGAAATTGTTTGAGGTGTTCCTTACCTGTAACCATCAAAGATCTCCCAGTTTGTCCCACATAAATTGCAGTACAATTATTTCAAGTAAATCTGTAAACACCAGAAAGATTTAAGGGTTGAATCTTATCTTAGTTGTGGACTAACTGGGATCCTAAACTACCTACAGTTGAAAAAGAAAAATGAATGAAACTAGACCAATAAACCTAAGTGAATGCCAATTCTTTTCTTTTTGATTTGAAACAATAGTATGAAATGAAAACTTAAATTTTGTTAAGTATTTAAGATATAAGATTTCTATTAAATAATTTGGAAAATTATTGATATAAGAAATTTGTAAAATAATGCCAAGTTCTGTTTCAAAAGCCATATAGAAAAGCTGTATTTAAAAAGTCTGTTAAATGAAGAATGAAAGACAGCCAATTTATGCTGGTAAGGAGAATTAATATTATCTGTAAAAATTTCGAAAGTGAAGTGTGGTTGGATATGATTCGCTATGTTTAACAAACGCACGAAAGAGTTGTTGTTGTTTATTTTTTTCATGATTGTAATTTATAGAAGGATGCAATTAATTAACAAAAGAAATAAAATTAATGTGATTGTGTATTTTCCTTTAAAAAGGCACAAAATATCATCTACGTAATGCAACCAAAAATGTACAYTAGACAAAAAGCAGGTATCATTAGATAAATCTTTCTCAAGCTTGTTCATAAACATTTCTGCCAAAAGAGGGCTAAGGGAAGAACCCATAGCTAATCCGGAATTTTGATTATTAACAGAAAATTAATTTCGATTTAAGACAAATTCAGTTAACAAAATGAAGTTGTTTTTATGAAGTAGGTATAGCTAAATAAGAATTTTGAAAAAGTAGATCAATCGTTAGGAGGAATAAAAGAAAATAATTTGTTCACAACAAAAGAAACGAGAAAAGATTCCTTAGGAACATTAAAACTATTGATTTTGTCAGTAAAATCCAAACTCTTTTTAATAGCAAAAGAATGATCAAAATTTAAAACCTCACGGAAAACTAACTTTAACCACTTTGCTAATTTGTGACAAGGAGAATTTATAATATGAAACGACTGGTCTAATAGGACAACGTTCTTTATGTATCTTAGGAAGACAACAAAGATAAAATTCCACCCTTGAATCTTTCTGGTGTATATATATTTACTTGCAATGATTGTACGGCAATTAATGTGGGACAAACTGGGAGATCTTTGATGGTTAGAGCTATGGAACACCTCAAACAATTTCAAAAATATAAGAAAATTGATGTAGTTAAGACAAATTCCTCCTCGGCCAACCATTTATTGCTTAATAAGCACTCTACCAGTTTGGATAATGTAAAAATTTTACAGTTTTACAACAAATCACCAAAATTAAACTTTTTTAGAAATTTTAGAGTTTACAAAATTATTTATGACCAAAGTGTTGCAGTTTTAATTGAAATTCAAAATTTAAACTCACCCATTTTAAATAATTTGCTTTATACTCAATCATAATGTTGGTGACTTCCTGCAACTGCGCAACCTACACTCACAACCTTAAAGTTTAGATAGTTGTTTTCATTTTTTGCCTTCTATCTAAATTAATTTTTCCCCATAGTTTGTATTTTTTCATAATAATTGTATAAGCCACTGACAATGGCCATTTAGGGCCGAAAGTGCTCTGTTTTATCATAATTTTTACCTGAAATCCTGAATATCATAAACCTTGTTATTAATTACAATCCAAAGGCCTCCATCCAAGTTATGATTTTCTAAATCTGCTTTCTTTATTAAAGGAAGGTCATCATGATTCTTTTGGGTGGGATAAGCAGAACGTGTAAGTAGAACACTGGGCCATGCAATATCGTCTGCGTCTGTTGGTTCTATGTTGGGGGCAAGCTTGTTCAATTTGTCTAGTGATCCTAGGATGCTGTCGAATACTCGCAACCAGTCCATGGACATTAAAAACAGTTCCACTTCTTGCTGGAGTAGTATTAGGCATACTACAAGCTCTGGCAGAAGTACTTCTGAAAGTTAAATAAACAACTGTTAAATGTGTTTAATTTGTTGTTTGTTTCTCTATTAATAAAAGAGTTCTTCCTGTTTCTGAAGTCTTCATATTATTTGATAACTTAAAAGGTTTGGCCAGAACACCTTGGATGATAACATAGTTTTGCAATGAGATATATAGCATAGTGGCTTTAGAAAGGAGAGTTGTTGTTGATCATGTCAATGTGACATGTGGTGTGAGAATGCATGCATGCTTGTGATGATATTTTGAGCCCCCTAAGCGCTGCGTGCCCGGTCTATTGGCCGTGGTTCCTTCGACCTGTGTCTCGTAGACCGGGGGGCCTACCTGCGGGTCGATTGACGTGATTGGGTGGAGAGGGACTGCCCTACGGGGACCCCCGATCCTGGTCACTGGGATACTAACTGTTGTAGTTGGGTGTCCAGGGGAGCCTTGACTCATTTCAGGTGGCACTAGCTAGTTGTCGAAGAACGAAGACTGATGATGTGATGTTATTTGGTAAAAGACGAACTTGATAAGGAATGATTTTTGTATGACTGGGAATTTATGCCGCTAGGGGGAATAAAGTCCCCCGGTGAGTAGAACCTGCATTGTTTTTGACAGAGAGCAGTAAGTCTTTATTTTTCATGTTATCATCCTCTTTTGGAACCTGGCCACTTGTTATTTTAAGTTGAGAAAATACGTTGAGATGAACTGCTATGTGATGACCCACTAGATACAAGGTAACCAATTTTTACACAACTTGATTTAAGAATGGCTCATGAGTGGGTTAAAAAAATTATATTACATTTTATGTATTTTATTTCTAATAATATTATATTACTGATTTTCTAAATCGTCTTTATCAGACGTTCGCACTTATTTAGGACATGAAAGAAAGAGTACAAGTCATAACAGTTGAAATAGTGGTAATTCAAATAAAATTAAATTTTAGTTTTTAATTTGTATAAAAATATACATCAATATGTATATGTGTTGGATATTTCAGTATTAGCTACATTAATCATAAATTGATCTTGAATACCATAGAATACAAATAGTGCATGCAATAACATTATATAACTTCTACTAAACTGCACAGATTAAGTTTATTACTTACAGTCAATGTTCCAGGTACTTATATAAAAGGTTTGTTTGTCAATCTACATTAATATTTGCTTAAATCTTAACTAAGAAAGTGAAACTAAACGAAATTAATCCAAAAATAAATAATACATATGATACAAACAATACAGAGTTGTACATAAATATTAAAAAAATAAAGCTCGAAAAAAGTGGATGTAATCCACCAAAACGTCGATGAAATAAATATAACTGTATTAAATATTGGAGAAATACCAGCAAAAAAAGAAAACATATATTAAAGTGATACTAATTGTGAATGTCTCTTTCCCACTTATATGCTAAGCCTAAATGTATGGCACAACTTGACAATAAATTGTTGATGAAAGTTGGTTCTTTCCTGATTTGGGCAGTACTGGTATGTATACCACTACCTTACCACTGTCAATTTAATCCGATTGAACATGTGTGGGCAATTGCCAAAAATTACTATGACTGAAACCTTGGACAAAATGGGTTTGGTGACAAAGCAGTGAAAGAAATGTGGAGGGAAGCTCTTTCAACAGTTAGCTTGAAGTTTGAAAAAAATTGTGTGTACCAGTGTGAACAGTTAATGGAATGTTGTTTTTGATCTCCACAAGAGCTAAAATCAGTTTATTATTAATGTAAGAGACAACACTGATTCATCTGACATATCTGATAATGAATAAACAAATTTTTTTTCTAAAACAAAAATAAATAGTTCTATATAGTATTTTAATGAAAGGTCTTAATCATTTTGTTTGAGCGTCCTAGTTTTCCAGCCCTTAATCTTTTCCTTTGGTCCATAAGACTGAAAGTGTCTTTCTATACAACAGTTACACAGTGCTGCCAAAGACTTTCTTTTGGGTGCTAAATGAGTGAGAACAAATATATAGGTAAATATTTAGCTCAGTTTACATCTTAGACACAGTAATACATTTTCCTATAATTATTTAATAATTTAGCATTTAGATTATAAATTTCAGCTATAATGGCTGTTCAAAAATTGCATAAAAATTAATAAGCCTATTTTAACACATTTTTATTAATTTGCTTTTTTGTCTGTTCTGGTTAATGCAAATTTTGCAATTCATTTTAAACATTAACTTTCTGGTAAGCTAGAGTTGAAACTTTAATTATAGCTCGGAACTGGATGATAATGCAATATTAATTCACTTGGTCTGCTTTATATTTCTATTAGTCCTAATAATTTTTCTACTTTGAATATCCATAGATGAGAAATTAATAAACATGATGTTTGCTGCAGTAATAATCTCAGCAAGATGTTTAAAATCGATTGTAAAACTTTACACACAAGATTAAAGACGATAATATTTGTTTAAATAAAGAATAAATATTTATTATATCACTTTTCCAAAATGCACCGAAAAGTATAAAATAATTTTTACTAGCTCAATACAAATTTATAACCCCATAAAGATYGTCCTGAAATTTTGTGATTATGAATTTTTAATTGCTATGAAAATACTTGTAAGACTTAAATTTGGGACACATGAAATAGATAATTAATTTATGAATTGTATGCATACCAGTTTTACATTTAAAATCTAACACAATAATAACACATTTAAAATTGCAAGATAATCATTTGTGTGTCTATTTTACATTTTTCTGAACAATAAGTAGGTAGTACTGCAACTAGAGCATTAAGCCCTTAAACGGTACTTGAATTAGATTATCAAAATCTATTGAATCATATATGTCTTCTTTAAAAAATTAACTTAAAGTTCAATTCACTAAAAGGTAAACCACATTTAACTAATACATAGCCATTGTCGGTACCAAAATAAATAAGAAAAAATACGGGAGGGGGGAGGGGAGGGGACTTTTGTAACATTTTGACAATGTTAAAAATGTAGAGATAAGCAAACTTGATTTCAAACCAAAAAGCAATCTATTTGCCAGCAACACACACATAATATTAATTTAGATCAAATAAATAATTTAGAACTGGACTATTGTAACTACAAAAATTATTAATTCTTCTAAAGAAAATAATTTTTAAAGTGAACTTCCACTTTATTTTTTACAATTGTAAAGCGCTTTCGGCTACATGTTAGCCATCGTCAGTACAAAAATTATTTATGAAAGGAAACTAACAGTTTGACAAAGTCAAAAATCAGAAATTTAGATCAAACAGAGAATTCAGAATAGGACAATTGAAATTACAAAAATCATTTAGAATAGCAAAATTTTGTTCGTTAATAAACTTATAAATCTCTAAAATTTCCAAATAATTTAATTTAGATGATTTACTACACAAATGTAATGAATTTAGATTGTCTAGCGTGGCAGTGTGTTTATTTACTAATAAATGGTTGGCTAACGAAGAATTTGTTGTTACAATATCTGTATTTTTATACTTTTCAAATTGTTTCAAATGTTCTTTACCTCTAGTTAAAAAGGATCTTCCGGTTTGTCTAATATAAACTGAATTGCAATTATTGCATGAAAAACTATAAACGCCTGAATTATTTAAAACTGAAATTTGGTCTTTATTACAGACAAAACGGGAAAGCACACTGCCTACGGTAGAAAAAGCAATATTTATTCCATTACAAGAAAATAATTTAGATAGGCTAACTGAGACTTGACCAGCAAACTTAAGAGGAAACCAAACCTGAACTTTTTCATCCAAATAAGTGGTAAAGAAAGAAAATTATTTAGAATAGTCAAATTTTGTTCACTAATAATTGTATAAATTTCAAGAATTTCTAAATAATTTAATTTTGATGATTTATTGCATAAATGTAACGAATTAAATTGTCCAGTGTGGAAGTGTATTTAATTAACGGTTTATAAATATTTCTGTCTATTTTTCTATGCTCACACAGAAATTATATTATCTTCAGTTTTGTAAAACATATTTTGAATTAAAAGTGTCTATTCTCTTTTCTTATTTTGTAATGTCAACATGGAACACCATTATAGTTTTTTGTGCTTTAGTATTTTTTGTTTAGAATTTAGAAATAAACTGTATAAACTATCAAACAAGGTCACAATGTATGGTAAAATTAGCTATACTATTATTTATTGTTCTAATTAGTATTTCACTGTTAACATCATTTAAGTTCATTATGAAATTCTCAGATATTGGTAATAAATTAAGAAAACATTATAAAGAACTACTAAATAACAAAGCCAAAATAAAGTTTAAACAGTAGACTACTTCATGTAATTTTTGCTATCTTACGTAAAAACAGTTATTAGCAGTGCTATGTGTTACAGAGAAACAAAAAAAAATACTGAATATGCTTACTATATATCTTAACATTTAAATTCTCTAAAAATAGACAGAGTAGTCAATAAACCGCTTATGAAAAGAATGCAAGTTAAGAATTCCATTGTTAAAAATATTATTTCTCGTAAAAAAATCTTACATTCCAATTTACATTATATTAGGTGATAAGCACCTCCCCTCTCTATTATAATATTCATAGTACACACTAGCAAACTGATCAGACAGGGATCTTACTGTACTCCAATATTTAAAGGACAGCCAGATAATGAAATTTTTAATCCTTTTTGTAACTATCGTTCTCGTAGCTGAGGTACGAATTAGTTAATGTGTTTTTTTATTTTAACATAATTTTAATTGTGCAGGTAATGTGTGCAGTACCTCTTCCTCAACAAAGGCAATGCGGTAAGCGATGCAAATGTTATTAAATAAAATACTAATACATTGTAATTTTACAGTTGGCCCATATTGTCCACGTGGAATTATTCAACAAATAACGGAATCTGAAGCTTATAAAGCTGTGGCATCGGTTTTTAATTATATAATTGACGTTATAGCTACACTGATCAACTATCTTCGAAGTTGGCGCTGGCAATATACTATAAATGTGGCTCCACCTATGTAATTAAACAGAATAACATACATCTTGTTAATAAAAATATCTAATCAAAAATATCTACACTGTCAACATTTACAGAATTTGTATGAGATATTTTTCTATATTAAAATATATTCACAAATACTACAGTATTTCCTTGAAATAAACTACTTAACGGATTCCTTGTATTCATACTTCCAAGTCTGGTGCAGTGACTATATAACAATGCAAAACTTTACAAATTGAAAATGTACTGTTGACTCCAAAACACAAATGGCAGTTTAGATAATTTCTTAATTAAGATAAAAATAATTTTTATATATGTCACAACTGAATGCACTAAAACAAAAGATATATGGCATTATTTTTATTAATCATTTAAAATTGTATCTCATGTAAGTGATTAACATTCCAAGTTTTTCGTCATTCTATGTAGAAAGTTTAGCACAATTGAGTGAACACAGCATACAATAGCCCTTGAACTACAACAATGAGAACACTGCTGATTTTGTTGGTTGCTGTAGTTGTTATACAGGTAAAAATATATTATTTAGTGGTTTCAACTTCATAATTTTTTAACTGTAACCTATTAATTATTTACAGCTAGTGTATGCAAAATCTAGTTCCGAAGGTGAGTTGGAATAACAATACATACACAATCAACATACTACTTTATTTTTACAGCATATGATGGACATAGCATCAAAGATAAAATACTTGATGGGATAAAGAGCTTTTACGATTCCATAAAGAGCTGCATACTTCTGCAAGCAATAGTGAAAGGGTTGTCATACATTTTTACAGGCATAAAGTCTTCCCTTAACATTGAACACAACTTCGGGTATTGAAAGTTATTATTTGAAAAGAGAAAGAAGGCACCTTTTATGACAGGTATAAAACTGGAAGGCTACATCTATTGAATTAAATGTGAAGATAAATGATCAAATATAAAAACATTAATTTTTGATTGGACTTTTACTTTAACGGCGACATAATGTTGAATAGTTTTATTTAAGAATTTAACTAGATGATCCTCTAAAAACAGAATAAGGTATTAATATGGAAGTAACAGATATGCAGCACATGGTGAGTTAGAATGTGTAGTTAAAAGAACCCGCTGTTTTTATAATACAAATGCTATTACCTTCATTCAGATGATGACATAAACCATAGCGATTTTCTTTATTGCCTTATACAGGGTTTCTATAAATGATTCATGCATCCAGGGCATGTATGGAAATTATCAATTAAATCAATTTGTTGCCTCTCAAGAAAGTGATGTATACTTGTCATCTGTCGATTCCTGATTTATTTGATATATTTTAATATGAGAAAACGCCTGGGAGTGTGTATTTTCAACATATTCTGCAGTGTTTTTTTAGGTTATCAACTTTAAGTTTGCAAAAGGCTCACATTTCAAAGCTGTGGTGTGACATTGATCTGCAACTTTCAGTACTATCGCCGTGCATATTGTAGCTTGGCAGCAGTTACAAAAAGGCGGCACAAAAAATTCAGAAATCAACGCCGCCCGCATTGTTTGAATCATTTATAGAAACCCGTTATAAGTTTTAATCTAAGCAACTATGAGAGCAGGCAGAACAAGCATAAATAATATACTGCACACCTATGTGTAGTTTCTTAAAAGTTTTTTTTAGTCCAGTTATCAATCTGCGAAAAAATCCTAGTGAGCTAAATTTTTTTTGTGCACCTTTTCTTAGGTGTTACAATATACACATAAAAAGCCTTCATCGATATAGCACTGGCATTGCAAGATATTTAGCAACAAGGCTGAAAAGCATTTAATTTTGGCAAATATTTAGTTTCTTATGATTCGGAAATAAATGAGAGTTATTACTAAAATTGTTGGCCATCAAATTCTCCACAAAAGAGGTTCTACTTATTTTTTTATTTTAATCAACCTATTTTCCTGATACAGTACGGACCAAGTGTGATCATGTGTTGGCATTCTGTTTAATGCAGTCTACAGCGAGGCAAATTCGTCACTGTTACTATGGTATGGTATGGTAAATAGTGATACTAAACAGKAAGACATAAACGAATTAAGAKAGCKCATCAACAGTGAAACAGAAGTTAATAATCAATAGTAGCCATACTACTTTGAGAAATAACCAATTTCAGTATTCCTTGCATTCTACCTGCAAAATCAATACTGACTTTTCACCACTATAGCACGAAAACAGTTGATTAAAATACATGAATTAATAAAACGATTTTTTTTCTTGTAGGCAGCTTGATGACCTACAATTTTAATAGCTACTCCCCAATACACATAAAATTAGGTTTCACAAAAAACCATTTTTTTTCTAACGTTTATCTCGCAACATCAATATGATATAGAAGGGGACTTTTTACCAGTATAACACCTACATGAATATGTATAAAAAACTTGGCTCACTGGGATATTTTTCATAGTGGAMATCTAATATGGTTGGCACATTTGCCTTCTAAASTATTTCATTACAGAATAAATTAAATTAAGAAAATTTTTTACTGACAGGTACTTTTTGCTTGCTGCATAAATATAATTAAAGGTTACATGTGGAGCAAGTTATACAAAATACCAGTAATTTTAGTTTTACCAAGAACTGTACCACTTTCTTTTATGCAGACAATTAAATCAGTTAGCAATATTTTCATGAAGCTTTGAAGTAAAGGCTAGAAATCACATTATGTTATATTTTGTTTCCATTTCCATAAAATGTAGAATAGATCATTCTAAGAACAGTAACACCCTGTACCCGGGAAGCAGCTTACATATAAAAAAAAATTACTAACTACTAATAAAGATGTTTAAAATCGATTGTAAAATTTCACACAAGATTAAAAGAAGATAATATTTGTTTAAATAAAGAATAATATTTATTTTATCACTTTTCCAAAATGCACCAAAAAGTATAAAATAATTTATCCTAGCTCAATACAAATTTATAACCCCATACAGATTGTCCTGAAATTTTGTGATTATGAATTTTTAATTGCTATGAAAATACTTGTAAGATTTAAATGTGGGACACATGCAATAGATAATTAATGCATGAATTGTATGCCTATCAGTTTTACATTTAAAATCTAACAAAATAATAACACATTTTAAAATTGTAAGATAATCATTCATGTGTCTATTTTACATTTTTCTGAACAATAAGTAGGTAGTACTGCAACTAGAGCATTACGCCCTAAAACGGTACTTGAATTAGATTATCAAAATCTATTGAATTATATATGTCTTCTTTAAAAAATTAACTTAAAGTTCAATTCACTAAAAGGTAAACCACATTTAACTAATACATAGCCACTGTCGGTACCAAAATAAATAAAAAAAAATATGGGGGGGAGGGGTCGCAGGGGACTTTTGTAACATTATTTTGGAGCAAGTTATACAAAATACCAGTAATTTTAGTTTTACCAAGAACTGTACCACTTTCTTTTATGCAGACAATGAAATCAGTTAGCAATATTTTCATGAAGCTTTGAAGTAAAGGCTAGAAATCACATTATGTTATATTTTGTTTCCATTTCCATAAAATGTAGAATAGATCATTCTAAGAACTGTAACACCCTGTACCCGGGAAGCAGCTTACATATAAAAGAAATTTACTAACTACTAATAAAGCTGCATGGACTAAAACTGAACCATTCTGTATATAATAGACTTCTTTCATGTAATGGGTCGTCCCACAATTTCTGTTTATTTTACATTTAAAATGTACATAAAAATTGAAGCACAAAGAAATTTTTGTGATTTTTTCCTGTTCTTGTTTATCGAGAATAAAAATGTGAAAGTATGGATTTTCAATATCCGTTTGAAATGCCTCGATATTCCGCCACGGAGATGAAGTAAAAGGTTTTCATGCTGACGAAAGCGAGAAACACCAATAATAGCCAGTGCTCTAGCGGCTTTGCCAGTAATATTTGTTTACATTTTTTTTCAGCTGCATCACGTTGCCAGTGTGGACAAATTTTCACGATCCCGTGAACTGGCATTGTGACACTGATAAGTCAACTTAAGGCGTATTTGTAAAAATAACTTAAATCATCCTTCAGTCAGTTTATTCTATAACGAATAGTTGAATATAATAAGCGCATTCACTGGCCTTTTGCTGAAAAACGAAAGCACTTTAACCATCGAACCTGTTTTTGAACTAATGTTTTTATTATAAGGAATTAAACAACACTTGACGCTTGATAATGTTTAAAGTTTGTATACTTACGTAGGACAACGATATGATAAATTCTGAAACTGTCATGAATGTCTCTGGCTGTGGTTAGGAAGAAAACGGTAAAGTACCACTGACAACATCGCACGTGCTGCATATGTCCCATGTGCAACGTAATAACCCTACCATAACTCTAGCCACACGTTTTTGCTTACATAGTTTGATCAAACTTTGGAGTTTCGTATTTGTCAGTTTTAGTGGCTGAGCTGTCAAAGTCATTGGGTATTCTGTTGTTTTTTTAAATGTAAGAATGGCATGCGTTAAGAAGTGTTTTGTTCCATGTTGTAAGAATACTAGTGTTGACTGTTGATAAACAGTTAGTGCTCATTCACAATAAACGTAATACGTAAGAAAGATATAAGCGTTATTTTTATGGATAGTGCTCACAATACACATAACATAAGCTTATTATACACATGCGCATTTGAGACATGTCATTTGTGTTTATGATCGTAAACTCAGATTTCACTTGAATATGAATAACGAAATGTCAACGAATAATAACAAATTGATAACAATTTTAACTCTTCTATTTATTAGAAGAAGACTGTGTAAGAAGTGTGTAGAAATCCCCACAATTGGTCGAATGCGGTGGTGGGTCAGACCATCAAATCAGAATCGGCAGAGAAGTCACACGGAATACAATAGATTAATGTTGGAACTAAAACTGTATGATCTGCTATACTAGATTGACTCCTGCACTCTTTGATGATTTACTGAGTATTGTGGGTTCGCGTTTCAAGAAGAACAGTATAAGAACATCATTAGAACTCAATGAATTGAATGAATTAATATATAAATCAAACGATAAATAGTTTAGCACTATCATAGGGTGCCAGTGTACAGCAGTTAGTTACAACAGTAGTCCCAAAAATCTCTATAAAATTTAACAAATCTGTATGAAAACGTATGTAAAGTTGGATTCAGTCCAACTTTATATTAAAGTTACGTCGTCCCATAATCTGCACATAAACATAAAAATTATGTGTGAACACCGCCATCGATTTGTATGCATCCAACATTATGTCTTATGTATTCCTTATGTATTTCTTATGTTTTACGTTCATTGGGCACTTACAGGTTATATGCTATGTTCACATTATATTGACGACGGTTATACCTTTGCCTCTCTCGCCCACTCCCATTGCATTATTTGAAACTAGGAACCTTTTGCCACTTTTGCGTAGTTGTTGGCGGATTTAAGAAAATGTTTGAAACAGGATAATTTTTCTATCGCCGTTAGTTACGAGTTAAAATAATCTGCATGCAAAATTGATGCGTAGCACTAGTAGGTTAAAACTATCAAATTTTAATGTGCGGGACGACCCCACTCTTCAAGTGTTAATAAAAAAAATGTGGTATAGTTCATAACACAATAGATAAAAAAAACTGTTAACAGATGAACAGGCAAACATAATATTCTATTGAAAGCCCACCATGAATGATAAACAAACAATTAAATAGTTCCGCCTACACAACTTTTACTCCTTATAACGAAGATTTGTTTTAGTGATTCATTACTGTGAACTCTAGTAGTCTGTAAAAAATGAAATTTTTCTATTTCATGTTGCTTATACTATCCATACTTCAAATACAAACACAGCCAACCACAGTTCAAGTAAGTAGGCAGCTCATTAAAGAAAAATGCTCGAATAAATAATGATAACGATGGTGTTATAGGAATTTAAACGTTTTCCTCTTCTGAATAATGGTAAGTATCACCTTACTTAAATGCAGTTAATTTTTACTTCCACATCCAACGGATGGGAAGTATTGTATTGCGAAAAAAATTTTCAAAAATTGTTATTTGCTCATTCGCTTTAAAATGGTCGAAAACGCAAAAAAACATAATTTGAGCAAAAACAAATTTCTTGTCTGTGTCTGTGGTATTGTTTGTGGACACGATAACTTTCGAAAGACTTAATATATGAACTTGAAATTTGGCAAAAGTATAAATCTCAACTACCCAAAGCGACCTATTGTTTGTGGGCTAAGTAAGATATCAGGAAAAGGGCGAAATTGGGGGGTAACTACCCTTTTTGCAAATATTTATTTTTTTTTCGTTTTAGTATGTGATTAGTATTATAACTGCGAGTATTATTCGTTCTTATAAATTTTCGGTGCAGCAAACTGTTTAGAAGATATTAGCAAAAAAGCGTCACTTGAAGAAAGGGGTTTTTCCTAAATATCTCCGAATATATTTAATATATTCAAAAAATGGAAATACCATCAGATAGAAAATAAAATTTCTCACAAAAAGTGTCTTAGAAAATTTATTCAAAATTTTGACATTTTCGAAATATTTCCAAAAAACCTGTTTTGGAGCCTGCTCGTACGATTTTTTTAAAATTTTGGTATTATATAGAAAATCAAATTTTGATCAGAAAGCATTCTTGTAATTTTTTTGTTAAGTTAATAATTTTTGAGTTATTTGGAAAAAACCGATTTTAAAATTTATATATTTTTGCTAATATCWCGAGGACTGTTTGTTTTAGAAAAAATGTGTAGAGAGAAAAAAATGCTCAAAACCTGATTACTAATCGTATAGTATAAGAAATAAAAACCTAAATGTCATTTTGACAATTGGATGTGGAAGTATTGATTCAATTTGCAGCGGTTTTTGTATATGGGATTGAAATTGAGCACTTGCTATTGCAATGTAATAGCACACTTACTGAGATAAATTACCTACTCATTTCCTAAGCGCCTAAAAAAAATATAGACCTTCACAAATTGGGTTTTCATCAATGCACATTATACCTTTTTTATTTTGGAATGTATGTCTGTGGACCATGACTGTATTGTGAAAGTGCATAATGAAGCAGGGAAGATCTAGGTATAATGGTCATTCTACAAATACTAAATATTAAGATTTTCTTGAACAGACAGCAAAATATGATTTTCCGTGGTTCAAGATTGGTGGATGTTAAATTAATTTTAAAAGAAATTAAAAAAAGTGCATTAAATTCTTTGCAGGTTTTATAACTAATGGAAAAAAAATTCTAGAAGTCAAAGACAAGTTATCGCTGCAGGAAAAAGAATCAAACGTAATTCGAAGACCAACACAATGTTCTTTTAAAAACATTGTAATAGAGCTAGCCAAACAGTGTTGCAACCTTGGACTAGTTATAATTGAATCACTGGAACTAATGGTACCATTGTTGAAGGCACTTCCAAGTCTACTAAAAATGTTGTCACCCATTTTGCAAAATGCAGGACAGTTCAGCACAGCATAATAAAAGTTTTTTTGTAAACATCAAGTGTTACACAAATTTGAAAATTTCATATACCTGCAGCAATTTCATCTTTTGATCCATTTGTCAACTATTATATTTTTACCCAAATAATAAAAATGTTAACAATCAAATCAGCATTAATTTACTTACCAACAATATCTCCTTTCAATATTTGCATAGTATACATGAAGTTCTTCGGCCCAAGGGATGCAACATCATATGCCATGTTCAAAGTTTCAGTCACATGAGAACTTAATTGATAGAGATATTTTTTCAATAAGGATTCGGCTGCTAGTCCACAGTTTTCATCCTTGGCATAAATCTTCGCTATCAATAACCTCTGAAATCTCTGGAGTAGACTCATGCTTGGGGTACAGGTAGAATTTTGGGGCGACACTTTCGACTGAGAACTGATGTCTTGCAGGCGAAGTTGAGTGACAAAACTGCCATTCCTAAAATTTTGCATTAAGACACAAAAAAATACTGGACAGAAACATGTAATTTGATGCTGCTGGAAATAAATTTTAACAGGATCGTCAATTAACTGTTTTACTGTTCATTGAACCACTTCCCTATACAGTATTTAAAAATAAATTAAATATTTCCTTAACAAGGGTCAATTCCATCCAATTTCGTTGAACATTGCAAAGTTTATACTTATACCACTTTGGTTTCTGTTACACACTATCCTTATCGCAGGGTATCAAATTCTAGCTTCTATGTTTAGAACCAATTTTGTATTTGATTTATTTATAAGTTCCTCAAAATTTTGAAGTTCTGTGTGCAGCAATGAAAATGTAAGCATATTTTCTACCATAATAAGCTCTAAATATCAGACCTTAAAAAATTCTGAACAGTCCTATTATATGTAACCACAAATATTTAGATAAATAGAAACATTTTAATTTAACAACCAACATTGGGTTTCTGTCCTTCAATCCCAAGATATAATGAACAGTAAATAGTGGCCAATGCGTCTTTATAGAAATCACAAACAAAAAAAGGACATGCAAGTAAATAGAACCTGAAGACAGTAAACAGTGTGTGGATACTATGTAGATAAATAGTAGCAAAAAATATTATCAAAGTTATTTATTGCCATATGAATTAATAATGATTATGAGCGCTTCATTGGGTTTGTAAGCTTATATATTTTTGAAAAGTAAGCCAGTTCTGACCAGGAATCGAACCCTGGAGCTTTTGATTGCTAGTCACTGGACACCAAAGCCCTATTCAAATTCCAGGTCACAGTTGTATATATACTTCAAAGTTTACTATAAACTTTTTAACTTTATAGGTGGGTATGCAATTTCTCTAATAAGTTTAATTACCAATAATTTTACAATAGGATCATTAGTAGTTTTCTAATTGAGTAATATTCTATAAGTTTACTTTGATACCATAAAATATAAATACTTTCTAGTATTTGGTAGTTGGTGACGTTTAAATTTGTGTTTAGAAAAACTTTTAGCTTGTGATACATTAATTAAAAGCAGGCTTTTGATTAAACAATATTTATTGACATTTTCCGATATTTTGGTTTTGCTTAAAACCTTTTTCATAACATAACATAACATAACATACACATTTATGACAATTATAGTCAAAGAAAGAGACAAAGGTTAATAGATTGATCTATTTACTCAATTTAATTTGGTTTGAAACCATTTGTAAATATAACAACAGTCATATCTGGATACCTCATCAAGACAGACAACTCAAAATCTTGTTAATTTTCTATATTTTGTGTTTTAAAACGTAACTTGTCTTTATAATGGAGCAAGACCATCTAGGCCGACTAACAAGCAACTACAATCTCCAAACCAATAAAAAGCAAGTCTGATTATTTGGATACAAAACAAATCACAAAAAACAATGAAAACTGTGACAGACTAAGCATTCTAAACCGTTAAATACTTGTCTATTAAATATAAATATGAACTCTTCAAATTTTCACCATTTTGTTTTCTGTTAACACTATTCTTAAGTCTTTTTATACTAATCATTTCTTGCAACAATCTGTTCTTATAATTGTATTGCTTGCCTACCACTGTCTCTTTTTCAAAATCAAATGTATGTATTTTACAAAATAAAATGTTCAGCTAAAGCGGTCTAAGTAAGAGTTTCAATATTGGTGATTTAATTGCAGGAATTCCTCTCTTACCTAATGTGCTTTCATTACCGAATGCAACAGTAAGGGTGTTATTATTTAATATTTTTGAAATCTTTTCAGAATGTTTGAAAACGTACAGTATTTTAAAATATTTTTTTGTAATGGTTTAATTATTCTTGTTTAGTTGATCCTGTGACCCGGTCAATATTTCCAGAAAGCCGAACTCTGTCAATCAATTATTTGGGGTAAGCATTTTTTAAATTTAGTATTATGTTAATCTTTTGTGAAATAGAACGTTGAGAGCAAAAATTGATATACCTTTGTGGGAAAGTTGGTTTTTTGTACCAATCAAATATTATAACGTCTTCTGAATGAATTAATTTGACATCTAAAAATGGTATAGATTTGTTATTTTTGATTTCTACTGTAAATTGTATTTTTGGAGGAAAATAATTAAATTTATCAAATATCAATTGGATACTGTCCTTTGGTATCATCAACATACCTTTTGTAAAAGTCAATTATTTAATACATTATTTTATAATTCTGGCATAACTGTGTCTGCATAAATAGGAGACAAACAGTTCCCTATACCCAAACCATAAAGCTTCATATAATACTGACCATTAATTTTGAAATAACTGTTTTAATAACAATGGTTCAGAAGTTCAACAAACATTTTACAGCTCAATGAGCATTTTTCTTGAATTTTTTCCTATCTTTTCTTAATTATGTAGAAATGTTGGTAAAGAATGATATTACATCTAATGATATTAACACATAATCATCTGATATTTTAGTATGCTGTAGTTCTGACACCAATTGGAAAGAATGGTACTGATTCTCGTCAAAGGTATAAGTTAGTAAACTCGAGATATATTAAATAATGTTGTATATACAGAGTAAATTTTTATCTATATTAATGCATTATCGTCCCATGCTTATTTTATTATAACTAAAAAAATAATTCATCCAACATTTTTATTTCTTTCCATGGGAACAACTGAAGCTAAATTATTTAAAAACATCTGTTTTGTTTTAGTTACTTACCTCAGCAACTGTTTCACTAAGTGCAAAAGAGGTATTGTGGTATGAGATGTTGGTATTTCAAACGTTTCATCAGCATCTGCCAACTCTGCTATTTCGGCCCTCAGAGCTTCATATAAAGCTGTTTCCAATCCTCCATCTGCCATTAAGCTCCACACTAAGAGATCTGTCATAAAGCGATGTCCATAACTTACAGATCCAGGCTCTAAACCTTTATGGAGAAAGAAACTTAAATAAACACATGTTGACATTATTAGAGCAAAATAGTTGGTGATAAACAATCATTATATTCATCAAAAATTTAAGCATTAGATACTTGAATTTTTGCCATATGCCTTTCATATAAAGTTGCTTACCCGAATTTGGCAACAAGGAACTCAATGTCTGTGCCCTCTCATTTGCAGTTGGCAACAGTACACTCCACCCTGCCTGCAGGGTGGCTTGTGCTGCCTGCTGAACTGTACACAGAACTCCGGATGCACTGGCTAGCTGTACTATTCGAGATTTTAGGCTGTTAAGCAGCTTGCTACCAATGCTTAAACCTACAGTAGCAGCATCTACACCATTGCTAATTATGGAATAAAGCTGAAAATAGTCCAGTTAGATAAATAACTTGAATCAGAAAAACTAATTACCTGTAAATGTAGGAGATTTAAGGCTGCCACCGTAATACATTCCTTATCTTGGCTAAGTGGTGTATTCGATTGATGATTGCTTACACAAATGTTTTCTAATAACTGATCTAGTAATCTAAAAAATGCCCAGTTAATATTTGCAAGATATCCCTTAAGACTCTCTCATACTTGAATGTGTGCTCAGAGAGATCAATGATGAAGGGAATGTGTGTCTGTGGCGCCCACGAGTTGAAATCTGACCAGGCGAAGCTTTGCGCTGGCCCACAACACACACCAACAATTCTTTTGTCTTTGAGGGTACTGAGAAGCATCGGTTGTTGGATGTAAGTTTCGTTACTATCACAGACTTGTTTGTAGTCGTTCTTGCCCCAGCCATATAATTCACCAACATCAGTCAGTGCTAATGCATGACCAGATCCAAGGCTGATTGATATTACACGTTTGTCTGAAAAAAAAAGTGACAGGGTATTATTAAAAGGGTAAGCGGAAATTTTAAGGTGAGTTCTTGGTAATAATGAAACATTTGTCATTAAATTTGGCTTACTGTTCAGGCATATTCTAAGTATAACAATACCACCAAATGCAAATCTCCTTAGCAGATCCACTGCTGATCGTGATCTAATATATATATTGCCGCCCCATATGCTCGCTCGCTAGCATCACAGAATCCATGCAGCTGAATCTCATCAGAGCAATCCAGCAACGCATGCCTTGGAATTTTGATGTGGCCTATATAATTAATGTCGTCCAAAAAGTTAGACCACAATATACTTAAACTTTGCGGAATAGGATCATCCCATTTGAATTAAAAGCTTTGCTTGCACTGTGACCGGTCCCAATAATGTCAAAGGGTCGAAGATTTGGGAAACGTAAGAAAAATATTTCTTTTGGACATAATCATGTTTGATTTAAATGCTGTGCTGTATTGAAAATAATCTTTCTTTGGGTTCCATGATACGCCCAGTGTTTTTTGACTATCTGAGTCGGTAATAACATAATTTGTCATGTTTTCATGTTCACGAAAGTCCTGTAAAACCCGGTTATCGTTGGAACAGAATTTACGAAGATCAAATCCTCCAAGACTTAAAATCTGAGTGATATTTTTTCTGAGAGTTATTAATGAATTTAGGTCGGAACATCCTGTGATTAAATCGTCCACATAAAAGTCATTAGAAATTATAGCAGATTCCTGAGGATGCATATTAGCGTTCTCTGTTGCTAACTGTTTTAGACAACGCGTGGCGAAGAAAGATGCAGGAGCCGTACCATATCTTAAAGTATTTAATCTACAGGATTCTCTCTCCACACGATGCATTGTAAATCGCGCTGCTCAGGTACTACCTATACCTGACTATACATTTTGGCGATATCACCAGTTAAAACAAAAGTTTGCTGTCTAAATCTGAGCAGAATTGAAAACAGATCACTCTGTATAGTGGGACCCACCTTTAATAGGTCGTTTACCGATAAACCGGATAACGTTTTGACAGACCCATCAAACACGACATGGAGTTTTGGTGATAAGCTATCTGTTTTCTCTATGTCCTGATGCGGCAAATAATAAACAATGTTTGTTGAATCAATTTCTTCAGATTTTAAAACTGTCATGTGTCCCAACGAAATATACTCATCAATGAATGAAACATAATTTTTCTTAAAAGTTTCATTTTTGCTAAATTTCTTCTCTAAGCTATAGAACCGATTTTTAGCATTTGTTAACGGGTTTCCTAGTCTTGCATAATTTTTCCGAAGCGGTAAAGTAACCTCAACTCTGTCAGTAGTATCGCGTGTGAAATTATTCGAAAATTCAGTTTCGCATTCTTGTTGTTCCCTAGAGAGACCTTTATGAGTATAGTTTTCTTCAACTAACCAAAATCGTTCTAACTGCTTTTAAAGATCGGCATTTTTTACGACAAGAGACGTATTATTATTGGAATATTTGGCATTAGGTATAAATAATGGTCCGGCAACAATCCAACCTAGTTTCGTTTCCTTCAATACTGGTMATCCCGGCCCTWGCTTAATCATCCCCGAACCAAGCAAGTCATAAAAGATTCTTGCATCTAACAWCAAATCTATTGGRGATGGTTCATAAAAAGTATCATCTGCTAGCTGTAAACCCTTTGGATTTACAAGTGACTAATATCTATTCTTTGCTGCGGCATAAGGCCGGCAATTTCCTCAACAACTAAACAATTTAGCTGGGCCTGAAACTGACAGTTAAACGAAAACAAATTTACCGTACACTGGGATGAAATATTTGTTAAACACTGGTTAATACCTGAAATGGGGCAATTTATTTTTGCTGTATGAAGACCTAAACCTTCCACAAATCGCCTTGTTATTATATTAGATTGTGAACCGCTATCTAAGATACATCTGCATTTAATTAAGTAATTTTCGCTATCTGATAAATAAACGATTGCAGTTGATAAAAATGTGAAAGTATTGTCTTGAGAATAAGCACAATGCTGTTTTACAGATAAATTTGAAGTTGATGTACTTGGAACAAGAAAATATGCCTGAACACTTACTTTTAGTTTTCTAGATTATGTCATAACAAGTGTTCAATTCGTCATCAGATCCCTTATGATTTCATGATGGACGAAGGCGGTGTGAAAATTGAAAGTGATTTATTGCAAATTATCAAATACCTTATTACTCTAATACTGGAAAATTAATGGTAACAATTCATCAATGCCTCTATTGGGTTGCTGTTACATTCCTACAGCTGAAAGCCAGAAACCGTGTGTTACACAATGTAACAGATGGTTGAAAGAGGCAATAGATGTGCTATTTATGTCTGTATGTGTTGAGTATTCGTCGTTATGGTTAAGAGTTCTTAAGCCACAGGTGAGTTATTTTAGGAATTAAATATATAGTGTATCTGAGATCAAAACCCTAACACTTAAAGTAAAAAGGTAGGTATTATTATTATTACTGAATTGTTATTGTCTTCATTCCTATCATTGTTGTATTCCATGCCAAAACACAATATAAACATCTACTCAAACACTAGTATTATATCAAACTGATAGATGGCGCTAGTGACATTTAGTCAATATATTGTATGTATATCTCTAAAGTTTCTCATATTGGAATAGTAAGGTATTTGTTCCTATTAACATTTTGATTTCACAGTTTAGTAAGCTTTCACATGTTAAACCATTGAGGACAAATTCTGTCCATCACAGCGTTTTTCCATGGACTAAAAGTTTCTAAATGTTTATTGCCGAACATGAGCTTTTAAACAAGCCTTCATACATCATAAAATAGAAATAGTTAATGAAAAAATTACTGCTGCCTAGCATCGACTCCACTCAAAGTCTGTGTGATTTTTGTATTTTGATAAACAGTTTTTTTTGTCAAAATTGGGGCACATATTCATTCAGTTTGATCATTTGCCAATGAGAGCTACTGGTTTTGACCATACTCCAAAGTGTTTTAGAAAAAAAGCATATTTCTAATGTACTTCCATGTACTGATATTTTTGTGAAGTGACATACATTAAAACAATAAGCCAAAGTCAAAAGCCACTTGATGACTTTTTTAAATGAACACGTTACAATTATAAAATTATACCAAATACTTTATTATGCCGGTACCAGAAACTTTAATAAATTCTTGGCAACATTTTATTGGCACCTCTGTTGGCTTGGTATGACATATCTAAATCTGTCAGCTAGAAGCTGTGTATTCACACATGACAGATGGTTAAACGAGTAAAAGAAACTGAGTGWTCATTGCTGTTGTTAAGCTGACTTAAGTCGGATAAGTTTAACCAGTTTTACCAGTTTGGTAAAATGAAACAAATAGAAAAGAAGCCACATGGACAAATCTTAAGACAAAAATAAATTAAATCACCCGAGGAAAGCCCAACGAAAGGAGCCGAAACGTAATTAAACACAAAAAATAAGTCACATAATATTATTGGAACCTATTGCTGCAAAAATTTCACAGGAAATAGACCTAACAAGAGTTCTACAACAAAAAACTAGTACAAATTTAAAGAGCATTATTTTGTAAAATCTATTTATACAATCTGTGAAGCTTTTTTTGAAGCCAGTTAAACCTATCTAGGGAACTATTTTAGTACTTAGTCTTGTAACCCGCCATTTTAGATGTAAAACTGATGAAGATCGCTCTGTTACATAATTTTCCTGATATTAAATTGAGTGGAACTGATCTTTGTGTTTTCTTTACCTACTCTTGGATACAGACACATTCTACTTGGAGAGAAAATGGGCTTTTCATTTCTAATTTCGTTTCAAAAGCCTACTTAGCAGGAGGTAACATCTTTAAATCTTCATTTAAAAGATTAAACTTATTCAAATTATAATGCAGATTTATATACTACATTAGCAACTGGTGGAATGTACCAAAATTTGTAATTGTTGATGAGATGACAAACCCTTAATTGCTTTCGTTAGATGATATACGATATTGATGGCTTGTACAAAGAAAACTGGATAAGTGTGTATTCTAAAAATAAAGATAATATTTTGGAATTATGTAAGTATATATGCCTTCTTAAATAAGTAGGTAAAAAGTGCTTAGATGCTTCAGCTAAAAATACCCAGAGGAATTAAATATTTTGGTATCTACAATAATAAAGATTTGGAAGTGGGACTAACGACTTCAAAACTAATTATCACCTTATGACTTTAGAAACTACTTGTAACGAACCCGTATACCTACTAAACAAACTACCGTTTTGTACATTTCGAATTTTAACAAATAAATGGCATTTGCCATTTTAGTGTTTTAGTCATGATACCTGTGCATTTATCAAAAACCTTAAAAAAACGTTTTATACAAAAACCGATATTTCCACATTACTGTATTTTCTCAAAGTTCCTTTCCAAAAAAAAACTGAATTGACAGTTGAAACCGTGAAAAGTATATTTGAAAAATTATTTATATAATAAGTAATGAGAGTAAGAAAAAACCTACAGGTACCTACTAAATAATTATCAATAACCATCAACTGCCATCACGAAATAACTTTTTAACACCCAATTAACTACCATTTAGAAAAATTACTACTGACTACACATCCATAACATTCTAAAAATTACCTTTCAAAGACTCGATCAGCTGCGGATACCTCACATGCTCCTCACTTGTATGTCCCAATCTCCAGCCTTCCCCCTTCCCCCAACTGTACACTTCACCATCACTGGACAAGGCAATACTGAATTGACCCCCGCAATACACACTAACGATTTCCACATTCTGCAACTTTTCGACTAGTCGTGGTATCTTCGATCCATCAGAACCACCTCTTCCCAATTTGCCATAATCTCCATCTCCCCAGCTGTAAACTCGCCCCTGACTAGTTATGCACAGGGTGTGCGCATCACCAGAACCACAAGCCACTCGGACAATGTGCTGTCCGGACAAAGCAGATACCATAGTGGGAGTGGCGCAATCCTCAGAAGTGCCGTGGCCAAGTCTGCCATAGTTACCACGTCCCCACGTGTAGAGGATGCCATTTGCAGATACAGCAGCGCTAAGAAATTTTAAATTTGAAATATGTACGAGGTGTATCTAACAGGTCTTTACATAAGCCTACCACACATTACCTGGACAAAAATAAACCGATTTTACCAAATTTATCTTAATAACTTTTAAAAAAAATTAAAAATTTTAGGGAAAATTGGTACATCGGGATTTTTTGGGTCCAGGTATTCATTTTCTTGTGCAGCCATCAACCTTATTTTACGAACATTTAAAATTTCATAACTTTTTCGCACCACTCTGTATATCATTTTCAGACCAATACATCTACTCCTCTAACCTTTTGAAACAAAAAAAGTATACCTTGTAAAAGTCGCTATCATTAACCATTCTCAAGATATTAGCAATTTAGTACTGTAATGCATATCAATTATCCATCATTTCAATAATAAAACGTAAACATTGTTTAGCTTGGTTATGTTAAATTTCATGTTTATAAATAGTCCTTGCGAAGTCTGTAGCACATGTTTCCTTGTAAAATCAGCCAACTTAATTAAATTTATTTTATTAGATTTGGATGCAATATGGCTCTCTATTTTTTTTTATGATAAATTTTGTGATTTTATTTGCACAAAATCTCGTACTATTGATAAAATTAAATCAGTTTTCCTAAAGTTTTTATTTTAACCATTGACCTTACTTCTCACAAAATTAATAAATTATTTTTTTATGAAACCATGAACACAAATAAACAAATCACAAAAATATAAAAACAAATAAATAAATTACAAAAACATGAACATAAATAAATAAAAAAGTCATAAAAATTGTTCGAAATGTTCACCATTTTGAAGCATACAATGATTTATACGACAAATAAAATTAAACTGTACTCTATGCATTACTTCTTCATCGCTTCTAAGGTTCTTTACTGAATCATAAATGCGTTGCCATAGCTGTTCTTCACTGTTTACAGGTGTCCTGTAAACGATAGACTTAAGATGTCCCCATAGAAAATACTGCAAAGGATTTAAGTCAGGGGAGTGTAGTGGTCAGTTTACAGGAATGTCATTGCTTCTACCTATCCATTTGTTCAGGTACTGTTGATTTAAGAAGTTTCGAACATTTAAGGAAAAATGTGGTGGAGGTACATGCGTACAGGTAAATCCTCTAATAAGCATTGCAACTTGGTAACGCATTTTTCAAATGTTGCAAATAAATTTCTCCCATTAACCTTTGTGGTAAAATTACAGGAACTACAATATTATTACCAATTATTGCAGCCCACACATTAATCTTAAATTCCCAAGCAAAATTGTTAACTCTTATTGCATGTGGATTTTGATCTGCATAGACATGTTCATTGTGCAATTATTTATTCCTCTTTTTGTAAAGCATGATTCATTCGTACATGCTGCATGTGTCACATGTGTAATGAATTTGGTAACAAATAACCCTAACAACTCTAGCCATGCGTTTTTGTTTACATAGTTTGATCAAACTTTCGAGTTTCGTATTTGTCAGATTAAGTGGTGGAACAAGATGTCGCAGTATTTGGGTAATCTGTTGTTTTTTTAATGTCAGAATGGCTTACGTTAAGAAGTGTTTTGTTTCGTGTTGTAAGAATACTACTGCTGATGAACAGTTACAGGTAATTCCTATGTTTACAATATAATATTGACGTTGACGATTATACTTATACATTATGCATTGTGTAGCAGTTGTAAAGCATTTATGTTTGCTGATCCATTCAAATTAACAGTTACTCACTGTATGACAAAAATAATTGTAAACCTTACAAAAGGCAAAATTATACATTTAAGCAAAATGTACAGCTTACTGGTACTCATTTAATTTAACTTCCACAACTTAACTTAAAATTTGGTCATTACACACTAATAAAGCTTCTATTTTTAAAACAATATGCTCCTACCTGTACGTTCCTCCACATTCAACGTCAACGACATCTTTATCTTTCAAAGCTTCTACAAGAACTGGCTCATCTTTTGAAACACAATCACCATGACCTTAAAAATGAGTTAAATTTTCATTTAATATTCAACATCTTGCAATAATATGTCTTTTCCCTACCTAATCTACCTCCGTCACCATTACCCCAAGAATATACTTCGGACTCTTTTGTTAGGGCAAGATAATGTTTACCTTCAGGATGAGATGCTATCTTTACTACTTCCTTGTCTTTCAATACTGGAAAAAAGATTGTATACAAACTGCTAAAAAACAAATGCTGAAATACCTTCAACTAGCTGTGGGCATCGTGTTTCTGCGTTGTAATACATGAAATACACCTTTCCAGTTATGGTTAGTATGAGTAGTGCATGGTCAGAGCAGCACAGCTGTTTGATACCTAATTCGGAGATGAAATCACAAGCTTGTGGGCCTCCAACTAGGTTCCATGATAACCAACCCCAGGACCAAATGTGTTGCCCATTGTAGTTCATTGTCGACTGTAAAATATTGTTGGAGTAGGTTTTTTCATTCAATAATTTACGTATGAAAAAAAAGTAAACCTTCATTTTTAATTAACTGTTTATAATAATAATAATAATAATAATAATAATAATAATAATAAATACCATTTATTTAGTATAAGTTAATAGCATCAAAAATAAATGTATACATAAAAAAAATGAGCATACGTAATGTTTTATTGGGTTTGCAGGCATAAGACAAAATGAAAAAGTATTGGCCTTGACCAAGTTTGAACTCGGGACCTTTTGAATACCAGTCAAACGCTCTATCACTGAGCTATCAGGGCTCTATTCAGAATCCAGGTCAAGGCACCATATATACATCAAAGTTAACATGTAATACTGCTGAAAGCCATCCGTGCATTTGCAGCTGAATTGCTCGTCGCTCAGTATTTTTGAGCTTCAGAGCGTAATTCCTTCATATTATAATAT
Organism: Rhyzopertha dominica; assembly: GCA_025024175.1. Taxonomy (NCBI): domain Eukaryota; kingdom Metazoa; phylum Arthropoda; class Insecta; order Coleoptera; family Bostrichidae; genus Rhyzopertha; species Rhyzopertha dominica. The sequence continues at coordinate 16,216,751 of QCXZ01000137.1, forward strand.
ATTTGGGTTGTAATTAGATGCTGGTCGCCATAATCTGGCCACCGCTGCGAATTACGCTCTAAAGATCCAAAATACTGAGCGACGAGCAATTCAGCTGCAAATGCGTCGGATGGCGTTCAGCAGTATTACATGTTAACTTTGATGTATATATGGTGCCTTGACCTCAATTCTGAATAACATACTTCTCACTGGAGTGCATCTATTACATTTTAATACTGTTCTTAAGCACCTATTCTGTATTTTTTGTAACTGTGCTATATCACCTTTTTGTAAGTTAAACAAAATGTTGCTACAATAATCAATATGAGGCATCACTATAGTCTTACACAGCAATATACTAGTTCTAAAGTCGATTTTGCATCTTAGTCTACATATAAAATTTGCCTTTCTAGACATTTTACCTGCTATGAAATTGGCAAGTAGCCTGAATTTCAGTTGGGAGTCCAGCATAATACTTAGGTACTTCATAACTTGTACTCTTTCTAACTTGCTATCACTAATCTTTATTACCTTATCCTCAACCTGATTCAGAGCATTTGTACTACCTATCCACATATGTATATCTAGATTTCCCAACATTTATACACATATCATTATCAGAAAGCCAGCAGTAAATTCTTTTAAGGTCCTCATTCATTTTATTTGTAATGCTATAACATGCTTTATCTTTAATATTAAATAATTTTTAGCAACTGCGATTGAGAAACATATCTTAGAAGTATATTATACATTGACGCTTCATTTAACTGTTTTGTGGTAAATAAGAAATTGCAATGTTAGAGATATCTTGAGCATCTATTACTATGCTTATATCAGACAAGTTTGATTGGTTTAAACCGTTGAATCTAATCAAACCATTTCCGGTTTAGGCGAGTTATTTTTCAAATACAATCCGGCTTTTTAGTCGGATAGGACTCAACGAAGTCCAATTTAACAGAATCCACTCGAAATAACACCCCGATCAAATTTTCCTGCCAATGCGTCGCACATTTGTAACCAACTTCAGTGTTTTTAGATTATTTTCTTCACCTAACTTCGAAAAGTAGAGTTGTGTCTATTACTATGTGGTGACGAGAAATATTGTTTTGTTTTTAGTTATCAGTTATTGTTTTACGATGGAAGTTAGAGAGTGAGGTAAGTAGATTTATGAGAGAGACAAGTATGTTTTGTTACTTTTTTAAAATGATAATAATCCAACCCAAGATTCAAATTTGGTGATGATATAAACGCTGCTTTTACCTAAATCGCTCTAAAAACTCTAACCGGATATAATGCAATCGGATCTAACTCATACGATATAAACATAGTATATGGTTGTAAGAATTTTCATAAAGGATTGCAGYTAATAAGAATTTTAAATGCATTGTGTTTAGGTAATAATTGTATCCTTCAAATTTCAACATACTTCAAATGATTGAATGTCAAGGGTTATAATTATATATGTACTAAACAACAGCTCATTGGTGATTCAAGCTAAGCGATACGCAGTCTAGCAGCAGAATAGTGAACTACTCAAAAACAGTCACTGTTGCTGGATGCTTCCTGCTTTCGTGAGTTTGGGTATCAACTCAGCTTTATTATAAAAATAAGTAAATATTAAAAAAAAGCTGGAAAACAATAAGGCATTTTGTTTTTTTTTAGCTACTATTCTAAAGCTAAATTACAAAAGCACATTAGTTTTTATTATTTTCCTATTAAAGGAAACGTAGTGGATTTAATGACCAACAAATCCAGCTATTCATAACAGCTTGATTTATATACCGGCACCGTCTTAATTGAAAAACCAAAAATGGGAGAAATTATCCTGTCTCCACTGAAGAATTACAAATAAGTTAAAGCAGCAAGATACTGAAGCCCTATTATTCTTGTACCAACCCTAATATAACAAAGATATTGATAATGAAGTGAAGACAATTAAATTCTCTCAAAGATGCACAAAACTGTTATAAATCATAGAACAATTAATTACACTTTATCGCCCTTAGAAATTGGCAAATTAGATATGAGGTGTAATTTATATTTTTTGAATTAAAGCACAATATTTTTTATATAGTACTGTCAATGTTAGGAAAAATATCGCCCACAGACATGTAAAATAATAACTCGTTCACATGTTGGCTATGCTAAGTAAAGTTGTAGGTTTCAGGGTTTTACCAAAAAAGCAAATTCCATAAAGGCTTTTTTTTTTTTAACAAAGCGATAGCAACTCATACCAAGATGCCAATAAATGATTTTTACATACTGTTCTCTTTTAGTAAATACATGATTAAAATGTCAGAGTGCATGCTGTTTTGGCAGTTTTTAATTTATAATTTACCCTGCAGTTCATCTGCTCTGTTCGTCAAAGCAGATGTATGCAGATACAGATTAAAAACTAAAACTATCAGAACAATAATTTTAAAAAACATTGTAGATTATTCTCTGTGTATACTTATTTTACTAGCTTGCTAAAGTTTTACAACCACTCACAATAAGATGACCCGCAATAAGAAAACATTCGGCTTTCTGTATACCTACACCTGCAGGCAACAGTTGCTTCCAATAAGGTAAAAATCATCTTTAAACTGTCTTATTGTGTACAGCACTCAGCACGAACATATCAAGTGGACTGCTTTATGCGTGACTAGCTGATCAATCGAGCGCCAGGAAATATTAATTTGAATCGCCGATACCATCAAACAAACTACCTGTTGAGTTTAATTTTTGATTTTATTTCTAATTTTATAGACCAAATTGATAAGAAATTATTCCAGGAGTACATAATATTAAATTACACTAAAGGAACATGGCCATTTATTTATTTCTATAAAACTTTACCTTATTAAATGACTGTGCTGGAATGTAGGGTACAGCTAAGCGGTCCAAGTGTGCCATGACGAATACCGCAGCCTGATATAAATCGACATTAAACATTTCATCTTCAGGTAGCTCCAGAAATTTTAGGAAAGTTTTTGTACATTTTGAGAGATCATCAAATTCATCTTTGTTAATGTGGGGTGTTATATGTGATGGTATAGCCTCGAACCTTTTCAGAAATGGAAGTAGTGGTGCACCAGCTGTTTGTGATACTGATCTGTAAAAGAAACAATTTGTTTTTAACATACAAGAAAATAATGTTTCACTTAATAAAAAGCAGAAAATATTAAATGGTTAAATTTGGAGTTAGTATTTGCTACCTATATAAAAAGATAATAATAAAAAAAATACTCTGCATGACTAATACACATATTTTGTAATATAACCTGATTTTAAAATGCATGTATATGCTGTGCTGTCTGCACCACAGCCAACTGCAGACAGATCTATTTCGCTATCATTATAGCTCATTAATGCAGTTTAGGTCTAGTGCAGACAGCACGGCATAGAACTGGTTTTGCCTATATACTAAACACTAAAGCAATAGTATAGCCTGATTTTGTTTGAATGAAAAAAAAAACATATTATCAAAAAGATATTGACCTCCAGTTTTCAAATACATTTTGCTTGCTTTATCTTGCAATTTTCAATAATTTTTATGTCCACTGGGAGTTTTCAGGTAAATGTGTTTTTATAACTGTATTAGCTTTTTAATACTATTTACTTTAGGTGGTTTCTCTACTCTATTTTAATGTAAAATCAACTCTGTTTTTAAAATCTAGACCTATCACATACCCCAATTTAAGGTGTTGTCATGGTTACTGATTTGATTTTAGCTAATACCAACTTTAACAAAGAGAATAGGAATCGAGTCTTGTGATTTCTGTGACATTTTATATTCGCGAATCACCATGTAAGCACCAAAACTACTCCATAGCCTTTGGGTGGTAGAATAAACTACCAGTTGCAATATTAACTACTATCACGATTTAACGTCTTAGGTTATGTTCTGTTGCTGAAATCCCAAGGTTACAAACAAGTCAGTCAGTCATCAATCAGTGTTTGTGTGTCTATGTGACTTATGTTGCAAATGTTTAATGTTTAACTCTGATTAACCATGTGTTACCTACAAAGTTTTATCGTTCTTGTATTAAATTCAAAGTTACAAATTTATAATAAACAATGTACACATGCCATGTAAGATTCTGGCTTATGCTAAGTGTGTTGTGGTAAAAATTTGATGTGCAGTTTTGAAAGGGTGAAAGAAAGTGAGGTGCTTCGATAGTCAATGCTGGATACTGCTTTCTGAAAGAATCTAGGCCTGTGAAAAAACGATTACTAAGTGGGACTATCAGGCCTACAAATACACCAGTCTGTGTGGGATACAGCAGGATTTATACATGCTCACAGGTAGGTATCCACAATGTGTGTTTTCTTCATTCAGCAACTACTGTAGTTTTTCAGAGTCTGCATTGGACATGTTTTGGATGTGCATTTTTCGTACATTTTTTTAGGTTATGATATAAGCTATAATCAATCAAGTTTGAATTTAATGTTTTTCCAGTTAGCTTAACGACACCGAAATGGTGGTGCTAAACTTGAATAGCTTATAGGAAATACTGCGCTAGGATTTCTTTTGTCTATAAACAAAATAGTTTTACACTGATAAGAAGTAATACTGTAATTCAACATCAATAGATTAACTAAATATCTTCTGCATGCTAATTTCTTACCTGTTATTATCCAGATGTGTTTGTTTTTCCCACAACTTTAACAGTAACATTACCATATCCAAAATACTATTTAAGGTTCCCTTTTGCAGTGCCAACTCTAACAGCAAATTCAGAGCAATGTGCATGTCTTCTACCGGCACTTCACAATACTGCCTGTCGCTCATCACATCCCTAAAAAAATCAGTCAGCCTATAGGAACATGAAAACTAGACACAAACAAACCCTGTGACAACTTGCCGCAAGAACTTGATGGATTTTTCGACAATTTCCAGCCAAACGGCAGATACTTTTGTTTCATCGAACATTGTTGCTACTGGTAGAAGTCGCATAGCCTCTAAAGATTCCTGAAGTAGCTCACTGCACAGGTCAGTGTCTTCACCCAGCCTCCAAGCTCTTCTCAAGAAAGCAAAAGAGAAATTCAGTGCTGCTCTGGAACCCACTCTGGCCAATCCCATGACAGGATCTAGATTGTGTTTTTTTGAAGAAATCTTCACAGTCTTCGTCTCTAATATGTCTGTACTTCGTTTCCTTACATTACTGCGCATTTCGGAATGAGAAATATGGGGTGCTCTGTTTAATGCAATGAAGTATCTTTTGCATATGACTAGCCTCTGATAAAGACGAGTTGATGAAAGTGATAAATTGGCTGCTTCTGAGCATATTTTTCTCTGTTCGTTGTTCAAACTATGGATGAAGGATAACAATTGTTGTTGACCTAAAATGAATAAAACAACCATTTTACACACATACTGCTTCTAAATTGTAATCAGGAAAAATCCTGTACAACCAGAGCTAGCCGTTACATGATCCACTCCCTAAAGTCCTTTCAAATTTAATTAAACTATCACCATTAAGTGGCTAAACATGTATTTATATCCATTTTTTCCAATAAAAGTATTTAGCTATTGATCATTTAAATTAACCCAATTAAGTATTTATAACTTAACACTAATAATTCATTCTGCATTTATAAGCATACTATGACCTAAAAGGGGAAAATGTTAATCTCAGATGTGAGATATATCAATAAACTAAATGTGGTCTATCTAAAAAACAGCTGTGTTTATACTTTTAATAACTATCACCTTTTTATTTACAACTGAATATGGTTTAACAGTTTGTAAAGAAAAGTCATAGTTCTAAGGACAAAAAAAAGTTTGATTATTTTTAATGTGAACATTAAAGCTTTGAGTGTGACAGACATCAGACAAAAATATGGACAATAGTGCCTTTTCTTCATAAATAAAATGGAAAATGCATTAAAAATCAATATTAATGCCCTGCCCAAAAATGCAATATTTGGATAACGTAAATAGTATGCCATTATCTTTCTTGAACTCTGCAATGAGTCTTGGTATACTTATACAAATCTTCTAAATCTGATATCACTATGGCATGCATAAGAATTGCTGCCCTTCGTTTGTGATATTGTAAAACCTTCAAATGAAGAATTATTGAAAAATAATATGATGAAATTAACGTTAAAAGATGTTTGGCTTTCTGCCAAATTGAAAATAATAAAATTGTAATGTCACAAAAAAGCTTTGATCAGAGATTAAAGTGAGCCATTGACATATCAGAGACCATTAGAAGCACCTGCTGTTTTAATAATAATAACCTGTCGATTTCTGCCTTAAAGTAATACCTAATCTTAATAGTATTTATAAAAGAGCTAATGCCCTCAGTGCCACCTCAGTGGATCGACCATGGAAGATGATTTTATTTAATCATATTTGTTTTAAATAGTGTATCAGAAACCAACTTATATCAACTGTTTCCACCATCAGTAAAATTTTTGGTAATATTTACACTATCACTACATAAAATCTGCACCAGGAACAGATTTGCAAAACAACATGAATGGAACTATGATTTGTCTTCTTTTATGGAACAGTTCTTACTTGTAGAAGTACCTAAATCGTGTAGCAGATATATTGGCTTATGGTGCGGCAATACCGCAATTTTATTCCAATTTTGGAATTATATTTCAGCATCTGAATAATATTACCCTGTTGCACTACAGCTTTTTCGTTGCAGTTTTGTATTTATTCATTTTCATGTATTTTTTCTGTTGTTCTGTTGTGCTTTCTGTATCTTTTTTACTTTGAGACTTCGTCAGAATATTTTAGGCAGAAGATTGTTGCTAATGAGATCACAATGTTTATAAATAAAGAAAAAATTAAAATTGATCTATATTTCTCGATGTTTTTTGTTTTCTCAAAATGTTGATTTAGGACTTGACCGAGTGCTTACCAAGGTTTACAATTCTTCTTTAAGGAAATATACTTAAAGTTAAATCCATTTTACTCTTTTAATGGTAAGGCGTTTTCGGCCAACAAATAGTTCCAGTAAAATAAATTAAAAAAAGAAAATTTTTCCTATATTTTAACGAATAAAGTGGATTTAACTTCAAGTATATTTTCTTAAAACAGAATTAATTTTCACAACGTTTATATTCAGTCAAAATTCCTATCATTATTAGTTTGTTGTAAAAGATTTGAAACCAATGACTTTTTACAATACTTTTTTTTAAGAAATGCTGTCATTAATTCAAACATTAATAAAAAATATTCATTTCATATTTTGATTACTTCAGTAATCTTGCAGGCTTTAAAAAATGTCTGACACAAGTTAAAAATTGAATTTGGATGAGGATTGACACGTCATTTTCAAATTAGAAATAAAGATATGTTAAGTGGTCAAGAAATGTAGAAAGAGACCATTCTTTAATGAGATCATTAAATAAATAAAATTAAAGAAAAACATTTTGTTCTTTGTAGTTAGGATTTCTTTGTGCTTCTAAATAATTTATTCTTTCACCTTGCTCTACAACATTTGTGTTATTCTTCAAGATGCTTCAGTTATATATATTATTTCATTAATTCAGTAATAAGAATGTAGTTTTTTATAATGTTCATATTTTTCATGCAAAATTTCAGATATGTTTTATATTATTTAACGTAAGTTCTAGGTAACAAATATGTTACTTTACTAAGAAGTAATATGTCCATTTTAAAATCCAATAGTGGCTATGGCTCTGTGTGTAATGTATAACTTAACACTAATCTAATTTTAAAAATAAACTATTACTTGGCTGTTGGCCCCATGTCCAGCAGTTCAGCATGTAATGAGGGGGTTGGGGTGGCTTCTTCTCCTGCAATTTCTGTGACGCTTCCTCAGCATCCAGTTTCTGGCAGTGCTGGCAATTACATCCCGAATGAGGACCACATATTCCATCACAACAAGCACACGTTAACACCTGATGTAGGAGACCTTTCTATATATTCCATTATCTTTATACTATACTCTCTCACCTTTGCACCACAATAATACTTTCCCTGATCACCTTTTCTAGCTGTAACACCTGCACTGTTCATAATGCCTTCAGAGAAGGCTCCTGTCAGTTCTCCATCCGATATTAGGGAGTTCCAGAGGTTGTTCAGGCTGTCTTGTGAATTGAAAACAGTTTGTAGATCTACCTTTAGCCATTTTATGTCCAGTCTTGCTCTTGATCGTAATTTTGTCTCAATATGAGACATGATTTTTGATAAAAATCAATTCATCTGTTCTGCTATGTTTTTCTTGTTAGTATTTCATCACCGAGCAGGGTTTGACAGCTGACGATAACAAAACAATTTTCTAAAAGTCAGGAGCAAATTACCATTTAGTTTGTTAGGTATTAATAGTAATCCTTTTTGTGTGATGTTTGCATACGGAAATTAATTCATTTTTACTGATTTATCTTCACATAAAAGTACGAGAAAGGTATGGTTGTTGGATGGTAGTTCAAATGGTGCATGCGGTAGTTCAAGTGACCCAATGTCAACTGTCAACGCTGTCAACCAGTTGACATTTCTTGGTATGTTCCACGATTTTCAATTTTGTCAATTCAAAATTTCATTTCGTCGTTCATTAATAGTCAGTGTGTAATCAACGAACTTAAGCGGAAATGCAGTATAACGGTAATTTTTTTCAACAAAATAAACATTTTTGTTGTTTATAAAAGGCATGTTCTTGTATTTATTTATGTTTGAGTTGAACGCACCTCTTGATTTGAAGGCGTTTTCGCATTTGACGAAAATGTGGGGTGGGTTGAAACGCAGCGAATAACGATCGAGCTATCAATTGACGAATACTGTATACAGAACAAATCGCGCAAAGTTCAAGAAGGGAATATGTTTATATACGCTTGCCAAAAAATCAATTTATGTAGTAATGAGTTAGTGCGAGAACGCGACAGTATGAACGTATCGTACACCGAGTTGTTATTAGCCGGTTGTATTTTAATACTGCCGTTTTTGTATGAATCTAGTCAAGTATTTCGATTTTATTTAAAATTGTTTATATACTATTTCTGGGTGTCATGCATGTCAGTAATTGTGTTACCTTTATTCGTTTTAAGACCCAGAAGTGTAAAAAATCTTGTGTAAGTGCACCTGTATCTATTAAATAAGACACTATCCCAGACTTATTTCAGGACTGCAAGCACTGTATGTAGTCCGGTTACACACTTGATTGGCCTGCGATGGATTATAAGAAACACAGAGTTACTCCAGAAAGAACAGGCTTGCATTATTGTATCCAACCATCAGAGTTCTTTAGATGTTTTGGGTAAGTTCAGTGCAATGCTCCTGCCCACCTTAACTTACATATGGCTGTGTGCAGGTATGTTTCAATTTTGGCACATAATGGGAAAGTGTACAGTGATAGCTAAGAGGGAGTTGCTCTACGCTGGTCCCTTCGGGTTGGCTGCTTGGCTAGCAGGACTCATTTTTATTCCTCGAATGCAAAGTGAGAAGGCAAAGCAGATCATGCACGATGCTTCAGTACATATTAAGCAGGAGAAAGTATGTATCTTTATTCATATAACAGCTTTTTCATTTACGGTGCTCTTCCAATCTGTATGTGAAAATGCAATTAGAAATTTTCGTGATGATCCTCATTTTGTTTTCCTTGTCTTTGAGTTTCAGTGCATGTTTATGAGTGCAATATTTGTATTTTATTTTAAGTACCTACCTACAAGTTCATACAAAATAACTAATTAATGAGATTTTGCAACTGGTTAGATTTTTGCAATTCACTTTCAAATAAAAGTTGGTTCACTATAAGGAAATCCATTTAGATACTCAATCAATATTTTTAATGAACAATATCAAAATCTAATTCCATTTAAGATAATCTGTTTCAAAATACACATGCGATTCAAGCATTTATGATTACMCACATAACTTATCTGCAGTGTTGCTTCAGTGATAAGTTAATCCCTATTCCGTTCAGAAATAAAATGTTGAGAGATGAGATAAAATTGCTTACAATAAATAGGTAAATGGGTATCTCTGCTATTTTTTTGTAGATTATTATCCATTACATAAATCAGTAAAATTTACTTATCACAATTGTTTTGATGATTGATTTGGACAGATTAATGATTATTGAAATTGCTGGACTCTAATATTTTATTCAACCGGCTTCCTAGTTACTGAAAATGTAACCTTGGTGTTCAGATAAGATTTTAGTTTCCTTAAATTTTTAATAAATATGTACTCATTTTTTGCATGTATATTGTAATTATTGCAATTATCTAGCTTTCTTAAGACATATTCATTTAGATTACAATTATTCATGGATTTGAGTTGTGTGTTCAACCCTGTCTATTTTTACCTTTTTGGATTCCTTGCTGAATTTCAAGATGGCATTATATATCTCGTAAACTAAAAAAGATAGACAAATTTGATAGTCATTAAATACATATAAATCAATTGTACACTTTAAAACGCGGCTAATGCGATTTTTTAAATATAGAACGGTAAATTTGTCGACTTTTTATTAAATTGTAATTGGGCTTACCTCCAATATTCATGGAGATATTTCTGATTTTCCATTATCTTTGGATTTTAAGACTATTTTTAGTAACAGACGAAACAAGCGTAGACAATCGCTTTATTTGGCATTATTTGTGCCCACTTGCTGTTTTAGTACAATATAAAACAGTTCATGAAGAAATTTTATGAAGCGGATTTTTTTTATCTGTATAAGTACCACTTTTATGGAGGCTTGCCCTAAAAAAAACTTAAAACGTAAAAAGCTGGCTTTAATTATTAATGAAGCTGAAATAGATATTATGAGAACGAACATCGCGTGACGCCCATCGTGAGCTAAGGACCAGCGATACCGATTTTTAAGTGAACACTGAAAGAGCATTTCAGACGTTAAAATTTTTAACGCATAGGTATTTTCATTGCCGATCGGCGGCGTTAAATACACCTTGCTTTAGATGAAGTCGCATAAAAAGATGTAGTTTTTGGTCTCTGCTGTTCTCTTAGGAACTACTGGACCTTGACTTCTAAGTAGTAAGGAGGATTTCAATCCTGATTTTGAATACGTCCAAAGGCCACTTTTCTTACTTCTAAAAGTTCTAATTTTATGTTGATTCACCACACCATACTAAAAGTGGTTACATATATAAACAATGCTATGTTTGTGAAACGTAGCTGCATCAGTAAATATTACTTGTTTAAAAAAAGTTTTCTTTATCTATTTTATCGAGATCCCGACGATAAAGACTGGCTTTTCTGGAAATTACCTGGGATTACAGATGTTTTTAAGCATCTATGTGGCACAATCCTTTTATTTTTTGCTCTTTTTCATTATTAAAATCAGTTCTCGCATAACGTGCTTGAATTCGCGAACCATTTGTGATTTTTTTAATAACGTGGGGATAAAGTATGATCTGTTTGATCTCTTTTTAATGCAAGTTTCATTTACTTCAAGTCTGCAAACATCGGTCTCGGATATTACGAATTATACGCGGAAGTCGCTCCATTGTTACTCTGCTAAACGTTCTGTATCACCCTGTTACAATTTAATTGTGTTTCCTGTTCAAACGCTGATGTGTTTGAACCTTTCTGAACTCGTTCCGTATGAATTAACATTATTTCTTGTGATGCTGGGATTTTTGTACCTTTGCCGCCCTTAGAAAAAGTAGAAAAAACTTTAGGAAGACTAGGTAAGTACATACATACATATYAATGTATCTTATAATAGATGTCAAGGGCATCGGTACATCGACGTCGTTACTAAAGCAAACACGGGYTGTTTGGCAAGAGTATAATGTGTGTATTTTGATTAGCCGGTCGCCCTTTTAAATACCTAGCTGGTTTTGGCTGACAGCTCACTTGAGTGGGTATATTATGTGGCAAACCAATTATAGGATTTTCGGAAACCACGTCAATCGAAAACGTTGACGTTTTGTAGATCTCTACCGTAAAACGAATTTGAAGTGCTTTATTTACTTGTTTGGCAGAAAACAGTCTCAACTTCTTTAACGGTTTTTTTAAGAACAAACTTCGATATAAAATAATGGACCTCTGATTTTTGATTTTCGGAAACAAGAGAGATACCGAAAATACCTTTATTTTTGAATATGCATTGCATGCACAATCGAAATTATTAAATAAAAAATCCCCTTTTCCACTGATTTGTTTTTGTTATACTGACGAGATTCCAACGAATATTCTGCTAGATATAAACACATGCGACGTAGAAGTAGATTATACGGTTGTTTACTTTTTAATTAAATGTGGCACGTCTTTGCACCTTGGCATAAACCACTATTTTCTTAACGTAAAAACGCAATAACCTTTCTTTTTCATTTAAATAGTTGATGCATTAATGAATTTTGCGGAAGTGTTATATTATTCTACTGCAGAAAAGAACAGAGTAATATTACACTTCAAAAATGACATAGACATATCCAGATTTATTACATTTTTATATTAAAATACATACAAGAAATTAAAAGAAGAAATATTCATTAAGACTATATTGCTCACAATTAATTAAAAACTTATAAAACATTTTCTTACATACCGAGTGTTTTAGTGGAAACGAGCTACCCTCAATAATTCTTGGGTGGGGGGGAAGTCAAGTATAATCATGAAACAGGTCGATTTTATTTCGGAGTGGTTGTGATGTAACAATAAATAATTTTGCAAGTGCATGGGAATATAGATCGAATTTTGTTTGAGAAATTTAATTTTTGTCAATATTTCTGAGTGGTTGTATCTTTGATAACACCCGAAAGTTTGACGTGGATACATAAATCTTAAATACGTTGTAGAGGAGGTAGTTAACTTTGGGCTAAGATTAATATGACAAAGATTCATCGTTCAAAGTAATATTATTTCAGTAGGCTGGGCTTTATATGCAGGGCTTTTTTATGTGTCTGTGGTTACAGACCGTACCAACCTACTTAGTAGTTTGTAAATACATCGCTAGATGTATAGGCGTTTTTAGAAAATGACCCCCAAGGTGCGGTGTAAAGCGTGTCCATGACAAATCAAAAGCTGTTTGTAACAGTAACGCCGCCGCCAAGACCTAGGATCATTGCGGGTAGTAAGAATTTGCGGGATGTTTGGGATACATTTCTTAAAGCAACATAGCGTATGGTTTTTCGCAAAGAATTAATTAATAAAGCTTTTCGCTTACAATGGGGTCCGGCCAAATCCTAAGTCTTAAACGCAAAAATGGGACGCATTGCATTGTTTATTTTCATAATAATTATTTAGCATGTATTATTCAATAAATATTCATAAATAACTGTAGATAAAATGCGAGATAACGGTAAAATCATTTATAGAACGTAATAATTGTTCCAGATAAATGAAATACTGATTAACCCAGGCCAAAAGTGAACTTGGCTCGTTTTATTGATAAAACGTCATCGATTGCTGATAAGCTCCATAAAAAATGTATATTTGTGCTCCCAGTACATTACATTCGATTACTTTTGCTATGTTGGAGGTCACACTATCGCCTTAGTACATATGTTTACTATTTTAGCAACTATCCACGTTGGAGTTCTCTTTTATGCCCGGGGTTCTTGAACTTATTTCCTTCTAGAAGTATGCCGCAAATGCAAGACCAAAAGTCGAATGATACAATGTGATAAGAGCCGCAAACGAGATAATCAGTGTCAGAGTTCAAAATTATTGCATTCTATAAATCGATGTAATGATTTTGTTTACTATATCTGAGAGTGTATTTAGTGTTAATTTTAACGAATATTATAGCGGTTGTGGTATATCAAAAGGGTATTTGTTCCTGATTTAGATTTCGTATCTCTGTTGGATCTCTTGTGTTCAATTTGATCGTAGCTATTGAATTGGTTTTTGTAGTGTTAATTTAAGTGGTTGGTGTCAATTACCTGAATCATAAAAATGTTATATGGAGCCTACCTCTGGCTGAATCAGACCTCCATATTAAGTATTTTGTTTTATGCAAATATTTGTTTRTGTTGTAATCAGTGATAGCTCGTAAATGCAGGGATTTAAACTTACTGTTTATGCAGAAGTCTAATTTTCTACTTATTAACTGTCGTTGTCAGAACAAAAATTGGGGTCAGGCATTAATAGTTTCGAAACGATTAAGTTTAGCAGTTTCAATCTATAAGGGTCTGACATGAAGTTTTTCGCAGAAAAAATCTATTTTAACCCTTCTATAAATAATGGTATTGTTGTAAGTCGATGTCCTACTTATTTTCTTTAGTTAGATTAGCTGGTAGTGCTCAAACTGAATAATATCTGCGTTCTCTATTGCGTAGTCGTGGCCTAGTGGATATGTTATATTCAGGAATTAAATTGGTAATGTAAAAACTATATTTAATGTTTTGGGGTGTTTAATAACAAGTATAAAATGTTAATCCTAAGACCCGATATTTTAACTGAATGGATACGCAACATTCAAATCGAATCGATTCACTGGAATCGATACACTAACCTTGGCTCTAGTCTAAACTGAATCTAATAGGTACGAATTGAATGCTCACTCGGCACTTGGTAAAACATTTTTACTATTATATACAACATAGCCCAAAAACCATTAAGTGCGACAAATAAAATTTTTGGCATCTTACAAAAAATAACAGGAAAAACACCGGTAAACAACAAGTGAGCAATAATTCCGTTATTATTACCCTATATAGACTATATTGCTAAATCTCTCGCAACCCTTACCGACAAAAGCTACGAAATTACTAGAAAAAGGATTAAAGTGAGTACATCCCTCATATAGAAAATGTTAAGATACACAAACGTTAGYAGTATGTACACTGTGAACTAGCTATCAATTCTTCTGATATGCCAAATAAMACCYGCACAAACCAAAAACTCCAGTTCACTTTCTAAAAAGCAGATGACCTACATTAAAACAAAAGTGAATTAGGAATTATCACACATATAAAAACGCATTAGGGACGCATAATCTTGTATTACCTAAAGTATATAAGTGTAACACAATAACAACAATTTTGTTAAACGATTACGATTGTAAAACAGACGATCTCGTAAGGGCCACAAATTGTACTAAACTAAACAAAGACGCAACAAATAATTAAGTAAATTAAACAAGTGTTATAAAACGGTGTAATAAAATTGTAGCTAAGGGTCGCCAACATAAAATGGTAAATACTTATGTCTTCAAAAATACAATAAAACCACACAAACAGGGAAGCCCACGCAGACCACTTTGCTCTTATATACATGCATGCACCAGCCTATAAACTGAGCAAATAACTTATCTTTTTTTCATCCAGAATACCAAAAATTCAGCAGTATTGATAAACTTAAAAAAAATTCCAAAAGTTTGTTCGGGTCAATACCAATAGCAGAATTTAAATCGATTATTTTAAATTTGTTAAGCAATCGCATTTAACAAGAAAAACAACACTTACAAAATTTAACATCACTTCAAGCCTAATGATGGTCTACTTATGGGCAACTCAGGGTTCCTAGTCCTAACCGAAATATTTATGACACCTGATAAAGCAAAAATAATTATTTTGCTATCTGTATTTTGAACTAAGAAACTATTAAACCCGAAAATAAATGAAATTATTCCGAAAATAAATAATACATGTGATGCAAGCAATACAGAAAAAGCTTGAAATAGGTGGTCGTAATGTACCGAAACATAGCTATATTAATTATTTGAGAAATACCAGCAAAGAAAAAAATCTTACATAACTTTTTAGATATTACGCCGGTAACAAAAACTGATAACAAAACCGGCAACGATGATGTAATCAAACCGGAATTATCATATCAGTCAATTCATATAAAACACAGTGCATTATAGGTATACACAGATTGTTAACTTTTCCTCTAACTTTGAGAAAGAATTAAATACATTAAAAATAATAGCTAAAATGGTGGTTATAACACATCGATTATCGACCAAATCATTTCCAAAAAAACAAACAATTACAAATATATAAACTATTTCAAACCTTTGTCCAACAAAATTTCTAATATACTTTTTAGAAAAGATTAATATCCGACTAATTAGTCTTAACAAAACCAACCTATGTAAAATATTATATAATGGCATTCACGATGCTAGCAAATGTAAAACAAGTGCTAATGCCTTTTCGGCGAAACAGAATTTAGCGCATATTCCTTATATCGAGCAGAAGTATTTAATTTCATTTTAAGTAAAAAAAGTACATGTTGATCATTGTTAGTCCAAGACCTGTGAGTGTGTTTTATATCAGACATCATCAGACAGACGGACAAAGTGCGGACAATAGCGTCTTTAGCAAATGCTCTAAAAACTGGATTTTACGGAATACAATGTTCAGACTGTCAATGCATTTATAAATACAGGCCAAAATAGAAGAAATTTTTACAAGATAAATGAACATAAAAAAACGATACATACAAAGACTTATCTGATCTGGTTTTAGCCAACACTGCTTAAGAATAATTAGAAAATCTCACTTGAATTCAAATTATTGCATGTATGTAATAGAGAATAAACAGTGTTTTGCTAGAAAACTTCGAAATTAAAAAAGCACAATTTTTTGACAGAAATTTTAATTTATCACCAGTTTTAGAAAATGTCTTGGTAATCACGTATACCCACGTTACCAGTAGTAATAGGTACCTACTTATAGACCAAATATTGTAAACTTTACGTTATCTGCATTCCTGATGACGGATTACCCAAAACAATCGGCGAGTTAATAATAAACGTTACAGAACAGTTAAAGCATGTGGTGTGTTTTATTAATAATAAACTGAATCTTATTTAAAAGAAGTACCCACTATACTTCAATCACTTTATATTAATGAGTTTTCAGTTAAATCAATTAACAATTTACCCTAAAATAAATGAGGATACGGAATACACCGGGATGGGTGTGTGTTTGCGAAACGTTTCGTTGAATGTGTCAAAATTTTACGCAGTTATAATTCTTGACATCGCAGTTTTTATTGATTTTGATTTTATTTTGTAAAATCTGTATAGTATTTCTCGCCAACGGAACAATAGCTATTTTACGAGGGTGAATGCTTTCAGCGTCCATAATATAATAAGATAATATTTTGTCGGATAGATCGCTGTCTCTTGAAAACAAAATTTTGTTTGAACTTGTGTCAGGCAAATTTTGAGGTTCTTCGTCTTTGACAAAGATTACAGGTGTAATTGAAACGTCAGACTATTAATTTTTTGTCAGTGTTTTTCAAGAGACAGCGATCTATCCGACAAAATATTATCTTATAATAGCTATTTTAGTATAAAGACATTGGTGGTGGATGAAATTCAACTTTGAATTCGTATTCGCAACACTTACAACAAGCCGCCACTGACTGTTGAAGTGATAAAGTATGTAATTATATCATGACAATTAAATCCAGCTTAGATTTGCAGTTTTGTAATGCAGCCTTTATCTCGCATTCACGAATTTAGGGTATGTATAAAATAAAAATTACTTATCGGCTTTGTTGTGAAATATAATAGGCTTTTAGTGACCTTAGTAAGCTACTGCATACAAGTATTCTTGGTTATGATGGTGATACTTAAACATTTACTTTATTATGTATTACATATTTTTTAAGCATTACGTTGTGTTGCGAAATAACTTATCGTCTTTATATACCCTTCGCAATTGCCCGGTAATCAATAAATCGAAGCCATTTACAAGCCAAAGGCAGGTGTATGTACATTCTTTTGAAGATTACCTTGACGTAAAACTACGTTGCTCGTTTCTAAATTATGCAGCATTACTAGAGCTGGATCTATAACTGTATTACTTTGATATGAATAAATACCACCTTGAATACCAAGCATTTACCTAATTTTTAAAAGCCACTGAAGTTTGTATGTTTTGTGTTTAGATTTAAGAACAGTTACCATACTTAAATGAAATTAAGACTAACAAGTGGATTGTATGGTGTCATACTGATTTGTATTATTCTAGGTGTTTTTGATAGGTATAGCGTACTTATCTGTTACGTCTTTATCCATTTTAAAAGAGTGCTCGTCTTTTTTATTATCAGTTAAGTCTTATCTGTTATCTATTACTTGGTTTCCTGGATCTAAACGTTCAAAAATCAAACCCACTTACACTACAAATAAGATAGTTCCTAGTGTCATTGGGTAGCACACTTAAATACAATAAATAACATAATAGGTAATCAGGTGGAGATAATTTTTGCTAGTATACCTCGTGCCGCATTTCCACCAAAAGGACAAAACACGAATACGAATTACTTGGTGCAAATAAGCGAGGAGCATACGGAGTTGGTTCTTGCATGGGTGGTGCCTCAATTTGTCGTAAAAATGATACAGTTGGTGTGGAGAAAGTTTGCATATTGTTTACGAAATGTCACAAAAGGAATTTTTCTTCGAATTCCTTCGTGGAAATCCTGCATCATACAAAGTTTTGAACTTTAATAAATACCATAGAAATTAAATTTTGACCAAAAGTATGATGTTATTTGAAAGAACAGTATATTACATTGGCATTTAAAAACTGCTTGATGCATATGACCACACTAGCTGTTCCTGACTGAAACATATTCTGTTAGACCAGTTTTTAGTTAGTAATCAAGAGCGCTAAAAAGTGGCTCGAAAATGTCGAACCCTAAACTGAAAGATATCGTTTCTTAAAAATATGTAACTTGTGCATAATGACATGGCGGAACAGTTTTTGGAGGGTACCCAAAGATCCAAAAGGCATAAATGTAAAATGCTGACAGATTGCATTGCATCTAATGTTCTACTAACATCATACCACGCCTTTAGTGTATAGGCAAAACCAGTTTTATGCCATGCTGTCTGCACTAGATCGAAATTACACTGACGAGCTGTAACAGTAGCGAAACAGATTTATGTGTAGTTGGTTGTGGTGCAGACAACATAGAATAGACATGCATTGTAACTATTTCATTATTATTATAATACGAGGCATGTTTTTTAAGTAAGTACCGTTTTGGAATTAAAAAAAGACGTGCAAAGATATCGCAATAATTTTATCTTATATGAAAGCCTGTACCCTAATCTACTTTTCTACATAATTTCCGTGAATAATGAGGCACTTGTCATAACGTGGCACCAGTTTTTGAATACCCTCCTCATAAAATTCTGCCGCCTGACTTGTTAACCACTGTATCACAAATGTTTCGACTTCGTTATCGTCTTGAAGACGCTGACCACCCAGGTGTTTCTTCAAGTGGAGGAACAAATAGTAGTCTTCACCTTCATTGTGGTACCGCTCAAGGAAAGTCAATGCACTGCCTAAACGTTGGGTTTTGTGCAAATCCGTCAACATTTTCTGAACCCAACGTGAACACAATTTCCGGTAATTCAAGTTCTCGGTCACAATGCGATATAAAACTACGAGAATATTGAGGAAAGCAGTCGCACAATGATGAAATTGTAAAGCGTCTGTTTTCTCTCACCTTTTCGTTCACTTTCTGCACCAAATCTTCATTAACGACCGAAGGACGCCCACTCCGTTCTTCATCATGCACATTTGTGCGAACATCTTTAAATGCTCTCACCCATTTCCTTACCATTCCATCACTCATAATGTTTTGTCCGTAAACTTCACAGATCTCACGATGAATATCGATCGGTTTTACGCCTTTAGCACTAAGAAATCTTATAACAGCTCGTACTACACAATCGGCGGGACTCACGATTATCGGAGGCATCTCAAACACTCAGTAAATAACGTATACAATGAAGAATCAAACTGTAATGGCGTCAGTGCGTAGACAAGAGATGTAGGTAACCAGCGCGCATGCGCGGAACGCCGACCGTAGCGCTGCGGCGGAGGAATCGCAAAACGGTACTTACTTAAAAAACATGCCTCGTAATAAAATCCAGACTATAAAAATTAATGCTGAAACGAATATGTGACATAAGTAGTTCAAACTGCTTACCATAATTTTCTACATCTAAATAAAATCCACCTCGAAGTACTAAAACTAAGCGTCAAAAATGTAGCTTCCCATTAGATTTTCCATGTTCTTCAAAGTTAATATTATTTTTGTATCCAAAAATTACAATTGTAAATGAAGAGATGTTTGATATCTTTGCTATCTATTTTGAATATCAGCAAAACGCTAACTATGGGCAAGTGTTTAAGCGAATGTTATCAAAATCGCTATGATTATAATTTCATGGTCTAATAACTAATATCATGACGGGTTTGGCTTAATCGATTGAAAGAGCTTTGATCCCTCTATAAATTGCAATGTTAAGTGCTAGCAAGTGCTTGTAGTCTATTTACTGAGGGCCAGGGAAAATTTTCAGAAAGTTTTGCCCAAACATAGATTTTTCAAAAAAAATTAAATACAATGATATCAGACCACGTTAATGTAGACTAAACCAATGTTAATAAGTTAATAGTAGGCAAAAATAGTATTCTTTAATAACATTTTGAGAAAAAAATAACCTGCTTATAAAAAGTATGGATAGTTTTTCGTAACCATGTTTACTTGTGAGTATACCCAAAATATACCCTTTGGGAAGCGTTTAGCAACATTTGTTTACTGCAAACTTTTATAGTGATTTTCATTGAGTAAACTGCCTTAAATTTGATACCTTACTATTACTTGCATATCGCAAATATATACGTATTCTTCGCTCATTTCTTATATTGGTTTCTTGAGAAATCCTTTATTTGCTGCTCACCTTACTGGTGTTTTTTTTTTTGTAGAATACGACCATAAATTTAAAGCGTACAACATGTCCAGTCATTTCAAGTTCAACCAATGAAATAATAGTAATTGATTTCAAAGAAATGCTAAACATTGTTTTTATCTAACTCCTCATTCTGAAATGTACAGTAGGTTAATTTACTGCTAACAAACAGTTAAGTACAGAGTAATAAAAATTGGAAAAGTTCACATAAATTCTATTCGTGATGCACAATATGTTCTGCTTCTAGTAATATTTTACTTTCGGTGTAAGCCAAAGGCGACAGCATCCATGTAATCACTGCTACATTTATTTGTACCAAGGCGGATATATTTTGTTTAATTATTTTAATAACAGTTAATGCCCAGTTGCGGGGTAATGTGCCCAATAGTAAAAACAATGTCGCGGGAGAATTCTTTGTTAGGCTGTTACTTACGTCACTGAAGATAATAACGGATAGAATGCTTAACCTTTGCTTTGTTGCATGCCAGTTTTTTCTTAAAACATCATATGACATTGCTCGTACAAAGCTATGGTATGATGATCCTCACCTTTACAATTATACGTTCGAAGTTCTGCGAAATATTACCTATTAGCTATACTCCGTGAAACGTAGATGATTCCGCAGCGTTTTACGTTTTTTTTTTAGAACTTAATTTCATTTGTTTGCATCTTTCTCGCATACTAATCAGGATGTTCACGCTAACAGTCTGCAATAGGCAACTTTTTTCTTAATAATTAAAAATCGTAGAATGATAGTTTAAATGGGAAAGTTTCTTAATTTTTCGAGAAGGATTTCGTGGCGATAACAAACAACAATCGAGCATCTACTGACTGTTCTTTACTACATCTTTGTTATTTTAAATTAAACCATCTCATTCTACAATAAATAGCGTATTGGTTAGAGCAGATTGAATTAAACAAAAAAGTACCACCACTCTACTCATCTGTTTTTGAGATTTCATGTTGAATAATTGCTGTTCACGAAATAGTCTACAATAATTAACATTTTTATTTGAAATCGTAGAGTAGTGGTTTAAAAAGGAAATTTCTTAATTTTTCGAGAAAAATCCCTTGGCGACAGAAAACTAGTGACTGAGATATAGACTACAACTTTATTATTTCAAATGGAATGCACCCACTCTGAATAGTTTTTTGGAAGTCTACATAAAAATTAACAAAAACGTTCTCAAAAAAGTCTACAATAACTAACTTTCTTATTTGAAGTCTTAGAATAGCATTTTAAATGAGAAAGTTTCTTAATTTTTCGATACAATCTCGTGGCGATGCAAAAAAAACAATCGAGCATCAACTGACTGAGATCTTCATTACAACTTTGTTACGTGAATTTGGATGCATATTGGACAGAATACATCGAACTAAACAAAAAGTCTCAAGGGACCACTTCCCTAGAGTCATTTGTCATTGTTGTTAATCGTCGATCTTCGCGCAAGCTACCCGCTTTTGCAAACACCGACAAGGAGGACTTCCACAACAGCACGTATTTACAATGGACTTGTAATACAGTTTTATTCCAAAGAAAAATGGGAATGGTACAAATAATTCAATGACTAATGACTTACAAAAATTGCTACCTGCCTACTACTTAGATACCGTATCATGCGAGTCAACAGATTGCTATTCCTTAGTTTGTTCAGAGTCACATCGAACCTTTTTTTAGCCAGGCCATAGTTTTGCGGTAAAACTGGATGTCCTTCTAACCAGGGCAACCTCACTTCATATCGGCCATCCGTAGCCCTAGTTACAGTATTTAGAAAAAACTCTTTTGCAGCAAGTGACAACTCTTCTCGAGACCTTTTCTCAACAGAGTCTCTAATACCTAATATATCTAACTCCCACAAATCAGCGATAGATGAGTTAAATATAAATAATGAAATACAAGTTGAAGTTTTATCTGTATCAGATCTACTAAAAGGAATTTTCCCCATCAGAGTCCAACCAAGTAATGTTTCGATTGCAACTAATCCACAAGTTAATACTTGTCTTCGTCCAGTATACAGTTTCCCTGCAACATCTGCTCCAATCAAAATTTCAATAAGATCGCAACTCCCAGTGTCTGATATTCTTATATTATGAGAATCAAGTTCTTTAATCCATGGTCCAAAAGCTACTGTCGGAACTTCATTGATAATCACAGACTGATCCAAAGCTTCAAATTTACATGTATAATTACTGTGATTCAAGTATATATCATAACAGTTGTGATTGCATTTTGAAGTCATACCTCCAAAAAGACCATGAACTATTGATTGTTGGCGACTGGGTATATATCCTAACTGTTCTGCCGTAGATTTTAAGTTGTACGATCTCTGTGAACCAGTATCAATAAGTTTTCCCTTTTACAATTACACGGAGAGTTTGTAAAAGAACATTAGAGGTAAAATGATTACTGAGGGACTGCATAGTGGCATCATTCACTTCGTTGGTATTTGTATTATCTTTCTTACCACCAGTTGTAGTATTACCATCCATCTTTCCAGAACACATTAATACTACATGAGACTTACCACAAATGACGCATTTCAAACGACTTCTGCACTTGTAATGCGGATGACCAGGTCTCAAACATCTATAGCAAGCCTTCTTTTCCCTGAGAATATGTTTCTTCTGTTCCAGTGTAAAGTCTTGTCCCTTGAAGCAAGTGTCTCCTGTATGCTTTGAACTTTCACAAAAGATACATTTGAACGTATGGTTTACCAGATCTTGGGCAGTAGATGTATAAAAACCATCATCTTTCTGTGTCCTCTTAGGGTCACCATTTATACTCACGCCAAAACCTTCAGCTGCTAATGATACTCGACGTTCATTTTCAACTTCAGCTCCTAGAAAACACATAAGACTTTTGAGCCGGACACTAAACGGATTTTCTGCATCCCCAGCTTTCTGCGTATTTACCACATCCCCACATGAACGCTGCCATATTCTGATTAACTCTGATGGGAAACAAGATTCTATTAAAGGAAACAGCATAGCTGAACATTTGTCTGATGTGACACCAAGAGTGTTTAGCGCCCTTAAATGTATTTCTAGTTTGTCATACGGCACTCAAATATCAATTTTCTTTTCAGTATTGCTAGCGTTTTCTATAATTAACTAAAGCAATTCTCTGGCATAAACTTCTATCATCTTTCCCAAATCGTAACTTCATTGCCTCTATAATACTCTCGTAATTTTCTCTGGAAGGAGGAAAACTTTCGACAAACTGTCTTGCTCTACTTTTAGCAACAGTAGACTGAATTAAATATTGAATTTTGTCGCTAAAGTCTGTCAGGATCCTCATGAATTTTCTTAAACTGAGCCCAAAATGATAACCATTCGCGAATATCTCCAGAAAATTGTTTAAACTCAATGACAGGTAATTTAAATTTGCGTTTACCTGTTATGCTGACAGCAGAAATACATGTCACTGATTCGTGGGGGCTACCGGCATACCTATTATCTCCATTGAGTTCTTCCATAGCAAGCTTCCATTCCAAAAACCTCTTCGTGTACTCATCCCTACCATTAAGTTCCTATAAGAGCTCCTCTTCACTAGCATTCGAGGCAAGTAGAGCTTCATAAACCTGTGCGTCAGCAACTAATAGACTATCATATTTCCTCTGAAGCATCTCCCATGACACTAACACCTGTCTAGAACCCATAGCATGTTCAGTGTAGAGTTGCTCCATATCATTAGCAGTCTTCGTAAACGCCGAACGAAACACATTCCTGTGTTTCTTTTTAGCTTCCATATCCTTGCACACGATAATTAAGAAGCGCGTTTACCGATATATCAATATAGTCTTTGCTAAACGACAACGAACGAAAACTGTTTGCAAAATTACACGCAATAAAACTGTTCCTAAATACGCACTTTGAAAAGTCCTGTCACGGTCGCCAAAATGTTGTTAATCGTCGATCTTCGCGCAAGCTACCCGCTTTTGCAAATACCGACAAGGAGGACTTCCACMACAGCACGTATTTACAATGGTCTTGTAATACAGTTTTATTCTAAAGAAAAATGGGAATGGTACAAATAATTCAATGACTATTGACTTTTTCAAAATTGCTACCTGCCTACTACTTATCTCTATATATCAAACGTTCAGTGATTCCAACAGTCATGAAATATCTAAAAAAACAATACTGTTTTGTTTAATTTGATGTGGTCTATCTGATAAGTTTTTGTTTCATCACCAGGAGATTGTTCTCGAAAAACTAACAAACGTTCCTCTTTAAACCACTATTCTACAACTTCAAATATAAAAGTTAGCTGCTCTAGACTGTTTCGTGAACACTCGCTATTCATCATGAAAGACCTAAAAAACAAATGACTGTAGCATAGTATACTGTTACAGTAAACACCCTGTATACAGGGTCCGCCACCTAAAACTCCCCAAGCTCATATTTTCTGTATTTTTTTACGTACAACCTTAAGTTATATGTCAAATTGTAGGTCGTTTTAAACACTTTAAAAATAGCTTGGTGGGTGTCCAAAAATTTTTTTTTGCAGATTATCATATTTTGTGTTTAAAGTTATTTTTTGTAAACATTTTTTAACCTTACCTCGTATAATAAATATTGCTACACAGTTGAATGCCGACTTTTGTCTTCTTCAATCTGTGTCATGTATGCGTAATTTTTACTCCTTCTTAGTGAAAAACAAGAAAAACTAGTCGCCGCCATGTTCTTTAAATAGGGTTGTTCAAAATTTTTAAGTAGCTTATTACGGAACAAATTGTGCCTACATACCCTTCGCTGCACACAAAAGCTAAAAATTTTAAGTACCTTTTAAATAAATCAAGTACAAAGTTCGTTCTAAAGAGAGAGAGAGAGAGGCTAGAAAATGAAACCCCGTGACGAGGCTAGTAAGCCATGTAGAAAACAAAACTTGAAAGACTTAATATATGAACTTGAAATTTGGCAAACGTATAAATCTCAATTACCCAAAGCGACCTATTGTTTTTTGGGTAAGTCGGGTATCGGGAAGGAGGCGAAATTGGGGGGTAACTACCCTTTTTGCAATTTTTTTTTTATTTTTTTTCGTTTTAGTATGTAATTAGTAGTATGACTGCGAGTATTATTTGTTCTTATAATTTTTCGGTGCAGCAAACTGTTTAGAAGAGATTAGCAAAAAAGCGTTGCTTAAAGAAAACGGTTTTTACTAAATATCTCCGAATATATTTAATATATTCAAAAAATGAAAATACTATCAGATAGGAAATATAATTTCTTACAAAAAGTGTCTTAGATAATAATTGACATTTTCGAAATATTACCAAAAAACCTATTTTGGACCCTGCTCGTACGAAGTTTTTAAAATTTTGGTATTATATAGAAAATCAAATTTCTGATCAGAAAGCACTCTTGTATTTTTTTGTTAAGTTAATAATTTTCGAGTTATTTGGAAAAAAACGATTTTAAAAATTTATATATTTTTGCTAATATCACGATGACTGTTTCTCTTAGAAAAAATGTGTAGAGAGAAAAAATGCTCAAAACCTGATTACTAAACGTATAGTATAAGAAATAAAAACGTAAATGTCATTTTGACAATTGGATGTGGAAGTATTGATTCAATTTGCAGCGGTTTTTTCCATTATTTTTATGCTTGTTATTTGTTTCTTTTCCGTTGTTATTTTGTTTATGAATTTCCAAGTTTTGTTACATCTCGACCCTCCAATGTAAATATTAATTTCTTGCCACTTTTTGTCCTATATCTGTCTTTTAGTTGCTATAATTACTCTGCTCGCTTTTCCCTTTATCTCCTTATACACGTTTCCATCTTAGAGCTTTTTCCATCAATAAGTTCTACTTATTACTATTACTTGTATTTTGCTTCCATAATCCCATTGCTTCTTCTGCTGCGGCTTTCTTAGTACTGTCTACTGTGTTGTTATAAACTTCTACTCCCAATTATTCAGATTTGTTGTTAATCGGTTAATCTTCTCTGATAGAGTAGTTTTGTGCTTTCATGTGTTAATCTGCCTAAAAGTTATACTTTGTTGGTTTCGCTCTCAGTTATTACTTCCGGTTTTATATCTTTTACTTGTATGTATGGCACGAAAACTCTTGACTTGACTAGATAGTGATCTGGGTCACAACTACACCTTTGTATACCAGGACGTCGTGTACCTGTAGTGTTTTGGTAACGATACCATAGTCAATAATGAATCGCAAATTTCTCGTATTTTGTATCCATGTGTAGGTGTGTTTTTCTTTGTGTTTAAAGAAGCTGTTGGTTAACTTTAGTCTATGAGTTTCACATATTTCAAATAGCATTTCTCCCTTACTGTTTTGACCTATTTCTCCATATGGTACTACAGCTTCGCTGTCAGTCCTGATCTACTATTCAAATTTCCTAAGATTATTGTTTCTCGACTATTACCAATTTTTGCGATTTTGTCGTTCAATTTTTTCGAATTACTCTAAATTTTGGGGTTTTGTGTGAACCGATGGGTATGCAAGCATAATTTGTACCGTAATAAGCTGAGCAACTAACACTTAACAAATTGTGAACAGCCCTATTAACAGAATACGGCGGCAACATATTTTTCTTGTTTTTCATTAAGAAGGAGTAAAAATTACGCATACGTTGTAATGACGCAAATTGAAGAAGACAAAAGTCGGTATCCGACTATGAAGCGTTATTTATTATACGGGGTAAGGTAAAAACATATTTACAAAAATTAACTTTATTTTGCAAAATATCATAATTTGCACATTCACTATGCCATTTTTAAAGAGTCTAAAAAGACCTGCAATTTGACATAAGGTCGTACCTAAAATAATAATGAAAATACAACCCTGGGGAGTTTTATTTGGCGGATCCTGTATATTTAAAATCGTTTATGTTTAATAATTTACCGATATGGTGTATCACACTTAGGTACTTCATTTCAATAATAATATAGGTTTTGTTCATGTTCATATTCAATATAAAAATCTTTTTTTCGACTACTTACGAGGTGTGGGAAGAACAGCTTCAAGAAAATTTTTATCAGTTTGAAAATAATAGTAATCGTAAAATAAAAAAACACTTAATGCATACAAATGAGTAGTTTATATCATAATGGACACTGAAATAAGGTATGTCATGTGCATGTTTTTGTATACCTGCACGTGTAGCCGAGTGTACTTTGAGAGTTTCAGTATTTATGTAAGTCAGCATAAGCAGTGACATAGGTACATTTTCAATGTCCTTCTTCATCTTTAATTACCTACTAAAAACTGAGGTTTTAACGAGTGTTTGAGTAATTCAATACAAAATTAAATATTTCAAGGTTATTGTCTTTGAACATCCATCGAAAACTTTGGCTGCTATAAATGTGTTTACATTGTGCTATTAAATTGTACTCGGGACTTATACATTTTGACTGTGAAAAATAACTTAAAAGGTGTTATTTAATTGCTTACTAATTGCAAAAGTGCAAATTAAGCAATTACTGCGTCTGCTGTATTTTTATCTCTTAAATATTAAATGTACGACATTTTTATAGATTGCTATGAACATACGGTAACTGAACTTTGTATTGCTGCTCAACATGATGTGTAGTTGCAGTACCTAGAATTGAATAAAGAGCGTATAATTTTGCTGAAGGCTGAAGAAAAGAAATTTTGCAAGACATCCTGGGAGACTGCCAATATGCTCGAATATAACTAATTGTGCATCAAAATATCAGTTTCAGTTCTTACATTGGCAGCAAAAAGGTTTGCGTTATGCGGAATTGAAATTTACCTTGAAAATGGCCGATAAAATTGCTCGGTTATTATTTGAACGTTTTTGTTATTATTGGCACAAATCATCGAATTCAATTGTCGAGTGAGAGTGTTAGTTCAACGAGGCAAAAGTAAAACATAACGAGTTAAAATCAGCAGATTTTGTTTCCATGCTTCTTTATTGTTATGGCACCCTTTTCTGAAACAACTTTATATACTTTTTATTGCCCATCTTTATGCTGGAATTGTAAAATAACCTAAAATATAATTTCTGGTTTATATTACACGAATAACTCCCTTACCGAATGGTTATCATATCTTGAGGATCTTCTTGCAGTCCTAGAACTTTGACATAAAAGTAGTTTTTGGGATACAATTTAACGAAAACAGCAATTTACGAAAGAAATCCTGGTTGATTTTTTTTGGCAATACTATCGCTTTATGACATTTAATATCTTAGTTAACCGTCCTGAAATTGAGAAACTTACACAAAAAATTACTTATTTTAATGAGTCCTGCCTGTCATAGGTCTTGTTATCATATGCATTTTATATGCACATAATCGAAGAAATTTATTTATTATTTAAATGCAACTTGCGCCCATACCTTGGAAACGAGAGCTGACACGGAGGTGAAAAAATTCCAGAAAATGCATTTTAATTACCCATGCGTAATTTCAGAAAAATCGGCCGAACAGAACCTGAAATATCCTGCTGGTTCTATACTTTGTAGCGACGCTGTATAAATCCTTCATATTTCTCGTTACAAAACCCAATTCCTCGATTACCTTATTAGCTGTACGTTATGATAATTAAAAGTTAACTGAATATTAAAATTGATATCCCAATTTTTTATTACACATTTACGGTAGAATTTTAGCACAGTAGCTATAGTTTGCAATAATTGGATTTGGTTTGAAGGCAATCGAATCAGCTGAACCTTCTCGCAGTCCTTGTAACCGGTTATACAACGAAACGTTTACAGAAAGCCATATTATCACGTTATCATTTACAATACTGCTAAATAAAAGTGGTGACAAATGATTGCCCTGAGGGATGTCTGACGTAAGAGTAATTATTTTTGATACCAAAATATTGTTCATCATCACATTGTGCTTTCAAGGGCGGATCCAGCTTTCAAATCAGGGGGGGGTCACCTAGTCAGGAGAGGCTACAAATTTA
This sequence comes from Rhyzopertha dominica, assembly GCA_025024175.1. Taxonomy (NCBI): domain Eukaryota; kingdom Metazoa; phylum Arthropoda; class Insecta; order Coleoptera; family Bostrichidae; genus Rhyzopertha; species Rhyzopertha dominica. The sequence continues at coordinate 16,246,224 of QCXZ01000137.1, forward strand.
TTAAAATAATCTAATTCTAATTGAAAAAGAAATAGTATCTTATTGTTATAAGTCAAAATAATTTTAATCAAATAGCAAAATTAATTTTTCGGTTTTTTTCTTCTCGAAAAACGAATTGTGACTTTAATCCACTTCAGTCGGTATGTTTCTCTAAACGCGGAGTCCAGTTCAAAAAATCAGAAATTCATTGAGTGCACAAATGAAACTGACAATCACGTGTTGTTTTTATCTCATTAAAAAAATGAATTCGGATTTTAGTAATGGTGAAAAAAATCAATGGTAAAAAAATAAAATYGTCACAGGTAAGGCACTAAGAGTAGACATTAATTAATTATTAGCTGTGCTTTCGTTTTTATCAGCAAATTTACAAAAACAAGCCATCTTTTATACAAAGAAAACGATATCAAAGCACTATGTGACACACGATAGATTAAAATATAACCTCCTTTAGACTTTTTAGGATTACACCATCCAATATGGCTTCCGACGGGCAGGCAATGCGCGCATAGGAAACCGTAGAAACTTAAAACGTACTGCTAAAGTTGGGTCATTCTTGAGCGAGTCGTTCGATTTTAACGATTCATGCCTTGATTCGTTTGATTCGACTCACAGCTAATGAATAAATCGTTTAAACTTGAATTAGGGTTGATGCATGATGCACAAAAAACCCCTAAATCAATTAAGAACAACCTAGTTGTGCCGTTTGAGAAATGCGGAATGTAAGACTTGTTTATCTGTTTTCTACGAGAATAATGCGGTTTGCAACTGTACTCTCAACTAATGTAATCTTTTGTGTCCCAAAGAAGTAGGAAAATCGTTTGGTTACCCCGATTATTTATGAAATTTTAAAAATTTCAATGTATTCGATTAATGGAAAAGTCAAGAAAACGGAGAAATTAGAAACAATTTAATTACCATTTTAGTTTTAGCATGTACCTAATAGACTTTAGCCATAATATACTCATCTATATTTTCTACTCAAAAATCTACGCCAAAGTGCTTTATCTAGAAAATTAGATATTATGCGTAAATACCCATCACTGAAACAAGGGTATAATAATTATTATTAGCAAATATCAAACCATTATAATTCTACTGTACATACTGATTTGTTAGGTATGATTTTTTTATCGTTAAAGCAATAGTAAATAAAAAAATCAAAAAGTTAACACTGCTGCAGTTACTGGTTACGCTACGCACTTGGTAATGATTCATGAACGATTTGAATTATTCGAATCTACGCGATTGAAGGAATGATTTGATTCGAATCAAAAGTCTCAGCTCTAGTGATTGACATTAGTATTAAGTATTGGGATTTCTATGACAGAGCGTTAGAAGTAGCATTGTTTTTATGTATACCCTTCCATCGACATTTCGAAAGTCACGTGTTCTAAACAGCTAAACTGTCAAAAATCCAATGCTGTCATACAATTTTCCCCCAAAATTATGTTGCCACTCGTTACTCTGGGAATAAATTGCGACGTTGTAATTTTTTATTAAAACGGATAATAGTGCTTGTTGTTGGTGGATGTAGGCACTCGCCATCATAGAAAGTACTACACCCAGCCCAGGCCCGGGGGGGGTCATGACCCCCATGACCCCCCCCTGGATCCGCCCTTGTGTGCTTTCTTCCCTCGATGCAGCTCCATGCCTTCTCAGTAACAACTCGTAGCAGACTGCCAAACGCCTTGGGGAAATTGGCAGTATGCACTTAGATACGCTTCTCCAAGGTATCCAACAAAATCTGCGCGCATGCCAGCAGATAAAACCATGCTGGTTTTCACTATTATATTATAAAATTGGGGGAACTATCTGACTAGCTCCATTTTTTCAAAACTTTTGTTTGCCTTATCGCTACTCTTAAATATTGGGACAATGAAGCTTTCCTTTCATAGTGATGGAAATGTTCCATACGACAACGACATTAAATAATGCAGAGAAGGGTTTAGTTGAAGTAAATTGACAGTGCTTTCGTGGTATAGTTATTAAAACTGACAATGAGAAAATGGCATATAAGTGAAAGAAGTGCTACAAAGGACCCTTGCTGCGAGGGGTGGGCCGTTCATGGCAGTCTAAAACAGGCAAACACAGACGATACACAACGACCCGACAGTTCCCGGAAACATTATACAAAAGACCGCCATAAACGGCCCACGGCCCACYCCYCACAGCMTGGGTCCTTTGTAGCGCTTCTTTGACTTATAATAAGCCGTTTGCTCATTTTCAGTTTTAAGAACTATACAGGGCAAGCGCTTTATAGGCCCTTAGACCTGCGCAAATTAAGCTAGCACATTTCATTTTAAATTTCTTTTTTCTGTGATGACACAGCTACTTAGAGTAGTGCTGCGACAATAAAAATCTGGCACAGATACATTGTTAGAATCAGTAAAGAGAGATGACAAATGATTTGCAAAAAATAGCGATTTCCTCAAGATTGTTAGAGGACAATACTATTTGATAGTTCATTATTAGAATTTTTGGTTCTTTATTTATTCCAGAAATATATTGGGTATATTACTTTCAATAGAAAATAAATATTGCCTATACCTATTAGTCGGAGCGCAAGCTACCTCAATTCAACACCCCTTATACAACTTAAATATATACATACAAATTTTGGCGATTTTTAAGTAAAATGATCTGATAATTTCCAATTTTGAGGACGCGATTAGATCTGAAATTTCAAAAATGCTGAAAAGGCCGATTTTCCACAATTTTTGGATATTACGATTTAAACAGTTTTTTAAACATTTCAATCGTTTTTTCGGTAACGGCAGAACCTAAAGAGCTGATTTTTTTACAGGTTATACTTTGAAATGTGCAGATGACGAAGGTCTGCCCGAAACATTCAAAGTTTAAAAGGTTTTGTAAAAAAAATAATATACGCATGGATGACATATTTAGGTAAAGGAAATTTCGCGTATCGGACAGCCATATTTATTTTTCATAATCCGTTAATACATCAGCGAGACAAATTAAAAGAATGGTTCGTATTTATTTTTAGTGAAAAAATATACACAAAATATTCCAAAGCAAAAAAGTTACGGTGAGTTAGAGTTAAAAGTTTTAAGCGCACGCTGTTTGCCATTGCGAGACTAGGTATCAGTGAAGGATACGAGGGTAACTTACCTTCCACAAATAACAAATATGTGCTAAGCGCACATCACAATACTTGGGTAATGGTACACAAATAGCTCAAAAACAGGTACTTTTCAGATTGCATTATGAAAACAGTATATTCATAAGTAGCCCTTGCACAAACAAGAGATTAAACATTTGCAGAAAGGAGTTATTGCACTATAACCCAGTTGTGGATTATTGACAAATAAAGTTGGTTAAAGTTCTTCCTATTTTATGTGCCATCCGAATTCCAACAGGCATATTTGGACTTGACGTCTTTATTTGCCAAGCTGTTTTATAAACCGCACACAGCATGTAGGCCCTTCTAAAGTGAAACGCAAATTTTTCTGTCTTCAAAGGACTTGTGGTTTTCTAGTCTGTGTTAATAAGTTTAGCCATGTGCTAACAGTTTGACTGCAATCTGTAGGGAGATACTTTAGCAAAACTGGTTCCATCCGGACTCAGGTAAACAACTAGTAATTTTACAACTTTTGTAGCCGAACATACTCTTAACAATAACAATACTTTCGCCAAAGCGGTGGTAAATTTTCTCGACAATATCTTTCGTAACTGGGTATTATGGTTTTCAAGCAATATTATTTAATCTCATTCTGCATGTAATAATTTTCTAATATCAGCAAGTCATTGCGTTTCCGCGTTAACCAACTTTTTTTTGGAGGTTTGATAAAATTTTTAAGAAAATGTCGTTAAACTGTGGGTTTTCTTATTGTAGAGCTGCTCTAGTATTGACAGGTTTCAGTAAATAACGTTCTATGCATAATTCGTGGTCGTGGTATTTAAAATCGTTAGCAATCATGTCAATACACCTCACCAAATCCTTGAATTTTATACAACATGTCGCTATCATTGAGTAATATCTGCCTTACAAAAGTAGCAATGATTAAAAGTTTATGATTGCCTTTTGAAACACGCGACTTATCACAAATAAAACAAAATTGTGGGGTCTGACACCAAACGCTTGTAGTCATATCTCAAATGTCGAAATGTTTCATAATTTGTCACTGTTGGACAACACTTAAGTTTTGTGTGTAAGCTTTCTTTACTAAATGGTAGCCTTAAGTTCAAAACCATTTCGAAAATTTCAAATCCCTGCAAAATTTTTTGGGACATTAGGTAATTCAATAATTTCTTACAGAATTTCATAAAACGATTTAACACACATCTGGATATTACACTTTGAGAAAGTTAGATCCCAATTAATAATGAATTCTCTTTGAATATAAAATTGACCTGTTAAATATTTTCTCTTTTGATAAATTGAGTCAAAGTGTCAAAAACTCGGGTGGCTTGACTTCTGTTTGCTACTCGGTATTTTATATTCTTTGCARGTTTAACAAGTACCTACAACCAACATTGTGCGTTATTTCATGCAGTTTTCATCATTATTGGGAAATTTCGGTTAAGCATGTAACTTCCTTCTTGAAGAACGTCGTAAGCTCTCTTTCTGTTTKTCTTTTAGATGATAAAAATGTTTAATTKGTTTTYGAATATATTMTTAGCGGAAGACTCTATTAAATTATGGTACGCGTGAATGCTTTCCATTCCATTTATTACTTTTKACTTCAATACTGCTAAATTTAAAATTAAGGAGCCCCGGATCAATAAATACAATTACTTTCTTTCAGTCTGCAGCTGCTGTATCCTCAGTTATCAAATAAAGGCACTACAGGTTTTGCCGACCATTGCATCAAAAATAACGATTATTTGGGTCAAAACATTAGAATCTTGCACTGTGATAGGAATGGTAAATAACTTACCTTGTAGAAGTATTTGGAAAGTAAAACGCACACCATCAAAAAAATCTAAAATATAAATACGCAAAAAGAAACGCTCAAGTCCAATACGGCTTTGATTAAACATTTGCACATGTGAGTTGAATATAGTTTTTATACTCTTTGAAAAGGGATGTCTGGCTTCCAAAGCTATTTCATAAAAAGAAAGAAACAGAACAATTTTAATTGATACAAAATGTTTCTAGTGCTTTTTGATTATCATTTAAAATTACAGATCAATAAAATGTCCTTTTATCGTTGTAATAATCTCAGAAATATTATATTCAGGTTCCTTTATTTGTCGGAAGTTTAATGTTAATATACATGTTAATTCAGCGACATTTATTATTAAGCAGATCCTCGACATAGTTACATGTTAATTTAATTGATACACTTATTTATTCAGGTTTTCGTTTATTATTACTGGGCTGCGTGTTCTTCTAACGATTTCCTGTTACTGATTGCTAACCTGTAGGGAATAAACGTTATTGTTACAATACTCGATACCAAGTTTTTTTACTAAACAAAAGAATTTCTTCTTAGGTTACTAAAGCTATAACTAATGTGTCGCTTGCATAGTGTAGATTTAGCTTTTGAGGACATTGCAAAGATGCAGCAACTGTCACATTTCAATATTTATTGTTGCTATTGTAATCACTGCCATTGTTTTAATGGATATTTTTCTTTGTTTCAGATCAAACTCTGGATATTTCCAGAGGGTACTCGTCATAATACAAACGAAATACACCCTTTTAAAAAGGGGGCGTTTCATCTTGCCATAGAGTCGCAGTTACCGATATTACCATTGGTGTACAGCCAGTATTATTTCTTGGATGAGAAAAACCGAAGATTTGATCACGGTACGTGATGTTCAATGTATATATTTAGTTGACATAGCTTAATTAAACATCTGCCGTCATTTTAATCTTCATTTGGTCTACATGCTTGTTGTAGCATTTATGTATTTTACGTTTTTAATTCATTATGCCATAAATACGTTCTTTTATGCACACGTCGATATTTTGCGTTAAACAGCTCAATGCAGTGCAATGTTCAACAGGAACATTAATTTTAAATTCTAATTGTGCCGATGAATGGCAAAATTTACAAACTGTTATTACTTCACACAGTACAATGTTTGACCCCATTTTATTTCTAGTTGAATGCATTATTGTTTGTAAAGCTTTATAAACTATGTCGATATTAAAATTTTCCTAATAGGTCTATACAAGTGATTACATTGCAATGCATAAATAAAGGCGATTGTTTTCAGATACGAACGAAATAAGGATCAGTACTAGTTTACTGATTGCAACCTGAATTAGATATGGATTCTATTGATGATCCTAATGGTTTCCTAACGAGTTGGATTATTTACTTGATTATAATAGTTGCTCCAAAGAAACTGAATTACCTTCATAACACACGAAGAATAAAGTAAATGGTATAATAAAGTAACAAAAATATATAAGGTTTAGGTGAAGGTTAATATATTTAATAAGGAATTAATTAATCTCGTAATAAAACGTGTATTAGCCGTTGCCAGGAAAGATATATGTTAACTTTCAAAATATTGCCTGCGACACAGTTACTTCCCAGGTCATTAAGGAGACATCTGCAGATAGCTTTTCTTACATTGTATTTTTCCATTTTGCGTTCTTAATTGTTAATATTAAACGCAATTCCGTTTCGAAATTGCATTTAAAAGAAACGCGACTTTTCGAGTTTTATACTTGAATATCGAGCGTTTTTATCAAAATATCTGAGTATCACAGTAAATAGCCCCCAAAAAGGTCCAACTTTTATCCAAATAAACCTACTTCCTATGTTGTATTTCCGGTGGCCAGTACAGGCAAATATCTTGTATAAAAATTGTACCATCTTATATACCCTGTATGGGGTCTTAAGCTTCAAAATTGTCAAAATGGAGTTAAACATGTTAGAAGGTTTTATGAAGGTTCTTTAACCATTTAACTATGGTTTGAGATGAGTTTAATAACTGACGGATATTGTTACACATGGGATAAGAGAGAAAAAGATGTAGTTAAAGATACCATACCTCCAAAAGAGTAAGAAAAGGTAGAGAAGTAACAGATGGCTATAGATAGGGATATGAAAAAGGAGCATGGAATTCATGATATTTTAAGGCAAAATAATAGACAGGATGTGAATAACAGCACGACATAATCGATAATGGAAAAAAGGAGGGACATGGACAGAAAATAAAACATGGAAAATAGCCACATGCAATATAAGAGGACTGGCAAAAAGGAAATAAGAGTTAATTGATGAATTTGATAAATCTAAAATAAAGATATTGTCATTGAGTGAAATAAAATAATAGGACAAGGGACACAGACAGTGGAGAGAGGGTACATGTTACTCTGGAAAGGAGTGAAACAGGTGCAGATAGCGGCAGCAGGAGTGACATGCTTAATATACAGGGATGTAGCATAGAGACTACAGCATTGGAAAGGAATGTGGGATAGGCTGTTTAGAAAACAGATAAAGCTGGAAAACATGAACAAATCAATATAGTGGTAGTTTATGGACCAAATTAGGATACAAGTAAACAAATAAAAGATACATTTTTGGAGGTGTTGACCCTGTAACAGAAAACACCAAAGAAAAACTATATGTATTGGGGGATTTTAATGTAAGAGTTAGGAGAAAGGACTAAATGTATACAGATGTAACAGGCAAGTACGGTGAAACTACTAGAATTAATAATGGGAGAAGAATATTAGATTATTACATACAGAATAAACTACTGGTGGCAAATATACGAGGGTAGCACGAACAAAAAAACCAAAAGTAGATTATAAACTACACACTAGAGGAGAGGAATGGCACATTATAGGAGAAAAGGAGAGCTGGAAATAACGAAAAATGCACATGAAACAATATGAATACGTAGATAAATTGCAAAATAGGGAGGTAGGTGTGACAAAATGTAAAATAGCATAGTGGAAGTGATTAATCTGATTAGGGATAATTTTTTGAACATGGATATTAAATAGACTTCGCAAGCATTTAAACATATTGTGATGGAGGTAGCGAAGCAAGTGTGTGGAACAGTGAAACGTTATAAAAAACAAACTGCATTGTGGAATGAAGAAATAATGAGAAGTAAAGAAAAACAATACCCATTGGTTACAATGTTTGCTACAAGAATTAAATATAACATGTATAAAATATAAAGAACAGAGAGTGAGAGTTAAAGACCGAATGCTAGTGGAAAAAGAGAAATGTGGGTAGAATGTGCCAAGAGGATAGAAGATAATAGGAAAGGTAACCAAAAGCTGTTTTACAGAGTACTCAAAACAATGCAGAAAGGAAAACAGTAAAAAGTGTTAAGGACAAAAAGCAAAATATATTAACATCAGAGAAAGAAACAATGAACAGGTGGAGAGAGCATTTCCAGAGGAATCACACTTTCATGTGCGGTGACAAAGATATACGAATGTATAAGATAATATCTTTCTGAAAACATATTATCTTATATTGTGGACGCTGAAAACATTCACCCTCGTATATACGAATTTATTCTAGAAAATAGGCTAAGAGGATTAATTGAACTACGACTATGTGAATCACAGAGTGGTATTAGAAGAGGACATAGTATATAAGTCCACATAATACAGGGTCCGCCACCTAAAACTCCCCAGGCTCGTATTTTCTTTGTTTTTTTTTAGGTACAACCTTAAGTTATATGTCAAATTTTAGGTCTTTTTGAAATCTTTAAAAAAAGGATAGTGAGGGTCTAAAATTTTTTTTGCATATTGTGATATTTTGCAAATAAAGTTAATTTTTGGAAATATTTTTTAACCTTACCCTGTATAATAAATATTGCTTCTTAGTTGGATGCCGATTTTTGTCTTCTTCAATTTGTGTCATTATCATGTATTAATAATTTTTACTCCTTCTTAGTGAAAAACAAGAAAAACTATTCACCGCCATGTTCTGTTATAGGGCCGTTCACAATTTTTTAAGTGGTAGTTTAGTGTCTTATTATGGTACAAATTATGCCTACATACCCATCGCTGCACACAMTACCCCAAAATTTTGAGTAACTTTTAAATAAATCAAGTATAAAGTTTGTTCTAAAGAGAGAGAGGCTAGAAAGCGAAACCCTGGGATAAGGCTAGTTTGGTTTTCTACATCGCCTACTAGCCTCGTCACGGGGTTTCATTTACTAGCCYCTCTCTCTTTAGAACGTACTTTGTACTTGATTTATTTAAAAGTTATTTAAATCTTTTACGTTTTGTGTGCAGCGATGGGTATGTAGGCACAATTTGTACCGTAATAAGCTAATAAACTACCAATTAAAAAATTCTGAACAACCCTATTTAAAGAACATGGCAGCGACTAGTTTTTCTTGTTTTTTGCTAAGAAGGAGTAAAAATTACGCATACATGGTAATGACACAAATCGAAGAAGACAAAAGTCGGCATTCCACTGTGAAGCAATATTTATTATACGAGGTAAGTTTAAAAAATATTTACAAAAAATAACTTTAAACACAAAATATGATAATCTGCAAAAAATTTTTTGGACACCCACCAAGCTATTTTTAAAGTGTTTAAAACGGCCTACAATTTGACATATAACTTAAGGTTGTACGTAAAAAAATACAGAAAATACGAGCTTGAGGAGTTTTAGGTGGCGGACCCTGTATACACAGTATGACAGATCATAGACAAAATGAAGAGACAATAACGAGAAACATACATGTTATTTATTGATTTAGAAAAGGCCTTTGTCAGGGTACCACGAGACTTGAGAGTTTACAGAGAAGGGGAGTAGACAAAGAAACCATAGAAGTGATGGATAGTATATATGAAGAAAATCAGATCTATTTCAACACAAAACATGGAATCAAAGAAGAAGTATTTACAGAACTTGATAAATGTGTGGAATACTGAACTGGAAAAGTATAACATGAAAATAAATGTGAAAAAAACTGAAGTGATGGCGATAATGAGAAACAAGTTATTATCAGTATTGGGGGAGAATGGGTAGAACAAGTAAAAAAATTTAATACTTAGGGGCGATAATAGAATACAACAGAAGCATAGAAATATAAATTAACCAAGCCACTTAGAGTGCGGCTCAGTATTATCGTGCTACAGGCAAAAATTTATTGCCAAAAAGGAAGTTACAGTAGCAAAAAAAATCGTAGACTGTATACAGACCAGTACTAACTTTTGGATGTGAAATTTGGATTCTCACAAACAGACAAAAAAGTAAGCTACAGGAGAAGAATTAAAATACTTAAGAAGAGTAAAAGGCATCACCACGATGGATAGGATAACAAATGACGTTATAAGAAGAGAACTAGAAGTAATTGCTATTCTGGATACAATAGAGCTGAAGAAACTGGAGTGGTATGGCCACTTAGTTAAAATGAAGGGAGATTAACCAGTAAAACAAATATGGGAGGCATAGTAGAAAAAAGACCTGCATAAAGTTGAGATCAGAACATTGAAAAAAGAAAAGACAGTAAATGAAGTGAAAATAATAATATTAGACTAAAAGAAATAGGCACAATTTCGATGTCTTTAAAATTTTTACTAGTAGTAGAAAAACATGTTGGAAAGTAAACTTGGGTTATTACTTAAATGCTCAGTAAAGTTTTCGCAAAACTGTAAATGTCGATACAACATTTACAGTTTTGCAATATTTTGTTCTTGTATAACTTATGGTTTTTCGCAATTCGATAAAAACTACTTTCCAGATTCTTGAGAAATTATTTTCACAGTTTGTCTATTATCTATTAAAAGACGGCCGAGAACAGCTTCTTCAACAAAGTTATTTTAGATAAGGTGCTCATGGTCATGTTTTTTGTTTGTAATAGAGCAACCTCAGATTTCGAAATTAAACTACTCATTTGCTAATGACTAATTTGATGGATGTTCCACATGTTTTTGATGAAGTTTAGCTGTCACACTGTGTTCTAGTTCTGTATTATAAACCATTTTAAAAATTAGTTTTTTTTTAACTTTTAACTGTTATTGAACAACAGTAATTTATGCAATCAAGTGGAAGTTGTGCAAAAGATGATAATTTTACCACCTTCAGTCAAAATAAGATAAGATAACATTTCTCAGTCCATCCATACCACAAAAAACTTGTTTACAATTTAAACGAGAGTATTCCAGACAGCCGATAATGTGTATATCAATGAGCCTTAAAAATTTCATCATTCTCAAGGATCGTTCAAACATGAAAGCAGGTTTAAAATTATATTTAATTTTTTAGGCAGTAGTTGTGAGTTCTAGAGGGATGCAGAATTTACTTTGATTAAATTTAAAGTTGTAAAAATTGGAGATTCTTTAACCTTACCCTGTATAATAAATATTGCTTCATAGTTGAATGCCGTCTTTTATCTTCTTCAATTTGTGTCATTACCATGTATGTGTAATTTTTACTCCTTCTTAGTGAAAAACAAGAAAAAATAGTCGCCGCCATGTTCTTTAACTAGGGTTGTTCAGAATTTTTAGGTGTTAGTTTAGTAGCTTATTACGGTACAAATTGTGCCTACATACCCATCGCTGCACACAAAACCCCAAAATTTTAAGTAAATTTTAAATACATCAAGTACAAAGTTTGTTCTAAAGAGAGAGAGGCTAGAAAACGAAACTCTGCGACGAGGCTAGTGCGCCATGTGGAAAATCAAACTAGCCTCATCACAGGGTTTCGTTTTCTAGCCTCTCTCTTTTTAGAACGAACTTTGTACTTGATTTATTTAAAAGTTACTCAAAATTTTGGGGTTTTGTGTGCAGCGATGGGTATGTAGGCATAATTTGTACCATAATAAGCTACTAAACTAACACTTAAAAAATTATGAACAGCCCTATAACAGAACATGGCGGCGACTAGTTTTTCTTGTTTTTCACTAGGAAGGAGTAAATATTACGCACACATGGTAATGACACAAATTGAAGAAGAACATCGGCATCCAATTATGAACGAATATTTATTATATGGGGTAATGTTAAAAAATATTTCCAAAAATTAACTTTATTTGTGAAATATCACAATCTGCAAAAAAAAATTATTTGGACACTCACTATGCTATTTTAAAGAGTTCAAGAAGACCTACAATTTGACATATAATTTAAGGTTGTACTTAAAAAAACAAAGAAAATATGAGCCTGGGGAGTTTTGGGTGGCGGACCCTGTATATATATATATATATATATATTATATTTCTTTTTTGTGGATCTACAAAACAAATCAATAAAGAATGAATACCACATGTGCATTGTTATTAAACAGTAAAATAATTTTGAATTTCAACTGGAAAGCTAAGAACTGCATTGTTTTCAGGAAAAGTAATCGTGACACCATTACCACCCATTTCAACTGAGGGCATGACATCCAAAGATGTGGATAGGCTCATCGAACAAACACGTGCCGCGATGACTACAGCTTTCCACGAGGCCAGTAAGGAGGTCATCGAAAGTTTACCAAAAGAGAATGGCAAAGCCAGTTTTTAATTATTGACAGGTTACCGTATATTGTGTTTCACTGGGTCGACACTTAAGTCACCAAAGTGCCATTTTATTATGTGAGATGTTACCATGAGTTTTTCTTGACTGATGTTGGGCATAAGTATTACATTCGGAAGTGGGAAGAGTTTTTATGTAGTTTTTTGTACTGCAACTTTGAATATAATGCTAGTCCGCGGTTTATAAATGTTTTAAGTGATACAACTAAATGTGTATAAAGCGAAGACATTCTTAATATTTACTGTTCTCTTTTTTGATATATGTTTCTGTATTTAATGTGTTTATCGCCTACCTAGATTGTAATATAGGCCATTTTTATTATTTATTAAAATATAAGATTACTGGGTATGTGCAGTTTTTTTTTTAAGATAATGTTTACCTGTTTGTTATCTTTTTAAAATAGGATGCTAATAATAACAGTACATACAATTCATATTTTAACTGATATGATCATTAACTATGACTATGAATATTAAAACATTTTATCAAAAGAATTAATTTTAGCAAATTTTAAAATCATTGGTGTAATGGAGTTTTTAAAAATTAACGATGTTAGTGATAAGCAATATAAAAAAATAGTGTGCCTAAAATTAATCCCTAGGGACACCAGAAATTTCAATAAATGTTGATTTAAAGTTGCAAATTCGGATGAATTGGTCTCTTATTCTTGTGCAGTGTAGCTAAGAATTAATAGAGGAGCATGTTTAAATGTTCCCAGCTTATCTAAGAGAATAATAATTTGATTGACTATGTCAAATGCCTTTCAATGTCAGTGTACAGGTCGACAAATATAACTTTGCGGGTCGGTTTCTGATGTGCTTGTATGCGCAGTAAATTCTGGAGGGGAGAGCGCCTCTCGAGTTCGTTTCTAACCTACTGTATGAAAGTGAAATAACAGAGCCGTACTGTGTATATTTTGTCAGCGTGTAGATTTTTAACGTGCATTAAAATGGAATTGCGATTTAGTGTCCTTTATTGCTACAGTTTGGGTGAATAAAGGTCTAAAACAAATTTGCATGAAGGGCACATAAAACCACATAGTTACTAGCTCTTTGAGATAAAACTAAAACGTTTTCTATGTAGGTGTCTACTGTATTCTATACGCGTCATTTATGTTGTGCCGATCCTGTACACACTGGGAGTCTCGAGGCGAGCGCGAAGGCTATCCTCTTTCCTCCAAATGCGTTCTCTCTTGTTCGTTTGCGCAGCTACCTCCGAATCTCACCCGCAATCTTATTTCTGTCATACTGTAAATTACATCGACCTGCCAGAAACCATCCAAAGTCTTGGCTGTAAATTTTGTGAAGAAAATAAGAAAGAAGTGTCAATTGTCTTTCAACAAAACTGTACTGTAGAGAAATTAATTGATTGATGTGAGCAAATAGATGCTTGTGAAGGATAAATTCAAAGATCTACACAAAATACACAGTAGTAACATTAGGCAATGATTGGTAACTTCTGATCTATCTGCTTGCTAAAAAATAGGAACAAATGGAAATCATTTCCCAGATGTCAGGAATAATAGGTATTTTGAAGAATAGGCTATAAATAACACCACATTTCAATAAAGTAATGCAGAAAATTCAAAGTGAGGGTATTTGTAAAAATTGAAAAGAAATGAAATAGATTTAAAGGAGCCCTATTTTAAGGCAATTGGAATGTCAAATGTTTTTTTTAATTTGAAGCTTTATTATCTAAGTGGTTCAACCATTACGTCTTTGGTATAAAAACCAACATGGGCAAATTGGAAAAATTGTTATTTAATCGTTCCATAGACACTTCAAAAAATTGTCTGAGGAGTAATGTGGCTTTAACCTGCTGGTACTTTACGTTTTTTAAAAAGTAGAGTATACAAAAGCCTTCTACACATATTGAAAGAGTTGTCAGCTCATATTCAAGCTGAAATGTGATTATTACCTCCGGAGGTTGTTGAGCGTAGTATTCAAAGTGTCTGTGCGACTTGGGTAATGTCAACTTGTAAATAGACTGCAGTTTGAACATTTGGGTGTTTAGAATTTTTTAATTTACTTATTCTAAACCTTGTATATTTATTTAATTTAATGCGATTTTGTTGAAACCCTTACAGTAAGAAATGCGGTTAGATCATTTAAAGCATGTGCAAAGTTTTTTAATGGGCTTTGATCCAAAAAAACGAACGTAGAGTTGTCATTTTGGCTTGGTTTTTGTTCGTGATGGTCGAGTGCGCATTTGGTTCCTTTTACTGTTTGTGTTGTGATATAGATTCCATATATCTAAAACAGACAATGGACTTTAAAGTGGTGAGTGGTTGGCAAATTTTATCAAACATTGCGACAGCAAATGAAAATGATCGCTTTGTTGGTAGGTGTACTGCAGCTAAACAGAAAAATTTTGCGAGAATTAGAATGTAAATAACAGTATGCCATCTAGTGGCTATTAACGGCATTATCAACTCGTCTCTGCGGGGAACCTATATGTTCTCAAGCACAATAATGACAATTTTCGTTATATTATTCTTCGTCCCAATTATAAATTATAAGTAGCAGGTAAGTAACTTTATTTTTGGATGGAGGCGTTAATAAAATACGTTGTACCTTTGCCGACGTTTAGAAGCCATTTACATCCTTATCGAGGCTCCAATACCACTACACTTAGGAATACATTGATAGTTAATTTTACTTCCACATCCAACGGATGGGAAGTATTGTATCGCGAAAATTTTTTTTTTTAAATTTATGTATTTTTGCTAATATTACGAGGACTGTTTGTTTTAGAAAAAAATGTGTAGAGAGAAAAAATATGCTCAAAACCTGATTACTAATCGTATAGTATAAGAAATAAAAACGTAAATGTCATTTTGTCATGTGGAAGTATTGATTCAATTTGCAGCGGTTTTTTAATCTGAAATCAGACAGCCTATTCATCGGCGTGCTCGGCAACACAAGGACTATGAACTTAAAAGACTTAAAACATCGGCAAAGATGCAACGTCTTTTATTAATGTCCTCATCCCAAAATTAACTTAGGTACTGCATATATTAGATATATATTGATTACTTCTATGTTATGTCGTCAGCGTTTATTATATTATTAATTTTAAATAACACAATTAAACGGTTTTCAGGCATAGCGCTTGTACTCTTGTATGTATAATGTATAAACTATGGAGATAGCGATATTTTCGGTGACAAATTTTTGTGGGGGAGGCAGCAAAATTAGTGCTACATTTGGTTACCGTTTCACCTAAGTTTCACTAGGTCGCAGAAATATGGATCAACGTGATTGGTAGTGACTCTCGACTAACGTGAAAAAACCAACGTTAGTGAAAAATCGCTCACGTCTAGACTACAGTTGTGTTAAAGAGGTTTTGTAAGCCGAAACAGCTGTCTACAGATTGTTCTGACGCAGGTGACGTGAAGTAATTTTGTTATTAGGAACATTTTGTTCATGTGATTTCCTTAATGGAATATAGAAAGTGCGAGAGATTTAATTACCTACCTGTCGTATTCTAAAGTTTGAAGGTACCGTTGTAAAGSAAAACGAGGGCTTTGGGTAAGGAAAGTGTTTGATAACTTACAAAGTTTTGTCGGTAAAGGGGTTTCGAGTTTGCTAAAGTTGGCCTAAACAAGTCATATGCTCGGGGATAGGATTCGAAAGTGTTTTGAAGTTTGATATTTCTTGAGAAACAAACAACGTATCTACCCCCTTTGCATTTGAAATGGTCCTACTTGAAAAGGCCTAATGTAGCGATTTATCCAAGAACGGTTTAATTTAGTGCCAACCTAGTACGATATTTAGGATTACCTTGGCTTGTTAATATACAGTGTGCTCAAGATAAGAATGAACAGCATGGGGATCTCGAAAACCGTAAAAGTTACAAAGATTGAGTAAATACCTTAATCACTGATGCAGTCATGAGGTTATAACTATATCGTCTTTATAAATAATTGTTACATTTTACATTGTTGGAAAATCTGCTCATAACTTAAAATTGCAAATATTTCACGAACATCCTTAAATAACAATCCAAAACATCCATGTTCATGTTGATATTCCTTTACCGATCCTTATTTGATAGATTGTGTAGTTATATTATGCAGAAGTGGGTGCAATTGGACAAGAAAATGCTAACATGTATATAATAGAAAAACGCAGACCAACACTGGCAAGTATGTTTAATTGTTCAAAGCATTATGCATGTGTACGTAACATGTAACACTATCACAATTTTTCTTACGGTTTTCGCGATCCCCATGCCCTTCATTCTTATTTGAGCTTCGCTAAAAAATATTGTTTACGGCCTATAATAATCGATGGAGTGAACCTTAGTATGCAGATGTTGCAATACAACTTCAGGTGCTTGGAATAACTGCAATTTTGCAAGTATACAAAATAATTCTGCGCTTTAATCGAACATGGATCTCCGAGCCAACTTTAGCCATATCCATCGTTCATAGTAGTAAAAGGGTTTGCTCTGTAATGTATTCCAGGTTTCTTTTGGAAGTTTTTATTAATTCATACTAAGTGGATATATAGAACCAGCATTAAGCAAATTTACGTAACGGATACTTCAATAATGAATTAATTAGGAAGCCATTGCGATGAACTTCATTAATCCACGTAAGGAAATGAATTACCCATAAAAGTGAACGAATTCGAAGAAAGGCACGCAACAATAATTAACATGTTTTTGCGAAAAATCTATAATGTATAAGTAATTTGACGTTGAGTAAAACCGAGTCACTTACTGTATATGCACACAGTTAAGGTATTAGTTCGCGGGAAGAATGATTTACATGGGTAGTAATAAGTTCGTAAATGATGTGGTGATTGGATGTTTTACTGGTAGGTTCGATGTAATGCCTAGTGTTCAAATAAGAGCTCTTTATATTGTTTGTTACTGCAGGATTAGAAATTAACGATTACCTACTAGTAATAATAATAATAATAATAATAATAATAATAATAAAATAATAATAATAATAATAAAATAATAATAATAAAATAATAATAAAATAATAATAATAATAATAATAGTAATGTTTATTAGAATCCAACAGACAAAGTCCACATGGATAACACACAAGTAGAAGTTGTACGGACATACAATAATAGAAGCATGTTAAATTTTGGGAGTACAAATACAAATCTAACTTAATCTAGTTTAATCTAAGAGATATCCTTAACGCAATAATAATTGTCTGCAGCGATACTAAAATATTTATAATCAAATATATCGAGGTTGGATACTCGTTATACCGACGACAAATCCTATGTAGGGGTGAGTGATAATGCTGATCAGTTCTACAGGTGCATATTGCAAACGTGAATGGTCTTCGAGCGTTAATAATGGGTATTAAGAACTGTACATCGGTTAGAATAGAACTACAGGATATGGTTCCGTGAATTAATTAAATAAAAACATGATACTAGTGGAGGCCCTTCTTGCTTTTAGCGTTGTTAAACCAAATTCAGATATCAGAGTAGTATACTAAATAATAATAGAGACGCTTACAAAACTTGCACTGTATGCGCTCAATGACACCAATATACATGTATAAAATGGATCCCAAATGACGCAGCAATACTCCTTGATCTTATATAATCATAATATAAAGAAAATAAAATGTCAATATTAGTAAAATTGGTTGTATTCCGGTAGATAAAACACATCATTCTGGTAGCATACTCACAGACATACAGTATATGTTGTGTGAATGACAAGTGCTTATAGAGAACTACATCCAGATCCTTAATTTGATGCACCCTACCCATAGCATTAGCATCAAGTGTATAGTCATAAGTAATGTACGAAGCAATTCTAGAGAATGTCACAACTCTGCATTTGTTTATATTAATCCTTAAGGCATTGTTCATACCTCACCTCTTACAACTATGCCACTGGCAAGTTTCAAATCGTCAGCATAAACGAACACTACATTTGAATTGTGACAGCACATCATTTATATAAACAGTAAATAAAACAGGACCCAAGTTGGACCCCTGCGTTATGCCAATGGAAGCACAGTAAGTGGGCGAGCGGTAACCATTATATTCAACACATTGATAACGGTCGGATAAGGACAATGGAATAGTTACAACAATCCATCACATAATCCTAATCTACTCATTTTTGTAACAAGAAGCGAATGGTATACAACATCGAATGCCTTTGACAGATCGGTATAGATGACATCAACTTGTCTATTTTCAAAGCATTCGATACAAATTGTATAGATGGGCGTATATTCGTAGCAGGTGAAATGCCTTGTACAAAACCATGGACTATCACTAACTATGCTTGAGGCATGAGTATATAGCTTAAGGGCAAGAATAGAATCTAAATTTTTTGCGAAGTTACAAATCAACGCGATAGATCTGTAATTTTCAACATTAATACGATAACCATTCTCAAATACTGGTTTTACTCGGGCAACTTTGCCACATGTAGAAAACACTGCCTGGCGAATAATCAGATTATAGACATGGCAGAGAGGCTGGCATAAACAGAATAAACAGTCCTGTACAAGAAGCTGGAACACAGTCGGGACCTGCAGTGAAATGGCTTTCAGTTTTTTTTCACAGATGCATAAATATCGCTTTCACTTATTACAAAATTATGTAAGACGACTGGTGTATCATAAATAACTTCACAGTGAATTGTAGCATCATCAGATTCAATCACAAAAGCAGAACAAAATACTACGCGAATGCATTCACAATAGATTGCGGTTCTAATAACTCCGGCCTCTTGTAAAAACGTATTTCCGGGAATGTTTGTGCTGTTTCTTTTCAGGTTCATATAATATAAAATTTGTTAAGCAGTAGTAGCCATTGTAAGAAAAACCAACCCCTGAATTTGTTGTTGTGATGGTATTGTGAAATTGCTCGTTCTATTGTTTAATGCGTGAGTGTGAGATCTCCTTTTCAACAACCAGAAAGATACACTGGTACTCCAGTCCGCAATAATTTATACACAAATGCAGCAGGCAAGTAACACATTCGGTTATGAATCTTCATTTTTTGAAGACCACCGATGTAAGGCGTGACATGATCTCTGTGAGGTATATTGCAACCAAATCGTATGCACGCGTTATGTATACATTGCAATCTTAATTTATTGTATTGGGGCTCTTGTCATAGTAAACATAACCATAATAATAAATGTGGAGGAATGTCAAAGAGTGTACTAATTTTAATTTCATATCTAAACCAAAAAACTAAAGCTATATAGTGACTTTAGCTTCCACACAGAAACTCTGCAAACATTGTTAAACCTGTTCATCAAATGACCATCTATCATCAACAATTATACCAAGATTCTTTGTCGACGTGATCTACTCGATACAGTATTTTTTTATAAAAAAAATAATTATTTTGTAGATTATCATGGTTAATGTAACCACCTGACGCATTTACAAACAAGGCCCAAGCCATGTTGTTCACAAAAGTTTGCGATGCTATCAGGCTCAACACTCATTAGGTCCAGATAGTTTGTTCAAAATTCTTTAATGGAAAGGAATAATATATTTGCATATTGTCAACTGATAAATAAGTCCAAGCGCAGCGTAGCACCTTGCATATAACAAATATATAAATAGAGAAAAATAGAGGACCTAAAATGCTCCCCTGGGGAACACCCGTGTGTGAAACCTCCAAGTTAGAGTAACTAGTGCTTGAAATAACTATCCTTTGAAGTCGATCTCTAAGATCACTGCACACATATTCACAAGTTCTATATTCAAAATCTATGCACTTTAATTTTACAACAAGTTTTCGTGATTAAGAATATCGAAGGCCTTAGACTGATCAAGCAACACAAGAAAGGTAAGCAACGAATTATCCGTTGCTACTGTTATTTTTTTTCTTTCCTATCTGAAGATATTTTCATTTTTTGAATATATTAAATATATTCGGAGATATTTAGGAAAAACCGTTTTCTTTAAGTGACGCTTTTTTGCTAATATCTTCTAAACAGTTTGTGGCACCAAAAATTTATAAGAGCAAATAATACTCGCAGTTACACTACTAATCACATACTAAAACGAAAGAAAACTAAAAAAATTAAAAATTGCAAAAAGAGTAGTTACCCCCCAATTTCGCCCCCTTCCAGATACCCTACTTACCCCACAAACAATAGGTCCCTTTGGGTAGTTGAGATTTATACGTTTGCCAAATTTCAAGTTCATATATTAAGTCTTTCGAAAGTTATCGTGTATACAAACAAAACCACAGACACACATACACAAGACAAAAATTGTCTGTTGAAATAAAGTATATTATTATTTAGCATTATTAAGGTTTGAAATTTCAAATCTTAAAATTATGCAGTGTGCTCTGTATAAGGTTCTCGCAACCGTAAATGTTACAAAGACGGTTAAATTATATAAAAGTTGTGCAGTTAAGAAACTTACAAAATTTCGCTTACTTCAGTAGATATTCGTTCGGAGAAAAACGATATTTTGCTATTTTGATTTAATTTATCTTTTTTCAGAAGTTATATTTAAACAGGTATAGAGAAACAAAAGGCACATTTTCACTGTTACTTTTTCTGCTTTACATGATGGAATTTTTACATTTTTAGTACGATAGTTGGCAGTTGTTCATCACATAAATTTTAACTCAGAATAGGAACCATAAAAACCCAGATTAATCTTAAGAGATTTTAGTTTTTCTATGTTTATAAGAACAAAATCGCATTTTCGAGAAAAATCTGAACACTTAAAAAAACCGCTGCAAATTGAATCAATACTTCCACATCCAATTGCCATAATGACATTTACGTTTTTATTTCTTATACTGTACGATTAGTAATCAGATTTTGAGCATTTTGTCTCTCAACACATTTTTTCTAAGACAAAGTCCTCGTGATATTAGCAAAAATATATAAATTTTAAAATCTGTTTTTTTTCAAATAACTCGAAAATTATTAACTTAACAAAAAAATTACAATAGTGCTTTCTGATCAGAAATTTGATTTTCTATATAATACCAAAATTTTAAAAAAATCTTACGAGCAGGGACCAAAATAGGTTTTTTGGAAATATTTCGAAAATGTCAAAATTTGGAATAAATTTTTGTGAAAAATTTTATTTCCTATCTGATGGCATTTTCATTTTTTGAATATATTAAATATATTTGGATATATTTAGGAAAAACAGTTTTCTTTAAGTGACGCTTTCTTGCTAATATATTCTAAACAGTTTGCTGCACCGAAAATTTATAAGAGCCAATAATACTCGCAGTTACACTACTAATCACATACTAAAACGAAAAAAATATAAAAAATAAAAATTTGCAAAAAGGGTAGTTACCCCCCAATTTCACCCCCTTCCCTATTCTATTTACCCCATAAACAATAGGTCGCTTTGGGTTGTTGAGATTTATACGTTTGCCAAATTTCAAGTTCATATATTAAGTCTTTCGAAAGTTATCGTGTATACAAACAAAACCACACATACGGGCCTACCTATATTTGTGACATCCAAGTATTACACCCAGTTGTTACACGGATGAAAATAATGGGTGGGGGCGAAGCCAGTTGACGTAGGATTCTAACGGTCCAATCCGGACTCCGATACACCGCTACGTATATCATACGCGGCACTTCAAATATACATGAATAAACAAAACTTGTGACATCTGATGCCGCAGCAAGTGTAAAATAGTCTTTGTGTAAAATGATGCTACAGCAAGTATAAAATGCTCTGTGTGAATTGATGTCACAGCAAGTGCAAAATGCGCTATGTGTAAAGAGATGCCACAATAAATGTACGATAATCCGTGTGTAAATTGATGCTACAGTAAGTGTAATATACTCTTAGTGTAAAGAGATGTCACAGCAAAGGTAAGAAAGTCTATGTGTAAAAAATAAAAGGTATACAATGCGTTAAGTGAATGAGTGCAGCCCCTGTGATGATGAATATCTTTATTGGGATAGAAGATAGAGCTGTGCCCGTTGGCACAACCACATTCTTCCATCGAATGACCGTGGTGAAACATTCAATCAAGAGCTGCGAAAATATTTGCCTTACGAATTTAACTCTCTCAGTTCTCGATAAACATGATGTGAAGAAAGGAACCAAATTCGGCTTGTGCAAAGCTTTTCCACACGCCTGTTTAGCCCCGATATGAAGAATGTCTTTTTTTGAAGCCGTGAAAAGGAAAGATGTTTTAAACTTTCTACAACCCTCATTACCACTGAAAAAACCTTAAGAAACCATATATTGTTCCTGCACGTGATGAATGCTTGTGACATCATTTCTGCTTTGTTAAATCAGGGGAGACTGAAATTCTTCAAAGTCCTACAAAACAAGAATGACTTGCAGCCAGTCACTTATTCTTTCAAAAGCCCTCAAGCACACCATGACGACTTTGCCGAAGCATGAAACGTCTTTTTCATGGCTTTGTATGGAAAAGGGCATTAAATTAACCTGAACGACTTGAAATACAGGTCAAACTGTAACTGCATTGTACAAAAACTAAAACCAACATAGCCTCGCTACTCCCCGCCGAAAGTGGTGCACAACATTTTCGCAGAAAAAAACGTAGCAGTGGTTACACTCAACGAACAGCATAAAATCCTGAACAAGTGAGGCAGGAAAAAAATGAGTGATCTCGTGTTAGTGTTAAACACTACACAATTGTGGATATGTAGGAAGGCAGGCTTCCATTGCTCTCCAATCTGCACGTTGTGTGAAGGGCTGAGTGATAAGGTGAACCCTGCGAAAGGCAGCATTGACATGGACGAAAAAGATACCGAAGAAAGGGACTGATAACAGACCGAAGAGATGATTCACGATGCTGAAGGTATGTATAATATCGCAATGATTTTCGTAATCATTCAACCTCCTTTGAGATATTATCGCAAGTTGTTTTTCACTATTTTTTTTAAATTCCAGAGGAACGAGACCCAACGCCGATGATAAAATTCAAACCCTTACAGGTTCTACCACCTTCGAAGAACCTAATCAGGACCATCTACACTACTACGCCTCATATATATTATCATTGCTCATATAATAATGTAATATAATTTTTCATGTTTTTTTCGTTAAAATTTCAAATTTACTGTAACAATTTGTACAATTTCGGACCATTAAATAAATTGAATATTGTGTATTTTTGAAAAAAATGCCCTGTACTTTACATATAGTATCTGAATAAAGTATGTGCACAGAAATGAGAATAATACACTAACTGACAGCCAGTAATGATAAATTACTTTTGAAATAGAAAGAGTGGTTTTTTCTGAAGACAACAGAATTACATCAATTATAAACCAGTGCTTAAGCCTGAACGATGCAAAAAACGTAAGTAGTTAATACGTTGAATGGTTTCAAAGGTGCATTCATTGTTAAACATTCTGAATCAATTCGGAAGCTTGGAAACAAGCAAAGAAAAATGGAATTATCAAGAATGTATTATTCTGGACCAGATATGTTAACGATATTTTCTGTATTTGGAAGGGAATTGGAATTTTTTTTAACTGCACTAAACAAAAGATTCAGTTTATGGTAGAAAAAGAAAAGGATGGAGTTCTTCATTTTCTGGACTTCTGTGTCGGTAAAGAACAATAGAATTGACTGAAATTTATAGAAAACCAACATAGTCCGATGTGATAGTCTCAGCTTGCCTAAATCAATTATAAAATTAAGCATTCCATGTTCTATAGTTTAATAAACCTATTAATAAATATACCACTTAAAAAAGAGGATTTTGAAAAAGAATTGACAAAAATTAAGCAAATAGCCTTCAGCAATGGATATGACACAAAAATTGTGGACCAAATACTAAAAAAGCAATATAAATGTACAATGCTAACATAAATGATAAGGAACATATTTTCGCCGCAATAAATTATGTCAAAGGTAATAGTGTTTGCGTTAAAAATAGGCTGAATAGATTCAGAATAAAAGCAGTTAAAGTAAATATGTACAATTTGGGAGGTCTTCTAGTTAACATTAACCAAAATCCAGTAGTTGGAACAAAAGCAGTATTTACCAAATAAAATGCATGGAGTGTGATGCACTATATATAGAACAATCAGGTAGAGCTATTAAAAATAGAATTAAAGAACATGTTGCGAATATAAATTCAAATAAATGTACAAGTTTTGCTGACCATTGCATAAAAGATAATCATTACCTAGATGAAAACGACATCAAAGTCTTACATTGTGAAAGGAAAGGTAAACAAACTAAACCTTTTAGAGCTTTTAGAAATTAAAAAAGCATCAGAAAATACTTTTGGCAAATATGCAAATGGAAATTCTCATGTCCAGCATGCCTTTGATTTTATCAAAACTATGAAGTCGGCCCTCAAAATCCTGGCCAGAGAATTTTACACTACTTTACAACCCCTGTAAAAAAGGCAACGTAAACAAAATTCTGCATATTTAAGTTTAGTATAAGCTGTTACCTCTAGGACTATGACCGTTTGAGGTCAAAACGATCTTCAGAGTTTTCTGATAAATAGTGAGACATACCGCATACGTTCAATCAGCTTGTTTCCAAGCTACCTAATTGGTAAGTAATAAAATTTGTACGAATTGTCTTGCATTTTCATATCAGATGTGGATGCTATTTACAAAAATTGATAGTTCTTCCGAGTTATAAGCAAAAAACTGCTAAGATGTGAGATTTTGTTACCCTTTTTTTGGAATATTTTTCAGTATTGTCCCGAAATTTTGTTAAAATGGCTTTAGATTTAGCACCATAACACATGTAAAATGGATGAAATCAAAACTATCATAAAACTTTCCGGTAGGGGGCTCTTGAAAACAATTTGACTGGGATAAGATATATGGTTAATAGTTACGTTAAACTGAAATTACAGATTAGAATTATACAAAATGAAATTACGTAATATCAACAATGTAATACCTTATAAGAAAACACACTATATCCCATTAAACATTTATTAGAGCTAATAAATATTAAAAATAAAAATTTATTTCCGTGTTAGTTTAGATAAATGGTTTTTTATAAAATATTTTAAATCTGTCCATTTTCTGTGTTTTAAAATATCATTCTTCTGCATGACGTCCTCACACTTCTGTTTTCCAGGAAGGGTAGATACTACAAACTCCGTACCACGAGGACGTTTTCTCTATTTCTCTGCTTGGCGTTATTATATAAATTCCACTGCTATGATCACAGTTCACTGCTAAACTGGTAAACTGTATAATACCCCCGACCATCTCCACACTCCCGACTCCCGCCATCCCGCTGCCCACTGTAAGATTCGTTTGCTGGTCGCGCTCTTATGGTTACGGTTCCAACCAGTAGGAAGCGATTACGTCATTGACGTAGCAACTTGCTATCGCGCGAAATATGTTTTTCAATGATGAAAACCCGTTTTAAAAAACTAATTATTTKATTGTTTAGTAAAAAATTTAAATTTAACAGTGATAAGTATCTGACTCTATGTATTTGATATTTTCTTCTATGTTTGTTGTTTGCAACTTTAGCTTTTATATGACTGGAAATGCTGACTACTATTGTTTGGCAACATTCTAAGACTTAAGCAACAGTAATTTCAAAAATAGCAGCTAAAGCGAAAATTTATTTAAATTCCAGTAATTTTATTACACAAACTTTTAAATAGTATATGATGGCATTAGGTTTTATTTAATAAAAAGTCAGCAAATTGCAGATGTTATTACGCTCAACTTACTATAGTTTTAGGGTCAAGAGCCTTTGTTTCATTTTTAAATACGACACCTAATGATGTAGCAATTAAGGATCTAAAATTAGAAACTGAAAACATAGATGTTTATTTTATTTATAACATAATAAATGAGAATGAAAATAGAGTAAATCAACTGATGAATCAGCTGATTCAAATTATACCTTTATTTGTTTCTAAAGATCTTAAGGCACTTTGCAAGGAGTTTTCCGATATTTTTGCGTTAAAGACATATTACACACAATAACTTCTATCAGCAAACATTACATTTAAGTAATAATCAACCTATATATACCTACTAAAGATTACAGAACCCTTCAATCGCAAAGAGCATAAATAAAGAGTGAAGTAAAAGACATGTTAGAGAAAGATATAATCGAACCTTCAGTTAGTTCTTATAATTCTCCAATTCTTCTTGTACCGAAAAAAATCAACAAATGACAAGAAAAAAATGCCGTCTTGTAGTAGATTTTAGAAACTTTAATAAAAGTCTGGTAGCCGATCGTTATGCTCTACCTAGGATAGAAGATATATTAGATCAGTTAGGCAGAGCAAAATTGTTCTCAGTTATCGATTTAATATCTGGATTATAACTAGAATCTTCGAGCGACATCACTGGTCTCACAGTTGATTCTGGAACTTTGAGATGTAAGGGACTTCCTTTTTCTTTCAATCAGTGCCAATAGTATTCATCGAATGATGAATTTAGCAATTTCAGCTTTATCTCCTGAAATTCATGTACCTATATGGATGACCTAATCGTAATCGGATGTTCAAAAAGTCACCATTTGAAAAACCCTAGAAAAGTGTTCAAAACTTGTAGAAAATACTGCTTTAAGTTAAATCCAGAAAAGTGTCAATTTTTCCGAAAAGAAGTAGCTTACCTAAAACATAGTATAACAGATAAATGTATCCTACCTTATGAATTAAAAATTGAAATAATTAAAAAYTGTACAAAACCAAATAATGCGGATGCAGTAAAAAAGTTTGTAGCGTGTTGCAATTATTATCGTACATTCATTCCCAATTTTGCAAGTCATACCGTAGCCTTAAATCGCCTAACGAGAAAAAATTTTAGAATTTGTTGGGCAGAAGAGCTTTTGAGAAACTGAAAAATGAAATGCATTAGCGGCCCCACCAATTTTACAATATCCACAGTTTGACCGCGAATTTATAATTTTAATTATTTAATTTAATTTAATTAATTTTAAGCAAAGAACATTACGTTTCCGATTTACCATAGCTTTTG
This sequence comes from Rhyzopertha dominica, assembly GCA_025024175.1. Taxonomy (NCBI): domain Eukaryota; kingdom Metazoa; phylum Arthropoda; class Insecta; order Coleoptera; family Bostrichidae; genus Rhyzopertha; species Rhyzopertha dominica. The sequence goes on from QCXZ01000137.1 coordinate 16,273,567, forward strand.
CTTCTCGTGCTTTCACTAAAGACGAAATTAATAAATTAACAGTAGAAAAAGAATTAGCAGCCATTAATTGGGCAATACTTAGTTTTCGTCCATATATTAAAGGCAAAAGATTTACAGTACGTTCAGATCACCGTCCTTTATTTACCTTTCTTCAATGAAAAATTCTAGCTCGAATAAGGAGGATACTATTAATTAAATCATGTATAAGAAACGTCCACGAACATGAAAACACTTGATGTGATCATGGTATATTTATACCTGCAATTGTGAACGCGGGACTACATCATTCACTAAATGACCATCTAATGCCTCTGAATGTAAAATATGACTTAATTCTTCAAAAGAAAATATTCTTAATGTGAACATCCACTTTATTTTTAAATTGTAAAGCGCTTTCGGCTACATGCTAGCCATCGTCAGTACAAACGTTTGTACTGACGATGGCTAGCATGTAGCCGAAAGCGCTTTACAATTTAAAAATAAAGTGGATGTTCACATTAAGAATATTTTCTTTTGAAGAATTAATTAATAACGCCACTTAGAGAATATGGATCAGTTTTCAATTTTTAAAATATGACTTGATATGGTATATTTTAAGAAAATTTTAAAGAACGATGTTCCCCATCAAAATACTGAATACATTATTGAAAGCTCCTTGGTAGAGTCACTAAAAGAAACGACACTTATGTGAAACCAAGTTGGTCACCAAAAATTCTTAATAATGTACTTTACACCACGACTGTGTAAACAAATAGATTAGAAGAAAATGACCGATCGATTAGTCGTAATAGTGGATTGCAAATATTACTGGATGCACAGCATTCTGATTTAAGGAAGAGTATCAATATTTTAATTTAAATTTAAGCATTTAAAATAGGGCTCTATAGACTAGACTGAATTTTTATTAAGAGATCTTGTTAAGCCAAGTGATAGCTATTTTTTAAGGGCAATAACATACATAAATTACTAGATATACTTATAAAATGTGTCTTCTGTAACCATAAGCACTTAAGTTTTCTGACTGAATGGCATCACGTTTAATTACAACTGGAGCCTACATCAGGTTGACATGTTAATAAAGAATGGTTTTGAGAACACTGCCAAACATTTGTGTAATTTTTAATTTGTGTATAATGCTTGATACGCTAAAGTCTTTTGATAAACGTATTTTGCGTAGGTACTCTATAAGCACATCAAATATCTCAGAAAGTAAAACAGATAGTTATACAAAATCCGGTTCTAACATTATTATTAAAGAAAATTTAATTGTCTTTAATTGCACATATAGTCTTTTTTGCTCTTAGACATAGGTAAATGCATCATAGGACTAAAACACATTAGCGCTTTTTGATTGTCATAGAAAAACTTCCGAGGGATGTAGAACAATTCAGAAATTTATAATTATGTATTCTTAGTTGGGAGATTTTCTCTCGTTAATTCTGTCCTTGCCTTCCTTTCGTTCCATTTATATTTTGCCAATGTTAATGTTATTATTATTTCAGCTACAGACTATCTTTGTGCCGGAAGCAAGTGTGAACTTCATTACCTAGGAGAACAATCCCCTTTGGATTTTATTATAGAACTTTAATATACAAACTTTAGTCACATCTGTAATTTAAAATAAATTGCCAAGACGTTGTTTATTTTTTTAACAGATTTTTAATTGGTGCGCTTACAAAAATTGGCTACAAGTCTTTTAAACAAAAGGTTTGCGCAACTAAATTAAAAAATAATTTTAATAATTTAAAACCACATATTTCCAACTTTTAAAAATAAATAGAAATTTTCCAGAATTACTATGGTTTTTGGAAATATCTAATACCGTGATCAGTTTAAAACACCTTATATATTGTACAAGTTTTGACTAAATAATAATAATAATTAATACTAATCGTATAATACGCTGTTTTCAAAATGCGATATAATAAACATCTAAAGCAAAATAAGAATAGCGCGCTCCGTTTTGCTTAACTTTCCCGCAGAAACTTCAGTAGTACGACACCGCTCTAAATATCTGTTTTATTATTCAGCTTCCCGCGTGACCTCAGCAGCTGTTCGGTTGTTGCTAGGCGATGTTAGTTGTCGTCTACAATTTGTGTAACGTAGATGGCGCAACGTTACAGAGATGTCACTTATCGGTTTTAAGACAATAATTAAAAGTACCTAATAGTGACATCTTTGTACACAATCTTTATCTTTGAAAAAAACCCGTTTGTAAAAGAAATCTGTTTTACCGACCAAAGGGAATGGCGCCACAATCAAAATGCGACGGGTACGAAATTGCTAGCCGTTGCTTTAGCAACTAAATATAGGATTTTGCTKTGGCATCCAAGTGTATGATGTCACAAATCGAACAGAGGCCACAGTACAGGACTATGTATACACATGATGCCACAGGAAATGTAAAACAAACACACAGCCACACACACACACACACACACACACACACACACAGACAAGAAATTTGTTTTTGCTCAAATTTTGGTTTTTCGCGTTTTCGACCATTTTAAAGCGAATGAGCAAATAAAAATTTTTGAAAATTTTTTTCGCGATACAATACTTTCCATCCGTTGGATGTGGAAGCAATTAAAAAAACTTTCATACAGTTGTTTAGATTTTTTGAAAATGTGATCTGTTAAATCTAAGATAACTAATGTACAGCATTAAAAAACAATAAAGGTAAAAAAAGGTTTGCAATAAACTCTTATTACTCTGGGTTTTTATTTTACGTTAAAGCTTACATGAGCTCGTAAATGAGTAAATGATAATTGTAACAATCGTTTGTTAAAAACACTTATAACAACCACATTTGTTCTTGTTGCCATGGTTTCAACGCCTACTTGCTGCACCAAACTGACATATTGTGTTGCACAATGTTGAATTTGCAATTAAAAATGCTATCCAATACATGGTATGATTTATTTGTTTTCTATAATAAAAAATAAAGTTGATGATTTCTTAAAAACGAAACGTCATACAAAAAATTATAAATGTCATCATGTAGAGCAGAAAAAGTGTCAAATAGAAAGTGCATTTTGTTGTTCTATACTTTAAATAACAAAAAAATAAAATCAAAATTGCTAAATTTCTGTTTTTTTTCGAATATTCTTCGGAAATAAGTGGAATTTTATAAGTTTCTTAACATTGTCATCTTAAAACCCTAATTGCGCAACTTTTCTGTTATTTAACCGTCTTTGTAATCCTTACATTGGACACACTCTATATATATTACTGGTTTTCGTAGCTAAGCAACCGCATTTCTATTTTTACAGATGTCTGATCTTGGTGTCGTTGAAGCCGAGAACGCTTTAGGGATATCCCTGAATATTGCATTGAAAGATATTTTAAAAATCAAGGGATTTACAAACTCACAAATGTATCTGACGAACATTTTCAAGAGATTTATGACCGAAACTGTATCAGATGTAGAAAAAGATTACATTTTTACGGCCCTATAAATTTTGATTTGTGTCTTCATTCGCATTCGTCTGATCCAGAGGAACATTGAATTAACCCAAGATGGGTTTGAAGCTATCTCCGTTGCTTATAGTAAAAAAAAAGTTGGAAACAGGCTAATCAGCTCAATGTGCAATTTGAAATTTATATTTCATTAAAAATAAAATATATTCAGTATATTTTGTTTCTTCTACTTTTTTATATTTTCTTTACTGTTCTTTTTATATTTTTTTTGTAATAAATTTAATAAATGTTGTTAAAAACTACTATATATAGGGGATTTAATCGCGGATTTATGAGGAATTACGCGACTGTAGGAGGATTTATTTTGAAATAATAGGATGTATAAGGATGTAGTAGGATTTACAAAGGATTTCTAACAGTTTGAAGAAGATTTCCGGGATTTAGTTCAAAAACGGGATTTAGGTGTACACTATTTGACCAACGTGTTCGCCCCTCGCAACTCGTTAAATGTTTTTGGCGACTCTATTTTTGAAATGGGTCTTATATTGGATTTTTTCCATAAATTAGGAGAAGTGCTGCATTGAATTATTTGATTAAAAACATTTCTAATGTATTCATCTCAAAATGGTACAACTAACGAAAGTATTTTTATGCTTATTCCATCAATGCATATTGTTTAACTAACTTTGATTTTGTCCAACCCTATTAATAAAAAAATTATTCGTTCAGCTTTAATTCCGCAGATAAACCATATGTTTCTGATTTTTTGTGCATATAACCCAATTTTCCAATTTTTTCCTTAATATCTTTTGTTTCGCGATTGATTGCTCTTTTAACATAATTTTCTGTAAGTATCTTCGATAGGCTTTATTTCTGTTTGTCTAATTGTGAATGTATTGTACGGACAAAATTTCTTTCAATTGTATACAGTAATTCTTTTCTGTATTTCCTCTTAATTTGCGACGTTTATGATTCCGCGCAAAATTGCGTTCTTATTTCTGACTGCCAATAGGAATCAATAAATCGACATGATGTTTCAAAACGTACAGGTAAGCCGATTGACTGATATACGTCTTTTCGAGGAAGAAAGCGGAAAAAGCAGGATGCTGGACGTATTGGAGTGAGCGGTAATTCGGTATTTTATTCATTTGGCGGCGATCGGCACCGACGCAGTTGATCGCTCGCGACGTTCCCTTTCGAACAGGTTAGATAGCACTCAGTACTCGTTTGTACCGCGGGCGGTATACGCGGCTTTCAGACGTGCGAACGCGCTGCGAGTATAAAGGCCAACTTGTTGAACTAAAAGTTTGTGGAACTGATTTGAATTGTTTCTAGTGGTGCGTGGCGAATTGGAAAAGGTATTTCTATTGGATGTGAATAGAATAGAAAAGTTAGTTGTATACATTTTCGAATGAAAAAAAGTTTTCGGAATTTCGGGAATGTACTTCTGTATTTAAGTACAATAAATCACAAATTTGTAACATCCTCGTTGCTTATGCAACTTATTGCAGATATTAGGTGTATTTTTGCAAAATTACTTTTATACACAAATAAATATATAATTATATTTCCCTTAACAGTCGCAACATGTAAAACTAATATATATAATTATTATTTCCACTTATTTTTTAAATGCATTTTTCGACACATTAAAATTTAAGAATTTAAAATTTTGTGGCATTTTTTTTTAAATATTGAAATACGGTCCTGTATTTATCAGGATATCAACAAGAATGTAAGACTACAAAAGAAAACACTGGATACTGAAACTTTAAGGTTTAGATAAACTAACTATGTAAGAGACCAAATATATAGGTAGTTAAAAATCTACTAAATTAGTGTAAATAAAGCTTAGAAACTCATACTACTGTACAGTATAGGTACTATAATCTTATAACATTTACACATATTAGATGTATCGGGGCATGATTTTTCTTTATGAAAATTTTTTTGGTTTAATCAAAAACGTTCGTTTTAACTAACTAATTTTTCGGTGTAACTTGATTAGTAATTATATTTTCGAAAAGCAGTATAATTGCAATTTTTCCTGTTAAAATCTGTAGATGTTTACTGTGTAATTCCAAAAATATGTAATATATTGATATTATTATCAAAATTTTAAAATTATCCAGTAAAAACTAATTTAAGACATAACATTATGTATCTTCAAAATAATAAAAAAAAATTGCCTCTTCATAATTCGGGGACTACGCAAAATAAGAATATTTCGTTGGTGTGAAAATTAATTCATCGTGTGCTCGATGTGTAAACTGAAAAAATACAAGTTACAGGAGTTCTCTCTGTTGACTCTATGCTCTAAAAGTTGCCGAAATCCGATTCTAGTCATGATACTGTTTTCTAAGTCTTCAAGTGCGTTATTATTTAACTTATAGACTGCGTTCATTAAATATCTCAATAAAAAGAAATCTAATGGTGTCGAATCTGGAGCTCTGTTTACAATGTGTGTGCTAATTCATTTTTCATGAAATCTTCCACTCAAGTACTCTCCAACGCGCCTAGAGTTATCAGCAACAGCTACATCTTTTTAGAATCACATATTATTATCTATAAAGGCTTCTAAGTTTCTTTGAGGAAACAGCAGATAGAGGTTATTTGCTGTCAAATTTTGTTTTTTTTTGTAAACAGAAAACATTAACACTGAACCTTTTTGATCAGCCTACTAAATATTTTTAAATTTGTTTTCGTTCTTGATGTCTGCAAATATAATTGACTAGACAGAACTGAGTTTTGATCAGATTGAAAGAATGGCCCTTTTTTTCTAAATTCGATAAATTTATATTTGGGTACTTTGAGTAATATATAACGTAAAATCGTGACGCGATAGCAGTTATTGTTACTATATTGTTACAGCTGCAAAACTTAAGATATAAAATATTATGACTTAAATCAGTCTTCCGGGATGATTTCTAGGTTTTGTACGGTCCATTAAAAACATAAAAGTGGTCTCACATCTTAAAAACAAAAAATTGTAATTATACTGGTCGAATTACAAGTAAAATATACTATCGAACTAAAAAAAATAATACCGAAAATATGAACAATAATCAAGATGCAGAGGTTTACTGAAATTGCTAAAAAATGTGAAATCGAAGATACCGCGAAAACAGATCCTTTTGCATTACTAATAAATCTGTCTCAAACAATTGACTTATGATTACAGAAAAGGGTTTTGATGTGTGTTCACTCTTTATACCTAAAAATTCCCAAATCCCATCGAAAAAAACCACTCTGTATAGTGTAGCATTTTCATTTGTCCGTAATTCTGTAGTAGACAGCTTATACTGCAAAGATCGTAGGTGCAATAAATGAAATAGGTCGTACTACTTTAGCATTATTGATTAGTATTTACGATAGAGAATAGTACTTACTAAACTAAATTCCAAATGGGATAAATGTAACAAAGATTAACTGTACACATCCATATAATGCTCTTTTAACATTATTTACTGGTATTTTATTATTATAGAACTAGTATGGTGTCAACCCGCTTTGCGGGTTATAAATTGTAAGATGGGGTAAATGCTACATTCCTTTTTGAAAATATAATAAAATAATTGGGTATCGTGGTTTGGAATATAATACTCCACCGCCCTTTTCCCCTCCAACCGCCGATTCCCCCGGTTCTTAATTGGGTAAATGTATGCTCGGCCAACTTAATTTTTATATAAAACCTCCAATCCCGCTTGAAATTGTGCTAAAATGCATGAAAGTTATGTTTTGGAATATAATACTCCACCGCCGTTCCCCATCCACCGCCTATTCCCCTCCACCGCCTTTCCCCCTCCACCGCCGATTCCCCCGCTTGTTGATATAGAACATACATAGTTAACCTACTTTTCGCTTATGTGAAATTTCTATCCCCGTCTTGAAATATAAATAAAATACATTAATGTCGTGTTTGGAAATATAATACTCCGCCGCCCTTGTCCACCCACCGCAAAAATATTTATTTTACCCGGGGGGGGCTCCGCCCCCCCCGGACCCCCCCCCGTCTCTATTTATTTTCTAGCCTAAATAAATTTTATAACAATTAACTTTTATATAAAATCTCTAATCCCGCTTTGAAATTGTATAAAAAGTCATAAAAGTTATGTTTGGAATATAATACTCCACCGCCGTTCCCCCTCCACCACCGATTCCCCGGTTGTTGATATATAACATACGTAGTTCACTTACTTGACTTTTATGTGAAATTTCTAGCCCCCGCCTTGAAATATATAAGATACGTTAATGTCGTGTTTAGAAATATGGTACTCCGCCGTCCTTGTTCATCCTCCGCAAAAGTTTCTTAACCCCCCCCGTGCATTTATATTTTACATGCGTAAATAAATTTTATGATAATTGTTTACTGTCATATACTAACATATATTCTGTTTTCAAATAGTAATTCAATTAGTTAATTTAGTGTTTCATAATATAACACGCTATCATCGTTCCCCCTCCATCGCCGATTCCCCCGGTAGTTAATAAGCATAAATGTATAAGATGTTGTAGTTTCCCATCCACATTTTTTTATAGAAAACATATAATATACTCGGTCAACATAAAAAAGGTTCTAAACCCCCCCGTGTATTATTTGTTTTATATATCTATGTAAATTGTATGTTACTTATTTCTTATATAATCCCCGATACCTACGGTTGTTAATAATAGAGAACAATCGTATTTATGTAAACCTTCGTTTGTATATGAAATGTGTGGTCCCATTCTGAAATGTAATTAACTAAACAGAAATAATAATAAAATAAGTAAAATACATTTTAATTAGGTAACAAAATGGCGATAGGTTTTTCTTCAATTGGCTTGATAACAATATTACTTGTTATCGTAACAGAGGACGCCGGTGATCAATTTAAATTTGAAAAAAAAAAAACTTTTTGGACAACGTTGATCACACACGTGTAGGCTGAAGAGGGAAGAATTTCCACGTTTTAAAGAAAAGTGGAAATCCTACCGTGTCCTCCCTGCTCGTTGTCCCATACAAAAAAATACTTACAAAAAAGTATAAAAATGTGTGAATAAATAATTTAAGGACGGTTAGCAGTCTACGATACATATGCATCCCTGTTTTTTTTTAATTTTTTTTGTTTTTTTTGTTTTTTTGTTTTTTTTTTGTTTTTTTGTTTTTTTTGTTTTTTATATTTTTTTGGGTTTTTTCGTTTTTTTTTATTAACATAATAGAATCTTGTTGAGAATGTGTTTGTATTGTAGAAGTATAAAGTATGTATATTATAATTATATACATTAATTATAGTATGTGATGTATGATCAGTTTAAAAATAGATAGCATTCTATAATGCATACACATTCGTGGTACAATTTTTTTACTTAATATCTAAGACATGAAACAAATGGATAATACATTATATATGTTACAAAATGTTTATATGGCATGCAGGTAATATAATACTAAAACTTAATTATACTTAAATATACTTAAACTAAAAAGATTCAACGGAATCTTGCCAGAGAATGCATTTGTATCGTGGAAATACAACTTATAAATATAAAATGACATGCATTATATATACAATACTACACTACATAAGGATATGTGATGGCTCGAGATGGACTGAATGAAATGGACTTCGGTTGTAGCTACGATGGTGGATGAAAGCCGGGTGGGGAGTGTTTATTGAAAAAAATAATCGACGGGATGTGTGGTGTAAAATGTACAGGGACGTATGGCAGAAAAATAAACCAGGTTGGATGGACAGACATGCTGACGTTCACGCCAACACATTCAAAAAATTAATATTAAATTGATAGTGAATAAAAAAATGCAACCCTTTCTGGCTTTCCTTGTTCGCTTGCCTACTATCGAAGCTCGCTGACTTATAATAATAGGGGCTCACATATCAAACCGCAAGGGCTGCAGCAAATTACACAAATTTAAAATTATTTGAAAGTTTTMTATAAGTCGAACTGATTGGTCTTCAATGATCACTTACCCACTGTCGAAGCCCGTTCACTTATAACAATGGGGGTTCACACATCAGACCGTTCAGAACAACTGTATAATTAAACAAAAAATAAAAAGTAAAATTTATAATATGCTGTTCTATTTAGCCATCAATGTTCACTCACCCACTATCGAAGCTCGCTGACTTATAATAATGAGGGCTCACGTATCGGACCGCATAGAACAGCTGCATATTTAACATTACATGTGAAAATAAATGAATAAAAACGAACCGAAAACGAAATAGGTACTGGATACGCGGATCTGTAATTGAATTTATATGAAAAATTAAATGAAACATTAAAATTGAAATAATTTGGCCTTTTAAAAATTAAATTAAAAGAAGTAAAAGTATTGAAAATTTAAAAATGCTAATAAAATTGAAAAATAAATTAATAAACTTGAAAATAAAAAAAGGTTTATTTAATTCCGAGAGATCTGCTGAAGAACTAAAAACTATATGTAAAATATCACAGCCTAATATAAAAAAAATATATAATATAACAACAACAAATAACAATAAATGAAGAGGAAAAACTTAACGAAAGTTTGTACCAATATGAGTACAAATAACAAAAAAAAAATAACAATATTTGTACCAAAAGGAGTACAAATAACAACGATATTGTAAAAATATATCTTTATAATATATGTATAAATATGTACAAATATTTAAGATGGTGGTTATCGTTCAAACGGGCAGAGAAAAATTACAGAGCGCCGCGCGTGACAATATTTTTTGTGTATATTTTGTCAGCAGCTCTACCTTGACATGCCATTTCTACTATTTGAACTTTTAAATTTTTGCGGCTGGTTACTCTTGAAAAGCTGACATATAACTGCCCGTGGGCGAAAGGCGGTGTTTTAAGATAAACGCCCACTTTTTTGAAAGTTTGGCCTTGACTTTTGTGCGCGGTCATCGAGAAAGCGAGTTTGACCGGAAATTGTGTGCGTGTCATTGGGAACGGTACATCCTCCTCTGTAGTTAATTTAAATTTAGGCAAAATGACTTTCTGGCCCTTAAATTTACCGCTAATACTTTCTAAAATTAAAATGTTATCTTTCATTTGTCTTACGACCAAACGTGTACCGTTGCACAAATTTAATTTAGTATTGACGTTACGTAACAGCATCACAATTGCCCCGACTTTCAACCGCAGCTCGTGAGGAGGCAAACTCTGCGGAACTAAACTGTTTATAAATTCTGAAGTCAGTTCTGATGCGTCTTGGTCGTCACGACACTCTAACCTCGTTGCGCTGAAATAAACTCTCTCTTCCCCGGGAATTTTCTCTGTTAAAATTTTGTTATTAATTTCGATTGCGTCTTCATTGCGCATGCATAAAATGGCGACGTCGTAATAAATGGAGATGTTATCGATGGTGGTCAAATTTTGATCAAAAATGTCGTCAATGATGTTATCCGTTAATAAATCAGCGGGGATCGCCACGTAATCCTCCGGACCACCATCCAAAGCAAAGTTTGCTTTTCCGTCGCCAACAGATAATAACCAATTAGCAAAATCTATTTCCTCGGGGAGAACACGCATGTTCTGAGTTAAATGTAAAATTGAAACGTGGCTCCACAAATTAAAATTTTTGGCGCATTGTTCGGCGGCGTCAACGGGACTACCGTGTTTGACGACTGGCAAGCACTGACGGAAGTCCCCACCAAAAACTACTATTTTGCCGCCGAACGGCTTATCGTTGGTCATAAGCTCGGTTAATTTGTCGTGGACGACTTTCAAGACGTACTTCGAACTCATAGAAACTTCGTCCCATATAATTATTGAACTGTTTATAATTTTGCGGGCCTTCTCTGAACGATTATCCAAACTGGATACCGAAGTTTCATGTAGTTGGAGCGGCACCATGAACGCTGAATGTACAGTGGCGCCATCCGGTAACAAACTCGCTGCAATTCCCGATGCGGCCATGCACAAATATGACATGTCTCGGCTTTTTGCGTACGCGCATATCAGCTCGAAAAGATATGATTTCCCCGTACCACCAGGACCGTCGACCATGAAGAGCGTGCGATCGTTCCGCTTTTCGAGACTATTAACGATCGCGTCAAATGCAGCTTTTTGCTCTGTGTTACAATTGTTTAATTTGTCGGAATAATTTGGATCTAGCGGAGATGCGATCTGCTCTTCATCGTCGATCGTAACATGCTCCGTAGGTACGGGTAGACCTATGGCTTGATTGTTTGTGCCCAGACTTCGTAAAATTTTGTCTATGCGGCTTAATGCCGCTTCGTGAGCCCTGTCTGAAGTATGATGTTTGCGTAAGAAATCTTCAGACAGAAGGTCTTTAAATTTCTCCCACAAATCTAGAGGGTTGCTGGGTTGTGCGAAAACGCAAAGTAATGCAAAAAAGTTTCGTAGCTGATACGGTACCGCGCTTAAGCTCGCTTCGCGCAATGCAGTTTCCCACTGCACGTCTGAATCTAACAACCCCATCGCTTCAGCAGCCTCTTTGAAGGTGGCGTACACTTTGCCGTCGACCGTACGGACGTCTTGGAAACTGGTTTTACCACGAACATGAAGTAAACAAAGACGGAGGTAAAACTTTTCAACATCGCGAGGTGAAACTGCGTACATTCTAACTACAATATTGAATTTATTTTGACGCGCGTGCCAAGCTAATTTTTTTCTATCCCACGTGTAATGCTCTGGAATTTCATAATAAGCGTACTGTTGAGCTTCTTGTAATGTTTTATTTAAATCAAACCAACCGGTTAACATCGTGGGTTTGTCCGCGGCTGTTTGTACGGCTTGTTCTTCCTCTCCCTCCTGGAAGTATACAATTTGTTCGTTGGGCAAATGTACGGGCAATCTGGTGACTGAATGGGACTGTTTAAAAATTTTGTATTCACAAATGATATAATGTCCTTCATTCGCCGTCATGTAACGACAATCGAGATAACTATTGCATTCATTGAAACTTACTTCTACACGAGCAGCATCGAAACCTTTATAAACATACAAATAAATATATTTGACCGATTTTATAGATGAACATATTTCGACGTTAATATGACATCTGTATCGTAGAAGTAAATTCCTATTGTAAGGAACGATCCAAGAATTATCTACAATGACATCTTTACCGTCGCGTTTAACTATAATGTGAATATTATTATTAGGTCTTTTATAAACCGGATAGCCTCTAACGTTCAAAAGAGTTTCCTCGCTGAAGGCTTTAGGAAACGCTCTTTCGCACTTTTTTGGATCSTCCTTTCTGCATTGTAAATTCGATTGTTCGCTACATGGGCCATGAGTCATGTGTCTTAATACCAAAGAAGTTAATAGATCATTTTCATCGTTATTGGGAATGTAGGCTTGGACAACCCGATCGACTGCCGTAGTATCGGTGAATTTAAAAGGATCGTCTAAAACTATTAACATGTGGCAATGCGGCAGTCCTCTTTTTTGAAACTCAATGACTCTAATCCAAGCCTTGACAGTACCGAAAATATGCTTGTTTGTGATTTGATTCATTAAATCTTCCAACTTCAACTGAAATACTCTATTAACAATGTCAGGTCTGTCAATGTATGTTTCTCCTTTTCTCAAATGTTCTTTAATTTCATCCCAACCGGGATTGGCCGTGAAAGTGAGAAAAATGTCTGGCCTTCCATATTTTTGGACTATGCTCATGGCGTCAAAGTATCGCTCCGTATACATGCGCGGCGAACATCTATGTGTACTGGGAAGAATGACTGCTTTACCAGGAGGTAGATTTAGATCGTCCACGCCACCTTTCACGTAATCGCATAAACCTTTGTATAGATCCGCTCGCAATTTGCTTTGGTTACATTGTATCCAGTTTAAGTTATTCGCTTCGATTTTTAAAGCGGCGTCGACGATGAATTGTTGAGTAAGGCGGCCAACCTTAAAAATTCTATTTCGTTCGATCGGTTCGTTTTTCGGTTGGCGATAGTGCAGCAAATATTTGTAGTATTTGTGCATCGTCAGTGTTTGTCCGGTGGGGAGTTTGGTAAAGGGTTGCCAACCTGGTTCTCCCGAAGGAAAGATAACGGGGTACATAAAGGCGTCAATGTTGGGCGATAAAATATTAAGTCTTCTGTAGTGAATTTTGCCATCATTGGACTTAGGGTAAAAAACCATGTCACGATGAAAAGGCGGCCTCCCATCGACGCTCTGGAAAACCATCGCAACTTCCGTTGCTCCGGTGGCGTTGTTGGGCAGGTTATATCGTCTGGGGTCGTCACGACGATCGCGAATGATCGCTACCTTTGCGCTTGGTGTTTTGGTAGGATTTTGAGCAAGTTGTTGTTCATAAACTTCGCGTAACATTAAAAGTGATTGCGCAAACGGATTGTACTGTTTAAAACACTGATCTAAATCATTTAATAATGTATTATCTAAATCGGCAGTGAAATTGTCAGTTCGTACTTTTGTCGATTCCGCCGTGTCGAGAACGTAAAGTTGTGCGTATTTCGGCCGGCCGATGTTCGGGATTAGCGATTCGCAAATTTGATGGATGAACATCCCCTGCGTTTTGAAAGTGAATGCACCACGACCGGCAGTCTCACGCACAAGTTTCGTCTCGCCTAACGACGCAAACGCAAACGAACTGTTGTAGCTACGGATATTTTGAACGAAATTTTTAGATTTTGGATGTAAGTTATTTAAAAGGTCCCTGATCAATTCCGGCATTGGTGTTAAATAATCAAAGATAATTTTACCTTTTTCGCAACATTTTACGTACGCGCCTCTAAAAGCCTCATCTTTAAAATACAACGATTCGCAAAAATTACAGACCAAATTCATTTTTCCGCAACTGTGAGGCTTTACTTTTACAATATCGATAACTTGCCAAGCCCAAGGTAAACGATCGTTAATGATTAGATTTTGAACTAAGGGAGTTGAAATATTTGTCGCACCAACATTTGACCTAGTAAGGGGGGCTTTTCTAGGGCGTCCACCTTTATTACGTGAAGGCACGGGAGATGGCATTTGAATAGAAGCCATAGGGGAAGATGTAGTCGATAAAATTTGAGAAGTGCAGTCTACTATAGGTGTTCCTTCACGAGAAGTCCGTTTATTTTCTGTGATAGCTGGAACTGAAATAGGCAGAGGAGACGCGGGTCTGACGAAATCGGTTGTAAGAGATGAAATTGAAATAATGGATGGCGTGGGAGAAGATGTATCGGAAGTAACGTCAACATTTTGAAATCGTGGAGGCATTCTTTTGCGAGGGCGACCGCCTCTTTTCTTGTTAGTGTTAGAAGTGGACAAAGGTGGTACAACAGGTTGCGGGAAAACTGTCGGAGACGATGTTACGCCTGCTTGCATAGATTCGGTAGATACAAAACGACCCGTTTTATTACGTTGTTTGGGTACAGTTTGAGAAGACGACGAAAGTGTTTTAGATTGGCTTTTAGGCGTAAAGTTACGTAACAGGAGACGACTTGTTTGGTCACGCTTGGATGTAGATGAAGCTAGAGGAGAAGACGATGCTGACGGATTTAAATTCGTCGGGGATGATGTTACAGAGGAAATGCTGGAACTAATGTCAGAATTGGATGTGGTGGAAGGAAGTGGTCTTTTAGAAGGCCGTCCTCTACGTTTTGGTGATTGTTCAGGAATTGGTGGTACAATATGAGATACATCAGGGATATTTGGAACATTTGTAATTGCAACTTCCATATCAACATCAACATTTGAAGTAGTCGATGATGGTGAACGATTGATTGGAGTTGTCTTGGTGCAACGACGTTTTCGGGGGCGTCCCCGTTTCCCAGGTGGTTTAGACGTTTCAGAAGTAAAGCTGATCGCTGAATCGGTGGTAGGCGTGGCGGGCGTTGTAGGGGAAGGTGGTGCTCGTTTGGATGCAGCCGGTTGGTCGATGGAAAGTTGAGATATTTGACCAACAAATGCTTCACTGAGCGATAATCTTTTCGATCTGCGAGTTGTCACACGTGTCGATGAAGGTGCCACATTAATATTCGACGGGAAAGGTGTTACAATACCAGATTGTAAAATGTTACAAAAGTGCTGACGTTGTTGTGTGACGTCGTAGGTAATATCTGAAGGGTTGCCGCCTTCGGCCAGAACGATGGCATTTGCTACAGAATACAATCCGCACGAATTAAGATCGTGTTGCTGCTGAACAGCATGGAATTGTGTTTCGGCGGAAGGGTAGAGTTTAGATATATAATCCTTCATGGAACCGTAAGAAATGGAATTAGCGTTCAATGAATCGAAAACATGTACGGTGCCATTTTCAAATAAAACTGCAAGCCAATGGCCTATTTGGTCGGCATAGCGTTCGTGATCAATTTGTGACCAATTAACGCATGAGGCAGAAGGCTGATTTGAGGTTAGGCTGTCGCCGAAAAGAATTTGAATGTCGCGCCTTCTGTTTATTCGACACTCGAGGTTATCAAGAAGTTCGTGATTGTAATATAATTGAACTTCTTGCATGTCGTATTGTGTATAGTGCCGATTAAAGATTTCAATAAATGTACCCATCAATCCGGTATCAATGTAGCTGCCCGGTTGCAAGATGTGTTGTATTGAAGCCATCCTTCCGTGAAGATATCTGTATGTAAAAAATATTTATTTGTATAAACATATATATATGAAAATAAAGTACATAATAAATTTTTTGTATTGAAATTGTTGGAAAACGTGAACTATATTACGTTATCGAATACTCTTTGTTATCCTTGGTAGCACTGTTGTTTGAAAAAAAATTCTAAGATTTAAAATGAGGAAATTTTAAGTTTAGTTCAGTAGTGGAAATATGGCAACGTTGTGTGAATGTGCTGTGTTGCGTTATGGAGTACCCTTTGCTATCCTTGGTAGCACTATTATTTGGAAAAAAAKTCCAAAGTTTACAATGAGAAACCTTCAAGTTTAKAAAATCTCAMCTTTGGTTCGATAATGGAAATTTGACAACACCGTGTAAATGTGCTATATTACGTAATCGAGTACCTTTTGCTATCCTAGCCAGCACTGTTATTTGGAAAAAAAATAAGATTTAAAATGAGAAACTTTCAAGTTTGGTTCAGTATTGGAAATTTGGCAACGCTGTGGGAATGTGCTATATTATGTAATCGAGTATCATTTGCTATCCTTGCTAGCACTGTTATTTGAAAAAAAAATTCTAAAATTTAAAATGAGAAAATCTCAAGTTTGGTTCAGCAATGGAAATCTGACAACACTGTGTGAATGTGTTATATTGCATTATCCAGTGCTCTTTGCTATCATTCCTAGCACTGTTATTTGTAAAAAAAATTCTATAATTTAAAATCAAAAAATCTCAAGTTTGGTTCAATAATGGAAATTTGGCAACGCTGTAAGAATTTGCTATATTATGTAATCGAGTACCCTTTGCTATCCTTGCACTGTTATTTGAAAAAAAATTCTAAAATTTAAAATCAGAAAATCTCAAGTACGGTTCAATAATGGAAATCTGACAACGCTGTGTGAATGTGCTATATTGCGTTATCGAGTACCTTTGTTATCCCTAGTAGCAGTGTTATTTGAAAGAAAAATTCTAAGATTTAAAATGAGAAACTTTCAGGTTTGGTTCAGTAGTGGAAATTTGGCAACGCTGTGTGAATGTGCTATATTGCGTTATCGAATGCCCTTTGCTATCCTTGGTAGCACTGTTGTTTGAAAAAAAATATTCTAAGATTTAAAATGAGAGAATCCAAGTTTGGTTCGGTAATGGAAATCTGGCAACGCTGTATGAATGTGGTATATCACGTTATCGAGTAGGCTTTGCTATCCTTGCTAACATTGTTATTTGGAAAAAAAATTAAGATTTAAAATGAAAAACTTTTAAGTTTGGTTCAGTATTGGAAATTTGGCAACGCTGTATGAATGTATATTATGTAATCGAGTATCATTTGCTATCCTTGCTAACATTGTTATTTGAAAAAAAAATTATAAGATTTAAAATGAGAAAATCTCAAGTTTGGTTCAGCAATGGAAATCTGACAACACTGTGCGAATGTGTTATATTGTGTTATCCAGTGCCCTTTGCTATACTTGGTAGCACTGTTATTTGTGAAATAAATTCTAAAATTTAAAATAAAAAATCTCAAGTTTGGTTCAATAATGGACATTTGGCAACGCTGTAAGAATGTGCTATATTATGTAATCGAGTACCCTTTGCCATCCTTGCTAACACTGTTATTTGAAAAAAAATTCTAAGATTTAAAATCAGAAAATCTCAAGTACGGTTCAATAATTGAAATCTGACAACGCTGTGTGAATGTGCTATATTGCGTTATCGAGTACCTTTGTTATCCTTGGTAGCACTGTTATTTGAAATTAAAATTCTAAGATTTAAAATGAGATACTTTCAAGTTTGGTTCAGTAGTGGAAATTTGGCAACGCTGTGTGAATGTGCTATATTGCGTTATCGAATGCCCTTTGCTATCCTTGGTAGCACTGTTGTTTGAAAAAAAAATATTCTAAGATTTAAAATGAGAGAATCCGAGTKTGGTTCGGTAATGTAAATCTGGCAACGCTGTATGAATGTGGTATATCACGTTATCGAGTAGGCTTTGCTATCCTTGCTAACACTGTTATTTGGAAAAAAGTTAAGATTTAAAATTAGAAACTTTCAAGTTTGGTTTAGTATTGGAAATTTGGCAACGCTGTATGAATGTGCTATATTATGTAATCGAGTATCATTTGCTATCCTTGCTAGCACTGTTATTTGAAAAAAAAATTCTAAAATTTAAAATGAGAAAATCTCAAGTTTGGTTCAGCAATGGAAATATGACAACACTGTGTGAATGTGTTATATTGCATTATCCAGTGCTCTTTGCTATCATTGGTAGCACTGTTATTTGTAAAAAAAAAATTCTAAAATTTAAAATCAAAAAATCTCAAGTTTGGTTCAATAATGGAAATTTGGCAACGCTGTAAGAATGTGCTATATTATGTAATCGAGTACCCTTTGCTATCCTTGCACTGTTATTTGAAAAAAAATTCTAAAATTTAAAATCAGAAAATCTCAAGTACGGTTCAATAATGGAAATCTGACAACGCTGTGTGAATGTGCTATATTGCGTTATCGAGTACCTTTGTTATCCCTAGTAGCAGTGTTATTTGAAAAAAAAATTCTAAGATTTAAAATGAGAAAMTTTCAAGTTTKGTTCAGTAGTGGAAATTTGGCAACGCTGTGTGAATGTGCTATATTGCGTTATCGAATGCCCTTTGCTATCCTTGGTAGCACTGTTGTTTGAAAAAAAAATATTCTAAGATTTAAAATGAGAGAATCCAAGTTTGGTTCCGTAATGGAAATCTGGCAACGCTGTATGAATGTGGTATATCACGTTATCGAGTAGGCTTTGCTATCCTTGCTAACATTGTTATTTGGAAAAAAAATTAAGATTTAAAATGAGAAACTTTCAAGTTTGGTTCAGTATTGGAAATTTGGCAACGCTGTATGAGTGTATATTATGTAATCGAGTATCATTTGCTATCCTTGCTAACACTGTTATTTGAAAAAAAAATATAAGATTTAAAATGAGAAAATCTCAAGTTTGGTTCAGCAATGGAAATCTGACAACACTGTGTGAATGTGTTATATTGCGTTATCCAGTGCCCTTTGCTATCCTTGGTAGCACTGTTATTTGTGAAATAAATTCTAAAATTTAAAATAAAAAAATCTCAAGTTTGGTTCAATAATGGAAATTTGGCAACGCTGTAAGAATGTGCTATATTATGTAATCGAGTACCCTTTGCTATCCTTGCTAGCACTGTTATTTGAAAAAAAAATTCTAAGATTTAAAATCAAAAAGTCTCAAGTACGGTTCAATAATGGAAATCTGACAACGCTGTGTGAATGTGCTATATTGCGTTATCGAGTACCTTTGTTACCCTTGGTAGCACTGTTATTTGAAATAAAAATTCTAAGATTTAAAATGAGATACTTTCAAGTTTGGTTCAGTAGTGGAAATTTGGCAACGCTGTGTGAATGGTGTGAATGTGCTATATTGCGTTATCGAGTACCTTTGTTACSCTTGGTAGCACTGTTATTTGAAATAAAAATTCTAAGAWTTAAAATGAGAAAATCCGAGWTTGGTKCGGTAATGGAAATCTGGCAACGCTGTAKGAATGTGGTATATCACGTTATCGAGTAGGCTTTGCTATCCTTGCTMACACTGTTATTTGGAAAAAAAATTAAGATTTAAAATTAGAAACTTTCAAGTTTGGTTCAGTMTTGGAAATTTGGCAACGCTGTGTGAATGTGCTATATTATGTAATCGAGTACCATTTGCTATCCTTGCAGGCACTGTTATTTGAAAATAAAATCGAAAATTTAAAATGAGAAAATCTCAAGTTTGGTTCAGCAATGAAAATCTGACAACACTGTGTGAATGTGTTATATTGCATTATCCAGTGCTCTTTGCTATCACTGGTAGCACTGTTATTTGTAAAAAAAAATCTAAAATTTAAAATAAAAAAATCTCACGTTTGGTTCAATAATGAAAATTTGGCAACGCTGTAAGAATGTGCTATATTATGTAATCGAGTACCCTTTGCTAACCTTGCACTGTTATTTGAAAAAAAAATTCTAAAATTTAAAATCAGAAAATCTCAAGTACGGTTCAATAATGGAAATCTGACAACGCTGTGTGAATGTGCTATATTGCGTTATCGAGTACCTTTGTTATCCCTAGTAGCAGTGTTATTTGAAAAAAAAAATTCTAAGATTTAAAATGAGAAACTTTTAAGTTTGGTTCAGTAGTAGAAATTTGGCAACGCTGTGTGAATATACTGTATTGCATTATCGGATATTTGTTGGCTGCTATCCGTTATTTGAAAAAACATGCCAGATTTTAAATGAGAAAATTTCAAGTTTGGTTTAATACGGGAAATCTGGTAACACTGTGTGAATTTACTATATTGCGTTATCGATTAGCCTGTGGCTGCTACCAGTGTCATTAAAAAATATCTAGAATCTGAAATGAAAAAATGCAAAATTACTTCAGTACTGGAAGTCTGCAAACGCTGTCTAAATGGGCTATAATAATATTATAGTATGTAATAATAGTGTAGAACTATAAATAGTAAGTTCATAAACACTTTACAAACAAATTACTGTAGAAAAAAGAGTTATATTGTACTAAAATTAATTAATACATCACCCTGTCCCTCTCAAACTATTATTTGTAAAATATTAATAGGTGACAAAAAATAATGGTACATAAACGTGATATAAAATCGAGTGCGCCACATAAAATTTCTAATTAGAAATAAGAGATGTTAATTGAAATAAAATTTCAACCAATGTACTTTTATTACATCTTACTTTACATATATTAAAAGACAAAAACGATAATTAATATATGTCAATGCAAATGAGAAAAGTACATAAAGTACAATCGAGGAGAAAAAAATTACTTGCATAAATATGGATTTTCAAAATATTATTGACTTACCCTTATGTAATGCAAATTGTAGCTAGTGGAAGCAGCACCGTGGAATCGTAGGAATTTTTCTGAAAAGAAAAATCGCCCAAGATCCTTACAGCAATAGGTACCGCTGAAATAAAATGTAATATTAATAAAACTAATGTAAACGACAAAAGACATATTGCAACTTATATTAAAACAAAATGGTATCGAATATTTACTATAGGAGTGTGAAAAAAGGAAGCCGCTGAATGCAAATTTCCAGACAATAACATGAATAACTAATTGAAAATCTAATCTCTATTTAAATTCACCTGAATAGAAAATCGACCAATACATAAAAACATTTGTGAAACCTAGACTCCTAGAAATTTTGAATCCTCTGGAGGTATTAATTTTTTTATAGTAGAAGCAACTGGAACCTTGCAACCTCCGTTGGAAGCAGTTGGATTACAAAAAAAAATCACCCAGTGTAAGACAACCTTTAGAAATCATCCTATTTTAATTATTGTAATCTACCTAGCGACCTACAGCATCATATAAAAAAAAACACGTGACGCAAACTTAAACTATTCCGAGCCTATGTTTTGCGTTAATATACCACGTTATGAAAGTTATCCTTTGAAAAAATACAACCAGTGTACACTTTTTTCATCACGTATAAACCTGGTGCTCTTCGACTCTCTGAAGCAATTAATGTTCTAGTACAAATCACTTGAAACGATTCACGAAAAGCCTTATCGAATAAACACACACGATTCTCGCCTTCGAGATACGGCATATTTCAAAATCCGGGACGTCACTAAAACAGCTGGCCGCTAACTGGTCAGTGTATCCCGGCCCGTATCGTAAAAACGCGTATAACGCTCGATTTCGGACAAATTAAATATACCAAGAGCCCTAACCGAAATGAAAGTCAATTCGTACTGCCCTTCTTGAGACAAATAAAACACGGCTCCAAACTAAATGGATCGGTAAATAATGGAAAACCCCCAATGCTGGTTGCACAGCAAAAATGAACATGTGATGAAACAGTGACAAATCGCTTACAGTAAGAAACTAACGCAGTAACAACCCCAAGGCGACCGTGTGATTTATTGAATAAAAATCTGAAACATCCCGCCTGTTTGTAAATTTGAATAGCATAAATTAATACCAAAAAAAATGCCTGGAGTTGTGCAAAGCTCAGTGACCGATTTCTAACCTTAAAACACACTCCCGTGATGCAGATATGCTCTTAAACAACGCAAACGTTTTAAACAAAAAATGTGCTGCATTGAGATGTTTTAAAAGTGTCAAAAAATGGTCAGGTTTGACAAAGTGTCATCAAATCCTAGAAGAAAATTGTGGTGGAATTTTAACGTATCAAAGGTTGAGCATTATCCCAATATTCAAAAGCTTACCTGAATTAACTGTACTGAACTGAAAATCGTAATATAGGGCGTTGAAATTTTACGGACCGAAGTAAATATCGATTTGCACGGCTCTCTTCATCAGGGTAATAATATACCCCAAAGTTAACATGGGACAAAAGCACTGATTAATATGAACTGCACAGCGATAAATCATCAACTAAGCAAACTATCATAAACAATAAGCTCTAAAAATGAACCTACCTTGTAAAAAAATGAAATATCCAGGAAATGTATGCGGCACGGAGCACTCAAATGCTGTTATATTTTCAACAACGTTTATCTGTTTTCTTTTATGATTACACTTTACTCTCGCTACTTAACCTAACTTGACAACGCGTCACCTAATGCCGGCGTATTATTTTAAATTCCTAAAGTAACTTTTATTTATTTTATTATTATAGATAAAGTAACTATATAGATTAAGTAGCGCAACCATCCGCCATGTTTGGGATTTTTCAAAGCGGCAAGTTCAAAAGTTGGCAGATTTTTAGAGGTTGCAAATATTATATAAAAGTTAGTCGATTTTTTCAGGGTTCTATGTTCTTTTTCCTATAAAAAAATCGATTAATGTTAAATAAGGTACATAAAAATCATCATGAATTTTATTGAAATATTCAAATTTTAATTAAAAAAAAGACAATTTCAAAATAAACAATTATTTATTAACAGCTACACGCATGGCCATGCTGCGGCTGGCATGAGCTTCTTCCGAAAAATCTTTTTTATATTTGGAATTCAAAAGAAAATATAGCCTACATTTAAAAAATAATTTTACAGTTTTTTCAAAAATATTGTGACAATTTAAAATTGTATCTGGACAACCAATAATATTGATTACATTATTTACAAAATTATCTAAACTTAATCTATTATTTACAATATCATCTTCAGATGCCCTAAAACGAAGTTCCATATTATATATACAATTATACAAATCTATTGTTGGATGTTGTAAACAATTAACTTTAAATTCTTTACACACAGTTACTTTATTAAATTCCGGGACGCCAACGCCACCTCGTAAACGTTGGCGTCATTAAAACASCTGGCCGCTAACTGGTTAGTATCTCCGGGCCCGGAWCGTTGTAAAAACGCGTATAACCCCTGATTTTGGAGCCCCAAATTAAACATACCAAGAGTCCCAACCGAAATGAAAATCAATTCGTACTGCCCTTCTTGAAACGAATAAAACACGACTCCAAACTTAACTAAATAAATCGGTAAATAATGAAAAACTTCCAACACTGGTGGCACAGCAGAAATGAACAGGTGATCAAACAGCGACAAACCGTTTACAATAAAAAATTAACGCAATAACAAACCCAAGGCGACCGTGTGATTTATGAAATAAAAAACTGAAACACCTCGCACATTTGTAAATTGCATAGGTAGCACAAATTAACATGAATAAATACATGGAGCTGTGCGAAGCTGAGTGGTAAATTTCTAACCGTGAAACACACTCCCGTGATGCAGATATGGTCCATAACAACGTAAATGTTTTAAGCAAAGAATATGCTGCATTGAGAAGTTTTAAAAGTGTCAAAAAATAGTCAGATCCTAGAGGAAAACCGTGGTTGTATCGAAGGTTAAGCATTACGCCAATATTTAAAATCGTACCTCAAAATAACTACTGCGCCGAAAATCGTAATATAGGGCGTTGAAATTTGAGGGACCGAAGTGAATATCGATTTGAACGGTTCTCTTTTGAACAGGTAATACTATACCCCAAAGTTAGCACCGGACAAAAACACTGATCAACACGAACTACGCGGCGATACGCCGTTAACTAAGCAATCTATCATAAAAAATAAGCTCTTAAAATTAATAGCATTACTCACCTTGTACAAAAAAAGAAGATATATCCAATAAATGTAAGATATGGGGCACTGCACAAGAAGTTTGCACTAATTCACTAATCACTATTCACAAACTGTCAAATCATCAGGTTAGAAGCTGGGGTATGTGCTGAAGTGCACGTACCGAAAACACATGCTCGATGTGGGCACTTGCTGGAACGGAAGGGCCTCTGAAAAATGGATTAATTCGTGTGAAAAATAGGAACGAAAATCGGAATATTTTCGTTATTACGGGGTGTACGCGAATGGGTTTTTTTGCTATAAAGAGATCAATTTTGTATATATCCCATAAACCGATTTAAAACAATTTTAGCGGTTCCGTTTTCTTTTAATCGAAGCTAAAAAAGTTGGATGCACCGTTTCATCACAAATCATTCAGCGAAATCTAACATAATGAGAGAACCATAATGCTCAGGTGAACGCAGTTTTTTGCATTTAGCAGCCTAAAAATGTACCTTTACCGTGTACACTTTAAAAAAATCTCTACCTATTCACCTGTCTTAAAATCGAGGTCGAAGTGCGCTGAAACCCGTGATTATTTAGCGAATGTAGAATTCCACTATTATTGCTATACTGAAGAAAGTATTATGAATATTGGGATGCGGTTTTTGGATTCGGATGGGGCAAGATTATATCTAACAGGTATTCAACTTTCAAAAACTTTCCGCCATTCAATTAGTTGTAAATCGAGAATGAATATCACACTTTTTTTATGACCGCATCAAACTGAAAATGTATTTTTAACCTTTATTTTAAGTTAGAGGAATCGAAATAAAACCATAATGTATTGTGTTTTGAAATGGCCTATTTTACATGTTCATGTCGAAAGTTATGCTGAATTTCCACCAATTGGACCAAATGAAAGAAAAACACATACACGTTGTTTCTGTTCATAAACCTCTGGAGTCGTAATTTAAGCTAACTAAAAATAATTGGAATCGGAACGCAACATCCTGTACATATAGATTATGGATGTAGAAGGATTGTCTATAATGTAGCGGGGATCACTAAGAAAATGCGATAAATCGAAAATCCATCGGTATTGTGATGTCAAAAATAAAAACGGAAATTAGAATATTTCCGTAATTATATTATTTCTTGTTATAAAAAGATTAATGTTGTATCCATCGCAAAGAATGATTTAAATAAGTTTTCGTCTTTCATTTTTTCTTTAATCGAAGCTAGTACGTTTAGAATGCATTATTTTTAACAAACTTTTCAGCTAAATGTAATGTAATTAGAGAACTATATTGTTTACATAAATGTGTGTTTTTGCATTAATAAGTAGCCTAAAAGTATATCTTTACTGTGTGCAGTTTTGAAAAACTTTTACTTATTTTAAAATCGAGGTCGAAAAGCTTCGAAGCCGAAACAAATGTAAAATTCTATCATTATTGCTGTACTGAAGAAAGTATTCTAGATATTAGCATACGGCTTTTGAATTTGTGTGGGGAAAGGCTATATGTAACATATGTTCCATTTTCAGAAACTTAAATTAATTGTAAATCGAAGTTGAAGATCACTTTTTTGACGGCCACATCAGATTGAAACTAACGTTGAAACAAAAAGCGAAGGGATAGGAGTGAAATACACCGTAGATAAGTAACATGGGTGCAAAAGAAAAATTTTCCAAAATGTAATCAAAATCGGTGAAAAAGTGCAGCAATTATCGAAAAAAAAAAGTTTTTTTAAATGCCACAATTTTAAGGTCACATTTTCGAAATGTTACCCGCCAGGGGGACGGGATGGTACCAAAAGATAGCCCCGAATGTAAACTTTTATACAATATATGAACGGTGCGGATTAGTTGATAACCGGCGTCGCTATGACATCAGTGCGGATCTATCATGGAAAAGTGAATAAAGGCGTCGCGATGCACAGCTCAATTAAAAAATTCACCGTCGTCGTCCCCGACAACGCAGAAACACATGTGATGTGGTAAAAGAAAAGGAAAGAAATGTACTTTCACATTTACCATAATAAAGGGTACAAAATGAAATTAGTATTACAGTAATGAAAGAAGTATATACTAATATTTAGTGAGTAAAATGTGATAAAGAAAAATACATATAAAAGTGTTAGGAAACTGCTAATTTATTATTGAATATTATAGAAAAATTTAGATGGTTGAAAAAGCAATAATGAAATCATAACAGAAATGTTTGAATACTTTTAAATTAATAATTCGTGTCTTTAGAAACCACGTGAATCTGTAAATATATAAAAATATACACTAATAAACAACAGTAATAAAAATAAATACCAGCAATATCTTACCTTGGTAACATTGTTATTCTCTATTGCAAATTATAAAATTTGAAAAGTATGTTTAAACTACAGTGACAATCACATATGTTAGAACATTCTGGTTTTCTCAGTATGGAAAAAAAACAATAATAGTAGATTACATTATTGGAAACATTGTTTAAAAACTATTGTTATTATAAATTATAAATATTGAAAATTAATAAGAGTAGATATACTTTACTACGACTGTAGTTATGATTCTATGTCAAAATGTCACGTCAACCAATTAATTAGCTATGTTGCCAATCATGTCAAACAATAAATTGACGTAATTTTAGAAACATAGGTATGTATGTAATATCAGATAATATTTTAAATGACTAAAATACTATAATATACATTAAGTTTGTTAAAGCTAAATTGTTTACTCAAAATATTTATATATCAAATATAATCTGGATCTATTCAGTAAGGAATGCTTAATTTAAATTTAGAGAAAATGTCGAAGGAAAATAAAACTGCAGGTAAACTTAAATAAAAGTGTAATATATTAATTTAAGAAATAAAACAAATAACTTAAATAATAATATTTACATAATAAACTAATAAAACATTATTGATAAATAAAAAAAATGTAAAAATAAAAAAATTACAATTTTTTTTATAAGAAAGAGACGTACCTTATACCTATACAATTTTATAAATATTAATATATGAAAGTATATGTATCTATTAAATGTATTAAATAATAAGCCTTTATATTAAGAAATAAGCCAAATTCTGTTTGTTTAATACATTATTTGTTCTTTGTTGAAGTGATTAAATTAAAATATAATTACTATTATCTGTGATTAATATGGAAATTGTTATTTATTAGAAAATGTGTAAAAATAAAAAATACCCTAAGATTGTGTCTGACAATCAATCACCACAAGAGATAGTTTAATTTGTACAATACCTAAACAACAACGGAAGGTATCATCGACTTACTCGATCCATTTTTTATATCTATTATAATAATAAATTTAATATAAAATAGCAATTATTTTAATTGATACTAACAATATATCCTAATGATGACAGTAAAAAAGAAACCTAAGAAAAAGTTATTGTAATAACAGATTTATATACATATTGAAAAAGTATTGCCAACATTAAGTGGAAATGAAAACTGAAATTGTTTGATTGTCACTTAAACGTACTACCATTATACTACCAAATTCTATCCATATTCAAAGTAAAAATGACATACCTATATAGTATATATACAGATTTTTTATAAATGATTCAAACATCCATAGTGCGTATAGAAATTATCGATTAAATCAATTTACCACCTTTCAAGAAAGTAACATACTTGTCATTTATCGATTTTTGAATTATTTGATATATTTTAATATGAGAAAACACCTCAGCGTGTGTATTTTCAACATATTCTGTAGTGTTTTGTGGGATAATTAACTTTAAAGTTGCTTGTCCAACAGCAAATATATAACAATAATTAACAAAATATGACAATTCAAATGTAAAATGAATAAAACAGACAAAAATAGCATTGACAAATGCTTTAAAGAGAATTCTGAGTTTGTAGTTATGCGAGCAGTAAAGACAAAAACGATAAGTTACGCTAGGCTTTTGTTGGAGGCCAATATTGTGAAGATTACGAGGACGTGTGACGAAAATGGAAAAATGTTCCTATGAGGACAACGGCTTCTACAGGAGATGAAAAGGTGCGGACCAGGGGTGCGGTGCGATGATCTTAATTCCTACATACAACCATATGAAGAAGAGTGGCTTGGCCGTTGGACAGTCTTGTAGTGCTGAGTTGGACGACAAATGGGATTATGATTCACCACAAGCAGCAATGCTAAAACATTAAAATTTGAAGCATAAAGTAATAAATCACATATAATGATGAAATATAAAACTTACGCTTCTTGCACGGCATGTACAATCATGTACATGCCATTAGTATTGTGGTGAATCCCGTCCTTGAGCATACAATCCCATCTGCCCTCCAACTTGGTGTGAAGATCAGCCAGCATTACTTTTTCTTCTCTGGCCACTCTTCTTATAACATGATTGTATGTTGCAATTAGATCATTTATTAAACGATCTTGCTGGAATAAGGGCGGCAATGTACAAAGTACGATGCCTTTTGGTCCGCAGCCTTTGATTTTACGTAAAAGGCGCCTATAAGCTTGCCGTATTTTTCCATCACTCCTGGTTTTTTTTTGTAGGCAGTCATTTGTCCCCACAAGAACTACTGCCCATTTGCCTTTCACACGCCACTCATGTCCTCGTAATCTTCTCAACAGTTGGTTGATTGTTTGGCCCCCAACACATAGGCCGATGCGTAACTTATGTTTTGCCGTTGTTCTTACTGCTCGCATTTTGTAGATATCGCTCAGAATCCTCCTTAATAGCGAACCGCCAAGAAAGACGAACATGCTGTAAAAAAAATTAATATAGATAGTTGTACCCACATAAAATTATTTTCATAATAAATTGTATAATATATAACATATATATAACACATTATGATGTAGTGACTTTATATAGCCGTATTTTTAGAAAGAATATTATGAAATTATTAATAATGTGGCAACACATATTTTGCTACGGTTTGTATTATTAAAATATTTTCAATGTTTATAAATATAAACGAATTACGTATTTTTTTAATTAAACAAAATCCTTTATACATTATAATAATTTAGTGGAAAATATTCTAAAAGTAAATGTATATTTTTTCAATATACATGCACCGTAAAAAAAGATTTATTGCATTAATAATAATAACTACAATTACTATTTTTTCCACAGAATAAATCGATTTTTAAAATAATTGATGTAGTGTAGGGTAAATTTTGTAACGCAGTGTGGAAAGAAAAAAAAGAGTTACTTTCAAACGGAACAGAAAGAGACAGTTTAATGAACAAAGAATTGATAAAAGTAATTTAAATTAAATGAAGGTAGAGTGATTTCTAAATAGAGCATTATTAAATGTATTTAGTTGTTAATACGTTGTATAATGAATGTAGAAAAAACAGACATGATATAATGACTAAAATAATAATTCATAATATGATACGTTACTACTTACTTGACTGGTTAGCAGGCAACTGCTGTAGAGATGGGTTGTTCATAAACAGTTGTTCAAATTGAACAACTCATATGTTGATTCATTTGATTTTGAATTAATAATAACTAAAGAAAGTTTGATATATCCCATTTTTGTGAGAGGTGTGTAAAATGAATTGAGAATAATTAAGAATTGCAAAAGCGTAATATTAAAATTTGTTTACTCGTTTTCTATATAAAAATGATACCGATGGAGACTATTGATTCCATGTTGTGAATCATGTAATCAAATGATTAAAATTCCATTATAATAATTATTAGTAATTAGTTAGGTATGATTTATGATATTAAAGTAAAAGTACCTATATAAAATGAGTGAATATTTTTATTTCAAAATTGTATTACACAATTAGTGAGCAATTAACCTAATAAAGTTATTATTGAAATACTTAAAAATCTATATAACAAATTATAGTATTTAATTGCCATTAGCCTAAAATGAAATTGTTAAAGTTCCTGATTCACAACAGTTACATGTTTCTGTAAGATTTCTATTGTTGGTACAAATAAAATAGTATCAAAAATTTTTGTTGGTCTACGACTTTATTAATTATATATTGTTATAAAACACACGTTGCAGCTATCTTTAAACAAATGTAATAGTTTAACAACTCGATCTCGGTAATAATTCATAAATATTTCGAATAATCTGAGTCCATACGATCGACTGAACGACTGTAATATATTTCACGAAATGCCCAACTCTACACAATTGTCATTTGTTTTGTAACGGACAATGCGATCGTTAAAAGTTTCCGTTGGTCATTAATTTCCCGCCAAATTAAAGTATATGCAGTAGCTTGTATCGGTGAGAGCGCCATCTAGAAAATGTTGTACGAACTACTGCAAAATATTGACAGATTGAAAGACCATAAACATAAAGAAAACTTCAACGTAAACAATTTGCAAGCTAATAACTACAAATTGGTACTTACCATATGAAATATACTATAGCAGAAATATTTTAAAAAAAAACACACATCTAAACGTGTAACATACGTTACGAAACATATCGTTATTGTATTTTTTACATAAACTACTTCTATTTCTTATCTTACTAAACAATGTAAATTATCTATGAAAAAATAGCAATTGATAGTGTTAATAAATGAATTGTAATATTACATCATTGTTTTTTGAAATCGTATTTATCCTTAAAATAATAAGTACAATAAAAACCATAGCAATTATTGTTTGTTGTAATTCGTTGACGTTTACAGATGAATAATGTAAACGATAGAAATGTACATAAAATACATATATTTTGTTATTAATTTGTGTAATTAGATTTTCGGGAGACAGGAAGTAGCAAATAGAATATTAATATTTGCTAGAACATATAAAAATGGTAGGAATTGTAGTTGTTAAAATGAAACACTTTATTATGATAAAGTGACGTTTATAAAACTATAATCTGTAAAAAAAAATATAGAATGTGTAATGGAACGAATAACAGTTACAGTAAACATCTGATATAAAACAATTATATTCATAATTGAAATGTAAAAATTGTCCATCATTACATTTTGTATGCAAAAATATTTGTGTAAAAACACATGCGCTACATTTTAAATATATGGAAATGTAATTAAAGAAGTCTCATATTGTATCGTTTGTAGTAGTTAAAAATACGGTCAGATAATTTGAAAATGAAATAAACATCTATATAAAAATGGTAGCAGAAAATTTAAGAAATAAATAAAATTAGTCATACCAATTACCGTAATTGTTATTTAATGCATACTATGCAGCTTAATAACACAATAAAAGAAAGTGGTAAGAAATAAAATATATTTTGAATTAGAAATAGAAAAATATACAGCACAAACGTGTTACAATATAAAATATATAAAATACAATATACATAAAATAATAGGTTCTTATACAAAACTGGTAATACTACTTATAATATAAATAATTATCGCAGCAAGACTATTATAGAATGACATAAGAAAAAAACTATTTTAACTCGTAAAAAACACAATATTTTCAGTTAATCTTTGCTTTTGTCAGATACAAACTCGCAAAAGTTATTGGACATTACATGACATAATAATGTTGCTTGTCAGTGCGTAGAAATTACTGTAAAAAAAGAATACAATATGAATCCCCTCCTTGAGCATACAATCCCTTCTGCCATCTAACTTGGCATGAACATCTGCCAGCACTACTTTTTCTTCTACGGCCATTCTTCTTATAATATGGTTGTATGTAGGAATTAGATCGTTCATTAAAAGATCATGACAGAATAATGATGACAATGTACAAAGTACTATGCCCTTTGGTGCGCATCCTTTTATTTTATATAAAAGGCATCGATATGCTCGACAGATTTTCCCGTTACTCCTGTGTTTTTTTTGTAAATCATTTATTAAACGATCTTGCTGGAATAAGGGCAGCAATGTGCAAAGTACGATGCCTTTTGGTCCGCAGCCTTTGATTTTATGTAAGCTTGCCGTATTTTTCCATTACTCCTGGTTTTTCTTTGTAGACAGTCATTTGTCCCCACAAGAACTACTGCCCATTTTCCTTTCACACACCACTTGTGTCCTCGCAATCTTCTTAATAATTGGTTGATTGTCCAACACATTGGCCGATGCGTAACTTATGCTTTGCTGTTGTTCTTACTGCTCGCATATTATATATGTCAGCAGCTTTTTATTTTATGTAAAAGGCATCGATATGCTCGACGGATTTTCCTGTTACTCCTGTGTTTTATTTGTAAACAGTCATTTGTCCTCACAAGAACTACTGCCGCTTTTCCTTTCACATGTCACTCGTGTCCTCGCAATCTTCTTAATAATTGGTTGATTGTTTGACCTCCAACACATTGGCCGATGCGTAACTTACGCTTTACTGTTGTTCTTACTGCTCGCATATTATATACGTCACTCAGAATTCTCCTTAATAAGATACCGCCAAGAAAGACGAATAATACAATAGAAAATATATAAAATACAATATACATAAAATAATAGATTGTCATATAATAGTGGTATTTTTACTTATAATATAGAAAATTATCAAAGCAAGACTATTATATAATGACATAAGAAAAAAGCTATTTTAACTTGTGAAAAGCACAATATTTTCACTTCAAATATAAACTCACAAAAGTTATTGGACATTATATAACATAATAATGTTGCTTATATAATTTTATAAATAAAATAAAGCAAGCAAATGTTGGCGTACCTAATTTTAAAGTCGATTCTACTCTAGATACCAAAAGAATAAAGATCATATTGTTACCTTTTGTAGGTTTTTGATTGTTAGACCTTAAATTAACATTTACATTATCTAAGATAAACGGAAAAGAACTACTTAGCTAGGGAAATTTTCTCAGATACAAATCAAGTCTTAACAATCATAAATTACTTGTATTCAGTAATAATGAGATATTTATTGCAAATACGGAAAAACCAACTTTAAAGTTAGACATGTCAAAACTTGCTTGGTTTTTTATAAGAAAATATTAAAAAATACATAAGACCGTAGGACACATAAAAATAATAAAGCTCGTTTGACAATCACTACAAAAGATAGTTCAATTCGTGCCGTACTTAAACAGCAAAATTATCATGAACAAACATAAATGTAAGCAAAGAACAATAACTTACAAAAAAATTTTGTTGAAGGCCAATATTCATGAAAATTGCGAAGCAGTGTCGTTAGAATGGCAAAATGTCATGTGATAAAACGGTGCGAATCAAAAATGTGACAATTTTAATTTCTACAGATAACTATTTGAAGAGTAGGTTGACTGTAGATCAGTCTTGTAATGCTGAATTCGACATAAGGTCGGATTATAATCCACCACAAACAGCAATATAGAAGCATTAAAATTTGAAGCGTAATTAAGAAATCATAAATAATGATGAAACATACATTTAATCTATTATTTAACTATATGCTAATACAGAGATAGTTATTTTAGTATATCACAATAAAACTGTAATGGAAGTAATAGATAAAATTGAAAAAACTTAAGCTTCTTGAATGGTATGTACAATAATGTACATGCCATTCCTATTGTGGTGTATCTTATTAGTCAGTATACAATCCCATCAATCATTCAACTTGGCATGCAAATCTGCCAGCACTCCCCTATTTTCTAGAGCCATTCTTCTTACGAAATTAACACAGAAGTAATAAAATACGATCAACAGTATAATACTCGATTGTAAAAAAAAAATAGTTACTTTAGTATAATACAAAAAAGCTTCTAGTTATGTGAGCAATGAATAAAAAAATAGTAAGTTATACGAAACTTTAGTTAGAAGCCGATATTCATAAGGCGTGTGATTAAAATGGCACAATGTTCTCACAGGAATACTTGCTTTTACACATGTTGAATCACTTATCACTCAATATATATATAAAATTTGATAGTGTATATGAAAGATTAATAAAATAAATAGAATAAGGTAGTATTGAAAACGTCAGGAGAATTATAAGTTTGTGGTTATGTGAGCAATAAAGAAAAAAACAGTAAGCTACTCAAAACTTTCGTTGGAAGCCCATATTAATAATTATTTCAAAGGCGTGTCATTAGAATGGCAAAATATTCTCGTGAGGACAACGGCTCCTGCATGTTGTAAAACGGTACGATGAACTTCATTCCTGCATGCAACTATATTAAAATGGCCTAATTCTTGAGACGTTTTATAGCGTTGTGTTGGGCATTTGTATGAATAGAATCCACCAAAATCAGCAACATTTAAATATAAAAATTTTAAACGTAGTGTAAAAAATGTTAAATAATGATTAAATGTTAAATACATCCACTGAAGTACATTTAATATATTATTTTAGTAAATGAGAAGTAATAAAATATGACCAACAAATATATTACAATAAAATTGTACTGAAGGAAGGGAACTGAAAAATTTTTACGTTTCTTGAATAACATGTACAATAATAAACATGCCATCCTTATTGCGGTGGATTTAATCATCCGACATATATTCCCCTTAACTGTCCAATTTGGCATGCAAATCTACCAACACCACATTTCCTTCTAAATCCACTTTTCCAATTACATATTAATATACAGGAATAAAATCCATTGTTAATGAACCATTTATGCAGGACGGCACCATTAAATTTTATGTAGCATTTATCAGTGACACGTCACTCATGTCCTCGCAATTTTCTTAAAAACTGATGAATTGTTTGGTCTCCAACGCACAGGCAATACAATAAATATTACTTAAAAGTCTCTTTAACAAACGGTGCATCGAAAAAAATAAACCACTGCCCATTTCCCTGTGATAGGTCATTCATCTCCTCATAATCTTCTTAAGAGCTAATGAACTGTTTGGTCTTCAACGCACACACCAAATGGTACTTAAATTTCTTGTTGACAACGATCCATCGAAAATGATAAAACGGCTGTAAAAAAAGAAATGTTAATATAGTGATTTATAAAAGTTGCAATTATAAATTGTATAATATATGCAAAGTATTATAATGCGGTGAATTTATATATGGATATTTGAAAAAAGATTATTGTAAAATATTTAATACGTCGGCAATATATTCTTATTTGCTAATATTACTAAAAGATTTGCATTGATATAAATATAAACAAATTTTATATTTCTATATTATACAAAATAATATTCTCTACATCATCAATTAATTAAAAATATTGCAAAGGCAAATATATTTTTCTTTAATATACATGCAATGTATAGTGTTGTATTAAATTTAAAAAAACTACAATTGTTATGTAATATTCAATAGCTAAAAATGATTTTTACAGTAATCTAAGTGATGTAAAGTAAATTTAGCAACACGCCACGTATAATAAGAAGAAATAAATGAACTTTAGAGCAAAACTCAAAGAAAGATTTTGATGAAATAAAATCGCTAAATGTAATTAAACTGAAAACGGATATGAACTAACTTTTAAAGTAATCATCATTAAATATATTATAACAATTGAAATATAATGGTTAAATAATGTACATGTGAAAGATGTGTGAATGTATACATAAAACAAAATTAACGTAAAATTGCTTTAATATCAATATGAATAGAAACTTAAATTATATTGTGTTGCAGAAAGTTAAATTACGACTCGGTAATATAACTTACCCGTAATATATGTGTGTTGATGATGGTGTGATATGCGTCGATTTTCATTAAATTTCCGTTAATTGTTTATACTGCTATATTGTCATTCAATGTTGACATATGTAGTTAGTTCATATGTTGAAGATGCATACAAAGGATGTGCTTTATAATGTGTTGCCATAAAAATGATTCAGTCAGCGAGAGGTGAATTAATGTGAATTGCGACATCCTCAAGAACAGATCCATCGTTGACAAATGAACTTGCTGAAAGAATATCCCAGAAGTATCTTCCCCAGTGATGGTCCTTTGTTCAACTGAAAAAACAAAAGATACATAATTCAAGAATAAAACAATATAAAATGTAATGAAAATAAAAATAATATATGTTATATAGTTGTACCCACCATATAATGTGTATATTAATGATATTGTAAGATATGGGACAACAATATTCAACATAACAGTTGTAATAAAGAATAAATAAATCCCTTACCTATATTTATTCACGTCAACAAATAGCTATGGTCCACACTCACAATGTGCAATGTACATTACAGTATCCCTACATTACTGCACCATTTAATTTTGTATAGGAGTCAACAATAGATCTGCTGTATTTTCCCGAAATTTGATTCTCTTGTAGAGATAATCGTTTGTCCCCACGAGAACCATTGCCCATTTTCCTGTGATACGCCACTCATGTCCTAGCAATCTTCTAAACAGCTGATTGATTATTTGACCTCCAACACATAAGCCAACACATAGCTCTAATTCTTGCTGCTAGGATACCATACATGGTACCCTGCTTGAATTCTTACTGCTCGCATACCATACATGGTACTCAAAATTCTCTTTTATAGCGATCCATCGAAAAAGATAAAACTGCTATAAGAAAAGAAATGTTAATATACTTATACATAAAATTAGAATGTGGTAAGTTTATATGAGGATATTACATATATAAATTAATGTTATTGTAAAAAATGGGATGATACTATAAGTATTAAGGGTGTAAAATTAATAAATAAACCCCTCACCTTTTTCATTTACGTCAACAAATAACCATAGTCCACAGGCACAATATGCAATGTGCAGTAGAGTATTTTGTGCAAGAGGCAACAATAGACCTGCCATATTTTCCCGTTCAGCCTAATTTTCTTTTGAAGACAATCGTGTATTCCCACATAAGCCACTGCTCATTTCCTTGTTATACACCACTCATGTATTCATAATCTTCGTAAGAGTTTGTTAGTCGTTTGGTCTCAGACATATAGGCCAATGTATAAGTTACGCCTTGCTCGAATTTTTACTGTCCTCATAGAATAATTAATACTTAAAATTTTTCTAAACAGCGATCTATCGAAAAACATAAACCGTTGCTCATTTCCCTATAATACGCCGTTCATGTCCTCGTATTCTTCGGAAGAGCTGATTAATAATTGTTACGCCTTGCTCGATAGGTGTCGAATTTTCTTTTGAGGTATAAACGGAATATCTGCAATAAACATAATAGTACATGAACTACATACATACGCCCATCAATTCATAAAAACCGAAAAAAATGTAGAGTATTAAAGAACACGAAGTAAAATTAAACTGAATATCTTACCTTCATGTCGTGGTCGTTATTCTCCATTGCGAATAAAGGTGGTACGTTAGAACTACAATACTCAAGGACATTTCGACATCATGTCTCTTTGATCAGGAATAAATCAGTTTTCATCAGTCCCAATGATATTTGAAGCACTGTAGAAAAACCAGTATCATTAAATAAAAGTTTATATACTGTGAAAAGTGGAAACATATACATACGTGTTAGTAGCACACTATATCACTATAGCGATGATTCTACTGTTGGAGTGGTGGCTACGTTTCCCTGGCAGTTGTCAAATATTAGCGTCAAGCAGTTGAAAAGCGATGTTGTCAATTATGATAAAAAGTAAGGTAACCTCAGTTTAGAAGTAAAATATCCTTGACGATCCTGATGCAGATAATTAAAAAAAATGGCGGTAACGGCTTTCAAACATCAGAGAGAGAGACATATCGCCATATACAAATTAATAGCTGATTAATAATTGTTATGCCTTGCTCGATAAGTGTTAAACCTGTCCGATTTTCTTTTGACGTATAAATGGAATACCTGCAATAAACATAATAATATATGAACTACTTACATACGCCTATTAATACATAAAAAGGACCGAAATCATTCAGCAATTATCTTTCATTATGAATTATTCGCATCTGTATAATGTGCATATATCGATAAAGATTTAAAAATTTAAAGTTTTAAAGAACACGAAGTGAATTGAAACTGAATACGGTACGTTAGAACTACAATACTCAAGGACATTTCGACATCATGTCTGTTTGATCACGATAAAAATCAGTTTTCATTGTGCATATATCGATAAAGATTTAAAAATTTAAAGTTTTAAAGAACACGAAGTAAATTGAAACTGAATACGGTACGTTAGAACTACAATACTCAAGGACATTTCGACATCATGTCTGTTTGATCACGAAAAAAATCAGTTTTCATCAGTCCCAATGAATAAAGGTATTTCAAACACTGTTGAATTACCACTATCGTTATTATTGAATAAATGATTGTATACTATGAAAACTGGAAACGGATACATACGTGTTAATAGCATACTATACCACTATAGTGATAATTCTACTGGTGGCGTGGTGACTGCGTTTCTCTCGCAATTGTCAAATATTAACGTGAAACAGTTGAACGGCAACGTTGCCAGTTATAATAAAAAGTAAGGTAACATCTGTTCAGAAGTAAAATATCCTTATGGCGGGCGTAATCTAACGGCTTCCGACATCAGAGAGACACGCGATACAACAAAATAAATAAAAAACAACATACTTTCACCCCTACTATTAAGAATGTGATTAATCGTTAAAAAAATTATGTGATAATAATTTGTAATAAACAAAATTACAGTGATAACCTTGAAAAAAACCTCCGCCAATGGAAAATCCTAATATTAGCAAATATGAGGGTAGGTGCACGTCAAAGAACATCCCTTAAGCTATCCACCGTACCCATCGTCGTATACAAATTAACTCGCTTTTGTGGACCACATTTCGAAGTATGCGTTTATTAATTTTTTCGAAAACTGTAATTAATAAAAAAAAGAAGGATATAGGAGCGTAAGTAAATAGTGAGAGTACAGAAAAAGAATTTCCCACAATTTGATCGAGATCGCTGAAAAATGCGAGTTATCGAAAAAAACTGCGACCTTTCGAAGGTCATATCTTCGATATGATACCCGCCAAGGGGACGGGAGTGGTACCAAAAGATAGTGCCGAATTTGGGCTTTGATACGGTATATGAACGGTGCGGATCGGTTGATAGCCGAAGTCCCTACGACAACATCAGTGCGGACCTGTCGTGGAAAAGGCAAACCGGGGCCTCAGCAAGCGCRATGCAGAGCTCAATTGAAATATTCMCCMCCGCCGCCCCCGAGGTCGTAGAAACACGTGCGATAGAGCAAAAGAAAGGGTAAGAAAGATAGTTTCGCGTGTACCATAAATAATGACATATACAGTTGGAAAAGTTGTCAAAAAAATTTCCAAAATAATAAAATTAGAAGAATTACCTTGAAAAAAACAGTCACCCCCGCCAATGAAAATCCCAAATTTTCCCGCATATGAGGGTAGGTGCACGTCAAAGAGCATCCCTTAAGCTATCTATCGCATTTATCGCCATATCCAAATTAACTCGCTGTAGTGGACCACATTGGGAAGTATGCGTTTCGTTATTTTCACGAAAAATGTAATGAAACAAAAAAGGGAGGGGCTAGGGGCGCGATACCCCGTAAATAAGTAGTAAGGGTAGAAAAAAAGACTTCCCGAAAATTTCATCGAGATCGGTTGAAAAAAGCAGCAGTTATCGCAAAAAATTAAATTGAATTGAATATTTAAAAAATGCGATCTTTCCAAGGTCTTATCTTCGAAAGGATACCAACCAGGGGGACGGGGGTGGTACCAAAAGATAGCCCCGAATTTGGACTTTCATCCGGTATGCGAACGGTGCGGATCGGTTAATATGCAGCGACGCTATGGCAACCATAGTGAGGACCTCTCGCGAATAACGCAAATTTGGGCGTTGGCGAGCGCGATGCAGAGCATAATAGAAAAATTCACCGCCGCCGCCCCCGACGTCGCAGAAACACGTGCGATACGGCAAAAGGAAGGGAAAGAAACGTACTTTAACATCGATCATAAAAAATCGGACCAACGTTTCGAAAACTTGCCGAAAAAAAATTCCAAAAAAATTAAATTTTACGAACGACCTTCAAAAAAACGGAAACCCCTGGCAACGAAAACTACG
The DNA here is from genome assembly GCA_025024175.1 of Rhyzopertha dominica. NCBI lineage: Eukaryota > Metazoa > Arthropoda > Insecta > Coleoptera > Bostrichidae > Rhyzopertha > Rhyzopertha dominica. The sequence goes on from QCXZ01000137.1 coordinate 16,313,477, forward strand.
ATTTTTCCCGGGTATAGCACATAGTACACGAAAAAGAGCATCTTGAAAGCTATCAATCGCATTCATCGCCATATGCAAATTATACCCGTACTGGGGTCCACAGACGAAAATGTGTGTTTCACGAGTACCGCGAAAACTGGAATTAAACAAAAGGGGGAGGGGGAGGGGGCGCGGTATCCCGGATTTAAGTGGCAAAGATGTAGGAATAGGATTTGCCAAAATTTGAGCGAAATCCGTTGAAAAATGCGAAAGTTTTAATGAAAAATAAAAAAATTTAGTCTCGTGACCTTTTCAAGGTCATATCTCCGGAACGGTTGCCCCGGGGGGAACGGGGCGGGTACCGAAAGATAGCCCTTAACCAGACCTTTCCGACGGTACCCGAACGAATCGGATCGGTACATAAACGTGGCCGCTACGGGGGTGGGAACGGGGAGATGTCGCAAAATCGAGTCGAACAACCCGGATTACCCCGGAGTCGAAGGCGCACCCGGAGTCCCGGATCCACACGCCCGAATAGCGCGGCGGGACGGCTGTCGAACGCAAAAAACCCCATTCCGATAGGAGGTTCGGTTCGGAAGATATTCGAAGAAATGATCGGAAAATGGCGATTTCGGACGGTCGAAAAACCACCCCCGGCCGCTTCGACCCCCATAACTCGGCAACGGAGGGTGCTATCGGGACGTGCGAGGTACCGTTGGAATCGGAAAGGATTTCTCTATCATACTGTGGCGAAAAAATGAAATTTCGACAAACGGTATTTTTCGTAGGATTTTTTTTCTCATTTTCACCCCTAATTTAGGGGATGAGGAGGCGAGTTGGGGCGAAAATCGTTACGGAATCGTATTCGACACATCGAGAAACGTAGGTTTGCAAAAAATCGCGACGCTAAAAGGAAACGAAATACGGGAAGCGAGAACTATACGTTTAACACCCCCGTTCGGCTCGTATGGGGTGGAATGGGGTGAACAACGGCAATTCTTGAAGCAGAAAGACGGCTCTATCTAGCATGAAAAGAAAAACTACGATCCAGGTAAAAAAACGTATTTCATAATAAAAGCGAAGATGTGTTTACTCGAAAATGTGGAAAATTCGCACTTGACCCCCTCCCCCTGAAAAATCTAGGGGTGGAATCGCGAAAACAAAACTGCCATTCGATAGCCCGTAACGGTGGCTAAAATTTATCATAAGGCGTCGAAGCTCCAGCTGTTATAACGGAGGAGCTACGGGCGAAAGTTTGAAATTCCGTGCCGCAAGAAAGGGCCCCGAAAACAGGGTCTGACTAAAAATCGGCCTGCGGGCGCCGCCAACCGCCGTATCCTATAGTACTCGTCCAGATAAACATTTTTTAAAGAAAAAAATTTTTCGCTACCACGCACCGTTTTCGAGAAACGGGCGATCTAATATTTCGTGTACGGAAATTTTCCGAATTTTCCAGAAGGACAACATATAAGTTTGAAAGACGGACAAAATCAGAAAAGATCGGCAAAGGACCGTACTTTCCGAGGGCAATAATGAAATATCGCGGAAAAAATTACCCGCTTTAAAAAAAAATTCCAAACTACCCTCATAATCGACCCCCCWCCCCCGTCGGGAAAATCGACAAAAGTGAAAAACTAACTATACAGGCGAAAAGAACTCGCGGAGCTGATTCTAATGCACTTTTAGCCGATTCGATATCAAAAAAAATGTAAAAGTTACGCGCCGTCAAAATATGAGGGTTAAAAAAAGACGGGAAATATTTTCCGATTTTCCGACGTTTCCGGAAAATTTCCTTCGACCATCGAGATCGACTCACCGAGTACTACCGATAACGAAAATTCGGTGAAAATCCGACAACCTGTGTGGGCCATAATGAGATCACCTTCGGGGGTGGTTTTTCCGGTAAATTTTCCGAACGGGTAAAGGGAAATTCGAAATTTTTTCACCAGACGATGTCTAAAAATGAGCTATACCCGCGCGCAATATTTCATCCTCACAGCTCAAATAACAAAGCGATAAGGGTAAAAAAACGTAAAACCAACCCCCGAACTTTACCGGACCGCCGTACCGGAACGGAGGGCGCCACCTACGACAAAGACGCATTTTTGAAAAGGGCTCGGTCCCGACATCGTCTCACCGCGAAGAGAACCCGGAAAAACGCTCCGCCGTGAAATAAAAAATTTTCGTTTTCGACAAACGATTTCGCCGCGTGCCCGGAGCGATCCGGGCCCCCGGAGTCCCGGAGGCGTCGAGTCCGGTACCCTCGGAAGCGGGCGGACCTCCCGGACGCGACGGTGAAAACCGCAAGTCGCTATCTCTTTCCGTTCGGAAGTTACGGGCCTCCGAAGGGGGCGGGTCGCGAAGCGAAAGGGGGCCCCCGGGTGCCGACCCCGCCGGGGGGTGGAAACTGAAAATGGAGCGTCCAAACCGGGCTCAATCGAAAGCCCCGTCCCTAAGTAGGTTTTGAAACTAACAGTGCGTTCGATTTATCGAACGCGCTGGTTTTTGAGGGGCTAGGACGCACCGTTTCCGAGATATCAGCCCCTAAAGTTTCGGCTGCGGGGGCGGTTTTTAAAAAATCGAAACCTACCCCTTTCGAGCTGGGACCGTGAAATTCGGGATCCGCGGTCTTCTTGTGCGTCGAAATCGATTCGCAAAATTTCGACCGGATCGGACACTTAGTTTTCGAAATATCGCACCCCCTAGTTTCAAGGGGTGGCTCTGACGGTGACCAACTTCGAAGCCCCGTATCTCGGGAACGGAAAGTCGTATCGGGACGTGCGAGGGCTCGTCGGAATCGTCTCGACGAATGCGATAACGCAGGTTTAACCGGAAAAGGCTAAAGAAAAGCGGAAAATTTTCATAGGAAAAGGTAGTTTTCGAGGGCCTCGTTGGGGGATGAAAAAACGTCGTAGGTAAAAAATTCCAACGGAAACGGATTCCTCAAAGTCTAGAGTGTCCGTTTGCCAAAAAGAATGTCGAAAAATTTTCGAACGTCGATAATTTTCCAAAAGGAATAGAATTTTCCGATTTTCCAACCCCTAAAATTTTAAGGGTAGACGTAAAATGGTCGCGCGACACCTCGTTAGAAAGCCCACGATCTCCTCTAAACAACGGCGTAAAAACGACCGTCGTGGCTCGAAAAACACAGGGGATATTCGAGAAAATCTCCCCGAATGTTGGAAAAAACGGGCCCCTTAAAAAATTAAGGCCCCCGGGGCCCCTCCGATAAACGGTATCGAACCGAACGTCGCACCGGCGGATAGAACTCGTCGTCCTCGACAAAAAAACATACCACAGTGAAAGTCGTACCTCCGCGCGTTCAAAAGTTATCGCGCGAAAACCCTCGAAAACGACGCAGGGCCGGCACAGGGAAAAACCCGTGGGAGCCCGATCGACGCGAGCTCTCGAACATAAAACCCCGTCCCCAAAATAAGCACTTTTTGTTCTTCGGTAATTTTCGCTCCGACGCGCCGTTTTCGAGATATCGGGAATTAACGAAATTTTCGGACGCATTTTCCGGAACGCTTTTCTCGAAAACCTGTGACTCGTAAATTTTTTTTTTGGACTCGAAAGGAAGCGGACCGACGAAACTTTACTTCCACAGAGTTTAAGGCAAATCGTGTGGTTGGAAGTCGAACGGTGCGCCTCGAAAGAAGTCGAAAATTTCTCCCCCCTCCCCCCGCACCGGCCGCCTTCGATCGAAACGCGACCTCGCGATACCGGGAGATTTCGGCGAGCTCTTTCCGACGCCGCAAACCCCGTTTCGATAGGACGCCGCGTTCCGAAGTTATCCGAGGTGAAAATCGGGAAAGTCGTTTTTCAGCGCCCCCTATCTCCGCTCTCGAGGTTTTCCCGCACATACGGCGTACGAGGTAATAATGAGGACGCCGACGCCTTCCATCTGGCCAATCGCCATCGATTTTTTTCGGGCCGTTTTCGAGAAATTCGAGGTCGTTTTWAARAGGTTTTTCGCATTTTCCGGAGAGGGGGGGAGGGGGAGGGGAAAAATTTTTACCACGTAAAATGCGCCCTTTACTACTCTACCTTTAGCCAAAATTTCGTCCCGATCCCTCGATAAACAAAAAAGTTATTGGCGAAAAACGTGTTTTTTTTGACTCGCAATAAAATCACAAACAATCGACGATTACTCCGAGATGGCGCCACCTATCGGGACGCGCGACCACTCAAACGACAACTGTAAATCTGCCCTTTTGAGCGCCCCTACTCTCGTTTCTCTGGCTCGAAAAAAAAAATCACACCCCCGAGCCGAGCACTTTCCGGTACCTCCCCCCCATTTTTCGGCACTTTCCCGGCTTCGCCGGGAAAGCGCTATAGTTTTCCTCGCGCCTACGGCGCTCGGAAAAAAACATGCAAAAAACCGCAAGTTTCTATCTCATCTAGAAATACCGTTTCTGAAAAACATGTAATTTCGTTATATTATACGACTAAATTGTTTATTCATTCTTATCCACCATCAGCGAAGCTGAAATGTATACGTTGCTAACAAATTCCAGCTCTTGAGTACGAATATAATATTTTCTATTACTTCTATAACTTTGAAAAGTCAACGACTGTAGATGTTGTCAGCATTCAAAATAAGTACAAATTTATTGTGTTTTGGGAAGAAAACACTGACAAAAAATCAAATCTATATTCTTTGTTAAAAATACAACCTCTGTTATTATTAAGAATAAATAAACAAATCAATCGAGAAACGAGAAAGAAAGATCTACCTAATAGATAAGTATAAGAAGACTACCAAATTGCCTTCCAAATATACTTAGTTATACATATATTAATGTCCAGATTTATCTATTTCCATACTTCTGATCTATGATATGACATGTTGTTTTCAGGGTTGCTTGTTGCTTCCCATGTTGCTTATTTGACCTTGACGTTTCTACACATATGTCTGTGTTTTCCTCAGAAGTAGCTCTTCAGAGAAACCCGGAAAACAAGATGTCGATAACAACCATGGAAGCCTTCAAACCAAGATCTGTGATATGTTTGCAACAAGAAGGAATAATTGTGTAAACACCCTCAGTTTTTAATTGTACGTAATATTTATTATTTTGCGTAAATCGTTCATAGCCATGTTTCTTTCGTTATAAATGAAAATAACAACGTTTTTTAAGGGCCAGTCAATGTGCACAAAATCATTTTACTCAGTTTATGCCAATTTCTCTTGTCTTGAGTTGTTTACACCAATTGAAGTGACGGATTAGTCTGGTACAAGCTTGCAAAATATTACATTTTTGTAATAGGTTAATGGCTTGTTTGAATCAGTGCAAAGAAAAGATGTTTAATATGAAAATTATAAATCTACATTATTTGCACAAATAGTGGCTGGAAATATTATTTCAAAATGCCTTTAATAGCTATCAAAAATTTAGGAGAGGGTTCTACTCCTATCTTCTGAGAAAAATTCCTTAATTTTAATCTGTACATTACGATTTAATGTTTGAATTCTAAAAGCACATACAATTAACTCATTGTATGTGCTTGCTCCAGCTTAGGACAGCGGCCTCGATAAAGTAAGAGAAAACTACCGGAATACGAGTCCAACCCTTGCATTCTAAGTATTTGTTTGCTCTGAAGCCTAGGCTTAAAATGAGCTTGGATAAGCGGTTTGCTACTGCGCATCTATTGCTCTGTCGATTTCTCCCACACAGATAATTGACGGTACCAGTACTTATTTTTTTACAGCTTGCGGTATTTTGCATACTGTTTTGTAGCTAAGTTACAGCTTAAATGTTCTTTACTTCTGCCGTAGTTACGGCTCATTAAGATTCTTAAAATAAGATTTAATTACTAAATATTGTCAGTAAAATATTGTAATTTTATTTCCTGCGTGGTTAAACATACTCCCACAGCTATGCTTTCGTTAAGTTGTGTCGCACCTGTAGTCACACTAATTAATCAAGGTTTGTCATTCGATTGTATGAAAACTTGGTTAGAACTAAATATCTCCTACACTATTTCAGGAACTTTATAATATATAACTACAAATAACGAGAAACCATTGCAAAGCAACCGATTGACTATAAATAGCCGATTAAAGTGCAACCAAGTATCACACACACACACACACACACACACATAATTGGTTTTTTTTGCTTGAGGAGGATTCGTTTTAATGATAAATTCTTTACAGCATATTTTTGTGTCTGTGACATTTTACATTGTTTAGAAGTATTAAGTACCTACTTCGCAATTTGTCTGACGTTTGAAAAAAAATAGAAGGTATTATGTAATTTCATTTAAATTTCTTGAAATATTTTTTGTTAGTGCACATGTACACTGCATCGGTTATATTTTGTAAACTTTTTTATTTTCTTTTTAATAATTTATTTAATTTTCAATAGAGAAACAATATAGTTCATAAACCTTGAAATATATAGGTTAGATAAGCTTTCATGATATTGAACATAACGTGACATTCTTCCATAATCTCTTCAGGAAACAGGTAACCTAATTACATTAGTTGAATTAGCTTTCCATTTTACGAGTACTACCGATGTCGAGCTCTTTTAGAGGCAGTTAATCTAGCAGGATAATATTAAAAATGGAACCTCTGCAATCATTAAATTTTTATTACGCAATTGCAGTCTTAATTTTAAGCACTTAGTTAAAACTCAGTAACAAGACATAAAAACGAGATACTAATTATTTATCTCGCAAAAGAATATAAAGGAAGCGTGCTTCTGAAAAATTAAAGAATTATTATACACGTGTTGAAAAGATTTGACTAAGTATTTTTTTTCCAAAGTTATAATGAATTATAATTAAAAATGTTGTCACCTAAGCCTAATAATTTTAATTTAGTTCCAAGGAAAACGTCTTAATACTGCATATGCTATGCTTAGCTATACGTTGACAAATTTTTGGGAAAATAGAGAAAACATCGAGTAGTTTTCAGCCTGCAAATGGTTTATTCATATATTTTAAGAAAGACTTTGCTGTTAAAGTGCTGGTTCTTTTAACACAAATATATAGCTATTTAGAGATATATACAGTGTGTCCCTTTTAAAAATGCACATCATAAGTATCTCTGTAACAATAACATATAGAAAATCAGTTAAATAGGATGAAACGTGCAAAATTTAATGCCAAACCAAGTCGGAACGAAATGTGTCTATTCTTAATAGGTATTAAAATAATTGTGAAAAACAAAAAAATGGCAATTTTCAAAATTTTGCGGTAACGTTTTTGTTTGTGTTATTTGAAGTTTGTCGAGGCACTTTTAAAATACATATTCACTGGTTGAAGTTCTTTTTAAATATAGTTTTTAGTTTACGTACTTAACTTTACAATTTCTTACATTATTTCAGATGTGATTTATTATGTGCTTTACTATGATACCAAACATGTGTCTTTGGCAAACCAGAATATTGTTATATTTCCTTAACCCACACTGCCGGTTTTTCCACCACATTTTGCACTATATTGGTCACTTTGTCCTCATTAATGTATCCTTGACGACTGCTGGTGTGTTTGTTGAGCGAACCATGTGCTTTCAAGTTCACCTCCATCTTCTAGATATGGAGCACATACGTTCGGTTTCCACACTGTTCTTATTAGATAATGTGAAGCATTCTAGTAAAGCATAGCTTTCTTTGTGTGAAAATTTTTCCATTGTTGTAATGCAAAACAATCTTCTGTCTAACAGCAACAACAGAAACGTTTATTACATGTAAAGACACTGCTGCTGCTTATTAAACAAATTAATACTCTTGATAGCAGGTCAGCAGATATTGTTGCAAATTAAAATAGTTTTACATAAGAACAGTCCTCACAATTAGGAAATAGCCAGTGGTTTCAAACACATTTTGTCGAATTTAGACATTAAAATTAAGACTTTTTATGACATGCTGTAACGGTTCAAAATCCACGTTCGAAGCTATAGCTCATTGACACCGTTTATAAAAAAGGTCTTAATATTTCCAAATACCAATTTAGAAAATTTCTAGTTAAAGATAACTGTTTTATTATTTGTGTGTATTCTTCGTCACGAGAAAGATGGCTCTAGGCGTATGTTTTGTGGACATGGGCTTTTTCTGTATTCGACTGGTCTTTTTTACGCGCTGATAAGCCAGGGATTCGGCGAGAAAAATGCTTTGAATTAGAATCGAAAACAGCTTGTGGTTTAGCGTGAATAGCGATAGGGCAAGTGTAAAATCTTCATTAAGATTCCTTATGATTGAGGGAGGTACTGCCCTATTCGCTCAAGGAAGTGTCCAGTTGGTTGTTTTGAGATTAAGGTACTGGATCTTCGATCTGTCGTTCGACAGGATTCAAATTCACAAACCACGTTCCACGCGGAAATCAGAGCAGAATAACCGATTCCAATCAAAACCCTCGACAGAAGAGGTAACTATTTAATATTTTTCGATCAATGCTGTGTCGAGTGCCAATACGCATCGTCTTATCCTATTTTAGGGTTTTTTAATCCCGGCATAAATCGCTTTTATATCGCGGTGTCTATCATCTACGTGCCCTTGTCAGGGAGGTGCGCTCCTGTTCCCGTTTGACCGTCGGATCTGTGGGACATCCTGAAGGATTGGTTCACCGTATTAACAGCCCGTACGATTGTCATCGCTGCCCATCCCGAAGCCGTCTAGAGAGCCACAATTCGCCCTAAAATTCGTAAAGCATTTATAGGAAAACCAGATAAGTTGCATGACAAATGTGTTGTACAGTTTTTTTATTGACTAGTCGCGAAAACAGCATATTTATAGACGTTTGCATTTAATTAAATCAGCTATAGTTCATCTGGATTTATCGAAACGCGCAACTATTGGTAATTGTTTGATTCATTAAGTAATTGTAGAAAACGTTTATTTGTAAACTGAACGTGTACACGTACGGTGAAGAAATTGAACATTTTGTTTGTTTCTTTTTTTTGTTTTGTCAGAAAAGTATTGACTCAATAATTGAATAGTTATTTATCCGAGCGATCAAATCGACGGAGATTTTTTTGATGCGTTTAATTATTTTGTTGATTATTTAGATGAACTTTTAGTCATCGATTTGCGCTACGGATTAGTGATTTTTTTGTGAATATCGCCCTAATATTTAGTTGCATACTTACCTGTAATTATACTTTCATCCACGAGAGATATTAAATTTATTTATATATTACTAGTGCTTTTATCAGTCATTACAAATCGTTTTTATACCTACCTGGAATTTCTTGGTTTATTCCGCTACGCAAGGGGGTAGTTAAACCAWGTGGCGCTCAGGCAAGTCTTTGTTTTTAACCCAGCCCATCTCCATTGGGTTAGCTGGCATCTACCCCGTGTATCATACTCCGGTAGGGGATTTATTGCCTTGTTTTAGTTTTAATACAAGTATTTAATTGTTATAATTTTTTTTGCGTCACAATGCTTGGTATCGTAGTAAATCACATAAAAATCACATCTGGTGAGCACTTCAGAAATACTTTGGTGAACAAGAAATTATAACATACGACAACTATTAAGGTAAAAAAAAAATTAAAAAACTACGACTAGTTAATTTACTTCTCAAAAGTGCCTTAACAGTGTGAAACTACAGCGTCGAGAAAGTATAAGCAATGTTAAATAATAGGCACGTACGTCTAGATAATTTAGCTTAGCATTAAATTTTGCACATTCATCTATATTTAACAGATAGATATTTATTCTTTGTAAAATAACTTTTGGGCTCATTTTATTAAAACAACAGAACTATGCAACAGAAACGTCAAAATTAGAATTGTTGATTATGGGTACGGCCTGTCTTTATTAGAAATGATTAAATAAACGGTGTACATACGAGGCATGTTTTTTAAGTAAGTACCGTTTTGCGATTCCGCCGCCGCAGCGCTACGGTCGGCGTTCCGCGAATGCGCGCTGGTTGCCTACATCTCTTGTCTACGCACTGACGCCATTACAGTTTGATTCTTCATTGTATACGTTGTTTACTGAGTGTTTAAGATACCTCCGACAATCGTGAGTCCCGCCGATTGTGAAGTACGGGCTGTTATACGATTTCTTAGTGCTAAAGGCGTAAAACCGATCGATATTCATCGTGAGATCTGTGAAGTTTACGGACAAAACATTATGAGTGATGGAATGGTAAGGAAATGGGTGAGAGCATTTAAAGATGGCCGCACAAATGTGCATGATGAAGAACGGGTGGGCGTCCTTCGGTCGTTAATGAAGATTTGGTGCAGAAAGTGAACGAAAAGGTGAGAGAAAACAGACGCTTTACAATTTCATCATTGTGCGACTGCTTTCCTCAATATTCTCATAGTGTTTTGTATCGCATTGTGACCGAGAACTTGAATTACAGGAAATTGTGTTCACGTTGGGTTCCGAAAATGTTGACGGATTTGCACAAAACCCAACGTTTAGGCAGTGCATTGACTTTCCTTGAGCGGTACCACAATGAAGGTGAAGATTTTTTAGACCAAATTGTTACTGGTGATGAAACATGGGTGGCCTACGTCACACCAGAATCTAAACAACAATCCATGGAATGGCGACATTCATCATCACCTAAAAAAGTGAAGTTTAAGCAAACAATTTCTGCCCGGAAAATCATGTGCACAGTTTTTTGGGACAGAAAAGGAGTATTGCTAGTGGAGTTTCTGCCTCGTAATGAGACAATCAATGCAGCGTCTTATTGTAAGACATTGAACAATCTGCGTCGTGTAATCCAGAACAAAAGACGTGGCAAGTTGAGTAAGGGTATCGTTTTGCTGCATGACAATGCCCGTCCACATGTGGCTAATCGGACCAAAGATCTCATCAAATCTTTTAAATGGGAAACTAGATCATCCTCCATACATCACGATATCTTTGCACGTCTTGTTTTAATTCCAAAACGGTACTTACTTAAAAAACATGCCTCGTAGTTTTTTATTTTCTGTGTGAAATCGAACATGCATACATGACCTGACCTGACCTGATTACTTACTGGCCTTGCAATGTTAGATTTTGGCAACTGAATTACAAATATCTATATATTGCCTGGTTTGAAAATTAGGGTTGCTATACAAAAACACGGGATGTACATGCGTTTTAAACCATATCTTTATTATAACGATGTATGAAATAAACCTGACAACGAACAAGCATCTTTGACATTAATTTATTCAATTGATTGATCGACACTCATCTTAGCATTAGACTAGACTGCAAGAATATGGTAAGTAAAAATTGCAGTTACGCAAAGCAAACTAAGGTACGTGCGTCAAAAAAAAAGTACTAAACCTTTTGTTGTTGTACAAATCACACAAAATTGAGTACTAGCAACTTTCCACAATTGGAAATATCTACAGACGGTTGGAGTTAAAAGCAATCTTTAAATAACTTAGCTGCTCGAAGATTATTTAATAACTTCGAATGTTTGATTTAATTTTTTCAGTTTATCACTAGTGCGTAGAAGTAATAAGTATGATCAATATCTTTCTGTAACTATACTTTAGGTATGAGTGATTCAGTCTCGCGTCAAACTGTTCGCATTTATTTGGGAAGATCCTGGGCACTTTAATATCTGGGATTATAGCATATATTATATAACGTTTTCATTTCAACTTTTTTCAAAACTTTGATAAATTTATTGGTTCTGTGGTAGCATAATAATTAACTACACAAATATTTTTATTCGTTTGTGCCATGTTTACATATTTTGTTGTTAGCAGCGTTTGATGTGTGTCATCATGAGTTCGAAGAGTATACAACAATAAAATTTATTTTAGTCTCTCATGATGCCGTAAAAGTTTGTTTATACGACACAAACGTCTTTATTGTAAAATATAAATATCAATATAGCTTCGTGGAAATTCACGTTCAAGGTATTTCTCTGTAGGCGCTACTTCACTAGAAATTTGATTATTTGGCTCTCCTCCGCACTTTATCTCACTTTTGAGATGTACAGGGTAATGAATAGTAGTGGAAAGCCCACTTTGACATTCTCTTTGAAGCGGATGTAAAATGCATGACGAGGAATTAAACAGGCAGCTCGTCAAAGAATCTGAAAGAATAATAAGTGGAGCACTGCCATTCACGTCGCCACATCGGGTAAATGTGTCAGGTGGCTGTAGCGGAACTTTGAGTTCTTTATTTGTCATTAGACTGTATTTGATTTGCTACTGATCTTAGTTAATTAATTTTTAGCGACGGGAGTTTGTTTTTTTTTAACTTTTACTACTTTCAAAACTGCATCCCTAAACAACCTTCTGCAACAGCTTTTTGTGTCATCAAATCGTACTATTGAGAGAAGCGTGTAACTTCAAATTCATACCTACAAATTTTTCTTGAGATACCAGTGCTTCGTTCATTTGTCTTTAAGATCTTTCATTATCTACCTATCTATACTGACTCGAAGAGTTCAGCTAAAATTGTACTAATTGAAAAAGTGTACTAATTGTAAAAATTGTACTAATCGAAGTAATCATACGACTTTTTATTGCAGAACAGAAAAATTGATTCAACACAAACCGCGTTATCGAAACCGCATAATAATTTATGCAATAATGGTAAATTACAATTTTGATGAAGTAGTAGGTTATTTTAAATTGTTAAACCGTTTTAGAGGGATTACATCAAAAGAAACAAGGAAATATTTTTACAATGAATTTTTAAAATTGAAAACTCAGAAGGAAATCAAAATTAAGCATTTTGCTAATTTCTAGCACAGAAAATGTATGTAAGTAATAAAGAATTCATCGATAAAATTTGTGATTTAGGGGAGTTAAAAAAATAAACTTGGTTTAACCTTGTCTAAAAGTTCTTTCAATTTATTGTTAAACTTAATCGTTTTGCCAATTTTGACCATTTCAAAATCGCCATTGAAAAAATTGTCGGCTATCGAAAAAATAATTTTTGTTTACTCTCAGAGATACTGGATCTAAATGATATAAGAAAAACACCTACTACATTAATTTAGAAAACCTAAATATCTATTTCAACAACTAAGCTGTTATCTTCAGTAGAAGTAAGCCACTTCTTTTGAATTATTTGGCTGAATTTAACCGGATGCCATTCTTCTCACGAAATTCTCATCTGAGTAAATGTATCTCCTTATTTAATGTGCATTTGACAATACGGAAACTTATATAACTGGTATGACCAGCATGCAGTAATAGGGCTGTCTACTCTGGTAAACTATTTTGAAATCTACGTAGGTGAATGCTTTCAGCGTCCATAATATAGGATAATATATTTTCGGAAAGATCGCTGTCTCTTGAAAACACTGACAAAAAATTATAAGTCTGACGTTTCGATTACACCTGTAATCTTTGCCTTTGTCTGAAAATATATTATCTTATATTTTGAAATCTAATTATTAACAACTGATAAAAATTCGTAAAAACCCAATAAAATTATCGGAATTCTTCCATCCACCTGTAACGTATTGGCCACTAGAAGTGTAAGTAAGCGCCACCCGCAGAAGCTGTAGCTAGCACAGTCACTAATGTGGAAGTTCATGAATTTTTAAATTCTGTTTAAACTGCAGAAGTATGTTGTTCGTTCGATTTTATAACGAGTGGTAATTACAATGCATAATTAGTGAGATATTTGCGTAGTTTAAATGTGATCGGATGGGCCCCATGGTCGGTGTGACGTCAGCTCGCAGATTCAAATACCAGTCATGACCTGACATGTCATTTTGCAAAAGATTTTTAATTCCGGGATAAACTTTTTCCAGTTCTCATAAAAATTCCCTACACTATCTTTATTACAGGAATATAATTTTCTGGTACTTGTCTTCATTTGATTCTATAAAGTATGAAAATTGTGGGAAGACTATAAATCTCTTCTGCTTTCTTACAGGTAAAATCTTTATTGGCTTATATCTTAAATACTTATTTTTAATCTTATGGTGTGTTTCTAATGTAGTTTGAGATATTCTGAAACAAAAATTAAACTTGTTAACAAGTTCTGTCTTTTTTTGGGATTTCAAGCGAATTTACAATTACCTCAGTGCATAAGTATTCGAGAAATTGTAATTGTGAAAATATTTAGAATAAATAGCCTAATAACTATAAACTAATTGTAATACGAAGACTGTTATACTTGCAGGGTTTGAGGTAATTCATTCACATTAATAAATCTCTCTCAAAACAGAAAACAGTTTTTTTGCAGTATAACAGCACACCTGATATAATTACGGTAGCTAACACCACAGAAGCTAGTGCAAGATCAGTAAATTTAAAATCATAACTTATTTGATGCACCTAAAATAGCCATTTACATTTAGCCCTAATTGATATTTGAACAACATAACCCAATTTAACTTAATATCGTAAAAACTTTCCTAGTACATTTGTAATTACTGTGTTTGACATTCGCTAGCTATATTTAGCGGTATAAATGGCGGATGCGCCACTGGCTTATCGTGGGTGGTTAGGTGCTGTGTGACGTGTATTCGACGAAAATCCTTTCTGGAGTTTTACCGCTCGCTGGATGACGAAATTAAATTATAACTGTGGGATTGGGTTCCGGATTAGAGCCGTCAATTTCGTCAGAGTTTCAGATTGCATTACCAGATGATGGGTGTAACATAAACTTGGGACTTCGCTCGAAAAGACAGGCTGGAATAAATATTCATTCAGATGTCATGAATAAATATGATTTCTGTGGTATTTCTTTAACTCTTGTTCGGACGGGAATTTGGAGTGGGTATGAGAGATGAGCTCACAATTCAATTTTCCTATTGAAGTAATCGGAGAATTTATGTTCTTTCTAGCGAAAAATATTGCTCTATGACAAGAGTTTTATACAATACATTCATTAAGATAGGTGCTTTGCGTCTACATAGTTTACAGGTTTTGTATTACAAGTGACATTAGTATCCTTTGTTCAGTTATCAAGTTAAGGACGTTTAAAAGATACTCGCTAATTACAAGCAAATAGCAGGTTTAGCAGATGTACTCCGCTTGCTGCTTGTGTAAAGGACGTTACCCGGAAATTTGTTTACATTTAATTAGAGATATTAAATACCCTTTGTTGAGTTCAACTAAGACTAAAACCCGAGCTAGAACCTCTGAATCGGTTGTGTACCTGGTTTTCGTGCTTAAAATTAACACTAATGAACAGTAACAACAGATTCATTATATGAAGACGAGATTGTTATAATGCTGGTGCTCTATTATGTAACTTCATGCAAATTATTTTGTATATGCAATGCATCTGCTTCTAAGCTAATAACCTAGTTTTCAGTACTTTTTAAAATTATACAGGATGCCAGTCATACTTTGCTAGTTAGAACAGTGACTTTTATACATATATCAGATCTTTACACATCGATTTGATTATTACCTGCCTCTTAGTATTTATTCTAATTTGTTTTTGTTAATTACCTTTCTATCAGTTTCTTTGCAAAATCTCGTCAAAAATAAGGAAGCAAAATGTTGTAAAATAAGCACCTATTCTAATTGATTTGCTTACACCTACTGAATAGGATTTGCTTAAATAAAATGAGCACCAATAAATTGTACCACTTATTTTAATGAATGTGTTTTTCCGTTTTGACCGTAATAAAGATCAAATTTCAATTTTAAATAATTCATGTGTTTATAGTTTTTCATGCAATGATTACAATTCAGTTTATGTTGGACAAACGGGGATTATTTTTTAATTAGGGTTAAAGAACATTTGAAACAATAAAAATGCAGATACTGTAGCTAACCATTTATTGTTAAATAAACACACTGCCACGCTAGAAAATTTAAATTTATTACATTTGTTCAGTAAATCAACATTAGATTATTTGAAAATTTTAGATTATGGGACCTACTGGAGCTGACCTATTGATTCTACCCAAACAATCTTGAGGTTGTTCTATTATTTTGTTTAGTTAAAAAGTAATTGTGCTCGATTGTTTTAAGATTTTCACCCTACATAGTTACAACTCAGTAAACTACTGCTTCTTAGTTACTTAGTTGACTCAATTGAAATGTTATGTTTTAGAACTGCAGGCACAAAAAAAGAGTCATAATTTGTAGTGCATTGCTAAAGATAAAGGCTTTCGAATAGATTTGGAAAAGAAATTATGTTTTTTCGGGAGGTATTCTCCTAATTTTATTTGTATGGTGGAATCTAGAGTACCATCAAAATGATCAATAAAAAATTTGTGATATAATAAATGTAATGAATGCATTGTTTACTAATGATAATTTTCTCGACCTCGTACATGTATATTTCATTTCATAAAGCAGTTTCTATTGTTTCAGTTTTGTAATATCGATTGAGTTTTATAGCGTTACACGATTGAGATCCCCTCGCTGTTTTGGTACTGATTGGTACACGGTTTTATAGCGCTTGCCTTTGCAGTGACGTCGGCAATTACAAGCCATCCGAGTTTTTTTAATTAAAATTTAAATTGAGCAAACAGCGGCTGTCGCCACTCTCGCCTCTGGTCCTTTGAGCCGGTTAGTGGCCTGCCGTTCTTTTCATCATCCGCGAAGAGTGTTATGGTCAAATTTGTGCCCTGTGGATGCACTGCGGGACATTTAGCTTTAATTCGGCGCCTGCATTGCATGGATCATTTATAGAAGCCCTGTATATTTAGTAACTGTAATTACTATTTAGGTCACTGGATCTTGAAAGGTAGGGCAACGGTTGAGACGTATAATTTCCATATTGTTTCTGATAATTCCATCTCTGTTACTGCCCGATTTGACAGCGATGATTGCTAGGCGAAATTGAAATTCAGCAATACTTGCTACCCCATCTCTCGCTTGCACCATGTGGAAAAGTGTCATTTTGCCTTTTTTTTTGTTCCCGGATCAAGCATGAGACTAGAGTTGGCGGTACAGTGGTCTTATTTACTACAAACGTGCCATGTCATCTAGCTGTGCCAATATGGCAACACCATTTAGCGGTAGAAATAGAGCTCTGTATATCAGAGACTTAGTAGAAGCACTTAGCTGATATATTGTTTATAGTTCCTGTAATCGACCTGAATGAAAGACGTAGATATCTATGTCTTATCGTTCTCAATTGGGTGCGATTTTATCCCGATGCTTTTACTTACAAGGTCACGTCTCATAAATAAAAAAACTATATCATTTAAGTAGGCGGTGGCAGTGGCAGTTAATTCGTCAAATTCGAAAATTTAGCGAGACCAATGATATCAAAACAGAAACAGACATAATAAAAAAGTAAATCGTGAAACAAAATGTTCAGAGTGCCAATAGACAATTGCAATGATGACTTGACTCCCTAAATCCTTTCTGTGGGGTTATTTAAAATCAAGTCAATATCAACAGACCAAACAATTTAGAGGAAGTACAAGGTGTCCCATTTTCGTGTCATTAGTTCAGCTATACCATCGCCATTTTTACATCGTCTTTTGTTTTAAAGCTACAGCTTTCTTTTCTTCAATTCTAAATATCTCGATTGGGTATGTAGACATAAAAAAACTGTGATCACGCTTTTGACAAACATTTTTTTTCTGAATCTAGTGGTGTACTCGGAGGTCATATTTTTGAGATATAACACAAACTTTTTCATAAATTGGAGCCATTGTGCTGACTTTGCTGTGGCTGAAAAGATCTATTTTCTCTGATTAAGAAAATGTACACATTGTTAGGTTTTTCAACAAGTCAAAATGCGACCCCCTTCAAAAATACTAAGTATGCCACTGGATTCAAAACAAAAATATCTTTAAAAATGTCTTCACAGTTTTTCTGTATCTCCATACTCTATCGAGGTATTGAAAACTGAAGAAATGTTACATTATTTAAAAGTTGGCTATAACGATACAAAAATGGCGATGGTACAGCACAACTCACAACAAAAAACTAATACAGTACTGTCGAAATCGCAACTCTCTAGCATTGTTACTGAGATACAACGAAAATGGCACACCATATACAACAAAGAATTCGGGCTGAAGTGGGGCAAATCCTGATATTTTGAGCGCAATGTAAAAATGTTTACAATCTTATGAAGGAACCATTCGAATATTTGCGCTAAGTTTTGTTTGTTGTTTGGGTCCACTAATTAATGTCTTTTTTCCATTAAAGTTCCATTAATCATGCAAGATACAATTTTATGTAAGTAAGAGAGAATTCTATAAAAAAACAATATCTTAAAAATGACGCGACTGTTCAACAATAGATGGCATAATGAATGAAATTTTGCGTCATAAGTTGGGTATTTAAAAATAATATTGACATATTCATTCGAATGGTTTCCTTAAAAACATTATATTATGCAATTATGAATCATGCTCTAATCTTTATCACCACACTGTATAGTGAAATATATTTTCCCTTTAGACTATTTTTTCTGTTGTCTTATTAAAAACGGGGTATTCAGAAAATGCTTTGAAAACGTGGAACACTTAGTACGAGCAGGATTCGAAAAAAATATGCCTGAAGTAATAATTCATATTTTACATTTTACAGTAACACGGAGTTCTGTCTAGAAAGTGGTGGTAATTTGTTTGGACACTTTTTATATGAATCCTTTTGTTCTTAAAATGAAATACAATTTGTTAGATTTAAGATTATTCTCATACTACAGTATAAAGTTAATAAGCATAAGTTGTAGCTAAATTAGTTTTGGTCATCATTTTCAACTAACTACCTCCGCCAAAATATAAAACACTACCAGAAAAATTCTTCTTTCTTCTAATTCTTTAAAATGAAACGTTGTACTCAAAATTTGCAAATGCAATGTATTAAAACAGAAAAAGTGGCAATAAGAATGTGCCTTTCATGCTTTTATAATTAAATAACAAAATTTCGGTTTATTTCTAATATCTCTATGAAGAATCGTACAATACCCAGTAAAAACTGATACAGGTATGTGATAGTAAGCATGAAAGAAACATTTAATTGTGGAGAGCAAGATTACATATCCTGTCATCTCATATCAGTTGCAAAGTCTGTCATCGCTGGGACAACTTCTAAAAACGGCTTTACCAGGACCGGAAATAAACACTGAAACAAAATGTATCGCGGAGGTGTGCAAAGCTACGTGACAAGCAGCTTAATGCGTAGCTAGGGATTTATGACTACAGTAAACACGGCATAATTTGGCCTACATCTGCACGCCAGCGGAATACCTGCATGAAAACCGTGGGTACTCTACTGCTGAACGTGTAGTCGTTACACATTCGTATTCCGGATATGTATGTGGTAAAACTTGCGTTAACTGCAGGTCGTATTGAATACGTAATACCCGGGCTTTAAGGATTGATAATGTATGCCTGCATAAACATTTTATATTCTTCGGCTCGGGGATTTTAATGTGTAGGAAAATTGTATTTTAATTACGATTTATAAATTATGCTCCAAAATCGTACACCTGTTTTAGATACTTCAGGGCTTAGAAAAGGCCAGGTGAAATGATTCTAGTTTATCTATCTTTTTCCCCTGCTGAGGTTGATATCGCCAGTGCCCAGCTCACTAGCGATCTCGGTCGTCTTTCATCTCTATCTGCGAGGCACAGCTTGACAATTAACCCAACTAAATCCAATCTAATTTTATCTGGAAAGCCAAAATATATTCCTAGCGTGCCATCAAAGCTAGATGTCAGTTTGGGTGGAACTGTTTTATGTTATCAAAAAGTGGTTAGAAACCTAGGACTTTATATGGACGAAAATCTTAGGTTTAGAGAGCATATTAGTAAATGCATTAGTAAAGCTTTTGGACACTTGAAAATACTGTATTCGAATCGTCATATGTTAGACGCTAGGTTAAGGTTATTGTTGTGTGATGCACTGGTGCTTTCTCATTTTAATTTTTGTGATTATTCTGTTTACGGTCAGTGTCTGGATCAAGTTTTCTGCAAAAAAATACAGCGTGTGCAGAACTCGTGCCTTAGATTTGTGTATGGCATTCGGCGAAATTCTAGAATTACGTATAAATTGAAGGAAGCTCGTTGGTTGAACATGGAACGTAGTCGTTACTTTCATTCAGTAGTCTTATATCATAATATAGTTTTATACAAAATGCCCCAGTACCTATATAAATTAATAACTTTTAGAACGGACGTGCATCATGTCAACATCAGGAGGAAAAGTATTATTACCGTCCCTCAGCACAAAAGCGCTTTCTTCCAAAGAAGCTTCTCTTACAACATTGCCAAATTTTATAACAATTTAGAATGCGTTTCAAATCTATGTCCCTGATTAACATAAAGAAGAAGTTGGGTGAATTTTTGCTTGAAAAGGTGTGACCGGAGCGAACATGAGTACGCATAGTTTTGTTTTTCTGGTGCTGCCGGCGACAGATCTGTTCCTCGTGGGATCGCTTGTCGCATTACCCCTGTCCGCTGTATCTTTCTTTTCACTTTTTCTTTTCCGTTTTCTCCTCTCTTTTCACTTCTTCGCTGTCCTACTTGTTGCATGATATTTCTTTTACTATTGTGTTGTCCCTTGTGTCTTCCGTACCCTCTATTGTTGCCCCTTTAATTTTGTTACAGTCTATATTTGTAAATTCTGATTTTTATTTATTTGATAATAATTCTAGAAAAAGGTAGTGACCTGAGTGTGAACTAAGTGTGTGGGCTAGTATCATTGGACAACAATGTACAAAATGTAACAGCAGATGATACGTAACTATCTCAATCTACTGTGTGATAACATTATACACAACATTGAACATTAATTTTCCGATGAAGATTGATGAAGAATGCCAACACGCAATGTCTGGTTTCAACAAAACGGGGCTCCGCCACATTTTTGTTAACATCTTCCCAGGCTGGTGGATGGGATGTCGGGGAACTGTTGAATGTCTTGCTGGGTCACCTAATTTAATTCCATTTGATTTTTTCTTCTGTGGTTGTATAAAAAATTAAGTGTACAAAGAAAAAAACATGAAATATGTAAGAGCTAGAAGCCATAATCAGACACGAAATTCAAGAAAATAGTTTTATTGCCAAGTCACGTGAGGTTTTCAATTTGAACATTTAATTTGATGTACCTAAAGATATATTTAAGTGAATAGAGGATCAAATAAATAAAAAGATGGACATAGGCAGAACCTGCTTTGATAACACTTTTTGTCGCTTATTTGAATAGACCACTTTTCACAAATATTCTGTCATAAAACCATAAAAATAAACGCTAGGTCATATCAAGGATAAAAAATACGATGCAAAAGTGTAAAATATCGCTTGATTACTATAAAAAAAACAAATAATACATAAATAAATAGTAGGGTAGGAAATAAAACACAGTTAGGGAAAAAACTTTTGGTAAAGACATTTTGCTATAATGTTCAATTAACAGAATTAAACTAGTTATTCCATGCTTGACAAAATATTTGTTTGAAAGATTTAACAGAATTTACTTTTATTGAGAAGTCCCTATACCCGATTAAACTATCTCGTCTTTCTCAAATATTTGTTTTTCCCAATTTTCCAGAAATGTTTGCTTATTAAAGTTAATGTTTACTTAAACTGTTTTATTGGCTTTTAGATTCGCGTTAATTACAAATTTAGCGGATAAAGCGTTTACATTTTTATTTAGCTAACATCCAAAAATATAAGTGAACATCTGCTATTTTAATGATGACTAAATAAGGCAAAAGATTTATCAGTTCTATTTGTTATTTAAGCGAATGTGAACTTCGATAAAGCAGTTTAATTAAAAACATTGGCGACCCTTTCACTGGATCTGTTTCCATTTATAAGGTGAATTATACTCGTACAGCAATGGCAGATTGAGATAGGAATAATCACTTTGATAACTGACCCCGGTGAAATTATACCACTTTCAATATAACAGTGTACTCAAACCTGACAACTACACTGGTCTTCCTTATAGCTATGTTTACTGACTGGTAGTAATAATGTACTTAAATATTGTATTTAAATTCACATGCAACAAAAATCTCTTATTATTAACGTTTTAGACTGGAACTATCTTCTTTTACATACATACTTCGTTGCGTTCAAGCAGCTTGAAAAACTTAGAAACTTAATTAGTAAAGCAAAGTACTAACGGATTTCATTATTTACTCCTAGTCCCAGGTACATCCCCAGTTCTTGAAACAACTTCATTTTTATGCGGAAGTTGCTGCAATAACCTTGACTCTTGCTTGTTAACATCCACAATTATTTTGTGCTGCTTTGTTCTTCGTGCAAGATTCGCTTTGATATTGAGCCGCTTCTTTGAATTGAAGGTCTGTAACGAGCATCGTTTGTTTCGGTGTTCCAGTTTTGAGAACAATTCGTCCAATCGGTAACAAATCTGACATTTCCTTTAGTCTAGAAAATAGCTAGTTTCCAGGAATTCATAGATGCTATTTTAAAGTACATTTGTTTTCCCATAATAACCAGTTGCACTTCAACTCCATTGGTTCGGAAAAAACCATAAAACTGGTAGATGTATTTTTAGCTCACTTTAAATAACGCTATTTGTAAGACTTCTTATTTTTATTTGGTAATTTTGGTAAATAAGTCATAATTAGATTTCGTATAAAGTATATCAGAAAGAGAAAATATGGGCAAACACTCAATAATAGTATGAATCAGCTCGAAAGACAGGAATTTGCCTGCCTGGCCCAGATGTTGTGACCGACAATGGGAAAAACCATCAGGAGGGTGGTTTATTGCACCCGCGGTCGACAGTATTTCTATTTCGACAAATTTGCAGCTCTAGAGGTGTACGGGTACATTTTGCATGTTAGAAACAGTGCTAGACAAACGGTGAATTCGTTGTGTGCAAGTGCTTTGTTGATTCTGTTCATTACATCAGATATTGGGTGAGTTTTCTCACTGAGCATTTTTAGTCTAAGTATTGGGCTAGCATAATAGTAAAGTTTGTCGTTATAATAATGCTGGTGAAGCTATATTCAATTGTAATGATAAATAATTGATTTGGCTCAAGTTAATACAGATATAAAGACCTTTTGCTTTATTGCATAGGTTGTATTTTGTCGATTACATATTTGTAACCGTTGGAGATCATGGACAAAGTAAAGCTGTTTGATTTGGTTATGAATTCGAGTTTAAAATATGACAAATTAGTAGTAAAAGAGAATTATTTAAGTAGAGTCGATTTAGACTAAGTAAATTTTGTATGATTATTGTTGATTTGTGATAGTCTGCATCTGGAGAGAGCATATCGCGCGTGGACTGATTTAATATCTGATCCTATTTCCTTTTATGCTCATTGCACTTCTCAGTACAGGCTGGGACACTTTGTGTCTGACGGCAGGTATCTGGAGCGGGCTTATCGTGAGCGGATGTATTCAATATCCACTCCTATTTCTTTTAAGCCCATTGCACAACTCAGTACCCTGTCTTGTGAGTTGTTGTAAGTGTTTGTAGCTGGAGAGAGCATATCGCGCGCGGACTGATTTTTGATATCTTTCATATTGCCTTTATGCTCATTGCACTTCTCAGTATATGCCGGGACATAGGTATGCCTTTGTCTGACGGCAGGTAGCTGGAGCGGGGCTTATCGCGCGTGGTCGTATTCAATATCCGTTCCTATTTCCCTTTAAGCCCATTGCACGACTCAGTACCTTGTCTTTATGTTTTTGATAATTGAAAGAATCACAATTTGCGATTGTTATCCTGTTGTTGTTCCACTATTTGCTAGGGCAATATATTCATTTTAATGTTTAGTAGAATTAACGGTCATTACGTGTCATATATTTAATATCTGACTAAATATAAATGTGGTTTATGGTTTGATTCAAATATTATAATAAATATGATTTTGCCTTCAATTAATGACTTTAGTTTATAATTAAAAAGAATTCCTTTATATATTGATAATCTTATCAGAGCAACTAATGAAAGCTTATCATCGATATTTGTACTACTGGACTTTTCAAAACATTTTACGCTATAAATCTTAAATTAACACATGCTAAATTAAAATATTTTTGATTTTCAGTAGCGGTAATTTCTTTGATGTCATAGTATTTGAGCACTTTTCAATCGCTTTTTCAATACTTATTAATCAATAAAATATTCTTCGTGACAGGTTTTTATTAGTGCATTTTACATGTGAGCATTGACACCGTTTAGAAAAACATACCAGAAAATTGGTTTAGCGTGTTCCAATGTTCTAGAATTGACCTCTCATTGAAGAGATACTTAAGTGAAAGTTTAGTCTTATTACTGCATTTTAGTTATCGTGATTTCGTTTACCTATGTGTTCGGTTTGGGCAGTAATGGGAGAACCAGTGGGTAGAAGACCCATAGTCGTTTGAAGATATAGATTTTGCCATACTTTCATTATTAATAGAATGTTTTTTAATGTAACTCAGGTTATATGTATAGGTACATAGCCCAATAAAATTCATTATTAAAAATGTTAAAATGTTGGTAATGACTTAAATCTGAATGATAATCTTTGCAGTAAAATGATAGCAGTTCTTTTTATTTCCCATAATATTTCGTTGCGTTTGACGGACTGAAGTTGTGGTAATACACGATAGTCTTTTAATATCATTTAAAAAACATCGACTTTGCTAATTTATATTAAACTTTAGAAAAGAGAGAAACCTTTTATTTCTGTTTCTGTTGACTGTTCAAAGCTTGTCGATTAATTCTGTGTGCTTTAGTGTGAGGTAAATGAGGCTAGGTGATGGTATTATTTATAAACGGCGCAGCGCATGTACACATGAAAAATTATTGATGCAGGGTGGACACGGAAGCCGTGTTTTATTCAAAACCTTCTATTCTATTCGACGAAAAAGGTTATTTTCAGTCGATGACTAATTATGTAACAACGTTGTTGGCTTGTATAAAGAGCAAATAAAGGCAGATTCACATTTAATCAATAATCTTTATCTATCTTTGCCTATCACGGACAATTTTTCTTGTAGCAAGACCGAAAATAGAAAGTATAGTTAGATAACGCTTTAAGTAAGTGAATTGTATCCTTAAGCTGCGGCAAGTTCTTGGAGAGCACTCTAAAAGTTTGTATTACATTGTGGTGTAAAACAAATCATTTAGTAGCCTTCTGTAACTGATGCACTAGGCCACTGCACAGCAGGTTAGTATCGAACAAATGATGATTAAGCCATTAAGTTCTAACAGAATTCTGGCTCAAAATCGCACAGAAACCCAATAGTTAACAGCAATGTTCGCCTAAGACAAACGTGAGTTATATATTTTGGAACCAATGTATGTCACGCGCAATAGATCCCTAAAAACCGTCACCTATTTGGCACACCATACTTTATTCCCACTACGATTCGTTGAAAAAGGCATGTGATTTATTGCTTATTACGAACATAATTTATCAATGTGATTTATTAAAATTAAACCTAACATTTTGGTAAATCTTTACAAATCACATGTAGGGAAAAATTCTCTTCATCACGAACATTTTTTGTTGACAAAAGACTTCCAAACGCCTATTGTTGAACATAAGTTTCCAAACGAGTCATTGTGTGGTGAATAAATGGTTTTTTTTTCTCAAACGGGTGCTACTGGTTTCGCATATACATGAAATGCTTTCGAAAAAAAAATAGGATATTTGACGGCGCATCTTTGTACAAATATGTATTTGTTTTTGTACAGCGAGACAATGTTAAAATGTTATATATACTTTAAAATTAAAACTCGTTACAAATGAAGAACTTATGAATTCCTCTTTTGTTCTTACGACTGATAGATACTCGAATAATCCAAAATGGGAGTGTGGCGACCCGGTTAGCGTAAGGCAAACAGGAACAGAAACATTCGTAATTGTGTCAGCAATGACGCGACAATTGCTTAGGTTGTATTTCTTATGTTTCCGCGTTGATAGTTCGGCGTAAATAGACGTAGTAAATAAACATATTTAATAGGTCTMAACAATAGGGTAAAGTAGACCAGTTAGTCGTATATATATAGAGAAATATAATTAGACATAGTCATTAAGAGTTGAGTAGTTGGTAATAAGTCAGTAAGTAAACTCTGCGAATAGTGTATATAATGTAAACCTGCAAATAAATCGACTGCACATCACCTGATGTCTTCATCACTCTCACTAACTGGCGCCCTCACCTCTACAATATGGTAATAACACCTTTTACCATACCTGGTGACCCCGACGTGATCTTCTGCAGCGTTTTCCGATTTCTCCACGCTGTGGGAGGCCTGGCACCTGTTGGGTCTTCTCCCATGCTTTTCCTGGCAGTGGCATCCATTGCCTCTTTTTCTCGAGTGTGGACAATGCCTCGAGTGCGACCTGGTCGTTCTGCGCGTCTGCCTGTCATTCCTTGCCTCCATCGTTCGCTCCAGCTAACTCTTCATGGCCTCGAACTTTGCAGAGAGGCGGGCAACGGCACTTGCCCCATTGGGTGCGGGTGCTGGATTCATCTTACATTGACGGGCGGCTGGTGGTGGAGGCGGTGTTACTTTGTAAACGTCCTGGCATGCTCTTGTMGTCGTTGCTGCTGCTGGGTTGGGTCAATCGAATTGCGTKCTCTTCTCTACCAGAYATGGGRGTCCACAGTCCACCTGCTGTGCAACCTCAGACACTTTTATCATATCTGGTGACCCGAGAAGAGCTCGCAATCTGCTGATGGACGAAGACTAGCTACAACCCGACGTAGTAAATAGACATGTTTAATAGGTCTAAACAATAGGGTAGACCAGGTAGTCGTATATATAGAGAAATATAATTAGACATAGTCAGTAAGGGTTGAGTAGTTGGTAATAAGTCAGTAAGTAAACTCTGCGAATAGTGTATATAATGTAAACCTGCAAATAAATCGACTGCACATCACCCGATGTCTTCATCAGTCTCACTAGCTGGCGCCCTCACCTCTACAATATGATAATATCACCTTTTACCATAGGAGGTATCTTTTAAATGTGGAATAATTTCAGCAAAACCTAAAAGGTTTTTTAGTAACTAAGTAAATATGTAAACCGGAGTAATTTCAATGTGTAATTCACTGACTTCTTAGACTTGATCCATTCGATTCCTGTAAGCTTCCAGCTAACAAGGTTAACGTTAGCTGGGTGTTATAGAAATTTGGATGCTACATACATACATACAAGGTCGGTATAGAACTTTTAGCTAAGCCAGGATCCCAAAAATCATTAAACAATCTCTTGCCAACGCAATGCAACAACAAAATTTTAATGGCTTGCGGTATCTGTAAGAAATATCAAGAAATAAGTATTGTAAATTGTGTGAAAATTAGAGAAGTATGATTGTGCGATTTGATGTCTATAGCAGTTTATTAATTATGCTAGCTTATATCAAATTTTGGTCTTGTTTGTGTATGAACCCCACAGACTCAAAAATACATTTAAGCAGTAAAAAAAGTATATTCAAATAAATGTCTCTATTTGACTGTGATATTAAGTTTCACTTCATTATGACATATCGCATATTTCAAAGTATTCGAAATTAAATTTCCTGCCATGAGTACGTTGTTTTTATAATATAACCGCTGACTTGCACTAGTTCTATATGTCCTGAGAGACAAACGCGCGGCATTAATAAAAAGTTTACCAGTTTAAATGAAGCACTTTGTATTAGGGCTAAATTGTGGAAGCGAAGTTTCTGAATATTACATGGTAATTGATTAATCCGCCAACAAAGGCGATGAAATATTATTAGTAGAGTTGGTGAATATCCACTCATTGAAATATGTTATTGGTATGCCAGGAAGGGGACGAATTGTATGTAAATATTACTTTGGATTAGTCTTTTGAGCTTCGCACATATAATAGGCGGTATGCTGACATTTATTGTGAAGGGTAATGCTATAGATGCGATACTTTACAAGGCACATGGAGAACATGCAATCAGGAGATTGAATGTAGTTTGGGTACTATATTCTATACATATGTAACATCTGCACTTATTTTAACATTCAATTTCGTCGAAAATAGCATGTTATTGACATCTGAAATAAACGACAGAGTATCTAAACTCGGGTTACGCGTTAATATCTTTGTTGTTGATTATATTAGAGTTTGCTTTTGCGATTTGATTGACTATCTCAATATAATATGTTAGCAAAATAAGTATGAAAGGACATCAAAGCGAAACCAACGACCAGATAATAAAATTAATAACGATTGACATTAGCAAATTATATTAAAACCCTTCCGTATAACTTTCAGCATGCGCATCATTATATTTATCGATTTATTTACTTCAGCAGCACCAATAAGCTAATCGTGCTGTCGGATAGATAAAGCAGACTTAAAATATTGTATGTGATAGTGTCAACGCATAATATTATAAGTTGAACGGTTTCGAAGCTGTACTGATTGTGAAACATCCTGTATGTTTATTGTTATTTGAGTATGCTTTGTTTCACCAAATGTTTCGATCACATAACGGTCACTTTCAACGAGCATCAAAACTATATCGAGCTGAGCCCTACTTCAGATTCATCTTCAATCCAATTTTTAACGAGACAATACACGACCATACGCATCCAGAGTTTTTAGGCTACTTTGAATAAAACAGCAACTTTGTGCCTTGGTCAACAAGACCGTCCGATCTTATTCATCGAACCCGTCTGATTGCAAACTCAAGTGATACTTCACGATGGTGTATAAGTAGCCTGGAATAAGACACTTCCGGAGGAAATTGATCGTCCGATTTAGTAGACCAGACGCGCTATTAGTAGACATAGCACCGTGGAGGTTCCACGTATTATTATTAGGTTTTGTAGCTCCTTACCGTTACTGTTCTAACTCTTCATACTGCCGCGTCTATTTTAGTAATCCGATATCTACTTTAAATGTCAATAAATGAAACGCAGTTGTGGCAAGAATTACATAATTTCCGCGGTCAGTAGTTACACGTGCTCAAACTGCAATTTTTATTGGTGTACCAAGTGACCATATCGGTTGCGTACCATAAACCAACAACCAGAATAGCAATGAGAATTTTCCTCGCAAAATTTACGACAAGTAAATCAACGGTAAATTGGGCCTGAAATTATATTTTGTCTATAGCGCTAGAAACGATCGACTTGCGCGATTTGTTGTGCTAAAAATATTTCCGCTTACGAATCACCAAAATGGTATAATTACGTACTGCAGTATTCATTACATAGTTACTTAACTAGTATATTTAGTACTTTTTGAAGGTAAATAAATGAAACAAAAATTAGTAAGTCATGTAATTTACAGTGAATGAGTATATAATTCGTTTACAAATTTTGAAGTATTTTTGTGTTTCCCGTTTCGAATAATTCATCTGTTCGTTTTAAGAGAGTTTAATAATATCTTTGTTTTATTCTACGGCGGATTCAAGAAGGCTTTTGAGGTATAGTCACACAAGTCACAAAAACAACATTAATATTTTTCATAAAACGATGTTTTCCATTAACACGAGACTAGCAACGAAAGTTCATACATTATTTTTGCACACTATAAGTTATCGATGTACCTTAAAATTTTACCTAAAAGATGCAGAGTTTAATTAAATTGTTAAACAGGTATACTCCGCGGATTGATTCTAAACAGAAACATTTCGTTTATTACCTTCACCGCACTCTAAGCTACTGTATTGTACCATACCTACCATAACTTTCAATATGTACATGTATGGAATGTAAAATTTTACTAAAAGGCCTTTTATTTAATACTTTACTAGTGTTTCCTGCAGGATGGAAATTTCAATGAAAAATAATCTTAACATCGGCATTTTTTTGAATAGTAACTGTTGATAAAGCTAAATAACTGCAATAATAATTAAGGTACGGTTTGTTGTTTCTTAAATTTATTTTTGTCAATAACCGCCCAGTATTTGCGAATTCGCTCCTGTTGATGAGTGGAGAAATAATAATTTCACGGTGTATGTTGGCACACTGCGGAAAGCGTTTATTTTTCAAACTACTGGCAATTGTGCAGAAAGTTGTATCGATATCAATAAAAGTCGTCTATACAAGCAGACATTGAGTACTGAAAAAAACGATTTTTTTATATAAAGGGCTTATCCGCCAGTAGTTTTTTTAAAGAATACACTTGGTACAAGTATAGTATTCCGAGTTTTCTAATAGAATATGATAGATAAGAATACTCTACGAGTACTGCATTTTGATACCATGTAACAGTAGAAAAACAAAATGAAAAACATTTTAATTGTGTAGTAATCTTGATTAGATTTGGAATTGCCTATGCAAAAATTCAAGTGGTGTTTAAATTATTTATCGATGGTCGACGTTTCGATCTATTTGTGATCTTCTTCAGGGCACTGAAAGACGATTAAAGTGATAAGTAATAACACATTTTAGAATAAAAATTAACAAAAATTAACAATGGATAACGCATGTACAAATAAAACAAATTAAAATCGTTTAATATTAAAATACAACATGCATTTTAACTATTTGTTTTGACAGACTACTTTATATTCTTACCATTTTCTCGGTTTTAAAACCAGATATCCAAAATCGGTTTCAATATATCTTAGACGAAAAAATTTTACCCCACTTTGACACCAACCATACCATTCCTTAATAATAGAAATGCCAGTAGAAAAACAGAAGGAGGAAATTTTAATATTTTAACAATTGGTTTKGTTTGACTATTTTAAGGTTTTGTTATTTCTCAGTCATCAAAGCAGATATTTAGAATATGTTAGATAAGAAAATCCTGCCCTATTTTGAAACCAAATATGTCATTATTTGGCCCTTAATTATCCAAATTTTAGTAGAAATTGAAGAGGATGAAATTTCCGCATTTTTAGTTATTCTTTTGAAAACACGTGTTTGTCATTTTCTCGTTTCTAAAAACCGATATCCAATATAGGCTACATAATATTTTAGGACGGAAAATTCTACTGTATTTTAATGCCAAGCATATTGTTATTTGGCCCCTAATCGTCCAAATGCAGAAAGGAAAGGTCAAAAATTCCTTCCGATAATCGACCAAAAATATAATTCTAATCACTGTAACTTAGCCCACTCAAACACTTTCACCACATTCCTAACTGGTTGCCTGAAGTATTGAAGATTGAAGATGTCATTAGTTACGAATGGCGAAACATCTGCGTTACAATAGCGAAGACCACGGCAAAGCAGCCCGGAAGCTTCCAAAGTTCATTAATTTGACTGGACTGTTTTAGCTTTGCCGAGTGGGCCCGAGGGTCCACCGGGAAGTGCCCAGTGGTTCGGTGGGCTAGCACGCTGTTGGTGATCGAAGAAACAATATCCATTTGACGATGTCAGAAAAAAGTGCCTTCACAAAATATACATTTTCTTTCTAGGGCAAGTCGTAATGTAAATTCGGAAGTTAATTGACTTCAGTCACGAATTCCGGCACAAGAGTGTGGTGTCCATTTATTCTTAACAGACAACAAGCACGTCTAAATCATTGGGGCCGCTGAACCCCACGTCCACTTTGCCGTATTACTTACCGAAGTTTGAAAAATAGGTGGAAACTGTTATCATAAATCAAGACTTAATGTAGGTGTATTGTGGTAGAACAGTTGTTGTGGCAGACATTAATCTTACGTCGAATAATAACACGGAATGATTCAAGATTCACGTGTATTTGGGGTCAAACAACGATTTCCAAACTCGGTTTGTAGAACGTCGGGTGATGTATGGTTTTATAGGTTCGATGAGGCATTTATGCCTACCGAACATGCATAAATTTGTTTCCGTCGTAAGGCGCTGCTGAAAATATAAATAAATAATGGCGCCTTTGAAAGCGCTCGAAGGGGCGGACGGCGAAGTTACTTGAATGGAAAAATACGGGTCTGGTAATGGGTATCTATTCGTTTGGTTTGATTTCTTAGTTTGAAAATAAAACGGTATATCGTGTTCGAGAGGAAGGAATATTTGAGGCCTCAAACTTTTTAATAATTTAAGCAAATTTCCGCATCAATACCTAAACGTTTTAGTAGGTTTTTATGGGAAAAGTTTTAATACCTGTTTTGGGGTGCTTTCGAAAGTGATTTATTCTGCCCAAATAACTGCGAAATGTAGACATGACGAGGTAGTAGCATATTTAGTATTTACTTTAAATGCACGCATCAGAGCGTCTTTTGTTGGACTCGTCATTGTTGCTAGTGGAAGTTGACGGAGCAGAATCGGGCTGGCTAAAAACGGTTCTCCTTTCCTTTTTTTTGGTTAACAAGTTTACTTTTGACCTATTTCCATTATCTTCACCAAACCTAAAATTTCTACATAGGTTTCGCAAGAAATGCAGATACTACCAAAATGTACTACAAACGTATGTAAAAGAATAAATAAAGCTAACTGCGCGCTTAGTTGTATTTGAAGTTAAATTACTCGTATTTTATGTACAACCACTAACATTAACGACTAATACAAAGTACATAAATAAATAGTTTTTGTGTACGTAGAACCATAAAAAAAGTTTAGTTGGACTTAAAAGAACATAGGACAATTGTGAAACATCTTAAGTGCATATAAGATTGTGCTTCTAAAATTAATATTATAAAAGTATTCTGAAGAATGTTTATATTTTCAAATTACGAATACGGAATAAAATGACACAGGCAGAAGCTATTTATATAAAAAAATATTGGCGGCTTATCGTATGAAACCTGACAAACCTAAACAAATCAAATAATAATAGTTCCGGTTCTGTCTGAAGCACCCCATTCTAATGCTATTACTTTTTCTAATTTATATCTCAACATGCATCAATATACTTAGGTTCTCTTCAACTTTGCACAGTTATGGGACAGTCAACTTTATTATGCTGCAATCCAAATGAAGTTGATCAAACTGATATGTGTTTAAACTTGGATTGTTAAATACGCTTTTGATCATAATGAACGTTAGTAAGTGTTCTGCTAATGATATTTACTATTTAGTAAACGGAAAGATAAATCTATATTATAAATAAAACTCAATTTATATATAGATAACACGAAACTTTCGTTTGTAGACGATATTAAAATTCTTGGTTTAACTATAGATGTAAATCTTCGTTTTAAAAATCATGTAAACCTGCGGCTTAAAAAACCATTTGTACCCTTAAAATTACCGTATCAAAATTTTTCGGTATTAAACTTCAAAACTAGAAAAAAATTGTCGAAATCTCTAGTTTTCTCAATCGTCAATTATTATGGATTGGTTTTCTTTCCATGTTTAGATGTTATAAGTCGTGCCAGAACCTATCGAATTCAAAACAACTGTTTTAGGTTTATTTTCTATTTTCGAAGGTTTGATCGTGTATCTTGTAGAATTTTAGAACTTCAGTGGTCAAAGCTAGACTATGTGTACATGCAGATATAGCGTCGTAAATCATATACTCAATTAACACCTCTAGCGCATCAGAGTGTGAAATTAAGAAGTATAGATAAATAACTAGTGTTACATAACCTATCCAGGTCATATATTTCAATTTAGAAAGCTCCCAATACTTGTATTAAGAAACTTTAAAATTGTGATCGTCTAGTTCTTTAGTAATATCCAAAAATTACGTTGTGTTTGAATTAGTTCGATAGGAAGCTCTGTATCGGAGAGGTGAACAAAAACACAGAATTCGGTGTATCATATATAATACCGAAAAACTGCGGAGTGCTTACAATAGACTGGAGAAAAACCGTAGGAAAAGCTCTAGTCTTTACATAGTAAATATATGTTATATTTAATTATGAAAAATACACTTATATCAGGTTAGACCTGAATTTACTTTACATCGCATATTGCGTCATAAATCGTTGGAGGAGGCTCTCCACAAAGGCCAGGTATTTAGCAGGGACCTGAATGTTTCCCGAGAAACAAACAAATAAACTATACTGGTCAGTGGTAGAACCATATTGACCAGTAATAATTGGTGTCGCTATAAAGAAATTGTAGGATTGAGCTGTAAAGAAATTATTAGAAAAAAGTGACGAGACAGGGATTTACGTAAACAACACATCAGAAGGCAAACAAGGGACAATATGAAACCAACATAAGAACACAACAAAACAAGATAAGTAAAATACACATACACATATTACAGGGGGAAACATATAATACAAGAAAGACAGCCTTGTTTGACTTATTCAGCGTGGTTGTTGCAGGCAATAGTCTAGAGCTAAAATCCCATATCCCGCAGTAAATGATGTCTCGGAATTTTGTACATCGAGATGCTATGCTGCTACCGCAATGCCTTGTGTTCGTAGAACATCATAGCTGTCTGTCATATGAAGCCTTTTGAGCTTCGAGAGCACCCACGTTGTAGGATATTCTTGAAAGCCTAAGAGCCTTTGATCTCTGCTAAAGGCACTGACAATAAAAAGTCGCGCCAAATAAAGCCTGCATTGGCTTAATACGAGTACATAATAAGAACGATACCATTAGATAAAATAGGGGACAAGTGAATATGGTCATTAGCATAAATTACATTAATGACACAGTAATAAATTCAGAAAACAATTACATATAAAACTAGCATCAATATTTGGGTGGCTAGCCATCGTAACATCCCCGAGCTCGGTAACCGTCGTAGAGGGTTCCGACTTGGTCCGGCGGCGTCGTCGCCGTGGACCTGATGTAGAATGCGAGCGAGCGGCACCCTTCGTTTTGTTGGGACGATCAGCTATGTTTACGGAGCGTTGTCTTGGTTGTGCTGCCTACGGAACGGTGACCTCGCCGCTAACTGGTAAGATGCTGATAGGTGCTTCCATAGGTCACCTAGTCCACGGAGGACTTAGCGTCAGCAATGGAGGTTCTCTAGGGCAAACTAGGAGTGACACTTCCCCAGGAGTCATCTGGTCCATGGAGGACATAGCGTCAGCAATGAGGGTTACCAGAGGGAGCGAGCTCGGTTTCGAATTGGACTACAATAGGGTCACCTCGTCCACAGGGGACGTAGCGTCAGCAGGTGATAGTTACAAAACGTTAATTAACTCGGAGAGTTCGAGCCTGGCTTCGATTCAATCTACCACAGGGTTACCCAGTCTGCAGGAGACTTAGCGTCAGCAGGTGATGGATTCAAACGTTCCTTAGCTCATAAAGCTAGAAAAACTATGTCGATATTGGACTACCACAAGGTCACATATACCCGAGAGGATTAGCGTCAGCAGGCAGTAAGTTCAACAAGGCAATAGCTTTGTACAAGTGGTCGAAACATAAAAAGAGATCTCAAGTGAAGTCGCGGCCCTAGCGCTGCTGTTTTTATGCGTTTCGCGTGGCACGCGAAATATTGCGCCGGCACTAACATTCATGCGCGATCGGGACTTTTCTCCCGAGTAATTGCATTCAAAATAATAATTAAAAATAGCACCTAGGGGTGGTAGGCTTCACTAGATAAACACCTAATCTAAACCTAAATTAATCTTTAAAACCAGCTTTGTCTGAGAATAAAGAAAGCCTTATCAGTTTTTTTTCCAAAATGCCTCGCACTATTGACAAACAAATTGTATTACGAGGGTTCAAATACAAAAACTGAGTTTTTACTGCACTATTTTGCACGAAAACTATTCGCTTTTTTTTAATGGTCATCATTTGGTTGTAATTTGTTTCAGGTTATATTCCTTATTTAGGACAGGTAGGCATTTTTACATTCTACCCTTACAAGACTTTTACCATACTGTAAATCCTCAATGAAACAGAGGCAGAAGTGACTTCTTGACGTGCATTTTCCCCGATGCAACTTTAATGAGATCGTCTTCGTGCTGTCTTCCTGCCCTCTTGACGACGCTGACCCACAAAAAACTTTTAATTTAAAATTTCCTCGATTTGTTGGTATCCGTCAGTGTCTTGCCACGGAAAACTTTTTAGCACCTACGTGTCCCCGGTGAGGAAAGTTTAAGAAGCAAAATGCCCCGGGCAAACGCTATTTTCTGTTTGTTGCACCAAGATAGAATCGAGTTCGTTAAAATGACTAATGTTTGGATGTGTATTCTCATGTACGAATTAAAATGATGGTTTATTTCATTGTTTCGTTTACGCACAGTTACAACAAGGTCGAAGTGAAACAATATACAAGTAATAAAAAACAGTATGGAATTCCGACGGGGTTGGATGTCTTTAGTAAAGAAATTCAAAATTAAAATCTTAAAGCTGTCTTGACCAACGAGGTAAAAAACAAGTCTTTTATCTCGTTGGTCATAAAATATAAATAAATTTTTTGCACTTTACAGGAAAAGAAGTGAGAGATTACAACATAAGTAAGGCCGAATTTTTAGCTCTTGGATCAGACGTTACTTTTGAAWGTTGTTTAATAGCGGTGTCTGAATGCTGAAGCAATGAAGATTTTTTATATTTTCTAGCTGTGATGGAATTGTCATACTTCATTTACGTGCTTTATAAAGGCGTCGTTTGCAAGTTTAGTTTAATTTAATTACAAATTTGGAAATGTTTATTCTTTGGTATGTTATTTTTTGATGACGTATAAATCGCAATAACATTTATCATTTGACCATTGAGTTCAATTATTCGACACAAGTTTGTAGAGTAAATAAAACAACTCTATTATTAGAAAATACCCAGTAACTTCAATAGTGTTATGAATTCGCGGCAATGTGAAATTGCAATTTCCGATTCACATATTCTATTAAGGGGTATTTAATCCTCTATCTTGAATTATTTACCTCAGCTACGTATATATAGTTAATGGATTAAGTTCTTTACATTCGGTCGTTGAAAATCTAGAGCTAAGACAATGCGTCCTATGAACGTAGTAAATTCAATGTTCCGTCGTTTGTTCCATCAGCGGCAATACACTTAGCGCTTGGACCAGTCGCGTTCGTCGTCAATTTGTTTCGGATTGAATCATTTATCAGGTTGTTTCACCGTATAGAAGACGAAGTGTTA
Organism: Rhyzopertha dominica; assembly: GCA_025024175.1. Taxonomy (NCBI): domain Eukaryota; kingdom Metazoa; phylum Arthropoda; class Insecta; order Coleoptera; family Bostrichidae; genus Rhyzopertha; species Rhyzopertha dominica. The sequence goes on from QCXZ01000137.1 coordinate 16,350,099, forward strand.
ACAGATTCTCTTTGTTAGTCATGGCTCTTATTTGGAGGGTTAGCAGAAGCCTTTTCAACAAAAAAGACTAATTGTCTGTTCATCCAAAGAATAAATCGGAATTCACATTGGGGAACGTACTTAGATTTACTCGATTTGGAATTGTACTAAAAATCAAATTTTACTTATTTTTGTGGTTTCTAGCCTTTAAAGTCAGTTTTTATTGATGCAAAATTCTGTATTGGAATAAACTTTTCTCCTGTTTCATCAGATATGGTATAAAATCAATGAAACACACAACATGTTTTTATTTCTGGTTTATGATTAATAAATTTTCTTACCTATTACTCTTGTTCTAGTAATGTGCGTTTCTCTTAGGTTTTTTCTAATAATTAAATAAACGATTTATCAGTACAGGGTTGTACTGAGCAAGTAAAGTTATTTTTTAACTAAAGTGTCATTTACCTAAAACCAAGGTTTGTAAAACAGTGCGTCTAGTCGTAGTTGTAGGGGGCCCAATTTTCAGCTTAATTAATTTAATAACTAAATTAAAATGTGGTAATCGAATAAACTCAAAGCGTTAGTCCTAAAAAATATACCATTAAATAGTAATATTTATACGAAAATCTACAAATGATCTTATTATTTAAGTAGACACCTTGGCCAACACTATTTTTGTCTACCAATTCATTAGTTTTGCAGGTTATTGTGGGTGAAATTAAAAAAATACTGGCTTACCCTGAAGAGGTTTGTATACAGTGGCAAAGTGAATATAAATAGTTTATGTGCCGGTGGTTGGTTCCTACTCTCCTTATAAAGCTAATATCAAAATCCCGTCATTTAAAGCTGTGAAATATCGAATGTCTTACATTATGGATTTGATGTGCGGTTGACTAAAGGGTCCCTGTTTGCAAAAAAAAAGAATGAGTGTTTAATCTGACGAACCAGCAGCGTGTTCAGCGCAGCCATTAAGTCTAATTTATCTTCTTGCGCACCTGTATCTCGAAGCAATGTGGAGAGGCGCCCTCATATTTTAGGTTTACTTCTATCCTGCGAAGTCCTCCAAGATTATTATAAATTTTCTTTTCGCACAAAACTGCTTTGTCAGTTCGCAATTAAAAATCAGCATTCTTAGATATTTTCGACAGACCGGCTGTTTATTTAATGTATCAATTGAGATTGTATTGAATGTTAGTAATATCGTTGAAAAAAAAACTTTCTTTTAGAAGTGATATGTTGTGCTCTAAATTCCAGATGTGTGGGATGAACTCGAAAATTTTAAATGGCAGTATTTAGTATTTAGACTGGAAACGTTTTAATATCCCATTTAAAACCTTCATAAATTTAAATTTTAATGTTACTAAACATGATTTATGTAGATAATAAAAATGGCTTTAAACTTGATTCCCTTTATTGTATAAAATTTTCGAGTCGGTAGCCACTGCGATTCACTATGTTCACATTCAAAAGAAGGATCTTAATGCTGTAGAAATGCTTTCAGGTCGTAAATCTCATAAATTTAGAATGGAGAGTTCGATTTTAGTTTTATAAATGCGACCGCGCGCATTCAAACGAAGTGAACATCGACTATAAAGGGGGGTCATTTTCTAGCAATCTTACCCACATTTTATTCAAACTTTTCAACTTGATGCGTTCAAAAATTACTATGCGTGTATCCCGTTTTTTAAAAGTGATTATAGGAAGCTGTATGAGAATGACAAACATCACTGAAACTCTACCTATCCGATGATTAATTATACTAATAGTTTTAATTGATTCATATAACGCTACGTTGTCTCTATTTATTACAAGGACTTTATTTCATTTGATATATTATTTAAATAAACTTCTTATTACGCGAAAGGTTTAGAAATTTCCTTAGCAAAAGTCATCAATATGAATTTTCCAAAATAAATAATCTAAATGCATTATGTCCTCTCTTTGATGAACTGAAGCTTTAGAGTGTCTCCAAAATTCCATGTAATACAATAAATTCGAAGACAAAACCCTAAAGGATAATGATAAGTAAATTCAGACCGTAATGAAGCAGGTAAATGCAAAGGGAACGACATAAACGCTTTATTTCTCGTTATTCGTAATGGTATTAGGATCGAGTAAACTTTGAACTTTTCCATCATCTGAGTTACGTAGCATAACAATTTGTGTTTGCTTTTTGTTCATTAAGCGCCGTTTTCTTTTTGATAGTTTTAACTCAATGAAAGTAACTTACGCATAAAATATGATGTCCCAATTCTTATTCCTGTAATTACACTAAAGAGGCCATAAAATCAAGTGTTTCGACGTAACTTTTATCTAAACGTTCTGCTTATGTGAAGTTCAGATAAAAAGCTTTTTAAACCATAAATAACAATAAATAATAAAGATGAGTGGAGATCCACTTGTAACACCTCGCGCCTTGCAAAAAATTGCAGAACTTCTTCCTTCTACAGTTAAACGCCTAGAAAAGGAAAAAAAGAACCCAAATTACTTGCTCTTTAGTTGTTGGAAATGGGTTTCCTTCGTGTGCTACCCACATTAATATAACAAATTCCGTATCCTGCACCAGAAACTTTTATTCCTTTATCACCGACAAAACGCTTCTTTTGTGATCTACTTAAAGATTGTTTGGTCTTTCAATTTATTTCTTCCGGGAACTCAGAAACTTAGGCACCGGAAATATTATCTGCGCTGCATTTCCCGTCGACATAGAGCGCAGATGATCAATCATACCGTTGGGCAGGGATATATTCCTGTGGGTCAAGGAATCTCGGCCAGTTACACTTCTAATATGAGCCATGACGGATGGAGCGAAAAGTTTGTATTTGGAATTGACCAATTTTATAGCTACCAGCATTGGGAGATCGAAAATTCGGGGATTAGTAATCGAACTCAATCTGTCAAAATATTTCACCGATCCTGCTTGTGTGCCTCCAACTCTGCCTCAGTTTTGAAGTTGAGAAATTGCACAAATAATTTCGAGGTCAACGGGAGTAACTTGAAATTTAATAAGAGGTAATAGGTGATGAATTTTAGAAAATTAATTTGAATTATTGTGTAGATTTATATGTACATGTATATATCTACAAGTGCTTGACGATTGCTCGGCCTTAGAATAACTGCATGCCAGTAGTTAACACATGTATAAATGGTGATAATATGAAAATATTCTAAATAGATTGGAAACAAGGTGCAGACTAATAAAGACATTTTCACATCCACGGCTGATGGTGCATCACTATTCCCTATCATTTGGGAGAAAACCTCAACGCTGCTATTTTACTTGCTTTTATTATCGTTTTTTGTGTAGTACGACCGTTGGTGAAGCGTTATATCTGGGGGCATGGCATCGGCAGTGCACCCGCCAAGGTCCAGCCAGCAAGCGTACAGCCGTACCATACTTTTCTCGGAGCGATTCAGGGTACTTTCGACCACCTTGTAACTTCGTTATGGATAAAGCTAGAAACCCGAATTTATAGTGAGTACGAGTACTACGACTAGCTATATTCCCCAATTAAATATTATTTTACCTGTAGTTCACGAACTATTGCAGGTCGAAATTCTAAGGTACTTCTAGCAGACACGAACTTTTAGACGTGCTTTCTGATCGCTGCATATAATCGACTTAGAAGCACTTACTGTCCATACTTGTCAAAAATTGTTATATCAAAGCCTCTGAAAAAAATCAGTAGAGACATGGAGTGGACGTTTAAGAAAATACTTGGCTGATGTACAAGAAATATTACCCGTAAAGAAAAAAAGGACTGTACAAGAAGAAATGAGATCCCATCAAAAACATAAAATGTACAAAGATGCAAGTTTCGCAGCGCAGTCCTTCCACTGCAAAAAGTTTTGAGATCTCATATAAAACCAAGTCAGTTATTTTAGTTAGTATCTGAAAAAAGTACCTATTCAACGAATTTGGTCATAAATTGTTTCCTAATTAGTTAACTATCAATATTTATAAGGCTGTATCAATATTAGACACCTTTACTTCTATAATAAATATAATGACTTGGCATTCCCACAGCAACATAATCACATAAGAATAGTTTACTATGTTATTATGTTGCCATGCGATTGCCAAGTAAAATTTATTAAATAAAGATGTCTAATATTGATGCGGCTCATTATAGATGTTGGTAGGTAACTAGGTAATTTAGAAACAATTTATGACAAAGTTGTTGAAGGTACTTTTTAGATACTAACTGAAATAACTTACTTGGGTTAATATAAGATCTCAGAGCTTTTTGCGGTGAAAAGACACCCTTGCGAGACTTTACAAGAAAGGACTGCTGGTGTGTGAATATATGATGTTCTATAACGTAATTAAATACATGGTTTGAAAACTAAAAAGTTCTTTTTAACTATTAAAACATTCTTTTTTTACATTTTTACATTATGTTATGTATATATTAAATGCTGCATAAAACAGAATCGCACAATGAACTCGATACCGTAATATGACAAAAATTGTATTGTATTGTAATTTAAAAGTTATCAAATTGTCATTTATTATGCTTGTAAGAGGAAATTTCGAACGCAATAAGTTTGTAAAAATAATTAAACACTATGTAAAATAAATGCAAAGAACGCATTATGATTTGCAAAACGTGGTGACATGGGAGATAAGGTTCGATAACTGTAAAAAAATGCGAACTTAATCCCTTTTCAGTACTAATTAGGAATGCTAGATTTTAGACATGTTTGAAATGAAAATTACTTAAGAAGTACTTAAGTATAACTCATAGCAATACTACTATGCTTATTTATATCCAATTTGCTTTGTATGGTGTTGTAGTGGAGGCGTTTCTTTGTATACATACTTATATGCCTTGAATAAAATAGGGCAACCGATAAAACGTTTTGCTAATGCTTAGGTAGATGATGATATAATAATAATAATAATAATGATAATAATAATATTTATTGAGAATCTCAATAGCACTAAGAATAGGCAAAGCCGGTTTTCATCTTATGCCACGACATACAAAAGACATCCCAGTAATATATAGCAAAGAGAAAAAGAAAAATAATATCAATCAGTATCAGTCAAATAAAAGGAAACAACATATATGAATATTATCAGTATTGAGCCCGTTGATACAATAATGAAATAAATGAAATCAGTTGAACTAACTACCTACTTGCGCCTTGAATAAACAATCAGACAGCTTATTTCTAAAGGAATTTATGGATCGACAGTTCAAGAACAGATTTATATTTTCATTGTAAAACTTCGCCGCACAGTATATGAAACAACTCTCATTTTTTTTGTTTTATGTTGTGGAATCAGGAGTTCATTTACATTTCTTAAAGACAAATGATGCATAGACAAGATTTTGCAGGACTTGAAGTTTACGTTTAAATTCAGAAGTTAAGAAACTGTAATAGACATTGCTGCAATAATCAAGATGGCTTAACACTGTACAGTTAACAGGATTCCACTTAACAGAAGACACAAGGACGCTACGAAATTGCCAAAATGTTTTTAATTTTGCCCATGCAACTCCAGTTTTTGCCACAACATGCTTTTCAAATGTCAAATGCTGGTCCATAATCAAACCGAGGTTCGGAACACTATCCACGACCTCGACCATGTCACCATCAAGAACAACACTGTCTAAAACCTGCGGCATCCTCGAAAGAATTTGACGAGTACCAGTCCACATTACATTTGTTTTCTTCGCATTTAGTCTTAACCCATTACACTCGGACCACCCGCGAACACCAATGAGGTTTACGTTAAGTTCGTCAACGAGACGATCACAATCTGTAGGTAGACACTCCTTATAAAGCTGTATATCATCCGCGTAACAAAGTATGTTCCATTTGTATCGAATGGCACGCAAGAAGTCAGCAACGCAAATACTGAATAATACAGGTCCTAGAACACTTCCCTGAGGAACACCACATGATGTTGCTAGTTCCCGCGAAACAGTCGATTCAAGCTTCACCATTTGCAAACGATTGGAAAGGTAATCACGAAAAAGATTCAAAGCTGTACCCGTTATTCCATAGTGCCTAAGTTTGACTACCAGAAGTTCCCGGTCAATGGTATCAAATGCTTTTGACAAGTCTAATAAGCAAATGCAGGTTATCCTTCCCTCATCCATATTGCGTGCCACGTCAGTAGTCAGTTTGGAAAGGGCCGTTGCCGTGCTATAATTCTTGCGAAAAGCAGATTGAACACAAGGCAGCACATTGTTTGCTGTGATGAAATCCACCAGCTGCATACAAACAATCTTCTCTAGGATTTTACTACATGTCAGTGGAACGCTCACCGGTCTAAGGTCAAAAAAACTTTCTACTTTACTACTCTTCGGCAACGGAGTGATAACAGATTTCTTCCATTGGCGCGGAAAAAACCCCTTCAGCAAGACAACGGTTTATTATATGCGTTAAGGCAGAGCCGCAATATGGAAATGCATATTTTAACAGTGCCAACCCGAGCATATCACTACCGTAAGATTCTGATTTTATTGTGTTAAAAATCTTAGTTATCTGTTCGTGGTTAACTAATGAAAATGATTCAAGGGTGTTATTCTCTTGTGAATGTATGTTGTCGAGGAAGTGTTGCATGTTCAATTCGAGTTTTTCGTTGGCACAATGAAATAATGATTTATTGCATCAGGGTCACACAGATCATTCGGAATCGCTGTAGGATTTCTTCGGTGAATGTTTAATCTAGAAAGTGTATTCCAATGTTTCTTAGGATTGTTCTTATGTAGTGCCATCTCGTGTCGAAAATAGGCATTTTTTTCATTTTTAAGAGCGGTAGCAAGAAAATTTTTTAATTGTTTGTAGTATGCTAAATGACCGGGAGCTTTTGTTCTGCAGTATTTCTTATAAGCTTTGTTTTTTAATCTTATAATGAATTTAATGTTTTCCGTTATGTACGGCGGTCTTGATTTCCTGGGCGTGATCGTCTTTAATGGTGCATGAGTATCGAATAAATCTAGTACCACTTTATTCAGAAATGTAATTTTGTCCTCTACCCTACATAAGAACCTAATATTGTGAAAAGATAATGTAGTTAGGCGGCCCAAAAATGTTATTTACGGTTTTGGGCTTTTACCGGATGACACTGGCTAATTTATTAAAGTTATTACCCTATACATTTGTCAGTTTAATTACTTAGGTGGCAATAATAATAATAAATACCCATGGTTCGATAAGCATCATACCGTCAAATATCCCAGAACTACCCCCAATGCTGTGGTGATCATCAGAGCCGAGTTTATAGTGGACGCAATTGTTTTCGAGCGAACACAAACTGTTTGTGTACTGGAATCGAAAGCCTTCTCCTTATTGAATGTTCCATACTGTATTGATAGTTGGAAAAAATAACATCTTCATCCTGGAAGAAATAAGATTTATTCAGCTGGTCGATATTAATGGTGTAATCATCAGAGCCATAAACAAATTGTATGATTACGCTTCATGTATTTCAATGAAACGTTCCCTAAAAATTACAGCTAAATGTAGCTTTTGTGAATGCAGAAAGCAGTCTAGTAAAATAATTAGATTCCGCCATTGTCCCTTAATAATGCACAATTACCTAACATGAGTCGCATCTGAATAAAAATCCGACCCAGTTACGTCAAAAGCAGTTAATGTCACCCAAGTGCATAATATAATTTAATGGAAGCGTACCCAAATATGGGGAAAATCAATCGGACGGCAACACTCCGTTGTGGTTTTGTTGTGTCACGCACAGGGGGCCCGTGTTCTGTACCCGTGTGGCCCTTTCAGGCGGAACACGAAAATGCTGGGTATTTCAGATTATCTTTCTGCACTCTTTTGTGTAGCAATTGACCCAGTTACAGTTCAAGTAGGGTGCCGTTCGACTGGTGGAACATGCTCAAAGACAAATTTTGAATGGGGGTTTGAATATTAAGCAAAATATTTTAATAGCGAGCCTGACAGGGATGAATAAAGAATTTGGGTCGCAGAATTGAGGGTTGAAGAGGAAAGTTTTGTGATTTTACATTCATTTTTGGTTAAGAGTCCGTCTCATAAGAGACCAAGTAACTTTATATTTTTACGAATAATTAAATTTTAATTTCTACTTAAACATTTAAGTATGTAACACTATTCTACGTAAATCATATCAAATTTCTTCTCAAGTTTATTGTTGCTCTGCGCATTACAGTTTTCCCGACTGTTCACAGACTTTTCTGCTGATTCGAGTCCACTTATTTTTAAAAGCACGCAAACTTTTCGGCTTAACCAGATTGAACCTTGATGAACATTTGGGGCGTTGTCCTTTTCGATAAATTCGATTTCTTCAGAGTGCAAAAAGTCAGTAACTTCAGCCGTGTAATGGCATGTTTGGGCTTCACTCTACCAGCATATTTAAGGACTTAGGGTAGTTTGAGCCGAAACTCAAATTCCGCTAAGGAGCGCCACCGGTTATTTTTATCGTATTTTGATCTAATAGTGGTTTAGACAAACCTGTATTTGAAATGTTACTAGTATTGCATATATGATAACTAAAAACTGATATCTAATATGCTCAAAAGTACGAGGCAGTGTGGAACTGATTTCAATTATAATTATTCAACGTTCTTGCACAGAAATACAGGTATGATAATTTTACAAATTATTAACATATTTGATATATACACATCGAAAAATTGACAATGTAAATAGTCGTCTATTTATCAAGATATTGTTAAATTATTGTTGAATATTACTAGAGGTACTGTGTGTTCTCCTGTTCCTTAATTTTTTTTTGGTGTTAACATTAAATCTGGTTAAATCATCCAGTTTTTCCAGTTTTATAAAAATTAGGCTTAGCTTCAAAACAAAAGACGGTAAGAAATGGCAATGGCACAGTTCAGTTTCCATAAAAAAGTAAGACAATAATGTTGGAGCTGCAACGAACAACGAAAATGGGACTGACAAGGGTAATTTCATCTCATTGCAAAATTATTACAAAAGTGGTATAACATATGCTGCAGAGCATATAGAATTGCAAAAAGTAATGGTAACAATAATGTAATTTTTATTAGAAGTACCTACTATACGGACTGGGGCTATCCGGCTTTTATTACATTGATCCGTTGTCTGAATAATATTATTCAGACAACGATTGATCCTTGGACCAAATAAACTGGCATACTGGAACACATTCATAATACTCAAAGTATACAAATATTTCACGCCGCTCAAAAGAGCAGATTTTCATCCATTCGGGGATAATCATCGGCAATGTATTAGTAGTTTCTATGAAGATAATAATTATTTTAGTTAGAAAAGGGTTATATTTCTACACTGTAGACAAGAAACTATTGTTTTCTTGTATAAGTGGATGTGTGCGCGAACATGCGTGTGTCGTGATCTGTGCAAGTGCAAAAATACTTCTTAAAGTTAGGTATCATTGTCAGTTATAATATAACAAAAAAGTGAGAATAAATTGAATATTATTCCACGTAACTATGACAACTGTTGCCAAATGTTGAGAGTTTGAAAAAAGTTCTGGAGAATTATTTTATAATTTATTCCCACTCTCGCGTAGTAGTCGATAAATTATTTTTTTTTGCTTTTTATAATATGCAGTTTCCTTATTTTTACTATTGATTTCATCGATTGCCGATGTGCTAAATCTATTCTTATGTTCATTTTGAGTTTTAATGAATTATTCGCAGAACGACTTCCACAGAGATTGCCGGAGATGAAAATATGTGGACAAATCAAATGCTCGGTAAACTATCCGATTTTTATAGAAAGTGTATGGTACCAGGAATAATCGTTCCAGGCATTCCCAGAGAAATTGTGGTATATCTACAATTTATTTATTATATACTATTGAAAAAAGTCATTGTCTTAATTGTTTATATATTACCACCATTTTTAAATGGACTTAGAACTAAATACCTGCACAATGTAACTGTATGATCGCTAATTTTTATTATATCCTCTATATTGTAAAATTAAAATGCAAAATTTGTATTCTTATGCAATTTGACGATACCTTTCATAATTTAGTTTAGTATCTGGGAATACTTGGCGAAAATCACAAAAATGGAGTARCATGCAATAAAATGCTTATCTTCAACCAATCCGGGAATTTTCCAGGTTGAACAGTTCATTAGCATCTTGGGATAGGGCGAAAGACAATTTATGACAGGTAACCGGGTGCAATTAGAGGCGGATACCTGGAGGGGGCGGAAACATTAAAATTTTGAAACTTAATCTGGATCTAGCACTTACAGTTTTAGATACAAATTCCATTTTGCGTAAAGAGCTTCTTATACTTGTTATCTGAATGGCCACGTCGCCATTATCCCAAAATTTTGCTTTAAAATTGAAATATTGAAGTTTAAAAATTGTTATAAAATAAGTCACTTTTTTCTGGCTTTTTTCAAAGAGAAAATTAAAATTTCGGCCTCGATGCATTGTAGAGGATTATTTGTAATACAACATACTAAAAAATGAAGGCAATCGGGCCGAAAATGATTAAGCTGAACGCCTAGTAGTTTTACATGTAAACAGCATGGGCAGTACACGGCTGCCCAACACCCTTAACGTGTCTTCTTACAGGCGTGAAAATATTGCTTGGCAGGAACATCGTTTGGATCGGCAGCCACATACGATTCATCGTCTGTTATGAGAGTTTTCGTAGCGTTTTCTTTGGTATACTATACAAGGAAATTATCCCCTCAACAGTGGTTAAATATATAATTATGCTAATGATATACGCTCATAAACCAATATTTTATTTAATATTTATTTTCGCGATTATATTTTGGATTTTTAGTATATCTACTGTATTTATCCGATTGTGTTTTCTAATATTATACGCATATTATACAATTTTCTGTTTATTTGGTATGAGTAGTTGTTTTCCTTTGACAGATATGTAAATATTTGTTCAGGAGTGCATTCATTTTTCAGGTTCCTCTTATTATTCCAGGAGATTTCAACTAGGTGCCTAACCTTGATGCGACCCACCCCACATTCCACTTTTTCTTTATAGGTTTATCTAGTTTCCTCGAATTGGTCCATCCTGGAACTTCTCGAGGCAACTGACGTAAACTGAAATTAACGTCTGTCCTCTATGCCCATTTGCACCGAACGTTCCCTACTTAATTTGGGACACTATAACCATTCCGCTGCGGCACGTCTTGGGCACATTAATTCCTAATGACGCCCCTTCAATCCTACGGGCTGGTTGGCCGTTCCAAATTGAATGTGAAATCTGCCAAGGCGGTCGGATAATAGAAACTTTGGCTGACCGACGTTCTCGATATACATCGGGGGAGAGAAATCGGGCGTATATATATTAAGGGAATGGGAAAGATTTGATGGTAGGAGGTGCTAATGGGAACACTGAAGAGTTTACTCTGTGATAATGGGTTCGGGGTTAGCAAAGGACGCTTATGTGGCATAAATAATGCATTTGTGACTGTCGTTAGTGGTTAGAGTATTTAGAACGGAGATGGGTCTTGTGTAATATGGTGACTATTCGAATATAAATTCTTGAAGTATGTGATTCTGATTAGGTATGTATTCAATGCATTCTATTTATCGTATACTGAAAATAATCGGTATGAAATTCTTAGTCTTTTTTTTGTTAGACCGCATCTGTTTTTGAAAAAAAGCAATAACTTGCTTACCAACACTAAAATAATCACATCAAGTATCACGAACCAGTGTCAGTCGCATTTAGTACAACAAAATATAATTACAGAAGAGCGGAAAGGTTGTAGAAGAAAAGCCAGGAACGCAAAGAACAACTAATAATCGTTTCGTTAGTAATGAAGCAATCGTAAGAAAACAACGCAATTTAAAATATGCTACATACACATACATACGACTCACTAACCCACAGCTGGCTGCTGAAGACATTTCAAATATACAAAATACATTCCAAAATTTACAATTTCCTATACAGTATAATGAAAACATGGCGCACACCATTGTTCTACCCTTGTCTCAATCCCTTTTCGAACACATTACACAGCACAAAATATGGCTTAGATATTAAGACACACTATAACATAAGCCATCTTATGTATACGGTTGACATAAAACTATACATCTCTAGCACAACACAAATGAAACAACTGCTTAAAATAACGGAAAACATCAGCAAAGACAGGATGGAAATGGAAAGATACATTTATTTAAAACAAACATAAATGTACCTACAAATACTTAGGAGTCCAACAAAATACCAAATAGTCGCACACCAACATATAAAAATTTTTTGAAACACATATACAATAACAGATTGACATCGATTCTAAAGAGCAAATTTAACACAAGGAACTTATTTAAAGCAAATAACACCTTAGCAATTCCAATTTTAACATACCCCTTCGGTGTTGTAAAATGGTCATCCACAGATTTCAAAAACACTATCCGACATACAAAAAACTGTTATTAAAATATCAAGGTGCTGCATCCAAACCAATGTGTAGAAAAGCAGGTTATTAGCAGAAAGGAAGGTGGAAGACGTCTAATACGCTATATTAGTGTGACGTAGATGTCAGCCATTTTGCTGCGATACGTCAAGATCTCGGATCTAAACCAACCTACTTAGTTGTCATAATGTGCGTAAGGGAGTTCAGCTTTTGGTGTGTTTTTTTTTGTGTTAAAGAGTATTTTAAAGTGTTGTTGTGTATGTTTGAGTAGCTTACACTACTTCACTTTACTTAGCAAGTATTACAAACCGAAATAACATTTAGATACAATGTATTGTTGAAAAGCTGAACATACACTAAGTGCGTGTGTGGAGAATTACAATTTACAAGTTTTACCAGAAAATGGTAATGGGTTGGGTCCCTGGATGTTCCTGTTATAATGAGAGAAAAAGTGTAATCTTTACAGCACTTCTTTTAGGTTGTTTTTAAACAATAGATTGCAACTAAATGTAATTTTGGTTTGTAATACTAAATTATACGAAGGAACGTAAACCACTAAAAATACACAGTAACACTCAATGTTCAGAGCAGTTACTGTGTATGTTTGAGTGGTTTACATACCTTTGTATTATTCATTAAGTATTACAAACCGAAATTACATTAAGTTGCAATCTGTTGTTGAAAGACAATCTAAAATAAATGCTTAAAGTTTATACGTTTCTCTCTCATTATAACAAGAACATCCAGGGACCGAGCACGTTACCATCTTCTGCTACAACATGTAATAGTAATGCTCTACACACGCACTTATTGTAGGTTAAGCTTTTCAGCAATACCTACATTGTAACTAAATGTAATTTACGTTTGTAACACGTGCTAAGTAAAGCGAAGGAGTGTCAGCCACTCAATCATACACAGTAACAGTTTAAAATATTCTTTTAACAATAAAAAATTGCACCAAATACTGAACTCCCTTTGCACGTTATGACAACTTGGTTTGTTTTGATCCAGGACCTAAACTAAATGTAATTTCGGTTTGTAATACTTGTGAAGCAAAACGATGGAGTGTAAGCTACTCAAATAAGCACAGTAACGCTTCTAAATATACTTTTAAAGTCACAAAATTGTACCTAACACTGAGGTCCGTTACGCACGTTATGACAACTCGGTTTGTCAGGATCCAGGACTTTAACGTACCGCAGAAACTAATATAAGCTAACTAATAATAGCGTACAGACATCGAACAACTGCATTCAAATCTAGTAAAAATACTGCACAGATACTTTCACAACAAGAACATTCAACTGAATAAAACAATTGTAGCGGTTGACAAAGCTAGCAAAGCCGATAGGTAATCCAAAATAGAAACACCAAAGAGCAAAAGAAACAAGCCTGGATCCAAAAAGCAGTGTATGGGAAACACCCTAATTATGTCAACGATACACACATCAACAAATAGACAAGTGCAGAAAATGCCATCAAGTACAAGAAACAATACAACATATAACTGGGAGCTGTAAACTTTTTGCCGCGCAACTGAATATACTGAAAGACAACAATGTAACGAAGATCATCCACCAGGCTATTGCGCAAAAACATAACCTTACGAGCAACAACTAGCGGTACTATCTATACCAACCTACAGCAATACTGGAAAACTCTCTCTATAAACTGGGATCGAAGCATATACACCGATAGAACTGTATGTAACACATAATAGGCAAGACATCAGGCTACAAAACAATCTATTTAATTGACATTGTCGTTCATAATGATAGTAACATAATATCAACCTACTAAAGTAAGACAGACAAATACCAAGCTTTAGCTATTGAGTTAAAGCGCACCAGGAATCAAGAAAACGTTATTATACCGTTGGTGATGTCTGTCGCGGGAATAACTCATTCACTAACCGTCTCACCAATATGGATTTGCCAGAAAAGATACAGGATCCGACACAAAGAGCTGTCGTCTTAAAGGGATGCCAAATTGTGCGTAAACACCTTAACCAATCACAGCAATAGATAACTTAGATAGACTGGTTTGCTCAGAAGCTGTCAACCATAAAATTGTAATAGAATTATGTGTCATCAGCATAAAGATGATACTGACTATTCTTAATGCCGGAAACAAGCATTAAACGGTATATGAGAAACAGCGTTGGTTCAAGGATTGTACCTTGAGTTATACCACTGCCAATAACTGCAGCCCGCCAATCGTTTCCTCTCACCCCAACCACCTGTTTACGTTGGTGAAAATAATTGTAGAATAAATTTCAGTACGTAGGCCAATTGTGATCGAGCATGTCAAAAACCTTAGAGAAACCCAGAAGCACAAGTAAAATAAGTTCATCCTTATTCAGAGCTGTTATATCATCTTTCACGGTGCTGTTTCACAACTAAATCCCCGGTGAAGCCCAGACTGAAATAATGCTAACAAGTATTGAGTGAGTTATAAGTTGATTAGCCAAAATTTTTCAGTGATCTTTGACATTACTGAGAGAATGTTTATAGGTCTTACGTTTTTAAACTCCTTTGGAGATTCCGTTTTTGCGATCGAATGATTAAGGCCATTTTCCATGTATTTCTATTTGGTAGGTCCAAAAAATACTCATTCATGACAGTCAGGTCACACGAGTATTAGACCCAAAAATTTCAGTTTCTTAAAAGCATTCTTCCTGCAATCACTAGAGATACAAAACACCAAATATGCCTTCTTCTCCCTCACTGCAGCAGAGTTTACAAGATTTGTCACAGATTTTTAATACGCCCAATGCTGGGGAAGTTTAGTTTTTAGTTTTATGGAATTTAATGAGAGCTTTGTCCCAACTTCATCATCAAACGCACAGTCAGTTAGCCACGGAACCGGCTTCTTAGTAATACGAGATGTTATAAAAGGTACCTACATGATGATTCACTCTCTCAAGTATATGACAGTTGAAGTAATCAATTTTTTCATTAATATCACTGATATCGTAAACGGCATACCAATTTCTACTTCGCAAATCTGTAAGATATGAATCAAGATCAAAATGCTTGAAAGATCTGTAAGTCCTGCACATAGGAGCGAGCTAAGCTGCGAACCACCCACAACCTACGCAATTTGCGGTAACACGTGTTAGAGCCTTGGCCTTGGAACATGGATAAACAGTACCGAATAAACCGATATTTTATTTCGGTTCAGTGCCGGTTTTCGCTCGACCAAAAATAACGGTTGTTTCAAGTTTCAGGTCCTAACTGACAACTTCTTCATTGTACTACTATTAACCCATAAATGAGAGACAAGAATAGTAAAACTGATTGTATAAAAATACTTTGGGAGTTAAGATCCCGTTTAACATTTTTGAATGGAGGTCCAAATAAAAACTTATCTCAGAAGTGGTCTTGTTGCAAGATAAAATTTACTTGTTTTTGAAAATATTTTATATGTATTACATAGAAAAAAATGTGTGTCACGCTGTATAATAATTGCAGCCCTAGATTACTGCTCATATATTACCACAAATATTACAAATCACATTATTTTGTTTTTACATAAGTCATATTTCTAAAGGACTACCCTACAAATCGGTCTAAATAAAGGACGACTAAATTGCCATAAAAAGCAGTATCTAAGGTGGGTTTCAATACAAATAAAAAGATGGATATGCTTTACAAACATAACTATTTCACGATATATAGGAACTAGACGAGATAAGAAGAAGGTACTCTCGTTCACATGAATGGCATTCTCATGAAGACGAGAGTCCTGCATTAGATGATGTTGCTCTAGGACCGTGCAACTGATGTCTAATAACGTTACTGGTATTTTTTAATAATAATAATAATAATAATAATAATAATAATAATAATAATAATAATAATAATAATAATAATAATAAAACACTTGCTTGTGATCCTACTTCCAAAATATTTGTTTTTACATTAATTTAAACAAATTATTTTCCCACACCACACAGCACTATCTATACTTACGATATGCTTAACTGGTTTTATTGTTTTAATTTAGTTATACTTACTAAGGTACCGAAGAAGGTCGCATGGCGGTTGAAAAACTAGCATTTGGCTTTGTCAAAAATAAATCATTTGGAGATAGGATCACAGGCAAGTGTTTTATTATTATTATTATTATTATTATTATTAAAGGATACCAGTATTAGTCAATAATTACATTATTAATAATGTCACTGGTATCCTTTATTAAATGGCCTCTATAAAACATTTGTTCAGCGCCCAAAATAATTCGAAACATAGTCATGTTTCTTTAATGGCCGATATATTCTAAGCTTTCCAATTATATGGACCAGTCAACTCGTAAACTCCTGTGGTGTGAACAATTAGGTCGAACAGAGAAGCCTGAGTTTGACACAGACGTTTCCGAGAAATG
Source organism: Rhyzopertha dominica (assembly GCA_025024175.1). Classification (NCBI taxonomy): domain Eukaryota; kingdom Metazoa; phylum Arthropoda; class Insecta; order Coleoptera; family Bostrichidae; genus Rhyzopertha; species Rhyzopertha dominica. The sequence goes on from QCXZ01000137.1 coordinate 16,366,835, forward strand.
GCTCGAGATCTTGTTTTGTTTTATCTACAGACATATGAGAATTATTGTGCTGTGTTAATTAGATGTGCAAGAGCACATTTTCAATAAACACCTACGCGGGATGGTAAAAGTTATTCCGAATATAGAGTTCTATTTCTAGGATCTAACGCATTGTCCTTTGCTTGATGTTACTAAATATTTTCCAACCGGAGTTAAGATTTAGTGAGAAATATCTAGAGTATCCAAGCAGATAACGCCGCGCTAATAGTTTTGCCTTGATTGAGTTGATTCAGTTTTGGCTGACAATTGCAAATCAGAATTGTGCTATATATGCTAGCACGTGTGCTGATTGCTTCTGAGATTGAGTTATATTCGGAATCAAATTACCGGATTCGAGGAAGCCGGTAAGAATTTGAGATTAATTATTGGTGGAGTGTTAAATTTCTGAACACGATCGTATGCMTTCCCCAGGCTTTGTATAATTGAATTTAATTGGATTTTGTAAGCTGTTAAATTACTTTGTGCATTGAGGTTATCATCTGAAAGCGAACTTATAGAATAACAAACAAATAATGGCGAACTAGCAGGTATTGCGAATATACGTTGGAAGGATGAAGACATTCTATTAATGGAACGATGCAGGAAGGAAAGTAGAGTGTGAAAGTTTTTCCGTTCCTACCGTTTGAACTCAAACTCTTGGGGCCTCTACGACAAACTTAATCAAGGAAATTTCCCCTATGCGTGATTTAGCGAAATCCTTTTACTTATATAACCGTGGAGTTTTACTCCTTAAGTTGGGAAAGTGCAATGAAAAAGACTCGGAATTCATTTCCATAAAGGTATAAATGTTTTCTTTTCATTAACAATACTGTTTTGTTCTATTATAAGTATGTAAAATGGCTTTAATTGTTTTGTTCGTATTTTAACCATTTAAGCATTGTCATTATATTGGCTATATTGACAGTAGGTCACAAAAAAAAACGATTGGGTTCAGACATATTTTTTTGTTTAAATATAACAATCAACTAAGTGCAAAATATTTTACAAATCACGTTAGTTTTAAACAAATTATGTTGCTTTACATCATGAATGATTTACAAATCATATTATAAGTGAATAGATTTAAAAGTTTATGATGTATAAGTAGATCTTTGTATGTTGGGCTGCAACTATTACAAACGCGGAAAGTAGTTCCAAATATTATGTATAGAATTATTTAATATATTAACGAAACAGCTAAAACTGCTAATAACCTGTACATCCGTCCTCTCGTGTAGAAGAAATTTCTGGTCCAGGTCTATATGTTGCGACCGCCCGTTTGGAGCTCTTATTTGCAATGCCCGTTGAAAACGGAGATCCCATTACAGCTCACCGAACGGGCGATATGTATTTTGTGTGGTTGCTGGACTAATTTCTGTCAAGTTGCAATACACTTTTTAATTTTATAAAAATGGCGTTATTATTTCGTGTCATCGCGGGAGCATCAACAGTAACATTGGTCCTTCGGGTCTGATTTTGACCTTCGGATACTAATCCCGTGACGGAAAATTACACTTTCGTCTAAACTATTTGTCCGACACAGTGCGAAGTCAGTATTCGGAACAATACCGGTTTCAGCACAGCTCCAGTATCACCAACAACAATTAACGCATTGGAATATCCACGTTCAACGAGCGTTGCAAACAATAAAGCTTCAAACGGGCAGCGGCAACCACAGAATACAGAATAGGGTAGAAGCGGCAATACAGTTCGTATAGTACGAGTAACCCTAGCTGTAGACCCATTGGCATGGTTTTTATGACGGGTTTACAGCAAACCGCGTAGTTTTTGCTGTTTTTACAAACAAAAACTCAACTAATCTTAATAAAAACACTGTTTAGAACAAACAGATAAAAATAAGTTGCAGTTGCGTTGTTATTTTATGTCATTTAAATGTATTGAATATGGCTCAATAAACGTGTTATCTGTTTTGGAAATGCCACTAAGAATAATAGTTAAAAGGTGCATGTTAAAATACTTGTAAGTTAACTACTGGAATGGCAAGGTGGTTTTAGAGAATTTTATTAGTACGATTGCAATCGCTTATTTGTAAATGCAATGGCGTGTTAGAATTAAAAAAAAACAAATGTTGCAACATTGTTTGACTTCAAAGAGAGCTCGAGATTGACTAACGTGATCTACAGCTCGACAATATTGATATATTTGGAGAAAAGTATGAATTACAATCATATTGGGTGGATGAGTATTAAGTAACCAAAGTTGGAAGACAAAAATTTAATCAAAAGTAAAGATAGAAAATGGGATTTCTTAGGGTTTAAAGCCCGGGTTGGCAAAAAACATGTTTTTTTCAAATTAAACAAAACAAACAGTTTTTTTTAATTTAATCATGTTTAGATTGTTTTAAACATGTTTTTTTCTTACTTAGTTGAAAACATGTTTAAAACGTTTTAAACACTGTGTTAAAGATGCACTCTCATGCAAATTACTATGTGTATTAGTGAAAATAAATACGAGTAGATGACGCAAAGCGTAGCAATTGTCTAAAAATCCCTAGGTGACTACGATTGCCTGTTGTCATTTGTATTCGATGTGTACGACGTTTACGCGACAATTTTAGTTATTATGAGCCGGTTTTTCTTTTCTATTTTAAGCGAAAATCAACCCTCTTCTTAAAATCCAGACCAATCACATACTGGTTACTAGGTTGATTTTAGCTAATATCAACTTTAACAAAGAGAACAGGAACAGACCTTGTATGTTTAAAGTTCAACAATTACAATGATCAGTAGAAGGAATAATGCAGTGTGGAATTAACTTCGACAAAATTAAGGTGCCAAATAGTACAATGCGAGCTCGATGCAAGAAGTGCAAAAAAGATATGCTTGCACAAGTAAAAATATTTTATTTCTTGTTTATTGTTTTTTTTATATTCCCAAGTTCTGATAACTATTTGTTCTATTATGCTAAACATACAATTATCTAGTAAAAGTTGAATGAACGTCTTATTTATTGTTTTGTTGTATTGGACCAGAAATACAAATTTTTATGTTATTATAAGGTTAAGGTTTCTATTTGTTGTTTTAAAATGTTTGTAATTTATAGCTACAGAAAAAATGTTAAGTTTATTATTAATTTCTATAACTGTTGTATGGATAAAAAAACTTGGCCCGGTTTTGAATTCAATTCATTTTTATGCAAATGCAAGGTGACATTATGTAGATATGTAATTACTAATAATCCTGTTTATCTATTTGTGGAGGGTAAACGAGCCTGATAGTAATAATTAATGAATTACATACAATAATCGTAAAAAACACTGTCTAAAACATTAATTAAAAAAAACACTGTTTAAAACAAATGATTTAAACATTTGTTTAAAACAGAAGCGTTGTTTTAAACAAGTTTAAAACATTCTGTTTTAAACATTTTGTTTTAATCATGCCAACCCTGGTATAGAATGAAGTAGTTTTTATGCATAATCAAAAATTGGAAACTGTAACAGGGAATAATTGCTTACGTACATGTCATACTCAAGATGGTAAATGCAGAAAGGGTTATAAACTCCACTGCGATGTAAAATTAGAAACGTACATATTTCGCATATTTCACTGCGGAACAGTACGGCTCATGACAGGTCTGACTGCGTTAGACAGAAAATCGGGTTTAATCATTTATGTTGTATTGTGATACCGTAAACAGTTTGTTGAGGAAAAATATTTTAACAGTAACATCGCATAAAAGTTATCATACAAGTACTTGATTTAGTTAATCGCCTTTTTGCCTTTAGAATTCGAAATTGTAAGGTGAAAATGCAGGTCCCTTTGTGCAGGAGCAGTTATCTGTATTTAGAACATTCCCAGCGATCTGCCGGTGAACGACCCAACGTAATCGGATTTTTTATAATCCAAATGTTATTTCCAGTGCCTGGCAACGATCTTCACGCTCCAACAGAGCTTCAACCCCTCCTTGCCTTTCCCGGGTGATTCCCGGTCGCCTTTTAAAAGCCACCCCTCTTCCTCCGAGAGAACTTCAAAAAGCTAATGGCACTCCTTTAATTTTGCAGCTTCCTCCAATTGAATTACCCACCAAACTTCAGATCTTCGATGCGCTAGACTCGTCGACATGGGAAGTTGCAGACGGACGGTTCATTGCCACTGACGGTTTTCTAAGAAGTGACTTTAGAACGCGCTGGTTGGTTTTGCGAACGGACGAGCAAAATGACTGAAGATGCTGCTCCTGGTCCGAGCGTCCCTTGTGAAAGGTAAGATTTTTTTACGTTTGCTACTGAATGTTAATATTTTTGTGACTGAAGTAAAGGTTGCAAAATATAGGCATACTAAAAATATTCAATAGGCTTTTGTTACACATTGGTTTCGCAATTCTTCGTCAGACAGAAATACCAACTGAATAATTAGCACAGAGCACAAAGTAGGAAACCGTAGTTTCACGAAAGTGAGTGAAAACCACAATAGAGATGCGGTGAAGTAGGGCCATGAGCCAGATATTCCACTTTTTACACATGTTACACATAGTACAATGGGCTAACGAGCGAAGTCTTTCTGCCAATTACATACAATCGATACATTAAGGCGAGTCCCAATGCCTTGGAGGATCCCTTCTGCACTTGTTCCAGTTGCCTGTTACAGTTTTACAGCAAGGACGGTAACCCATAATTACCATATTTATTGCATCTGCTTAAGCAGTAAAATATTTTGCGATTGCGATACTATCTGGAGGCCAATCTTGTGTTACTCTGCAGTATTATTTTTTAAATAAAGCAAGAGGCAAATTATTTTTCAAAATTTTATTCGGATATTTTAAATTATAAAATAGATGAGGGCATCTAAATAAATTGATATCAAATTTTTAGAAACTTCCTTATACGCTTAATGATAATTAAGATTACAATAATATACCATTTTGTAATACATACTGTAATTATTGCCTGAAACTTGTTTATAATTAACGTCGATGATATATTTTAATGGGTTAACAGGCATAAGAAGAAATGAAAAAGTATTGCCAGCCTTGACCGAAATTTGAACTCGGGACCTTTCAAATACTAGTCAAAAACTCTATAGCAGCGTTACGTATGAACTTTGAGATGTATATATGCCACCTTGACCTCGATTCTGAATGGGGCCATGATGATAGCTCAGTGATACAGCGTTTGACTAGTATTTAAAAGGTCCCGAGTTCAAATCTCGGTCAAGGCTGGCAATCTTAATACATATAGCAAAAAAGACAGTATAATAAAGTTAAAAGCAAAAAGTAACTAATAAGTATGTCTTACAATGTCAAACTGCAAGCAAGAAAAATATTTTATTGCATTAGAAAATGAATACTTGAAGTAATAATAATAAGTCAATATTGTAATATCTACAAGGTACCTTCCCATAATTTAACAAAGTTAATTAATCAGATTGTAGTCAAATATAATATGTCAATTTAGATTTACTTCAAATTGGTGTGATTGCCCATAGTTAACTTTTACCAGGTTTACGATGTGATGAATTTACCTACTTTGTAATTGCGATGTACATACATGAGCATTATTAAATCATCTCAGTGGAAGTCATAATTGATACTGATATATCATCTAACATGTAACACTGCCTAACAGCAGAACTTGGGAGGCGAAAAATTGCTATTTAAAAGATTCTTGAAGTTCGAGCTGGAGGAGTTGAAAAAGCCCATTGCACTTTTACAGGGTTTCTATAAATGATTCATGCATTCAGGGCGATTATGGAAATTATCGATTAAATCAATTTGCCGCCTCCCAGGAAAGTGAATACCACTATTGCTTCGACGTATCGTAATCTGTCGATTTTGAATTATATGGTATATTTTAATATGAGAAAACGCGTGGGAGTGTGTATTTTCAACATATTCTGTAGTGTTTTGTGGTATAACCAACTTTAAGGTCGCAGAAAGCTCACATTTCGGAGGTGTGAGGTGACACCGTTTCGTATAACTTGTAAATAATGTATCGTATTTGTGAGGTTGTGGCTACAGTAAGCCTGTTAAATAATTGTACTATGATGGAATGAAAGATGTTTTTAGCCTGATACAATGGCAGAATTCACAAACTAAGTGGTAGTAACGTTATCTGCACTACACAGAGCTTCCACAGTGCAAGGATGTACACTATATAGGTTACCACAAGCCTACTAAACTAATAATTATTATAATTTCTTACCTTTGACAGAAAAATAGAACCGTAAATTGTTAAAAATCTGTTAAAGGCCATCAATTTTGTGACTGTAACTTGATCTGCAACCTTCAACTACTATCGCCGTGCATATTGTAGCTTGGCAACAGTTTACAAAAAGGCAGCACAAAGAATTAAATCAACGCCGCTCGCGTTGCATAAATCACTTATAGATACCCTATACCAAATTTTAAAAAGACATACTATGCCGTCTGCTTTTATTGTTTTTGTTTATTTGATAGCACAACTATCAGCAGTATGCTATTGATTTTTAAAATATTGTGCGCAAGTGCTTAAAATTTTTAGTTTTATTTAAGTGTCTTAGAAATTGCATATATTCTGTAGTTGCCATTATACTATACCGATCTAAAACTGGATTCTCCAGAAAATATTCTAGATTCATGTTTAACTTACATGAGTTCTACTGTTCTTTAGAAGTTGTTTGGTGTATTTCTTATTATTATTATTATTATTATTATTATTATTATTATTATTATTTACATTTCAGAGGTATCGTTAAATAAACATACATAAATTGAAGCGAGACTGATCTTAGCTATTAATATTAACTCTAAATGACTAGGTCAGATGCTGGATGGGCTTATACATGAAAATTGATCATATTAGACCTAAACCTAGAAGATGAAATATAATACAATAATTTTAAGATTCATGATTAGCCACTTTTATAGTGGACGACGAATTAGAATGTTTATTGAAAGCCTGTACAAGGAAAATCATTTGGTTTAGCTTAAATACTTCTCACTTTGTAGCTGAGGATAAACGGTTACTTAGGTTATGTTAATCACAGAAAAATTCCATGACGATAACACAATAATATGACCTAATCACTTCACATGACGTCTTCTGGCTACCTGAAGGTGCAATATTTTCATCGCCTTGCAATTGTCTTTATGCTATAAAGGAAATTACCTGTCCCTCGCAAGACAAATGAAATCCAGCTGGAATTGCTTTGCATAGCCTCGCTGCGTGGAAGCAAATTTACTATACGATGGTTACGAGCTCGCGTATAAAAATTGGAAGTGGATATTCAGAGCAAACGTTGGCATAGAGGGAAAATGGCTACATGCAACAAATACACATGTACTACAAACAGTTCCCTTGTGTCAAAGGGAATAAGAGTACGCTCCTAGCTTTAGGCTTTGTATGATTTCCTGGAGAGTATCCTCGGCTGTTTTACGGTTTCTTTTAGGTCACATGCTACGAAACTGGAATTTGTATTTTCTTTGCAGTTCATGCGTAACATCCTGGAATTAAAACGTTAGCAGAAAGAAACCTTGCAAGAACTCTAATTCTTTTTCGGTAAACCTTAACCTTGTACTTAAAAAAATCTTTTAGAGGTGTTTTAATATACTTTTAATGAAATAATGGAGCACATATACAAGATGTGCACATTAAAGCTTCCATTAGAAGTATCATTCGAAAGTTGATGGAATTTTTTTGCTGAAAATTTGTACAGTGACATCGTCAATATTTTCAAAGAAATTTTAGACCCATAGCTTTCTTAATAAAGTGGCCTTTAAATGTGATAAAAAATCTAAAACTGTAGTAATTTACGGCGTGTAGAGCACATTAGCATTTGTTTTAAGTATTTCTTCCAGTAATCTTATTATTTTATAACTAACACTCGTGTTATAATATTTTTCAAACTTTTACACTGCATGCTCTTTCTATCGCCTTATTCAAATCAATAAATTCCAGATATATTCTCTATTAGTAAAAAACAATGTCTAAACCCACTCTGGAATTCCTTTCGTCTCCGCTTTGTTGACTGGACATTATATTTTATTATTTGTTTAAAACTATTCATTCATTCATTACAATCTGTCTTGTCTACTTTCTTGTGTACCCTCACGGTTAATGCCCTTTTTTCTCTGTTTGGTTGTATAATTAACGTGGATGATATTTTTAATGGGTTAACAGGCATAAGAAGAAATGAAAAAGTATTGCCAGCCTTGACCTAGTTTGAACTCGGGACCTTTTGAACACTAGTCAAACGCTCTATCACTATCACTTTTGGCATTGGAGCTTATATTTTTAATTTTTTTTTATGTATTCCACTTTTTGCTGTTACACCTGATCCTATTCCTTCTACTTCTACTCTTTCTATTAGTATTTCTAGTCTGTCATCTCCAAGTTGTATATTTAGGTTTATAAGTTATTGAAAGTGTTCCTCCCATCTGTTCATTGTTTGATGCTCTTTTGTTAATACTGTTACGGAATCAGCGCCATCTTTGTATCGGAGTTGCAGGCGTGTAGATGCGGCCTAGTAGGACACTGCAAGTAGTGATCTTAGCTAGGGACAGATGGCAGGAAATGTCGATACTCTCCAGAGAATTCCATAAATTGAACTTTCGCGAAGTTTCGATAACATCTAGAAGGTGCCCTGACTGGAACTTTCGGTGGAGAGAGAGAGAGAGAGAGAGAAGTTGAATAGCGATTATCAGCGAGTGGAAAGTAGGGAAGCAGGTGTTTTAGTACTAGTGTATGCAATATAGTGGTTTAGTGAATTAGTAGTGTTACAAACTAGTTTTTGCACCAAATTGCATAAGTATTAATCTTTTTGTTTCTTGTATGTTTTGTTTCACCAGTTTCTTTCTACTATACGTTTCTCATAATCTTCCGTAGGTACTTCTTTTCCGCAGATATATTTTTTTGTCACAAGTTCTTTAATTTCGGCTGTCCACCATGAAGTGTGTTTCGTTTTACTGTTTCTGTTAGAAGTTTCGATAGCCTTTTTAGCAGTATCTGTAAAACATACATTCCGCATTATCTCTCTATTTCTAACTAGTCTTCTTTAACTTTGTGATCACTTACTTTATATATTTTAATACCATTAAATTCGATATTCTTAGTTTTAGTCGTACTCCTTTGTTTACTTTTCTAACATTATAAAGTTTTGTTTTTGTCATTACATGATAATGGACATTTGCAATCCCCTATCCTCTTGCGTCCAATGCTGTTTGTATAGTGGATTTTATATATTATTGAAATTTCATTATGGTGTATTTGCCTCTCTCATATGTCTGTGTATTTCTTTGAGGTTAAAAAATATTTTTGTAGCTACCATATTTTGTATCTTGCAGAAATCCACCAAACGTCTTGCGTTGTAATTTGTCACTTTTTCTCCACATTTTCAATTATTTTGTTGTACCTTTCGTTTGATATACCGACTCGACCCTTCCAACGAAATTGGCTGCAAAAAAGATTTCACATTCCTCATGGTCTTCTTCCATTTGTTCTCAAAATTTGTCTTTTACGCTATTTAAGCGTAGTTTAAACCATACACTGCTGATTATTCTTCATTCTGTTGTATTGGACTTTGTAATGTAATAATTTAGTTTATCTTCTACATTAGTCATTGAAACTAATCTTATAGGTTTTTATTATTACCATTTTCTTTCATGGTTCATTATTTCGGTAATCTTCGTATACGTTATTATAAGGTTTAGTTTATCTGTCTTACGTTATGCGCTTCTGTGCTTAGTTATTGACATTTATATGTTACAATTCGGCCAGTTGTTAGCATTTATTCTGTCGCAACTTAATATTTTCTATCTACAGTTTCTCTCCGATCTACGCGTATCTGATTTATGTACTGCTCTTTACTTGTTCATTGTTTTACGTTAATTAATTACTTATTCTCACTAATTTTGTTCTCTTTGATGTTACTCGGTCTAAATTAGTTACTATCGAGGTTCACAATCTTGTTTACTTTGCACCCGTAAAGTTTTGTAAACGGTTAGTTTTTGCTCAACCGATTTTCGCGTAACTACACTTATTATACTATACTTATTATTATTTGTCAAAGATAAAGCAGATTGAAATTGTTGTTGTCAACAATTCAGTAACGGTCTCTAAAAGGTACAGCATCTTTATTGCCACTAAAATGATGTCGACGTCATATCGCGACCTTTTGGAAAAATGTATTTGCGCGTAGCATACCCTATACCTCACCTAAAAACCTTTCTTGGTTAGGTTTTATGAATGCGATGTGATTTCCTTTTTAACTGGCGCTGAATTCGTTGTTAAATCGTTTTCACTCCGCTTTCTGTAACACAGCAAAGCGTACTTGAAAGTTACGAAGCAGGCATCTAGTCTCCGCCAGATCTTATTAACTAGACGTTGAATTAGCTTATAATTTCGTGGCTTTCTCTTAATTTACTCAAATTTAATCTCTGCTAATCGGTCTTTAGGGGCTTTAGCTCTCGAGGATATAAAATTAGAATTAATTGGGGACTTCAAGATAAAAACGGGGTAATTAACTAAGCAATTAAGGGGTAGATCTTGTTTAAGCTTTTAGCATCAATAAATTTTTCCTTGGTTATTTAGGATGAACTGAGAACCACGACCCAGTGCCCAACTGTGAATGGTAAAAAGACACTTAAATTTATTAATAACGCTGTCGATATCTGTTACAGCAAGAATCCTTTAAGGCGACTCTTTAGTCTTGAGTATTTTATTTCAAGGGTGGTAGATGGCGTTTAAATTTATTGAAAAACATGGCCAAACAAAAACTTTATCTGCCTTTCTGTCGTTAGTTAATGGAGGTGGCACCACAATTTTTCTAATGCTCATAATAATAAAATTTAATACCCGAAGTTATAATCCGCGCATCCAATGTAAGAAAATTCTGCCCTAAAAATATTCTTGCGATACCGTGCAAAGTTACGGACGCTTTGTAGTGATGCTTGATGGCAGCATCTCGTAATGGTTGAAGTTGAATATTTTATAAGCTGTAAATTCAAATTAACTGCAATTTTTACTGAATATTATGTGTTTTCAGTTGATTTGTAGGTGTCATTTTGTCCGTAAAAAATTAAATAAAATCCTGCAATAATTTTTTTTCTAATTTGGAAACGACAAAGTAAAAAATTACGGTATATTGTGCATTCTTAGTAAAACGCATCTGGACATCAAATTTCGTTAAAACATTTTGAGTTTTTAGGAGGACGTTAAACGTGGAAGAACCTTAATAATGGGTATTTAAAAAAACAATCCCGTAAATTTGAAAATACGTATTTGCTCTATGACTTCTCGCTCCTATTGTACTGGCCGAAGTGATTTCAGAAATACCCAATTTCACTAAATACGATGATGGCACGAAAATTTTTTATTCCTGACAAGGATTCAAGCTCAATTTTCTAACAAATTTGGGTTCAACAAGTGACATACTTTATTTGTTTAGCTTTGAGAATTCTTGATGACACGTTAAATTATTTTTGACTGTGCAATTTATGTGGCGAAGAGTTAAAAATTGCTAACAATAGAGAAGTAAGTGAGTACAGTCATAAATTTAAAAATAAGATGTTTTTCGCTGCACAGCTGTACACAAGGCAAACTACATTTTCTTTGTGTGTTTCTCACAATGATAGAAACATTAGAAAAGCACGGAAGAGCCTGAGGTATAGAAAAATGCTTTAAGTGTCGTAAACAGAAATCTAAAAACCAATATTGAAATATCCTAGCTGTATTAAGGTGTATCTCATTTAATCATTTGGTGAAATATAAAAATTTAGTTTAATTCACGGATTATGAACGCACAGTGGAGCTTAATCCATGGTATTTAATGTAATCTGCAGAAATAATATTCAATTCTGCGTATTCTGTTTAGGGATGAAGCGAGTTTAACGAGCAAGCGTAATATGTTTCGAGGAAATGTTTTGGGACATTTTACTTGATAACAAAGCGTCTGTCATAGGTACAAAATATAATTATTTTATTAAATATGTGGACAAAAATTAAATAATTACCGGACAAACTCGATATATCGAAAAAATTCAGTATGCTGGATGTGTGCGACCTTCCTCAACCACTATGCTTGAGATTGCAACGGATTTGGAACCGATAATCAAGTTTTTATAATAGTTAAGCCAAATAAAGCATTTATAAGTTTTGTTTGGACTTATCGATTTTATACACCTATTTTACGGTAATTTGTTTACTAAATAGACAAAATATCAATAACTGACAATATTACAATGAACTGTAATTACACGTATACTATACWCCATCAAAAATATATTAGTAAATGCAAGTAAAATAAAATTTATATAATTTAAAATTAAATTACTTCAGTGGTACCTACTAATTATTGTACCCATGGTATAATACTTCGTCACATTGATGTGCAACGTAAAGCAGATACAAAATTAGCCTTTTTAACTAACATGAACAAATTCTGATTAATTTATGCAGAAGAAGCTTTTTAAATGAGATAATATCTTGCCGTAGAAGAATATCACTTAGGAGCCTACTTATCTCAGTAGGTAGGTTTATCTTCTATACTTACAAAATAACGTAAAAAGATTAGGCCAGTAGGGTCCTCTAATAACGTAAACACCCTGCAAGGAAGGGCTATTGGAAATTCTACCCCTAACGGTATAAAAGTTTGTATTTAAGACAGTCATCTTTGAAGCTAGGATAATAAAACTTTAATTTTAAGCTTTGGATTAAAAAAACAATAAACACGTGTTCCATCCTTGTTGGCAATTTCAAAATGGAAGTGGAAGTTAAAAGCATGAAACGTTACTCTTTGGGCTTTTGAGTAAAAAAAAATTTTCAAAATGGGGGAGGGGGATTTTTAAAGATAATTTTGTTTTAATGTTGAATTATTTATGAAGTAATAATGAACATGAATTAGGTACATATTTAGGCTATTGAGATTAATGCAATAGTATACTAAAAAACTAGTTTCATAAGGCGCCATTTTGTCGCAAGCATCGAACGTTTGCCTTATGAAACGGTTTTTTTATATATTTTCTTTTTTATTTTGCGTGATTTCMGTCTTCTACGCAGGAGAATGTGAAAAATTTAATAAAAATGACTTTAGGGAAATTTAACTTGCCATGCTAAGTGGCTAAGTCTCAGTTTTGACAAAGACCCATAACAGTTACGACGTTACGACGCGGATGTAAATAATATACGTCCGCTGTTACGAGGTGGAGTTTGTTTAATGTTACCTCAGAGTTTTTCTTAGTGATACCTGCAGTGGAAAAAAGATTCCGTTTTATCCTCATTAAAAACGCAAAGTAGAAAACCCTATTTAACTGTTTTAAGAGTTCTGCCACAAAAGGTACTAAAAGGAGAATGAAAATACATATGTGACTTATTTTCAAAATAATAATAAGTAAAAAGAAAGTTTTACATTCACTCCTTTTGGAAAAACCTTCCCTGAGCGGGGTGAAAATGCAATGAGTATGAGCTTTTCATTGTGATATTTAAACATCTTAGTTTAAAATTGAAATATAAGCAATAAAATATGGTTAGAAATCTAGATATCTAGGCATTTGTTTCAATTTTATTTTGGTGTTTGATATATGGTATATACCACATACGATCTCCTTCTACACGAGTAAAATCCAGGCAACACTTAGTTAATTATAAAGTATGCGTGCAATAAGGGTTGCTGTATTACTTGCATGTTTTGTTCATTTAAAGAATTTTAAGAAGGATGGGTCCTATTGTAAAGGGAAACAAAATTGTTCGAATGCGTTGCGAAAGTTGAAGTAGTAGTAAAATAAGTGTATGTAACATGATTTTGAAAGGTTGAACGCTAATGAAGGTATATTTGAAAACCTTATCGAAAGTTTGTATATAATTAGCTGAGAGATGGAGAAGGAGGTTAGTCAAGTAAACTTAGATTTTAGACCGTAGAAAAAGTAAGAAAACGTTGCCACAATCGAGATAATAAGGTTGTTTACTTAATTTGTGGATCTATGTACAAAAGTTTTAATGTATAAATAGTTAAAGTCATGTGTTTGGTTTTTTCAATCGACCTGACCATACTTAGATTATAAAACTGCAGTCAAAATCAACTAGATACTTTTCTGGAATACGCTTATGCGTAGGCGGCATCTATATGTACGTATGGCGTGTGAAAAGGGGTAATGGTTTAGAAAGCGAATCTTCAACTCTAACTTCTGCAAATATTTTCCAGGAATGTCGGCGACTATTTATCAAAAGCAGACGTGTCTACGTTTCCATAGGTTACTAGCACGCCTCGTTTCCAACAATAGCTACTGTGCTCGAATTTGGAGCGTGGTATAACTCGGCTATTACATGCGCTCGTCTCTTACACAGATTATCCAGATTGCCCTCTTTTGTCAACAAAACATCCTCTCAAGGGGATTTAACCGAGAATGCCTTCGCGTGCGTTAGCATGATGTAATTATGTGCTGCTGCACACAGCTTTTGTTTGTTTTGTTTAAATATGTATATTTACTTGAAGTTGATGGAATGGCTTAGGAGGGTTGTGGAAATAAAGGGATGAGCTTGTATTTCTAGCTCTGAGTTGAAGGATAAGACAATACAATGAAACAATTACAGTGATAACGATGGTCTAAATATGTTATTTAGATGAGACAATGAAATTGTTTTTCCGTGTGATTTCATTATCTGGAAAAATAAAACTTGGAAATAGATGCTGGCACACGTCCATCCTTGAATATGCACATCCGCCAATCACATTCCTAAACAGGAACACATATATTCTCCGCACGTTCATGTCGATGTAGTAGAAATCCAGTCTTCTGAAGCTCGACTGTTATTAATATAACCAATTTCAGAATGTAGTAATTATGCTAATTTTGTAGGGATGCTATGTGTTTCTAACTCCACTTCCCTGCGTTCCTTTTTATGGAAAAAACTGCCACTGGAGAGCGAATAGAACAACGAGTAATTCTGCTTTGTTACTGTTATTAATGTTTATTAACAAAGTCTTCAAAACCGAGATCACCCGCCTTGCGGTCTTGCAAAGCCTTATTACTTTACAGCAATCTGGCAGAAGTACATTCCTCGTATGGAAGTTTGGGAGGAAACAGCTATACTTGTCCTTAATACAAGTTAACATAAATGTAACTATACAAAAGCGAATGCTTTCAACGACCATTATATGAGATTATTATGCTTTAGAAAAAACGCTGTCGCTAAAGAACATATACGTGCTGGTATTACTAGATTGATATAGATAAATCCGTCGTAGCTTAATATTCATATTTAACTAAACATAAGTATGATCGATTTTGGCAAAACAAAAATTCTACAAAGAGTAAATATTATTACAAACATCTAATAAAACAAACTATAGAAATTTCTAGAAATACTGATACATTTTTAATGCTGCTTTACAACTTACCCACAACTTTTGTGTAATTATTCCATTCATTTAGATTTAAAGAAAACCAAACAAAGAAAAAGAACAGAAATCCAAAGATGCAAGGAGTGCTTCGTATGAATTTCATTTAAAAAACTATTGCTAACTCAGGAACAACGTAATTATATTTTAATTTTATTTCTTATGTTTCTTACTTTGGATGGTGGGTTCTTCCTCTTTCTCTTATGGTAATGATTGGCTGTTCCTCTTCTTTTATATTGGATAAATAAGGAATAAGCATAAATATGAGGTTCGATCTGTTTAGGAGGACCTCGGCTTGGCTCACGGAAGCTAGATCTGCCTGCCTACAACCAACAGTCTGAGGCTATCAGGGTTTATGCAGACTTATCTGGCTGACCTCTTAACTTTAATAGGAGCTGAAAGCCTGAACCCATTTGCTGACCGTCTTCCTATACTCTTAAATATGAAGAATTAAAGGATAGGTTTAGTGTTGGTTGAAGAGTTAATTTCTGTTTTATTGTAGACCTCGGGACGCTGCTGCTGTGTCGCATTGGATACTTAAAAATCAAAAGGCCCGGTCACAGCTCTGTGTTCCTCTTCTTTTTACATGTCACACTGAGTACATTGGGAGCGAAAGGGCGCCTCCACCACATGTGACAAGCCTCGGTCTTGGGTTGTGCGCCGTTGTGCTAAAGAAGGCAGGAGAGATACGACTTAGGTTCTGAACAAATAATTATTAACAAAGAGATCTGTAAAACAAGTAACATAAAACAGACATTAATAATGGTAGCACAGAAATATATTAGAATGACTACTGAATAATTTACCTTGTTACTTACGTTGTGCTAGGAGGACTAGCTCCTGCCAGAGGAACAACGTTTTACATTGTGCAGTACTACGATAAGTTCTTCTTCAATTATTCATGATTGATTTATCCGCATATTTATACCTTACTCGCTAATACGTCATAATGCTTCGCTAGCATTATAGTCGGTGTTAGGGGGAAGTGTAATGACACAAAAATACTGACATAATTAGTAAACGTTCTGTTTTAGAATGTGAAACGATCTATTCAATATATGACAATAGTATTTTTTAAGCTGGATAGGGATCGACACTTAATACTGTCAGGGAGTGAGTTGCATAACTTATAAAGATTAAATGAAAAAGATCGTTCATAGATGTTTTTTTTGGAGTGGTGGGGTGATCAAATCTTTGCGTCTGCTGTATAAGTAGATAGGAATAAACTCATGAATGATTCTGTAATAAAGACAAGCCGACTGTACAAGCCTTTTATTATTCATATTAAGCCAGCCAATTTCGTTTAACCTGTAAGTAACATATTGCCGTCGTCTCATATCAAGTATCAACCTAAGACATGCTTTTGTGTTCGTTAAATACGCTTTCTGTTAACCGCATCCAAGCAGGGGCCATAGACTGCAGCACAGTAGTTGAACTTACTTAAATCCAACGACTCGCATGTTTTTTTTAAATGACAGTTCAATGATAGGCGGTTATTAAAAATGAACCTGAAGCTACAGAAAACATTTCTGATCATTGCGTTTACCAACTCTTTAAATCTTAAAGTGCAGTCGATTCCGACATCAAAATTTTTACACACATCTAAAAATATTTTAGTGACTTATTGTTAATTTTAATATTACCATTAACACTGTTTAAAGATGTAGCTTTGCTAAAAATCATACAATATGATTTTCTAGAATTTAATTGCAAGAGATGTGTATTAGCCATATCCAATACCCTTTTAAGGTCATTATTAATATTATCATTAGCGAAATTGATCATATGGGGTTCTGAGCTATATATGAGATTGATATCACGTGCATACTCAAAAATCTTACACCATTGCAAACACTTGCAAACATTCTAGAGATGTACATGACGTAAAGCAAGGGGTCCAGTACTGAACCCTGAGGTACACCTTTATCTATATTCACATACTGAGATAGGCTGTCAACAATTTTTATACGACGTTGCATATGTGACATAGATAAGATTTAATCAGGAAAATAGCATTAGGTAACTAAACCAAGATAATGCAAGACTGACAAAAAAATGCTTTCAACTAAGGTGTCAAAAGCCTTTAAAAGTCAAGCATAATTAAAATGGCAAAATTGTTCTGATCCGTGGATGAAAATATTTCATCTGCAACAGCAAGCATAGTTGTAGTACAGCTGTATCCAGTTCTGAACCCAGACTGTGTGGGAGAGAGAACATTAAATCTGTCCAGATGCTTGCGAATTTGGCCACTTAGTGCTTTCTTAAAGCGGCTAATAATAAAAATGATGTGATTGATGATGTGGGTATTGTCCAAACCTAACTTTTCATCCTTTCTTCAAATTTAGTGCTTCTGCTATTTTCTTCGGTTCCGAAAAAAGTATTTTCTAACTCAGAAGTAAAAATTCTGTTTGAACGCGTTTATATTGAATGACCGAATGGTATAAGTTGTACAAGGTTACTCATTTAGGTAGTGTTTTTGTTGCATACAGTTATCAGCCCTGTTTTCATTGTCTCGATTGTTTCGCGTTTCTCTACCAAATATAGGTTATTACATGATTAGCATAGAAATGATTAAAGCGTGCTTAAAATAAATGCGTAGGTAATCGTTAACCATTGTGTCTTCACGCAATTTCAATTAATTATTTTAATTTTCATGTGAGATCTAAACGTATTTGACATATATATGAGGTATTAAAAATTGCCCGTCTCGAAAGTCTTGCAGGTTGCAGTCCTGAATAGCTTGAAAATCAGCAGTTTTGTGTTCACTGAACTTCCATGACCACCAGCTGTATGATCCATGAAAAGTATGTGCGTTCCAGCTTCAAAATTCCCAGGGAGAAGAAGAACAAACTCCATTATGGGACAATAAGACGAATCGTATATACTAGAAAGCTGCACAAAGAAAGTCATGAAATTCATTTTAATTTGCCCGGGGTAAATTTATTTTATATACAGTTAGTATGTAATATATTACCGCTTTTAATGCTATGTAGGTAGGTCACTAGTACGTCGCATTAAGGTCACAAATAATATCCCTTGTGGCATTTCCTCTTGTAGCATGTTGAAACCGGAACTAGTTTCCCATATCAAATCCAATTTCTCGGTGCCTGGTTTTGGCTAACTGACAGCGATTGTTAAGGTACGAGGTAAACCGCTTAGGCGCTGGACTTCTGGCCCTTAGGTACTAAAACACAACACACATGTAAAACGTATGACAATGTTATGAGAAGGTTTAGTTACCGATTCTTGTTAGAAGTAACTGTTCTGAATTAATAATAGTAATACATGTGACAAAAAATAGCAAAAAATGTAGTATTTGATCGTTTGAATGAATTCTTTTTTCATAAGAAATGTTGGACAAATGCTTCTTAATAGTAATGTAATTGGTTTTCTTATTTTAGTTCTGAATAAATAAAATTTATGTATTTAAATGTTATACAAGACTTTGTGTTGAATAAGAAATAAGACGGTATTCCATAGTTTTACCTTATATCTTTCTTTTCGACTTATTATGTCATTCGTCTTACTTGTGTTATCCAACAAAACAAATAATAACATGAAGCTAGACCACGGCAGCTCGAAAGTTATTGCAACTTTCGAGCTGCCGTGGTATTTTTACAACGCTAATATGGCATTCGTGTTAGTTGTAATGTTGTAAAAGCTTCCCACTTTCATACATTGTCGTTCTCATTTAAGAAAAGTGGCACGCTGACAAATACACTTTTAAATTATTTACCTTGAATTTTTGATTCACTTTTAACGAATGCCATAAAATCCAGAGACATCTCGTTTCCAAGCATAAGAGTTCCTTCCCTATTATGCAGCCCAGCTTCAAGTCAGAAAAAAAATTTCCTTTAATCGAAGTCCATTTCTCTCGTCATTAAACGCGTAGGTGAGTACTGGGTAGTATTCCAAGGGGAAAGCCCCGCACGTAACTTGGAGCGGAGTTTTACACTTTCCGCCGAGTTTACAACAGATAGCAGTCAGCATAAACAACCCCTCAGTTAATTAACTCGGTTAATATAACCCCCATACAGTTCTCCAGGCACGGTGGCGTTGAGGTGATGGAATATTCCATTGTACTGTGCGGTTTTTGCATGGAGTATTCCATGCACTACTGCCTTAATGGTTATTCATTGAAGGTGTGGTATGTTAGAATAAAAACTCTTTTTTACTATTAAGGAATTGTGGAACTTATGCGCTTTATGGACTCTGCAATATTTTAGTTAAAAAATATTGGCCTGCATATATTTAGCAAAATACTATATAAAAACTAATAAAAAGTTGTTCTCAAAACTTAAAGATAAAATTGACAAAAATAAAAAAATGAATGAGATTTATCGTGTTGAATGTCTGGACTGCCCCTCTGTKTATATTGGACAAACCATGCAGTCTTTACAACACAGACTGAACCTACATCGTAGTGATGTTCGTCTACGTCCAGATCGTTGTGCTTTAGCTCAGCATGCATCTAGTACCGAACATTCTTTTGGTTTCCCAAATACTGCAATTTTAGACATAGAAGCTAATAAATCAAAACGTTTATTTTCAGAAATGTGTTACATACAACAAAATTCCAATTCTATTAACAAAAGGTCGGATATACAAAATCTTAGTTCTATTTATTGTCAACTTCTTCAAATTGACAGTGTTAAAATAAGAAGAAATAATACAACTTAAAATTTATATATAGAATTTTTAAATAATATTTATATTTGATAAATCGCACATGAATTTTGAGCTTGTTCAACAACTCTATCCTGGATTATGTCGAAAAGTTTTGTCAATTTCACGGTTGGACACCTTTTAATTATTTATTCAGTTTTGCCATACGGCATTCTGTAATAGTTTATTCTTTCACAAAGTTATATGTTTTCGTCGTTTTGTTTCCTTTAATATTTGGAGTTAACAGTAAGTGTTAAGAAGTTTAATTATAAAAAGTGCCTGTTATGTTTTTAATTTTAGTGTCCTGACGAAGAGCCGATTTTGGCTCGAAATATAGACAGACAAAGTTAAAAAATCAATTTCTTAATTTAGCCCAAACACCCTTGCCGTTTTCCCATGAAAATATTTGATATACATCCGGCAGTTATCTGTCGTTTAGCAAATAGTATTTTTTTAACTTTTATTGTAGCAGTAGCTGTACCTACATTTTAAATATTTTACTCTAATTAATTCAGCACAAATCAGAAACTGCAAGCACTTTTTTAAGTAAAGTCAGCAGTATACTATTATTTTTGTATGAAAGCAATATACAGGGTCGCTCCAAAGTATGGAACCAGCAGGATATTTCAGGTTCTGTTCGACTGATTTTTCTGAAATTGTGCATGGGCCTATGGGTAATTAAAATGCATTTTCAGGAATTTGTCAGCTCCCGTTTCCGAGATATGGGCGTAAGTTGCATTTTTTTTAAATGGGAAAGGAGTCAAATGGACATCATTGAAAATTAATTTTTTTTTCTGATTTCAAAAATTTTCATGTAAAATTTATTGATTTTGAGTTGAGAAAATTGTAAATACAATAATTGAGCCTGACAAAGAACGAAAAGAATGAAAACAATTTCTTTATCGCTAAAATGGACAAAAAGCCAGGTATTACAATTTTTCCTTGACTGGTGATAATTTTCGTATAGTTTGATCAATTTACTGCGAATCGGGTACCCAAAAAGTAAAAAAGAAAAACATGACTCCGTCAAAAATTCTGTATTTTTCAGATTTACATTACCGAAAATGCTCAAAATGTACCCCATTTACTTTCTGGAAGTAATGCAGCCTTGAGTAAAAGTTTTCTCATGTACTTAGCTGCATATTTGGAGGTAAGCKCTGAATTTCTGSCCTATTGGTCCTTTTAAATATTCTGCATTGTGTGGATTAGCATAAATACGATTGTACAGATACCCCCACAGGAAAAATCAAGCGGCGTCAGATCAGGGGAACGTGCTGGGCATTCTATCGCTCCGCGCCTACCAATCCATCTGTTTGGAAATATCCCATTTAAATATTCACGAACATTGACTGCAAAATGGGGTGGTGCACCATCTTGCTGAAATCATTATCTCTTCAGAAGGACGCGCAGCATTTTCACGATGAGGGAACAGGCGAATAAGTTTTGGTATACGCAAGAACTGTAAATAATGTGCTCACCGATAATACCGCACCAGACATTCRCTTTCTGAGGGTGTTGTGTGTGGACTTGTTCCATCCAATGTGGATTTGCGTCTCCGACCAATATCTGCAATTATGTCTATTCACATTATCATTGAGGCAAAAACTCGCTTCATGATGGCAGTTTCGCAAGATTCTATCTTTCGATCAAAATTATCTTCGTTCAGTTCTTGTGATAAGTGCATTTTGTATGAATAAAACTGCCCTTTTTTCAAAATTTTCGGAACAGATCTTTTGCTAATATGGTTAGTGAGAACACGCTGTTGTACGGAACACTTGGGATTCTCTTGCACATCTGGAAGGACATTCAAGTTACTTTCCTCACTCGGAGGAACCATTGGACGTTTTCGACGATTTTTAACACCACCGATATTGTCAAAACGTTGCAATGTTTTAATAACTGTTGATCTGGTAATTGGTTCACGATCTTAATGAATTGCATTGTAGAGTGCAACTACTTCCGAATAACTTCGCCTTCTATCTCCATAACTAATCATCATCAAAATTTTGATGCGATCATGTTCAGTTAACTGAGGCATTATGATTGCAAGTAACAAAGTGAATGAAAATTATCACAAGCCAGGAGGAAGAAAATGGAGACGCCTGGAGTTTTTGTTTTTACTTAGCGATAACGAATATGGTTTTTTGCAAGACCAAAGTTTGTTATCAATTTTTTTCAACTCAGAAGCAATGAATTGTACAAGTGTGATACATTTTTAAAATCAGGAAAAAATATATGTTTAATGATGTGCCTTTTGACCCCCTTCCCATTTAAAAAGTGCAACTTGCGTCTCGGAAACAAGAGCTGACATGGAGTTAAAAAAAATCCAGAACATGCATTTTAATTACCCATAGGCGCATGCACAAATTCAGAAAAATCGATTAAACAGAACCTGGAATATCCTGTTAGTTCCATACTTCGTAGCGACCCTGTATTTCAGAATAAGTATATCCAGTGACCCACTTGCAGAGTGCAATTACGAAATGCAACTGGATATGCACGAACAGTAGGTTGATAACGTTTTACATTCGTTGCGCCGTAAAAGCTTGAGGGCATTTTATGTCCTAGTACTCCCATTTAGATTATGTATTTCCTTTTTGTTTTGTTGGGCTTATCCGGGGATTTATTTAATTTGAGCATTCTTGTATAAACTAAATCCCTATAACAACACCGTGTATTTGGAAGTTGATTTTCCAGTTACTGGGGGAAATGTTCCTGAACAGAGGATTATATGCCTTCAAAGCAGTTTGCAAATTGTTCAGCGATTATGCGTACACTGTCACTGCAGCAATAMCCCAATAATCTCGTTACGTTTTCTAAAGAATTCTTGAGGAAGCTATTCGGCGGGCGTTCAAACGGAAGTCCCGGCCACKTGCCTGCTATAACCTATGGGAAGTTATAATTAAACTACCCAATTGATCCTAACCTTCATTAGTTAACGTCGATACAACATCGCTTTCGGACTAGTTCCGAGAATATCTGGGTCGTTGATTACATACTCCATGCAGATTGAACATTAATTATTTAAAGACATACCTACGTAACAATATTATTAGCAAATGAGTGAATATTTGTGTCAATAATATGTAAGGAAATACAGTTTGAAAGGTACGTTATAAGCTAAAAATACATAAAATAGTTACATGCACAAAATCTTTAGAGCTTTAGCGACATGCTCACAACGTTTTGGTTGTCGACGAAAGCTTATTTCGAATTTTTGCATGATTGCCATACAGTTATGGAATTGTTATGTGTAACTATTCAGATAGTTGCGTTAGTTTTATTTTATTTTCATGTCTAATATAATAGATACATTTTCCTTCAACACTTCTATCACTATTAAGCAATCGACCACAAATGTTATTCTTTGTTCGTTTACTTGTGGATGGACTTTACTTTCATTACTATTACTTATAATTTCACTTGCGTTTCTGATTATTTCCTTTTCATCAAAAGGCTTTAAGGTTAATATTAAAAGAAATAAAATATATCCTAACAATTTTGTTCCTTCAGTACATATATGATTAAATATATAATGAAATATAATTAAAAATATATAATTAAAAACAAACATTATTGGGCCCAGACTGGATCCTTGATTCACACCAATATAGCTCATATAAGTATAAGAACGGTACCCTAAGTATTCCACATACTACCTTCTATTGAAAGGCAACGATTCAAATAATTTTACTAAATTATTACACAAACCCATCCTAAGAAGTTTCTGCAACAAGATAGCATGATTGACAATGTCGAACGCTTTTGACATCTCTGTATATATAACATCTATTTGTTTGTTTGAGTCTAGACTATCAAAGACAAATTCGCAAAATTAGTAGCCTTGGGTATATTTTTCACAAAACCATGTTGATTACCCGAGATGATATAGCTAGCAACATGGTTATAGAAATAGTAAGCTAAGATCCTTTCGAACAACTTTGGCAAAATTACAAATAATCGAGATGGCCCGATAATTTTCAACAGCAACACGTTCATCAAACTTATATACAGGAATCACTTTTTCTATCCGCCACAGATCTGGAAAACAAGCGGTCGTAGCAACTAGATTAAATACACAACACAACGGTTGCACTAGGCAAGTTACACAGCCTTTGAAGAAAAAAGCTTTCTTGTTTTAACATAAAGCTGAATATCATATTGTAGTAGAATGAACTTATCTGTACCTAAAAATGGCCAAACAAAGTTGTTACACGTAAGGTTTTTTTGTTGCACTAGACAAACCGCGTACAATTTTCAGTTTATGGAAAATGTGATTTCACAAGTTTTTTTTAACTATAAATATAATTTATATTAAGTTGAAATTTAATGAATATAATAAAGCAAACTTCAAAAATATTTTTTGGGAATATACTAATTTTAGCGCATTTTCCTCTTCATTTATAAAGAAAAGGCGCTATTGTCCTCACTTTTGTCAGAGCTCGAAAACGGTTTAACGGATTGGGTTCGTTGATAGCTCGTAGGTGATCAACATATAGTTGACCCATCGGAAATATGCCCGCCTCGGCCAGAAATTTTTCAAATATTTTGAAAACGTCTCAACGGATCGGGCTGGTTAGATAGGTCTTGGCCTAACGATGATCATCATGTACTTTTTTGCTTTCTATAAGAAATGTATATTCTGTACTTAAATACATCTCGACGATAGAAGGAAAATGCGCTAAACTGTCTTTCACCGAAAGGGATTTTTAATCTTGTTTTTTTTTCACCAGGGTCACATCGTATCCCTTCATAAACCTACAGTAATGACCCATTATGATTGTACACCATCGTCCTTTGTATAATTTATTCTTATATTCTGATGGAATCGTTTACCCTGCCCATCGCTGATTGTAAATAGCAACCTTAGAAGCTCTCAAATACTAAGTTTAAATAATATTATCGCCTTATTGGATCTGCCATTTTGAATTTCGAAAATCTGATTTCAGTATCGTAATATGCGACGTCAAAATGTACATATACTAAAAATTATGGAATTCCATTAACACCTTCATCTTTTGGCTAGCTTTTCCTATCACTGTGTAAAGCGACTAATTTACCGAAGATTCCTGTGTTGAAATAATAAGGTATTTGACAGAATCAACCAATTCGAAATTAAATAAGGCTGAATAAGAAATATATTTAATATTATATAGAATCCATTATAGGTTACCTTTGTTTTAAAATGCTCCCCCTTCAGATGTCTTGTTAAAAAATTTACTACTTGCCAATATAAAAGGGCCTACTATTTTTTCTATTATTAGAAAGGTATTAGCATTGTTACAAAAATCGTGTCAGACAGTGTTATCAGGAGGACACAATCTCAGTTGATAACAACTACCTACTGTTTTAGCACTAAGCTACTCTGCAGCAGAAGATGCATGCCCCGCTTAGTATAGATTTTGCCATGTAAAACACATAGGCATTGCTTTCAACGTAACCTGTTACCTGTAGGCTTATAATTTGTTCAAAGCGTGGACGATCGTCAATCTTTGAAGACAGTATCTTATTCGTACCTATATGTATATAGAGTTACGCAAAGATCCACGATTTATAAAAAATAAAAGGGCATGTCAATGCAGTCAAGATATGTTACGTATGTTAGCTTTTAATAAGCATGGTTATTGATTACTTAGATGGTTATCGGTAAACAATAGCTTCGAAATCATAAAAATTTTTTAGGTTTCCATTACATATGCGTTTAAAAAATAGTAAAAGGTATTAGTGTACTGCCTACGATTAAACATTGAAATATTACACTTACATAGATACATTTAATTTCAATTTATTTTTTCTCCATCTTGCATCAGACTTTATCAGAAATTGACTTGAAATATTACGTGGGTATACCAGCGCAACCACGGTTCCGTATGTAATTTAATACCATACTTAAGTACCATGGTGCATGTCAAAATCCAAATTTGGCATGCACCCTCATATTCAAAATCAAAAGTCACGTTTAACGACACCCATGAAGCAATAGGTTATAAACTTCTTTTATAAAGAATAGTCATTTTGTGCCTTGGTGGCTGTAGCTAAAAAGTTGTTTGTGCACTCCTATATACACTGCAGATGGAAGCTAGCGAAAACCCGAGGTCAATTGGTTGCCTAAGAACCAAGATCTCACTATCCATGAACAGACGGACGTCAAATTGAACATACAATCGCAGTACAGGTATAACTTATTCCAAATGAGAAGGATACAGGGACGTCATCACTGACATCACTGCGCAGAACATGTTTTAGCTGTGGCGACCTGCAGCAATAACTCCTAGGAGTTTGTTGCCTGCAGGCGTAGACCAGTGGCGCGTCGCTCGGTATTTCAGAACCGGTTTATTCGTTGTTATTGTGTTCGATGCGATCAGGCTGATAGACGAATATCCACGTACAGTGCTTTATGTTTTGTTTCATCTTTCCGAGCAAAAGTGTATTTAACTATCTGTAATTTGTAAATCAACAGTTTCCACGCAAGTAATTATTTTCGGCACGCTACTGGCTACGCGAGGCATGCGGATGCAGCCAAGCTTGCCGCGCATATGACGTCAGAACTTGATGACATCCCTGTCACTTTTACATGTGCAACGAACAGTATATGGTTATTGTACAAAACCATTAGGAGATAGCAAAAGTTAATAGTACAACCTTACAAGAAAATTGTAGGTGTATAATGCTATTCAAGGTAAAAAATGTGGTACAAAATTTTCAGTGAATAAATTTGCAGCAGCTGGAAGAGAATTCTCCTTATTATCGTTATAGTTGTTAGAATGTCAGTGCTATCACTACTTCAACACAAATATCTATCTGTTTTGGGTTATAATTGTTACTACGTGCTTTAAAAAAGTACCAGTTTTGGCGTCTTAGGTCTGTAGTTTCCTTTGCAACCTTATTATTATTATTTCGCTTCCTTTCTGATTCTACGGTTCCATCACATCCGAATTACTTTTATTAGTTGTTCTTTACTTGGAGCATGTCATAAATGCAAATTGTACCCTTAATTTTATCAGAGAAAGAATGATACGGAATATTAATGGCCTCTGTGATAAATGCGAAGACGCAGAAACCCTACAAAACGTTTTGGCTGTAATTAATTTCATATTTCGTGGGGAATATTAAATATAAGTCTAATGGCTTTTTCTTCCTGCTGTTTCAATTATGTTTTGTAAGGAGGAAATGAGTGCCAGCCATAATAATATTTTTATTTTGTAATACCCACAATTACGGAATTGTATGTAGTGCAGAATGGTGAAATTGAACGAATCTATCTTATATTTTCTTGAATACTTGAACAATCATAAGCGATTTATTTATAACAGAAAAATATATACAGTGGACACACAATTCATAATGTGAATATTAGCAGAATGAAGCTATATAAGACTAGCCCTATAATAATTAATACCTAACAAACTAAACTTCTGCTGTTAGCTCTCGGTACGACAAACTAAATCACACCAAGCAAATATTTAGAATATTATGGTAAGATTGATTAGCATATGTGAACGATTAATTTTTAGAAAGATGTATTCAAGGTTCTTTACCAAGATAGCTTTTGAAGATTTGATTGAATATCAAAACCTTTATATGTTCTGTTATATGAATACATATACTTACATCTTTGTTGATACGGTATGGATTCGCAAGCAGTTTGTGGGTCATAAGTGCATATTTAAAAAGTTATGCAGGTGCTACTGTAATGCATGTAAGATTTTATAAAATTTAAGTAATTATTTTAAGGGGCATCTACCCAATGAAAATGCAGCTGCAATTTTTTGGTTACAAATTACGTCTTGCAAAGAGCATAATATCTATTTCAACGAAATTTTATATTAGTTCCCTATGACGCCAGATTTTATATGAATTGCACAGATAGGTAAAAAACTGCCAAACTGTCTTTAAAATGCAATCACTTTAACCCATAATTTCTAAATACCTTTCTAATTAACTGATAATTGAGTATCGTACTGAACTCTAACAATAGTTAACTTCAAACCAAAAATAGCGGTTTTGTGGCTTAGTCCAAGAGCTCGACTGCAGTGTCCTTGTTTCAACGTTCTCTCTCGCTCTTGTCCGTCAGGCCGGTCGAACACATTTGCTTTTTAAATTGTTAATAGCAGTTGGATTGATATATAGGATAATGCTGACGTTTTCAGTTTTTATTTCGTACTGAGATACAAAAATTATGGATGGATGGAACTTTTTAAAGCTAATAAAAACATTAAAATAATTTTTTCTAATCCCATACAGATTAGATTAGATGCCATTTTGTGAAAATCGTCATTAGGCCATCTAGCGTTAGTTAGATTAAAGTTGCTACGCATATACATTGCCGTTTGGCCAATAGCGTTTAAGCACATTGTGAAAGCCTACTACCTAGCTACCTACTGTCTAATGCTCATTGAGTGTTTGATTAATCTTTATACAGGGTTTCTATAAATGATTCATGCAACGCGGGCGGCATTGATTTCTGAATTCTTTGTGCCGCCTTTTCGTAACTGCTACCAAGTTACAATATGCACGTCGTACTGAAGGTTGCAGATCAATGTCACACCGCAGCTCTAAAATGTGAGCTTTCTGCAACCTTAAAGTTAATTGTCCCATAAAACACTACAGAATATGTTGAAAATGTACACTCCCAAGCGTTTCCTCATATTAAAATATATAAAATAATTTAAAAATCGACAAATGACAAGTAGGTATACGTCACTTTTTTGAAAGGCGGCAAATTTATTTAATCGATAAATTCCATAAGCGCCCTGAATGCATGAATCATTTATAGAAACCCTGTAGTTCTAGGTTAAAGTTAATTTCCTCCTCTACCACGTATTAAACCTATTGCAAACTGTTAAATAACTCGGTTTCTTGTCAGTCTGTTTTTGTTATCAAGTTTTAAGACATGTTTAGGGTTTTAAGTCTTTAGTTCATCGGAAGTTAGTTGAGTGTAAAATTTGTACCGAACGTCAATTACTATTATTATTCATACTTACTCAAAACATCTCGTACCAGGGATTGTAAATATTCTGGCTCAAAGAAATTACAGCATAGGCCCATATGATGACGCTTCTTTTTAGTTACTTGATGCTTTTCAAGAATATCGATGATATTAAATAAACCACACCCATACCCCTCGTGATTTTTTTCTGGATTGCTACAGGACTCTTTAAGTAAATATCGTATCAAGAATTGACCCATGACTCATGAACTACTTCTTACTTTACACTTTCCTTTTAATGAAGTTAGGATTATTAATTTTTTTGTCAAACTGAAAATTAATGTCACCGAAAGGAATAGGGAAATGTTCGGTTTACGTTTCCAACCGAAAATTTCATGAACACTGTTTCTGAAAGTTACCCGTTGAATTTTTAGAATCGTTGGTCCATAATATTACGTTCGCATCGCACACTGTTTGGATACAATTTCCAGGTACCGTTTCTGCAATTCTGTACTAATTTTTGCATTCCTCTTAAGGACATCGGTCAAAATGCTGATTATTTGATTTGACCTAACATAGACAATTCACTCCGTTCTTATTCCACCCAAATCGCTTGAAATAATTCTCTTTGCTGTATAAATCTCCTATAAATCTTTCCAAATCAGTTATAAAACTTTTTTGCGGTGTAAAGTGCCATCTGGGTACCAGACTCTTTTTGATAAAATATTCAACGCTAGCGAGTATCAACTTTATCAATTATGTTCAAAAGCATTTCGACACGGCAAGGTCGTTGGTTATTAAGCTTTTATTGAATTCCCTCAGGCGACCCTATAAGAAGTCGTTGTACGTCTGGATCTGTTCTGAATAGACCATTTGTTTCCATTAGTATAAACTTTCCGGTGTTTAATTTGAAGGTGGATACGTGAAAGACATATATTCTGAGGCAACTCAGGCCATAATTCAATAGGCATATCGTGTTAGACGTCCTCCATTCATCATCATTAAAAAGACATTTGTCCCTTAAGGTACGCCCCGATTTAAAACACGCTAACATCGTGAAAGATACCGGTAGTCTTCCGTTATTTACAAAAACATCCTGACTAAACAAAAGGACGATCGAATCGTTAAACTAGCATGTAAGAGCACACCTTGACATTTCCGGTTGTTTTAGCGCGATATATCGGAATAAACGACCTTCTCCGTAATTAACTGACCTAGTGCAAGCCTTTACTGCAACGACTTTTCCAATTTAACTTGTTTATAGTAATAGAACGACACCAAACCAGGTTAATGTTTGAGGCGGCGGGTGCCCTTTAACTATATGGAGTTGCATTTAGTAATGGGATTCTCGGTGACTGCAACATGAGCAGCATGTTATTGTTAGCGACATGCGCGGGTTCTACTTTTTAAAGGGAGTGTTTTTCCTTGTTGGGAGCAGCATGACACGACGGGTTATGATAAAGCAGCCTAGTCCGTTTTGTTTAATACGTGTAGCTGTTGCAGGTTCCATATAATTACATTCTACAATACGCGTTTGCATCTCTCCATCTCGCACAGTGTTTTAATACATTTCGCTAGTTTGGCAGATTATACTCCGTCTTCCTGCCATCTTCTCTTAGCTTTGGACAATAATTTAATATAAGCAGTTGTAGTATATAAAATTTTAAATACAATAGTCCAGGGGTCACAGACGAAAAAGAGGCAAATGGAGGAAATAATTCCAAGTGATCTAATTTTTGATTTAATCACTTCATTTTGACATATAAAACACTAATCTATAAAATAATCCTACAACTCCGGCCGGAACCCACTGTTTAAACAAGGTGCAATTTTAGCGTTTTTTAAAAGATTAACTGGCTAAAGACAAGTCTGACAATATAAATAGTAATAACCAAATTGAATTGTTATTAAATTTGCTACAAAAAATGCCTTTACACTTTTTACGTGCGATTTATAATTTGCGATATGCAGGGTCCGCCACCTAAAAGTAAGTTAAGTTAAGTTATTAAGTGTCCAAAAATTTTTTTTGCCGATCCGTATTTTGTAAGTTATCTTTCAATCAAAAACGCTAAAATTGTACCTTTTAATTGGGTTCCGGTCAGAGTTGGAGGATTATTTTTTAGATTACTATTAAGTATGTCAAAATTAAACTTTCTTAGAATTTGTTCCATTAAAAAACCTCTGACGCCTGGACTATACTATAACCACTAACAACGGTTCTGTAAGAAATGATCTCCCCGATAAGTTACAATATATTTTGAAAGCAAAACAATTCAACTAAAAGCTCCTGATAATGTGAACTTGATACATAACTCGTATATGAAAATGGAAACTATGCATTAAGTAGTTTTAAATGGTTTTGTCAGTAGTTATGTTTAATGTTTATACAACCTCCAATTATAAATTTAAAATTCTATACTTTTATTTCTAGCTTAAAAAACTGCATATTTTATGCAAAATAACTTTAATGTTTACAGTTATTTAATTTACTAGACATAATATCTGTTCAAGGACACTTCTACCCCACATTATGTTATTTATAAAACTCAGTTACTGTTTACCTATACTTTTATTATTTAGGGCGATTAAAAAAATTCAATAAAAAATGTTGGTAAAAATTTCCAAAAAAAGCATTTTGATATGTTTTAAGTAGCGTTTATTCCCTTCAAATATTTAAAATGGAACGACACATCGTATGGTACACATAATAATTTTTAAGCTTCTTTTACAAAAAACAGAGCCAATATCCACGAAAAAATAATTTATTTATAACGAGAAGAGTGCAAACAAAACCATAGAAATCAATGATGTTATAATACATTCTCAAAACGAGCAGAATCACTTTATTATTAATCTGTGACGAAAGTGACACAGGAGTACAAATTCCATCTCTATAGAATAAAGGCTCAACAAGAATTCAACCAAGATGAAGTCAACAGAAGACTTCTGCGAAACTATGACAAAAAATAGTCCTAATCTAATAAAGAATATGAGCTTCAACGATGAATGTACGTTCTGGAATCACTGGAATGACGAAAATCCCCCTATTTTTCGAGGTCATATGCAAGTTGCTGAGAAACTGATTGTATGGGCTGTTATACTTGACGATGCAATTGTAGGTCCAAATTACATTGACGGTACATTGAATGGTGAAAATGGCTGAATAGGTAAATGAGCCTACAGTAAAAGCACAATTAGAAAACCAACGTGACGGAAATCTAATGTTGGATGAATACAAATTGTTTTATCTACACGCTGGAGTTCCACCGTATAATGCCATTAATGTACATACTTGGTTAAATCATAGATTTCCTGACCATTGCATTGGTAGGCGTCAAACAATTGCATGCTCGCCACAATCTCCCGACTTAACCACTACTATTATATTTATAAAAGTATTTTTTTTTATTTTTGGGATTTAGTATAATTAAATTTAAATGTTTAAAAAGTTACATTTTGTTGAAGAACGTCCAAAACATTCAATTTAATAAGCAACTTCCTTTATTGCATTTTTATATCTACTACCCCGTAACTGACTGAAAGATAGTAAAACTAATTGGATAGCGAGGTTCATTCTAAAATAAGCTTTTATATGATATATTATAAGATGCATAGTTCCATTAAAAATTGTGGTGTCTACCCCGCTATGGGGGCAACCACTATCAACAAAAACTGTCTCTCTGCAAACAAAATTTTACCTGTCTTATTTGAAGTTATTTAAGTTATGCTGTTTTAAAATAACCTGTATATAAATGAACTAATTTATGTGTTCACTTTAGCCCGTAATTATAGCTAGTTAATTTGTTATAGCAGTTTTAAATATAAATATAAAGAACGCTATTATTGAATCACATTACATCATGAAGTTACAACTACTGTTATCATTTTTACAGTTGGAAAGTGAATCATAAGGTCAAGTAATATAACAAAAAACCCCGATTTTCTCCTTAAACAGCTTTTAAATTTGAAAACCTTTAATTTGAAGCTTCCTATAAAATTCTGAATAGTTGGTAGGAAACAATACTTAACCCTCAACCTACTTTTAATCTGCAATTTAATATCATACACATACAGGTCCGCCACCTAAAACTCCGCAGGCTCGTATTTTCTTTATTTTTTTTTATGTACAACCTTAAGTTATATGTCAAATTGTAGGTCTTTTTAAACTCTTTAAAGATAGCTTGATGAGTGTACAAATTTTTTTTTTGTATTTTGTATTTAAAGTTAATTTTTGTAAATATTTTTTAACCTTACCTCGTATAATAAATATTGCTCCACAGTTGAATGCCGACTTTTGTCTTCTTCAATTTGTGTCTTTACCATGTATGCATAATTTTTACTCCTTCTTAGTGAAAAACAAGAAAAACTAGTCGCCGCCATGTTCTTTAAATAGGGTTGTTCAGAAGTATTTGTTTAGTAGCTTATTACGGTACAAATTGTGCCTACATGCCCTTCGCTGCACACAAAACCCCAAAATTTTAAGTAACTTTTAAATAAATCAAGTACAAAGTTCGTTCTAAAGAGAGAGGCTAGGAAATGAAACCCTGTGACGAGGCTAGTACGCGATGTAGAAAACCAAACTAGCCTCATCGCAGGGTTTCGCTTTCTAATCTCTCTCTCTGTAGAACAAACTTTGTAATTGATTTATTTAAAAGTTACTCAAAATTTTGGGGTTTTGTGTGCAGCGATGGATATGTAAGCATAATTTGTACMATAATAAGCTACTAAACTAACACTTAAAAAAATTGTGAACRGCCCTATAACAGAACATGGCGGCGACTAGTGTTTCTTGTTTTTCACTAAGAAGGAGTAAAAATTACGCATGCATGGTAATGACACAAATTGAAGAAGACAAAAATTGGCATCAAACTATGAAGCAATATTTATTGTACGGGGTAAGGTTAAAAAATATTTACAAAAATTAACTTTATTTCCAAAATATCACAATCTGCAAAAAAATTTTGGACCCTTTTTAAAGAGTTCAAAAAGACCTAAAATTTGACATATAACTTAAGGTTGTACCTAAAATAACAAAGAAAATACTAGCCTGGGGAGTTTTAGGTGGCGGACCCTGTATATGTTAGAGGAGGAGATCTTGTTTTAGAAGCTGTTATTGAAATTGTTTATTTGTTTTATGTATTTTATATGTGTTTTATGTTTTAAGTTTTTGCATTACTTTTTGGAGTAATTTTGGTGAGTTTATATTCACAATACACTAATTTGTAGAAATATGACTTGCTTAGCTAGTTGACCTAATTACATATCCAATCAGAATTGCTTATTCATTACCTATACAGTTGAGACTTGCGCTAGTTAGTAATTTATAGCAAGCAACCAATCCACGTTCTCTCAGCAAGCGTAATCTTGTTTGTCACGGAATGCTCCATGTAGTGTAGTGGAAATAACCCCTTTCAGCTTAAAGTTCTTATAGGTTTAGCGTTTTGTACAGTTAGTATATAATTTTAATCTTCAAAGAGCATGGAAATTATACTGAGCTTTATAATTTCTGTAATATCAAAGACGTATTGAACGTGGGAATTTATTTTTGCGCCAAATGGATGTACAAATGTTCCAAAAGTTTAGTTTGTTACCTTTTCTTTCTCAATCTAAGACTTTGTTCTAAGCATTATTATTTTTGATGCAATGGTTGTGCCTTTCTTTCAAATTTAGTTGTATCTTGTTCATGCCTTTTATAGAGGGAGGTCAGCTTGAACAAATTTGTTCCTATTTTCCACCTTCGTTAACAATGCTCTTGAATCTAATCAAAGCGTGGATTGCATTTTTACAGATCTTAGTAAAACCTTGATCGGGTTAATAAAGATCGTATAATCTGCAAATTATACATGCAATAGGTTTCAGGGGTCCCTCCTTAACTTAGATAAAGTCTTGTTTAACAAACAGGAGCAAACGGTTAAATTACTGATTGTTGTGTCGGAAGTCATGGTACCACAGGGATCCCGTTTAGGACCGGTGCTGTTCTATCCCTCCACCAATGACGTTTTTAATGTGTTTATAGATTCTAACTTTAGTGTATTCACCGATAATGTTAAATTGTCAGTTATTTGGAGAACAGTTTATCACTTCAGAATGATTTAGACTCCTGCGCATTCTGGTGCGACTGCAATGATTTGGAGTTAAGTAATATTAATGTAAAGTTACACTATTTAGTAGGAAGAAAAACAGTTACCACTACTACAGCAAAGTATCTATTTCGATTATGGAACATGTTGACCATATAAAAAATCGTGGTATAAATGTTCATGCTCGCTTAACGTTTAGATTTTAATTTGATTATATTCTAGCCAATGCAAATAAACTCCTATGTTTTATTAAGAAAACATTCCGCTGAGCTTTTCGGTATAGTGCCATAGAATATAGCATATGGCACTATGATCTGGTACACTTTTTATGTCTTAAATTTTGCTGGTTTGAGGGTAAGCAAGATGTTCTATACACGATTAGGGTTAAAACAAAGAGGTCTTTGATATAATTTCAATACAAATCATTGTCAACATTAAAATAAATAGTTAAGAATTAATTGTAATCCGCATCACTATAACTATTATCTGGAACAATATTAACGATTAATGCAATAAGAAGTTCCTATTTCTGTCACACGTTGCCTAGATTTTGTTCACAATTCTGCTCCAGTCTTTCCTGTTTCACTGTTTAGCTTCAAATATACCAATTGTTCCTTCTGAAAATTTCGGATTGGTGTTGTTCTTACGAAGATTGCTTTTAATGTATCTCAGACCAGTTCTATCGGATTAAAAACGCAATGGTGTGGAGGCAGGCCCAAGATGATGTTACTACAATAGTCCGAAGCCCTGCCGACGTCCAAGGGCAGCCGCGATATGTGAGCCGGCCAACCGGGTGGCATGAACCTCACAGTCGCGGCAACTTAACATGACCATGATATTTCAATAAAAATACCATATTTACCCAAATTTCCCACATGAATGTTCCACAGATGACAGGAGAAAATGATATTTATATTAGGTGCTCCATAACAGCAGACGCAAAAGTAAAAAAAAAGGTGTGGAGGCGCTTCAGGATTGTGTGTCTGGCTTCCTTTACCATATTAATTTTTCTTTCAAAATTAAATGTTCGCACAATTTCCAAGAGTTCTTTTTTTGTGTAAGGCTCTTCAAAAAAAATGTTTTTTTACGTACAAAATTCCATGATTTCGCCCTTTTTGATGCGGCGTTGGGTATTTTGTAACCCAATACCGCGTGAAAACTGGCATTGTCTAAAACAATGGGCCTGTAGCCCACATTTTTTTTATTGCAGAATTTAAATCTGCATGAAAAAACAATAGACCCGTGTTTTTTGTTTTTCGTAAAGCGTTTAGTTAATGCTTAAAAATTAATATGTTTAAAGTTTGAATCTATGACGTCACAGTTCTCTGGCGCGCTTACTTCGATGTAACTGTGTGATGTTGCCACGTGCATTTTGTGATCCTAGCATGGCAGTCACTGTGGTCGGCCGAGATTAGGTTTGTAGAACTGAAGTCGCAGAGGAGGCGTTGCTATTTTATTATCCAAACTCGCAGTCATTGTTATGATTTATAACAACCTACAAGCAAATGGATGGATTAAACGCGATGCGTTAGTCGTCTTCACTGTAAATATTAAAATACATTAAATCAGAATATTGACTTGTAAAGAATATATCGCAAACAGAATTCAATTTATCGCAGCAGCAGGATAAAATTTGCTAGAAAACGATCTGACCACGTACCGATATTCAAGACTTTGGCGTGTTCTCGCGTTCTCAAAACCAAAACATAAACAAAGGTTACTCGTGTTCAATAGCGACCAAACTAGACAAAGGCAAAGTGGTTAAACATGCAACAGGGCATCCAACGCATCGGCGCAATAGCGGAATGCGTCACTAGGAGTGGTGACGTATCACATAATATTTGAATTTGGCAGAAAACTTTTAAAGGGGAAAATAAGACACTAAAACATTACAAATATTTTTTCTGTTGCCAGCTTCTAACGTCATTAGATCTCACATGTGTTATAATAAGGGTTTGCTGTCGAAGGCTACAACCCCATTGCACTCTTCGGTATAGATTTGTTAAAAAGTCCTGTTTGAACCATTTCTTTGTGCTAATCCAGTTTACAATCCATTTGCCGACCCGGCGTTTAAAATTATAATTATTTTGCTCGATGTTGATGAAAGTTCCAAAGGCATTTGCTGGATTTTCTTTGCAACATCATGTGTTTTATAGATGTAGTAAATTGTACAAGATTTTTTTCATTGTTACTAAGGGCCTGTATTTCAGTCAACGTTTAAACCAAAATTGTCAAAATAAACTGACTTACCAGTTGCGCAGCGTATTTCACCGGGTTAAATTCCTCGGCAAGTTAAACCAACCCGTCGAGGAGGGTTAAACCCGTTTTTCGGGTTAAGCCTGCGCACTGCGCGATACTAGGACTAACTATTTACATATATATTATAGAACTAACTGCATTTCGTTTCATCGTTTCTGTTTGTTGTGACAGCGTGCGGTTTTGTCTTTTTCGTATATTTCTGTTGTGTGGGTTACTTTTTATATCACTCTTGCTAATAATGAAAATCGACGATTTTTCGCACTAAAAACTTCGAAACAAAGGAATCGATTTGGTAAAACTATATCAAAGTAATATAAAAGTATTACAGAGCAAGGAGTTAGGCGTTGTTATCAATTAACAAAAAAATTGGCATTGATGGTTCTGACGAAAGAAGCCCGGTCCCGTAATTTTCCCAGAACAACCAGCTGAAAATGATCCCTTTGCGAATTGTAGTTGTTGTCTTGGCATTTTTCTTTGTTGATGTAGGTAAGCAAGCGAATGTATAACTTGTTCATAATCCGAAAATTTCGAACTGGATGAATACGAGGGTTAACGGCAAACTGCCATACTGTCAATATTTTAGAACTTTGAAAAGTAACAGTATTTTATTAGAAGTGACAATGAGTTTATAGGTCAACGAACTGATACGTAAACATACTATGAACTTATGAGCAAATAAGCTCATGGGTTTAACTTTTGGTTTAAAATTAAAACCGGTTTGCTTTAACCCAATGTTTAACCTCCCACTGAAATACTAGGCCWATAKGTGCATGTTTATCGAGCTTCAGTGTCCTCATCCTTAACTRGTTTGTGTCSCTCCTTACTTTTCGTTCTTGATATCTGTTCATCGCRGGCAAATTCCATTGGCATCTATTTTTATACTACTTTATTATATTTTMAGATAATAATAATAATAATAATAATAATAATTTTATTCTCATCAGCCACTAGAATTGTAATATAATAAAATTTGTGTACTATACAAGTGAAATTGCTTAGATAAAAAAAGGTAAAATGGCGTTCCATGTGAACTCGTTGCCAGATCGGCCGGCWACCACCCTGAGCGTTTTAAAATAATTTATTCCAAGCCCTCAAGCTTCTGGGTTGTAATGCAATTCGAATTCAAGGAAGTTATAACCAATGTTCATTGATGATAACCTATTACGATCAAAATCAAGTTCATCCCTACCCCCAAAGAATGAAATAACATAGTAAAATCAAGTAAGCGTGATTCGCATCACGTACTCGTACCGAATACGGAGCGCCCGGCGATTCGAGCAGCGATCCAAGCCCTGCTCAGTTTACATTAATAATGGGCGGTGCTCCTTTGTTCGTGACTGGGTGACGGTTGAAGTCAATTCCGGTTTTCGAAATCGGAAATTACGTTTCCTTCCTCATTCTTCTAATGAATGCGGGCCTAACGCGGGCTCGCAATTAAACCGGTCCTATTGAAAACTTCAAATGCGCAATCGATGTTTCGGCCACAGTTGCACTTGAAATGTTACAGAGAATTGATGCTGGGTTTGATACATTTATGCTGAGTGGTGGCAGTCAAGGTCGAGCAAACAAATGGGGAATTTATTGTCAAATTTTGTAGTCGCATTTCGCATTTTATACACACAGAAAATTATTTTGTAGTATAAACTGATGAGAAGTCCAGCATAGTACATTTGCGAGTAAGGTGCTGGTACCAAATTTAAATCTATTGTAAGCATTTGTCATTCGCGCGCGCAGAAGATAGTCAGTCAAAATTTTGCCATCGAAATGAAACTATCGTGTTAAAATGTACGAGCAAAATTGCCGAATTCTGGTAGTTTTCTACAGTTCCTTTGCCACCATTCTGCCCATCCTAGATTCCCTAAGAAAGAGGAACACGGTCAAACACGGAATCGGGGTGAGTTGTTGCCATTCAAGTAAAAATAGATTTCCCAATACAGTCCACATAATAGTTAAATTCCGAACTGGGGCTCATAGAAATTACGCCACATACAGTAAGTCCGGTATAGATAGCCATTATTTTTTAGTAATGCCATATAACACAAGATCTTAAAAAAACTCCCTGTAACTAAACATTTGTGCTGTATAAACATAAACGAAACATGCATTATAGAAATAAGCGACAAAACGGAAATTCTGAAGCAAAAAAAAAAAAATAAAATCCTAATTAGGATTACACAAGTTGCTTATTTTCCGTCGACGTTGYGCCTTTCTCTTGCCTTTTCCCGTCGGGTTGCTACTTCTGACGGTAGTCTATGTTACTGTATCTCAAACAAAATCCACACGCAAGGCATAGTATAGCATGGTCCTGACCGCAACCGACGCATATGTGATGCTTTCGTGTCCCAAAATGGTAGATAGATGTTTGTAGGATCTCGGACAAAGGTAATCAAAACACTGCTGTGGTTTCGGCCGACGTTTCGGTATTAGTTTATTATACCTTCATTAGGGCTGAACAAAAAAAGGAACGTTGAGAAAATCCATGACTACTAAAATTAGCAACTGGGACCAACCAAAAGCCAGAAGTAAAATGGGGGCCGGGAACAACGTACAAAAATGTCAAACGTGAAAATCACGATCACCTGTGCATCGAATATAACAGAAAAGGTACAAAACGAGCAGCGACGGCAACACAACGTCGCTGCAACAAGAAACGTTGAACGACACCATGTTGCTAATTTTAGTAGTCAGGGATTTTCTGAACGTTCCTTTTTATGGTTCAGCTTTAATGAAGGTATAATAAATTAATACAGAAACGTCGAAATCACAGCAGTGTTTTGATTACCTTTGTCCGAGATCCTACAAACATCTAACTACCGACGCATTCGTTTTCATTTTGTTGCTCACAAGCAAAATGGTCGCTCTCTATCTCAATAACTTCTGCCTCGCTGTCACTGTTGGTATCTCTTTCTTCTTATTTCGTTTTTTCCCGCCATTTGCATGTCATTTTCCTGCTTTGCATTCATCTCCCGTTTTCTGCGAAGACTTTCGTGTTTATCCGATGCAAGCAGCTTTGGCAGCTATTTGGCTTTTTTTTAGCAGAAACTATCAATAATGGGATTGGTGGCAACTCAACAAGGAATAGCGTTTTTGCTCCGTAGATTCTATTGAAAGTAGCTGTTATTAGGCAGAAATACACTGCTGTTCTGAATATACCTCCACAATCGGTTGTACCTACCTGCTGTTTCCTGGATGTTCCTGGTTGAGAGTTAATTTGGTCATTGCTGCTGCAAGTGGATTGTCTTGACGCCTTAGATACAGTTTTAGGCTGTAGCGGATTTGCCCCAATTTGTCAACTTGATTTCTGGTCAAGCGCTTTCAGGGTGGGATTTTAACCACATTCGACACGTATGGCGTTGAAGTGTGTTTCAGAGATTAAAAAAAAAACCTGTCAAGAGGCTGTAGGTAATGCGTAGTGTGACTGGAACCTGCAAACTCTAGCTTCTTTACAAAATACAAGTTAGACGCCTGTCCGTCAAGTAGTAACAGCACTATCCATATTGGTTTCCTAGCAAGAAAGTGGCCACGCAACCATTCTAAAACAATATGAATATTCATGTAGGCAGATTTTGTGGATATGTAGAGAACAAATCCTGGCGGCAGTCCGTCTTCCCCGTCTATCTTTTTGTTTTTCCCTTGATAACAACAAATAGAAGAGGAAAATGTCCCTCGGTATTACAACAAGCTATTAGGGTAACTTAAATAAAATAACACCTGAGTGTGGTTTTCTACTGCAATCAAACTATAATAAAAAACCGCTGACCATAATAATTTAGAGTCTAAATACGTATTTCGGCAGCAGGAATAAGTCTTCCGCTGAAGACCCGGTAAGGAGAATATCCTCCGGTCAGTCCTTCACTTTGCTTGGATGTTTATTAAGCTGCAAGCCGGTTTCGTCAATATTCAATATATTACCGGGTTTATCTAACAGTTCGTTATTTTTCATTATTTTTTTCAAGCAAATAAAAAAATAGCTGACTACCTCTTCACGATTCTTAGATGTTTCGCGACTTGCGGACTTTTTTCTGGGGATGTCTACCAAGAAATAAGGGATGCCAGTTGTCCCCAGCCATCTTAATTTCGTTATTAATTTGATATTTTCAATTCTGTGCAACACGATGGTACTATACCGAACTAAACGCATATTTCCAGAATACTTAAAGAACCTTAAAATCTGTATTTATGTGGGCGATATTTAATTATTATTATTAATCACAATTTGAAGTCATTGAATGAGGTAACAAGGGAGCATTTATGAATTCTGAATCCTGATAAATGTAAAGTTGTTGTATTTGGCAGTAACACTAAACATAATAAAACTATATATAAAGCTATATTTGTTGGAAATAGCGGTCGCACAATTGATTAATCCAGTGGCGGCTGGTCAATAAGTGCCAACGCGCCATGGCACTACCAGCAAAACTTGAACTATAATGCAACTCAAAGTGGTCGAATTTTTGGGATCACCGGCGGAACTGCGGAAGCCACCTATTTATAAACGGTAAAAGCCGCGTTCACAGAACGTCGACGTGTCGCTGGCGACACTTCGCCGACCAATAGCGTTTCGTCTTCGTGCGTATTCCCCTCTGTCGCTGGCGACTATCTGCTGTCGCCCGTGAAGTTTGAATTTGCGAACTACAGTAAAGTGTCGCTAGTTTTTTTGAGGTTAGGACTAGGACGGTTTCATTTGAATTCAAATTAGGTATGTCGCAAACGCAGAGTTGCACTTTAGTGCACAACACGGGAGTTAAATTTAACATGAATTCAACTTGTAATGAAATTAGAATTGCTCAAAAAGGTAATTTGTTTGGTAATAACTATTTCAACATATCTAAAAGCGGCGAAAAAGGCCATATCGTAGGACTCTTGGATCGGAGCATGCAACACTGCACATTATAAGGAGGAAGTTACACGTACACTCATTTTTTAAAAACTAAACGCGACCGCAACAAGCTAATTTCAAATTGGTATTCAGGAGGTTATTTTCTAGAGGTGCGCAAAATTTCAATGATGTAGCTAGTTCGGGCTAGTCCTTTTTGTAGGAGGTATTGGTTCTCTTGACAGATCCACCTTTT
This sequence comes from Rhyzopertha dominica, assembly GCA_025024175.1. Taxonomy (NCBI): domain Eukaryota; kingdom Metazoa; phylum Arthropoda; class Insecta; order Coleoptera; family Bostrichidae; genus Rhyzopertha; species Rhyzopertha dominica. Next base: position 16,409,187 of record QCXZ01000137.1, read on the forward strand.
CAATGAGAAGACCGACTAAACCAAGCACTTTCTCAAAAGCCTTTGGTCCCATTCGAAAAAAGTTAATTTGTATTTTAATTCATCATCAAGTCGCATTTGACAAACAAAACTGTTACCAGTACCAAATAGGTATATCAAGTATGTTTTGTTGTAAGATTGGTCGTACCCAAATTCTGCATAAAAAACCAAAATTTCTACATTGGTGTGTACCTACTCAAATACCTAATATACCTGCTTTTATTTTTACGACTTTTTGCATATTTCGTTTTTTTACACAATACACCACCATAGTACAACCGAAAGTTGTTATTTGCCTTAAGCTTTACTCTTGCTAGCAATTTAATAATATACTTCGTGAGTTATATAAGTATATATCATCTTTGATATTTAGTAATTTAACGGTACCTTGATTTCAAAGAATTGTGTCGGGCGCGGGCTTTTTGCGGTAGTAGCGACTGTCGCGCTGTCGCCCATGTGTTAAGTGGGGGTATGTCGCCAGCGACACTTCGGCGTTCTGTGAACGGTGCTTAACGCTTGCGCTCAGCACCGGCATTAGATCCAACTTCACGTTAGTGCCAGCTCTGAATTGGCACGGAATCGCGGCAGTTTTTGGATATCCGCGGGGAGCAAGAGGATGCGAGGAGTACGCAAGTTTAAGTGCACGTTCGTGCCAGTGAGTCGATTGGCACGGATCAGCGTTGCCAACTGACCTAACCTTAATCATCCTACCAACCCCACAAAAATTATCGTATATAAGAAAATATTATCCTACACATAATATAATAAAAAAGTATTATAATTTAACATTCTTTATTTAAACTTACTCAGTTATAAAGGTCGAGAAGTCAGCACATGTGGTGATGAGGTTAACGAGCGGGAAACGTGTCAGAGAAATCAGTTTAATTTTGACATTTGACATGTCATAGCAATCTATCAACACAACGCAAACATTGAGTGCCTTGGGAATGCTGTCGGCTGAGAAACAATTCCTAAATAATACTGACAGTTTTAATAAGCAAGTGATTGACAATTTTGCTAACAGAAAAGAGCGCCGAATGGATTTTGTCTATCAGGCAGTGTAAAAACTGCATAGTGACTTAAGACACATAACTGACGAACGCGTTGACAATGCAGTGTAAATTTCTAACGTGGTACCTAATTTGTTTTGGATGAAAACGTGTGATACGAAAATGATAGGTGAGTTACGTACATGTTTTATAAATTGGATATTTTAAACTACCATATTATAATTTATATATTTGTATATATCGAATTTTTGGCACTACCTTGCGATACAGTCACGRGCCGCCACTGGATTAAKCTACAAAAGTTTTAGATTCGGGGGATTTCGAACTAATGYGTACTCTGTGTKCTTTCGCCAAGCTTTCGGCTGTATTTCCAGCCTTCGTCTGCGTTTTTWTCTGAAAATTTATTTATAAACCAATTAAATTTTACAAAATGTGTTTAGCTACATTGTCATACGGTAGTATGATTTCATAATATACCTTGTATATCTATTAACAAACGGTTATTATCATTCTAAGCAGAATTGCCCTGTAATTTTTTTAAAGATACTTTTAGTCCGACGAATTCGATCATAGGTGTAAGTGAAAAACTCAGTAAATAAAGCGTTGGTAGGTTTTTCCACTTGCAGGACCTCGTCACCCTTGTAGGCACGGTCAAGTTTACTGTCTACGCGTACGTGAATCGTAAACGCGGACCATCATAGTCTAAGCCGCACACGTATTTAGTTTTATCGCATGCCGTTTTCCAGAAGGGTTGCAGTCATCTGCTAAGGGGTGACAAGTAAAAGCACTTTGTTTTAAAATTTAAATGTTCTTACCGGGTGTCTGAATTAAGTCGTGCTTAATTAAGGGCAAATGTTGTTATTGCTTTATTTAGAAGCTGATATTATGCTATAGTTAATTCCCATCTGTCGATGGCGATGCTGTGAATCTGCCCGTACAATTACATTTACTGTCTGTTGGAGATTATAGATCCTAACGCTTTAATTCCCACGTCAGGTGCACCGACACTATCTCCATTAGTTGTAACTACGTGCCAACTGAACGCACCGAGCTGAACTAAAGCTAACTAAATTGCAATATGAAGTGGTAGTGTGGAAAAAGAGCAAAGTTTAGTGCTGTACTTGAACGAAGTGTGTTTACTAAACAATAGTGTAATATTGGTATTTCGGGTACAGAAAATTTGAGATAACTACATTTTGTCTTTGAATGCCCCTATAGGCCACTCTTGCGGTCTATACAATTACATATGGTGGTTTAATATAATTTTATGTTATTATAGACGTAGGTTTTACTAGTCAGCGAAATGTGAGTCAGTTCATACACATTGCATTTCATGGCGAAAACAAGTTAACATGTCTCTACTTGTCAGAATTACCATTATTTCTCTATTACAACAGCTAGTTTACATATAAGTTTGTATTTTGTACATATTACGTTTTACTGTTAACTAAATTTGGAATCGAATCGTATTAGTCCCAATGAATTTTGTTAAAAATGATATAAATGAAGAAGCTATTATCAGAATTATTTTCTAACGAAGGTTACGAATATGTCTCCCAAAATATTTTACTGTATTTAGTTATTTCTTGTAATTCTCTGTTTGACCTTACGCTGAAAGCACAAAATTAAACAAAATTCTGATAAAACCTCTTATATCGTTAAAACTATAATAGATAGGTATAAATGATGATAAGAAAATTGATTTTCGTTCTCCCATTGGAACGGAATTGATCTGATCACGACCAAACTGACCTCCAATTCGCAGCCCTACGGTGTGTAGCCTCCCGCTTCAAAAGTTACAGGACACCAAAGTTGCTGCAGATCGCCGTGCACTAACGTCAGTAAAGTTAGTTGGACGTTGGACTTACGCGTGGACTACGATCGGTTCTGCCTTCTGTCACTGGTCGTACTGCAAGGTACGCGAAAAAAGAACTATATGTCGTTCTCCCATTGATCGTACCGTTGATTTAATATTCGTTATTGATCGAGTTGGAGTCGATCATGGGATAACGCTTGTTTCGTTGTAGAATATTTCACTGGTTACAAGTAGGAACCTGGAAAACTAGCACTGTAATCATTAAAGTTGATCGTTACTTTGACAACATGTAAAATCAGGATGAAGGACACATGAGATATTTCTTCATAACAGTGCAAAACTAAAAATCTTCAGATCAATGAGAACTATAGGTATATGGGTTATCGTACATTGTATAGCAGATGCGTAAAAATGCGAAAAAAGGAATATCATTTTATTTAAAATAACGAAGTTGGTAACGACTTTCGATATAACCGGAAGTACCGTTATAAAAATTCTTCTTAATAAGCGTATGAGCGCTGATTTTCAGAAATCAAAACACATTCAAGTTTTAGTGAACGGTTTAAGTTAATAACTTTTAGCGTTGTACCTATATCAAATATAGTTTAAACAATTCTACTGGTTGTGTATTAAAAACGTAATTATCTACCTACATTACTTTAAAAAAACCTATGTATTTGTGTTAATATATGATTGTCCGCTTAAAATAATTCTCGTTACCTATATAGACTGTTAAAGTCTTTTTGGCACTATGTTCAAGCTGTACAAAATTCGAGAGCTATGAATAAGCCACGAGAGGCCACATCAATAATTAAAGGTTTTATTGTGGTTTGTACAGCACTTCCTGTATTAACCATTATTTAAATTTAAATTGAATATGACGCGTATTACAGTCTGCAGTTAGCTTTTCGAACCAGACAGAGATATTTGAAATTTAAAATCCCAATTAATATTCAACAAAATGTATATCCAGCTCACAGGTTTATCGAATGTCACTCAGAAACACAATATAATTACAACGCGTTAACAAAAGTTATTCATTTGTCAGTGATTGTTTTACTGTAATACTGTGATACTATTAGTGATGAATATTTGAAGACGGTTCGGTAACAACGAAGCCAATAAAAAAGTTTCTAATTATGAAATCTGTAACTAAAAATAAGTAAAAATAACCTTCAAATTTTATGGTCCTATGGCTTTAGGCATTTTAGACCACGTGACCACGTCCATTGCCGGCATGTTTACCCGTTACGTGTTCTTTAGCTGCGTGTCATGCGTATACACATCTGATGGAGATATATAAGATATGTATATAAGGTATAGTGTCGAAGCAACACCCWTTTTTAAAAGATTCACGTTGCCCTKCCGTTAGACCTGGAATTTGTATAAATTGCTGTTGGAATRTAAATAGCTGTTAATGTATAAATATCGACTTATCTATGTTTTATACCATATTGCATGTAAGCTTTTGTTTGATATTTTATCACAAGACCCTACCCTAATATAACTAATAAGAAATATATAATTGTTTTGTTTTCAGTTTACTTAGTTCCAAAGCGACGAAAGTACCTATATGTACTTATCACTTTTAAAGCATTTCATGTGTTCTTTGAAATATAAATTGTTCAAATTTTCACTTCAGAACTTAGGGGGAAACATATTTGTGGTTGTAATACAGTTCGTCAGTTTTCAGTCTGAATGGATCAACATCTCGCAATGTTGCTGTTTTCTGTAGGAAGGAAGTGTTCTGTCACTACATAATTTTACAACTTTAGTTAGGTATTTAAAGTATGTACTATCTCAGCAATGCCGTTGTGTGTTAACACGAATATAATAAGTAAATTCAAATATGGGCCATTTTCCAATTCGTGTTTATTCTGATATGATGTACCTATATCTGCGAGCCGTAAACACAGACACATAGGAAATTTAACGTATATGAACCATGATAACCTAGCAACTACTTGGTTTACGAAGAATTAAGAGAAATAAGTTTAGGTAATGGTGATTATTATAGAAAATTCATTTCTCATTTGGATTATAGATTCAAGTTTTATATTTGAATTGGAAGAAAGGTAACTCACTTTTTAATCTCAGGTTTTCTATAATTTGGACCACTTTAAATACTTTCCGAAATAGAGAAAAAATAGTATAAAATGTGTAGATTGTACCTACCAAATCTTACAAGCGGTATCGAATTGCTTTAGTAGTTAGAGGGAATAACAGTGCCAAGCCGCCTTGACAAAGCATAACTTTAAATAATTATAAATAAATTCGACAAAATACTTGAAACTAAACAGGCAGTTATTTCTACATTTCGTTACTAATACCAAAACATTGCTCTAAATATCAGGGACATGTTGGCTTAATAGGTGTGAATACTTACTTGTTGTCATTGAATGCCGTATATATCCGTAGTTAGCTGATGCTACATTGTTAAAGAGACAATACTGGTTTTAAAATGTTCATTCATTTATATTTAGGTAAAGTACATTATGAAGATTTGTGTATTATTGTTTGGTAGTAATAGTATTTGTACGGTTCCTTTTGTCATTTATGTTACCTTTGAAAGAAAAAAATAAATTTAAGGGTTAAACTTCTGCATTGGCCAGTCGTGTGTGATACTTCTTGCTTGGTTTTTAATGATCTAAAAACAGTTTAATTCTATATTTTCAACAATAAATAGTTCATCTGCTACTTTTTTTTTGCTTTCGAAGATATTAAGAATAGGTAACGATACCACTACATAAAAATTAATTTTGCTTGTTATGATAAAATTAATTAGAGGACACGCGAAACCACGCCTACCAGTGCTCCGGAAAACAACCATGTAATACAAAAATAGTTATAATAAACAGTACCTAGATGTTCCATTTGCACGAACGAAGAATTAAAAAATATATAAGTCGTTCCTTCCTACATGTAGGTTAAACTAGACGTGCCTAGATGTTTTCTTACAATATATAATATATGTTTTCAAATCTAATTGTATTTAGCATCGGACGTTAAAAATATTCCTATTAATTGTAAAAATGCTTACTGAATACTTGAGTAATTAATCCCGTTAGTTAGTTAAGCCTTCAAATATTATTTTGCATTTATTTCAAATTCCCCTAGCAGCCCCTAATGAACCCTAGTTACACAGCACAGTGGTTGACAAGGACTTGAGTGGATGCTTTAGAATGGCAGCTTCGCACTCTGTGTCCTCTAGTTTCTAAACCAATGGAGCTCCAATATAAAATTTTTCTATAAAGAAAAACTGAACTTGAATTTTGGGTCCATCTGAAAGGGCAATAAATTTCCTACAAAAATCAGTTTCAAACTGATAGGCTGATTAGGCAATTGCGTTTTACTTTTGAAGATAATGAAACAATAAATCAGTCTATCAGAAAAGTTTTTTTATTGATAATAAGCATTTACTTAAGCATCATATAGTAAAGGACTAAATTTCATTTAATATTATCTTATCACAAATACATAACTTTGCTTATATAACTTACCTGCTCATTTGGTATAGCGAATTTAAAAAAAACCATGTCGCTAAAACTTCTCTAACCTACTATTAAGAAACCAATTTTTATGTTTTTAAACTAACAAGTATTTCAGCATTCCTATAAAATTTGCAAATTCCGAAGGGCACCAGCATGTAAACAGCACCTCTGTTAGGACACCCTGTATTGGGATGTAATCATAAAATTCCCAATGTTTGTGTTTTGTGCTCAGCATTGGAGATTTTTAACATCAAATACACTTTAGTGTACTTATTGCTGATTTCAAACGCTATTCTTTTATTTCTGAAAGACTACTTCACTACCTGACTTGGATTTTTATGGCAAACTTTCTGCCTTTTACGATCGAAAGGACAGCCGGTGGACTCGAGCTTAAGTGATATCCGGACGTTATTGAGTTATTGAGAGGTACACCTGTGGGAATGCTACACTTTCCAGATTGGCCCACCACGACTTTTACTACATCTAACTTTAGACAGTGTACGAAGAACTTAAAAAGTACAGCTGCATGACTAGGTAGCAAGTGGGAGTGTTCCGTATTAAAGGAATTTTTGAGTATGCTGCATCTTCCACGCAGTTTACATTTACTTTGTAGAACTATATGCTTTGATATAGTTAAGAGATACGCCAGTGCTGGTTTGACAAGTTGCCGGTTTATTAGCATAAAACCACACAAGACGTCAACAGATTAAAATTCACCTAATCATTCTACTGAACTTTTCGGTTTTGCTGCGTTATTTTATCATGTATTTAACATCCGTCAGATGGTAAATGCAATATTTGTTTTACCAATTGCAGTCCAAAGCGCTACGTGTCCTTAACAACCAATGAGAAAACTTTCTTGATGTAATATAAGTTTGTTTTATAGTTTCCCCTATGACTAAAGAAATTAATTGGGTTTTGTCCTAACATTATTTAAAAAAAGCAGAAGTCGCTGCACAAAAACTGCTGAAGATATCGAATATCGCCCAAGAATCGAGATTACAAAGACTAAGTTAGCGAGGTAAGAGTTACAATATTATCGATTTATGCATGAATTGCAAAGTTAAACGGTTAACGGGTATGCTCCAAAGTATCTCACTACTTTTCCTACATGTGGTCACAAAGGAAAGCCTTATCAGACTTTTTAATGCACTTCACATTATAACGCTACGTACAGAAAAACACAATTGATATTTAAATTCACAGTATTCAACAAACATACAACACGGACTGTGAAAATACGGATTGCTGTAGCGCGAATAAAACCCAAGCTCAGCCGGTATATGGGTATGGGTTCAAACAAAGAAAAACAAAATGAGCAAAACTAGATAGGGCGCCACTGGCCTACAAACGAATTTGAAAATAAATTCACAGCAACCGGGCCAGGCGGTTCCCAGATGGTAAGGGCATCCAAATTCCACCAAATGCATACAAATAAAACACGATTGTACCCAACAAGTATATGCGTATATTCAAAACCGTTATTATATGCATAGATCAAATATTCAATGTCCTAAAAGAGAGCATAAACCTTATGGTATCCGCACTAAATATATGAAAATCACACGGTATATGTATAATTAAATCTAAACAATTATGCTCGACTGAATCAGTATTCCGAACGCAAGTAGCGCGAGCGCAAGTGTACACTGCGTATGGCACATTACAAAATTACAAGTGTTCGGCCAACGGTCGCAACGTATATTAATTTCAATAAATAAATTGAACACAATCTTAAATCTTACACGAAAAGCAATACCGGTAATGATATTATGATGAATTTAGGACAGCTCAAAAAATCGTTATAAGTACAATAATATGTGGTGATTAGTGATTAAACAACAATAAAAAAAACTGAAATGACGCGGTTAAATTGGTCCAATGCGAATCCATTTGTATGTACACACAGAAAACACACTAACATAGAAATATCCGACCTTAACAGCAGCTACAGCGATCTGGGAAGGCCAATGGCTCCACAGGTTAACCAGAATGTCGAATTCACACGCAGATGTAACCTATGTCTCGATTCCAGATGATATGGAATGTCCTAGGTAGACAGGGACCGTACAATCGGAAGTACTATATGTAACGTACTGGAGGAGTACCGGAACTTTTGCTAGCCTCGTAATAGAAGCCCTAAAGGAAACCCAAAGTTGTACATGACGCGCTAACTGAAGAAAATTACTTACACAAACGGTGTGGCTTCTGAGGTGTAAAAATGGTAATGGAACGGGAGCAATCCGGAAAATTCCGCAGTCAATGAGATTTTTCTACCCAACTGCACACTGACTCAACTAATATAACAATATAATTTCGGATAATTACAAAATTGCATAAATGCTGGCTTGAATAGTGCGTCCACTTTAAACTAGCAAGCAAAAGTGCACTCCTCTCACAGAATCGAATTGTTTCGCACGAGAAAAAGAACCAACAAAAACCGATCAGAAGATAAAGCGTCGATATGCGCTTTATTTAGAATAACGAGAAAATAGTTGCCTATCCTTCAGGTAAAAATACACGAAATTACCAAATTTTATTAAAGTTTGAAACACGAATGTAGCAACATTTTAACATGAAAGTATAAAAACTTCCATCGCCTTTGTATGCAAACAACACTAAATCTGCACAAGATTTATTCATACTTTCATACTATTCTGATCCACCGCCTAACAGAAATAAATAGACTATGAGAAAATCTTAAAAGAGTTCAACATAATGGTATATCTATTACGCACTCAATTACTACATCGTATCATGGTAATGAACAAAAGTTCCTGTTTGTAGAGAAGCATTAATTTCAAGGTCTTTTTTTGTTCACAGTGTTTAAATTTAAAGAACAAATTAGGCGTTGCGAAAGTCAGTCTCTTAAACAGTATTAATTACAAACCATAGGGCGCACAAACTGCAATCTAAATCTTTATGATGTGTTGCAGGAAGACAGTAATGGTATTAGTATTTTATAATTCAACTGTGAATAAAATATGCCTTTGCTTAAGCTACCTAGCCAGCAAGATTACTTTTCCATACAACTTAATTTTTACAACCTTGGGGTAGTTGCAGGAAATTCAAGGATTAAGCTTTCTGGAAAATATGTGCCATGTTTTGTTTGTACTGATGCTGACAGGCCTTAGAATTTAAATGAAATGGCATCTGCAACGATCACACATTGAAAAATTGTGATTTTTTTAATAATATAAGGAGAGTTCGTTTGCTTCGTGATAGTTGCGGGGAATAAATTAAAAAATTGTCATTTATTGTATTACTGGATGAAATGCTTAAATTCTCCGCACATCAAGCAATGAGAAGTTGTATTCCTCGTTGTATAGAGTATTCGGTAAAATAGAGAAAAACACAAGAAAAAAGACTACAACGAGAAGATTATATCAACATGATAAAATCTCATTTTAATAACTTAAGTATGGGCCAATATTTTAAAGTCTTCGATTGGTAAAAGTGAAACTAGGAAGGTGTCTGAAAGTAGTTCCGCCTGGCACTTCGCGTTTAAGCCTTGCAAAAGGTTCATTTTTACAAAATACCAAGAAAGCATTCTAATCAGGGGAAAAACTTTACAAAAACGACCTGGAACTATTCTCAARAAAGAAATGAAAATTGAAAGAGTGACCCTGAAGGAACTAGAAATAGGAGTACCATTCAAGCTAGATAACATAAACAGTACTGAAAATCTGCTGAGGAACCATTATAAAGATAAATATGGAGAATATACATCAATGGAATATTTTATTCGGTTATCAACGGTAACTGACCGAGTTGAACCAGAATATGAGGAAGAGGATGTCGACGTATACATTATTATTTAGAAATTACATTTTTGTTGTTTAGTGAAACTTCATTAACTTTTTGGTTGTCACTATTTAATGCAAATTATTAAAATATATATCAAATCATTGCTTTTTAAGTGTAAAAGTAGACAAGTGTTCGATAGTGGTGTAGATGAAAATTACAAAGATCTACAAATGCAAGTCAAATAATTTTTGTTATTATTTTTCAATGCTAATAATACATGTTTAATTTAGAATTTATTGTACAATCAACAGTTTCCACTGATTTATAAAAGTGTAAGCAAGATCCGTACCAGATGTCAACCATTTATGTCGGCAATACAAAATTAGTCTCTTTTTCGTGAAGAAATTTCGTTGACACAAATATAGGGTATTAAAAGCTCGCAGTTTATTTCACAATAATGTCCTATTTAAAATAGAATAAGTCAACATAAAGTGAGACTGGAAATGAATTCATGTGGATACCCACAATCACGCTATTTTAAACTTTGCCCTTCGTGGTCAGCCTGGGGTTTAATAAATACAATAAATAAATAATAAATAAAAATATTTCTCAGATAATTAAAGCAAATTCGAAGCTAACGCAGGTGAAATAACATTACCCACGTAATGTGAAATTAAAGTCAGTACACGTGCGTTCTAAAGGTTAACTGATCTTGTGTTGGAATTTAATTTCGTAATCTGTTGTGTTCTCGCAAGCTATTTCATTTTGCTTTCACAGAACAAAAAAAGCAATGGCTCGGTGACATTCAAGTCGTAGAACAGAAACTGAAAATCGAGTAACCATGGTGGCTACCGATGCGTGAATCGTTTTCAGCGGTTTGCTGAAACAACGTGACTCTATATTCTCCTGGGTTGGCTGTTAATTTCAAAACCAAATTAGTTTTTTCTTTGTGCCTTCTCGCTGCCGCTTAACGTCTTGGACGAGTTGCCACTTGACAGCGATGACGTAAAATGTTCTGTAAAATACCTCGTATACTGCATTTTTTATGTTTGTCGGTGTTAGACTCTTGCTTTGTTTAAACTGCTTTGTTTCACGATATTAATTAAATTATTGTACAACGATTTACTTTCAATTTCGCATAGATAATATGAATTTTGAGTCGAACTGGGGTTGGAGTGTTATAATTTAGCGAATATTAACGGAAAATCTGAAAATGACATTTCTTTTTTGCTTATTGGCTAAAACTTTTTTCAAAGTGCTTTTTTGAATTTTCAAAATATTCAAATATTTGAATGGTCTTCAATAATCTATAACTTTTATTTATAACTTTTTGCAATGACGTAAATACACTCTTAAGGAAACTTTTTATCCGCCATAGAATGATGATACTCTTTTGTTCTGTTGCTGCACGTTCACGTTGTGTTTATTGTTACCTAAGCATTAATTGCAATGTCGCTGAATAGCACTGAATGCTTTAAATTAATATGTAAATAACAGAAATTCAAGAAGGACAGGTGTAGTTTAAAATGAACATTATTTAGAAAAGCCTATATAGAACAATATTTATCCCTTAATGGGGATGAACAGGAAGTGATATTTTTTGCAAGAAGTATTACAAATAGTCAGCAATACTGTAAAATCATGTTCTTTAAAGTAATATATGTATTCTTGCTCTGTCAGAAAAGAGAGAATCCGTTTGTGTCGACTCACCATATAGCACAGATTTTAAGTACACCTCAAACAAGAAAAATAAAGAAGCACTTATATAAACCGTAAGAAATGCAGACAGTGCAAACACTGTTTGTTGGTGTCTCTGACAGACGATTGCCTTGGTGCAAATGGATTCGCAACAAAAAACCGCTGCAAATTGAATCAATACTTCCACATCCCATTGTCAAAATGACATTTGTCTTTAATTTTTTGTACTATACAATTAGTAATCAGATTTTGAGCATTTTTTCTCTCTACACATTTTTCTAAGGCAAACAGTCCTCGTTATATTAGCAAAAATTTTTTCCAAATAACTCGAAAATTATTAACTTACCAAAAAAATTACAAGAGTGCTTTCTGATCAGAAATTTGATTTTCTATACAATACCAAAATAGGTTTTTTGTAAATATATCGAAAATGTCAAAATTTTGGATAAATTTTTTAAGACGCTTTTTGTGAAAAATTTTATTTCCTGTCTGATGGTATTTTTATTTTTTTGAATATATTAAATATATTCGGAGATATTTAGGAAAAACAGTTTTCTTTAAGTGACACTTTTTTGCTAATATATTGGAAACAGTTTGCTGCACCGAAAATTTATAAGAACGAATAATACTCGCAGTTATACTACTAATCACCTACTAAAACGGAAAAAAAATTAAAAAATAAGAATTTTTAAAAAGGGTAGTTACCCCCCAATTTCGCCCCCTTCCCGATACCCTACTTACCCCACAAACAATAGGTCGCTTTGGATAGTTGAGATTTATACGTTTGTCAAATTTCAAGTTCACATATTAAGTCTTTCGAAAGTTATCATGTCCACAAACAATACCATAGACACACAGACAAGAATTTTTTTGCTCAAATTTTGTATTTTTGCGTTTTCGGCCATTTTAAAGCGAATGAGCAAATAAAAACTTTTGAAATTTTTTTTAGCAATACAATACTTCCTATCCGTTGGATGTGGAAGTAATTAATACTGAAAACATAAATTTTTTGTACATCCTAATGTGGATTGACAAAATCAAATTCTTTAATTGCGGTGTTTATAAATAATTTAAATTGGAAGAGTTACGTGCATTTTTTTAATGCTTTTAGGTTATTTAGAAAATATCAGTTTGAAAAGACAGGCAAGATTATGGTTTCAGCAAGATGGGGTTCCACCTAAACCATAATTCAAGAGAACTCTGTAATTATATTTTAATTAGCATTTACCCAACCAATGGATTGGTAATAGATGAGTTATGTTGTGTTGTGATCGTAATCACTAGCGTAATACAATTTTAACCGCATTTCCGTCAACAAGAAGAAAAAACGGTGAAAGAGCTGTTAATAACACTGTAAAACAGATAAGAATTCAAGAAAATGGCGGTCATTTCGAACATTTACTGTAATACCTTAGTAAAACTAAAAGTATTCTTTTTTATTTGTTTAGTAATTTATAAAGATCACATTTTCCGCCTTCTTTACTGAGTAACTAGGTTTAAAGTAAAAGTAAGCTATATTAACAAAACACGACTTTGCAGTACCTATTGATTACACTTTGGTAACAATTCTTATTCCTCATTATTATGAAACCGATCTGCATATTTCCTCTGCATTTTAGATATCCTGCAATGTAACTATCTAGTTTGTTAAATCTTGTTCTATGCGACTGAAGTCTATCTGGGTACCGTTTATATAAAATTTACTTGCTCTTCTTGAATTTCTGTTCTTTGCATAATAAATTTGTAATATTTCATGTTTCTCAGCAATCATGAAATTCATACTTAGGTAACAATAAACACAACGAAAACTAGCAGAATACCTGCCAAAGCAGCGATCAACAATTTTCTTTTTCATAGTCATCGGAGTTATGGTTTCAATTTTTCAATGCTTTCTATTTTTTAGTTTTACTAAGTAACTAAGTTTAAAGCAACTTATGTGTTGCATATAAAGTTACTTAGAAAAAGAACATAATCGTTGGTGTGTTTAGATGTGCCGATCATAATAAAAAATAGAATTGGTCGCGAGAAAACACCACTCGATGTTGCGTAAAAAGTTTCCTTAAGTATGTGTTTGTGCAATGGAAAAATGTTATAAACAAATAGTTATAGACAATTGAAACTGAACTGAAAGTGCCGTTTTCAACTCTCATTTAACTCTCTTTGTATCGCTCACAGTTTTCGAGATCCCAATGGTGATCGAATTTGATCGTATTTTAATTCGCAAACACCACTAATTTGTTGAATTTAGATTTACTGTTACGAGAAAAGTTGCTAATTATATTATAATTATATAATTATAATTATATTTGTTTAATTGGTTTTTTAATATTAACGTGTACTGGAGCCTATAGTAATACAGCACCAAGGATTGTCAATGTTTTGGACGTTTTTGTATTTTTGTATGTGATTAGGTTTTGAGTCACAACAAACGGTTAAATTATGGTTCACGTTAAACAAGAATAATTAATAACAAGTAATATCTGCTCTGTCACCGCTCTGTAAATAAGTCTCAGCACTTTTACCAAAGTACTCTAGTTAACAGTTTTGATTTGTTTGTCCTGTGTATCATAATTATCTTTTTAATATTCCTTTTAATCAAATATTCGTTGCACAGATTAAGGTTTTCTTTACTAAATCACCAAAATATCTTCTTCCAGTATGAGAAACTGAGGTCCTCATGTAATAAATAAATATTTAAACCCGCGGAAATTGTATTTTTAATGAAGGTATAGGTATTTCATCGAGAGCATGTGATGCGTAATAAAATATCAAATTACTGGCCGTTAACATATAGATTTCACAGAACAGCATGGAGCATGGTGCTTAATATGTATTAATTTGTGCAGCTGAAAATGCTGATTAGTGAGTTTCGAAACTGACTAATTAAAAATAGTGCTTCAACTAATCCTGATTTATACTGATTGTAATTACCCTTATTTTGTTCCAGTTGCACTAAAACGGAACAACCGGATACGCTGAATTCGCAGAGGTAAGCAGAATGAGAAACTTGCTCTGCTTTGTAGGCAATGTAGTTATTTAGTGTAAGTTATCAAGTTATTAACCGCAATTAGTATCACGTAAACGTAGTTTATAGATCGGTTTAGCTCAACGGAATAGCAAATGCCTATTAGAAGCTGCTTAATTTGAGCTACAAGATATGCTTGTAATATGTTTCTTATAAATGTGGTTAATTTAGTACTTAATAATTTCACTGGATAATATTTATATATGTAATTTTGCTATTAAAAGTAACTAAGTTATTAAAAAAAACAGTTATGTGTGAAAAAAGTATCATATTTAGAAGTACAACCATAAAAAGGAAAGTGGCTTATAGAAAATCTTTTTGACCAGCCAGCGCAGCGTATGGATTTGGGAGCGTTAACACATTGCTTGTATAAAATGACCTACACGAAAAGCTATCAAAAAGCCAGAGCTCATTTAAATATTTATTAAAAGTGAAGTTCATCAGCTATCGAGCTCGCTTGTATTGCAAAGCAAAAAAAATTTCAGAGCTTTGAAAGTTAAAGCGCGGAAGCATTTTTTTGCAGGAAACCGAAGATAATACATTTGMGYTTGACAAAAAAAGAATGTTCAGAATCYACAAAGAGCTCTTCTGAAAACCAATTATCCTTCTAAACTTGGGATTGGAGGAGGTTTTTAATAGGTCTATATGAGAGTATTTAGTTTAGTATCAAAAATTTTATGTGGAACAGTAAACGTGTTTCTGGTACTTGTAGGATTTCTTGCAGATAACAAGAACAAACATGTTTTCTCATTTTATAGAAAAAAAAACACAAAACGTGTCTATATCGTCTATCGTCTATATTATATTTGAGGAACAATATGATTTCGTACGATATGATCGATATGATCATACGATATAGAGTCTATAGTTAATTTCATGTCAAACAGAATGATAAATGGGACTAGTCCATATGATAATTTCACAGATTTTTGTTTTATTTAATAATCTCATGCTCAGTGTTTATTTTATCAAATATGTAAGTAAATAAGTAATTAATTACTACAAAGCTACAATGCTTTAAAGCCTAAAATATAAATATCTTTTATTACCTGCTGTAACACATCATTTCATCACAGAATAGGAAATACACAGAAGCGAAACTCCTGTCGGAACCTTTGATCTTTGCGTTACACTTTCAGTGACCTTCAACTTGCCTGTTCATTTAAATTGGTGTGTCGACTGCTGGCGCAAAATTTAAATTTCAATTTTTATGGGAAGTGCAAAAATGCATTTTAGACATGCCAAATTCATATTGTAATAGAAAGAAATATATGATAATTTTAAATTTTAAATAATGCTAAAAAATCTGTTTCAAAATTTATTTCAATTTTACAAATTCATAGTAATACACAATTTTCTATTTTTCTTATTTTGTACTTTAAAACCCCTATTCTAAATTTCATGACGTAATATATCTAAACCTAATAAACAATTTAATAAAATATTCTAGAGGAAAATTAGGGTAAGGATGTTTAAAAGTAAGTATATTTTTACAAATTAAATATAAGTTCCTCCCAACTCCTACCTTACAAAGAAAATTATCAACGTTCTAAATGAAGTCAATAACCATAAAAATCTTCACTTGGGTTTTGTAATGGTCCAAATTGAGATTCTTGTCGTGAATATGCTTTATAATAATAAGTGAATAAATTTGTTGCGTGAACAGTTTCGTCGCATTTTGCGAAAGAAGTGCAAACGTCACAGTTAGCTCTTTTAAACAATTATTTATTAGGTATCAACCCACATATTTAAGAGCTTTTTGCTCTGGAATGCTTTTTTCGTGGTGATCACAATGATTGACATTAGAAGATTTGGATCTCTCAGCTGCAATGTCCACACTTTGAGCTGTTGATGGGAAAAATTTTGAAATACCTACAAGTATCTTATTAAAATTACCACATCGGTTTTACCCGGTAATTTATATTGGGAAAACCAATCATTAGGGCACTACTGGTACAAATGCGTTTGTCGCACCCTTGCTTTTGTCCGGTACGGGGTTAGCTAAACAAAAACAGGTTGCACGTTACCACGTGCATGGGACCTATAAATTGGTGTGCGCAACTATCTTTCTCCCACGATGAGTTTCTTTGTCTTACTTTCGCTTCTATGTATTTCCTATTCTGTGATTTCATTGTGTTTTTTTAGTTAGACGTTCATATCGCATTTTTTATCTTTCAGACAAGGAAAAAAGACGAACACCTTATGTAATAAGCTAAAATGTTAGGAAATGGCACCGATCGGCAGTGGCGTACTAGCAGGTATAAAGATGGCAAAAATAAGAAAAAATGACCTACGCCTGTGAAAGCATGCCATGAATTGAATTCTGTTACTACTTGTGGAAGATAACTTTTTTCACTACAACCTTTACACCCACAAGCGACACATAAAACCATGCTTTTGTTTGGGAAAAATCTCTTAATGTTGCAGAATCGGACAAAATCTACGGTGCTGAAAGACATAAGCTGGGCGAAAAGTAATTTTTTTTGTGGACCTAACAGGGAACAGCCATTTGAATCCTTTACAACACACTAAAATAATGTGCAATTTTTTTCGTTAGCAATAACCATTGCTTTTATAGCTAGTAACACTTTTCTACTTAGCAAATTATTTAACTTACATTTTGTTACATTATAAAAACTGTACATTATTAGTACAGAATCAGAACAGGGGTGATTGGGTGTGCAGTTTGGGTGGAATAAGTGTACTTATTTCACTAATGACCCCTGTTTTGTGGTTAATAAAAAAATCCAAATAGTACGTTGATATGGATGGTATTAGAGTGTATCGTGGTATTAAACTATAGACACTAGAATAATGCTTCATCTCCATCGCATGTTTTCTCTATCAATAATTCAGGGTTGTGGTTTTAACTCCTGGGGGAGACACATTTATATTTCATGTATTGTTACCATAGAAACCTTATTATATTGACTACGTTCGAGAAGATACGATTTTATACGCAAAAAGCGGAACTGCCCATGTATAACAGGCAAGAAGCAATAGAACAATAATTACAAGCCGTAAAAAAGTAAAGAAAATCGTTTTTCGTATGCGTTGAAAATGCAATGTTCTCGTGTACTCAAAGGAAACTAGAGAAAATGTATTTACTATGTCATCGATGAAAGTCGAAAGGTTGATTCATAAATACATATAAACAATAAAAAGGTTATCGGCTCTGCTTTTAAATAAAAAAATAATCTAATAATATTTCTAATGCTTATTTAAATACAAATTTTGAATTATTGTTTTGTGAGAAAGAGAAATACAAGAATTATGCAGCAGTTACACAAAAAATTAACCGTTTGAATAGTTAACAACGACCTGTAAAATTAGAACCTTACAAATAAGCAGTGCAGTACAAATAATTATTATTATCTAAATACTGACGTTTAATATTTAACATTTAAGCATAACGCAGCTTCTAGGTTAGCGCTAGCTTTTGCGGCAAAAGCATAATGTCTTTCGATAGAATTTAAAAAACAGGTCGCCGCTTGTTTACTGTTTTCTTTCAGCTTCCCTCCGCAAATCCCCCAAAGGAGAGTTGTGTTCAAAAACTCTTATTTTAACGACCACTGTTTACCCAACTGACGGGGTCAACAGAAAAGCGCCTTTATTCGAAGTTATGCATAATCCAATTTCTCGCATTTTCATATACGATGTACGGGAAAAGTTCCAGAGATGGATGCATCGCTCGGAAAGCTAACCGTGACAAAGAAATTTCCCCGGATATGTAGGCGTCGTGTGCAAGCAGATTGTTATATATTCATGCTTAAAGTTTACACAGGAATAAAAACGACCGCGACGCGAATACATTCGTGCCCTTTAGTTGAACGCTGTTGGAAGTTTTGTTAATAGGATTTTTTCATGCATGTGCTTCATGCTATAGGCGCGAATTAACTACTTATTTTTAAAGCAGGTAAAATATGCTTTTCTCGGTATGACCAGATTCTATACAGAAGCTATATTTACTCTTTCGGCACTGACTAAATGCTTCGTCTTTGTGTTCTACAGTTTTCTATCTTTAGCTTTTCTATTTTTCCATGCCATCGATGATGGTTTAAAACCTCTTTCTCCTCGGGTTGTCTCTTTTTCTTGTGTCCTTCGGTCTTGACTTGGCCTGACGCAAACATTTCACAATTCTTCGGATCTACTGCACTCTTCACGTGCGTTCACAATTTCAACCTTTCAACACTTACGAAACGTGTTATTTTAGCTTCTCCAAAAACTCTTGCCATTCCATTTCTCCAAATAACTCTCAGGAACCTTTTTTTTATTTCAGAAAGTGTTTTTCTTCCTTTGTGTTCAGAACTGTACTCTTAGCCACATTACACTATACACCTATCTGCACTAACCTTAATTTCTTTTCACTTCTGGCCCCCAAAATTTGATACCCTCTCAATTTTTTTCCTACTTGCATATATATATTTTTTAATAATAATAATAATAATGATTATAATAATAATAATCTATATTTCATCTAACAGACCAAGTGGACCTCTAAAGGTTACAACACAATACATTAGAAATCTAAAATAATGAATAGTACCATCTGAATAATAGATACATCATAAAAATACATTACAAATAATAAGATTGTATTGATAGAGTCAAAATATACGTTTAAAACCGTATCGAGTACTCTAAATATAGGTGATGATTACCTTCAGTTACAAGAGAATCCGAACAAAGCTTAATTCTAAAAATTTTTACTTTATAGCGTAGGAGCGCTATATCTCATTTTCTCATTCAGAACATAATGAATTACATCAAAGGTAAAGATAAAAATATATAGGAGCTCACTGCGTTACTTTGTTCCATACACACGTCAATAAGTCTCCGGTCTGACTCTGACACATATGTGGCATACTATTGGCAAACCCATGTATACGGATAACTCCACTTAAAAATAACAATATTTGCAATCTGTTATGGTACAAAAATGGCCCTCTTTAGAAACAGTATCATTGATCTCTAAATAACTGGATGTGGCATAAGTCATTCAAAACTGTGATAAGTAGAAACTCGTGCGCCACCATGCCGCTGGTACTCGTACTATCAATTTAACGGCGCGTTAAAAACAAAACGAACACCACGTGCTTTGCTACTTACTGAGAAAGGTGTATGATGATAATGTTAATGTGGACTATAAAGGTTCACGATTTTAACCGTCAATCATTAACGTCATATTTATCGCAGAAGCGAACCTTTGTCAAAGTTTTAGTACAAGGACCAGCGGCTAGGCGCTAAGGTGACTTAAATCTATCACAAATAATTTACATGCATTTTGGTATGTAAGCGACATCCAGTTATTTAGAGATCAGTGAAGAGTATGGATAGAGGTTTCGACTGTCAACGGTAGATGGCAGCAATCTACAAGGATATCATTTTTACATTTTTTACTCTTTTTGTCATCGTATTCACACTATAATGATCATGTAATAGGAGGACATGATGTATGAATATTTAATATATTCAATGTTAGTTTGAGTTTGGCTAAATTTGTTGATTAACGTTCGATTTGACGAAATTTAAGGTCGCTTAAAGTAGACAACCAAATAAATCTGTGGTAGTACATAAGCTTCTTCATTGTGTTCATATCATATGGTAATTTTATATTTGATCATAATATTAAAGTAAAAATAAAACCTAATAAACAGGAAATTGTTTCACATTGTGACTAATTTATTAGAAAATCTTACTTTTAACAAGTGGCGCCACCTATCGGCAATCTGTAAGAACTTGAATTCGCCGGCAACCACACGGACGTTTCCAAATAGTTTGTTTGGTATTCTTAATGGAGTTATCCGTATACCTATATGATTTTTAGATACCACCAATTTTCAAACGTATCAAATTCTTACAATTAGTTTACCAGTTATAGTAGTTTTAGCGACGCCAGTTTAATAATTTTCTAAACTATGGATGAAAAGCATTCCTTGTATTGGTTAAGCATAATTTCTTGAGGAAAAAAATACTGTTGAAGCCAAACAGTTGCTGTTTTTCAAAAAATGGAAGACTGTCAAGTGAAGTTGCATGAGGAACACCTTAAAGATGTCAAAAGTTAGTGTGTTTACAATTTTACACAAAAATTTGAGTATGAGTAAGTTCAAAATATCTTAATCTCTTCTATAACTAAACTTATAAATGAAATTGTCAAAATTATTATATTATTATTCAAGATAACTTAAAAAAGCACTTGTCATACCAATCTTTATGGGTGGCGAGGAAAACAACCTATGTAATTATAGACCTTATATCAATCTTACCGATAATATCCGGAATAGCTGAGAAATGCATGGCAGGGAGGTTAACAACTTTTTTTTTTGAAAAATATAATTGTTTTTTCGGACTCCCAATACAGTTTTAGAAACGGGAAAAATACAACACAAGGCATTATTAACCTAACTGCTACAATTATTGAATTATTTGAAAATTTATAATATAATGCTACCATGATTTGTGATCTGTCAAAGACCTTTGACTGCATCTCGCATAGTATTTTGCTTCAAAAGCTGAAAGTTTATAACTTTGATGAAAACAGTATTGCTCTAAAAGAATCTTATCTCTGCAATAGGAATAGTAAAATGCGGTAATCATACATCTTCCGAAGTGAAGATTAATAATGGCGTTCCACAGGGTCCCATTATTTTCCTTATATATATTAACGACCTCCCTTTGCATAAAACTGTGGAAAGATATACCCTTTTTGCAGACGATACTACTATCTCAGTCAAGGCAAAAAATGAGGGAGAGGCGAAGAGATTGCTGGATGAGATGCAAMAGCATAAGCAAAAGCTTATACGCGCTACGAAACCTGGCTGGCTCGGTGTCGACAAAAATAAGACGCTCAGCCTATTTTGCTCTTTTCGTTTTTGATATGTTATTCCATAATAACTTGGGGCATTCCTCGCACAGTAGTAAAATATTTAAAATGCGAAGAAAAGCCATTAGGATTTTAGCAAATCTAAAATACGACGAAAACTGTAAACCATCTTTTATAGATTTCAAAATTATTACCCTTCCTGCTGAATTTATTTATGAAAGTCATTTGTACATGCAAAAATGAATGCCAGTACAATACAAGACAAAAGGCACATCTTATTCCACAATATAAACGAATAAAAAGGGCCAAGGTTGTCCGGATTATCTAGGTATAAAATATTACAGAAAATTTCCTTTGGATATACGAGCTCTAGATCTAAAGACCTTTAGAGATAAAATAAAGGGTATACTACTTGCGCTCAAGTGACTGCAGAAACTAAGGCCTATTTTGAATGGAAAGACAAATCGTTCTACTAAAAGGCATCGAAAATTTAAAGGACCGTTGGAATGAATGTATCACTTTTGAAGGTGCGAGTATGTTGAAGAATACAGTCACAAATTGTTTCATTTTTAAACCTACCTGTTGTCTAGATGTATAGGTCCAAACAATCATTGTTTTTTACTCAAAGCCGCTTTATGTATTACAAATTGCCGTTCAGAAAATCTGCATTATTAACAATACAACGATAATGTTATTCATTGCAGAATACATTGTCATAAATGTGCTTTTATACAGTTTTATTTTTAAATAACCACATGTTTAGAAACCACTATAATCAGCAAGAGCTTCGCTGATGCATTCCTTTGATGCCGGAAAAAAGTCCAGAAGGTAGTTCCACTTCGCCTTGTCAAGCTTAAGTATCACCGAATCAGCAGCTGATCTAAATGAGTAGACGCTAGGTACTGGGTTAAATCCTTGTACGATGCAAAAGAACTGTCCAATCACCAATTTTCCAACCACATCTTCTCTAAATGTAGCATCTTCCGTAAGAATAAGTACCTCCCCTTCGTGAATGAAGTACATGCATTCTTCTACCGTGCCCTTAAACACGATGTAGTCCCCATCGTAAAATGTTCTCGCCCTTAGTTGTCTAGCCAACTGCCTTCTGAAGTCTTTGTGACATTTCTTGAATATCACGTTTTGGTCTATGTGATGTTGGTAACATTGGCTGAGTACAGTGTACTGGAGTAATCGAGGAACTACAGTCAACAGCTTTGGATAGACGCTTCCTCGTTCATTTTTCCATAGAAGTACGAGGCACAACCATATTCTTCTGACTAATGTAGGCGACACATCTTGTCGGTCTAAGTAGTGCATCATATGACGAACTTTAATTTGATATTCTGATTGTAGGAAATATTTCATTTTAACCATGGTATATATTTTGGAGAGTATCATTGCCAAGAAGATGAGACTGCATAACATGTAAGTTGAGTGCAAAAGCAGCAACCTTTGCGAGAGGGGATAGAACAAGGCCCCAGAGCTTCTTGCGAAGCACATTACCACCAAATAGAGATTATCGAGATAGAACTTAAATTTTTCTAGTGCTGTACCGTTTATTATATACTCGCAATGGAGGCTGGGATTCATATTTGGCAAACGTAAACATCCGATATCTATTGCCAGGCAAGTAAAAACATGTACCGATACCGTTACGAAGTAAACTAAGCTCAATGTGTGGATTAGCATTGCGTTCACGTTTATTTTTTGTTCACTATTCTTGAAGAATTTATAAACGTACCATACTCGTAACCATCTATTTATGCTAAATCGATGAAAATTACGCAGCTWAAAGTCAGACTCTAATGGTAAGCACCACATCAGTAGATCCAAGGGAATCATACTTAAAATGCTAAGCACCAAAGTGGGTCGATCATTCATTACGTGCTTTCGAATAGACGGCAGGTCTTTAACTATTTCTCCTAGGTCACTTTCAAATGCCGTTCTGAACTTCAAGAGGAAATTTATCAGGAACCACAAGTCAGCCGTATAACAAATGATTAAAGTTACTACATCAACTTGATTAACAGTGTAATCATATAATGCAATAAGTAAGGCAAAATAACAAGCATAACACATATGCATAGTCGTCCAGATACTCATACCCGATGTATTTGGATCAAAAACGAAAGCGAATATTTTTGATGTGACAGTTTGCGATACCTCCATGGAGATATCGTCTTCTCTAACATCTTTAGGAATTTCTCTACCATGCAAATAGTCAATGTGTATAGCAGTTAGGTGCTTAAATCTATAATTCAGAATCGGGTAGTTTTTAAGCAACTGATGAAATTCTAACGCTTCTATTGTTAATATTTCCACGTAACCATTAGCTCTGTATGCAACGGTTTGCCTAATTCTGTGGTAATTGTCCAAATTGCCGAACATACCCCCTATACCTATTGTAGTCAGCTTTGTACCGTCAGGAGCGATAATATCTATTCTGCCTTTGAAAACGATGTGCATTTTTGTTTTGATGTCATTGACCAGAGCTAAGTATGTGCCAGAACAGACAATGAAGTGAGTAGTGCGAGGCAACAGAAGGCGAAAGAACGGTTCTGCGCCCTGAGGAAAAACTGACATTTCTTCAAGGATTCTACCATACACATCGTATAGCATATCTGTTTGGATGTAGCTTCCTAAATTTTGAACCACGTGGTGGATGTCTTTTCCTTTTTTCTTTTGCCATGTTATTTCAGCGTGTCGTATTAACTCGCCTTGTAACGCAACCGATATTTTGTTCTTGTAGAGAAAGCGCTTAAGTTTATTGAGACCATCCAAGTGGGCTAAATGTGTAATGTTACCAGTTGTGTAAATAGCAATAACTTTGGCTATAACATGCAGCGTCACAAATAATCCTAGAAGGGTGTAGATGCTTTGGATAACTAAATCTGTTGTGGTTTTGCATACAAAACCTTTCATTCCAACAGTGCTTAATAATGAGGATGTGAAATAAATCGAGATAATATGTATGTAGAGAGGGGTATAAGGTCTTGAAAAGATCGAGTTTGAATACCAAGAATCCGAATTACATACAACGCCATCATAATACACGTCGTTGCCGGTAATGGAAGAGTCAAAGTCGCAATCAATGTTAGCTATTATTGAAGCTAGTAAATTGCATCCTACAAAAAGTTGCGGGATAAATCTTAATACCGATATTAACTTATTAGGAGACACACTCTGCAAATCGTTGACTTCGTAAAAGTGATAATACCTATGTAATTGTAGCAGACGGTTACAGTGGAATGCTGTGTATATTTTATTGCTAAATGCGTTTCCAGTTTTAACGAAAAAGTGAACCGGAAACGCACCAACAAAATCAAGTAGAAAACCATGTTTTAAATAGTG
The DNA here is from genome assembly GCA_025024175.1 of Rhyzopertha dominica. Lineage (NCBI taxonomy): Eukaryota > Metazoa > Arthropoda > Insecta > Coleoptera > Bostrichidae > Rhyzopertha > Rhyzopertha dominica. The sequence continues at coordinate 16,434,166 of QCXZ01000137.1, forward strand.
CAACGTAGTTTGCAGTGGATGTTTGATCAAGATGTTGTTTTTGTCGTAATAACAAACGTGACACCTGAAGTATATGTCACACCATGCAGTCAAATCTAGTAAAGTTAACAGCAACCACCAAGTTCCTCCTGAGGAGGTAACGATTGGATTTATTGGAAAGAGTAATGCCGAAATTATAGCGAAGATGCATCTGAACGTCTCCCAAGCAAATATTAAATTTCCAAATGGCATCACCGTGAATCGCATCAGCAATAAGCGAATGAAGGACAATGATTGTAATCTGTCAAATGGGACATAGTAATCATATTCTTCTGCGGAATCTACGGCTAAATTATAGGGGAAGCTGTGATATGAACCTTCCTCCTCATCACTAAATCTCAGGTCAAGTACTATTTTCTGAGAACCACGTTTGAACAAGGATTCCAAACTGCCCTTCAGGTCTTCACTCGCTGTAATGGTTTCGGTAAAATCCAACAGTTGTTCTGGGTAAGCGCTGAGTGCATTGAGAACCGCTCCTATGTCAAACACAAGCAATCGGCAATATGTATTGGTTAGGGTGGTGTTGACAACGTGACTGCAAAGACATGCTTCTAAAACAGCTACCAAGTCTCCTGGACCGAGCATTTTCTCCACTGTTTTGGTCAAATATGATATTACTTCGCAAGTGCCGTCCATAATGTAATAGAAAACCCGCTGCACTTGACCGTGATGTGTTATTACTTCCTTCGGTGGATAAATTTTGATTTCTGAAGCCATGCACACGAGAAGTGTAACGTCCTCAGGCAGATCCTGGAAAAGCGGAATCGTCTTTATTATTGCAGCAAGTGCATCTTCCTTAACTGCAGCATGCGTTCTCGATGGAAGATCTTGCATCACTCCATCACCGAATACAAAGCTTCTGCTACCGTACGCTTTCCACTGGGTCTTGAGGAAGGACAATATTCTATTCTTGTACGATTCTTTGACTCTGTGTGCGTTAAGAACAGTGGTAATATTAATGAACGCCTCTTGTAGTTTTATGCGCGGAAACTGCTGTAATATTTGCGTCGATGCTATATCTACCTGGATTATCACGAACATGCTGATGGCTGCGAACATCAAGATCCAGTATAGGTAGTAGTGACGCTCTAAACTATAATACCGCCCGCGCTGCCCTACCGCCGCTATAATTTGGATAGACGTGTATAAATACCAACGCATTTTTTCAAAACTGCTTTCGCCTTCTACCGGAACAGCACAGTGGCCATTGAAACAGTTTGCAGCATATAAGACACATCCGCTTACATAACAAACATAAACATAAAGGAGCACATACTTAGCAGAACTCACGAAGGTTAAATGAACGTTTCCCATTCTGTTGTGGAAGTTGTTCAAGACTTCCTTCAGCCTGAACACTTTAAGCAATCGATTAAGGAACAAGCATGCTTTGTTTTGCGAAGATATTACACTGAATGTCATTGGGTATTGATATTCAAGAGGATAAGCGGCAAAGAAGTCTAACCAGTAGTAAACATCTCCACATCTATGCAGGAAAATTTTCTTCGATGTGTTGATGAATTCGTGAGGTGTGCGAATCGCAGTGCAAGTAGTCAAGCATAAGTCCGTCCAGTAAATCCCAGTCACGGCGTACATTATAGAAAAGAACCAATGAGGAGTTTCATGTTCAACGAAGGCACAATATGGAGCGATAACGGAAACAATTATAACAGTAAGACATATGATTATTTGCCACGTTTGAAGAATAATAGAATTTGGTTTAAATATGCACGGAAAGCCATATTTAACAAAGACTGCATCAGTCGTACTTTGATCTCTTTCGGTGATTGCGAGCAAATCCAAATTGTTCGCGTACAAGTGGATGTAGCTAAACTTGTCTTTTGAGAATTCTTCCCTAAGGTACACGTTCTGGCACTCATGCGTTATGGAAGAATTTGAGAATATCATCAACCTGTGTAAAGTACTTTTTATCCAGGTGAGAGTAGTTTGCTCATCCTTAACCAACCCGTGTTTGATAGAATACTCTTCCGTAATTTTCTTCAACGTGAGGGCTTTTTGTAATCTCATGTTCACTGCCTTCTTCAGTTTTGCAGCCTGCTTGGGAAATCTTCGAGCTACTCCTGCGAAATCTCTTAAAGTGAGTATATGAAATTCCGAATATTCCTTACACAGTACTGTCGTTGATGACTCTGACGGAATTATGATACTGCACTCTCCAAAACATGTACCTGCAGTGAGGGATAATAAAGGCGTCTCCTGGTCTTCCTCCGATAGCACTTGCACGATTCCCGATGCTATGTATATCATGGAACTCTTCGTCTGTCCCTTCCACCACAGTACATCTCCTTCTATTAGAAATTGTTGTTTCATTGCGAGACTTATGGCCCTAAGAAATGGCAAATCCATATTTTGGAACAGTTTGGAATGCTTCAGTGGGTACCAGCTGATGTCGGTAGCAAGCTCGATTTTCATGGTATCAGGAAGAATTTCGAGATGAAGTCCATCACCTTGATAGGCGCCTCTAGTCTTTCTATACACTTCGTAGAATTTAAAGACATGCTTCGTGRGATGGGGAGATGTGCCGAACTCCGCCAACGTCTCCTTTACACACTTCATTTTGAATAAAAACAAATGGTCCTGCATATAGTTGGTAGTGTAATTGTTTATGTCCAGTGCTATGGATGGGCAAACTACGGCTATAAATGATGCCAGCGAAAATAGGGAGATGACCAATTGCACCACAAAATTGTAATTTGCTTGGATAAATCCGCAGTTTGTAATAGAACTAACAGTTATGCTGAACAAATATAACATTTGTGATTCAGAACATTGATGAGTCAAACAGTCGTTGATGATCAACAGCACCGAAAATGCAATTGCGATTAGCATGGTAAATTGAAAGAAAAATCTCAACTTCAACAACAATCCCATTCGTTGATGACCTACCATTTTTCTGTAATACCACATGTAGAAAAATATCCGTGCGGTTTTCAAGTATTGGAAGTATCTGAACAGCTGAATGTAGGATCCCACTGCGTTCATGACTGCGGTGATATGGACTACTGGTACTATCGATATCAATTCCACTACGATTATCCAGTTTGGCCTTGTAGCGTGCAGCGAAGACATATTGGTTTGGAGCACCTTGCATAGGATGATGATGGCGTTATCAATCAGAAAAAGCACGTCGATTAACACGGATATTGCTGTAAATAAAAACAATYTTAGAAATATATGATCTGATTTTCTTTTATAAATAGATAGTAGGTAGTTGTTTTTGTAACTTTAAATAGTCTCCTATAGACTAACTCTTTATTTGAATGGTAAAATCTTACAAAGGAAATTGATATTATGAAATATTCATTTCACTACATATTATAAAGCAAAGTCCTCCGCCGCGTCTTTCTGTCTGCAATAAACTCGAAAACTACATGCCGCTTTCACCAATAGATACAGTGATTCATGAGGAAGGTTTAGGTATACAATTTATAATTTGTCAAGGTTTTGTGTAAAATGGTTGAAATGTAACGATAATTGTTGAAAGTGTCTAAAAAAGTCAAGCCGACCGGGAGCTTTCATCGAAATCGCTGCCTAATACCTTTGAGATACTTATAACAAAACAAAGCATGGTGGGATAGTCTTCTTTTATAGACCTAAAAAAATGCCCGCAATGGCATACATCTATAGTTTAAGAATAGCTTACTACACCCAACATATCTTCTCAAAAATGGTCACGTATAATGCGGTAATTGGAAAGCTATTTAGACGAATACAGCATTAATCCTTATCAACCCAAATGCGTTAGTTACCTTAAGCATTTCACGCACGTTATTAAAACCCTTTACACCGTATAATTTAAATGAATATCTTAGGAGTTATGGCAAAAAATTAACGCGCGCAAAAACAAATTCCATCGCGTTTCTCACACCGATGTCGGGACTCACTTGATGCGATCGCCCCCGCACCGCGCCATCCGCTGTCGCGCACTGTTTCTGTATAAACCGTTCTCCTGATGTAATAAACAGACTTTTAGAGTGAACGGAGGTGACGACAGGAAGGTATTCGTTTTAGGCATAATAATGCTCTATTATGCATGCGAAGCCGGGTTCAAGCTTCTGTTCTTACTACTACGTACGTTCATTCTTTTGAACTCTAATACTTTATTTAATTATATATCTGTTTCTAACATTGTCATCGCTGAAGATGGTCCGTGTCGGACCGAAGTGTACGTTCGGTTATTAATCAAATAAGATGCGAAGTATTGGTGTTGTTTATTTATTATATAAAGTTGACCTTTTAATCGTCCTACAAGCTTTTATTTTGAGTAGTCAGCTTATTAAGTTATTAGACATACTCAAACCAAAATTAGATCACTTTAAACACGAAAATCTATCAGCTACTTAAAAGTTCCATTTTTTGTGGGTGCAGGCAGTAAATAGTTTTGTTATTTTAAGAATACATATAATCCAGTGATGATGCATTTAAACCTGTAACAACGAAATCGGCCTTCAATTTTGTATAGTGTACATTACCTTCTTCACCATTTTTGTCGTTTGAATTTTGTAATTGATTGACTGAGCTAGAGCTGTTTCTCGCAGCTTTAGTGAATTGCATCCGAATAAACCTATCATAAATTCGTCTTGAATTATAGTAGAACGTAGGGAGGCTGGATTGATTTACAATCGAAAACATAAATCCATTTGGATTGTTGTTGATGAATGCAGCTACCGTTTTGAGTCATCTTGCAGTTATGGAAAATAGGTAATCCATTCGAAATATATTGCTAGTTTTTGGAGTCAGCATGTCTAACCGTTTATAAGTTTTATCCTTTGAAAATTCACTGAACGCATGAATTAAACGAAGGCGATTTTATTAGACGACTGGAATTCTGTGAGAATTTTACGGATGATATCAACGATAACCTTTTACAATATTTGTTCTCAAATGAGTTGACATCTTTCTTAAATGTTAATATTAATCGGCAATCAGATACTAGAGCGATGTAAACCTCACTTGGTGTGGAAAATACAGACTTAGTGATCAAAAAAGAACTTAATGCGTGGAGTGGGATAATAGGTGATTAAGTGGTAGATATGGTCAACTTTATCCCGATAGATAGACACACTAATCTATCCTCATATCATTGGCATGAGGGAACAAGATGAATAGTCGAATGAGAATAATAGAAGAATTGTGTTTGTGTGCCAGCAGTTGACCCTAAGTGAAGTCGGTAATGTCAGATAAGCATTTGAGTCGCGACTCAACGTTTGTGTGCAGATTGATGGGTATGTTTTGAAAACAGAACCAAACGTGATCGTTTTTCTTATGCATTTTCAAAAATGGATTCGAAACACCTTCAAAATGAAATACCTATTACTCAATCTCTAGTTCCGATTTAAAAGTTGAAAGAAGAAACTGCCAGGGGTAGAAAATTGTTATTTTGACAACTTCAAATATTACATTACAAAATGTCCCCTCTGAAATGAAATCGAACTGTTTCAAGATTTTACTCGATTTTGTATCCCACAGGAATTGTTAAGGATGACTCGTTTTTATTCATACACCCAGTATAGAACACTGCGTGAACATTTGGCCGTCAGAAAATTATGGGCGCGTTAGATTCCGCATAATTTTACAGTCGCTTAAAAGAAGGCTGTTGATTGATCAAAACAAGTATTAAAAATATAGTCAACAACAAGTGACAGATCTTGGACCTAGAGCACATGAGTCCAAAAGTAAACAGCAGTCCATCGTAACTCAACAAAAGTCATTCGCGAACGAAGCAAATTTAATGATTTCCTGTTTCTCATATTTTCTTTTCAGTATGTGGCAACTGTAMCATKAGGCCAACGAGGACCGTTAGTTCTAAAAGGTAACATATGTATTTGTATGTGTTTGAAAAGTTAAGAGATAAGACTATTTTTKTAAATTTTTCACAAACAGACAGACAGCCACGGCGGGGGACTTTGTTTTATAATATGTAGTGATTCATTTTATTCCTTACCGAACGTCTTAGCACTGTTCTGAAAGTCTTTCACGGCCATCAAAGTTATCAACCAAATGTTCAAGTACGCTAAGATCAGTAGAGTGTTTTCCCATACAGGGTCCACAGGGACGGATAAAAGTCGTGTTGTAAGAGAAACGGATGCTTCCTGCTCAACGTCCTCGTCTTCTTCGCTCGTACGGCTCGTGCAGTCGCCATATTCAGATAAATAGGGTGAATCACTTGATACGCTAGACGATATTTCGGTCAGTACGCTTTGTCGTCGCTGACGACCCAGATCCATCTGGATTTCGATGGAGATGGAGACTGAATTGAAATGTATGAATCGGATTTGACGGGAGTGTTGCTCTTATTGACATTTGTAGCTGTGACTAGCGTATTTGATTTATAGTCTTAAGAGCCAGTAGTAAATTGTCGATTCTGATAATACTTTTGAAGGCCGTGATGCAACATGAAATGACACTGTTGCTTTTTCTAACCGGCGACAACCCTGAAAAACGTTGAAATTATAACAGGATAAGCGAGTTCTGTAATTCTCTTGTTAACTACAGGTATAGGAACTTTAATGTCTAGATATTTGTCACCTCTTTCTGTATATTTTTTCTTTTCCTTTCTTTCTTTTCTGAATAAGCAATTAGTATTTTCAATCAATTTTCTGTGGTATTAATTGTTAAAACAATATAAATTGCCCATATTGTATCTTCTTCGAATGTTAAAGCAACTAGCTATTCTAATTTCAACTTAGCACCAAATTTAGTCATAGTTAAACATGAAAAAATAAGATGGAAAAAGAGCACCAGTTAGTCTTACACCACCTGATCTCTAAAAATGCAAGATCATGTGCTTCTTATACGACCTGACCTGTAAAAATGCAAGAAATAATGTGTTAATGTGCTACTTTTTGTAGATATACGAAAATGCTGTTAAAGTACTCATTATGTGACGCTTTTTGCAATGTAGTGTCCTGCTTAACGATGATGACGTACACAAAATAGATATCTGTATTTACTTTCGCACCCAATGATTTCCACATAATTCTCTTTTCTAATAATAAATGCAGCACAATGCTACATCTCCTTAGCATTTTTAACACCTTTAAGGGTCGCTTGGGGCTAAAACGAAATTAGCAGGCGTTAGTGTGGAACAAAAAACGATATGATTGGTGCGACATTTATAACCCTGTGTAATTAAGCATCGAGATTAATAAGTACCTAATAAGTACCTACTGATAATGGCACATAAATTGTCAAATGAAGAAAAAGCTGATTTCTTTAGAGTGTATTTTTTTCAAAGCAAACAGAAACTCTGAAAATGCTTGCAGGAGTTACATTAATTTTAGTGTTCTTCGGGAAGAACAACCACACCCAGMAATTTCTAAGAAACTATTCGAAAATTTAGTAAATTTTGAAAGCTTCGAAAAAAATATCAAGTTAACAATACTGGTATACGTGAAAATAATATTTTGCAAAATGTTAAGTACGAACTAGGCATGAGCAAAAAATCGATATATCGATTCGAATCGAACGGTCGAAACATCGAATCAAATCGAAACATCGAATTGAATTGAATCGCAGCATCGAATCAAATGAAAACCTCGAATTGAATTCAAAAACTAAATAAAAATCAAGTTAAATAAAAAAGTCTGGCGGATTGTAAATTCCAATTTTAATCAATTTCGTGCAAATAATGTCAATTAACACGTATTATGAAAATCATACTGCATGCGATTCAGCTAATTCGATTCGAATCGACATAGCCGATTCATTTCAAATCCATTCAGCAGACTCGATCCGATTCAAATCGATTCAGTCGATTTGATTCGATCAAACGATTCCAATCGGTGTTTCGATTAATCGATTCAAATCGATTTTATCATTGAATCGAAAATCGTTCGCCATCTTTTCAATCACACAGCGCTAGTACGAACACCAAGTAGGTACATCAGTTCGTCGACTAATTCGAGAAGCCAGAAATAATAATTACCAACCAATAACCACCCTTACAAGCCAACAAATGTACAATTACAATTCAACATGTGGTATACACAAAAATATGAAGATGCTGCTGATTTTTCTAGAAAAATACTTTGGACACATGAAACCGGGTTTTCAAATTGTGGAGTTTTCTGTTTACTGAAAATCATTGATAAATAAAAAAATATTTCAAGTTCGTTTTGGTATTATTTACTCATTTGGCTTGATTGGTGTACACCTCTATTGACATAAATTATGGTTTTTTGGGTTATTGTTCCAGCAGGATGGCTGTCTGGTCCAAGATGCTGATGACATGCAATATATTTTGGGAGAAAACTTTAAACAGAGTGTGATTTCTAATAGTACAGTGCCCTATGTGATCAAACGACCTTACCTTTCTACTAAAGACGTAGTATTTAATTTTGAACTACCACAGACTAGGGAAATTTTATAACCAAAAGTGCTGGATGCTGGATGTGCTAGCATCATTAAACGGAAACACTCTAGGTTTGAGCCTTTGTTAGAACAAAGAGCTAAAAGTGCGTGAAACAGAATGATCAGCTTTAGCAGTTTATTTTTTATCCGAATTTTGTTTCCCATTAAATTAATTTTTGTTCACATATCTCGCATCAATAATGAAAATGAACAGATAGCTGATAACTCAAAAATGTATAATCGTCCTTTGTGCTTTTTTTGTTGGGAATATTTACGCTCATGCCCGCATAATCTTTGAAAATAAAGCTCAATGCTTGCAAACTAAATATATTTCTCACTATTATTACAATTAAACTTGTAAATAACATGTGAACATCTTTCTTGAAAGCTGCTGCTATTATACCATAATGGCATAATGCCACCTGCCACACTGCAGACTGCAAAACGGCTGACTGGCGCTGCGGTTACAGTTACGCTCAAAGTTGCCAACACTGATTTGGAACGAAATGAATTAGGAACTTAACATTCTGGAAGCATGGAGATTTTCAAAGAAAATAGTAACAGAAAATCAATAATCAACCGGTTGCAGTCCTTGTCATAATGCTCAAACCCACAATATAGGTTAAATACATAGTCGCGAAACTCGCCCAACCAGATAATGCCAGGTTACGTTTCTGTTAAAACCAAAATTCTGTCTTGAAGGTGTCTCAACTAGCCCTGTGCGAATCAGAAGGTGGCGAATCGATTTCCGATTCATTGAAAAAAATCGATTTGAATTAAATCATCGAAACACCAATTCGAATCGTTTGATCGACTAAAATCGACTGAATTGATTTGAATCGGATCGAGTCTGCTGAATGGATTTTAAATGAATCTAATCGGCTGAATCAATTCGAATCGAATTAGCTGAATCGCATGTAGTATGATTTTATAATACGTGTTAATTGACATTATTTTCTACGAAATTGATTAATATTGGAATTTACAATTCACCCGACTTTTTTATTTAACTTGATTTTTATTTAGTTTTTGAATTCAATTCGACGTTCTCTTTTGATTCGATGCTTCGATTCGAATCAATATATCGATTTTTTGCTCATGCCTAGTCTTAACAATGAAAAAGTATAAAAGAGGTTGCATTTGGTGACATCGAATTAATGAAGTCGGCAAATTTGAGTTTTTTAAAAACATCTCGAAACTGAAGGAATTAATTTGAAACTGGTTTATGTTCCAAACACTAAATTCTGCAAAACATTCCCGCTTTAACTGTTGGCTCGCTTTGTTTATTGAAAAATAAATTGCTATTCCTTATAACCCGGTGCGGCTGTATTGTTATGGCTAGTAACGATTGTCAAATGTTAAGTCAAAATTTTACTGTTTACTGCAAATTTCAGGAATTTCAGGTACCTGCAAAAATATTCCTGTCAGAACAGCGAACTCACTTTGCCATAAATAACCGCTGCGGTAACCTGAAATCAATACAATCTATCTTATGAGTTTATTTATTGACTGATGTGGTCAGCTTCCCCTACGGCTTTTCACCCTCACGCACGGCGCTATTATTACGTTGCCGCTGAACAGGGGTTATTAAATTTTGTGCGAACGACTTCTCAATTTTGCGTCCGTCCCGTACACTGCTTTCGACGCGCGTTAAAGATAAATTTTTCTGAAAGATCGATCGTACCGTTTAGGGTATTAATTCACCAGCGGGAAGGCAATCGCCTGTTCATGTTTCACTACGGTAGACATTAACACTCGAAAATTTAAAGTCAGTGGCGTTCGTTACACATACTAAGACATTAAATGATATGCTTACCCAAATACATAGCTTACGTAATTGAGTTAGGAATAAAATCTGTTTGTATTTTGTACAAAATAATTTTAGGTAAAAGAAAACAGTAGTATTTAATATTAACGTAATATTTATTTACTGTAGCACTACCTCGTAACTAGCAGAATCCACCAGATAAGTTGATGGTATTATCAATGGGGGCGTATTGTAGAACATTATTAGTTAAATCTCAGCTTATGACCTAGCGAGTGTAGTGAGCGAGGAATAAACAATATTATTATGTCATGAGTAAGTTACACATAGATCTTAATATGCAACTGCTATAGCTTTTTCATTTTCAAAAAAATAGCGCCTAAAGAACAAGCGGCCTCTGTACAAATGTGACACTTATTGTAAACTTAATAACACATAATGCCATTTACACAGCTAAGAAATTTCTTCATTTCAAAGTTAGCAGTAGACTATATGAAGTAAAAAGCACTAGTACTTTAAGATACTACTGCTACGTACTTAGTAGGTATGCACAACCATGAAAAATCACTCTGGTATAAAGGTATGCGGAAATGACTCTGATATGAAAAAGTTTTTTTTATAAACAGAGTTTAGAGTTGTGATTGTGAATCTGGTTCTTAGCTCTATATTTTTTTTGCTTCAAGAAATCTTATATAATCTGAAAAATAGTGAGGATAACTTGCTTAAATTCGAAGATAAAACAGATTTACCAGGTTATAATTCAATATTGCTTCCAAATTTGAGACCTATCGATAAACTTCTGGAGGTTCATGTATATAACAAGGTATATTTTCCTTCCTTCTTATCGGGAACTTACAAGTCTTAATATACACAGTACATATTTTCTAGGTGCTGATTCATTCTGTCAATTAGCGGAATATTTATTGATAAATTAATAAACACGATTAATTTGCAGTGTTCCATAATTAAAAAAAAAGAAAAACGTACAAGTGCAATATGGTGTAGGTAACCATAGTCTGTATATGTAGTTATTTTTACAAGATTAGCATATCACATATTAGTATTGCGTTTTTTTAGGCAACTGGTCAGTTAACAGAAATTAAAGTATTGATAAAAGTATTTTTTTAAATTTTCTTAATTTAGGTAAGTGAGCTGGCAACAAATGAGTTTACAACCACTATAATTCTTTTTGATCCGATTTAAGATATTACGATTGCTGGGATCTGACATCAAGACCTAAAAGTGTTCGAACAAATTAATTTCAAGAGTTAAAAATAATACACCCTACCACTTCCTCATTCTTTTGTATAATTACTTTAATTGTGAGGAATCCTTGCCATCGGACTTTCATTATGTAAGAAGTGTTCTACACTTAATACCAAGTAAATAATTTTTTAAGTTATGTTACACCAATGACGGATAATGTACACAAGACAAAATGTTTGACATATTTCGTCAGAACTTGGTATTGATGCTTTAAAAAAATGATTTTCAACTTTCCCAAGAATGAGAAATATGTAAACAATTACGACTAAATGTGGCATTGACATTCATTGATATATTTATTTAATTCCAAACCTAAAGTACTAATTATTTGTGAAGCTTTCGTACCTTACGTTGAAGTGTTAACCTCAGGTTCCGCGTTCGATTCCCGGTCATCCCTGACACAAATAATTGTTCAAATTTATTTTCCTGCTTATCCATTAAATAATTGCCTATCACAGTTACAAATACTTTCAGACTTGTTAAGAAATAGTCTCTGCTAGTAAAAAAAGTTATTTGCTCCAGCAGAAAACAATTTTACTKGAACATGCAATATAGTTACCGTTTTTCACTGATATAGTKCGACGTGCTGCCACTGTTCAGGCTAATTCACTTCGAAAGCAGCGTGAAAAATTGCTAGTTGCTGTTTAGACATGCCCGTAATGAACAATTTACTCGGCGCTCCMCCTATMTCGGAAMACGGTTTTAGTAAATTGAGTGTTCACTCGCGACCTTATATTACAAACGACGTAAGAGTAAAACAATTTTTGAATCGATAGAAGAGAACGTGTATATTTTTCTCCGTTTCTGAAACGTTTGACTGTTTACATACGTTTCGGTATGGAATACTTGTAACGGGTGTTTATTTAAAAGTCGTGAAATCGCTTTTGACTTTAACATACATATTTTAATGTACAGTGAGTCAGAAAAGTCTACATACTAAATATTCTGTAACGAAGTATTTATTTTAGTAGATGAATTTATTTACTCATTAATTATTGATACTAGATAAATAATATTGAAACACATAAAAAATTTGTCATAGTCAACACCTGTGCCAAATTGAATTTCTACCTTACCAAATCCTAGATATATATAAATTAATTACAATGACAGCTGAAGTTTTCTAGGCATTGAGAGAACTAGATTTTCAGTTTGTAATGCGCTGAGCGATTTTCTCATAGTACTCGTAATTGTAAATTTTCTTGTTTTTCGTTGTAATTCATCCCACATATGGGAATTAAATCTGGGGATTGAAGTGGATAATCTACATATATGTTTGCGGACGTTGCACGTGATCGATTCGTTTACAACAGGATCATTGCCCTGTTAAAATAGCCAGCGATTTTGGCAGATCGAACTTTTAGCGGTTGTTGGTTGATTGTCTCGTAATATTAGCAAATATTGGCGGTGATCCATCGTATTATCAATGAAAACTAATTTCTTTACCCTGCAGGCTGTAATTAATCTCCCTACCATTATACATACCTGTCTCCATGCTTAACATTTGCAACCAAATTTTCAGTTTTAATTTCTTTGTTACCTTTACGCTCGATATTCCTATTTTCACTTAGGAAATAAAAATGTTCTACTTAATCTCACATTAATCTGTAAATATTGCAGTTTAAAAAAATTATAGCCAGTGTTAAATGCAAACAAAGTGTTCCTTCCTTCCTTCCTTTTCATCTTTATTTTTTTTTGTGTTAAATACACGAAGTTATAAGCTTTCCGTAAATATTAAACTTTATTTTATAGCGATTTATAGTTAAGATTACATCTAGAGAATTTACTGTATTATGTTGTTCTTTTTCATTTATGACTTGTATTTGATTGTGTTTATGTAATTTAAAAATCCAATTATTCGTTGTTCCTGTCCAGATGCAAAGGATCCAAGTAACGAATCCAAACTAACGAAGAATAAGGGAGATAAAAGATTGCATTAATTATAATGACCCAGTGTGTGTATTGTACCAATTGTAATGATGTATATTTGTTTCATTTAGTAAAAGATAGTATGAATAAAATACTTTATTTTATTACATTATTTGATTATTCTGATATTAGAAGTCGACTAAGTCTATACCTAGCTTCATGACCACAGTTTAATTTAAACCTGCTACTTATTACTTGCGTAACTAAATTTAGAAGTTTACGACGTGTTAGACGATCAAAGGGTACATGGACGTAGTGTGCGCAACTGTGTTAACCGATAAACATCTACTCATCCATTATAAACGCGATACACATGGTGACAGTGATGTAGAGGGCATATTAGTGAAATGACGGTAGATCACCATTGTTGCATAGGAGAAACATAAACCAGAATCTTCTTTGATTGATACGAGCGCAACGTGACCTTATTGGACCATAAATATAGGACAGGACGTTTTACTACCCAGACTTGAGGAATTTCCAATTGATGGTTAGCTATTAGTATTGGCTTTTATTGCCACGTTATTGCGAGGGTGCTTGTTACTGCTCAAAAATATAAGAATCCTGAGAGTGTAAAATTCATGTTATGCCTCTTAAAATGACTTCTCCGACTGGATACCATTTTAGTGTTATTAACCTATTATAGGTTATTGGAGATACGCAGTACTTATGACCTTATGCTGTTTGGTGCCAGATATTGTTACTCTCACTGCAAGAAAGAATAAAATAATACACGGTAAAATACAACTAGGTATCTAAATAAATCGAAGGTTGTCCTTTGTCTTCGAAACAAAATATTCTTAGAAAAAAAATGTTTAATCAAATCAACGTTATTTTTATGTATTCTACCGATGTTCAAAATTTTAGAATTAAAACGTGAAAGGCCCTGTATGTACATTATCATACCAGGCACTGAAGCAATCGTCGAAACACCAAATATTATAACACCATTCAACACGAAATTTGACTTTGATGTGAGACTATTATATTTTGGTAGATTAGATCATAGTTGAACGAAAAAAAAGATGTGGCAAGAAAAAGTTTGCTTTTGTGTCCAGGAGAAGGTTTAAACGATATTTTTAAAAATCTGTAACTATTTTTTTTATAATAAAACAATACAAATATGTTTCTTTATTTTTTTCATTAATTTTTACTATCAAAGTGGAAAATAATTTAAAAGTGCACAGTGCTACTCTTTTATGTTCATAAGTACTTTCTCTCAATAAACCTCAAATATAGTCTCCACCATATTTTCATCGTATTGGCCTTGATAACGTTTGAAGTTCATAATATCTTAATGGAAACGTTCTCTTTGGTATTCTAATTACGCCCTCGTGTTATTTTTGAAATTATCTAAATGAACATGCAGCATATGCACTTTTAACGACACCCTACAACCCACGGATTTGAAGTTTTTGTAACATATTTTTAACCAGTTTTTGGTTGTTGTTATTTCCTAAAAAATCCAGAGACTACTGCTTTAAGACTGTTCCAATTTGCTCTTTGAGCTTTACTAAACAAGTTTAGAAATTCTTCATCAGCAAAAATTTTGTTTTAATTTGCGGACCAACAAAAACTGCAGCTTTAACCTTTGCTTCTAACAACTTGGGAAACAGCTTTTTTAAATACAAAAACTTCTGATTTTTCATCCAGTTTTTTCGTAAATTGTTTCATTAACCCTAACTTAATGTGCAAAGGCAAACTTTATTCGAAATAATACTATATTACTTAACGAGTGTTATAAGAAGCATTTTACGCAGAAGTGAAAAGTTGGCATACCGGCCGTGTACAACTCGAGTAATGTACTATACTTTTTCTACGACGCCTATATTGTTATACTTTTATATTAACTTTTTTCGACAAAAACAAATAGGTTAATCACAGTAACTGACAGTAATAACAAAATGTTGACAGACGTCAGATTGACTTCGAAAATGAAGCAATACAATCGCTTACAGTAATTGGAACGTTTTATTTTTACTTTATTATTATTTAGATATAATGTAAATACCTTTCGAATGGCAAAAACATCAACCAAAAAAATATAAAGTATAAACATTAACTATTTCCTGTGACATTTCTAACAATTAACTGAAATCGGATAACATCATGTGTACGCTTTGTCAAAGTTGAAACTGTAACGTAATAAAAAAATTATGTGCTGGTCATAACCTATGTGTAATAACGACTTTACAATCAAGTACACAGTGCATTATAAGCAATTTACTTCGAAAAAGATTTTTTTCTTCACTTTTGCACATAAACAGGAAAATCATAAAATAAACTTTAGGACAAAAGACGAAAATTTTTTTTCTAAACTTGTAACAAAACCGCTGGTTGTTTTTTTATAAATGGAGTGCTATCTGGAGGCACTGTGTGAATGTAAATACCCCGCTTTTATCTCACGGGATTTTTTAATATAACAAAATTAATTAAAATTCTTATAAAAACTTGAAAATGAGGATTATTATTGTAACTATCACAAAAGCAAACTTTATTAGAAAAAAATGTATTTTTCTTCATTTTTGCACATAACAAACAGGAAAATCATAAAATAAGCTTTGGGACAAAAAACGATTTTTTTTTGTATAGCAGTGTAATAAACGTATTCACTTTATTTAGTTAATACTGGATGCATGAATCATTTATAGAAACCCCGTATATCACACCGTTATGAGACCCTGTACCTATATGTCGTACCCATTTTGAAATATATGTTAAGCAACTCAAGTGCGATCTCCATTAAATTTCATAAATACATTAAACGCGGGCTTATTATTTTAGACAAGTTCGATAAATGAAAACCATAATGCGGAAATCGGTTTTACACCGATATAAACGTTGTAGCTAAAGCGGAATGTACAAAGTAACAATCTTCAAATCCGCTTAACTTCGCGTGCCCAACAACAATATGAGATCTTCTCTTCGTCATTAAAATCCTAATCTTAATCCTTATTAGTACGCAAAACAACAAAATATGTGTAAGTATGGTACCATTTGTTAGTCCTTTGATGTATTGGTATTAATTATGTAGAGGGATTTAATCACAGTTTGACTATTAGTAACTCGGGGGTATATTATTAACAACGCGTAGTATAATTTATTGCCAAACAGGTAGTAGCTGTGAATATCTGAGGTACCAAAACGCTGATACAATTTTAATTGCCAACCGTTTGTTACGGTGATGTCGGTTCACCCTTACGCATGAATTGCAAATTTCTCCTGCCGGCAAACGGAAATATTAATGTTGCATGCCCATTTCACACACGAAAACGTAGTACATTACGTCTTATCTAATATTAACCCTTTCGTCGACATGCTACTTTGCAACTGTTGCAAATTTGCTACAGGGATTTGAAGATTAAACAGTAAATGTACGCGGTAAGCCTCATAATGTCTCAAATCGCCATAGATCCCATGGGTCAACATTTTGCCGACATGCTAATTAAAGTCTTATAAATCTTCGTAAAAATAAAAATTAATGCTGTTGTCTTTTTGTTCCACAACTCAAAAATCGTCTGAACCTCGAAATTATCTATTATTCATCTATTAAATAGGGTTGTCTTCTAGAAATTGGCAAACGTCGTCGCATTTTGATTACTTGCATTCCACCATCAGTGAGTTTGGCAACGTTRGTGGGASGCTATTTGTCCCGCCTATGTGTTAATATCCATAGAATKGTAATTTACCTAAACTAATGGTACATGCCTGTAATTCTCAGTATTTATGGTAAATTCGTACCACAACGCTTCATAATTCATTTCTCTTCAAAATCTGTCTTTTTTTACCCACCTTGTCCCGCTTTATACACGCAGGTAGTTGGCAATCCTAATCAAAAGTATTCTGTCTAGGTTTGTAATAATATTAGAAAAGGTCCTATATGGTAGAATTCGCTATCTTAACACCCATTATTACCTACCAAATTAATATTAGGCTTTAAGAGGGGCATTTACTTGGAGCGATCGGGCAAAATGTAAACTATGCAACCCATGTTACCAGCGGGACATGGGACGTGAGAGGGTAGCCGATAGGATGAAATTACGCAAAGATCAGACGGGCCAAACTAATATTCGGAAAATTGCTGACTGTAGCGTGTGCATAAAAAAGTAAACATGATATTAGTAACTTACTATGATATTATACCAGGTTATTCAAAATATGGAATAACCCATTTATTTCTGTAAATATGAACTATATAACATTTCATTCTAACTGCATGTCGACTATGATTTTTGGAGGAACTTTTATAATAATTTTCATTCCGCCTCCCCATTGCTTCGGCAGACAGTAAATTAATGTGAAAGAGCTTTTAACATTAAACTTGTCACGTGTATTTAGACATAAAACCTTAGAAATCCGGTCATATCGGAATAAATCGTATACCGCACGATCATTTCCGACAGGTTTGTATCTTATTGTCACTGGTCTCTGGATACCACGCGACGGATCWGGTGGGGATGGGCATTCGCATTCCGCTCTCTTGACGGACTCGTGCGAAAGGGTTTGCGGTTTTACATTTTTTGAATGTTTTTACTTATTTATCGTGCTCATGTTTTTGGTAGTGTACAAAGATATATGTAGCTACAACGTGGAGTTCGAATTTTTCGTTTATGTGCCTTAGTTTTCGAGATATAACTCGCCAAAAATACGCATTTTTAAGCAAAATATAACAACAAATATTTACATTACCGTACCAAATTCAGAAAAAACTAGAACTCTACGTTGTAGCTACATCTTTTGTCATTGCCGTGTCGAAATTTCACTTTGAAAAAGTTTCGAATAACTCGGTAAAATGTAAAACGGTAGGTGCTTAAAATGACCCGATTCGCTCTAGGTAAACGCCCCTCTTAAGGAGTACTATATACAACATTAAAAATACAAATCAACGCATTCCTTATGTTATCATATTTATAAAATATAATTTTGAAATCCAATTGTCTAAGAATTTATTATTGTTGTAAGCGAAATGGAGAAGGATATCGACCAAAAAAGTTGAAAATATTGACCAGGMAACAAATCGACTTTCTCGCAGAAACACAGGATGMAATACATCTCATGCAGAAGGATGCCATATTTTTTTGCGCTTCCGTTCGAAGAACTGTTCAATTTKACAMTCAAAATATTKAAGATTTGGGAACTTTACCAGACACACTATTATAMAAGCTWAGTTTTAGTTCGATTTTTGGAGTTGTAGTTCATTGTTTCACTCTTTGTGCTGTTAATTCGTTGACAGTCAAGAGTAGAAGTTTGTTTAATTTTAATTTTACTGATACGAACTTTAAAAAATAAAATATTTCGTTTCATCATGGCTCTATTTCGAAACGCAATTGCGTGTCATAATGACTTTATTAAAAATGCAAAATGAAAAAACTAGTTATTTTTTTAAATAATTTTTTGTTATGGGTACATTTAATAAAAAACCACTGCAAATTGAATCAATACTTCCACATCCAATTGTCAAACTGACATTTAAGTTTTTATTTTTTATACTATATGATTAGTAATCAGGTTTTGAGCATTTTTTCTCTGTACACATTTTTTGTAAGACAAACGGTTCTCGTGATATTAGCAGAAATACATAAATTTTTAAAATCGGTTTTTTCCAAAGAACTCGAGAAGTATTAACTTAACAAGATATTACAAGAGTGCTTTCCTATCAGAAATTTGATTTTCTATATAATACCAAAATTTAAAAAAAAATCGTACGAACAGGGTCCAAAATACGTTTTTTGGAAATATTCCGAAAATGTCAAAATTTTTGGATAAAGTTTCTAAGACACTTTTTGTGAGAAATTTTATTTCCTATCTGATGGTATTTTCATTTATTGAATATATTAAATATATTCGGAGATATTTAGGAAAAACCGTTTTTTGCTAATATCTTCTAAAAATTTGCTGCACCGAAAATTTATAAGGGCGAGTAATACTCGCAGTTATACTACTAATCACATACTAACACGAAAAAAAATTTGCAAAAAAGGTAGTTCCCTCCCAATTTCGCCCCCTTCCCGAAACCCTACTTACCCCAAAAACAATAGGTCGCTTTGGGTAGTTGAGATTTATACGTTTGCCAAATTTCAAGTGTTATGTGATAACTGGATTAGTATGAATGAATTGGAATATTTGGTTGTTTATGTACATTATGGATTCTATTCTGACTGCCATTTTCTTTGTTATTAATATGTACCATTATAGACACTAGTTGTCCAAGAATTTTTTTTACTCAAATTTTGTTTTTTTACGTTTTCGACCGTTTTAAAGCGAATGAGCAAATAAAAAATTTTGAAAATTTTTTCAGGGATACAATACTTCCCATCCGTTGGATGTGGAAGTAATTAACTAAATATCGTCGTTTTGATGTGAACAAAACAACATTACGTTACAGCTCATTTTCGACTCTATTACAAGAATTTTCTAGCTCAATAGCATATAAATACCAAATTTGATTACTAAAAAAGATGTTTCTAATTAAAAATTGCAATAATTATAGAGCTGTTATTTAAAATACAGTATATGCATAATGTCTAACTACACTTTCATAAAAATAGTTAAAGCCGTAGTATGAAAAGCCACTATTATTATTTTTTGTGTTTACAGAATGGAAAACAAATATTTTTTATACGCTCTCGCGTCGTCCAGGTCTACCGCAGTCGTCACTTTCCGAACTCGATCTCAAAAATGTATATCACAAAAAAGTCAATGGGCAATCTCTGATAAAGTACTTTATGTAATAAACATAATTTTGTACAGAAAGCAAAACTTTTCCCTTCCACTATTTTGTATCAATACTCATCTGCATACACATGCATCTGTGTGCGGATGCGGTTAACCGACGCTAGCCGTTGGTACAATTACCGATTATTATGCAATTTCAAAAAAGGTAAACACATCAGGTAAAATTAAATGATTCCCCCAGCTGGTGTGTGTCTATTTAGGTCAATTTGTAGAGTTGGCGTGTTATTTAAGCTAATTGCGCCATATTTGTCGAACACGAAACAGATAAACACATACATTATATAAGAGCTTTATTGCATTCATTTCATGCATTGTTGTTTAATTTGAGATGTCACAAATTATTGCACCGTGGTATTTTGCAGTAGTTATACCAAAGTTGTCAACCAAAACCAGTAGCAGAACATATTGGATTCAGTTATTTCATAATAAATGTCACTCTACTATGAGCTCTGTGCATTTTTCTGTTTTCGCTTTTTAATTTTATTTCATTTTACGCTGCATCCATATTATATCTTTATGAGATTTAAAAGTTTTACATTATGTCCGCGGGATATAGAATTTAGAGAAAAAGCCCGGCCATAAAAGTGTACGAATTTCAACAACATGTGTTATATTTCTATCTTTATGATGAATACATTTCGTTAGCTACTTGCTATAAATAATACTACCAAGAGAAAAGTCCCTGGAATTGGTTTGAATATTAGAAGTTCAAGTTAGTTTTTTTCCTTCGAGGTGTTAGTAGAATTTTGATAATTGTGCCAGACTCCTCATATTTTTCCATTTTTTCATCCTTAATGCCTTTTATAGTAAAAATAATGTCAGCTCCACCGTCTGCTAACATAGTGGCCGATGTTAAAAAATATGCCCCGTGTATCTCTCTTAGCCCAGGCGGGAAAATAGAGGCTCTTTACGAGTCAACCTCGAATGAAAAATAAGAAGCTACAAATGTGTATAATCCTTCATTTCCTTTATTTTGACATTTTTCATATTGCCTCAAAAGTCGAAAAGAATATCCTGCGCGCGTTTTAAAATATTCAAGGTCGAAGGTCGCAAAATCATTTTTTTTAATCGTATTGGTCGAAGGCGTAGCCAGGTTTTAGCGTCGGGGGGGGGGGGGGGTTTACCTTACAAAGAAATAAAACTGCGACCAGTGGCAGCTCGTAACAATTTTGACTGGGGGGGGGGGACACACAGCCAGCGAACTTTTTTTTTGTTTTTTTTTCGTGGAGGAGGGAAAACCTTGCATAGGCACCCTGCTGTCGGCCAGCAGGGTAGTGTCGGATTCTTACCGGCTAAAACCCCTCCCCCTTTGTKGTTCTACAAAATAAAGATTAAATATTATTCCAATTTACGATTTGTATGTGAAGTCCATTCGCCTATTCTTTTGAGCCGCGAAATGGTCAATTACGAGTTCATTAACATTTGGATTTGACTGTATTAGTTCCTTTTCAATAGAGCACATTGCCAATGCATTAAGTCAGTTCTGACCCATAGTATTGCGCGAAAACGTTTAATCTCTTTAATTTTGAAAAACATCGCTCGCTCTCGACCGTCGTCATTGGAATGGTACAAATAGTTTTTAAAAGTTTAATAGTTTCCGGAAACACGCTGCCTAAATTATTTTGCATCAGAAAGTGATAAACATGAACGGCTCCATTTGCATTTCGAAAAACTTCTCTGTGATAAATTATCATTAACTCGTGTTTAAGTGTAATCGCGTTTAAATCATATTTGTCGGGAAATATTTCGCTGTATTCTTGGAAGCAATGAGATTCAAGAAGGACGCCTCTAAAAAATCGCTCGAAAAGAATCTATTACATACATTCGTAATTATTACTTCGCAAACTTCTTTAGCCATCTGTTTGTTACCATCAATAAAACACTGTCGCTTTGAAGGCACGGTTGCTTCAGGAATGTTAACGTCCAACTCGTCCCTAATTTTTTGAACCGAAGTCGAAAATGCGGAGATTGAATTCTTAACCTTAAGACTATCTAACTGGCGTTGCTGTAGTAATGACATCTGCTGATTATATTTGTTCCCGAATACATCCGTGACTTATCGCTAAGAGTTCGTTTTGTATCGTTTTGGATAGGCCTGAAAAAACACTATTTTTAGAGTTTTCGATATGAGATTTTAACGTTGTGTCAATTTCCGCCATTAAATTAACCAAACCCTTAAAAATTCCCGGATTCTGACTATCTACTCTTTCATCGTGACGCGCAAAGCTAGCTCAAAGGCTCCACAAAATTTAATGCAATCAATTAAACGACCAAGTATGTAACGATTTTGTTTAACCGCGTCTTTATGTTTCAAAATTTCAAGCCTGTAAGCACTGCTTAGTTGATTCTAGCGAGGAATTTAAATGTTTTTGGCAAATTGAATGTTTTTTTAATTTTTTCGCCCAGATACTTCAAATCCGTAACTCCCGCCAAACCTGCCTGTTTCATCGCCTTAATGGACGATACCGCATTTTTCGCCGCCTGCTCCATTTTGCGCACAATCCCAACACAATTCCGCGAACTCCGAATAAAACACTTGACCTTCGCGAAAAAAACAACCGCAAAAACACAAAGGCACAAATGTAACAATAAATGATAAATGTAGCTGTAAGCAGAATATTAATAAATAATAAATTTCTTCACTGTTCGAAATGAAAACACTGCAACACATGTGACGGTGAAGCAGGAATAACGAATAATATAGCATATAGCGCATGCGTTATGTATGCAAATTGCGAGAGGCGAGACCTGCGATTGGCTCGGACATTTCAGCGTATACCGTCCCGGCGCCACCTGTAGCTGTATTTTTGAAACTAATAACACCTACCATATACTCATGCGTTTTGATCTCTCGATCCAGGGAATTCTGGTACGATATGGCAACGCGAGGGAGGGCATGTCCAAGAATTTCCCTGCCGACCGCGATGCCGACTACAGAATAAACATAGATATTACAAATGCGAATCGCTGTGCGACGGTAAAATAAAATACCACAGAGATTTGTCAAAATAATTAATTCCCTTTTTCTTATTTTTCTGTTGGTGGGGCATTGCCCGTTTGCCCTCCCACACCAGCCGCTGCTGATTGCGACTAAGACCCCGATTTCATTTCTGGTTACAAGGGGTGGCGCAGTGCAAGTTTTGACGCGTTCTTATGCAAAGACGCCATAAATACGAAAATGGAACTCGAAATCTATTTGCATCGTCMCTCAGCACTTAGCGCTGCCACGGAAACTATGCAAATGGAGATTGCGAGTTCCATTTTCGTATTTGTGGCGCCTTTGCATAAGAATGCTTCAAACCCTCGCACTGCGCCACTGCTTGCAACAAAAAAAAATGAAATCGGGGCCTAAGACTACACTGCACGTCAAGAATAATATTTTATACTCCTTGCCTCTCCTTATTTCAATACGTATAACATTAATGCAATATTTTGATATTTCATGGGGGGGTCAAACCCCCAAAACCCCCCTGGCTACGCCCGTGGTATTGGTATTTATTACAAAAGTTGTAGAGCATTAAATTCGTTACAAATTCTTCCTTGAGCAATTTTTAATACGTTTAACCGTTTTGAGATAGAGCCTGAAGAGTGCGGAGCGCTCCCATAATACATGGCATTGCTGAAGGTCAATCATGAATCCCAGTTCAAAATAGGTATGGTTTTTATATTAGTTATAAATTAAAAAAAAACTGTTTCAGACAAAATTTGTAGAGAATTTAATGCTTTAGAGCTTTTGTAATAAATACAAATATGATTTAAAGCATGGGGAGGGAGATATTTACAAAGAACTGATTTTAGCATCCTTTGACCTTGAATATCCTAAGACACGCATACAATATATTCGACTTTTGAGTCAATTTATAGCTTGGTATACCTCATTCCGAGGTGAAACCCCTAAAGTGACCAGACTATCTAGATTTTTGGATAAAAAAATATTGCTATTGTTTTATAATTACTTCTAAACATGTTTTCCCGCATGCTGTATTCTGTATAATTCTAAGGCAGGGATTACCCCATCATCAACAAGTATCACTAACGAGTACAGATACAATACAATAGTACAAGCACAATGCACAATTAAAATAGACACGGTTAAAAATTGTTACAACAATTTCGGAATCTCTGTATCCACATTAGATACTACCATATTGGCAAGTTCCTTTTTACTGCGCGCTCCATAAATTCCAAACACGAAAGCAACCTTCGTAGAATGAAAAAATGGTGTTAAACAGAACGCGCATATAATTGACTACTGCCGTACCTTAATCGGTAAGTAGATTTCATTGGAAGCTTTAGTAAAAAACTAGATCAATTTTCCTTCAGATATTTTCTTTGCTTCGTGACCGACACCATTAGTTTTCAAAAACGTTATCAATTTGTGGTATCCACTAATGTTTACATCTTTTTTAGACAACAACTTCCTAAACTGAGCTTTTTGTTTCTAATACATAACTATTATATGGTTGTTTATTGGGATTTACTGATTTCTTGACTCTTTACTGGTCACTACGTCAAGACTAAGTTTCAAGTTAATTGTTTAATTCTCATCACACAAACTTCCACAGTATGTGTAATGTTAGGGTAATCTTACACGTTGGCCCTCTCTGCGTAAATAATTATTATCAATCCTTTCCTGATTAAACTGTACATACATTTAGCAATATTTTATTGTGATTCATACTCTATAGTAGTTGCATCTCAAATATATTACAAAGTCCTTTCTATCTACTCTATTTATCTAGAACTCTTCCCAGGGGTATAACGGAGACTATATACGGAGTATAGTGTCACTTCCTCTGGATTACGTCGCTAACCATTTATAAGCATTTGCGTCGGCATTTCTGCGAGGCGATTTTAACTTGAGCCTTTGTGTTTGCAGGGTATTCAAGAAATCCTCCCCTAATAACAAGTTGACCCTCTATCTGAGCTCACGGGACCTCGTTGTTTCCAATGATAGGGTTGAGAAACTTCAGGGAGTATTGCTGGTCGACCCGGAGTTCGTGGAAGGAAGGAAGGTGTATGGACAGGTCACACTGACATTTAGGTAAGGGCAGTTGTTATGGCATGAAATTAGTTAGAAGTAGTTGTCCTAAATGAAATACCAAATCACTATTTTTAACTTGTATAAGTAATTATCGCGTTATTTACAGAAATATAAGTATTTCCGTCTCAGTATATGTTTGCGTTTTATTAGAATACTATAAATATGTCGCATTTTCCTTTGCAGCACTCATTTTATTATTACTTCCATAGACCATAACTTTTAAATATTATTAAATTAAATATTTCTCAGTTATTTATTATATATCAATAACATAAAATTTTATTTTATTTTCGAGAGACTTTTTTAGCGTCCAGACGTTGGTCAAGATACTAATAATAGATAATTTCATGTTAATATCGTGTATCCTATTTTATACAGCACTACTATTTTTTCTATAATATTATATTACTAAAAAAGTGTCTTACAAAATTTTGACTCTCGCCTTGTCAGGTAGCAAATAGCACACCCTTAACAGGTATAACGTCGACAAAACGGCTCCTATTCTAAGAAATCTTTTTTTAGTAATAGCCTGGAGCGGAGCGGAGATAGCAAGCTGTACATTGTTTAAGAGATACTGGCATGTCCAAAAATAGGTCAAATGCAACTATACCGACCTGTTTCAAGCTCGATAATAGATCTCTAGTCAACTAACAAAGCATTCAGGAAGCTTAAAGAAAATACATACCGTAGCGTAGAAAAGCAAAGAAAAGCAAAAGTAACAACGAATCAAAGAAAGAAGAAAAAATAGATATACATATTATAAGGAAAAGTGTTTATGCTGGCAACGTATATAAGCCTAAAAATTAATATAGCTTGTAGTTAGCTCTTCATCGGTGACGTGTCGAACAATTGCTATTAACTCTTAGATCTCTTCATAATGTGTTCTAGTGTTGTCGTTATTATTGTTATTGTTGGTGTCGTTACAGTGAAATAGTTCAATTTGTCTAAAAAGTGTGTACATAAATCACACAATTGTGGTACAGAAAATCTCGGGAGACGCCTTCGAAGCACATTGAGTTACCAAATATACGGGGAGAACCTTATCCAACAAGAACACAAAAACCGTGAGCGAAAAAGAAGAAGAAAAGCTGGACGAAATCATAGTGACAAGGAGTAAGTAAGAAAGCACTATACCAGTGCGAAATAATTGTACAGAAACCAGGAAAACATGGAGACAAGTCCAGCCGCAAAAATTGGTATAGTCCTAAAAAAAGCTTCAATGTATAGAAAAGAAAACAAGGTAATACACTAGACTAGAAAATTTCCGGTAGTGTAATATTACCCCATCTAGAGATCCAGCATGCGAATGGATAAGCACTTTCAAAATAATCAAGAAACAGCAACATAAACAGGAATCAAATAATCATTTTAAATTCTAAGATTCTAAGATGATAATGTGTTCTAGTGCTACGTTCTTGCGTTTACATTGTTATTGTGATTGTCGTTACAGTAAACTAGTTCCGTGTATCTAGACAAATGTATTCAAGAAGGCACGTAATCGTGGTACAAAAAATCCAGCAAGACCAAATATACGTTCAGAATATTTCCAACAGCAACACAAACACCCTGTAAGAGAAATAAGAAAAAAGCTGCATTCATATTAGACAGAATATATTCAAGCTCAGAGGGATCTTGGAAGAAACGATTCAAGATTGAGGAAGGAGAAGAAATCATATCGACAACAAGAAAAATGAGTAAGAAACCACTACGACAACGCAATAATACTGTGCAAAAACAAAAAAGTAATCGAAACAAACCCATCCACAAAAACAATTGGACGGTCGTAATGAACTGTGGAAAGAAAAAACACTAATGCGCACAGAACAGAAATATCCCGTAAAATATCGTCACCTAATTTGCAGCTCACGAAAGCGCAATCTAAACAGGACAGATGTATCATAAATCGCTACATAACTTCAGACATCATCTCACACAATGAAAAACAATGAAGCCGTGCTAAGCCAACATCCCACACGGAAACATCTAAGGAAAGTATTTACTTGCTGAATGCACCTTTCCCATTCCATTCCTCAGCTTTCCGTAACATGCGCTACGTGGGAACCCACTAGCAGCCAGCGTGTCACCCCTCTAACCCAGCGTAGACATAGCAGGCCCACCGGTTTATGCGGGAGCGGCAGAAATGCTTACCGTACCATGGTTCAATCAATCAATATTTTATTACTAAAAAGGTAAAAATTATTACTAATCGTGTCAGGTTTTAATATCTCATGTATGACCGTTGCCAGGGTTATTTTTATTTCAATTTAAGTGGTTTTGATGTGGAAAATTACTGTTTGAAAAATCTGACCAGAAAATGAATGTAAGTTAGTGCTACTACTACAAACAGTATTTCTGGCATACTTTTCAGAAAAGTCGAAGATAGTAAAGTTCTCAACTCCACGGTCTTACAACTTTACATTAAAATCTACGCTGCTTGCGAATGAAAATTATGACTTTTAAAATTACGCATATTTATGCATGTTTATAGATACATCAAAATTGATGGATGGTTATAAACCGAAGAAGCCCGAGAAACTAACGATGATGAACACTTTTTTGTAAAGGTTGTTGCGATAATGGGCATATGTGCAGCGCCTCGGTGTAATGAATTAAACAAGATGAAAATATCTCATATGGATCATCGAAAATTAGTAATAACCGTCTCACTGTCTGACACCAAAACTAAGAAAGATCGGCCGTTTTGCATTACCGACAAGGAAAATTGTGTGAGTGTTATAAATATAGAGAAAAACTACGCCGCTTTCCATCCTAGAAGATTTTTGTTAAGCACCGAGAAAGAAGATGCGACGTTCAACGTGTGTGGGTAATATTTCTTATAATGTTCCAAAGAAAATTGCTGATTTTCTGATTTCACTGAATGCAGAATGGTTTACCTACAGATCAATGTTTCCGCAGCCACGATACCAGCAAATTTTGTCGTTGATCTGGCAATCAGTCAAGCGTGTGCGATGTTACATTGCTAAGGTGCGCCTTCTTTCCTGGCACGCACTATACTTACCAGAATGTTTTTTGATACCGTCTGAATCCCATTTTCAGCACACTAGCTTTCAAATTGATATATATATCCCTTCACATACACTACGCGTAACTTACTTGGCAATACTTTACCGGTGGTGTTTTTCGTAATCTCTCGGAGCTCTGGGGGGAGGGAACACTATGTCATCTCTTAACTCAGTATCATTATTGATGGTTGCAATTGCTACTGCTTTTGAAATGTAAAGCACTTGTAAAGTTKTAATGGGCCTTTTCGTGATATTCGAATTTTGTATCAGATATGCATGCTTATTTGGTAAACTTACTGGCATAAAGAAAACAAAAAAAATTAAATAGATAAAGTTTGTGCGCCAAGCAGCTGCTTCCTAGCTTATTAAATGGAACGACTTCATCAATTTCATCGGATTTCGTTGAAATGGTTTCCTACGTCACGCTCTAGCCTCATCGCGGGGTATCGTTTTCTATCCTCTCTTTTTAAAACAAACTTTGTACTTGACTTATTTAAATGTTACTCTCAAAATTTTGAGGTTTTGTGTGCAGTGAAGGGGACATAAGCATATTTTTATACAACAATAAGCTGTTAAAATAAAGATAAAAGTTAAAGTTAATAGTTCTGAACAGCCCTATTGGAAATCAAAAGAATGATATGAAGTTTGCGCTTGTATTTTATAATTTTATAAGTTGTCAAGTTGCCAACTTAAACGTGATATAATTACAAAAAAAATTAATTAATTTAAAATGAAATTTCTCATATTTTCTTACGTAGAAAACGGGGAAGACGGAAGCTATGCAAAATAAAAAAGTTGCATATTAATAAACCTATTTCGGAAGGTACTTTGTTGCAGTTATACATTACAAACTCACCTTCCGCTCGTTCTGTAAACGCTGGACGCGTGCAGTAAAGCTACGCCTTATGATTTAGTTTTTTACTACATATACTATTTTATCTACCTTTGATATTAAAATATTATTTTGTCTATCCTAGCGTTTGATATGTGCCTTGATCTTTTTATTTGAATAGATTAAAGCATACTGTAATATTTTATAAAATAAATTTGTTTATATTATAAAAGTATCATATTGACTTTCTAAAACGTAATTAATTAATCTTGAAAGAACTTTATATTCGACGAGCAAAATAAAAACCGTTTCATACGCGCACGTAAATTACCTTGCAAAGTGTTCTTGCAAACACATAAAATTAACAGGAATGTTAATTAATATTCTGATTAACGTCGTAAATTACCTACTAAAAGGCAACAGACCAGGCATCAAGTTTAAACTGTATTAGCGGCGCTAGGTAACACAGCAAAGGCGCTTATCTGTTAAGACTTATAAGTAGTAGGTAGTAAATTATATTGGAAAGCTAAAAAGCGTTCACCTTCCTGCTGGTTATTTTTACTCAGGAATTACAAGAGCCTTACAGGAGTATAGAGAAACGGCAAAGACAATGCACGTTTTGTCTTCTTTAAATGTAATTGAATATTCTGGGGCTAAATTGACCCCGCGAGAGCGTCTGCAACAGTTTCATGAGAATATTTCATCGCCCGAAGGGTCCAAGGGGTAATTCTATTAGAGGCTGCTGTGTAATTAATTTTAGTCAAATGAAGCAAATTAGTGCAAAAATAACGTCGAATCGTTACATTTCAGGTAACATCAGCTTGAGTGTACAGTGCGGGCCTAGTATCCCTAATATTTGGATCGGATGAGGTGATTGAAAAATGTCCTCCTTGCACAGGTGATATGTTGGTTTTTTCCATGAAGGCGCCACAGTCGCTATCAACTTAAAAAATTAAAATAAAATAGGTGTCATGTGCCATTTTTCATTCTCTACGTACTTAGGTTTGGTAAACTGAAATCAGTGTATACATTACAAGTTATGCGGGTTTGAATCTGAAAACCATTCATTACATACCTCACAAATTTCAAATTAATTGTTTGATTTCAATTTTACAAACGTAGTCATGCAGACATAGAAAATAACTTTAAAAGTGATTGTAAAATCACCCAGTTGTGTTAAAGAGATCATTTTTCAGTTTTTCACATAAAAAACGGATGTGGTGTTTAAAATCGTATAACCCCTCATTTTTGATAGTAATTGAACCTAATTTCACATCTTTTTTAGGATGAGACTGCGCCTTTTGCATTTATTTTATAACGTGTATCCCATTTTGAAACTGTTAGGACTGATTATAATCTATATTAATTCTAAAAACACTATTGTCAAAACTGACACATGCGAAATGACGTCACATGATTACGCAACCGCAACAGGCGCTTTGCGCGGGAATGTTCCCGTTTTGAAGATTAGGTTGATTTTTAAAATAATTACTTCAAAACATGATATGCTTTTAAGGCTATAGAAAATTGCTTTTCGCGCTATTTAAAAAAATTAGAAATGTCCAATTATCCCATAAGTTCATCAAAAGAGGTATGGACGCTCTACCGCTGAAGAAAGTACGACGCCGAAAGCGTCACGACGTCGAGTTGAAAAGATGAAAAATTTGATAATGAAGGAAGGAGGTTGTTGTGAAAAAAATCTTAAATTCATTGGACCATACACAACAAACTTACTTTAGGCCTGATTACATAATCAGGCTTGGTCCCACAAAAAAACTGAACCGGAGTTGCTTGTCATGTGGAATTCTACATCACAGGGGTAGCACGGTAGATTTCGGRAAAAGTAAAAGCAACTCGGATGAAAGACCTTAGGCTTTTTATTCCTAGTAGTATGCAAGGGAAGAAGTTGGTCGAAAAGAGGAACAAGGTCCTTGAAATACAACGAATTCTGGACGCGATGGAATGGTAATGACCAAAGGACACGTAGGTGAAAGTGTTAGCATATTCTTCAGACCATCCCAAGAGATTTGTAGTGGAAGTTGTGGTTTTTATAAAACTTTGACGGTCCTGCGCTGTTTCTTATATTTCATTTCATTCCTCGTAGTATCCAAGGGAAGAAGTTGGTCGAGAAGAGTAACAAGGTCCTTGAAATACAACGAATTCTAAATGAGAGGTAATGGTAATAACCAAAAGACACGTAGGCCATCCCACAACAGATACCTACATCAAATTTGTAATGGAGGTCGTGGTTTTTATAAAACTTTGATAGTCGTACCCAGTTTTCTATATTTGAATCATACAAGTCAGCCAATAAACAAATAACTTAGGTTGGTACCAAATTAAATCTGCGGATTAAATGTTTGATGGAAGAGCTCGCCGAGAACTCGTGGTGTATGATTTTTAGATTCATATAAAGTTAATATCGAGGTTTGAAGTAAAGAAAGCAGTTTCTTACATTACGATCCTAAATTGCTTTAGTGGTGTATATTGGCAAATATTCTTTTCGCAAATAATTCAGTCGTGTCCAATATTATGAAAGCCAGTGTTGCCTCTTTAATGATACTGCACACATACGTCTACTGGCATCTACTTTTCCACTCCTTCTTCAGAATAAACAGGTAATTTTCAGAGCCGTAGGTCTAAAACAAAAAAAAATATAATAAAACAGTAAGACAAGCAAGATCATGATTTTGCAGCCCTTTTAATTTAAATGCAGGATGAAAGGAAAGGGTGTGCCAGAGCTGATATCCGTTGAATTAAGGACAGATCCTTGAGCCCCCTTCCTCTCCTTTCTTTCTAGCTTAACGCATTCATATGAAGAGATTTACATGTGTAAAAGTGTTTTCAGATTGAAACACCTTGATTTTAGAATTAATAGTCCGATTTGAATTTTTTAAAAGCCAATATGAAGAATCTAATTAAGGTCTCGTAAACTCAACTGCAAATTTTTTGAATACTGATGTAGTGACTGTGGGGCCACCTTTTTATGAAAAAAACATATCTTTAAAATTAGGTTATTTTTCAATGAGCTTACGAGCATTGTATCAGAACTTTTTAACTTAAAGCATTCAAAAGTTGTTTGTATTTTTTTTGTAACAACCCTTATGTAAAAGTATATTGTTAATTTATTACTTTTAATAAAAAAAATAATTTGTTTATGTTGATATGGCCGAAATACACATAATACGCATTTTTCGAAATCAAAATATATCTGGTAGAAGCATGGGAAAGGTATTGCGTGTTTGTACCTACGAATGAGTGAAAGATCGAAAATTTTATAACAGCAAGAGTCAAAAGACTGACAAGGAAAGGTAATAAGACACTTGGTACATCATTAAGGAACTAGCACACCCATATCATATATCCAAGAGTACCATATCATGGGAATTATTAATTAATGCCTTAAAATACAAAAATGAAAAAATCGCGCAATATTGCCGAGCATTATAAGAGAAATCCATTTTGTTAACAACCGGGTGATAAAGAGGAAAGTAGAAATGGATTTCAAAAAAAAATTTTTTAAGTTTTTGCTGATAAAGTGTCGGTATAGTGCACAATTTGCATAAGGGACATACCCGGACTTTATTTGCCAAGCAAGATACATTGGTAAATAGCTTTCAAAATCGTCCCGTATAATATTTTTGGACACTCTATACCAGAAAATGCTTTTTAAATTTGTGCCGAAGCTTATGAAATAACGTTATGGAATGATGTCGACTTAGAACCTCCTCGGCCTTCTACGGTATCACTTTCCTGCTGGTCACTGAAGGGCAAAGACTGATAAGACCGGAAATTAAAGGACGCATAATTTCCTTAGGAGAATATTCAGTTTACTGTTAAACAGGAGAATAAAATTATAGACTGCTCTTACTGTATAGAGGTATATTGCTAATTTGAAATGAAGTTTAGTTCACTACCATCAAGTAATTTCTATTGTTTCMTTTGTTATCGTGTTTGGCTAAATCAGGCACTGCATTTAGAATCTTATTATKTCGCCTTGMAGTAGGTAACTTTGAGMATGTATTGTTTAAAAGCGCTAAACTAATATTCGAGCCGTATCTTTAAGTCCTGAAGTGCATTTTAATAAATTAAATTTTACGAGCAGAAATTTGCAAGAAACACGTCAGTGCATTGATGCAAATTATGACCGAAGTCCACTATCACGGTTTGTGTACAGCTCCTTTGTTGTCTTGACCAAAGGATATTTCGAATTCCAGTTCAAATGCTGCTAGTGCTTGAAGTTTCCGACTCGAGTACTGCAATGGCGGTAAGCTCGGTGCAGTTGCATTTGGAGGAAGCAGTTAACAATAGTTTGCAAGCAGGCAGCAACTCTGGTTACACTAGAATGAGCCATAGAGAGCTATAACCCAACTAAATTTAGAACGGTATAGAAATGTCGGCGGCGTAACCCGAAGCTATGGGGTACAATATTGCTAATTGGGGCGCTGTTAACACAGATTTTGACATGTGGTATGAGGTATCATGTATGTACTTGGCTTACAATAACAATTACTAAAACAAGCAAGCAATCATTCAATCTACAAGTAAAAAGAAGGTTATCGTATTTCAGCTGTGTACCAGGGATTAGATACTTTTGCGTATCAAAATCTTCGTCACTATATTGTTGAAATGAGGGCACCTATTTATAGTAGAGATTTACATGTACTCTGATTTAGCTAACTTGCAAGCAAGTGAAATTTTCTTAAGTTTAAAATTAATTTAAAAATTAACGAATTCTAACGATTCTTTGTATACGCTCCGTTTATTTAACTTTTGAATTACAATAATTTGATTGATTCTCTCCTCCGTTATCCACTTGTAGCACGGTCATCCTACTTTGAGCTTGTTGCTGTTGTTGTTTTCCACGCCTTTTGTAGTATATGGGAAACTTTGTAGGGTGCATTCGGCCAGTGAATGTTTTTCTTAGATGTTTCCGTGTTTGATGTTTGCTTAGCGCGGCTTCATTAATCTTCTCCTCATGTGAGGTGATGTCTGAAGAGATTTAAGACTTCTTCAATTATTATTTTCTTGTCTTTTTTAAGCGGCATTCATGATTCATGTTTCCTTTTTTGATTGCTCTTTCGTGATGATGTCGATCCTTCTTTCGGTGTTTTCATATGTGTTTATCCATTCGTTTCCTAGAGCTATAGGTGAGGTGACATTGTTCTACAGGATATTTGTCGTCTGTGTGCATTATGTTTTTCCCACAATTCATTACGGTCGTAATTTTTTCTGGGTTAATTTGWTTTCATATCTTTCTGCATAATATTATTGGGTTGCCGTAGTGGTTGCTTACTCTCTTCTTTTGTTGCGAATATGATTTCTTTTCCTTCCCTGATTTGTATTTTGATTGTGGTTGTTGAGTAGTTTCTTCCAAAGTCCCTCTGGGCTTCCATATGTTTGGTCTAACGTGATTTCTTATTTCTCTTACAAGGTGTTTGTGTTGCTGTTGGTGATGTGTTCAGCGTATATTTGGTAGTTTTGGTCTTGCTGATTTTTTTTACCACGATTACGTGATTACTTGTATGCTCTTGTCTAGATACAAGCACTACTTCACTGTAACGACAACCACAATAACAATGTAAACGCAAGAACGTAGCACTACAACACATTATGAACTTAAAACAGGGAGATTCTTTTGCCGTACCCTGTATTGCGCATGTAATGCTTAATGTACTTCTTATTTCCTCTTCATCCGATGACTTTTAAATGAAGATAACCATGACCGTTCTTGCGGTTTAAAATTTTTGTGTTGGTAGCGTCGGTGGTGCCATCTTAAATTTCATTAATTTCAAATCTATAAAACTAATTAACAAGGTAAAACAAATATCATCATTGCAAATTTCTCACATTTTATTTTTAGTTTCTTATAATATAAGGACTGTGTATTTCAGAAACTGATATACTTTATTTATGAAAATGCATATAACTGAAACCATTGACATTATAAAATCCGGATAATCGCCAATGAACACTGTTTAAAATCTATTTAKTTCTTATTACAGAACGGTAATTTTTATGAACAAAAATCAGGTTGCGCAATCGGTTCATCCTTAAGCCCGCTATAGTTGCTAATTTGTTTATGGAAAACTTTGAAGCTGTAACTATTAACAGTTTACATTTTAAACCCAAATGTTACTATTAATTTTGTTATTTAGCCTCAGGATATGCTCGAGCTAGGAAGGTTTCCAAATAATTTTAAAAATAAAAATTCTATATAGAATTCACGATGGAGTTAGAAAACAATAGTAGTTTACCTTCTCTGTACATCCTTTACAATTAAAACAATGGTCAGTTAGACACAGACAGAAAACCAACACACACTTCTCACCATGCATCCTCCCAGACAAAGAATAGTCCTACAAGGACTTTATTTGTTAGAGCTTAGACCAAAGATCATCAGGGAAAAATATTATAGTATAGCACATTATAGTAATAGGAATATAGCCAGCTTTTAATAAAAATGCTCATTCAAATAAGGTAAATTCTCAATCACCACAAAATAAAGTTCAGTTATGTTTTCCTTAGGTAAAGGATCTCTTACAGATTATTATTGATAGTTACTGAAAGTGTTTACAAAATTGGGTAATTGTTACCGCAAATGTTACAAGAGTCAGACCAAAGGAAAAGAAGGGGCTCTTTTAAGAGAATGCATGTTGCATGAACTACATAAAATTTTTATAAAACCAAGCAACAATAAAATGAAATACAATTGATTAAAAAAAGATGTACATGTCAAGTTAGAATTGTAATAGAGGGAAATAAAAGGAGTTAGAGATATACAGTCCACTTCGTCATCATTACCAACGGGAAGCGTATTTGGTAAACCACATGTGAATCCCAACATCTAACCGTTGTCTGAATAATATTATTCAGACAACGATCTAACTAAACACATGGGTGATTTTGACAAAACAAAAATTTTACTCATAAAAGCATTATTACACACGTTCAATAAAAGGGTATAATATTAGAGCCGTTTGCCACTATACTTATTTAAGTACTGAAATAAGTTCTTAAAATTACTATACTGAAAATTAGATGCGCGCGCCGTTTCAATACAAGAAATAAGCGGAGGGTTTTGTTCTCAATTTGCAATTACAAATTCTTTTCAGTACGTATTTCAATACGTACGCGTGCGCGCTTTTGTAGTTCTAATCGTGATTTTTTCAACCTAAAGCTAATCTAACCGTAATCTATTAAATTCAGTCTTTATACAAAAGCAAATGCAACGTAAGGTCTATTCTACTGCTAGAGAAAAGTAGTCCTTAGATGTAACCCACTCATAAACAATTTACTTTTACTGTTGTTTGTGTTTGTGGTCACCCTGAATTACCACAATTTGTATTTAAAAGTAAAAAAAATGCCTGTTGACTGAAAAAAATTATTAAATTCATCAGCGTTGATACTAACCATGATATTACAAGGAGAATGAATGTTCATGGCTTCTTAAATGTGCTGAAAGAAGAGCTGCTAATAAAAGATCCAGCAGCATATAAATATTTTCTATAAATGAGCAATGCTTCATTTGAAAAATTGTTTGAACTTGTCCATACCAAAATAGGGAAACAAGGTACACAATTCCGTGAAAGCATTCCTTCCGTTTCATTTACAAAAGCATGACAACACATCACGTTCTCGGGGTTCGAAAAGTAGGTTCTATGAACGTTGTTGTTTATAAACGGTAAAACAGGTTAGTGCGCATCGATCTGCGCAGTTTTAGCACGAAGTATGGAAATTTAGTACAAGAAAATAGAACGTGGGCTAATTTCTTGTACTGAAACGGCGCGCGCATCTAGTGTCCGTATAATCATTTTAAGAACTTATTTCAATACTTAAATAAGTATAGTGGCAAACGGCTCTTATGAATTAGGTATATGGATGGCAAGATTGTAGTTTTATTTTATCTAAAAGTTGCCGTAATCCTTGTAAGTTGCCGCCATCTACCAATAACATTTCTCAAACCTAAACCCACTTACTTGATGCTTTACAAAAAACACAAGCTTGAAAATAAACATTAAGCACATCTGAAATTACAAAACGTATACAAGCAGAAGTGCACAGCTTTGATGACGATGCTGACATACAAAAACAAGAAAATACACTCACAGCAAGACTGACTCTTGAAATGATAGTTATTAAAAACTTTCTAAATGCATTAAATGAAAGAATCAACATTCTGCATTAACTAAAATTTAATAATTTTGTGAAAATTGGTTATACGCCATCCAGCGGTGGTTTTACAAACTACGACGTATGTTGGTACGTTCGGTATAACTACAAAGACATTATCGATTGTCCAATAAGTATCTTTGTCATGTTCATTTTAGGTTAAAGCCAACAAACGACGTTAACTACCTCCGCTAGACTTGTCGATGAGTCTTCGTCAAGCTTAAGGATGTATCAAAAATACAGCTCCCAGAAAATTTTTTGGCTTATGTAATATACTTTTGTAAAGAAACAATAAAGTCTGAAGAGGACTTCAGAAGGCAGCCGAAACGGAATAATAGTTTGCCAAATACTTGCAAAATAAAGATTGTTATACCAAACAATAGCTCCAAAAGCTAAAAACATACAAATTATAAAAAGAAACTAAAATGGAGCTCTTCTCGGCCCTTTAGCGACGAAATCTTCAACTTGACTTCTCAATTATGTAGGGTTTGATCTTGAAATATTTTTAGAAATCACAATGAAAGGTTTTTTTATCTTTTTTTTAGACCTCAAATTACGAATGGTTTCTGCATTCTGGCAGTATTGCAAGCTGCTGTTTACTACATGTTTTAGTATTTAACAACGTAATCTAGTAGCTAATTCATTTTGCTCTGTATATTTGTTCATAAAAAACCCTAAAATGTATTTAGGGATTTCTTAACAGCCACTTATTATTTGCCTTTAGTGTCTCAACGGTTTAAGAAAGAACAGAAAATCAAATTAGATGTTCTAACCTTTAAAAACTATACAGAACGCCAAAGACCTCTCTTAATAGTTAATACCAGGCTGTTTGTCTTCTTGAGGAATTGCTAATGTTTAATACGTAACTGTTTACTCCTGGCACTGCTCTCATCTAGTCATAGTGTTCCCAGTTAATTTGCTATGCTTCTCCGGTAACTATAAATTTCACCGCGCGCGTACCCCTATGCTTTTACAGAAATTGCAGGAACGGCGTGGTTACCTTGTACGCCGCCATGAAAACATAATCAGATTGTTGGTTTACAACGAGCATGTTTTTGAGGGGCGCAAATAATGTTATTAGGGAACACTGTTTGAGGGCAACTTTAAACGAGCCGCTGTTTAATGCTAGCACTTTGTGGAGGTCAAATGTGCTGTGCTCTCGCATTCTATATATATATATAAAAGTTGAATGGACCCTAATGTAGAAGTGCGTTTACAAGCTTGATTTGATTGATCCTTGATGGAGCATAGCTTGAATGCTGCTTGCCAAAGAGAAACGTAGGGACAGTCTGACAGACAATCGTAAGCGTGTTCGTAAATTTTTGGTTATTTTAGATGTTACTTTGAAGATCATTCGTTTTCGCTCTGGCATTGCTAGATGACATTCAAGCAATTGATGCTGTGACACAATTTATTAAAAAACGCTAGATAGGTTAACTTAATACTCAAGAGGACACTTGAATGTGTATTTCGCATTCGCGTCACTTCCACTCCTAAAGAGGCTAATTTGTGCGAAAGTTAAGGGTGTTGAAACAACATATTAAAGGAAAAGGTGCATTGTCTAGGATATCATATCGAAAAGGTTAGTAATCGTGGTGATACAGAGATGTCATCAAAAATAATATAATTAGTGAGTCAGCTGTCTTTTTCTTAAAGTAAAATAATGCATCATTTAATCAAGATAGGATTAGGAATGAAGTTGTGGTTTACAGTAAGGATATTGAAGGCTTACCGAAATTAAAAAGTATTCTATCTAGGTGGCAGGTTCAATAATAAATCAAGTGTTAATATGCCACCAAAGCGGAGCCCCAGACTGAAGGCTTAATATTGATTTAGATGGTATGCTTTGTTTGCATGACTTGGGTGGAGGAAATTGTTACAATAGGAAGAGGGAGGGAAAAACTGAGAAGCCACATTATTTTTAAGTGTCTGCTTTGGTGAGAAGATGTCTATCGAGAAATGGTCAGGCTGGGATGAAGAAAATATTTCGTTGGAGATTACGTAAATGATTAATGCAATGTAGTTACATACGTCATTTTTTGGACACCTTCAGAACTGTGAGCGCGATCCTGTGCTCAATGAATTCGAAATATTGTGCTTCAACGGACATCATTTGTTAAAATTGTGTCATTAAGAATAAAAGGTACAAGACCGGGCTTCCCGTGAGTCATAGCGCTAAAGACAAGGATTACGTCTAAAATTTGCAGTATACTATAGGTTATGGTATGGCTAATAACGCTTTAAACTTCTCCGTCTAGGACTGCTAAATCTTCGACTCTTATTGTCTTATTTAATGCATTTGTAAATAATATTGACTGATAAATTTTATATCATTGGCAGGGGTGGTGGTTTACAAATTTATATTGAATCACATTTATCCGCTGAAATTATTAATTTAGGTTCAAATAGGTCCACGGAACTTGAAAACGTGTGGCTAATGATAGTTGTTAATAAATAAAAGTTCATTGTGAGGATATTATGTCGCCCATTTTCTCAAAGTTTAATCGAATGAATAAACATCCTAGATAACTTATCACCGATTGTACTTTCTGAATACAGAAATGTAACAGTTCTTGATGATGTCAACGTTAATCATTTTACAAAATTGTAAAGAATTTATCCATCTTAATTGATACATGAGCTATTGTAAGAATCGCTACCTCTTTTACCCAATCATTGTTAATCATAAGATTCATGAAAACCAGTATATATATGGTTATTACATGAAGTTTGATAGATTAGAAATTTAATTTTGTGTTCCATAAGAAGGAAATAAAGAACGCTTCTTGAGTTCCTTGAAATTAGCTATACTTATCAACAACTCACTGCTTTGTGACAAATTAAGTTTTTCTGGCTTGGGCGTAAAATATGTGAGATTTTAATTAGACTTATTTGCAAAATAGGCTCCAATTCGTCTGCTGAGGATACCTAGCATGTATACAGGTTTTTTTTGCTGAAAATACGCGGTAAGCAGAGGTATTTCTCATCAGGAACATCACAAGTGTTTTGTGATTTTCCTCATATCACAACCTTCCTACTAATACGACGAGGTCTATGTACTATTATTCTTTTTTCTGCGAAGAATGACAACACCGTATTAAAGATTAAAGATTTGTCATACTACCGATCGACAACGTTGTACTCTTTTATGAGCATGAAATTGGGACCACTAGCTCCACACCGACCCTACAGCAATCAAACCTTTATTTTCTGTCACATTTTTCCTTCAGTTAACAGTTGTACAGTTTTGAAGCTAAGTGGCTTAACTTCTTTTAGAACAAACCGTATGCGTCCGGAATATTGTAAACAACTCGAACAATTCAACTCATTGCCTCGCGTTATGAAGTTTCATTGACCCTCTATCAGAGAAGGTAGTTTATGGCATTATCAATAATTTATTTTCACTATGTACTTACTTATGTGAAGGATACTCCAGCAATATAACATAGTATTTGCTTTAGATAACAGAAGGTCGAAGGTATTATTTCCTAAATTCATGAGAACAGATTGAAACAAAATCTAGCCAGGCTTCATAGCGAAGGCTTTCAGCGCATATTTAGTAGGATGCGTGTATGCCATATGAAGTAAATCTAAGGTAAGCTATTGTTTAAAATAATTATCTGTTGGTGTGGATAGGTGTGAACTATAACTCACTTGTACAAAATAATAAATTTAAAACGAAACGAAATAATTAAATTATAATACTACTTATTTCATAAAAGTTAATTAGCCTCCACTGAAGAAAGGCACGATTCACCTGGCTTGACTGAAACCAAACAGTGCTGCAACTTTAATGTAGTAACGACGGTTTAATTAAACAGGTAATAAAAGTTTGCATGGTATTAACACTTGAACAAATAGCTCAACTGCGTCATTCAGAATCAACTACATTACGTTAACTGTAAAGGATCTGACGTAGTGTACTTTGCAAGCACGTCGTGGGCACAAGTGCTTCGTAATAGTTTGCGAACTTCCAACGTCTAAAGCAGCACAATTACTAACTTTGGAGCTCAATATGGATATCATATTCATACAACTTGCATCTGCGTTAGTTTGTAGGAATGATTTATAAATGACTTATTTCAACAACTATTATCTTCTCGGGTACAGACAATGTTGTGACAGCAAAACGTTCTAATAATACTTGCATTGTGGTAGCTAAAAATTGGATGTTAATTATTGAGTTTTTGTTTAAATAAAAGGGACTGTACTATTTCTGAAGAAAGGCAAGGCATCGAGTCTTAATGATTGATTGATTAAACCAGCGTACGGTCAGCATTTCTGCCACTCCCGGATATACCGCCGGACCCGCCGTCTACGCTGGGTTAGAGGGGTACATGCTGATTGCTAGTAGTGCGACTGCCTAGCGCATGTTAAGGGAATATAAGGACTGAATGGGAAGGTTATATAGGTAACATTCATTTTCTTTGAATGTTTTCTTGGTGCTGTTGACATCATTGGGTCCATTTCAGAGTCGCTTGATTAATTTCGTGTACCTTGTGATTTCTGTTCTAGCCATTATTTTTCATTTTTCCCTGGTTTCTGAATTATCCTCTCTATAGTTGTTTTTCGTGTAAAGCACGGTCTTCCTCTTTTTCGTTGGTCTCCTTGTCTTCCGTGTGGTTTGCCTCTTTCCTTTAGATGTGTCCCTAGTATTTGATGTCGGCAGCATTGTTCTTCTTGTTGGAGGTCGTTTAT
The DNA here is from genome assembly GCA_025024175.1 of Rhyzopertha dominica. Taxonomy (NCBI): domain Eukaryota; kingdom Metazoa; phylum Arthropoda; class Insecta; order Coleoptera; family Bostrichidae; genus Rhyzopertha; species Rhyzopertha dominica. The sequence goes on from QCXZ01000137.1 coordinate 16,476,039, forward strand.
GAGTGCTGAGATTCTGTCGGCATTTTCCATTGAGGTTTACGTTGTTCGTAGTTCTTGAACAGTTTTTTCCAAGCTACTTCTGAGCTTCGAGGGCAGTTTCTGTCTTCCAGGATTTTATGTATCACTATTGTGTAATTTCTTGTAAACACTTAACTACATACATGGCACCTCACTATAGCGACCGTAATAATGATAATAGTAACGCAAACATAAGGACATTACACTACGACACAATGTGAATTAAACTTACAATTTTATGTAGTTGTTCGATTTGTGTATCTTGTTTAGGTTTCTCTTTCATGATGATGTTGACGTTTCCTTGTGTGATTTGATCTGTTTGTCCGATCGCTTGCTGAAGCTCTAGATGGGGTGATGGATCTAGGGGATTTTTTTATATATTATAGATTAGAGATTATTTACAGCCGTTGGCTTATTTCCATGGATTCCTGGTCTCTAGACAAAACTATCGCACTAGCAGCACTAGAGCCTATTCTGTGCCGTCATAATCTTGAATCGGATAAGTTGCTGCTTGTGGGGGACATGAATGTTTATCTACTTCAGAAGACAACCCATAGCAAGCAGCTTAATCTTCTGCAAATGTATAACTTAAAGCAGATTGTAACCTCCCCTACAAGAATTACAGAACATACCAGTATCGTTATTGACATCATTTGTTTAACTGATGATGTGGTCACACAAAATGTAAACTATTTGCTAGAGATGCAGGTCGCATCGACTGGGACTACATACACAATCTTGAGGTAATTGATGATAAAGTCTCTTTCTTTAATGAATCTGTATTATAAGTTTTTTATATCCAAGCTACGCTGAAAACAATTACCATCAGAAATAAAGGTCATGCATACATTACTCCAACAATACATGAAATGATAAAACTGCGCAACAGAGCACGCATGAAATTCATGAAGTCCAAATTGAAATCAGACCATGCATACTACAAGCAGTTAAAGAACTATGTCTCATTGGCAATAGAAAGAGAAAAACGAGTATACATACGCTACAAAATTAATCAACGATCACTCAGTACAAGTGAATGATGGAAACAGTTAATCTGGGAATCTCGGATAGGTTCCATACCCTTGCGGTCGACGTGGACCTCTGCCAATTGTATCAACATAATACGAAATGTGGCATTGATCAACATCTTAAACTAGAAATAGCTTCTGAACAAGATGTAATGGAGGCCATTCTCTCGTTAAAATCCACAGCAGACGGAGCTGACAGTATTATCTCAGCCATTCTTAAAAAGTTAATTCCATATTATATTCAAGTTCTAACATTTATAGTAAATCACTCTTTAAGTACAGCTCAAATTTCCTCTATATGGAAAAAATCACTGGTAATCCTCTGCCCAAAGTTAGAGATCCGCAGGGTCCTTCGGATCTTAGAACCATCAGCTTGCTCCCAATATGTTAAAAAATATTGGAAAAAAAATGTTAGTCAGCAATTGCGGCACTAAGCTGACAATTGGCTACTGCCGCGCACACAGTCTGGCTTTAGAACCATTTTTAGCTTAAGTGCTACCTTATTGAAAGTGTCGAACGATGTGAGTCTGCAGTCGATAATTTACAAGTAGTGTTAGATGTGCTAAGTTGCTCTATTTTGGATTTCATATATCACAATGGAATGGTTTAGCGACTAATTGAAATAAAGGACCCACTGTTCGTCAAGGAAGCATCCGTGGCCCAATCCTTTTCACAATTTATACGTCAGATCTACTGGAAATCTTAAAAGAAGACGATCGAAGATCGCACCATATGTATGCAGATGACATACAGATTTACCGATCCTGCTACCTCAGTGACATTAACAAATATTAAATAGTGACTTGGCTAACATTGCTAAATGGTCAAACTCACATGGTCTTCTTCTTAACCCTCCGAAGTGCGTGGCCTTGAGCACTGGTTCAAGAGTGCTACGTGATCCTGCAGTTAATCAAATCAGCTGTGATATAATTGTGGATATTTCTAAGATTGCCATATATGATTCAGCCAAAAACCCTGGTATTTGGATGGCGTCATATCTGAACTTTGAAAATCATTTCAACAAATTGATGCAAAATGCGCACATAATACTTAAATCATCTTGTAAAGTCAAAGATTATCTAGACCCCCATCTAAAATGGTCCTTGTGTCAAACTCTGATATAGCTCCTTTTTGTTTGGCTTGTGTGTCTAGTACCCTATCGTACAGGTAGTTACAAGGATAAAATTCAAAAATTTCAAAGTTTAAGATTTAGCTTCGGAGTAGGCAGGAGACAGTATGTAATTCAAACTTGTGTAGGAAATAACATTCTTAAAATGTGTGACATTTTGTAAAGTACAAATCACTGGTCTGATTTTTGCAGTACTGCATACTTCTACACCTTCTTATTTATATGATGTGACAAGGCAAAGATCTCAAATCCATATTATCAATATTCATTCTGCTTAGCTGTATAATATTCCTTACCCTAGAACGTCACATTTCAAATTTGCCTTTGAATATGTTTGCGCTCGCATGTTAAATGATAAAAAATAATTTGTTATCTAAATATGAAAACTTTATGTATTTTATATTTCTTGTAGGTAGGAGAGGAAGAACAGTTTATACTGAACTCCCACCTTTTGGATCTTATAAATAATGCATAATTATTGTTAACAAGGTAAACTATTTTTAGGCAAAAGAAGTACCTATTATTGCAGTAATTTTTGGAAGATTTCCTTCCGATTTTCGTGGAAAAATACCGTAACATCCAAAACTTTTGCGAACCGGATCTGCAATACTTCCTCACTTGCAACGCAGCATGTTTATGTTTTTATTTAAATAAAATACAATATTGCTTTATGCTTTTTCAAAAAGTGAGACCAGAACTAGTTTTTTGCATTCCTTGTTCCGCTAGAAATGGCTATTATTAATAATCGGGAGAATAATAAGCGTAAAATAAGATATACTTTTTTGCACTAGTTTCTGAAATGAAGTTGTCCGCTAAATACTGAAAGATATTTTCTTGTTTCTGTGGAGATTCTTCATGTTAATGTGACTAAATAATCGGATGATTGAAAAAATCGGAATGTTCCGATTCTGAAGACGTTAATAATTGGAATAATATTCGGAATCGGAATAAAGTGGGCGAAGCGTCGGTCAGAATAGAATCCACACGCGCGTCGCTTTAGTTCGGTACACGGTAGTAGATATCTACTACCGTGGTTCGGTATCTTTCGCTTCCCCATGCGATCGAGTTGCAGTTGGTGTTGAAGATTTTCAAATTTAGATTAGATTTCGTGGTTATACCTACCCTTCAACCTAAAGTATTGTTTTGTATTGCCCTGTGCAGGAAGATTAGCATGTACAATATTGCAATACCTACCTATTATGGCTTAGTTACAGGTACATGAATGTTGCGTAACGCTATACTTTTTTACTTACCAAAAATTGCATAGGAACGGCGTGAATATGTCTTGTTATCGGTGTTCAATTTTATTCTCATATTATTTTCTGTAAACATTATTGAAATTAAAAGCTAACGTCATGTTAATAACGACAATACTTATAATAATTAAGCAACTCACTGCTTCTGTCAGACATCATCGTATTGAAGTTTACACAATTTTACACGTTTTTATATTTGGAAATAATATTACGGAAAGTAGCGCGTGAAAAAACGGCATCAATACCGAGCCAGCGTAGGCGATCATGTATTTCGACAGGTTTCCAAGTTTTGATATTATAACTTGCCTATGTTTTTGTATTGTATTCTACTTATTTTTGTATTTGAACGAATATTCCAACAAACAGCCAGCGGAATGAGCTTATTGTCGGTATCGAACAAGCGCGAGCGATTGCGTAATTCGGTAAGTCTCTAAGTTTCGATCAAAATCGTCTTTGGTTTCGATACATAACCCAATTTCCTTGCGAAATTAATATTTCAGAAAACTGCTTGTAATACGTTCGCCACATTCAAAAAGGCTACTATTACAAAGCTATTAATTTTGAGCTAACCATTTCAGACTTCCGGATCTGATTGTAATAAGAACATGTGGTGGTATCTTTCAGAATAGCTATTATTTGTTTTCTTATTAGAATCGTTTTTGGCCACACGCGTATGTTACAGATGAGGTAATTAAATTATCTACTTCCGTCGCCTATAATTCGCCAGATGGTTGGTCCTGCCGGGCGGTAATAAAAATACAACCTCTATTTATAGAAAATACGATATGTTTATTTTATAAACACCTGAACCTACATGATATAATTTCGTTTACTTTAATAACAGCAGGTAAGTTCGCGGCCAATAATATCATCCGTGTTATGCCTCCATTATTACGTCATTTCAAAATTTATTTTTAAATTCAGCTTTGAATTGATTGCTAGAGATAAACATTGTCATTGTAGCATTTCTAAGATTTATAGCATATTTGATCTGATGTCCAAAATGAACTAGTTTATAGTCTCAGAAAGGCACCGAATTAGCATCTACAGTTACCCAATGTATAGTTCAAAAACAGTTATCAGTAAAATTGAATAAAATATCGTTTTTAAATTCACAAGCAAACAGCAGCGACAATGCGAGGGCGTCAATGTAAACAGAAACTCAAGTGCCTGTTTTGCAGCAGCAGCTGAACGACACTAAAATGGAAATGCAGGGCGTGAGCACATTTGGAATTTCGTGTTACGCCCCTCATGCATTTAACCGAAAACCAATTACACGTTAATAATGGAAAACCGAGTGTTTGCCCGAAAGGGGAACTTTATTTTCTCACACTTAGCAGATATCTGTTTTACGAGGTTTAATTTTACATTTTTGTCCAACGTACCTGTGTAGAATACCATTTTCTGGTCCCGAATACAGTGCGAATTTGCTCAACAACCTATTCAGTTCGCGCATACAATTAGACAATATAGGAGACTTTGTATGTTTATTGCACATGATCAAAAGACACTCTACAAAGATTCTTTCTCGAAGAGCTTGAAGAGATTCGTGTATCTCCACAAAAAATCCAAAGGGGCGATCTACTATATCCGCTATCCGAGAAAATTAGTATCTACGAAACCGCGTACTCGTACATGATAATGGGACAGCGCTCCATTCCATTGACAGAGAAGTTGATTTTCTTAGAGATTTAAGTTTTTTCACCATTCAAAATTCAAATTCTTGATGCGATTGGGTATGACTTTCGCTGAAAATGTGTCTAATAATGAAAATTGTGCCTGTTCATTTCACCCTTTAAGATAATGCATTTTTAGCATAGAAACAAATGTACAGTAAACTTAGATACTCAGTAAAATTTTTGCAAAATTGTAAACGTCAGTCCAGATTATCATGGTTTAATACTAATAAAGTTTTATCTTTTGCGGATGATGATTAATGAAGCCAGATTCTTCAGCAATTTTTTTAATAGATTATCTATTATCCAATTAAGGACGATCAAGAACAGCCAGTTATTTCTAATACGATACCAACAGTTAAGTTTTTTGTTTGTAACCCATACCGTTTCCTGAAATTTCGCTATTAAACAAGTCACTTACTGATAACTAGCTTCCTGTTCCACATGTTTTTATTTAGAGTGTTATTTTCATGGTTATGTTTTACTTGTTCAATTCATTGTTCTGTACTATAAACACTAAAAATTACGCGTTCTTATTTTTGACATAGCTATTGAACAACAATAATTTATGGAATCAGGCAGAAACTGTGTTTCTTCAGCCGAAATGCGAATAAGATAACATTTTTTTAGTCCATCCACACCACAAATTGCAATCTGAACGAGAGTATTTGTTGGTGATAATTGCGAAAATTTAAATATGCCTTAAACAATTTCGAGATTCTCAAAAAGCATCACTTACATCTAAAAAAAAAATATGGTTGCACAGACAACGAAAGCAGTTTAAAAATAATGTGTCACTCAACCCCTGTTGTTATTTAATGGGATAGCTCTACGTACTAGAGGGGTAGGATAGCATTTGGTCCTCCTTTAAGTTAAAAATGATCTGTTTCAGCATTCGTTTCAAACTCGGACAAAATCTGAGGTGTTACGGAGTGCATTTTAGTATAATAATACTAACTGTTTCATCGTCACTTTCGGCGTCATCGGATTGATTATCGTGTTACAAATTTATTTAAAGGCATTTAAAGGGTCGAATAAGTTGAAACCTTTATACGGTGCCTAGATCTCTTTTCTCTCTTGCCACCATAACTTTTTTTAATTCGTATGTCGTACTGTGTATTATCGCAAACGTCTGCCCTTATGTTATCCTGCGCTTCTTACCATATACTTATAGCAACATCAACACCGTACCTCTGCCTTTCAATGTTACTGGCATAGGCTTTGCAATCCTTCAGATATCTCCAGTAGCGTTGAATATCTTTAGTAATATGGCGGGAGACGTGAAACTTGATGACCATATTTCCCGTTTCTCCAATCTAGGTGTGAAACAAACAATTCCTTCGATTGTTGATATTTTCTGAGTTGCTGTTACTATTGTTACAGCAACTTGACATTTCTGATTCCATTACCTAAAAAAGTATATCGTCTGTTCCTAGCTATTTTTTATTTTCCCAATTGATTTGGTGGATAGCTTCTCTATCCGTGCACTTAAAAAAGTTTTCTCTATTCCTTCCTCTACTATAATTTAGGATAAATATTGGATGTAAGCTATTCGCAAGTGTTATTGTTTAGAATTGCCTGTGTGGATTATAATGAATCTATAGCAGAGCTATTAACAACATGTTTGATTTTACACAGCAATGTGGGACTGTATGAATTTATTTTTGTAACACCAAGCGAAATATTATTTTGCTATGATTTAACACTTGTTACTGTCAAAATTGACAAGATACTTTCTTAAGAAGATCATCCTCAATCTCGCCCTCAATTTTAAGGCAATTGATAAAATGCCTGTCGGCTATTCTGCTTACTTCCGCGTATTGCAATTTTGCAACACGGACCCGTTTTTACCTCACTACGCCACTGCTGAAAACTAGATAAGGTATTATTTATGATGAGATACTAATAAAGTATTTGGTATCATCATCCTACAAAAAACATCATCAACCTTACGCAGCCGCATACGAGAGTTTGCGTTTTTCTTTTTAACACCGTTTTCTAACACCGTCTAATCTAATCACAAAATCTACTGGAAGTGTAGTTAAGCTACTAAACTGCTACTAAAATAAACCATTTCACAACCAGATAAATATATATTTCAGTTAATACCTGAAACAATAGGCCTTGCCAATTTATCTGTTTTATGGATTCTAGGAAGAACATACGTTTTAAGCATGGTTGGTAACTTAAAAGCAGCTGTACCTAATAGTTTTGTGACACTTACCAATGACATTTCTTGTTTGTTTAATTAATTTGGCCATGGGTTTCAAAGTAGTTTGAATACGGACGTTTTTTAAGAAGGTCACAATCAGTATCAAAATTTTATTTTCTTTGTTGGCTTTGAGATAAGAGCAGTTTTCATCCCTGAGACTTTTAATTATGTCATGATTTTATGTTTTCCAAAGTTTTTTGTTACTAATTATTTTATTCCATATTTGAATGCAGTCTATTATTGCCATTATTTGTCACAACTCCTTTTAAGACTATCAGGAAATCGTATTGTGTTGGTTGCTACATAAAGGCTTACAAAGTGCCACTGTCGGATATGAAACATATATTTTACGGTACAGAATTCAGTTCACACAAATATATAATGTGGTGTACTCATTAAGGAGCTTGTAAATTTTGATATGCACGGGGCTTGATTACATCTTCTACCGGATCATGATTTCATAGAGCTGCAGGTAATTTGATTTTTAGAACGATGTTTGTTGTTTGTTATTAACTATTTTATTTAATATTTTAATGCAGTTTATAATTGTCATTATTTGTCACAACTCCATCTAAGGCTATTAGAAATTGAAAACTGATCCATCTTCTCGAAGTGGAGTAATTAATTAATTCTTCAAAAGAAAATATTCTTAATGTGAACTTCCACTTTATTTTTCAATTGTATAGCGCTTTCGGCTACATGCTAGCCATCGTCAGTACAAACGTTAAAAGGAAACTAACAGTTTGACAAAGTCAAAAATCAGAAACAAGCAAACTTGACTACAAACTGAAATGCAACCCACATGCCAGTAACTCAACCGAAACATTAATTTAGATCAAACAAAGTATTTAGAATAGGACAATTGAAATTACAAAAATCATTTAGAATAGTAAAATTTTGTTCGTTAATAATTTTATAAATCTCTAAAGTTTCCAAATAATTTTATTTAGATGATTTAGTACACAAATGTAATGAATTTAGATTGTCTAGCGTGGCAGTGTGTTTATTTACTAATAAATGGTTAGCTAACGAAGAATTTGTTGTAACAATATCTGTATTTTTATACTTTTCAAATTGTTTCAAATGTTCTTTACCTCTAGTTAAAAAGGATCTTCCGGTTTGTCCAATATAAACTGAATTGCAATCATTACAGGAAAAACTATAAACGCCTGAATTATTTAAAACTGAAATTTGGTCTTTATTACGGACAAAACGGGAAAACACACTGCCTACGGTAGAAAAAGCAATATTTATTCCATTAGAAGAAAATAATTTAGATAGGCTAACTGAGACTTGACCAGCAAACTTAAGAGGAAACCAAACCTTAACTTTTTCATCCAAATAAGTGGTACAGAAAGAAAATTTAAATTTTGTCAAATACTTAAAATGAAGTTTTTCTATTAAATAATTAGGAAAATTGTTATTGAAAGCAATTTGTAGTATTACACCCAATTCTTTTTCGAAAGCATTTAATGACAGAGGTAATTTAAAAAGTCGATTAAAAAGTGAATGAAAAACAGCCATTTTGTGTGCATAAGGGTGTAAAGAAAAATAAGAAATAACATTGTCTGTACAAGTAGATTTTCTAAAAATTTCAAAAGAAAGGTAAGAAGAAAATTCGTTACGTGAAATTAATAAATCTAAAAAGGAAATTTGATTATTAATTTCTGTTTCATAGCTGAATTTTATAGAAGTGTGTAAAGAATTTATAAAAGTAAGAAAGTTATTTAGATCAAAAGAATTACCTGTAAAAAGATGATGTTTTGTGTCTTTTTACAGGTAATTCTTTTGATCTAAATAACTTTCTTACTTTTATAAATTCTTTACACACTTCTATAAAATTCAGCTATGAAACAGAAATTAATAATCAAATTTCCTTTTTAGATTTATTAATTTCACGTAACGAATTTTCTTCTTACCTTTCTTTTGAAATTTTTAGAAAATCTACTTGTACAGACAATGTTATTTCTTATTTTTCTTTACACCCTTATGCACACAAAATGGCTGTTTTTCATTCACTTTTTAATCGACTTTTTAAATTACCTCTGTCATTAAATGCTTTCGAAAAAGAATTGGGTGTAATACTACAAATTGCTTTCAATAACAATTTTCCTAATTATTTAATAGAAAAACTTCATTTTAGGTATTTGACAAAATTTAAATTTTCTTTCTGTACCACTTATTTGGATGAAAAAGTTAAGGTTTGGTTTCCTCTTAAGTTTGCTGGTCAAGTCTCAGTTAGCCTATCTAAATTATTTTCTTCTAATGGAATAAATATTGCTTTTTCTACCGTAGGCAGTGTGTTTTCCCGTTTTGTCCGTAATAAAGACCAAATTTCAGTTTTAAATAATTCAGGCGTTTATAGTGTTTCCTGTAATGATTGCAATTCAGTTTATATTGGACAAACCGGAAGATCCTTTTTAACTAGAGGTAAAGAACATTTGAAACAATTTGAAAAGTATAAAAATACAGATATTGTTACAACAAATTCTTCGTTAGCTAACCATTTATTAGTAAATAAACACACTGCCACGCTAGACAATCTAAATTCATTACATTTGTGTACTAAATCATCTAAATTAAATTATTTGGAAATTTTAGAGATTTATAAAGTTATTAACGAACAAAATTTTACTATTCTAAATGATTTTTGTAATTTCAATTGTCCTATTCTAAATTCTTTGTTTGATCTAAATTAATGTTTCGTTTGAGTTACTGGCATGTGGGTTGCATTTCAGTTTGTAGTCAAGTTTGCTTGTTTCTGATTTTTGACTTTGTCAAACTGTTAGTTTCCTTTTAACGTTTGTACTGACGATGGCTAGCATGTAGCCGAAAGCGCTATACAATTGAAAAATAAAGTGGAAGTTCACATTAAGAATATTTTCTTTTGAAGAATTAAGGCTATTAGGTAATCGTATTATGTTGGTTGCTACATAAAGGCTTACAAAGTGTCAATGTCGGATATAAAACATATATTTTATGATGCAGAATTCAGTTTTCATGAATATATAATACGAGTACGATGTACTCGTTAAGCAGCTTGTAAATTTTGATATACATGGGGCTTGATAACATCTACTAGATCACGATTTTATAGAGAGCTGCAGGTATTTGATTTTTATAGCGATGTTTAAAGTTGAAAAGACCATCTTCTTTTCGGGATGGTGTGGAATCCGAATCTTAACCAAGTCAAATTATTTCGGCGACAGCGAATGCCATCGGACGAAATTTAAAGTATGCTTGATTAGAGCTAAAATTGAAAACGCCCGCAGCGGGTAATAATAAATTCCTCCGGTCCCCGTCCGTCCTCGATTTTATTAGTATTTTATCTGTTGACACAGCGGCCGTAATTTGCGGCGGTGTGGTATTGCACGTAACGCCGCTGCTGTTTTATGTTTCCATACTTGTGATAATGAAAACATATTGAGAAAGTCATAAAGCGGTCCTCTAAGTGCACCTGAGGCCCTTTATTCAGTTCAGTTTTTGCTCGGGGGTTTTTGCTGTTCGATGCTTCATTTCGATACATATTGGGTATCGATACTCTATATTTTGTATCTATACCAGAATATTCCGATATTTAAGTGTATCGATACAGTATCGTTGAGTATCGAACGCCGGTTTTGTAAAGTAACAAAATTGATACCATACCACGATGAGCAATAGAATGTATTACAGGAATCTGCAAATCTACAGGTTTGCACGAAAATAGATGAAATTTAGATACCTACATACTTATAATTTGTTCCTGGTATACCTAGATAAGTTTCCATAGCTGGAATATTGAGTTAAACTATAATTACCTATAGAAACGTTAGTTTCTTAGCTATTTTAATTCAATTAACTGAGGAAACATCACATTACGTGTACACAAAAAATATAATGTGCTAAATGCTTAGTCAAAATAGTGGAGTGACCGCTTTAGGAAAATGTCCTTAACAAAAATTTCTTTGCCTACTTTTTGTTTTTATATGTCTGCGGATGTCCATGGCAGCGTATTTTTCTAATAACACTCAATCCGAATTTGTATATTTTTATCCTTGAATGACCTGGTGTTTATTTTGTGATGTGATGTAATCGATACATCCTTTTGACGGTACGTATCGATACGCGGTATTGATACTTTTTGCAGTATCACTCAACACTGTTTTGGGGCGTCAAACTTGCATTACTACGGAACCAAGCCCGGTCCTAAATACGATTCCGCCATCCTGTCAGTTACTTTCAGTCACCCCTCGCAGCCATTCGTGACATGTTGTTTTTCGGTCTACTTCCCACGTTGCTTATTTGACCTTGACGTTTCGACACTCTTCTGAGGAAGACACCGACATGAGTGCCGAAACGTCAAGGCCAAATAATCAACGTGGGAAGGAGCCCGAAAAATAACATGTCATCGACAACAACCACGGAAGCCTTCAAACCAAAGTACGATTATTCGTTTTATGAATCTGTTTTACAATTAAAAGTTGCGATTTGTATTGTTATCGAAAAAGAAGAATAAAACTAATTACCTACGCATTTTTTATATTGAATTTGTATATTTACATCTCGGTATAGTCAATAAGTTTGAACAAAAATTGTTAAAACATATTTCATCACTGAGTACCAAATAGAAGTAAAACTAATTAAATAAATGTAATATTGCACTATTCTTGCATTCTTAGTGCATTTTCCAAAGGCGCTATTGTCTGACTGTCTAATGTCTGTCACAATCATACTCGAGAACGACTCAACGGATTGGGCTCGTTGATGGCTTGGTCTTGGCCTAACAACGATAAACATGTACTAGAGTCTAAGCTAAAGTCGCGTCCATATACAGTGTGTTCACGCTAACAGTCTACAATAGTTAACTTCTTTATTTGACGCCGTAGAATAGTGGTTTAAATGGGGAAGTTTCTTGATTTTTCGAGAATTTTATGGTGTTTACAAAGAAACAATTGAACGTCAACTGTCAGAGTTATTGACTACAAGTTTGTTATTTTAAATATAACCACTCTATTTTTTCTAGCGCATTCGATTGGGCACATTGAATTCAGCAAAAAAGTATTAAGATACCAATACCCTATCTTCATTTGTTTTTGAGATATTCCGAGTATAATGATTTGTGTTCACGCTAACAGTCTACAATAACTAACTTTTTTATTTGAAACTTTAGAGTAGTGGTTTAAATGGGGAAGTTTCTTAATTTTTTCGAGAAGAATTTTATGGTGTTTACAAAGAAACAATTGAACGTCAACTGTCAGAGGTATTGTATTGACCACAAGTTTGTTATTTTAAACAGAAAGACCCTATTTTTTCTAGCGCATTCGATTGGGTACATTGAATTAAACAAAAAAAAGTATTAAGATACCAATACCCAAAACACCATAAAATTCTTCTCAAAAAATTAAGAAACTTCCCCATTTAAACCACAACTCTAAAATTTCAAATAAAAAAGTTAGCTATTGTAGACTGTTAGCGTGAACACCCTGTATACTTGAACAATCTTTTTACTACTTGTCAAAATTTTAAAGTATTTGAAGCCGACAACGACATTTCGTCCTATATATCAAAAATTGGACGTTAACTTGAAGTAATGCAGGTTCATCTTCTACGGCTAATTTTAATAAATCAGTATAATTTTTTCTGTCCAAGTAGAAGGATTGGCGAGATAATGAAAAATTTGTCTTTTTAGTGCATTTTCCAAAGGGGTTATTGTCTGCACTTTGTCCCTCTGATGTCTGCCTTGATGATAGCTAGATAAAGGCTAATGCATCGAGCTCGTTGGACAATTGTAGATAATCAAATGCTCTTTTCTTGTTTTTTATAAGAAATTTATTGTCTACGCTTAAATGAAATTAAAAATTAAATTCTGTTTGTCCTTTTCCAACTCGCATTAGAAATTCAAACATATTTTTCATCTTTACTCAGTAACTCTATTTATTTCAGATACGGTCGTGAAGACGAGGAAGTCATGGGTCTGAAATTCTGCAACGAGGCCATCATGTGTTTGGCTCAGTTGTACCCTCCCTTTTATGGTCCAAAAGTCGAAGATGAAGTGAGTTCACCGCTGCAGGTAAATATTTAGTTATGTGGCTTATGATTTGGGTGACATCATAAAGATATGTACCTATAATTATGAAGACCACAAACTTTATTTATAGACCATTTCCTTACTAAGGAATTGGGTTGGTTGGAAATGTAAGCTAAAACTAGAAAAATTGCCCTTATTAAAATAAAATGTAGTAATGACTCTCAAGATTTACTAATTAATCTTGAATGAATTCACGCGCGCATCTCTCGTAAGTGAATCATTCAACACCTACAAAGAACAGGACAAAAATTATTTGAAAATCTAGTAACAATGATTAAAGGAATAGAAACAGAATTGATCATTGTTTCTTGTACCTACAATGAATATCAAGGAGCGATGCGTAGCACTTTTATCATGACATTGGCTATTTTGATACATAATCGAATAATTTATAACTTGAGAAGTGGAAGCATTTTATGAATTTTCCTTTATTTATTTATTTATGGTATCGAAAACATGATCTTAGATATCAAAATGTATCAAATAACTTTTTGAATTCAGGTAAAGCAGCACAAATGTAATGAATGTATCACTTTATTCTAAATCTTCTAACGCCGGTTTGTAAAGCCAACCAGTTATTTCCAGGATTCTCGGAAAATAACGAGCCCATCTTCGATACCTTTAACATTCGTTTAGTATATGCAACTGCTGAATTATAGGAAAGCAGTCAGTGTTCTGACTGAGATATACCCGTTTACAACAAATAGAAGCAAAACTACAAAATTTAAGCAAAAAGGTTGTTAAGCATGTACGAATTGGTTACCTTTTAAAAAAATTCCAAAAAAATATTTTTAAATACCTGAATTTGAAGCAACTATCCAAAAAAAGAGTAGTGAATTATAAAGCTCACTTGTTTAATACAGAAATAAACTTCACAATTGAAATGAGAATGTCTAGACCAAAGAAACTTGGTACTGCATTTTATGTGAAGAGAAAATTTATACAGAGCTCTAGCTCCTGAAAATGCGAAAGCCTATTTGTGCCGTGATCTTAATAATAAAGTCTGTATTTCAAGCTCTCAAAAAATCTTATTTCGATGAAAGACGGAAAATATTTGAACTGACATTGGACCATATTACCCTAACTTACCTGCTTCATTTGAAACAGCTTCATACGCAAGCTTGAAATGTTAATGAATCAGCTAACTACACAAATAATAAGTATATATAACAGGAATCTGCTATCCTATATTGTTCAGTCAAAAGACAAACGGATTCCATGTTTTGCTGGCATTTTACTTGACTAAAATATTCATTAATTCTTCTTTCAATAAGCACTAATCTGAAACCTATAATTAAACCTTTTCATCGATTAATCTGTATCGACCTAGTATACCTTGTAACGATGATACCCACTTTACTTGCTACATGGCCAGGACCCTTCCTGTTATACGCCATCTCCTCCAATATACTTGTTAACTGTAAGTGCTGGGGCACACGTAGCTTATTTTCCTCGCATTATGGCTCAAGAGGCCGACCGCCCTATATTATACACCCAGGGCAGGTATTATATGTCCCTCCCGTTTTAACATCGAGCGGAAGATACTGCGCCATGAGATTATATCCGGTTGCATCACAATGTTGAGAAAGAGATAGTGTTGTGATTTAGTAACAAAATGTTTTCTAAATTCATCATTAAGGCACTGGTTGTAAAAGGATTATGTTCAAATCGAAGAACGTATAGTGGCTTTCCAGGACGTCGCCATAACCCAAGGAAATTAAAATTATATTGGATAAACAGCTTCACAGTCTACTCGAATCACTGAATCACATCTGAAGTTGCCATTGGAGTGTTGTGTGGACCATATCGTAAAGTGCAGTCAACGAGCTGTTCTTTATTAATCAACCGAAGAAGATCCAGTCTGAGAACAACCCATGCAAAGAGTAAATTTGATTTTGCTTTATCAATCGCTATCGGAAAATATTCAACAGCAGTTTTTTTATATTTCGATATCATTAGCAGAACTGGGTATGGCAGTTCTCTGCACAACCGAATTTGTTCCCTTGAATCTGCATATCATGCAGGTAACCTAATTTTCAAGGGTTTCATCTCTTTTGCACTAGTGGAACATCAGGTTACACTTTAAAAAGAGGTAGTATGAGGTGTTTATGATTACTACCATTTTAGATTTTCTTGCTATCCTATAAACGAAGTATCTGCGTCTTCCAAGATATGGATAATCAGGTCACAGTTCTGGAGTAATAACTTTCGAGTGTTTTTACAGGAAAAGCGACAAAATTATGACCACAAAGAATCAACTGACGCCCGATGATTTTCCGTTAGTTCTTTGAAAGAATCATATTCAGTCATTACGAAAAAGAAAGGAGTATCTCAAGGGATATTTTATCGCCTGGATCATAACACCGTGCGTGCAGCAACACGTAACCTTGCGTTGGGTAAACAATATTCGAATACTACACTGCAATGCAAATGAATGTAAAACAGTATTGCTTGTCTAACCCTCTCAAGATTGTGTAGAGTACACACAGTACGCCGGGAGCAGATCGGTTTATTTTCATTAAGCATCGTTTTCAAAGATTGTTTATGTAGCGTAAGATTGTGTACCGTTCTGTGCACATTGCCATTAATATTGTTCTGCGGGAAACACACTAAGCCAACTAGCCCCTTCTGCAAAATAAACATACGTCCGAAACTCCATGGTGGCAAATAAATTGAAATGATATGATCATTACCCAAGAAATACCACTTACCAGTCATACTCCTATCTTGCCTAAAGACCGATGAACGGATGAACCTATCGAAAACACAGGACCCTGCATCTGTCTCTGTATTAACAGTTTATAGTAAACGTAGCAGTTATCTAAACGTACAGTATGGGCATTTCACGTGAAGCGGACACCACAAAAACTTTTAGTTCTTAAAATTTTTTGTCGTTCTGGTATGTACTATATCTAAAAAAGTTTGGTTGCCTAGGAACGAACTTGTGAAAAATTACCACCAAAGAAAGTGCAATGCTTTTCGAACATTACCACTTAGTTTAAGAACCATCATACAAATTGGTAATGATTATAATAGAAAATTTAACAAATTTAATAGTTACCAAACTTTTTCATCAGAAAACAGGATGAAAGACCGTCTAATTTTTTCCCAAAATAGCTCATAAAAATGTTAAAAATGTGTTGATTATACCTACCAAATATGATAATAGGCCTCGCAGTGGTTTAGAAGTTAGAGGACATAACAAAGTCCGCTTAATAAACCGTCTACTCAACATTCTATCAGTCGCTGTGCTGCAAATAAACGTTCAATAAACCCAGGGGAAAGAAGGGGCTTAGCCCCCCCCCACGGCTCAATTCGTTTTCCTCAAGAATGAAATTAGTTGAAAGTTAAAATCGGTAATTAACAGAAAATCGAAAATGAAAGGAATGTAGAAATTTATGTTTACGTAAATCAATAGCAATAAATGGCTTTCTAAAATAACTGCACTGGTCTTTAGTGTCGTTAGAGTCAGCAATGTAGGGGGGGGGAGCGCACAACCAACATTTTGCCCTCATCCACTAAAAGTTGGGCTGGTACGGGCCTGGTTGCGCTACTTTAAATAGCTATAAATTATAATTAGTCACCAGGGCTGTTCAGATTTTAAGTCTAGGTTTTAACCGTTTATTGTGGTGGAAAATATGACTACACACCCGTACTCATTGCTGAATACAAAACTTCAAAATTTTATGTAACATTTAAATAAGTGCGTTTTAAAGAGCAAAGGTAGAAAACTATACCCTGAGATGAGGATAGTGCGTGACGTAGGAAACCATAAATGGGATAAGTATAAAACTTGAATTTTCAACAAAGTCGGATGAAATTGACCCTTGTCGTTTCATTTAAGAAGATAGGAAGCAACTATTGCAAGTATTACTGTCTTAAAAGTAAGTAATTTTATTTTTCTAGCTCAGATTACTTATGACATTTTATGAACTTTTACGACACACGCCTAGACTACTCGCGCGGGGCCATTTTCTAGCCTTTGATTAGCACGTAAACTTTATGATAGAATAATTTAAAATCTGTTTTCCGATTCGCTGCGCCAGTAGATTTCTATAACCAATATGAGCACATCTGACTCAAAATTAAAATTATTTTATTAAAAAATCCTGTATATAGATCTATGTGGAATAGAAAAGATACTATAAATTTTTACCACTTGAAGAACTCGTCAAAAGCAAAAACTGTTTCCTGTATTATTTATTTTCTAAGACACAATATTTCCTAAATACAATTTATAAAACTGTTTTCTGATAATCTCTTACACGCTCATGGCAGCCGCAGAGCGGACATCACTGATAAGCTGAATTTACACTTGAAAGAAAAAATACTTCCTTTTTAATAATATTTGTAAACAGCCACACTATAAAATTCAAAGCAAATTTTATTATCGGGAAATAACCGTTTATTAATAAACGTTAATTCAACAATAAAAAACATTTTTTTAGGAGAACTAAAGTACAGGGTTTGTCCGGAAAGTAATGCAATTTGTATTTTCCTGTAGTTCAAGTGGGTTGGGTTAGATGGAGAGAACTTCTATCTTAACAACGCTTGCAAGCTCAGTGTGATGTGTCAAAAATAACGTTTCCGTGAACCTCCTGTTAGTGAATGTGTCACGACTTGCAATGGAGAAAGCTATCGATCAACCTTACGCTATCAAACTCTGTGCTAAACTGAACAAAAGCGCCTCTGATACCCACCAAATGATTCTAAAATATTACGAGCGGTTTGCTGTTTCCTATTCTCAACTTTCAAGGTAGTTTCCGGCCGGGAAGAGGTGCAGCATGAGTCTCGCTCTGGACGGCCGTACACCAACAAGTGTGACAACAATGTTTCTTTTGTTGGGGATATTTTAAATACAAATCATCGAATAGTATTCCGAAAATCACTGTGCATGACGTCGTCACTAACAATTTCCAAATGTAGATAGTGTGTGCCAAGTCAGTCCCCAAATTATTGACCGACGAGCACTAAAACAGTCGAATGAACTTTTGGAAGGGACAAAGCGCCAAAACCAAGAGTCCCCTCGTCCGAAGAATGCAAGGATGAGCAAATTGAAAATGAAAACAATGCTCATTGTCTTTTTCGACACCAAGAGTGTAATTCACAAGAAACTTGTGCCTCAAGGAGTCAGTCAACGCTACCTGTTAGGCCACAGTGCTCGAGAGATTAAAAACAAGGCCATCCGCACTCGAMAAGAGATCGCCGCTACCTGACAGCTGCATCACTTCAGTTTCTGGCCAAGCACAACTTGGCAACCTTGTCGTAGCTTCCCTATTGTTCTGACCTAGCTCTTGTAGACTTTTCTTTAGTTCCCGAAAATCAAGAATGTCCTAAGTGGAACCTGTTTTGGAACAATTGAAGACATTCGATCTGTCGTAACGAAGGCTTTAAACGAGGATGATGCCTTCCAGAATGCGTATTGTGCATAGAAAAGCCGCTGGGAGAAGTGTATGCATGACCAAGGAGTGTACTTTGAAGACTTTTAAAGATTTGTAACGCTATCTTAAATTAAAAATAAAATACAGATTTAATTGCATTACTTTATGCACAAACTGTACTGTAGGTTATAATTTATGAAATTCTATAATAATCATTGTATCATTTTTTCTGAATCTTCTTAATCCAAAAAAAATAGTTGTGTTCGAATTGCACTTCCATGAAAATATTCACGTGCTCGTTGCTAGGATGCTATAGGCAACCTTATTTAAACGAAAAAAGTACTTGAAAAATTACAACTTTTTCGTGTGTCAGCTTCACCTGAAGTGCCTCAGTCATTGTCCCTGAAAGCCAATGTATTTACTATAACCATAATCTCTCTAGGTTGCCCGTCCGGAAGGCGTACGAGTACTTCAAAAAAGCAATAAATATTAAATGCCGCTTATGCGTTTTGGAGAGCTTTGACGATACGATTCGCGGACAAATAAGTGCCGAAGGATCATTTCTGACAAGCGCTCGTAAAGATTAGATATTATTGGATCTTTTTTATTGCAGAGCGGAATTAAAAATCAAAATGGCATCGTGTTCGGGTTCTCGTGGGCACTGTAAATCGCTTGTTATTACGACTTACATTGTGTCCGTTTTATGTCACTTTAGCGGGAATAAAGTTCGCTTTACTGCATCCTGAACTTGGGCAAATTTAATGGGGGATGAAGGCCAGACGATTGGTGATAAATCTTTTGCGAGTTTAAGAAAGGCCATTTGATCAAACGAGATTCATTCCTGGCATGTTATTTCTGTGTGTGAAAAACAAGTCAATATATTTTTTCTCGATGTTGTTTGTAAAAATGGGGCAGAATAAAAATTAAACGTACAAAATAAATGTATTTTAAAAATTAACAGATTTTGTTTTGAACAAAAAATAATCATTTACGTTATTTAAGACATTATTTTGTTTTAAGAATATTGAATAAGAATTCAGATGCATTATACCTTGTGTGTCTGTGATGAGTAAATTTCTTTTTATATAGGGTTGCTTATACTATGATAAAATTTTCATGCAAAATTTAACGCTATGGTCCTCAAAGGAGGTGTTGGGAGAAATTATAAAGTTATATAGGGTAACAAATGTAATACTAAAAAAAAGATGGCTAAGCCAGAAATCGACACTTAAAATTATTAACTCAAACTTCCTAATGTTATGTATCGACTGAGTAAAACCAAAAAGAGAAGGCCCGTGGGCTAAAACAAGTTCAGAACGTGACGTCACTCACCAAAGACAATCTTAACAATGCAAATTAGTGTGCCACATAGGAAGACACTAAATACTACCAACTGTATATACGAGATTTAAGATGTTTAAGAGATTTAAACAATCTTAGTAATTATACAGGGTTTCTATAAATGATTCATGCATCCAGGGCGCTTATGGAAATTATCGATCAAATCAATTTGCCGGCTCTTAGGAAGGTGAACACAACTATTGCTTACTTATCTGTCGATTATTGAAGTATTTGATAAATTTTAATATGAGTGTGTATTTTCAACATATTCTGTAGTGTTTTATGAGATAATTAACTTTATCTTAACTTAGCTGTGGGTTGACATTGATCTGCAGCCTTCGCCGTGCATATTGTAGCTTGGCAGCAGTTACAAAAAGGCGGCACAAAGAATTGAAAAATCAATGCCGCCTGCGTTGCATTAATCATTTATAGAAGCCCTGTATAAACATTGATGAATTAAATGACTAACGGAAATTATTTTAAATCATGTTTTTGATATTTTAAACAAATACTATTAATGAAATATTAAAAATAATTATATTGTTTGAATGAATTGAACTTATATATCTATCGTATTTTTTAAATTAATCGAATAGAAGATAGGTTTGCTGCGACTCACTATCGTATTTCACTTCAATAACTGAAAGAATGTTACAAACGATTAAGCATTCAACTTCTTTTAAATAGCTTGTCGTACATTCTGAAGACTATGAAGAAGTAAAATATTTATTATGTAAGTAGAAAATTAAATGGTAATACCATCTGTCAACATTACACTGACACGATAACAAAGCCGCCTAGTTGCTTATAATATATTTTATTGAATTGCAATTCCTACTTAACAACTGTAGAAGATAATGGAGCACTTATTTTATCTCACAAAGGCGTAGTGTATTATAAAAGCCAGCAAAATGTATTTAATACATACTTAGTATAATTCAATGTAATTTACAAAGTATTACCTACATTGCTAGCGCTAATGGCGGATTTATATCAAACGGACAAAACAGCATCTCAAGTTGGGAAAAAAAACAAGAGGGCAACCTTTTGCAGATATTTTGCGATTCTGTTTTTTTTTCATTTTCCGATCACAGTCGGTAACCTCAAAGAATTGCGCGTTTTTGCAACTTGTGTTTGAGCTTGTGCTGTTGTTTCTGTCGACATTCAGAGCCGTGTACTTCACTGACGTCTTGAATTTTAATATCTTTACAAAAATATGATGAAGATAGAGAAACCGTTGCGGAGATATGACAAGAAACCAGCATAAGGAAAAACGCAATGCTTATTTTGTTTAGTTGCTCGATATTGACTCATTCGTGGTCATCTTGTATGCTCTATGGATTATATTGCAATTGTATTCTCTATTTACCAGAACCATAAGACTCTAACTCTAATTGTTATCTTAACACTAAAATTATTATTTACCACTATTATTTAAGAAATGTTTTCTTTAAAAAAAAATGCCCGATAAACGAAAAAAGCCAAGGTTAACTGAAGAGGTAATGTAATTGAAGCACATAGGGAACCTACTACCTTCATGCACGTCATTTTCTCCTTTTTTTCAAACCGCGTACCAACAGCCAACGGTACAGGAGTATAAGAAAAGCGTTCTTCGCTAAAAATGTCTATTTTATAAACAAATAATTGAAAGAAAACTATTTACTTTCTCTTTTGTCTGACAAAGAACTGACTGTAGAACAAAACTATAACTGTTTCTAGGGTTTAAACGACAAAATAAAAACAGAACTGCAACTTATTTTGTTCTGTTTGTTCTAGAATGTGTTTTTATCACGATGATTTGTTGATTTGAGTTTTTGTTCTTAGAAACTGCTCGGTTTGGCGTAAACCCGCTATAAGAGCCGTGCGAATGGGTCCACAGTCTTGACAGCTAGGGTAGACGGTGGAGGGGATACGGCGGCTGAGGTAGTGTCACTGCTACTCATACAGTCCAAACCCGTGGTCCAAACCGTATTGCCGCTTTTACTCTATTCTGTATTCTGTGGTTTCACCCTATAACATGCTCGGTATATTGTCGCATCTGGGCCTCAGCGAGAGTGACACCTGAAACGGGACGAGATCAGGGATGGTCAAGTCAAATGCCGTATACAAGCCACTAGATTTAATAAGCACTAATTTTTACAAAACATGGGCAGATCAGTTTAACAGGGACATTCAAAAATAAAGATCAAGTTACGCTTTTCACAAAAATATAAAAATTATCTACAAAATAAGAGAGTATTGCTCACATCAACGATAGGGAATTTTGAAAGACAATAAAGGTTAATAAAATTACTACTTACGTGAATTATTGTACTTACATCTTTTTTTCTAAGTAATAGGGGTACCTGGTTGGCAGTGTCACAACCTCTCGCTGATCAAGCCCGAAGGTGACTCCCCGATCTTTTCGATTTTCGTATTTAGGTAAAAATCGCAGCATTGCGTTTTACGCGKTTGTCATGTTTCTTATTTTTTTTAACAGATCTACTAGTTGAAAAATTGCAACGAGGTTGCGGGTGATTAGAGGGTATGCGACAATCTTATGGATAGAAATTTACAGAATTTACCGCATCCTTTACAGAATCTAGCAACATTTTTTGATGCTGTACAAATAACCTGGAAACCTCAAGAAGAAATCGCCTAACACCCACCCATTATTAATGTGTTTAGATTACTTTACTCTAATAAATATATGCACCAAAATTATTCAAATAGAACACGTACTACTGAGTGTTCTTTCCAAGTCTGTCAGTATATTATTGAAATATCAATGAAACAAATAATATTTCAAGGCATGGATAATATATCATCGAAGATTTTATACATTGATTAGTTACTTACATTTACAAAACGGTTCAAGTAAAAATTAATATTTTTCAAAACCCCACAATTCGTTATTTTTAAAAAATCTCGAATACGACTTACACCGTCTCAATGAAATTTTTCATAAGTAAAAACAGTACAGTCATCAACAAAACTACTTCCTAATAACAACAAATCCCGGCGTTCAAAGATATTCTGCAGTGTGTGCCCCTAAAGCTGCTCGAATTTTACACACGTCTGCATATATCGTAACAATCACAACAGCGCGCTGAAATATTTCAGCCCGTTTCGCATTCAAAACCGCAAATGACAATCTGCGTCGGCTGTAAAAGGGCCCACTCAATAGCGTCATCTGCCAACGATCGGAGCTTCTCTACCGAAAGTACGAATTTACAAGCTGGCTGTCGTAAAGGAAGGATTGCCGGGATTACATCTCCAAAAGCTCTCAGTGAGTTTACTTTTTTTCTGGAATGGTTGGGTTCGCACAAGGGGTTGGAAGAATTAGGGGGATTCTCTTATTTGCTTTATATCATGCTTCTGAATTGAGTTGCTGAAAATATATTCGCTTTAAACTTAATAAGTCTGCTGTCCAGTTGCTCAATGTAATTTATAATATAAATTAAACATATCAATGCAACAACCAAATTTATACCGCCAATATAACAGAATAAAATTGAAAATCAAAGAGAAACTATAAAGATAATTTTGGRCTACAGGATGAGCTGTAACACACGMCTTAACAATCATAATGTACCGTGGAATTACTCGACGGTTGAATATGATACTTAGCAAGAATGGTGAAAACATTAGTGTAAAGTACAACGAGTTGTATTTCTGTCTCCCAGTAGATCTAACTGATAGAAACATTGTAGGTATAGTATGGATTCGATCTTTATAATTTTCTATAACAACAACAATAAGAAGACAAACAAATTTTATTTTTCACTGTAATGCGCTTGCTCGATTATATTTTTGTATCAGTGCTAACTGGTAGTACTAAACAAAGTTTTCTTGTATGAGCGCAGCCAGATTTTGTATTGCTGCTAACATTTCTTCGTTGGACTTATATTTCTTTCCTCCTTTGACCCTTTTTAAAGACGCAACAAGATGATAGTTCTATGTAATATCTTAATTAATATTTCAAATTGTAGTTCTTAGAGCAATTCTTGTGATACAGATATTAACGTGAAGAAAAGTGAGGCATTTATCTAATAAATGCTACCGTTCTGTTCTTAGAAAATTATCATATAATTTTTATCAAATTAACTATAACATTCTGCATGGTCTTCCGGTTCGGGCACTTATAGCTTAGGCAGCGGATTTTTGAAGGAGGGAATTTGAGTGACGCCATTTTATGTTCATTCCTTCTTGGAAGGTAAATGTAAAACTGTCTGGAGTGGTCGCCGCTCGCCGCTTTCGACCAGTTCCACTTGTAGGAATCAACGCGTAGGTCGTTCCAAATGCGTACTGTATTTCACAAAGGTTCAAAGTTATATTATTTATAGGACGGAAAAGCAGCCATTCATTTCAAGTGCCATTTGAGCTGCGAGAAATGCAAAACTCGCTTTCAGTAGGATGATGTTTACCTGGGAATGCGAAACGAATCAGAGCCGTAGTAAGTGCTTTTACTTAAGTATTTACCTGCCGTTGATCTGGAAGGCCAAATATGAAGGAATTCCAAACGTTTTAATCATTCGCTTATCCATAGAATTAGTTTGCAAATAAATTTGGTATGTGAAGAAAAAAATAAATATTTGTGATTATTTTAAATAGACACTCATGTGGCTCTTAAGTAATCGTTATGCAAAAGTTTGTTTGGTGAGTAACTATGTTTAAGTTTGGAACACTATAAACTATTGATAGAATAAATTAACCTATTAAAATACCATTTATGGTCTACTGAGATTGTAAATAGTCCATATATCTTACTGGGATCAGCAGTGGTTTAAATCATGATAACCTGCGTTTAAAATCTATAAAATCTATTAACAATTGGTATTATACAGAGTTAGTCAAAATTATAATATAACTGATTTATTTCTTCAAACACTATAATAAAATGCCAACAAAACTTTTTTTAACAATTACTTTTCAATTCTTAACCTTTTCTTGTACACTTTAATTATGCTTCCGTGTATGCTTCAACAAAACCTGTAGGAAGAAATGTCTACTTTTTGTTTTTGTGTATCAGTCATCTCATCCTATAATTTTGACTAACCCTGTAAATCAAATTTATTTTAAATGGGATGTTTAAATTAAAATTACTGAGCTTACACTGGTTATCCTTAAAATTCGTTTACCACGTTTTAGCACAGCTCCTTAACATGAAAATACTGCGACTTAATTAAATTTATCTAGCCAAAAACAACTTCCTTAACAAGTTATTATCTATAACCAAATTTGTCATGGTGACGTTTAAGTGATAATCCGCGCTTTTTTACCTGATTTCTATCGAATGTCATCTATTTACAAAAAAAAATTATTTTTTTATATTTTGTCATATATTTTTCAAAGTAAATCCGGTACATTTCTAAAACATATAAAATTATGATATCCGTTATACTTTACTCAGAGAAAAAAGTTTAAGCATTACAGACGACCAAGTTTTTATTTTGACAATACTGCTTATTTTCATCGATGCCTTTTGTTTTGTATATTTGCTTGTTCTCGGTGCTAGCCCCTTCTTAAGTATTATTTAACAACAATTTTTATGATGAATAATTATATGAGTACTTTTGTCTAACAGATATATTTTGTCAATAAAGTTACAATAAAATAATTTCATTAATCAAACTAATAGTAACGTTGAAATCAACAAAATTTAATACTAAAAAACTCACCAAAGGCGTAAACATATATTAAATAAATGCACAAATAATATTCATTTATGTTCTCCATTATCTGCTACACCTGGGTCTATTTGATTGGTGGTGTAATAATAATAATATACACTAATCATTTTAATGCACCCGATATATGTGGTGAGCGTACTGGGCCTTTTGTTGATCTGTAAATTTTAAATATCGTAAAAACAATTTTTGAATTATTAAAAAAGAGCGATTTATTTTTCAGACCAACGTACAGTCTGATTTTTGGCCTAAAATAAATTTGATAGTAAGATCAAGACACAGTAGTGCTATCTAGCGGAAATAGTCCATGGTCTATTTGCAGGTTCCTTTGCCAGCGGAAAAATTTTCCTGTCCATGTTTTTCTTCACAGTTATTGACCAGTACAAGGACCTCGTTATCACAAAATCCGGGTTATTAGGGGCTTTGTATCGTTTTCCTCCGTTAAATTTTCGTTTACTAAATCATTTCCCAACTCTAATAAGGGCAAAAAAAGTATGGGAATAAGTTTCTACTTTTCGATTTGCTTTACTGGTTTGGTTAACAACCTTTAGAGTTTAAGTCATATGTAAACAGTACTAAGAACTACGTCAGTAAACAGATACATTATCCCCACTCGTTAAACTTAGGATATAGTTATCAATTTAGTTGTCTAATCAAACTTGGTTAAATATACTGCGCCTCCAACTCCGTCGAAAGTTTAATTGAACGTATAGCTGGGTCGGTTAACAAGCTACGCTTGTAAACATCTCCTGTTTCCTTATAATATATTTTCTGTAGTCTTCAAAAACACAAACAACTTCAGTCCGTAGCATTTAAAAAAATGCACTGCTTCTGCCGATCGGAAAAGCTTCATTTTTAAAACATAAAAATGTGAGCTAAATGCAAATAATAACAGTTTATGGTGTTTTTTGAGAACGCAAAACCGAGTTCTGTTTATTTTATTTTATAAGGTCTGCTATGTGATAATGCTGTATTTTGATGATGTTGTTTTGGTCTTCCTGCTCTATAAGCCTTTTTTATTAAAAAAACAATAGTTTGATCACACTAAACACTAAATAATCAGTAACGTTAGCGAATAATTAAAGTCCATGACCCTAAACTATCTAGCGATTTATTATTAATATGGATAATATTCTATTTTTCATACGTTGATCCCAAGTCATTAATTGCACCTCACCATCGCTCTTTAACGTCTCACTTAACTAATAACGCGTGTAGGATCTACGTCTTGTTGACGTACACATTTTATCCAGCTTCATTAGAAATGTTAGCAATTCACGCACCCTGGTTTATGACGTTGACACCATTATAAAGTTAGGATGCCAATTAAAATTAATCTGCTAACTATTTCCCGCTAGGTATGATTTCTACATCAGTGTTTTAATGGAGATAGCACATACTTGGTTCCAATCAACTCCTTCCTGTTCCAATTAGGATTTTTAAAACAAGTGACTTTAGAGGTAGGGGTCGGAGATCATCCATAAAAACAATGCAATTTCTGAATGCTAAGGTCAGTCTACGAATACCTCCACTAAGGATGCCGAACAAACGATTCGGAAGCGTTTCTGTTTTTGCCGACGAATTCTAGCTTTAACGGGTTTTCGATAGGTGGCGCCCCATGATAAGTGTATAATCGTTGAATAAATTAAGCACAATGTGACACAATTTCCTTTTTACTGGTTAAACGTAAGGTTTTTTCATTTAAAGTTATAAAACTGTAAATACCAACCATTCAGTTTATCTCCATAAGTGTAAAATTACCGTAGGTATAACAATGTGTATACAACAACTAAGATGGTATGTAGATACTATCCCACATTTATAAGCGACCTTAAATTTTGGCAAAGCGAGTGTTAAACAACGAATTTAGCAAAACTCAAACCATGATAAGCTCAAAAACACTTAAAAGGTAAATGAAACTTGTGAAACAGTACAAAATTGAGTACATAACCTTCTCCGTGTTGTAACTGTTCAGAGCATATTGAAAGTTTGTATGACATATTCCTATGCCAGGTCCTCCTATTGCATGATCATTATTATTATGTGTTTAACTCTGAATGATGATAAAAAGGAACAAAAATTCTAAAAATCTTACATTTTTAATAATAACATTAATAACAATTAAAATGCCCCCTACATGTCACTTCTGCGATTAGAAGTTTCGCTTTTATATATAATTATTATTTACCGTACCATCCTAATGGAATAATTTAAGCCATATTTCAGCTTGTACGTAATTGTATAATTTATTTGTTTTGTATGTCTCTGGCACCTCGGCTGTCAGCACTAACTGATACCTAGGTATCTTGCTAGCTAATGATTAAGAAAACAAATGACGGATTGTTTGTCTAATGTCAACTATGTGATGTGATAGATAAACTCAACCTCCTTGGATAAACTGCAGGTTGTAAATGTCGTACTGACCTGTAGAACACTAGTGAGGATTACACTCGCCACTAAAGATGATTGAGTGGAGCTTGGCTTTGCCGAAATAACGTAGGTTGTCGGCTAGCTTGCTACTTACCGCGGCGCCATCACTTTTTTCTCACAATACTTTGTATCCCCCACAGTCTCCTATTGCGAGGTTTGCAACTAACACTGATGAGGTCATCGGGTAGTCATGCTATTAGAGGATGTTTGAACTTTAATGAGTTATAACTTCATATAGGACCTATTCAAGATTACTTATGTTTTGTGGAAGGATTCCATTCGAAGAGTAGACGAACTTCTTCGATCATAGCGGTTTAGGCTTCGCAGTATCGGTTAATTGAGCTTTTTAACGTTCTATAGTATCCGTATATTTGGTACGTTCCGAGCCAGTTGGTTTATGTTTATTATTGATACTCTTGGTGAAAGACTGTTTTGAATACGTTAGATTGTACCGTTGCCTGAATATTCAGGCAGCGATTGTACCTTGTGCCACAATCATTAATATTGATGTAAAAAACATTTATGATAAGTAATATACTCATATGCGATGTTGCAGCGTTTTCGGCTCCATGTTGGCATTTAAAAGTAACATGCTATGAACCAGCCAACTGAATCTAATCGATACGTCAACCCCACGGAACTCTTGCTCATCCTATACGCTCACTCTCTATACGCTTAAACGACAGATTCTCTCAAACTGCATGGGAAGAGCAAACCTAGAACTTGTTTAACAACGACACATTATTTAAGCTAAAAAAATGCAAATTTCTGCAAAGCAATTGGTTGGATACATAGCTTCATCTTCTTACACCACACGAAAGAAAATTTGCGCATTTAGCTATGATGGAATATCTAAAATCTACTAAGATAACTACAATTTTTTCAAACAAGTGTAATAATAAACTTGTAGCATTCCATCCACGTACAAATAGAATATTGCCATATTGGATTTGCTCGAAATCAATTTGACTAAATTGTTCCACATTCTAGAATAGAACGTAGTAGTTGCGTTTACCATTTGTCAGCATTTTTGCGTCGTTGTCCTCTCCGCTAGCACCCAGTGGATCATTATGACGTATTAGCTAGCAGAGTATAAATACGCGGTTAAATCACGAACAATTTTGAAATAACTTAGAGTACTCATAAATTTAAAACGTAGTCTCTCTGGCAGGAGCTAGTCCTCCTAGCACCATATAAGTACAGTGACAAGGTAAAAAAGTATTTCTAATTATGTATAGTACAACTAATGTCCACTTAGTGTATTTTGTTACAGATTTCTATTTTAATAAATACTTGTTTAGTACCTGAGTCGTATCTCCCCTGCCTTTGCCCCTAGTTCTCTGTTTCAGGTTTTCATAGGTGATCCCTAGCACATCGACGCACGACCCCAGATTTAGGGTTGTGACATTATAACCCCTAAGTTCATATCTAGTGCTGAAACGATCTTAATGATAACCTTATACAAGAACAAATCTTAGATAGACTTAGTCGTTGGTTTTATCATTTCTAATCAAAAGCAAATAAAAAACGATAAATATATTTGATAAATAAGAAATAATAAAGTTGAAGATCTCCCATTTCTAATAACCAGCTTTAATATCTATTTAATTATAGGCAGTAGTCAAGCTATCCAAAATTACAACGTGGATCGACTTCCTTATACCACACCGACACACTTAAGGTCAGCTTTCCTTGACATCACACCTTCCAGCTTCACCAACTGAAGCCTTACCTACTAATTTCGAGCTTTCAATCGCCTTACCAATTTACACAGCACCAGGTACAAAACTAAAAAGGAGAGCCATCCAACTAGAAAGTGGCCTGCGGTCCCCTTTCAGCCACATCCCCCGGCGCTACACAACTCAATAAACCCCAAAGGACGGCAGGAAACCCGCCTTTAATTGTCCTAACGAGATCACGTCTGTGAAACCTAGGAGGGACCATGATTCCCGTTTACTTCCCAGATTAAAACGCACACGCCACTTTTCCCGTTTATTTTCGTAGCGCAGATACAAACGGCACACAAAACAGACGCCTAACCTAATCAATCAATTAAGTTAAAGGAGATAAATCTCCCTTAGCGCGACGCGGCTCAATGCCACGCTCAGTATCCCTCGCCGCTCCAGGTGATAGTGTAGTCCTTGAACATCTTCTGCAGGATGCTGACAGTTAGTTCGTGGTCAGCTTTGCCGTAGCCCTGGAAATAATAAAAGCAACTCAGATTAAGACTGCAATTGACTTTATGTGGAAGCACTTTTATTTATATTATTTTTCTCATTTTGGCATTTAAATGGATTTATTACCACACAGATGTTGATAACAGCAAAAATGCGGGTGGGTTTTTATGAAACGAAGTTGGTAAAACTGTCACATGACAAGAATAGTTAAGAAAGTGTCAGAACAAAAGAAAACCTGAATTTTCAAACAAAATGGGACTATTATTGATTATTTAGAAACGAACGATTGTATTTAATATACATATTAATATTAAGGGTGCAATTTTCAGCTGAACTAATTGCGAATCGTGGAATATTTTCTATATTCTGCAGAATAGCTGTTGAATTCGAAGTAATTATTTCCTTCTCATTATGTGAATTACCTTGAGCGCCAGAATTGCAACCCCCCCAGGGGTGAGCGTATGAGTTATTTCAATATAACCTGCTGCGGCACAAGTTTTCAGTCACAATGAATTTTAAACGCGTGAAACTTTTCACATATATACAGGGTTTCTATATATGATTCATGCATCCAGGCACTTGCTGAAATTGTCGATTAAATCAATTTGCCGCCTCTCAGGAAAGTGAAAACAACTATCGTCTTAACGTATACTTGTCATCTATAGATTTTTGAATTATTTGATATATTTCAATACGAGGGAGTGTGTATTTTCAACATATTTTGTAGTGTTTTGTGGGATAATTAACTTTAAGGTTGCAGAAAGCTCACATTTCGAAGCAGTGCCGGTGGTGTGACATTGATCTGCAACATTCACTACTATCGCCGTGCATATTGTAGCTTGGCAGCAGCTCACATTTCGGAGCTGTGGGGTGACATGGTTTCGTATACCTTTTAGATTACGCATCGTATATGTAAGGTTGTGGCTACAGTAATCCTGCTAAATAATTGTACTATGATAGATGCTTTTAGTCTTCCGAAATGATAAATTTCACAAACTAAGTGGTAGTAACGTTAGCTACACTACACAAAGCTTCCACAGTGCAAGGGTGTAGACTGTAGAGCTTACCGCAGGTATAGTAACCAATAATTATTGTAATTTCTTATCTTTGACAGAAAAATATAACCGTAAATTGTTGGAAAATCTTTATAAAACCATCAATTTCGCGACTGTAGCTTGATCTGCAACTTTCAGTACTATCGCCGTATTTATTGTAGCTTGACAGCAGTTTCAAACAGGCGGCACAAAGAATTCAGAAATTACGCCTCCCGCGTTGCATGAATCATTTATAGAAACCCTGTATAATCTCACACGAGCATTAATTATTTCCGGATTTTTTTTTGAGTACGTTCAATTAGCCGTATTTTGTCCAAACGGGACGAGAAGGCAAATTCAGACGTTCTTGGAGTGCAGGAAAAATTATAATTTCCCAATATGAATTAATACCCTAATGCAGATTCGGTAAAAAAATCCTAACGACAAAATGAGGAATGGTTCTGAATCATGTGTAGTTAGTGGTTAATTCTAATAATACGTCCTTCTACTATAGTTCTAATTTATTTTCCAGAGGGAACTATTATTACAATAATTGGGAATTTGCACACTTTTTAATACAGCTCATAATTTTGTGACATGCAGATCCTATTGAATGAAACATGTGCTCTGTTAGAACCCCAGAATACTCAAAAGTCAAAAGCAACTTTATATATTAACGCCACAACAGTAAAATGAATGTCAAATATCCCGTGACAAGGTATTTTAGGCTACTTCGTGCACTACTAAAGCCGTGGGTACTACGTCTCGACATTTAGCTTGCATTACGTGTGGTAGGGAAAGCATCAGCGCTTTAACACGGCCATTTCCTTAAGTTGAGCATTATTGTTTAACAATGGCAGTAAGGGTACCTACTCCACAAATACTGAATGTGTGCAAATGTATGACCATGTGAACACCAGAAAACAATTTTGTACGGTTCCAAAGACACGGATGTTGGAAAATTGAAGCAAATCAAAATACCAGAAACACTGTTCAGCACTCGTTACTTATAACGCTCACGCTAGCGAAATACTTCTTGTTCTCCTCCTATTGCTCTGTTGCTTTTGTCTCTTAGGAGCATACAGTCAGAAAGCGAAACACCAAAGAAAATATTTAATTATAGGTATTTTGGACAAAACGTGGTTGACCGTTAACGTCAGAAGTGTCATATGAACATGTGTGCGTTATTGAGCAAAGTTGCTAGTTTCCAATAGAAAGTCGCATAACGAGGTTATTTGTAACAAAAATAAACACTTAATTAATTAAATCGCAACGAGTACTAATTCGAAAATGCTCGTTTTATTCAAAATAAACAAAGCAGTGATTAATATTATGTATTTCGGGCACAAATACAAGCGCTTTTTACTTGATTTCTGTCTCTGTTCGCACGTTTTTGACAGCGATGGTTTTCGTTGAGCATAAATATGAAGGATGGTTTTAGGATTCTGGTATTATAGCATTCCTGAGATCAAGCGTTCGTACAGTTTACGATAAATCCCCCATTCCGGCAACAAGAAACAACACGGTGTATTTTAACGTCACAGACTGTTTCAAGAACCGAGTTTGGCACTCAAACGTTATAGTGTAGCAATTGAAAAACGGTTGTTATTAACACAGAAAAAATTAGGAGGCATATCATTTTTCTTACATCATATTTACGCAATAAAAAAGTAATGAAAATTCCCTATTGTGTAATCTAATAAAATTTAACATCTTTGACGGCAAAAAAATAACAAGAAATCATTTCATTATCTTGATTATACAGTTTTTGAACTAATTCTTCTATTGGACATTAATGAGGTTCGTACGATTTTCTCCATTATTGACCAACTGGGATGCAGACGATCTGCGGAAGCAATGTTTTGTGGATCACGAAGCTGGAGGTATTTTGCGATAAATTGCAGCATCTGACGTGGTTTATTATTACCGAATAGGTTAAATTGTACCCCCTTCCATTTCGGTAAGAAATGAAGAATCCATTGTGGGTGATTTGTTATTTGTTCTGGTCTTAGGGTTGAATATTTTTAACACACTTTTGCAGATTATAAGAAGTTATGATACGACACCACTAGAATGTTTTTCACGTGCACTTTTGATACAGTATAGGAATACCTGTTTGATTTTACGTTATAGCAGCATTTTCGGTTCGACATTTACCTTTCATGAAATGATACAAAACAGCATATGTAGATAACAAATTGTAAACAGTCCAGTCCTGCGGTACTCCGGTAATAAAAGCTTTTAATATAATAGTCCCTTACATAAACGTATTGTGTTCTATTCTAAATATATTATAGATCTTTCTTTTATCAGAGTGTATACGTGGTTCAGCTCATCAGAAGCCTTGATGAAGTTTGTATGAATGACGTCGAAATGCTTTTTAATAATGAATTTAACAGTGAGTAATATATCACTGGTCTAAAACTCCTAAGTCCTATAATTTTTAATTGCCAACTTTGTGGGAAGACACCTTCGTTCAGTGAGTCATTTGTAAATGCATTTAATTAAAGACAAACAATTATTAAAAGATGAATGAAACATTAACACTTTCAAATTGTTGGGTCTTACGTTAAAAAGAAAATGTACATGCATCAGGTCCGTACCAGGAGGGGGGTGCAAAAGTTTGTCTGTCTTCCCACATTGTTGACACTAGCGACACTGTAAAAACCAGTGCAGTTATTTTAGAAAGCGATTTATTGTTTTTGATTTAGAAAAAATAAACTGTAAACATAAATTCCTACATTCCTTTGATTTTCAATTTTTCGCTAATTACCTATTTTAACTTTCAATTAATTTCGTACTTGAGAAAAACGCGTGTAGCCGTGGAGGGACTAAGCCCCTTCTTGGTCCTGGATTGGTACGGGCCTGACATGCATATGAAAGTATATTTCACACAGAACCGTATACCTTATTTGCTGTAACGAAAATAACATAATACTTAATTATGTGTATATTACGTCAGAACATCCTCAAGTAAAGTCAAACACAATAAGTATATTAAGTTACACGGGACAATAAACACTAGCCTGGAACTAGAATTCCATAAAATAATTTCAGGCTCGCTCAACCTAGCAGCTTACGCCGAGGATATTTAGCTGGAACTGAACAGAGGCATTAATTAAATTTCGTCCATTTGTGTTCATGTTTTGCGTACCATTTTCCAGATAATCCAGCAGGCATGATTTTGCTAAATATTGCTAAATAGCGCGCTTTTACTCGCGTGGCGTAACCCAACTGGAAGAGATTACATGTAGTTAAACTACTGAATACACAGAACAAACAAGCCGATATGCGTTTCATTATTAAATGGCAAACAAATTAACACACCAAAAACCCGGCGGAACTATTGCCCCACATGTAGCCCTCTAAATATGAAATCCATTTGAAAATGTTGTTTTTTAGTTGAACTTCTATACATTTCAGTTATGTAATAGAAGCTAATAATCAAATTTCCTTTTTAGATCTATTAATGTTACGTATTGCTCATTTGTGTGTATGTGAACATTCACAGACAGTGTTATTTCTTATTTTTCCTTTAACCATTATACACACAAATTAGTTGTTTTACATTCTATTTTTACAGACTTTAAAATTCCTCTTTCATTGAATGAAAAAGTGGTGTAATTCTTTAATTTCAGTTTCCAAATAATTTAATACCAAAAAAGTTTTTTAAATATTTGATAAAATTTAGGTTTTTTTTAACACCATGCATTCATAATAAGGAAGCTAGAATTTGGTACCCCCATACGTTTGCTGGTCGAGTTTCAGTAAGTTTGTATATAAACATTATACTTTCATCTCTGTCTGCGAGGCACAGCTTGACAATTAACCCAACTAAATCCAATCTAATTTTATTTGGAAAGCCAAAATATATTCTTAGCGTGCGATCAAAGCTAGATGTCAGGTTGGATGGAACTGTTTTATGTTAGCAAAAAGTGGTTAGAAACCTAGGACTTTATATGGACGAAAATCTTAGGTTTAGAGAGCATATCAGTAAATGCATTAGTAAAGCTTTTGGGAACTTGAAAATACTGTATTCGAATCGTCATATGTTAGGCGCTAAGTTAAGGTTATTGTTGTGTGATGCACTGGTGCTTTCTCATTTTAATTTTTGTGATTCTGTTTACGGTCAGTGTCTGGATCAAGATTTCTGCAAAAAAATACAGCGCGTGCAGAACTCGTGCCTTAGATTTGTGTATGGCATTCGGCGAAATTCTAGAATTACGTATAAATTGAAGGAAGCTCGTTGGTTGAACATGGAACGTCGTCGTTACTTTCATTCAGTAGTCTTATATCATAATATAGTTTTATACAAAATGCCTCAGTACCTATATAAATTAATAATTTTTAGAACGGACGTGCATCATGTCAACATCAGGAGGAAAAGTATTATTACCGACCCTCGGCACAAAAGCGCTTTCTTCCAAAGAAGCTTCTCTTACAACATTGCAAAATTTTATAACAATTTAGAAACACGTTTCAAATCTATGTCCCCGATTAACATGAAGAACAAGTTGCGTGAATTTTTGCTTGAAAAGGTGTGACCGGAGCGAACATGAGTGCGCATAGTTTTGTTTTTTCTGGTGCTGCCGGCGACAGATCCTCGTGGGATCGCTTGTCGCATTACCCTTGTCCGCTGTATCTTTCTTTTCACTTTTTCTTTTCTGTTTTCTCCTCTATTTTCACTTCTTCCCTGTCTTATTTGTTGCATTATATTTCTTTTACTATTGTGTTGTCCCGTGTGTCTTCTGTACCCTCTATTGCTGTCCCTTTCTTTTTTACAGTCAATATTTGTAAATTTAGCTTGACGTACATAAATATTCACTTCCTGTATATATCCCGGGGACGGGCGGAAGAGCAGAAGTAGCGTCATCTTGATGTCACGTTCCCTCTCGCTCAGCAATTTCACTTGTATAGTACACAAATTTTATTATATTACAATTCTAGTGGTTGGTGAGAATAAAATTATTATTATTATTAAATAATGACAAAGTTTTTGTTTTGAATCAGTCAGTAATATACAGTTCTTCATGTAACGATTGCAGTTCTGTTTATATCGGACAAAACGGAAGATCCTTTTTAATTAGAGGTACTGGACATCAAACAATTTGAAAAATATAAAAATGGTAATTCTAACAAAGCTACGTCTATGCCATGTCGCCTGAGTTAAAACAATCTGTGGACAGCTGTTTCGGCTTATAAAGCCTCCTCAGCACAGCTATAGTCCCAAAGCAGAAAACACGGCATAGTTCTGATTACAGTGTGTAAAGTCACTAGATAGATAAAGTACCGTAATTGTTCGCTATTTTAGTGCAAAATAGCAGCGGTAAATTTAAATGTTTGTGTAGAAGACGGGATCAAACCTATTTTGTTTCTATGGTTTTGGTTTCATCCGCCAGTTTAGTACAAAAATATGGATAATGATACTGTAATACTGTAATATATTTAGTGACTGTAACTGTGTGGATGACACCATGTCATCTAGTGGCAATACGGCATCATCTACTCGTCTCTGTGGAGAACTAATCTCAACGGCAGCCCACTATGTTGTGGGCGTTTAAAAGCCGGCAGATGTTCCCCAACGACTATTTCTGCAAATAATACAGTTCTCAAGCACAATAACAAAATTACATCTATGCCATGGCGCCGGCTTGGATGATGCCGTATTGCCACTAGATGGCATGGTGTCATCCACACCGTAATTCTCGAATGTTAATTCTGTTACAACAAATTCATCGTTTGGTAAACATTTATTAGTACACAAACACACTGCTACCTTAAACAATTTAAATTCATTACAATATTGCAACAAATCTTGAAAAATAAATTATTTAGAAATTTTGAAAATATTACAAAATTATAAGTGAACAAAATTTAAGCATTTTTGATCATTTTTGGAATTTCAGTTGCCCCATATTAAACTGTTTATTCGATCGTTATTAAAATCTTTGTATTGCTGATATGTAGGCTACTTTTTATTTAAGGTTATTCAAGGTTTTATTTAAGGTTTGCTTCCATTTTGACAACGTCAGATTTTCTGGTAAAATCTATTTGAATAATTGTAAATGGTGCTGACGATGGTTTTTTCCTAACTGAAAACGCTTTACCGATTGTATAATAAAGTTAATAAACTTATAGCTGTTTAATCTAGAAGATAAACAACAGTATTGTAAATTGTTTATGGAGAGGAGAAGAATATATTCGCATTAGTCCAGCCACATATTTCAAGAAGTCTTGTTTCCATACTGAAGATGCCAGTTTAGCTGCCGAAATACGTAAGTAAGGGTTTTTCATATATCATTTAGAACTGAAACTACATCCTCAACCGCCAAAGCTCTTTCACATGCTTAGCCCATGTAGACCACATAAACTGTAAACTTCACCAAAATCAATTAAATGTCAGCGCTCACGCTCCATTATTTAGATAAAAGTAATGGATTTCATTTCATTATCGCAGCGTCGTTGCCCGCGGTCTACATACACCCAAATTACGCATTAGTTACACGTGAAGATAAATGTATAGCTGAACTCACAGGCTTAATTAACCTACTACGTTGATGGACAAAATGCCGCCGGGACTGAGCAAATCCGAGAATTTTCCTTAAAAACCATTAAGCCCTTTTAAATGAACGGTCTAAATTCCGTTCACGAATACCAGGAATAAAACGGATTCCGGCTGCTTAAGTAAAAGTGCAGATAAACAAGTGAAATGGCATCATTTCCGGGACCTTCGGTTCAAAAACATAATTTAAGATGTGTAGGTATAATTTGTGAGAAATGGAATGGAATTTTTTCATTTGAAATTGTGAACTGATCCATCTATGTGGAGTTTTATCATGGTATAAATTATGCAATCATTGAGTCTTCTCAATCTCAAGCGTTCTCGGCCTTAAATGACCATTATCAGTACCTAACAAATAGTTTTAGAAAGATGTAAACTATTGGAAGCAATCATCAATTGTTGATAAAACATCAAAAATGCAACAACTATCTATCCGTCATTATCTAACGATCTGAGATATTATGGGGATCTACCCTGACATGTACTAGAACTGTCACAGGTTCTTTGTTTGTTGCGCTCTTCTTTTGAAAGCAGCGATCTTTTTTCTGCTAGTTTTGAAAATATTTTGGCAGATGACACCGGTCTATTAGGGTATCAGAATCAT
The DNA here is from genome assembly GCA_025024175.1 of Rhyzopertha dominica. NCBI lineage: Eukaryota > Metazoa > Arthropoda > Insecta > Coleoptera > Bostrichidae > Rhyzopertha > Rhyzopertha dominica. Next base: position 16,514,626 of record QCXZ01000137.1, read on the forward strand.
ATCTAATTTCCAGTCATCGATATAGTTTGCCATATTTTTAATTTGATTAAACACAAATTTAATGGGACACAGCTAACAMGATATAATAATAATTTAAAATAATACTAAATTAATTTGACGCGACATGTCAGAATTAAATGGTTTTCAAGGATAGCAGAAATAATTTACGTCAATACTGGATTTTACGTTTCTGTGTTTTATTATTTTTATATATATTTTTGTTATGCAAGTGCCTGTTTTTTGCGTAGCCAAATTAAGAGATAAGTACACTTTAAAAATGCTGTTTACAAATGTATAGGGTTTGTTATACTTATCTGTCAAAATAAAGATGATATAGAGCCACGAACACAAATTCTTTTCGGAAACAAAATAGTCTATGTACGATACACAATATTCACAAATACACGAAAGCGAAAAGGGCTTCATAATTTAGGTCTTACTAATTGACCATCAGCTTCTTGACCTCCCTTAGGCTTCCTTATTACACATATTCACTGCATGGAATCAGAAACCTTAAGTGGAAATTGATCATCTGATTAAGACTATGACCATGCGCGTTAATGAATTCGTATAGTTTCCTAGACGCTCCACCCATTATTTTTGTAAATTCTTATACTGTTAGGGTGATAATTTCAGACAGCAAATTCATCTGACATTTTCATTATTGTGTTGTGACCAGCAATGCAATTAAAGGAACTAGATCGCAAGTTCGTAAACTAAAATTCTGCCAGCAAGATCTAATTTCGTTTAGGCAAAACTACTATTGCGTGCTTTTTGTATATTATAATTATGCTTAACGCAATTCAACTTAAATTACATTAGATAACACTCCTACTTAGCATATTATGCAATTGATTTTTTAAGACAGAACACTTGAATAAATTTTGTGTTAGAAATAGTCATACCTGCAGTAAGCCTAATTTTAATAGTAATAATAATAGTGCATAAAATCACTACATATTATAAAACAAAGTCCTCCGACGCGTCTGTGTCTGTCCGTTCGCGATAAACTCAAAAATTACTGAACTGATTTTCATGCGGTTTTCCCCAATAGATAAAGTAATTCTTGAGGAAGGTTTAGGTATAAATTGGTTAAGGTTTTGTGAAATTGGTTGAAATATAATGATAAAAAAAGTAAAGCCGCCTGGGAAATAATCCCCTTTTATAGATCTACAAAAAATTCCACGACGGCAAAAACTATCTTTTTGGGATAGTCATTCCTTCCTCTAAAAAATGGTCACCTCCAATGCGGTAATTGGAAAGCTGTTAGACGGATACAGTATTAATCCTTATCCACTTAAATACATTAGTTGCCTTAAGCATTTCATGTACATTACTATAATATTTTACACCATATAATTTAAATTAATATCTTAGGAGTTATGGCAAAAAATTACCGCGCGCGAAAATAAATTCAAGCTCGTTTCTCACACCGATGACGAGACTCGCTTGATGTGATCAGGCCCGCGCCGGGCCGCTACTCCTGTTGTACGCGCGCGTAATCATATAATAAACAGACTTCTGGAGCGAACGGGGTGACGACTGGAAGGTATTTGTTATTTGTTGTAGGCAAAATATGCTCTACTACCCCTGCGAAGCCGAGGTGGGTCGCCAATTATATATAAAATGCCTATTTAAACGATATAAATAACCGAAAAGAATCTTGCAATACCTAAGTATAACGGCGTTTTCCTCAGTGTTATCAGTATAATAGGGTATCCATATCCATCCACGATTATGTCACAGCGCAACGAGATCGTGTTTAACAGATCTGTTATGAAGATTAATGGGAGGTCTTTTAAAGACGTTAGTCCTGTACGGCTGTAGTCCAATCTTGAGTTCTTACGTGGAACACGAAGAAGCCAGTAACAACCAATTTCATCATTAAATACATTAAACAAAAATATTTCCGTCAAAAGCACAGTTCTCGTGAGCAGAGTTAAGTTTATATCGACAATAATGCCGGTTCATAACCTTTGAATAAATACCACCCTTCAAATAAACAAGAAACTTTAGAAACTTCCACTATACGGACTCGAGAAAATCAATATGAACGCCACTCAATGCATACTATCGTTCCGTACTTATACTTCGAATGAACTAGAAAAATACAAAAAGAGTACTGCACATTTGAAATACCTATATATAAAACCAAATAACCTATGCGCCCTTTGAATAGCCAGACCAGAATCAAAAATTACTGCTGTTAGGGCACGGATGCCATCCCTTCTAAATAGATCAACATCAATAGCATTGCAAGGATAATTTAACTTGTCTTCGAGATATTCCAAATATGTTCTCCTGAAGCACAAGACAATCAGCCATGAAACCAGCCTCACGAAAAATGTTCGGATCATCAACACATTCTAATTTGCTACTATCTAAAAATTAATTTAAATATCCTTGGACTCGAGTGGTAGTAGTAGCATTGGACCCGAGAGGATCTGTTTTTCAACCCTGTGAACTGACTGCGTAATACCTGTTATTCTGTGTTGCGCTGGCCAGCAAGGGAGCCAGAAGGAGTGACACAACATTATGCGGTATTTTAATAAGCAGCTAAATCTAGTATAAGGGAATATAACAGACACATAATTTATCTCACACAAATAATATGCCGTGCTGTCTGCACTAGACCTAAACTTCACTGACGAGCTATAATGATAGCGAAATAGAWCTATCTGCAGTTGGTTGCGGTACAGACAGCACAGTACCGGGGGGGCCTGCTGTCAAATTGAAGTATGCAGATACATACCAATTTGTCAGGCTACAGGTCACTTCCTTTAGGAAGTAGATCCTATTATGGCAGCTAGGTGGCTTTGTCATCATGTCAGTGTAATACAAGGACCGCAATAAAATTACCAAGAACAAAGCTAGTGACCTCATCAGCCCAAGATGCAAAAAATATTTGATTTGATCAAGCTGACTAAGTGTTATTAGACACGTGAGCACAAGAAGACCCCTGATGCTCATCTCCTACTCTTGGTACCTCAAAATTGTAGAAATGACCAGAATTTGCGTGAATCAGCACCGATTGAATTTTCTATATTTCGACAAGAAACGTCTATAAGCAGCGCTTATCAAATGCTTGAATCTGGAACACAATGCCTTAAGTTCATTTTAATACTAAGCAACATAACACCTTCTGTAATGCTCCGATATGCTGAGATGATTTCAAAATCAAAGGAGGATAGTTATTAGAGGAATTCTGACCAAGTCTCAATTAGGAAAAATCATATCAAATTGAAAACTACAAGGTGTTACGATTATAATAGTATGATTCTTTTAGCGTAAGTGTCTATTTCGCATGAGTAAGAAATGAATTCGTACAAACTGGAAACTGCTCATCTGGACATTACTCATTAGCGAATGAAGGACTTTTACTCACCTGAGAGTATCCGTAAACTTGAATATTTTTGGTTACAGGATCATGCTTGATTCTACCGCCACCTAGCACCTTGCTCCTCCAGCTTTTTATTGTTCCCGCTTCCTTCAGCTTCTGCAATTCTTCAGTTACTTTATCGTTTATATCGGCTATAACAAAAAGAAACGAATACTATAGTTTATATTACACTACAAAATGGATTCATTTAAAAATTATGATAAATCATAAGATAAATTATGTAATTATTCAATGTCATCCCCCCTAAAATTAGCAATATTAATGTGACAAAGCGCTTTCGGCCTTTAATGCCTATCGTCAGTGTCATGTACAAAGGTTATAAATTTTATGAACTATGAGAAATAAAAAATTTTGATAGAAGTCAAAATTGAAAACTACTATTTAGACTTAAAGTTTATGCGTACAGGTTATGCAGTTGCAGGAAGTCACCAACTTATTTAACTGAAAATTGAAAAATTATTTAAAATGGGTGAGTTAAAATTTTTAAATTTATTTACAACTGTAACACTGGTCATTTAAAATTTTATAAATCTCTAAAAAGTTCAATTTTGCTGATTTGTTACAAAACTATAAAAAAATTACATTATCCATACTGGGAGTTTGTGATAACTACCTCAAGTTTCGTATATTTTATATATTGTTTGAGGTGCTCCTTAGCTCTACCACCTCAAACAACTTGAAATTATAAGAACACTGACGTAGTCACGACAAATTCCTCCTTGGGCAAATATTTATTACTTAATAAGCACATTAGCAGTTTGAGTAATGTGAATATTTTGCAGTTATGTAACAAATGACCAAAATTAAATATTTTAGAAACTTGAGAGATTTATAAATTTCAAATGATTAACTTGTAAATTTTAACACACGCACTTTAAACAATTTGTTCAATTTTCAATGATAATAAATTGATAACTTCCTGCAACTACGTATTCTACACGCATAAAATAACTTTAAGTCTAGATAGTTTTCAATTTTATACTTGTATCGAAAATTAATCTCCCATAATTTATAACTTTTAGAAGCTTTGTATCTGCCACTGAAAAAGGCAATTTAAGGCTGAAAGTCACTGATCTCTAAATAACTGGATGTCGCTTACATACCAAAATGCATGTAAATTATTTGTGATAGGTTTAAGCCACTTTAGCGCCTAGCCGCTGGTTCCTGTACTAAAATTTTGACAAAGATTCGCTTCTGCGGTAAATATAACGTTAATGATTGACGGTTAAAATCGTGAACTCATCATCTGTCTGCAGATTTCCAAAAGATGATCGTTGTAGTGTTTGAGTAAGAAACATGTACCGTACAAACTGGATGTTACGTTTACTCATAACCATATTATATAGTTAAGGATCTAACCTAAAATTTGAACGCGCCGTTAAATTGATAGTACGAGTACCAGCGGCATGGTGGCTACTTATCACAGTTTTCAATGACTTATGCGACATCCAGTTAATTAGAGATCAGGGCTGAAAGTTCTTTGTTACATTATACAGACATTGGATTATTATATAATTTATCTTATATTAAAACTCCATATGGAGGATCAGTTCACAATTTTAAAAATTACTTTTTTTGTGGCTTCGTAACTCCCGCAAAGAAGCGCGACGTCTAGTGTCTAGTCAAGATACTTCAGGTACAACAAAAACTTTCACATTTTAACCATATAAAACGCTTCTCCGCTGACGCTTGTTAAACATCTTAATCCGCCAACGTCCCAAAGAAACTGCAGGCGATGACATTAAAGCAACAATGGAAAATCAGCGATACATCAGCACTTCACTTAATGGGGTCCTCGCCTACAAAACAGATGAGGCAAACAATCCAGAAACATCGTTACTATGGTAACTACAGCGAGGAACCTCATCTTATATCACAACAGTGAGGATTTGCCCCTGGCAAAAACTGCACTTCCATACGGAGACTGTTAGCTTAGGGTAACACCTAATTTAATATGAACGCGGCACATTTTTGCCGTGAACCTCAGGCCTCCCGCAGGTTTTAGTGCTTTTATAGTTGGCCATTACGAGAGCAGATTTAATTTTGACGACTGCAGGGTCGTAAGGTTCTTTTAAATTTTGATGCAATTAAAACATCATCTCAAGATATTCTCCGAAAAAAGAGGACAAATGGAAATGCACAATATTTGGGATGCTTAAAAAATACAATAAACTGCATTGTAAATGACAAAAGTTGCATTTAGAGAAAAAATAATGTTATCAAAATATCTACCACTTCTGTTTATACACCTTCGATATAAACTTAAATTTTCCCAGAAAACTGGGAAAAATCGACTTTATCTTATTTTCTCATTTTCACTGGCACCAAAAATAATCCAATTTTAAATAAACTATCTGAAATAACCAAATTTTTTTCCGATTAGAAAATCAAAAAAGTTTCTGACATATTCATGTTGTTTTTCTCAAAGACAAAATTGTACTAGAAAACGTTATTGTACAGAGTTGTCCCGGTACTAATTTTTTCGCTTTGACATTTGACACAAAAAAATTATAGCCACAATTTAAAATATGGTCAAAAATTCAAAAGAAACAAAAATGACTCGTACAACAATGATTTTTTTCAATAATTGTTAATAAGTTGTTAAAATTATTTTTTTACATTAAAAACTAATTAATATAATAATATTGATAATACTGATATAAAGTGGAATATAATATAAGGGATATTTTACATACTGATTTCTTCTCTTTTTTCTTTCTTTTTATACACTTTATATGAATATGTTACCGCTAAAGTGCAAAAATCTTATTATTATTCCTATTCTTATTCTACAAATTATCTAATGTGCAGGTTAACTAAGGTGATCCGTTAAAGTGTCATTTGCTCTCTTACATGTTGAATATGGGCGTAAAACCTTGTTGGATTAAATTCAAATGCTGTTCTTTAGGAATCTCAACGGAGAGTTTGGCTTTAGTATCGCTTTTTACGTGTTTGTCAAATGTTCTTTCTAATAGCATTTATATTTCCAGAAAACTACATTTTTCCTCCTTCTTCCGCCGTGTAATCCAAAGATTAGTTAACTATAAGTATTGATACACTAATCAGCAAACCCTACAATACTTTTAGTTAAATTTTTGCTTGAGACATGTTCTTTAACTCTTTTTTAATAGCCTCCACTGATTACTATACTTATTTAACTGATAAAATTCAATCCTTTATTCGGCCATGGAGTTGGTTTTAGCGATTTTACTCGTAAACGGTAGTAACAATCAGATTTACAAGACATCAAAATTTCCGGACTAAAACAGTCTATCATTCACGCAATTGAAAGTCAGTAAAATAACACGAAAAAATAAGTATGTTATAAGGAAATGAACATCTTAATTTACCATGTCTTGACAAAACAAATCGTACATTGTCCTGTAATATTTGTAACTGAATTCAAATTTTCAAATCGTTGGAAAGTTATTTGCGAACAACGTAGACCTGTAGCACAAGTTCGAAGTTTTATAATATTTTTACATATATGTGTAGATACGTGTTAAAATTGAAGTAAACTTTATTGAAGGTTTGCTCGTTAATAGAAGGGTGTCTCACAACACCGTGTGTAGTAGTTTCGCAGGATGCTGTATATTTTTAAACTTGATCCTTATAGAAAAGGGATGGCTGTTCCGACCTCAATAGAATTAAGCATCACTGGTTATTGGAATTATTCCGGCGAACTCCCACATTCTCTTCGTTGCAAACAACATCGCCTTGCGAAGCGGTGGATGTTTTCGTATTCATGAAAAAAGCGTAAACCACCCAAACGCGATCGATATCACAATAGGGAGTATTGCTTTAAAAATAGGAGGATAACTTTCCACTCCAGTTCACCTCTTAATTAATAACCAGTGAGTGGAAGGTTAATTTGATATAAGTTCGCTGTCTGGTGTGTATCGATCTAACCAGAGTACTGAGATTGCGAATAATGGTCAGATAATAATGTATAGGTACGTTCATAGAAATATATTTAAAGTATTATATTACTCAAACAATTATTGTGAAATAAATCTTCAGAAGCCTGGGCTTGTTATATACATGACCTTCTTTTAAAGGTGGAATGTTTTTAACAAAATTCAAGATGGCGAACCAGCTTTACACTATACGCTAGTTTCAATCAATATAATTTCAAACGTGCAAATTAATTATCAAGCCTTGTAAGGAAATCTTGTAAGGATTTATATTGACTGGCCTTTTCTAGGCAGTGTTTGTGATGTTGGAGCAGCTTATAATCAATTGGTTTGATATTGAAATTGTTTTATGCATTCGTGGAAAAGTCTTATGCTGAGACAGTACAAAGTTTATAGAATTACCWTCTCTAGGTGCAAGGTTATGATAAAAATTACATATAGACGTTTCTATTCTTTATTAAGATAGAGAATTCTATTTGTAGAATTCTATGAGTTATGAGGTATCCAAAACAAGAGTTAGTTCCTCCGCAGTCAGCTGTTGATGTACTTGCTGCTTCTTTTAAGTGTTTTTTGTAAATTCTAATCTTGATGCTCGTATGCCTCTATCTACTATCGATCCACAACTAATGCGAGTTATAGAAGCAGAGATTTTTTGACATTGAAGGGAGGAAAAGATACGTAGCTTTCTTTCTAATTGTGCTCCAGCTCTTATAGGCCCTTCAACCTATACATTTAACATAATAAAGTTTCCTGATATTTAGAAATGTGCATATATGTCTTGTTTTTGAGAAGGGAGCTAAAACAGATGTTGAAAATTATATATCTATACCACGGTAGTAGATAGAGAGGTATACGCACGACCGTGTGGTAACTGTATGCAACTGTGGCCCAGATTCGTAGTCAGTGTGGAACAGAGAGGTCTAGTAAGAGATGCAACATAGTAGTAAAAACGCTCGCCGGTGGCATGCATAACATTCGGTGTGGTATTTGTGTGAAGTTTTTTGAAATAACAAAAATGTGAAAGTATTGTTTGATGCCGATCTGTAACAGTAATTCTTCCGATAGAGCTTTATATGCAAAAAAAAAATAAATCGTCAAAATGCTCCACATGTAAGGATCATCTTTATCGAACAAATGTTTCTGATACAGCTGGTCCTTCATCTAGACTTACTATTTTAAAATCCAGAAGACGGCTAAGTCACCCAAATCAGATCATTTCACAATTTAAAAAAAATATATTAACCAAACATATTTACAGTGTTGTTCTTGACAATGCAGTGGATAAATTGTTTTCAAACACATATTCTATTTCGTTTCCTTGTAAAGAACACCAAGCAGAAATACTTTCAAAATTATGTTTATTGTTATATTATAATGAGAATTAAATAGTACTATAAGCACAATGACAGAGATACTGATAAATTAAGTGCAAGAAAGAAGAAGAATCTAACGTACAGTTTTTTTTTAATTTTTAGATCTCCTTGTATGTGTATTTTTAATAAACGTTGACTGCAGAAGCACAACTTTTTTCCCTAACACTCTTATTTGATACACTTCTGAAGTTTAGTGTGAAATAATATTACCCTGATAATATAAGAAATATATAGAGTAGTCGTATTTCTGTACTTAATTTTACTTTCACATCCAACGGATGCGAAGTATTGTATCGCGACAGAAATTTTCAAAATTTGTTATTTGCTCAATCGCTTTAAAATGCTCGAAAACGTCCAAAAATAAAATTTGAGCAAAAATTTCGTGTGTGTATGTCTGTGTGTGGACGCGATAACTTTCGAAAGACAACATATGAACTTGAAATTTGGCATACATATAAATCTCAACTACCCAAAGCAACATGTTGTTTTTGGGGTGAGTAGGGTATAGGCTATAGGGCCCCCTTCCCTAAAATTGAGGGGTAACTACCCTTTTTGCAAACATTTATTTTTTGCCTTTTAGTATGTGATTAGTAGTATAATTGCGAGTATTATTAGTCCCTATAAATTTTCGGTGCAGCAAACAGTTTAGAAGAAAAGAACCGTCATTTAAAAAAACTTGTTTTTCCCAAATATCTCAGAAAATACTTAATATATTCACATATGAAAATACCATCCGATAGGAAATAAAATTTCTCACAAAAAGTGTTTAAAAATGTTTCCAAAATTTTGACATTTTCGAAATATTTCCAAAAAATGAATTTTGGACCTTGTCCACACAATCTTTTTTTTTCAAAATTTTGCTATTATATAGAAAATTAAATTTCTGATAGAAAAGTACTATTGCAATTGTTTTGTTTAGTTAATAATTTCGAGTTATTTAGAAGAAACCGATTTTACAAATTTATGGATTTTTGCTAATATCACGAGAACCGTTTGTCGTAGAAAAAATGTCTAGAGATAAAAAATGCTAAAAACCTCATTATTGATGGTATAATATAAGAAATAAAAGCGTAAATTTCATTTTGACAACTTGATCTGGAAGTATTTATTCAATTTGCAGCGGATTTTCATTATCTGAAGCAAATCTGTTCTAAAATTGTTGCACAAGTAACAACAGAATCTTATCATTTCCACACTTTTTGAAAGATAAATGAACCATCGCTATGCTCTAATGCGACTGGCTACGGAATCGGCCCGCTCCACACGGCATCGTGCTTATACCTCTCTATCTACTACCGTGATCTATACCTTGTAACTTTGCAAAAGTATTTCAGATTGTGTTATACAGAAACATATTTCTCCTCGTCAGCACGGCATTTTTGCGAAGAGTATCTCGATAATCCTTTGGTGGAAGAGGCAACGTTGATCATGGAATCTTAATTTAGAAGTTGAATGTTTTGGTTTTTCTCTGTCGTTGGTTTTATTGATGCAGTCGTATTTGAGTGACGGCAGTATAGGTCCACTATTGCATTTAGCACTTCATACAAGTCTTGGTACAGTCCGGCGTTCCGCAAGGTTGCAGTCATGGTCTCCTGTTGTTTCTTTTATTTTAAAATGTTATTTCATCTTTCTTGGATGGTAATTACATACAAACAAATAGAAATATGCTGATGATTTGGAAATATCTCCTTAGGATAATTCGATGGCTCTTTGTCTTGCGCTTCAGGGGGGTCTTGTTACGAATATCGGAGTGGTTTGTTAGTAATCGACCAAGTATTCTGCTGTGTCATTTTCAMGAAAAATAACATTCCCGAGACATGGGAACGATTTTTGATTCTCGACCGACATTAAATGAGTTTGAGGGAAGCGTTGGAGGTGACGTCATTTAATATTAAACTAGCGTTTGAATGGCTTATTTAGGTTGGGATGTGAATCTCTAATTAGATGTTCTGTAGTTATTATTATTAAAATCACGTTTGGTAAAATCGAATCAGACAATACATTCATAAATTCTAAAGGGTTTCAAATGTGACACTGAATCATKTTCAGATGTAAACGCTCATAATTTTAGAATAGATTGTKATATTTTCATTKTCTAAATGCAATTATGTAGATATTGAAAGCGGCTTTCGTCAAACGAAGTATAAATAGACCCTCATTGGTACTGTGCAACTGTGGCGCCATGTTGGATCTTATGGGTACCTTCTAGCAAGCATCGTTCAAGCGTTAATATGAGCTGCTAACCTTTTGTTGTTTCATTTTTTATTATAATACTACGCGGATATTAGGTTTATTTTTTATGAGCAATTCTTAAATTGAATAAAGCGAACGAGAAAGTTGGTTAATTTATTCATACATCACAGACATGCGTGGTGAGAAACTCGTATAATAAATAACAAGTGAAGAACTTGTGAAACTAAATATAGCCTGCATAGTTTACAAAGGGAATTTCTATTTCTGGTTTATTTGAAATATTAACTGTCGACATTCTCATCAACACCTGTGCCCATTTAATTCGCGCTTATTACAAAAGTAACTCCCGAACATTTCTACAACTTTAAAACAAAACCACTGCAAAACAACGGCGCAGGCTGACGAAGTGCAACCAATTAATTGCAGCCCATTGCACACAAAAAGTATAAATATCACGGCAACAGCCATGCGTGACGTTATTGCCGGAACGGTACAGTCGATATTTCCAGATTTACTTCGGCTATTGCGCTGACCTATATTTCCGGCGAGAACAATTGAATGTTATCCTTTGGATTTAAATTGATAAGGGAATATACCGCCCGTAGCGCTCCACAACATCGGTAACCTGGGATAAAAGCAGGTGATATTGTTGTCCGCAAATTAATTAATTGATGCCGCTACCGCTGATGGAAACTTCTACTCTGTTTGTTTGTTCAGACTCCCGGATGATAGTGAGCTCTGGGAGACGGTGATTTTTGCGCAGTTTGCGTTAAGCGCTTGTTTTATTGGCAGCTGTAAAGTGTTGGTGTCCTTTGCTTGTTTTGCCCCCAATTCCCAGGAAGAAGTTTTCGTATTTGACGTTAATGCTTTTTATTTAGCGTACGTCCCTTTAGCGCCCTTATTCAACGTTTTTGAAGGCAGATTTTTTTTGCCAGAAAGTTTTAGCGAAGCAAGAACTGAAATTCAAGATCGATGCTAAAGTGATCGGCGTCCAAAAGACTTCAGAGTATCAAAAATTTCAAAAAGAAGAAAAATTTGGATTGCAATGTAGCACATTGGCGCGAGGAGATACAAAGAACATGACAGCGCTTGTAAGCTTGATTGGAGATCTGCCTAAGCTTTTGAAAAACATATCTGCTAAGAGTGTAACACTTGGTGTTAGTATATTTTCAGCAACTCCACGACTCTCCACCTGGAATTTTATGTAGCAGGTCGTTGAAATATGGAGATTACGTTGAGGGCACGACGGAAACAGTGAAGATTTGATTATAAGGATAATAACTCAGATATTTTTCTAGATTTTGGGAAACAATTAATTTTTTTAAACAAGTAGGAAGAAAGGCTAATTAAAGGAAATATTTCAAAATAATATTTTTGAGTACATCAACCTTGAAGGGCTTTCGCGTGTCGCAGAACAGAGTACATTTTTACTTTTAAAACGCAACATGAAACACGTACTTTCAAATAAAATTAGTTAGGATCCATTAGAGGTACATGGTACAAATCCGCGCGCGCTATCCCGCTTATTCGTACTCTTTTGTTGCTAATAAGAAATTAATTAATTACAAATTTAGATTCATACAATAAAGCAGTTGTCTTTGTTCTAAACATTTGATTTGATGTATGTGGAATGGCTTTAATTGCGTTTTTAGAAGTGTCATTTTTTTTAATTCAACAAGCTGTTTGTGCAAATGACCATCCAACTATGGTAATTTTTTACAATTATTTGGGATCTGGCTGTATGCATACTGATGAAACCATTAGATCTTGGTAATTGTTTAATTTTGGAAACTGGTACCGTTTTTAATTATCTTAAATCAATATTCACAAAACATCTGCTCCTCAGAAAAAGCACTTAACAGAATTACAGACACGCTTGCTTGGCATTATACAATAATAATTACAATATAAGATAATTTCGAAGAAGTTACCTATAAATATTTAATAAAATCTAGTGAATTTACGCCAGTGAAATCGCGAGGTGGATAAAACCACCCAAATATATGTATTTTGTTCCTTTTACAAAAGTTAAAGTGTACTTTGATGGAATGTATATCTTCTCCCGACGTGAGAAGCTTTCTTTTCAAATTCCAAAAGCACAAAAGCCCGGTTTCCTTGTAGCATACTCGCCGAAAACATTATGTCAAAAGCAGTTTATTTTAACATCGGAATGAGAATTAGGCAGTTGTGAACTGCATTTATTTATTATAAAAACTCTTATAATTAGACTGCTTTAAGGCAAGGAACGTAAGTTCCAGTACCTATCTATACTACGAGTACTTACTTATATTCACTTGCGCTATATGTCTCTAACATTGGCATTACAAGTGGTGCTTCGCAATCTGAGCATTTGCCGCGCTACCTTTATCCTTTATATTATAGCAATCAAAATAGATACAAAAGTTCTAATAAACAAGTTTTCGAGATACCACATATAATAGAACTTGTATTCCCATTTTATAAGTAAAATTTTAATTTAGTTATTCCTTTTCATATGAATATCTCAAAATTGAACTAGAGAAGATCTCAAAGTGCTTGCATTCTATCCCAACGCACATGATACACCGTCGCCGAAATGAATAACGAACTCTTTTCAAGACACCGGCATAGTCTAAACTCTAAAGAGTTTAAATTTGAAGGTATGACAGTGGTCCCCGACGACCTATTCTTCGATTGTTATTTCATGAAGGTGTTGTCTAACATTGATGGACAAATGTGCTGACCATCAATCTTGCCTAAATCACACTTCAGCTTTCTGGTTTAATACTATGTCTTCCAATAACTCTGTAGGAAGTTAGGATACGCAGCCCATCAAAMTATTTAGTAAAAACCTTGCTAGTGCCTGGATACATCAGTATGAAGGTTTTCATTTGCCCACAAATGATTATTGTTCACGTTAGTTATGTTATTCCTTATAAAGCAAGCCGCATCTATTAAAACGTCTTTGATGAAAAGTTCGCTTGGCGAGCAAATTTCTTTATCGCCGCCTCTCGTAGAAGACTGCCCGTCCATTCTGATCAACCGTACGCATGGCTTGAAACCTTTGTAGGTCGTGGTGCTGCTCATGAAATGTTCGTCAAACAAGAGGAACACTAATACAGAACACTTGTTGCGGGGTTTTGCTACACCAACGCCAAAATTTCTTCGTCTGTTTGTGGGATGGAAACAGAACGCGGCCTTTCGCTATCGTAAGCATGTAAGCAGAGCTTATCTGATGGATTTTTCGGTATAGTCAGAAGGACGAGTTCGATTAGGATAATGCTTCCGCGCACAAATGTCATGTCGCCAAAGCACTTCCATTAGCACAAAAAATTCATGTCAGTCATTTCAGTACTCGTCTAAACAGACATTACCAAAATTGTAATTCATTTATTCAAACTATTTAACTAATTGCTCACTGAACTCATTATTTCCTTCAGAATAAGCGATAATCGTGTAAGAAGAAGTGCAAATCACCTGAAGCCCATGATAAGGAATATCGTCTTGCATTATATGAAGTATAAAATAGGTGATGTTCTTGATAAGTGGGACATATTTTTTTTGTATTTGTAATACCCTTCTCTTTCGAACTAAAGATATAGCAACCTACGTTATCTGCAAATAACAGCGTCAAAAGTAATACTGGGCTACATAACATATTTCTTATAATATTTACATATTTGTGAACTATTGGCTCCACAAAATAAATGAACGGCTTCAAAATTCAGCCTCCCATCAGGTATCGTTGCATTAAAGCGCATGAATTCGCAAATGAAAAGCGCCAAGCTTCTCGGCTATCTGGCAAGCTGCCAGCGGGAAAGCATAAATTACGGTCGAATAAATTATTCATTGTTTTATAAATGCCCGGGCGGCACGAAATATTGAGACATTATCTTGAAAGTGTGACGCGCGTTGCACACTTGCTTCCCTCTCAGTGCCCTTAGAGACAGAAATGTATGGTTGCTATAATAATGCTTTTATTGGAATTTAATTGAACAATTTAATCCGACTCTGGCACTAATTCAACTGGATTAACCCGTCCATTATGTTCGACGTTATTATACAATTTCGAAGGGGCATAATACGTTCCTAATGGATTACCGAATACGTATTCAATTTCTAATCGCTAAACTCTTTGTATACTGAAATTTAGGCAAAGACGTGCTCGACATTATGGTAATTTTGCAAAATTTTCATAACCCACATCCTAAAATGTTATTTTATGATTACATTATATTACATTACATTATAAATGAAATTAAAATATGATTATAAACGCTTTACCATAACTTTTGTTTTGTCTCTTATTTTATTATGCTTGACATAGTAATCCCATTAATAATAAGTAATTTTTAGTTTCGGAACACTATTACACTCATTCACATTTACGGTATAATCAAATAATCGTAAAACCGATTCCGTATAGAATTGAGAGTAAGACGTAGTTTTGTTAACTAAATTGCTGACTTCAGGTGATTCCAAAGAAACAAATCATTTGGTAATAAATCTAGCGATCTAGGTGGGCCTTCAACACAACCTCTTCTGTCAATCCACGGCTTTGCATAATTATCATTATTTTATTGACCAACGCCTCACTACTCACTACCATATGTAGTGGAGAAGTACTTCGTTCTCCTGGATCCAAATTCAGTCCGTGCCAGTGATGAAGAATAAGCCATGTAAATTACGCTATTATCTACGCGTAAACTATGTAATATTTTACCTTAAAAGTCTACTGTAGAAAACAGCATTGTGTAGACAAACAGAATTCTAGAAATATATAGTTTTTTTAGTGGTGTTCTGGTGTTCATCATCAGTACTACTCAAAAGGCCTCAAATGCCAATATTATTTTGTATTTTATAATTATTTTATAATATTTATTCTTAATTAAACAAAATACTACTTTGTTGTAATTAAGTTTGACTAGATAAATGTTTAAATAACAATAACTTGTTTGGGTATACGTCAATTATAGAAAGAAGACCTGAGTAAGCAGACTAAGTGTGCTGTCCAAAAGCACTTTGGCGCACTTTGAATTTTATTATCTTTATTCTCTATAAACGGAAACAAATGGCCAATTTTATATGCCACCAAACGTTTTTACTTGCAGGTCAGTTTGATTGTCCTATATATGTATACTGAACTAGGTACATTGATCTAAAGAAGCAAATAACAGGTTATAGTTGATTACAGTAGATACCTTTCTCTGGAGAAAAATCAACTTGCATATGAAACGTGCTGTTCTAATTTGATATCATGTGAAAATAGGCTACTTAAGAATGTACTTGATATAGTCGTGGAAGGAAAACATAATGCTTTGCCTTTTATGTTCCAAAGAAAACTATTATAAAAAGGAAATCGACACATGAAGAAGCTAGCAAAACAGAGAAATTAGAAACAAAATGGTTTCCATTCAGGTTTATCGCGTACCTACTTGAATTTTCTACTCAAAATCTACGCCAAAATGCTTTATCTACATTTTCTACGCGTGTAACGTAGAAAATTATAATTTACGCGTAAACGCCCATCTCTGGTCCGTGCTCACTATTCTCACCAAAAAAACCAAGGGATACATTCGACTTTTGTCGGTATTGCATAGTGTAGGATTCACTCCAATATCGGAAATTGAGTCTATTAACGTACACTCGTGAGAAAAAAAGGCAATATCTTTTTTTTACAATACAGGCTCACAAAACATAGTTTTGTTTTGACTGCACTGGATTTCAAAAGGGTGAAATTTGTTACACTTGAACTTTTGTCATGGATTCAACAGATAATCCGGTTGACATAACAAATCAGGATTCATTGCGATTTCAGCGATTACTTCTATTTGGGCAACATATACTATTCTTGGTCGTCTCCTTTTTATTAACCACTAAATCAATACTTTGAAACTTGGCAACAAAATCTCTCATGACGTACTCAAAACATACGCGGGTGTACGCAGGTAGCAGTCATTTTTGACCCGTGAATTTAGTTATTTATGTATTTATTTTTTAATGCATTCATCAATTGACTCATTTAGCAGTACGGACTGTACCCCACTACTTACGAACAATTAATACACAATTTGATTGTCTTAACAAACTTCGCCGCTATAACCTCAAGCAACTGTCGCGTGGTTTATCGTCTTCCAGTTAACCTCACGGGGTCAACCATGAATGTGTCTAGTTATTATCGGTGTTGTAAACTTTCTGAACTGAAATGGTTTTATATTGGTGTTACAACAAATGTTAGTTGGAGCAGAACCTTCAAGTGTAGTATAATACTAGAATCGTTTCGTAAATATAAAATTTTGAGGTCTGAAAAMMTTCTAAAGTTTTCGTAGAATTCATCATTGTGACATGGTCCTGTGAAAAMAAAAACAAAAAATCGGCGTTTTAAAAARGTCAAAAAACAATCTAAAAGTTTTCATAGAAGAAGAACTCGTGAGCGTTACATATAGTCGTCAGGAGAAAATAGAAATCGGCGTTTTGAGAGGGTCAGAGAACATTCTTTACTCATTTATAAACGTCACATTTAAGAGTAGGTAACTTAAATATTTAGCTGAAGTGATGAAAATAAGTACTATTTATGTATGACAGTGCAGTTGAGGAAGCTTCATCAGCTATATCAACGAGTCATTCGCATTTTCATTCTATTAAACTTTATATGCACCGCATATTCAAAATGATATATTTTTATTTGAACCAAACGCTGGAACTCTTGCGGTCTCCATTATGGCTGCACTTCACGAACCGTTTGTTTCCACAAAAAGTTTTGCAGAGGGAGCTATAACTTACGAATTCTGGTATCCCCGAAGGCAAGCGATTCGCCTTTGTTTTCAAAGTGAAGCGTCGTGTTTAGTCTTCCGGGAGCTCTTTCTTTCTATAAGCTGTTTGGAAATGACACATCCAGTGTGTTCATAAAAAGGACAGCACTGGGGGAGTCTCTTAAAGGGGACATTAGCGGAATTGGAAGCGGGAAGGTGCGGTGAAGCCGTTTTTTTAAGCATTAAATTGTATTTGTTACTTATAATATGTAGAATACAGACGTAAACGATTTTACTATGTGTAAAACAGAAGATGCGTTTTTATTTTAGTTTGATGATATTTTATGTAATTTTAGATTTTGCAAAATTTGAAAGTGAACTGGAAAAAATTTAGTAGGAAGGAAGACTCCAAACTAACTAAAAAAGCATTGGGCCAGTTGTTATTGTTTTTATTTAAGTTGCCGTTAGCTGAAAATCAACCCGATAAGCATCACGACGCTTTAAAATAACTAAGAAAGAAAGGTAACTTGTTTAGATTGTAATAAAGCTGTTGATATTATCTTAAAGTAGGGAAGAACCGGCCCATCGCATTAATCATTACAAATTAATGCTTGTAGTTGTACTGCCAGCGCTGTCACCCATGTTAAATATTTAAACATTATAAGGGAGTATTATAACGACAAATTATTATAATCGATAAGAAATTTTTGAATTGTACTGCTAAATAATGTATAAACTAGTATAAAGATCGTGAGTATTATAGGATAATACTGCATGGTAATAGAGACAAAGCCAATACCAAGCGTATGACATCGGGATAAAAACATGTTAAAGCAGATATAACGGCTTATTAATTTAAGAGTATTTTGATCAAATATAAGAATTTTACAGTGAAACTACAACACAGACTACAAATGTTAAGTCGCTTGAAGAATAAGGCTGTTAAAAAAAAATCTGTTTTTATAATAATTACTACTTTTGGTTATTTTAATTCTTCCATACGCATATACATGTTATATATCATTTTCGAATATAGGTTTTGCTTCACATTCTTTTCGTAGCAACGTTATTATTTAATGTCTATGTTGCAAACTTTTTAATGATGAAAAATCCCGTTTATGAGTTCAAACTAAGCCACAAAGCAGGGAAGGCCAGTCGTAGCGTTAACAGTGCATTCAGCGAAGGAACGTCTAACGAAACCCTGCGATAATGCGTGTTACACAAATTTCGGGTTGTAGATGACATGCTCGAAATTAATAAAGGACGTAGGCGAAATGCGGAAAATGGAAAGTTAAAGAAACTCGGCAGGTGGACCGGATTGTAAAGTGCCATGAAAAGTGTACGATAATCTGCGGCGCGCGGCTTGATCAAGCACCACAGCACTTCGCGAAACTAAAATTTTACTGAAAGAAGGTTACGGTGACTATATTTGGTGGTCTTAAGCTGAAAGGATTGCGGCAGAGAAATATTGTTATTAAATTGACAAAATTGCACCCGAAGCTTCAAAATCGTCAGGAACCATTGGTCAATAGAGAAAACCCAATTCTTCTCTACGACAACGCCTGGTCGCAGGCCACACAACTGACCCTACAGGGATTGATAAAATCCTGTCTCGACCCTCATATTCGCCAGCCCTCTTGCTCCAGGCTGCAGGATAAACACTTCAAAAACCAAGAAGGTGGTGAAAACACCTTCAACAAAAATTTCATGCTACCAGCATAAATAATTTCTCGTTGGCTAGGATGTGTTGATTTAAATGGATTTGAATTAATTAAACATGATATTATATATATATATATATATATATATATATATATATATATATATATATATATATATATATATATATATATATATATAATTCACGTTGAAGTTTTTAAATTAAACAAGAAATGTGTTTTTGCCGTCACATCGGTCAAATCTTTATGTCAGTGGCGTATTTAGAATTTTGTTCCGGGGAGTAGGGAAATTTTTTTTCACCTTATTGATACGCGTAAACAAGTAAAATAAGAAAATAAGTAAAAATACACAAACAATTTCAACTCAAAATAAAATCAGAATAATACATAAATACGAGTATTGACGTATAGGCGACATCCCGTTTGATTAAACAACAACCAGTATTTTTAGATTACGTATCATAACACAAAGTTAGAGTATTTTTGCATCAGGCGTCGGTAGCAGTTACTAAAATAAAATATGCTACTAGAGATGGACTATTCAGATGTATTTGTAGGTAATCGTATCGGTATATTACGGTGACGCGCACTGGATCATACATAAGAGAGTAGTAGTAGGTTGGACTCGACTCATTTGACATCGACAATCACGACAAACTAAAAAAAAATTACACGTTTACTACTTAATAATAATCACTGTGTAAATATTTATTGTTGTTCATTTTTGACAGTATTACCTTCAGATAGAAGTCAAGTGTCTGATATTGCTGGGGGGGGGGGGAGTCTGGACCGGTCAGCCCTCCTTTTAAATACGCCACTGATTTATGTAATATCTTATCAGTTAGTGCTGTCTGTCTTAATCTAATTTTGGTTAGCGTAATCACAAATTAGCTCCATCCTGATACAATTACTTACGATATTGAGAACAATACATTTTACTGCAAAATACATTACTAAAAATCTACATGTAGACAATCCAAGTAAAAGCTTCCAATATAGTAAGAAAATATTTAAAGGATGTTTGTTTTTAATCCGTATAAAAAGATACAGAGTAAAACAACTGGATGTTGCCACGACCCAAAAAACTGATGAAGTCAATTGAAATACGATACGTGCAAAAGAAAAAGAAGTTCTTGCACTAACTTGGGCAGTTGATAAATATTCTTATTACATTAAAAGCGTTGCAAATTTAATACGCATACCAAACAAATCATAAGCTTGTTGTTAACAAGATATATTGACTTGTTATGATATTCTAATTATACTAATTTTCTTGAAATAAGTAATAGTCACACAAAACAAAGATATTATTTTACAACAACTCAAATACACTTGCAAGATTTCTTTGGACATTTTCTAGTGTCTCCGGTTATCTTAGAACGAAAGATCATTTTCATTATTATAATTTCTCATTCCTAACAGTTGTCTGTCTTAATGTAAAGGGTTGTCAATTCAAATGGAAAAACTAGTACAGAGTATATTTAAAATAGGCAAAACAGTAAAGAAAAGTTTTACAGGGATGATATGCTAACTACACGCTGATAGAAAATCTATCTATTTAATCTAGAAAAATGGTACTTGATCATAGTTGGGTAGCTTTAATGTTTATTTGAAAATTATTAATGGAACAACAATTAGTAAAATTATGTAATATTGAAAGTAAAGAACTATTCGCTTTATGTGGGGTTCGATAAAATTTAAAATCAGATAACCGTCCCCAGATCACATTTACTACACTACATGTATAATTTAACTTGTAACCAGAAATCCGTACTTTCCACAATGTAAGGGCTTAATTGGCAGTGCAAACAACAATGCATACTATAAAGAGGTACAAAGAGCACTACAGCTTCCTTAATATTTCAGTTTTTCCAGCATAACCTTTATATTCACGCAAGGTATTTGTAAATATACTTTGCCTCTCAGGCATTTGAATCAACGTTTTGCAGGAAAAGCAAGAAGATGAAATTATTAACAAAAGACATAAATTGCAAAATATAAATATGGCACATCTTTAAATAAATGCTGGAGAGGTTTTGTTTTGAACAAAAAAATTATACATACTGAAAGATGATCAAATCGTTGAAGAATACTTGATGGATTCATCAAACGAATTTAATATGCAACAAATCCTGTTAAAAATGTATGCCCAAATTAGAATCCTTTTGTTGAAAAGGCGATGTGTTGTCATCCTTACTAAACTATGGATAGCTGGTAAACACATAATCATGTTCTTATGATGAAATATTGTTATTATTGACAACAGCGTATATGACTGTGTTGTTAAATTCTGAGTTAATTAATATAAATAATAATTCAAAAGATCTTCATTATTAATGGATAGTAAGTAGTTATGTTCATTTACCAAGCTCCGGAAATGCATAGAAAACATTTTCCTTACGAATTCGTGATATATCACATCAATCATTATCTATCCAGTTCCATAACACGAGGTTTTTGGGTTAATAGTTCAAATACAAAACGTGATTGCATCCTTTCGTGCACAATATGTGCTCCGATCAATCATTCCCGCAACATCACCAAAACGGACGGGCTCGGACAGTAAGGGAAACGGTATTATTCATCGAATTTGATCGCCGTCGGGGAGTCTTCACAAAAAGAAACAATAACCAATCGATTGTCGAACAGGCGGCGATTTATCACTCGGTTTATCGAGACGACAAACAGAATCGCGTGTCCTGCTTGAGCACACAAGGGCCTGCTGGAATTAAGTAAACAGAAGTGACTGGCATCTCCTTTATTTAAGCGGATTCGTTGAATAATCTGACTTGTCAGTGCGTCCCATTGAAACGGATGGGCTGGAGGAATTTGTGCAATATTGCTAGTTATTTTCTCCTATTTTTCATCTCATTGTTTTTTTGGAATACGGAAGCATTTTCAGTACACGGTCCATAATTTATATATGAATTTTACAACATTCACAAATTTTACATCTTTGCAATTTGCTACTAATTCTAACATAGTTTACTCCATATCAGAATTGAATGCCGATATTTTACCAACTTTTGTAGAATTCATTCTGTTTCTCTTTTTATTACAGTGTTACTGTTTCCTTGATTTAAATCAGTTATTTATCTAAACCCATTCTACTTTATCATATATATACAGGGTGGCCCATAAGTAATTGAACACAGTAAAACCACATATTCATTGCTCAAAATTATTAAGATTTAACTAAACTTATCTTAGTACAAAAGGTAATATTAACAATGATACAGGGTGTTGAACTGCAGATTATGTTTTTTTTTTTGTAATTTAGAAAAATTGTAGTATTTGCATGAAGCTTTTTATACGGGTTTTTTTGGAGCCGAGGAATTCAAATATTTAGATAGACTACTAGTTGCATGTGGCGCATATATAAATGTCTATATCCTTTTTCCACCAAAAATATGTACCTTGTAGAAATCGCTATTATTTACCCTTTTCGAGATAATACCATTTTAGTAATGTAATGCACGCCAATTAATTATTTAATAATATACAATATTATTTTCACGTAAGCTTTGATTAAACACATATTACACAACAATTTAAAAAGAGGTTTGCTCTTAAAGTGGTGCTGAAAATGGTTTCCATTTGCTTCAATACATTTTCGAATCCGTTTGTTAAACGATCGCCAAATTTTAAACAACAAATCTTCGTCCCGAAAAGATTCCACACAACTTTTAATCCTTTGCCATAACTTTATTTATGTCTTCTGTATATACACAAGCAATTTTAGGTACCTCCATGCGCAAAAATCCATAGGATTTAAGTCGGGACTTCGCGAGGACAAACTATTTGGCTCGTTCTAGAAAAACCTGCAGGAGCACCATCTTGCATTAATAACATTTTGCGGTAGATGGTCGAAACAACCCAGTCCCTTTTTATACCCTAGCTGAAGGCGTCTGCCCAAAAACTTCTTTTTCTGACAACCTTCCACCTGTCCTACTGGTTCTATCTATATGATCGTCTTACCCTTGGTCCACAGCCAAGTGTTCCTTGTCTCAGTCTTCGTCAGGTAGTACTTTGGTGATGCCGTAACCCTTCTTTGGACGTTGACAATGTTTGCAGTCATCGACGATACATGGTCTTTTCGATGAAGCGTCTGCATTGCCATATTGTCTTCCAGCCCATTGTTCCATGTTAAAATCGTATTGTTGGAGCCATCTGTCCCTCATGGTTACTGAATTGGAGTAGCCATTTTAAGAAGGATTGATCTGTCCTCAGATGATATTTGCTCCCGTTGAAGTATTTGTGGAAGTGTTCCAGGTTCTTCACTACGGCCAATAACTCACGGCGTGTACCGCAATAGTATCTTTCCGGCTTCGACAGCGCCTTACTGATGTATCCAATAACCTTTTCCTGACCATCTCGTATTTGTGACAAGACACCTCCAACACCCTCGCTACTGGCATCCGTGTCCACAATACACGCTTCATTGAAAAGTGGATAGCAAAGTACCTATAGTAGATGCTTTAAAGTTTGGAAGGCTTGCTCACAGTTGTTGCTTTACTCAAAAGCTGCCAAGCTGCGCCTTCCTTTGTGAGCCTATGCAGCGTTCTGGCTATGTTGGCAAACCGGTGAATAAAGCGTCTGTAGTAAAAGCACAACTCAAGGAAACTGCGCAATTGTTGTTGATTCTGCGGAGTTGGTCAGTCGCGTACCGCTGCCGTCTTTCCTTAATCAGTCGCCACACCTTCTTCACTGATCACAAGTCCAAATACTTCACTTCCTTGCCGAAAAGGTTGCACTCATTCGGACTTGGTTTCAAGTAGCACATTTTACATCTGTTCCTCAAATGTTCTTCCAAGTATGATGACGTCATCAAGTTATACCGACAGATTTTCCAGATCAATCCATGAAGTACCGTACCCATCAAATGCTCAAAAGTAGCTAGTGCATTACATGGTCGAAATGGCATCACACGGCTAAACGCTTTCGACTTTATCCAACTAAGGTAAAAACAAAATTACAAATTAGATCATGTTATATACCGAATGTCGATAAAAGAATTCAAAAAATTCAAAATTTTCACCATTTTGGTATAACAGAAGTAGGCCTCTGATGGGCGAGCTGTATCAATCATTTGCATATTAGCCCAATCGAGCGTAATAGCGATCAAAATTTTTTAATTTTTCGATTATTTTGCTGAATGTGACGGGATGAGAAATATGCATGTTGATAAATAGTAACTTATTATTAAAAAAAATGATTTGAATTTGCATGTTGTTAAATAGTATCTTATTAGATGCATTCATTTTCTCCGGATTAATGATTCAATATTGCTGCTATATTGAAAATAATACTTTTTGAGTTGTTTATAGCCAGTAGGGGGCGTTTGAGGGCTCAAAATTACGCATTTGCATATTAGTCCAATCGAGCATGTGTGTAATTCGCGATCAAAAATTGTTTTAATTTTCGATTATTTTTGCTGAATGTGACGGGATGAGAAATATGACGTTCATACGGTAATTAGCGAATTTATTAAGTGTCAATTATTTTTATTCGACTTTTTTGAATTTGGTGTGATGGAATGAGATGTGAACTGTGACTGACATTTGTATTTTATAGCAGCATGTTTCTGACTGAGGCTTTTACGCCCTAATGAGATGGGGGACAATATCAGCGAAGATGGGTTGCTGATGTGTAATTGATATGAAATGTTTATTTACTATTATCACATATTGCTATTGTATATGTATGCATGGCGATATGAACAATGTACTCTCCTATATGTAAACCGTTGTTATGATGGTGGGGGTTGGTACCGCGGTCCACGCTCTATATATAGGCAGCCCCCAGAACAGGGGTAGGCGGGATTTTTTTTACTATGCCGAATGCTGGATTTGAACCGGGTACCTCCGGTATGGCAATGCAACACTTTACCGCTGGGCTAAACGCAAACTTACCTGAGGGCCGTTATTCTTGTCTATTTAAGAGTAGGGCCACTCATCAATTTATCATTTTTAAACTGAGACGGGATAATCGATTAGGGAAAAATTACTGCTAAGTCCGCTTAGGGAGCACATTTTCACAGTGAATGGTTAATAATTGCCTATGCCCATGTTTTTCTCTGGTTTTATACTATTTTTTGTCATATTTCATACAACGGATTTTCGATGTGGCCAACTGAAGGGTTTCAATGATTATCAGTTATCTGGAATAAGAATAAACAGCAAGTTTGCGATTTCTTTAAAAAAATGCACTAAATAAGAAACTAAAGCCACCAGCATGCAATGATTATCAGTTATCTGGAAATAAGGATAAACAAACTAATATTAAAGTATTAATAGATTTGAACCGTGATTGTGTGGCAAAAACATCAAATAACGGTTACACCACGACTTAATTGAGCTAAATAACTGTAATTTCACAACCTAGGCTAATCCACAGCAGGTGTGTGATTTCTTAAAAAAATGCACTCAATAAGAAACTAAAGCCACCAGCACGCAATGATTATCAGTTATCTGGAAATAAGGATAAACAAACTTATATTAAGAGTATTAATAGATTTAAACCGTGATTTGTGTGGCAAAAACATCAAATAAAGGTTACACCACGACTTAATAGAGCTAAATAACTGTCATTTCACAACCTAGGCTAATCCACAGCAGGTTTGCGATTCCATTAAAAAAATTTACTAAATATGAAACTAAAGCCAGCAGCATGTGAATACATAATGTAAACTCTGACTTCAGATAGCTAAGCAAAACGGTGAATATAAATTTAAAATTACTAAACTAGCATAAATCTACGACTGTTAGTCAACTCTGTTTATATAAAAGAATGGATTTCAAGTGATTGAAGTTATATTAGAATAAATGAAATACTTGCTACTAGGTCTATTGAGAGTCATAGATGGAACAAGCTGAAGACCAAAACATACACGGTAAGAATGTGTTTAAGGCAGGTAAACTAATAAAAAACACACTATACTTCGTTGTATATCGTGATCTTCCTTTTTAACTAGTTTATGCATGCTGATTGTAATAAATAATGTTAAAATTGTCAGCTTTTTTAACTAATTCTGTTCATCGAAAAGCATATATTTCATGTAATTGTAATTAAATTGAAATAATATAATTAATTGACTTTTGTTGGTAGTTTATTAAATATAACTCGCATGTCAGTTATCAATCTTGTAGGTTGAGAAGTTGCTTGTTACCGTCATCTATCATAGCATACAGGGTATTTGATGTAATAAATAACAATCAGCTACATGCTACTAGACTAGCAAAAATCTATGATTTCCTAAAACCACCCTCGTACTCCATATGTCGTGAACGTAGTCAATTCTGGTTATATAAAAGAATGGATTTCAAGCGATTGAAGTAGAATTAGAATAAACGAAATTGTGTTTTCACAGCATATGGAACGTTTTAAATATATAAAAAAAATTGGCGAGTTTTTTCATTATTTTTGCACTAGATTGCTTAAATTATGCCACTACATGCTTTTTTTCTCTAAAATGAGCAATACTCGTACGCTTAATTTGGAAAAATACTTGATGCTGTGTATGTAGATAATCATAAATGGAGCAAGCTGATGAAGCACGGTAAAAATGCGTTTAAGACAACTAGACTACTGAAAAACATACTGTGTCGTACTTCGTTGTATATCGTGAATTCCCCTTTTTATTAGTTTCTGCATGTTAATTATATTAAATAATGTTAAAATTGCCTGCTTTTTAACTAATTCTGTTCGTCTAAAAGCATATATTTCTTGCGATTGAAGTAATGTACTTAAATGAGTATTGTTTGGGCTTTAATAAATATAACTAGCATTTATTATATGTTGAGAAGTTGCTTATTACCGTCATCTATCATAGCATTTAGGGTAATTGACAAATAGAAAAATGACGCGGTTTCGTTGTTTATCTTCCTAACACTTGCTTATTTAAATTATGACGCAGCATACTTTTTGTCTAATTAGCAGTACATATGTCTCTAAGTAATAACAAGAAGCAAATTGAGAGAGCAGGAGCAAACAGTCGATCAGGAACGATGAAAATGTGTTTAAAAGAACTAAACTACTCGAAAATCTACTTCATGATGTGTTATGAATAGTCTCATCAACTAGCAACCGGTATTGACATTGACTAATGTTTGATTTTAATCAATTCTCTTTCTGTATTTTATGCTCATATAGCATATAGAGCGTTTGACATGGATAAAAATATAACGAGATTACATTGCCATTTTCCCTTACTTATATTGTTACCTATTTCTCTCTATAATATGCTATACTTATACAGGTGTAAATGATGGTGGGAAAAATACATATTGCTATTATATTCATGTGATAATCTACAACAAACAAATTGATAACCCGAAACATTTGCTGAATGAGCATCCAAATTGGTTTCGAACAAGATTATGACCATAACCAGCTGAATCGGTTGGTTCAAAGGCCGTAATCGAAGACACGGCGAGCTGTAGGGGTGAAATGGTAGCAGATAATCGCTATAAGGCATTTGCTTTCTAAAGTATTACAATTTATTCATCAACAATATTCCTGTTTATTACACACTACACCCTAAATTCCTTTTAGACATCTCACTTATTATTACAGCTGGAAAAAGCTTGTAAACGGTAAAGATGTGAACTTTAAGACTACTTGCGTTTTTGTTTGTTGAAAATGGACTCGCATTGCTTATTCATGTAGATATTTGAATACTTAGAGCAAGTAAATCTAACAAATTGTAGGTAACGTTTTGATACTTACAACCAGGAATATGTAGCATAGCATTCAAGAAAAATCTGTTTCTCCAGTAAATTCTTGAAAAAGGTGAGGAGAAATATAACGGATAGGTATTTGTCGAAAAGTATTCAAACCCGTTTATATATTATCATTAAACTAATACTTCCAATATTGAAAGCCTCCTAGTTAGCTCTCATTCCAAGGGCATTAAACTTCTTATGTTAAACTGACATAAAAGCCTTATAGTATGTTGTGTGAACGTAATTTCTTGCTATTGCTATTCAAATACTTTAATATGACGAATTAACCTCTGATTTAGCCAAAAGAATAACTGTAATATATATTTTATAAGTATTAATACACAGTTTAACATTGAAGTAAATAAGAAATTAATATTTTATTTTCATGAGGCTATCAAACTGGACAATATCGTGCCCGTTTAATTTGTCATTCATTTCTATATAGTGGTAGCGGGAGCTATGGGGAAACTAAAGTAGGTACGCACTGATATTTAAATATGCATACACACGAGCTTTACACAGGAGAAACATAAGACAACAAGTAGTTTTTTTTTATCTTTAGATAACTTTTCATGCATTTTCTCCCTAAAACTTGCACATTTATGCATTATTTGTAAACCCAATGTATCCGTCACTGAACCCCATTGTAATAGTGTTAGAGTTTAATGTTTAGTGGACTGTAATTAATAATACAATTTTTAGGTTTTTAACGACGAAACTTATATTTACGGATCTATGTACACTATTTACAAATAGCGCGAACCGCACTGAAACTTTCTACCTTCTACAAACTTTTCATAGTACACACGAAGTGCATAATGTTTAAATAATAAGTGTTGACAAGCATGCGAAATGCTGCAACTGACAAAAGGCATAGCAAGAATGTGCATATGTGCCCAATAACTGTTCAGTTCACACTAGTGTAAAAGTAAAACTTAAAACTTCACTTGAATCCCCACTTATGCCGCGAGGGCAGAGGGAGCAAACTTCGCATCGCAAACCTGCCGCCAGATGGCATGCAAATCACCATTTTAACTTTTGTTAGAACGGTCTCTAACATATTCGGGGGGCCTTATTGTGGTTTTCCCCGAAAATCACAACTTAACAACTTAAGCACGTAAGTATAAACAAGCATATTCTTATGGGAACATGACAATATTACMCAACATATGAAATAACAACAGGTAAGTATAAAGCAAGTATGCAAAATACAACACATTTACAATCTTACACACTAAGACAAAAAATATGATATACAAAATCGATACATAAAAATGTAGAAATATTTTCTTTGTTCAAACCTAACAAGTTGTTTCGACAGGAAGCAATGCAACCTTAGAGACAGAACGTGAATGAATTCCTTTGGAAGTTCTAATTTTAACAACTCTAATTTTACCATCTTTTCCAGGCAAAACTTCTATGACTCTAGCCATTGGCCATTTTTGACAAGGTAAGTTATCTTCCTTTAATAAAACGAGGTCATTAACCTTTAAATTTGGAAGACTATTTTTCCATTTTGGCCTATTTTGCAATTGGACCAAGTAGTCTTTATACCACTTAGACCAAAATTGTTGAGTCATATGAGTACATAATTTCCAAAATTTAACTCTGTTTTGAGGAATTGTGGTAATGTTAGGTTCGGGAAAAGTTGTCAGTGTAGTGCCTATTAAGAAATGAGCTGGAGTAAGATAAGTCAGATCTGTAGGATCGCTGGAAATTGGAGTCAGAGGCCTTGAATTTAAAATACCT
Organism: Rhyzopertha dominica; assembly: GCA_025024175.1. Lineage (NCBI taxonomy): Eukaryota > Metazoa > Arthropoda > Insecta > Coleoptera > Bostrichidae > Rhyzopertha > Rhyzopertha dominica. The sequence continues at coordinate 16,544,388 of QCXZ01000137.1, forward strand.
TCAATTTGTATAATGATAGTATTAAACTGTTCATAATTTAACTTTGTTAAACCGATTACCCGTTTGATATGATATTTAACGCTTTTGACTCCAGCTTCCCAGATACCACCTAGAACAGGCGAATAGCAAGGAATGAAGTTGAACTTTATATTTTCCTCAGATCCAAATATTTCTATGTAGCTTTTGTCAATTTTTGAATTGTATTCTTGATAAAATTCTTTAAGTTGTCTGTTAGCTCCTTTAAAAGTGGAACCATTATCACAATAGACGGATGTAGGTTTTCCTCGCCTAGCGATAAAGCGTTTGAAAGCTGCGATAAAGCAATTTGTGGTCAAGTCACTGAGCAACTCAATATGAATGGCCTTTACTGAGAAACATACAAAAAGTGCTATATATGCTTTTGTTTCAACCGACCTTTTTAATGAAGACTGTTTTACAGAAATGGACCGCAAAAGTCTATACCTACATTCTGGAATGGCCTGTACGAACGGACTCTCTTTTCAGGTAAGGAACCCATGAGTTGTTGAGAACATCGGGCTTTGTTTTTAAAACAAATTACACATTTGTGAATTATTCTTTTGATTTCACTGTTTCCGTTAATCAGCCAATAATTCATATTTAGGCTAGAAAGAACTTGTTTCGTGCCTGCATGCATCAGTCTAACATGTTCATGCCGAATTATGAGATCTGTTAGATAACTTCTTTTTGGAATAATTATAGGATGCTTCTGATTGTAGGGTATATCAGAGTTTTCTAATCTTCCACCAACCCGAAGAAGATTGTCTGCATCAAGAAAAGGGTTAAGTGATAGAAGTTTTGGGCTTACAGGTAAGTTATTTTTCAGATTTTTGATATCAGATCTAAACAAGCTATTTTGTTCCAGCTTTATAATGGCATTTAAAGCTGCATTCAACTCATCTACGCTGAGATTTCCGGTTAATTTTGCATTGTACCTTTTTGCATTATGAATAAATCTTAGTACATAAGCATATGTGCGTTTTAATTTTGTCAATGACGAAAATCTGACGAAATCTGTGTTTTGTTCAGCAACATTATGGCATGAAAATGTTTCTTTTTCAGGCTGAATTTTTACCAAAGTAATATTTGGTGAATTGTGTTCAAAGTCAAGATTTTGTAAATATTGTGGACCTTCAAACCACAAATGATTTGAAATTATTTCTTTTGGATTTAAGCCTCTTGAGAGACAATCAGCAGGATTTTCTGCTGTGTTGACATAGAGCCAATTAAAATTTATAGAAAGATTTTTAATTTTTGAGACTCTGTTAGCCACATACGGGTTTAACTTAACAGGCTCATTTTGAAGCCAAGATAGGACTATTTTGGAATCCGAGTAAAAAAATACTTTAACGTCATGCTCAGTTTTAAGCAATTCAAATATTTTGAATGTAAGAGTAGCTAACAATACAGCACTGTTAAGCTCTAATTTAGGTATTGTTAGATCTTTACTTAGAGGATTGATTCTTGATTTAGAACATATCAATGTAGTAGTAACTCTATCAGTTATACGTCTTAGATACAAAACGGCTCCATAAGCAACAGATGATGCATCACAATAGCCAACCAATTCGATACTGGCATTTTTTAAGTTTAAATGTCTCGTTATATTGATCGGTTCCATATTCAAGAGATCATTCAAAAAAGATTTCCATTCTTGTAAAAAATCATCAGGTAAAATGTCATCCCAATTTAGTTTCAGTTTCCAAAGTTTCTGCATAAATAATTTAGCCGTAACTACAATGGGAGCAACAAATCCAAGGGGGTCGTATATTTTGCATATGATACTCAAAACCTGACGTTTAGTGAGAGAATCAAAGTTTATTTCTTTTGGCCCGTTTACTTTAAAAATATCGGCACATACATCATACGACATTCCGAGTGTCTTCATAACAAAGTCATGATGCTTAGAAAAGTCAATGTCAGTGAAATGTTGAACATTTTTGTCTATGTCATACAAAATGTCTGGATGGTTAGCACACCATTTGTGTAATTCAAATGAACCTCGCTTCAACAAGTTTATTAACTCATCTTTTAGACGCTTTGCTGATGATAAATCATTAGCACCAGCTAAAACATCATCCACATAGGTATTCTCTAGAATTGCCTTAGAGGCTAAAGGAAATTCTTTTTCAAATATGTGGGCCAATTCAACAAGACATCGTGTGGCAATGAAAACAGAACTTTTTATTCCGTAAGTGCAAGTTTGTAATTGTAGACAGTGAATGGGAACATTAGGATCATCACGCCACAGAATGTTATGTAGTTGACGATATTTTGGATTAATTAAAATCATGCGATACATATGCCTGACATCTGTTAAAACAACATATTTAAAAGTTCTAAACAATATTAAAATATCAAATAAATCGTGCTGGACTACAGCGCCGTTATGAAGTACATCATTAATAGAATTGCAGTTTTTTACTTTCATGCTGCCATCAAATACCACACGCAGCTTATTCGATTTTTTATCGTTGCGTATGACAGGATGATGACTCATGAAATAAACATTGCCATCTTGCAAGTTGTAATTGTTGATGTCAAATACCCTTGCATGGTCAAGACTAATGTACTCGTTAATAAAATTTTTATATAGCATAAATAATTCTGCATCAGATTTTAATCTTTTTTCTAAATTCTCAAAACGTTTGAGCGCTAGGGAAAATGTATCTCCGAGATTAAGTTCATCTAGTGGTTGTTTTAGGGGTAAGTCAACTTCAAATTTATTGTTTTCCAACTTAACAGAATTTTGGAAAATTGCTTCACAAACTTCTTGTTCAGTAGGATATTCAATATATATTTCTGGGACTTTTTCAGCTTCCCCGAATTGAGACACTAACTTTTCCATTTGAACAGCTGTGTGCAATGCAATTACTGACAGGTTGGACGATGAATTTTGTTTAAAATTGGGTAGTGAACCACTAACTACATAACCAAAACATGTATTTTGTAGCACCAGTTGGCTTTTATTTACTTTTATAGTGCCTGCTAACAAAATCTGAAAGAAAACATCGGCTCCAAATAAAATATCAATTTTTCCTGGTTGATTATAGTCTTCATCCGATAATTTTACACTATCAGGTATATTTACCGGTGACTCGAAAGAAAATTGTGGCAACTCACAAGTAATTTCATCAATTACTGCACAAGTTACATTCAAACAAAATTCGTAAACTAAGGACCTAACCTTTAAATCAACAGATTTACATGTCGAAGATTTTTTACTTGAAATACCAATAATATTTATTGGGTTATCATAAATTCTTACATTTAATTGTTTTGCCATATCTGTAGTTATGAATGAAGTTTGAGATCCCGTATCTAATAATCCGCGTGCCATTAAGTAGTTACTACGAGATGTTTTCAGCTGAACTTTAACAGTAGGCAATATTACATTACCAAAGTTTTTTGTGGAAAAGCAACTCACCTTAGATGTGTTAGAATCATCCCTCGCTGGGTCACCTTGCTTGTCCAGATGCAATAAAGAGTTGTGTTCTTTATGGCAGGTACTGCATTTCAACGACAATTTGCACTTACCTTGATGACTATTCAAACAAGAGTGACAAAGCTTATTTTTGTCTACAAACGATATTCTTTCTTTTATAGGTATCAATTTAAATTTTTGGCAGTTATATACCTTATGGTTAGGAACTGAACAGTATATGCATTTATTATCAGACCTTTTGACAACAAGATTTGTAACTTTATGTTTTTCTTTAGTAGATTTTTCTGGTAAATTCAACGCTTCAAGAGCTGTTGCCCTATTTTCTAGAAAAGTAAGAAATTCATTGAGTGATGCGAGTTTTGAATTATCTCTGTCAATTTGAAACGCCTTGTTCGTATATTGATCCAATTTTCTAGACAAAATACAAACTATAATTGTATCCCATGAATCTACGGGTTGATTTAAATTTTTTAAAGCACCCATTGATTGCTTTACCTTGCTCACAAATTCGCGAATTGCGTTAGTAGTGCCCTTTTGCACTGGTGGTATGTCTAAAAGTCCATAAACATGGGAATTTACAATCATTACTTCATTATCGTAACGCTTTTTAAGAATTGCCAAAGCTTCACTGTATGATTCGTTTATTAAAGGAAGATTTGTGATAAGATTTAAGGCTTCACCTTTTAAATAACTTTTTAGGTAAAATAATCTTTCAACATTGCTTAAATTACTATTTTTATCAACAACAGCTTCAAATAAGTCAATAAATGGTTTATATTCACTCAAATTTTTGCCGTCGAAAGATGGTATATTAATGTTAGGCAATTTAGTTGGCGAAAATGCGGTAGCATTGCTAGGAGAAACATTAGTTTGCATATCCTGTCTTAAACTGGAACTACTTATCAGGTCTATTTTACCTTGAATTTCGAAATAAACCTTTTCAATTTCTTCGATGTCTTCGATTTCATTTTCGTTTAGACAACAAATTTCAATATTGGCTTCGCGAAACTGTTCAAACATTGCATTTGCATTGCTGTGTCTGATTTTTAATTGCGACAAAAGTGTATCACTTACTTCACATGAGGTAAAGTCTTGTAAATATTTTGCAGTTCTAAATAAAGAGTCTTTTGCCTCTTTTCTTTTCTGTTTTAGCTTAATCAGTTCTTTTTTATTAGCCATTGTTACTTAAAAACTAACTAATACGCACATGCGCTAAAAAGCGTTTTAATTGGCACCTCGTTTACCTTTATGCACTCACGTGTCACCTGGTTCGCTAAGCTCATCATCCAACGTCGGTGTCAGGAGGTGTTGGTGTTTACCAACAAACATCAGCTGATTGGCGGCATCCATTTTGAATGTCATCGATCGCTCTCACTGGCTGCGCCATCTAGGTTGACCAGTGGAAGTTAACGGTATATACGAGGGGCTTGGGGGTGATCCGTATGCGACGCGCTGCTGTGACCTTGGACAGGAATTTGCACGTTCGGTTCTTCGAATATCCGAATCGTTGCACCTGGCGTCTGGACGTCCCAATAACTTTGATGATCCGCCACCTGCAGCTTTCGCGGGCTTGCCATTGAGGCAACCATCAAGGATTTGCATTCAAAACTTTGTCTTAACTTTTCACTTTTTTTTTTTACACTGCACTATCCGGACCGTATGGACCAAATGTTAGAGTTTAATGTTTAGTGGACTGTAATTAATAATACAATTTTAGGTTTTTAACGACGAAACTTATATTTACGGATCTATGTACACTATTTACAAATAGCGCGAACCGCACTGAAACTTTCTACCTTCTACAAACTTTTCATAGTACACACGAAGTGCATAATGTTTAAATAATAAGTGTTGACAAGCATGCGAAATGCTGCAACTGACAAAAGGCATAGCAAGAATGTGCATATGTGCCCAATAACTGTTCAGTTCACACTAGTGTAAAAGTAAAACTTAAAACTTCACTTGAATCCCCACTTATGCCGCGAGGGCAGAGGGAGCAAACTTCGCATCGCAAACCTGCCGCCAGATGGCATGCAAATCACCATTTTAACTTTTGTTAGAACGGTCTCTAACAAATAGTTAAAGCTAAAAAACGCTGTCAGTTACCTATTGTATGTCCAGCAGCATTAATACTATTATGGTTCTAATATAGAATAAACAAAAATCAAATAACTACAATAATATATCGCAGATAATACTTTGATTTTTAGTGCAGATATTAATGCGATGCCTTCTTCTTCAAATCCTATCAAATTATCACGTCTTTTTACCAATTAATGGAGATCACTTTAAAAATGTCTACATATTTATTAAAGAAATGAACTTCTGACAAAAAAGGGCACCATTAGCTATTTCAAAATCGATGAGCATGTATTACATGATCGAATGATGTTTTCTTCTTTAAAAGCCTCCAAATTTATGAAACAGTAAATACATAAATCGACAAATTAGTGTCAAATAAGAAAAGGGATCAAGTACACCTATATAAAATACTAAGAATTTGCACAAAAGACGTAATTTTGCAAAAAAATCATTGAAAATTGATAGATAATTTTGTAAAATTATAGAAAATCGTGTATTGTATGTGAAATGCGTAAATCGACCAAATTAAACCAATAAAAAGAGTGTAAATATGAGCAAAACTTGTTATTATGGTTAGTATTTCCTACAGTTATTCAATATCAGGATAACATGTTTTATAAATATAAAAATGTTTACTATGGAAAGCATGCCTAAGGAAATTTTCCCCTTCACAGCCTACCGTACGGTATATTGCAGAGGAACCCATCTCACATTAGCCAAAATCAAACATAAATTACTTCTCCTTGTTACCGTCGTATACTACACATTGCTCTTAATGCACCAGGGAAGGCTGTCTTGTTATAATGTAACGATTTTAAATAAATCAATATTAACGAAAATTCAGAAGCATAAATAAGTGAAATGTTCTTTTGACGAAAGTTATTGTCAAGATAAGTACACAAGAGCGTTGCCATTCTAATTACATGAACATGAAAGAGGCGATTTGTTATTACCCATAACAGGAATCTTAGACAAAAACAACTTGTCTCCAGCTAAAAAGGTTAGCTTTAATATATTCCGGAAAGATCAGTACCTGCATGACTACTTACATTATGTGTAAATGTGAACAATTCATTTAAAAGTGTGGGCAAACTCGATCTGAACCTTTGTTCTTGCTACGCAACGGTATACTTTTTCAGTGACCTAGAAGCGTTATTGACATTTTTTTTTGCAAATTAAAGCAATAAGATTCCCACCTGAACCTAGATTGACATAGCGACATGCACTTTATTAACCTTTAACTGCAGGTACAGGTGCATTTCATTCACTTAGGAAACCAGTACTGCCTCTGATTGTTATAATGTCAGATATCATTGTTCCCTCAAGGAATGTATTAATCTTAATTAATTTTAGGTTAAAATATTTATTTATTCAGTGTGTAACATTTTAAAGCCAGTTGCTGATGGATATTGTGCATATTATGAAGTGTACGACGCACCTGAAAGATAAGAACAATCATGAATTATTATTAATTATCCGAAAACTAAAATTCTTAATAACCATGTAGTTTGTATAGGGTTATAACACTGTGTTCAGCACTTACCAGACTTTTTATTGGATAATAAGGAATAGTTGCTAAAGAACTCAACTGCATCATATTATGACAATACTTTT